>JADMLD010001391.1:7529195-8903390 GCA_017589585.1 Phylloscopus whistleri | reverse complement strand
ATTATGTCATCATTCATTTCATTTATTTAGAGAATTCTTCTACTGGCTTTTCTTTTTCAAGGAGTAAAGTTTCCATTTGTTCCTCCTGCAAATACAGCAGCAAACAATAACATAAGTTGTCATTACGAATACTTAGATGACTTTACTGAAAGGACTTTTACCTCAAGCATGTCCCAAGAGCTATCAGATCCAGTCTGGCTTAAGCCAGCAAAGTGTTCCTTTAGATAAAAGCAAGAAATGAACATACTGGAGACTGTGTTCTAGTTAAGTGTAAAATGATTATGTCTCAACACATCATTGTCCATGGCCCTTTATTTAAATGAATCCAGTTGATATGAGCTAAATAAGCTATCTCCTGGAACAAGAGGCACGTTTCTATATGCCATGAATACAAAACATCATTACCTGCCATTATGTCAGAGCTCTAAAAAACACAGCAAGCTCCACACTTGCTCTAAATCCTTCTGAACTCAGTCTCTTGACTGAAACATGGATTTGAGCAATGCCCCATGAGGTGCCCCCTCCAAAAAAACCCACCTGTGAAGGGCATGCAGACCCCACAGACTTTGCAGTTTACAGGAAAAAAAAGGTGGTAATTTCTAGAACTGACATTAATATGATCCTCTACCACAAAGAGAGAAGCAGAATGGATTTTTATTTTCAATTTGGAATTTGTTTTAGATATGTTTAATTTGTAATTATATCATGCGGGCTGAATGCTTAGTTGTGTTGTGGCACTCTTCCCAGAGATCCTTGTGGATGCAGCTTTTAAGCTTTTTTTCTGTTTTACATATGGTCTGTGTTTGCCTTTTGTTTTATTTATTCTTTTTTAAAGAACACTAATTGCAAGATTTAAAAATGAAAACAAAGAGCAATAATGACAATGTAACAGTTTTAGGCTTAAGTGGTTACTTGTCTCCAAAATTTCTTGCGGAACTGAACTGCTTCAGATTACTGCAAAGGCTGCAACATAACATTGATCTCCAATTATGGTTTGAAATTTCAGCAATACGTAATTAATGCCTTCAGAATTATGTCTGAGCAGGTCACACTGTTCTCAGAGGTATCCCTACTATTAACTGTAGCCAACCTCTGCAAATCAACTCCCTAAAAAAAACAAACAAAACAACAGCAACAAAAAAGGTATTCATGGTATTCTCCAGCCTGGGTTTTCCAGATAACTCAGATAACAGCAGGAAGGGGGTCCCAGCCACAGTTGGTGCTGTCCCCCAGGCAAGCCTCCAGGGTGACTTTCCCTTCCATGCACTTCATTCCCAGTGACTTTCTTTGATGGGACTGCAAAGTCCTGACTGATTGCAGCAAATCACAAGCAGCCCTAGTTCTCCTCAGAACCAAACACTGGGCTCTTGATCCCAAATATTCTGTATTTGAGGATGTTGTGGAGCTTGGCTTTAAGCCCCTCACTTTCCTGTCAATTTCAAATGTGATTCAAATCTCAGTTAATTTTTTCATCTGTTGCAGTCATTCTCACAGGACTTTGTTAGAAGCAGAATACAGAGAGGATTGTAAGAAAACTAACTGGGGGAATTTCTGGACCTGGCACTTCCCAGAAGGATTTAAAAGCCCAAATAAGATGATGAGGCCATCATCTTAATATTAATCCCTTCCTTCCACGCACATTTTTTACACCTAAGAAGAATTCTCTCTTGCCTAGACTTTAAATACAAAACACGACTCACATAGGGACAACCTCCACTGCAGAGGATATGCTGTTTGACATACTTTGTCATTGATGAACAGGAAATTACCAGCTAATAAAAGATGGTGACACAGCAAAACAATCCAAGAATAAATCCTAGACCACTTACGGCTCCTTCCCAGTGAGTTAAATTTCAGTGGAATTTTCACTGTTGCTCTCATCTGACCACAAAGAGAAAATCAGGCTGTAATCAGCAGTGATTTTAAGGCAAATAAAAAGAAGTAAATAAATGCCACAAAGAATCGTTCTCAGGCTGCTGGCAATAGCACAGCTACAAAATTAGCCTCTGCTTGGGACACTCAAACAGATGGGTGTCACCCAGGTGGAACAGATGACACATTAAACAACAGACAGTCTCTCACTCCATCATATTTGACCCCAAAATAATGACAAAGCTCGTATTTAAGGAACAAATTAGCCTGATCTGCTAGGCATATTATTCTAACTCATCCCACGTGCATTTAGACACAGGTACAGAACAGACTGTGTGATGTAAGGGCTTTATCATCACTGATTTAACCTACAGGCATTATGGAAAGGTAAGTCTGTAGCTGAGCTTCCTACACAAAATAAAACCTTTTTGCCCTGTCTGCAAAGCAGGGATTTTGTTGTTAAAAAAAAAAAAAAAAAAAAAAAAAAAAAAAAAAAAAAAAAGAGGAGGGAAAATCATAGTTAGTTCCATTCAAAACCAAAACACAATGAAGAAATAAAGTGCAGTGTAGAGATTTGTAGATTTGCTGTATAGCACAGACAGGCCTCAGAGGATAAGGGACATTTTAAACAAAGCTGGATCAGGTCAGGTAGAACTGGATTTAAGCCCCATGGAATTCCTGAGATGTTGAGCCAGGTAACCCTCAATTACCCTCAAGCTAGAGATGATTGGTGGTTTTAAAGCTTGAGTATTTCAAAGAGATTTTTTTCCATCAATATCACAAGAGGGGAAACAACCAAGACCAAAATAATGTCTCGCAGCTTTTATTTTATGTATGAATCAGCTGGTCTAAAGGAAATACTACCTTCTTTGACTGGGAGCATGGAAGAGTTCAGGGATACAGTATGTATTTTTAAAGGAAAACCTAATACACATGTTTGGAAAGGAAAAGGACAAGACTTAAGCTCCTGGCAGTATTTGCAGACATCCCCAGACATTTTGAATAGAAGTATTCTTCTGGGGGCTTTCACCTTGTCTGAAGGTTTTGTACTTGTTCCAGGTCTTGCACTGTTTATTACATTTTAGAAAGTCAAGTTATTCTTTCCTACTGCACTGCAAACTAGAACATCACTCTTGCTAATTTTGGGGAGTCAAGAGCAAACAGAGCAGGGGAAGAGGCAGACACAGATGAAAGCACAATTCTAAAAAAGCATTTTAAGTTTCCACTTAAAAAAATAAACCACAACCAAAACAACCCCAACTAAACCAAAGAGGAGAAGGAAGGATTTTCCTCAAACCTGCAGCAATAAAGTCTGTTCACTTTTTTCTTGCAATATTAAAACCATTGGTACAAATCTGCCTGACCCAGAACTTCATCAGCAATACAGGAAACGTGACAAGGGGCAACTTCCAACACTTCTGTCAGACCAAGACAAACAGACAGAGACTCAACCCTGGAGATGAACTTCAAAGCCATAAAGAAAGAGATGACATACAAAGGTAACATCTGCAAATTATGGGGAATTCTTTCAATGAGACGTTAAAAAGAATTAATGAAACTCCAACCCCTCACACATATACTGTGGTCTCATTTCATTTCCCAGGCATTTGAAAAGACAACATTCCTTTCATCCTGCCAGCATGCCAGCTTGTACATAGAGGAATGGTTCTGCTCCACTGAGTTTACACTGTGTTGTAGGACCACTCAGAGCTCTGCTTGGCACATTGTAACTGCTGTGGTTTAATCTTCACCCTACATTCCAAAAGAGAGCTACTGTGTTCATTGTCAAAGTTTATTGTTACTCACCAAGAGCTACTCTGATATTATCTTTATAGAGTTCGGACTTGTGGTAATTGTGTATGGCCAAGTGAAAAGGCTTTTGGAGAAATTCCATCAGCTTAATCAGCTTTGCAAATCAAGGAAATTTCTTTCAAGGTGAGAAACCGTATCTTTGATGACATCAAACATCCATTCATTCCTACAACAATTCTGACTCCTGATCATTATCCAAGGCCTCATTTTGTTACATACCACATGAACAAAGAGTTTCTTCTCTACAGAGTTTGCAGTTTTAAGATAAGAAACAGATGCACGGACCTGGATATGCCTGTTTCCAAAGCTGACTGTTCTTCGTAGGTGACATTCCCTGCAGGAGGCACCTCTTAACCTAGGGATGCTGGGCTTCTAAACCTCATCAAATTCTTTTGTGGATAGCATGGCTCCGTCTATTGCATCTCTGAAGGAAATATTTCCCATGTCATCCTTAACCAATGGTTATTGCTACCAGAGTTTATCAGAGGTTCATCTGAGAGAGAGTGGCTTTTAATGAAGGTTGCACTCCTCGTCGTTTGCAGTCTTCAATTTTACATTTCTTGCCACTAAGAAATATCCAAGTCACCCTTTGCCAGTATTTAGAAGAGGGAAGAAGGACAATCATGGGTTTGCAAAATTCAGTTTCTCAGGGACCAGCTCCCCAAAGCCGTGGAAACTTCACTGATGTTTCTAATGAGAAAGGGATTGATCCCTGTATTAATTCAGGACCAAAGTGTGATTTCCCCGTCCCCTCCAGTCTCCTGAGAATAACATATCAGGGAAATTACATCTTGTCACACACACACATCAGGAAAAACATCTGGGAATTCCCATTCAAGGTGAACAAACACAGTTAATTCAAACAAGACCTCTTGGCATAGACAAAAGTCTTTTAAATTAGCTCCTGTAATTTTGGAAGGCCTTTCTTCAGCACTTTAATAGTAAGAAGTCTGTTTAATAATGAGATGTGAACAAATAAGAGTCACTGGATTTCCTCCAGCTTCTCCTGGCCTTGAAACTTCTCTCTTCTTCCACTGTTTCACTGGCCTTATGAATGGCTGTGGGAGGAATCTGGGAGGCTGGAGGTCCTCCTCAAGCTCTGCTGGGAAACAGTCCTGAGCATCCAGCACTGGAGCTGAGATGTGAGAGCAGTTCTCAAATTAGCCACAGTAACTCCGTGTACAGCAATTACTGCTCTGACATTTGGCAATTCTCAGTGCTTTTTTACAGCACTGCCCTTGTGTTTGAGATGTCAATTACAAGCCTAAATAATTGCACAGCGAGGGTCACAATAAATGACCATTTTTCAAGTTAACTGCCTGGTACTTCAGATAAACAAAGAGAGATTTGGGCTTCAGTTCCAGTAAAGCTCTCTTAGTGCCAATGACATCTGAGATTCCTGGCTTCTGGCAGCCATCAGCAATACTGTCTCAGCTGAACAGCTCCAGAAAGCAAGCAGCTTTGCACCAGAATTTGGGTGGCATGGTTGGGATGGTTATTTAAACAGTGCTTCCATAAACCAAGAGATGAAGGGCAGTGAGAGGTATTGAGAAATGACTGCCTCTTACCTTGAGCAAGGAATACTCAGGGAGCTGGAATAATGTTGTATTAGCAGGGCTTTGCCAGTTAATTAACCTGATCTAATCAATATCTCTGTACGGCTGCAGGTGTACCAGTTAATTTTCATCACTGTAGGGAATCAAAGACATTATACTGATATGGAATTACACATGTGGAATTGTGCTCACTTCCCCTAAAGCTGGTACAGGCTTATCCTGAAGCTGTGACTCACAGGCAGAACTGCAAATGCAGGGAGCAGCAGATGGAATACAGGAATTAATATACCAAACAAGACACAATTCCTCTCAGTTTACTGGAGGGATCCTTTTTCTACAAGCTCTTTAAAAAAATTACTGATAATAGATAGCTATTCTAGAAGAGGAAGTATTTTGATGGTTTTCTTTGACATTAACAGGAAGTGAACCAGTTCAGAGTTGTATGACTACTTTGTAGATTAATGTTGCTGATTGAGAAACTGTTCTGCTCCAGAATGTGAATATATGTACATATATAAATAAAATTTATTTTATACAACTCCTCTGGGGTTTTTCTGGCTCTCCAGTCCTAACAAATAGGAAGCTTTTGTTGTTTGGTTTTGTTTTAGGTGTAGCCAGTGAAAGCAGTGATCCAAATTACACCTTGGAAATAAGTAAGTTCACCAACTGTGGTTGTTATAGTCTTCTGTCCAAACCTGCAATGCTGGTTAAATATTTGGTCTCACAGCACAGTGGACAAAAGTTGTGAATAGCACTAAACCCCAGTCTACTGATTTTAGCTGGAATAAAACAGTCGGGGCAAATCTTCCCATTACTTCTAAATAAAAACTGCATGCTATCTTTACTACTCCTGCAATAATGAAAAAAGAATCCTATTGTTTGGAGTAGCACTTGGTCCCCAGGGAAAAAATTCCTTTTGAACTAAACATTTGCTTGTTTTGAATTTCTGCTAGGCAGGGAAACCAAATACAGCCCTTGGTTTCTCCCCCTTCTCTTGAGCTCTTTCACCATCTGTGCACGATCATGGCCCAGGCTTGCTTTCCACCCTCTGAGAAAGACTCCTCCCAAACACATCTCACCATGGGAACACATGGCTGCTGGGGACGGTGCCAGGGAACTTGGGGTTGGAATAAATGTGACAAGAAGCCACTCCCCAGGGGTCATCAGGGCCTGATGTGGAAGGAGAAATTGGGGAACTACTCTGTCCTTCCATTCTGCATCTCTGCCCCAAACCGCCCTTGTCCCTGCTGAGTTTTCGGGGACACAATGCAACAGGCTGAATCCCAGTACTCACAGCGAACCAGCAGAAATCAGCAGAAGCACCACTGTGAGTGCTTTTCGAAAATCTACAGAAATTGTATTATGAGCAGAACAAACAGGTAGGAAGCCAAAACAGACGGGGGGGGTGTGTTCTTTTCTTCCTCCTACTATTCAGTATCAAACCCAGTCTCTGGTTTGTGCATGCACCTGAGCTGTTCTCCCTCTTCTGTCACCTGAGCTGGAGTCATCCCTGTGGACATTGGTTCTTAGAGCAACATTATCTGTAAAGAAAAAGCCCTTTAAGACTGCAGATCCATTCATGCTTGGTTAGAAAAGAAAGGTCTTGGTCCTGCAGCTTTGTAATAAATGGTTAATTAAAACAATGATGCTGGTTGCAAGTGGCAGAATTAAGTTTGTAATGTTTAGATTTTTCCAAGTTATGTCATACAAACTATGCTCTGACTGTGCTGGTATGACATTATCTCAAAAGGATTCCTGATCTACAGAGAGAAAAGGGATAGAACAGGGTAAAACAAATTGTCAGGCTTGTAATGGGTCTCTGTTAGTCTCGTAAGTGCCTGTTGTTCACAGCAGTCCTGGCAACTCAGCTGGTTCCAGAACAGAAAGTCCTTCCTTGAAGCAGCAGCTCAGCCCCATTTGAGTTTGGTACTTTCATGTAACAGGGAGTTTACACAGGAGTTTTATAGAGTTTACACACAAAAGGATTAAAATAAAAAAAAATCAAAACAGTTACAAGACATTTCATTCACTTGATATCTGGTGATGTTGGTTTAGCTCCTGTAGATGTCCTGCCTGAGTTGGTTACGGGAAGCCAACCTGCTCTGCATGGAAGAAGGTCAGTTCTTCCCATTCTTCGGAATGATTTTTTGCTGGCAGTGTGACCAATGGGATGACTCAGGCCTGTCAGTCACTTAATCCTTGTGAGCAAAGCTGAAAATCTCTTGTCACTCCATAACTTTTCTCCTAGATTCGATTGCCCTCTCCAACTCTCTCATCTAAAAAAAAAAGGAAAATGTTCTCCCTCTCCATCAGCCCTGGTCTGGGATATCTAAAGGAGTTCAGTGCAAACAAATAGTCTTAACAGTTTTGTCCTCACCCTCCCAGAGTCACTCCTTTGCCTCCCTGGGGACTGTTCTAGGCACACACAGTCTCCTACATTTCCCAGCTTGTATTTTCAGCACATCTGGTAGCAGGCAAACTCTCAGGTGCCTCCTGACAGCCACTGATCACTGGTCCATGTCCCTTACAGGGACAGAATTTGCAGGTGGCTGCACCCTCCAGGCTGGCTCAGTTAGGGACAAGGGTCTGATTGCTATGATTAAGAAGACCTCTATGATGTTTCAGGAAATCCTCAAGGAGCAGAGGCCTAAAAATTTGTTTTATAAAGAGAAATATGAAATACAATGCCATCAGCCCTGAACTGGACTGAAGGTGGACTGAACTGGGAATGATGATACCGGGATGCAAGGGAGAAACAAGGCACCTGACTGGGCCTTGATTCCAGCGGGGAGTAAGATGTGCCAGCTCACTGAAATCTCAGCCATTTCCCAATTTCCCAAGCACGTCACATGTAAAAGCTTAGCTCTGCCATCACACCATGCTCTACACAAACAGCCTTTGTGTCCAGAGGAGGAGTCTCTGCCTGGCAGGAGCTGAAATCTCCCATGGCAGATGTTGAAATCGTTTCTGTGCCAAGCACCATGGCAGACAGGGACAGGATCTCCATTCCATGGTACACAGAGCTTTAGGAGATCTGAGGCAGAGGGAGCCACACCAGTCTGTTGTATTCCAAATTGCAGGGGAGGATGCCTTGAGGAGAGCTTGCATGGTAATCTTCTGTGCATATCAAAGAGAGAATTATAAGCAACCCAGGATACAGGATCTACCTAGTTTATAAATTGTTCCATTTCATTGGCCTGTAGAAAAACAGGCATTAATTAAGCAAAATGTAATGTCTGACAGCTTTTTTGAAAATCTCTTGTCCTGGTTTCAGCATCACAACATTTAAATATATCATTATGTGCTTTTTAAAAGCCTGATTGGAAAAATTACATCATTTTGGACTTTCTCAACATTTGGTGCGTCAGCTCCCAGTGTCTAAGAGTCCCATAAATAGTTGTTGGACCACCTCAATACAATTCCTGTCTGCAGATTTTCCATAACACACTTCACTCTATTATTCAAATAAAGTCCAAGTGGATCTTTTCCTGGGAACAGGGGTTATGCAATGCTCAGCACAGGAGGCTCAAGAAAAACAGTGTAAAGCCAAACATGATCTACAAACACTTGCAGAGCAGCAGAGTCTGTTTATATTTATTTATATGTTGTGTTTCCATTTAATCCTCACTTAACAGCCCCCAGCTCCTTTTGCCTCTTTTGATCTACCAGACTCTTTCTCTCTCATGTCTCAGGTACATCAAGATTGAGGCCAAGCAGCCACACATCAATTTGCCAACTAATTAATAATGAAAATATAATTGCAGGACGATCAAAACCCAATCTAACAAGATCCTTATGCTGCTAGGAACTACTGTTGTAAATTAAAATTATAAATCCCTACAGTATTTTGCCAAAATCCATCAAATTCTGAGATCTGACTGAAAACCAGAATATTTAGTTTCAGGTCAGAGATGTAACATGACTTTAATACACAGATACCCCCAATAAGTATCTAAACTTTATTTGTGGATGAATTTCATTATCTGTGCTACCAGCCATGAGCATTTTAATGAGAAAGGTCTTGAATGCAAGGATCCTCTTTAGTATCACCATTTCCATTTGTTTTCCATTCTATTTTCACCAGATGGTGAGACATTTCACTTTCAGTGTGACTCAGAATGCCAAGTTCAGAAAAAAAAATCTCCATAGTTACACCCCTCTCTCTTGCAATGAAGTGCCAGCTCTCCAGTGCCCAGCTTTCAAACTGTCAGTGCTGTAACACAGCAAAAATGCTGTGTCTCAATCACCAGGATAGATTCATTCCCAGTTGTTAGCCAACACCTAAAACTTACAGCAACATTTTCCTCTGCAAGAATAGCTAAAAGACCCCATGGAAATGATCTAAAAATCCAGAAAAGAAAATTTTGTGTAGAGATACATCCAGTCTGTAATACCAAAGGGAAAAATTCAGCCTGAATTGGTCAAAACCAAAGAAATTCCAGAGGGTATATATTGGCAAATCAGAGATGTATGGACCACATAAATACACAAAAATAGAATCAATTCATACAATCTCTCAGTATAAAATGTAACACTCATATTATTTCAAGTTTAACTCTTATGTTTGCAATGTACAAAAATTAAGAACAAGGTATTAATTTACAGTGTATTTTCATTTAACACAAGTACAGAAATGTTATGTAAGACATCTCTACCTTTCTTCAGAAGACATTAGTAGATATCCATATGGTCAATACCATTAGCTAGTAATGCATGGCCTGGGTTTAGAGATAAGCCCACGAGTGGTTTTGTTTGTTATTTAGTTCCTATTTCTAGAAATAAGAAATTACCTTGTGACTGATTCTGACTTCTGCTACTACATTCTAAACTGTTCATTCTCACTGTTTGCTTTATAAAGACATGTAGGTCACACCCAGGCTTCTCCCACTGATTCATGGACTTACAAACCCTGAAAATCCTATAAAAACATAAATTCACTTGACACAGGTGAGTTTAGGATCTGATTCCTTCTGGGGCCTGTGATAATTTCAGCATCAGTTTGAAGCACCAGCAGCACCAGGTCCAGAGCTCTCCTCCATGCCTCTGTCTTAGCTGCAACGTTATCACAAACTTTTAAATCTGTGATCTGTTCAGGGAAGGGATCAGAGCCACCCCTGAGCACTCCACCTTTCCTAAACTCTTCCAAAATACAAGCTGAGGGGGAGCCACAGGCCGCTGCTTTCTGGAAGTGGTGATCCACTAAGGCGCCTGCTTCCAGCTCCGAGCTGGCCTTCGCAGTGTTACACAGGACCACGGAGAGGTACTGCTTCCAGCCACTTGCCAGTGCCTGGAGCACGATGGATTTATACTCTGCCAGCCAAGGACTGGGAAGGTCTCTCACAGCTTTGTCATTTCCCGGTCGCCCGGGCCGCTCTGCAAGCGTCTGGATGTGAATGAGGCACAAGAGCTCCACTGCACCACCTCCAGGGAAAACCTTCCCGTCCTTTAGAGCATGATGGAGTCGATACAGCAAAGTCCAGAACTGGTCTTCAAGGAGCTGCGCCTTGGAAGGCAGGGCAGTGGTGAGCACGGCCGTGAGCAGAGAGATGCCTCCCGCGCTGATCCGCGCCGGCATCAACTCACCCAGATCCACCGCGCGCCCATCGCTGGCCTTCCACAGCTCCGCCCAGACCCCATTCCCGATACAGGAAGCGTTCAGCTGGCTCAGGTACGTCACTGCCTGGGCACCAGTGGCCGCCCCAAAGGCACTCAGCACATCCCGAGCAACAGAGCCAATTACCAATATCCTGCTGGCGATGCACCTTTCCATGAAGTTTTTGCACACGTTACCTTTGACCAAAACCAGGTTTACTTCAAAGCTCATCAGAATATCCGACATTCTGCTTAGCCACACATCTCCTGCCCTGCCTCCCTGTGGATTGGGACACTCCAATATGGTCCTTACATTATGTGGTCTGTTAAAACCTAAGTGTCGATACTGCTCCGTGAGGTCACCATCCATCAGCAGAATCCGGAGGGGTTTGTCTGCAAAGTGTTTGATGACTGTGGCTTGCTCTGGTGACACTAATGTGACAAAGCCTGGGGAGACACAGGAATAGCTCTCAGGCAGGCCCAGCACACAGCACGTCACAATCTCTGCAATATTAATCTGGGAAGAGCCACTGCACTCTGCTCTCTCTTGCTGATAAGCAGCAATGCTTTGTAGCAGTTTCATGCTGGTCTGGTTTCCATGGCTCAGAGCCACTGCCAGGTGTCCTAAACCACAACATCCACACAGATCTGCTGATGGTCCCAAAGGGTATCCCTGAAAATTACCTTGCTGACTTGAAAAACGGGTTTTCCCCGGAGTGCTGAAGTGTCTGCTGTGGGTTAATTTCCGTGTGATACAGCTGGATGCAGTAACACTATTTCCAGACAGCCCTGATGAATTTCTGTCACCCACTGCTTCGACAACAGAAGCCATTGAACCAAAGCCAGCCAAGGGTGAAACCAGGCACTTGTTAAAATTACTATCATCTCCTTGATGGGAACAAGAATTTATTGGAATTACTTCTTCTTTTGCAGAAATACCTCTCTGAAAACACAGCAAATTCCAGGATTTGTAAGACCATCATGTCCAACTTGGCCAGTTTTGCTTTCAAAAGCCTTTGGCCTAACTCTGCTAGAACACAGCTCTCTCTTAACATCATGTATTGGTATTTGAAGACACTGGACTCTCTCACAGCAAGAGTTCAACCCCTCAGACATCACAGACACTATTGCCGGAACAGGAACATTCTGCTGAAGGCACTCCACCACAGCATTGCTCCACGCTCCAACCAGGAACAAGAGGGTACTCATCCCAGTCTTAAACTCCTTGTTCTGAGCCTGAATGGTTTCATTAAGAAGCTGTCCAACAGCACTTGTCAAATCCAAACTTTCGATCAGTCTAACAGCAGAACAAATCAATGTGCTCTGGTTGGTGGTTTCATCCACAATGAATTTATGTGATTTCATTGGCCCCAGGAATGTTCTCCCAGTGGATGCTAAGGATGAGAGTTGCTGGAGTCCAATGTGTCTCCTGGCATTCATATCCCTGAAAGCCATGGGCAGTGAGCACCATCTGTGAACAGATCACAAATTACTGCCCCATCCTCACAGCACACCAGAGCACAAATCACCAAAAAATCAATTTAACAGTCTAGCCCCGAACACAGCTTTCCTCTGTATAAAGCAGGTCTTCTTCCTGTGCAATTACTATGAGAAATCAATGGGCAGAGTTGATGAAATGGGGCACTGCTAAAATACCATGGAATTGTTTCTGGCTGGCTGAAAGAATTAACAGTAAAGAGCTGTTAATTCCCGTGGTTTCTTACACTTCTAGCAGTACAGACTGTGGGGCACTACCACCTCCCTCCTGCCCTGATGTCTGGAATTTCAGTTATTTGCCTTACTTATGGCAAATGTTCATTAGAGCAGAATGGACAAATTACATGCAAAACTCAAGAGCTCTGTTCGGATCCTTCTTGGTAACAACAGTCATGCCACTGACTTTAACCTTCAAGTCTGGAAAAACATATTTTATTCCAAATTCTGTTTAGTCCAATTAGCATGCATGAATACATCATTAAGCGAAATAAAAGCAATACCACTTCTTCATAACTTACAAACTGCCAAGACTTTAAAGTTTTGACCAACTATTTATTCTTAACACACCAAAAAGAAGTCTCCATTCCCTCAAAATCTCTTCCATAGCATGGTCCCATGACAGACCACGTGGATTAAGATAAAGCTCCCTTTTTGAATAATGAACTATACACACCAAGAATTGAGAACCCTGAGGCCTGTACCTCTTACGCTCAGATTCAAATCACAGAATGGTCTGGGTGGGGAGGGACCTTAGAGCTCATCCAGTTTCAACCTTCCTGCCAAGGGCAGGGACACCTTCCACTATCCCAGGTTGCCCAGAGCCACATCCAATCTGGCCTTGGCCACTTCCAGAGATGGGGCATCCACAGCTTCTCTGGGCAACCTGTTCCAGTCTGTCACCGCCCTCACAATACAGACTTTCTTCCTAATATCCAATGTAAATCAACTGCCTGTCATTTTGAACCTGTCCTCCCTTGTCCCATCACTGTATGTCCTTGTAAATACTCCTGCCCCATCTTTCCTCTAAGTTCCCTTCAGGTACTGGAATTTATTCACATCATTTGTTCCAGCTCCCTAAAGGCCCCTTTGCGTAACTACGCCAAATCCAAAAAGATTTTTTTTTTTTCCCATGCCACACAGCAAAAGTCCACTTGAATATAATGTCGTAGTATTGCTAGGGAGAGGAAGCGCGTCCCGGCCCGCCTGCCCCACACGGCCGGGGGAGAGCCGCCCGGAGCGGACACACCGGAAATGCACTGGCGGCGGCCTGGCCGCTTCCTGCGGGCCGGAGGGTGCCCGGCGGGCCGGTGCGGGTGTCTCACCGGAGGGGCCGCGCTCCCGGCGCTCCCGCCGCTTCCCTGGACACGGAGTTGCCTGGACACGGCCGCCGCTCCCTCAGGCGCCGCGCGGGCAGGCCCGTCCTCGCGTTCCCTCACCTGTCCGTCAAGGGCACGCCCCGCCGCCATTGGCCAGCTCCGTGAGGGGGGCGGGTTCCCGCCGTCGTTCCGCCCGCTCATTGGCCGGCTGGGCGGCGCGTGTCTGTCGCGCGCGGCGCTGCGGAGCTGCCCTCCCATCCCGTCCGGTCCCAGCCAGGAGCGGCATTCCCGGTCGGATGGTGAGCGCGCCCTTCCCGCCGCGGGCTCCCTTCCCACCGCCGCGTCCCCTGAGCCCCTCCGCCCCCTCCCGCCGACACCGTGGGTTGTGCAAACCCCCTTCAGGTTCCACCCCTGCCCAGGCCGTCGCTGCTGCCCGGTTACCTCGCACAGCGCACCCTGGAGAGCCCCCCCCACTCCAACGGGAAAAACACGCCCGGAAAAACACTGGGATTCGCAAAATACGTCACCTGCTCTCGGCATGCCTGGTTCTTTTTGGCACAGCTCACAGACCTCTGCATCGTTCGGGCCCCCTCAGCGTTGTTGGAATGGCACCGGCCAGGCCCGGAGGTGGAACCTGAAAGGGATTTGCACAACTCAGATGTGAAATAAATGGAACAGTAAGTCTCCGTAGCCAGGAAAAGGTCTCGTGTGTCTTCTTCCCAGAGCAGCATATAAAGAGTAAAAGTCTGATACGTGTGTTAATAGCAGAAGGAAGTGAGGGGTGAGCCAGACAGATGGCTTTGCAGTCCGACCCGGGGGGGACAATCACGTTGAAAAACGAAATTTCATTAACAAATACAAGAAAATGGCATCTCCTGAGTTAAAAGAGAGATCCCAGCACTAAAAAATGCTAGCAATTCAACAGTCAAGAGACTGGTCAGCAGTAGCTAGGTAACAAATTCTTTGCTTTGTGTTTGTCTTATTTACTTTTATAAAGCCTAACCAGTTGAAGCTGGGGGCGCGGGGGGCGGGGGAAGTGACTGCCTTTCCTTCCACAGTTCTGTGGTGCAGATTCAAGACTGCAGGACGAAAATCTGTCTGCTGCTGATTTAAAAACAAATCTATACTTGAGGAAGGCGTTTTTTCTGCTTCATAGGTAGGGAGGGTTGGGAGAACAGTCTATACTGCACTGGCTTACACCAGAGGCAGGAAAGCTCTCAGAAATACCCTGGATAATGATGCACCAGCTCAGCACAAGCAGATTAGTTTTCCTTATGGGACAGATTGTGTGTTGATCTCCCTGCTCCCACAGGATGTTGCTGCCTGGCTCCACATCTACTCGATGGTCAGGCAGCCTGGAGCCACCCAGTTCCCTTTAAACTTTTCTCCCAAAAGAGTGGCTGATTTTGAGTCTAATTTACAGCCAAGACCCTAAGCAACCACCCTGTTAGCTGTGAGGATGTCGTATTCATATTTTTCAGGTAAACCTGCAGGAAAGGCAACTGGCAGGAGGTGCAGAGGGTCGTGACCACCTCAGTGGAGTGTTTATTTTTAGGCTGCCCACCTGTTTTTCTGGCATTATTCCTTTAATTGATAATCTTTCAGTTGAAAACAGGAAGCTCAAATCTGCATTCCCCAGGAACAAATCTCTTTTTTTTTTTCTTTCTACAATAACCTAAGGAAATTGACACAGAGACTCAATGCCTACCACTTGCAGCAAGGAGTGTCTCTGGCCTCTGCTACAGCATTTATGTTTGTCATTTATAATTTAGTGTATTTGCCCTGGAATGCACTGTTTCTTATCTGTTCTCTCCCTTCACTTTCTGAAGGCATCCAACTATAGAAAACCTGGCTTAGGTGCAGCCCAGCGGAAGAAAAGTGGCTTGAAACCTGAACTTACAGAAGAGCAGAAGCAGGAGATCAGAGAAGCTTTTGATTTGTTTGACACTGATGGATCTGGAAGCATCGACATAAAAGAACTGAAGGTTTTCAAACTTTTTTTTCTTTTTCCTCTGAGATGAAAATATCTTTGATCTCAAAATTGTAGCTGCTTTTTCTGTTTGGCCAACCCTATTTTAAAACAGTTTGGGAGTACGAAGAAGAGTAATGGCTTGCTGTCATGATTGAATTTGGGGTGCACTCTGCATGCTTCACAGTAGACAGGCTTCTCTACTATGTGGCTATTTAAATCTGACAGCTTTGTATAGCTGAGCATTAGAGAAACTAAACATCAGGTTTCATGACTAAGGTGCTTGTTCCTGGGAAGTGGACTTTTGTTGTTCTGGGATGAGTATCAGAATATCAAATATTTTCTTCACCTGAGAACTAAACACAGATTTTTGGATGCATTCAGGAAAGTTACAACCATATTTGCATGTATGTAATCAAAAATTTTCTGGCTTTTAATTTAAAAAAGAACAGAACAGAGTTCTGAGTTGTGTTTCAGTAACAATTCAGACAGTGTGTGTGCACTTGCATACATACAAGTGGGAAGATGATTCTCAGTTGTCTCCCTGTGATTTTATGTGTTTGATTTTTTTGTAAGCATAAACACTTTAAATTTAATTATCTCATTTACCTTGATTTCTCATGTACACTGCTCAATTTCTGCATATGTAACCTGGAAACATGAGATACCCCTGCCTGATATAAACTATGGATATTCACTACCATATAGGAGAAACAACGTCTTAAGAATATCAAACCTACACTATTATTGTTCAGCCAGATGAACAAAAATGGTAGAGGACGCCAAGGTGTTTTCATGGCAGTGAGCTGTGACTGCAGTTCTGCACAAGGAGATGAAACAGGCTTTAGCTCAGCTCTTACACCGAAATTCTGGTGGCCTCCTAACAGAATTGGTTTTGCTATTTTGGCACAGGTTGCGATGCGTGCCTTGGGCTTTGAGCCAAAGAAGGAAGAGATTAAGAAGATGATAGCAGACATTGACAAGGAAGGCAGTGGCACCATCAACTTTGAAGACTTTTTGGCTATGATGACACAAAAAATGGTAGGAGTTCTTAGCAGGAATTCTTGCGACAGCATAAGAAAAAGGAACATCTCAGTGTCAGGGGTTTTCTGATTAACATATGCTTTACTCTTGGTTTAGAGTGAAAAGGATTCAAAAGAAGAAATCCTGAAAGCTTTCAGATTATTTGATGATGATGGCACAGGAAAAATTTCATTCAAAAACTTGAAAAGGGTTGCCAAGGAGCTGGGAGAAAATTTAACAGATGAAGAACTTCAGGTAAATTCTGATTTGCCAGAGCTTTTCTGACAGGCCCAGACCATTCCTGTAGCTCCTAGGGACTGGGTGGAAATTTAGTCCTATACCAAAAGGGCTGAGAGATTAGAAATATGAAAAGCAGTCAAATGCATAGTTGTTTTCACATGAAGTGCCTCTGATTTATTGTTGTTTTAATGAGTGGACTATCTCGTGTTTAGAGTCCAGTGCCTGATCAAATGTACACTGTGTTTTGTAGGAAATGATTGATGAAGCTGATCGAGATGGAGATGGGGAAGTAAGTGAGCAAGAATTTTTGAGAATCATGAAGAAAACCAGCTTATACTAGTATTTGTTGCCTTGCTATACAGCTGGTCCAAAAGATAACCTGGAAAAGGCTTAAAAACTGGGCTTGTGCCTCCTGCATATTTTCTGCTATGTGAACAAAGTCTGAAAGGACAGATTTTTTTGGTTTATTTCTCTTTTTCAACCAAGATAATTGAGGAAGGAGGGCTGCAGTACCCAAAACCGCCAAAATGAGATACTACAGAAGTCAAAAGGAAGGATGAACTGAGCTTGCAAGGCAGGGTCCCTTCCCCTCCACCATAACAATTTCCCTTATTGCCATTTTGGATAGAAACCACTGTGTTTTACTGTTTAACTAAAAGATACTTCACTTGAGATGTGAAGATTCCCAGTGCTGCTGGGAAAGGCTGCTTTGCCTTTCCTAAGGCTACTGAATGAAAGGACAAGCACAGTATTTTTTATTCCTTTGAAGGTTTTTTAGGTTATCTTTTGGTATTTGTCTCCTGTTGTTTGTTTCCATGAAAGGCTCTAAAATGAATTGCATATTTGTCTGTATTTCTGTATGAAACACTGTTTTCCTATGGCAAGTTGTTTTTGGATTTAATGGAAAGCAAATGTAGATTTGGTTCTTCTTTTGGAGCTGTGTGCCATCCATAGATGTTCTTGTGTTTATCTGACCACCTGAAACCAGAATGAAACTTGAATGTAATCTGCTTGGGTGACCAAAGTTTATTGTTTTTAACCAGGCAACACCTTGTGCCATTGTTCTTACTCCTCAGACATTACAGAGCTGCTGTTACTCCAGAATTTCAGGCACCTAAAAAGTTCAGTTCCATTGTGCACTAGAGTAAATTTTGTCTTGTTGACAGTTACATTGCAGAGAGAATTTGCATCTGAACTGAAAAAGTAGCTCACCATGGACATCTGTGGAACACTGAATATATTTAGATCCATGCAGTCCAAATCCATTTCGCACATCACAGATTTGGGGGGATTTTTTTTAGGAGCACCTTCATTTTCTTTAGTATTTCTTGCATCTACTGTCAATACAGGACTTATTGGAGAGCCACATTTTCTTCTGAATTATAGAGCAGTGACATAGCCTGCTATCTGATTATGTGGTTCTGCAGGAGGGTTTGTCCTTTATAGACAGTCAGCTTCAAAACTTTCAAATCCTGTAAAGCTCCACAGGCCCGAGAAGTCCCCTGTTAACATGGTGGCCGTAGATGTAATCTATAGTACTGTGTTTTAAAATGTCTTAACTTTGTATAAGTGTGAAATAAAACTGTTTTGCAAGTTAAGAAGTTTCTGTGCTTATTCTCTATTTTTCTTAATTATTTTAAAGTCTTCGGTGATTCACCAAGCACATTTTCACTTTCATTTATCTCTTCTTTCTAAGAGAGGAATTCTTAGGTATCTGTCACATAATTCCTCTTCCACTCTGCTGATTAAAAGTTTCTAGGACTAACCACATATATTCAGAAAGGGAAATTTGAAGTTCTAGTTGATTATGGGGAATCCCAGCGCCTGTTAGAGTGACTGTACTTTTTTTTTATGCTGCCACAGGAAGAGATTGATGACTCTGGTTTACCTATGATGCATTCGTTTCTCTCTTCCTGTTCTAATCCCATTACCTGCCCTAAAGGTAGGAAAAAGTCATACAATCATCCCTGCCATGTGTACTGCAATGGTGAAATGTTATTTCTGGCCTGCGCATTAATCTCTGAAGTCTGGAATGTCAAGCAGTGTCTGAATGAGCACAAAACTTGCAAGTTTAACAAGTGTCTGGTGGTGCTTTATTTTGCAGGATAGTGAGGGAGATCATCCCCTCTTCAGCCTGACAGATAGCTATGAAGCCCTTCTCCTTATGCTGACACGGAGAGTAGGTCCTTACCTGGCATCTGCAGATTCCCCTCAGGTGGCTGCAATTCAGACATTCATTGTGTGCACCCAGCTGAGATCCCTCCTCTGCACCGTCAGCAAAGCCTGATTTTCACTCTGAGTGTTCATTCTAGGCAGATACTGTACAGAAAGGAAAGTGGAACTGCAGTTTGTGTCTGGCAAACACCTAAATATCAAAGCATTGGTAAGGGCAATAAAGAGCTGCTTGGGAGATAATATTGCAAATATCTTCTAATGAGTTATGTTTTGAAATGAAAAAGTAACAGGCTTTTAATAAAATACGAAGTAGTTCAAGAGAAAAAAAATTGCTTACAAGTTATATTCCAAAATATGACAATTGCATGGTAATATTAATCTCCCACATGCAGCTTCTAAGTTCTGCATCATCTCTGAGGCCCATAGTACAGTCCCACAGTCGTGCCAGTCCTACACTAAGGCAGATCTTCAGCTGGCTTTAGGCAAAAGAGACCCAAGGAACTGCCAAGGAGTGCTGTGCTCTCACTTCATTAGGTGTGAGTTTGTTTTCAGAGCAATGAGCACAGGATCGGCTTCTAACATTACAGAAGGAAAAAGGCTTCTTTTCAGGTACACCTAATCTTGGCATTTAAAAGAGGACGGGGGAAGCAACACAGGAAACATTTGTGTACGTTCACATGCCAGAGAGTCTTACTAACAGAGCCCAAATAGTTCCATAAACGGATGTGGCATTTAATATTAAAATATTTAAATTGGTCATTTACAGTTTTGAAGACTAACTCTTACATCCTGCAAACTGCCTGATGAATTCACACCAAGCATTTGAAATGTTAAATATTAATTCCTTGGAAACCTCCTCACGGAGTTAAATCAAATATTGCCACACTACAAGCTGCTTTTAAATGTCCCTGGATAGCATAAGTGGATTTTGAGCAGGGCACACGGCAGCAAACTGCTTCTTCTAGAGGCTGAGATGAGCCTTGGCCACTTGAGGAAAGGCAGCCTCAGGGGACAACGCTGCAAAACCAGCTTCTTTTGGGTCACACCTCTCAACACAATGAGGGCCGGTAGACGGGAGAGTGTGGCAGCCTCGCTAGAGGGCATCCGGTTACTGACGTGTGAGTTGAGGGAGACTTTGATGCTTTTTTGCCTGCGCTGTTGCTTTCAGCAATGAGAGAAAGTAGGCACACAAACATCATTCAGCCTGAGCTTGAAATATGTGGTTGGACACAGAATTATTTTCTCTGAAAGGAAGAACGCAGTTCTTCTCTCACAACCCATGTGCAAAATGCTGTAATTATTAGTCAGTTGTTCAAAGCTAAACCCCCAAACCACACTTTCTGAAACTCCCACTCTGTATCAATAATTGTAGGCTTTCTCTCAGGAGAGCAGAGAACTCAACTTGCCTTTCACACAGTCCCTGCGAGTGCTCTGACCACTCTCTAGGGTTATTTTCTCCCGTTGGGAATACGGTTGTAAAACGGAACTACTTCCAGCAGAGAGACAGAGCCAGGCTCGCTGCAGGATGCTTGTGGCCCTCGCTTGGGATGTGGGGAAGCTGGAATTGTGGCCTTGCTTTGAATCAAGAGGAACACGGACTTGGGAATTAGACTCTTGTCCCCAAGGTGAGTGTGTTGACCTTTAGGGATGTGGCATAACTTTAATGGCCTCATGGGGACCTAAACCTATAGCTCTTGAACTCTTTGCAGTCCTGGGTGCCACTAATTACTGAACTTGAAATTGGTCAAGGCTTTTTTGTTTGTTTGTTTGTTTTTTGCTTGTCTGAATTAGAATATTAACAAAGCAAAACTGTCAAGCCTGAGCTGCAAAGGTGTAAAATTCCCTTGCTCTCAAGGCCACTTTATTTCCTCTGAAAGCTTCTAACTGGTTCTAGCAGTGAGACATAAGTTTCACTATGAAATGAGCCCCCCCACATTTAATAAAGCCATAAAAACAGCTTTCTGCAGGAAGCAAATGGAACAGCTAACCTAGCACGTTTCCAACATTATTTTGGACCACTCTCTACTCAAAAATATAGCTTAGTGCAATGAAACAAAACCAACATAACTCACTCATCCATGCTATTGTCTGAAATTGCTTCCTAGTATGGTTCCTTCTCCACCTCAATACAGAGAAAACAAATACATACTTTCCTCTAAATTTTTTCAGACATCCAAATGAGAAGTACTATGAAAGCTCTAAACATCAAGAAAGAGGTGACCACAAACATTGTAGATTGAGTTAGAAACACTAGAAGGTATTTCAGTTTAAAAAAGCAACATTTAAGCAGCTTCTAAAAACATGGTATCAAATGTTTTACCTTTAGGTTCCCCATGTTTCCTCTTTAGAGAGCTTAGGACATGATTGGCCAAGAAATCCACAGAAGCACAAATCTTTTGAAAGTGTTGTTTAAATCAGTCCATAATACACTTGTAAGGTTGAAGAGAATTGCTGCAGAATAACTCCTTTTGAAATGGACATAATTTTAACAAAGTTTTTAGGGTTTGTTTGGTTTTTTTCCTATTGGGTTAACTAAATTATTGATGAAGTTATTGATGTCAGTTGTGGAATGACAGGTGCCTTTTGCAGAAATAAAAGGAGATTTTTGCCTAGATGAAAAAAATCCATAACAGTGAATGTACAGTCTAGCTAAAGCAGATATCAGGCAAAACAGGTGCTAAAACTGCAATTATTTTCTCTAAGCAGAAACTTACCATAGTTGAGACTAGTGTTTGGTAAACATATCCCTTTACACAGCTCTTTTTCATCCTCCTCCTTAACATTAGGAACCAATAAAGTACTCGTCAAAATGGCTGAGAGGTTTGAATATTATTTCTGCTTGTGTTGTGAAATATATAAATACTTTTTGTTGAATCCTGATAAACTAGGTCACTGTCTGGGTGGGTTAAATGCTGAGGCTCATTCTACAGAAAACAACTTTATTATTGCTAACGGCATTAAAAATAGCAATATTAGAAATCCCGGAGAAAAGATGAGTTGAAAATGCTTATGTATCACAATTAAAGGAATTTTTCCAGGAAATGAAAGAGCTTTTAGAAGGCAGGAGGGAAGAAACAGGTACTTTTATTCTCCCTGCTATCAACCTAAGATGCAATAGATGAATTAACAGGATATTATTTATTGCACGGGGATTTTTGCACCGAGATTCAGAATTCTCCCAACTCTCAAAGGCCTGCAATGCCATGACTCATTGAATCAAGGTCTAGGATGGTACAATCCTGACCACCTCCTGCCAAGAGCTCAGCATCATCTATTCCCATTGCCTGCAGCAGGACTTTAGCACTCTGCAAAACTGTGCCTTAGACAATGGAGGCTCTAGGTACGGACTTCCTATTTCCTGCAGTGGATTTGTGTAGGTGGCCTTGTTACCAGAAGTCCATACTCCTACACAGCAACTTTTGACTGTGTTTCTGCAGAAATGACTATGATGAAAGGAATTAAATGTTTTGAAAATAAAAATCATCTGTTTGTTTCTCCAAACCAGTTGGGCTATCTCCTGCTGGCGAGATCAATTTCTTTTCTAGTGTGGCAAAATTAGGAGTGGGGTGGAAAACAAAATGATTAAGGTTTGCAAAGGCACCGTGGCTTGGGCTGATGCACACACGGAGAGGGGAGAGCCCATCTGAACTGTCCCCTGCCCATCGCTGGCAGCTGAGTCACTGGCCCAGCCTGTACAGCTTCTTGCTGCTGCATTTCGCAGCCAGGAAAATCCCACATCCTCCCAGTGGGTGTAGGAAACGCAGCTACAGCCTCTGGATGCGTCGGCACCAAAAACAAAAGGGAGATTGTGGTGTGGGTGGTGGCTGCAGGCTCAGGGCCAGCGTGCCAGGACCTCGCCGACAGCATCCCGGGGAGCTGCGAGCAGAGCCTGGGCCAGCACTGCCTGCCACAGCCCCGCTGATTTGCCAAGCCCAACACTGCAAGGTGTGTGACCAGCTCTACCTCCCCGCATGGGGACATGCCAGGGCTACCAGCAAACAGCCTCTGCTGTCCCACCTCATTCTGTCACCCTGCTTTTTGGCGAGGAGCACCTTGCCCTTCCTGGTCTTCCCCAGCCCAGGCTGTTTGCCTCCAAGCACAGGGAGTTATGGAAGTCTCGTCTCTTGCCGTGCTGTTGTGGCCAGCACAGCCCTCGTGGCTCCAGTGAGGGTCACCAGAGGTGTTGCTCTCACCTCCCACCCATCTCAGTCCCAGCTTTATTCCATGAATGCAGGGCTGGGTGCAATCAGCCAGGGTGGCTTCAAACTCTGAATTTTCCAGTACTGGTTGAATATTGCCAATGCTGCTTCAGATGATGACTCTGCAAGCATCCTGCTGGGAGAGCAACCCAAGACATTGCTCACAGATCCATCTTGTTTCCTTCCATGTGTTGCCCGTGGCACTTGCCAAGCTCATGTTGAGGGTGGTGTTATTCTGAGAAGACCACAAGTATCCTGGCTCTCCAACCTAGGGCTGGGTATTGCTCTTGGGAAAGAAAACACAGGAACAGACTGGCATGGATTTGCCCAGCTGTCTGGGCAGCTGCTCCAGACAAAAGCTCTTTTGAGAAGCTGCTCTTGTAAAGGGGATGAGACCTCACATCCCTAAATATGTGCTTCCATGCCGAGGTGGCAACAAGTAAGCTCTGCTGGCACTGGGAAAGGTGGTCTTAGGAAAGCAATCAGCCAGCCTCAGTCAGCCCTGGGCAGTACAAACCCTCCCACCCAGGTCTCCAATGGCTTATAGGCCACTTGGATCAGAACCGGCATCAGCACCCCAGCCAATCCCACAGCCCTAACACAATCCTTCTTCATCAGTGCCATGCTTCCTTGGAGCCTTCTCATCCTCCTCCTTGTGCCTCCTTAGCAAAGCTGCTGCCCCTGTGCCTTCTGTTTAGCCACCTGAAACTTCTCCTGGGAAGGTTAAGCAGCAAGACCAAGCAGAAAATAAAGATGAGGAAACTTCCTCTGACATCCATTTCCTATCAAATTTATTCCATGCCCATATTGACCAAAACACAGGTAAGGACAGGAGAAAATAGCTACATGTCAAGGCAAAAACAAACCAGCCCTTCCTAGCTCTGTCTAGGCATGCATCCATTTACCAGACCAAGTGCTTTTGGCCCAGTCTGATGGGCAGACTCTGTAATCTATGCCAACAAGAGAGGAACAAGGCCCCACAGTTCCTTTACCATGACTGGGTCACCACTCAGATGTTTTAACACTGGTGTTCAACACCAACATTTTCTTCTGAGGCGGTGTCACAGGTTGGCTCCATCATAGGCCTGGTTACACCAGAGGTGCTCCCTTTATTGGGTTCAGCATTTCCCTTTTCACCCAAACTACTTTATAGTGATAGTTTACAGATCTATCATGGCTATCTGGAACATTTCTAAATATTTACAGCTGCATTCTTGGACTGAACTTCCTTCTACATGTTGGAGCCAGAATGAATTTACATCAATGAATTGCATGTGAGCTGCTGGCTCATAGTCCTGGAGTTCAAAAGTTTAGGGTGGTTTTTGAATAGCACTTGCAAATGTCAAGGTGGCAGACTAATTTCTTTTAAGACACAAAATGATTTGTTTTTAAGAGTGAAGCACCAATTCAAACGGAATCTAGGTATTTAATGGAAAATGGAGTCTAGAACAGTAATTTCTTGTGGCATTGTTGCTATCCTGAAACTTTCGCAGTTCAAAAGGTGGCATAAGCCTTAGACAAAAAAAAAATCATTTCACACTTATTTCAGCAGTTTCCATTGAAAGACTGGCTTGTTCAAGGCCCCATCTCTTTAAAAACATTACATCAAACTTCAGTAGATGTTACTTGATAATGCTCACTGAGTTCCTAGCAATTACCACTCTTTTTTATTTGCATATGAGTTGTTTTAGGGACTATCCAGGCAGAACTGTAATAGCCCCACGCCCTAGAAAGCTTTCAGCCTCAGCAGAAGACAGGTAACACCTAAGGCAGTACTGGCCAGAAATCCAGGGAATGTTAACATCTTTCCAATAACCATTTCTTAGAAGAGCTGTCTAAAGATGACTGAAATTGGGATGCTTTGGAAATACCAAAAAGTGTGCACTCTTAAATATGTAACAGGAGGGTGGCAGAGCCTTGGAGCACAGGTCAGTGGGAGATGGAAGGGAATGTACCAACAGCAAGTGAGAGACGATCACGAGAGCTAAGAGTACATCATAGCTAGTCTTGGAGGAACAGGCATTTCACTTGCACCTAATCTGGCAGAGATATCACAGAAATTATTTAAGCAGAGAGGTAGGCTTGGAAAACTAACTTTGCAGTAGCAGGTAAGGATTACATGAAAGCCAAGGAGAATCCTGCAGTAACAGAGATACAAGAGGAATGTTTAACCTTGTGAATAAAATCTTCACATTACTGAGTGCACGCAACCAGATTTAAGCATCACCTGGATACAGAACTGTCCTAGACAAAAATGAAGCTCTGTCCTCAGTCTAACTTCTAACAGTAAACATCAGTGCCAATTTTACAGATTTCCTTTTTAAAGATTAAAAACTGAATTCTATATCCCAATCCCTCACAATGGGTAGATTGGCACAAGAGTATGAACAGCTTTAAACACAGGATGTATATTGCACAGTGTGATCACAGGTGGCTGCTTGTTTTACGTGACTATGGGAATAGCTATGTGAGACACTTTTGGCAGATACAATGTACTGTAACCAGCTGAGTATCATCTTTCCTCCTCCCTGCTTTGTGTAAAGATGATCTCCTCCAGCAGGGACTCTCCAATGTAACTGCCAATACATTCCCTGCCCACCTGTGCCCAGGGAGCTGTGATTCATTCAGGTATGCACAATCCAGAGCCCAGGGAAACATGGTGCTGCTCTGAAACTAACAGCAGCCATACGACTTCAGGGACTTTTGATCTGGCAGCAAGCAGAGGGATGGTACAATTCAGCTCACCCCTTGAACATCTCCAATGATACGTACCCTTCCTTCTTTATTCATTTATAACAAGCTGACAGCTTCTTCCATGTGCAGTAAAGGGTTTGCCTTCAATTATTAAAGGAAAGGGACAGGGAGCAGGCTTTAACAGCAGTGTTAAAGACTAAGCACAAAAATGCACACTTGTGTGATAAATTTATCAGTTGTCAAGCTTTCCATTTGACTTTTTAAACACCAGCACACAGCCTTGGTCCAGAGTCTGTGCAGAGACTTTAGCACTCCAGAGTCTGATGTTAATAACTCAGCAGCTCATTGGATATCCAGTAAAGTCTTGAGGCACACAGGACAATGTGGCTTTCAGTGGTAATTTTCCATCAATGCTCTTTGTTTCATTTCTAATTTAAGTCAGTCTCTCACCATTATTGATCAAAAGATAGAAACCCTTAATTATTTCTTCTTCAGCAAACCAGACAAGATTTGATATATTTACATCACATCATAGCACTTGCTATCAAATACAATTTCCGTGCCTTAACTGAAGATGCAAAAGATGAGGAAAACAAGGATCCTGTTGGTACTATGCAACTTGCAGAACTCAGTCACAGGTGGCTGCTTGTTTCATGTGGCTGTGGAAATGCACCTCAGAGCTTATTATTGGCAGATACTGATCTACTTTAACCAAAGGATTTTAAATGGTTCAGAAATACTTTTGTACATAGAAACCCTGTGAAACAGTCTCAAGCACCTCCTCTTAGTCCCTATCTCTCAACACCGAGATTTGCTCTGGTGCAAAAGCATGGGCAGATGAAGGAAAGCACGAGTCACTAGTGAGAGACTAATGCAGAAAATAAGCTTATAAGAGCAGACTGTGCAGGCACACAACCACACCTCTGGCTGTGGCTCTGCTGTGAATGAGGTTAGACAGCTTGGAAAGAAAAGCCAAAGACAGAACTGCTTCAGCATCAGCAGAATCTGGTTCATTACAGAGGCATTTCTACAGCAATGCTGGGTGATGTATCTGGAGGTTTTGTAAGTTTTGTTTTTGCAGTGGATGGAAGTTGTGAACACACAGCTTTTTTCTACCTTCAAAGAGGACAGATCTCATTTCAGAGGTCACAGACCTAAGAGGACTCTGATATCAGCACAGTGTCTCAAGTTTTACTTTGGGGAGTTCAAAGGACCCCAAAATGAAGGTTCTGACAGGAATGGCAAAATTTGAACAATATAACTGAAAATGAGGGAGAGCTGGGAGAAGTTTTTGAGATTTTGGAATTGGTCTTGAGAAGAGCAAGAGTGAAAACCCACAGTATTTCAAAATTATACTTGCCACTTTGTTAGATCTCATTACGCCATACCATAAGCTTCATGTATGAGAACACCATTTTACTTTTGGAAGTAAAACTGGAATCTCAAACAAATCTCTCTGTGAATCCAGGAGAGGCATGATTAATTCATCTCCTGTCCTCAGTGTCCATAGGTCTCTGGAGGCACAGAAAATTGCTAGGGAAAGGCAGTACTCTTGCAAAGCCCAACTCTCATAATTAAAAGAGCAGCAGCTATATTCACTTGTTCAACCTTCATTCAGCCTGTTGCTGGGTTCCATTATTAGCCTTTAATTGCATGACCTTGCAGATTTTCCCATTGGATTCTTTCTATTGACAGAAAAAGCACTCAATTTATTCCTCTTTCTCATCGTTTGCATTATTTTGTACACCAGATCCAGCATGAGGTCTTGTAAAAAAAATCCACAGTCCTTTATGTGCTGTACTCATCCAAATGCCCTCATTCCTTACAAATACAAACACATTTACTTTTAGACAGCTGCTAGGCAATATTGTGCTGTTTCCCCATTTTATTCATAAAGTACAGGAAAATTATTGGAATTGAAGTTTAACAGTAGTGATAATCACTCTGCTGCCTGACATAAAAGCTTTGGCCAGTGTGATCTGTAAACAAAGTGCTTGCATCTCAACTTGTGCTGGTTGCAATTCATACCCCGTAAAAACCTCTTCTACCCACCAAAAGCAAACCCCTTTTAATTTTTTGTTTAGACTAAATCACTCCAAAACAGGCTTAAAGATTTTAGGAAGAAATATTCCCTGAGGATGATGCCAGGTTTTCTCAGCAGGGCCTTTGACTATGAACTCCTTTTCGTTTGACATGATAGATGCCCTCAGCTGCACATCTTCCATTTCACACAAACTTGGGAAATTCTGATGTCCAACATTCCAAATTTGAATCCAGAGGAATCAAGTACAGTCTATTTAAGCAGTAAAGTCTCTGACCTGTAGCAGGAGACTTCTGATTTATACCTTGTTGCACTGATATTCTCTATTTTATTTATCTAATCTTTTTCAGTGTCATATCATGCCTTTTAGCAATCTTTGCCCTGAAAAAGTGGGTGTCTTCTGGTTCCTGTGAAATTTCATCCCAGTAACATGTGCTTATGACTGCTGTATGTTTTTCATCTTAAACATACCTTAAAAACTATGTTGCAAATGCCAGTACTACCCTAACGCATTTTCTTTTCTGTCTAACGTAGTTGCCATGGTAAAGGTTGTACCTGGTTGATCAGATACATAGTAAACAAATGTTCCTGTGAATCTCACTTCAATTCTGAGTAAGAGAAGCCCCCACAAGCCAACAGACATATTTAATACACAGGCAGAAGCAGCAGTTAGGCTGAATTTTGTTTTATTTTAAGAAGCCTCTTTGCAGACCTGTTTCTTCTTATACCAAAGAAATGCAGAACTGCAGAGATAAGCTTTTGTCTTGAAGCCATTGACAGAGGCAAATTGTTTAATCATCTTTTTTTCCCCTTGCACAGCTCTATGTCAGTACCAGCATTTGCAAATTTACGGATCAGTAATTTGGAAGGAGAATGCACACTAAAAAAAGGTAAAACTACGGAATAGCGTCTCTAGTTTTGGGAATACTTTAGCTTTTGTCTAAGGGGATGTTCCTGCTCTGCATTTCTAAGGGTGGAGTCTGAATCTGCTGAAGAGCAGATCTTTCTGAGTAACTCCATGTGCAGACAGGTATATTCTGGATTAAGACTGATGCATGCCCATATAGTTTATCCATTTTTATTCTTTCTCATGGAGGTTACCAAAGGAGAGAAAAAAATCTTGCAGTGGTGAATACCTCTACTAAATATTGAATTTCTAGGATGTCTAGAAAGACTTTGCCTAGCATGGCAATTATTTTTGCATATTCTGACAGAAAAAGGGGTTAATAGTTTCCTGCAAGTTTGTTTGTTTGTTTTTCCCCTAATTTAGTTTTGTCTAGTTTAAATGCTAATGCCTGCCTCTCACAAGCCCTTTCAGGAAAACATTTTCTCCTTCATTATTCAATCACAAAAGGATGTTGAGAAACTGCAAGGTTGTACCTAGAGATAGAAATCCAAATTAAGGACCCCTTCCTTAGTCCACTTAGACCAACACTTCAGCATATGTATGGAGTCCTACAATGTCCATCTAAATCCAGCAATTTAAAGGAAACTACTCTTTCTGGCAAGAGCTTACATCTGAAAAAACAAGTATTCTTAACTGGAACTACCTTGAAGTGAAATCCTAGTGGAGATTAGGCAGGCTTTATTCCTGTTATTCCTGTAAACTAGAATTAGGGTTTTCGTGTTGTTGTCTTCATAATAACAATGACAAAATCAACTGTGGTACTGTGTATTCATGTTTCCTGACTTCCAGTCGATATAAGTCTGCAGCCAGACCCTGTGCAACCTGAAAGAGTAGAAATACACAGCCCGTTTAAACCCCTCTAATGCCCTTAGCTGCCCACACAAGTTCCCTTACTGTGCTTAGCACCCAGGATCTGTGTGCTACTCCCTGAGATGGAGAACAGACCCTGTCCCGAGCCTTTGCACCCTGCTGCAGCCAACAGCAGGAAGTCTGCTTTGGCTCTGCTAAAGTAAAGCTAAAAGAAAGCCAGACCTGATTTTTTTGGCTGCAGATACGCTGAAAAGAAATCAGTGAAAAATCCAAGGGCAATCTCAATCCACACCGTGGCTGTGGCCTGCAGCAGTCACTACAGTTGCTGTGGTGTGCCATGAATTCCCCCTGCTCTGCTTTCCTGCTGCTCACCCGCACGGTGGTGGATTTTCTGCCCCAACCTTGCTGGGAAAGCAGCACAGCCAACAAAACCATCCTGGATCATCTCCAGTTGCTTCTGCTCCTTGATTGCCACTGGGTAATTCCACACTGCTTAGAAAGAACATCCCATGCAATGATAGTCAAAGCAAAGGCCAGCAGACAGCCTGATTATTTCTGCGTCATGAAGGACTCCCTAAAGGGCAAATTCTTCCATTTCTAAAAACAAGAATTATTTTCTTCTTATTCTAGGTCACTTGTGGAAGCACACAGATAACAGATCTCAACAATATGTCACTAATGATAAAGTCTGGGGCTTTCAGAATGTGTTTCTGAAGGCAGGCATTTTATTTAGGTGTCTAAATGGAGGAGGCAATTTTCACCCACTGTTTCCAAGACTAACTTCTGAAAGCACTGGCCCTGCTATCACTGTACACTTGGCTCTTGAAAAATCAAGTAGGCTGCTCTGGATGTTTGCACCAGGGAAAGGAAAAGTGCAGTGGTCGTTGTAAACACTGATTTGCTGAATAGTTTGGGACCAGCCACAGCGCCCTGCGTGCCACAAACATTGCTATTTTCTGACTGACTGTGACCACACAGGACTGAGTCACCTAATTCGTAGCTGCCAGTGCAATGTAGGCAGCTCACAGGCTGGAATATCACAGGCTGGAAACAGCAGCCTGGGTTTTATCCCAAAACACACTTCCCTGCTCCCTATTCCATGGAAATTTTTGTTACGGCTGAACAGCTTGCAAATAACAAAGTCTAAGCACACACAGGCAAAGGATGATTTTGCAAAATGTAGAATTGATCTTTGGCTGCACTGTGGATTCTGGAGCTTGGTACCTGGATGGTGCTTCCCCACAATCTCCTCAGTGGTTCAGCCATCCCTAGGGGAAAATACAACAGTCACTATTCCAGATGGTAAAATAATTACTCTGGGCTGCAGAAATTAAATGTCACTGAGCCATAATAAAAATATTGCTTTGTTTTCAAAGAACACTTCAGCTCAAAAGCCACTGTGTCCATCTCTGACTGTGCTGTGTCTCAACACACAGGAGGAAAAATACATAGCCTTGTTTCCACTTTTCTCTGTTCTCACCTGAATGACTGGATCAAGGTTAAACAACCGCAGACAGAAGGAAAAAGATCACTGAACAGGAGTGGAAATGTGAGATACGTCAAATGGCATTCTTTTTTTTTTTTTCTTGTTGTCAGAACTGCTCAGGGGTTGTGGCCAACCAGGCAAGAACAGGCAGGCTGTCTGCAGAACGGGACATTTGTGACGGTGAAGTCCTATTGGGGTTTTTTTGGGACAGTTACATATAAGACACCAAAGGAATGGCTCAGAACTACGATCCCCACCTACAATGTTTCTTTTCCTTTACACTTACGGTAATGATGTTGGGGCAACAGTTTGCTTTTTTCAGTTCCCACCTACGATTCATTGTGAAACTTGGTAAGATTGGCCATGTTATAATGTACTCCATGAGTATGTGGATAAAGACATTTATCTTCAACATCTTTTTGCTGTATTCATGAACCTGTCCATTTTTGGGGTCATTCCTTAGGGGGTAGAACATAGGTGGCATTGCTCTGGCAGAAATCTTCTGCTATCCCTCTCATGTTTATTACTATGTGTATGAGCAGATGGTTTCTGAAATAATTAGTCGGAAATCAAAGTTTCTACCCTAACCCTGAGCATGGGTGCAAAGGAAAGAAATTCATTTGGCTATACTACAGGACAGCTTTCCAAACTGTACAGTGAATGCTATTTTATTTTATTTTATTTTGTTTTGTTTTGTTTTGTTTTGTTTTGTTTTATTTTTACTTCAAAAGCATAAAATTCTTATTTTAGGTTGCCTAGTCCTCTGATTCATATAAATGTAAATTTAAATTAACTCCAGTTTCACTGATGTTAAGTCACTTTATTTTATTCAATTCAGAACTTCATGCAATATCTGAGTCCTAGTCTGCTTTGTGAAACTAGACTTTCTACAGAAGCAACCAAGTAAAAACCTCTCATGCCATTCCTAGTGCAGAAATAATACCTAAGGAAACACCCTCTGACATAGTCTTCAGGAATAAAACATTTCCAGTAGATGGACAATATCACTTTAAAGGCAACCTTGAATGAGAACCTTTGACATCTGATAATCCTTTCAGTACCTGTGGATTACCTGCTGCTGGAAAACTCTCACGTGGCTGAACACTATGAGTTTGTCATTGCCTTTGCTTTTGCCTTTGGTAATTAAGACCAAATTTACAAAACACCTGTCTGCATTACCCTCAGAAATACAAATCTGTGAGCAAATTTGTGTTAGAATAAAAATTTACTTCTATTCATGTATGGGATTGCAAAATGTAAGGCAAAACAGTAGAAGTGACAAAAGATCAGCCTACATTTTTATATTTCACTTCATTAAAACAAAGGTATCTTTAAATCCCTTATTATGCTGCCTTGTTCTTTTTAGAACACTGCCTTATTGTCATTCACAGGCTTAATGTTCTTGTGGGTAGTTACATCTTTGGTCATATCTTACTCATCATCTGGGTAGAAATGTACATTACCAGAGTACATTTCTAAGCTGAAAACATGGCCTGGGCAGCCATAGAAAGCATTAGTGAATGTCCCCAGGGTCCCTTCAGCCACAAAGCAGCACAAGTTTTCACACTAACATGTGCTGGCAGGGAACACACTGACACCCACATGTGCCCAGGTGTGATCACAGTGACCACAGAGCCCAGAGGGATTTCTGGAGGTGCAGGTTTTGACACTTGCAGACACAGAGTTCCTGGCTGCTCTCAAGTTTCCTGTCTCAGAGGAAAGGGGGCACCAACGCGCATGTGAAAGGAACTGTGGGTTCCTGCAGCTGGTAGGAACTGCAGTGCTCATGTTGCTGTAGCTTTTGTGACCTATGGGTGTGAGTGAATCCAGGCTTGTAAAGGGAAGCTTTCATTTCTGCCCCTAAGAGCTGGTTGCTTACTAGTGTGACAGCTCATAGACTAAAAACACACCAAAGGCATGAAATATATATATATATATATCTCCTTTTCTCTCTGTGATATATTCAGCTTGAAATTCAGTTATGGACAGGGGATTTCATTTTTCCCCACATGAATATGACTACACTTAGAATGCTAGGAAGGATATCTGTTATACACTAGAAGAACAGTAAATTCCCCCAAACAAAGCATACTAGTTTAATAACATAAAATGATTTCTAAATCAATCATAAACAAATCATGTCTACCATCTTTGCAGTAGATGTGGTTGGTAAGTATATGAAATGTCGATCTAGTAAAGTGTGTAGATTTTGATAATTTGGTTAATCTTAGAATAATAGAACGGTTCTGGTTGGAAGGGACCTTAAAGCTCATCTAGTTCCAACACCCCTGCCATGGGCAGGAAATCTTCCACTAGACCAGGTCGCTCAGAGTCACATCCAACCTGGTCTTGGAACACTTCCTAGGATGGGGAGTGCACAACTTTTCTGGGCAACATATTCTGTGCCTCACCACTTTTACAGTAAAGAATTTCTTCCTAAATCTAATCTAAACCTACCCTCCTTCAGCTTAAAGGCATTCTCCGTCATCCTATGCACATGTGAAAAGTCCATCTTCAGCTCTCTTGTACCTTTACATACTAGAAGTTTTCCCTGGAGCCTTCCTTCTCCAAGCTGAACAACCAGTGTATCTCTGCTTATCTTCACAGAAGAGGTGTTCCAGCCCTGTGATCAACTCAGTGGCTCTCCTCTGGACTCATTCCAGAGGCCGTTTTGTTGGCAGTGCTAGCAGAGCCTGGGGAAACTGTCAGCATGAGGAGTTTATGGGCAGCTGCAGATCTCAGAACAGCACTTCTGCCGCTGTGCCTGTGCCAGCATGGGAAGTGTGCCCTGTCAGCAGCACTGCTTCTGGCCACAGTCAGCACTGATTCCTCTTCACACTGCCCCCTCGCACCACCTTCACGAGTATTAATTCAAAGTGATTCATAAAAAGCTTTCATCAGGCAGCAGCTGATTTCTAGTCCAGACAGCCCTCAGCAAGAGAGCCAAGGGGCTCGGCCATACGACCTCATGTGCCCTTCCTGCAATTCCCAGCAAGTATGTCAGCACTGCCATAAATGTCACACCTCCTGTGACAGAGCTTAATGGCAGCCTCCACTAACTTTTGTCACCCTCTTAGTCACCTTTCCTCCTGGAGTCACCAGGCACTGCACTGACCTGCAGGAGCCAGGGCTGGCAGCCAAGCAGGAGGGGCTCAGGAGCAGGCTTTTGCCACTTCTCTGCTCCATTGCTCTCACTTGGGTAGCAAATCTTGGTTATTTCACAATCTTCCTTGCAATAATTTTGAAAAAAAAGCCTGTTAGGGAAATGGAAAATTTTAAAGAGTATTTTAGTATCCTTTATTCACTACTGTACTTATGTTCTTTATTTAAATCCAGTGCAATTTGTTGTGAGCTCAGGAACTTCCCTTACCCTCATGGACCAATCCCTCAAATGCATCCAGTCCTGCCAGTCCACCAAACACTGATGGGGTCTCCAGAGTGCTCCTGCAGCTGATGCACAGCTCAACTTCCACCAAAGCTGTTCTGTGGACTCCCTCTTTGGGGATCATTCGATAATAGAAAAGTGGCCATATGAACAAGATACATTTTCAGCCAGATTACAAAATACTCATTCTGCTCACCATATAGAACTGGAAACAGACTTCACACCAGACCAGACTTTTGGTCTGATTTGACAAGAGGGACAGGAATTTTGGTATACGTAGGGGAACCACTGTCCTTTAAAGCCCCAAGGAAGACAATGCACCACCAGATCCAGGCATCAATTCTGCTTGCCAAGCCTTACAGAGGCTGCAGAAACAGCCACAGCCTTTGCTCAGGTGAAGGGAACTGCAAGGTCAGATCCAGCTTGAGGGGACTAAAAAACCAGCCCCAGCACTCAGCCCAGGTAGCCCTGGCAGCCTGTGGCACCAGGCATTACTCCTGCACAGAAGGAATGCACGACAGGCATTGTTGTACCCCACGTTTGATGTTTTCTTTTCATCCTTTTGCTGTAATTTATTAGAGATGATGTTACCAGTGTCCCTAATTTTACTCAACCTAACAAAGGTCTTGCCCCAATGATATTGAGGTTTTACAGCTTGTGTGTCACATAAAAAAAGCACTGCCTCGCACTGGCTTTAAGTGTGTTGCATTTTGACTGTACTTACTGTTATGTTTTATTATTTATTTACTTTTACTTACTTAAATTTTCTATAGTCTGAAATATGCTTCAAATACTTCATGAAAGAAGCAAAAATAACCTTCTATTTTACCAACAAAGTCATCTCCCAGAATGAATCAGTAAAACCTCCAAGCCATTTTCAAGTAAAATGATACCACATTGCCAGAACGACAAGCACAGGATTGCCTCACAGATGATAAACCAGAAATGAATTTGAGAAACCTCATGTAGACTTTCTATTGTGAATCATCCTTTTTTAAAATTAATTTTAGCTGGAGTTTGAAGATAAGGTGATTCATCCCATTCTGAAATTGTTTTCTGTTTCAATACAATACAACTTTGTTTTTTGCAACATCTTTTGAGCAATATTGGGAGAGCAGAATAAGAATCAAATCAGTCCCAGCAGTAGAGAAAAACAAGTCTGAGGACAGGAGGCAGCATTTTCTGTCTGAGATTTAGGAAGGAGTGGAGCAGCAATGAGGCAGAGTTTTACAAAAAAGCAAGGGCAAGAGCAAACACAATCTGTTTAAAACAAAACCAAGGTTTCAGAAGGCAAAGAGAGAAATGGTCAGTATTAGGTGAAAAAGAGGAAATTGGGAGATATGGGCTTTACAAACAGTGAGGCCCTAGGAGCTGTTCCTTCACCATCAGAGGAGCACAGGGCTTGTCATGTGGATTGGCCATTGCAAGAAATAAGCAGGATAAGTCAGGTTTGGGAGAGCATCTCTTGCCCAAAATGAGGATGTCTGGCTTTGAGACTTCTAGCAAGGAAGCTGAAACAAACCCACAACAGCCTGAGTGACTGTGGGTAGCCACTAGCAGTGACTAATGCCACAGAGATTCTTACCAGTGCCAACACCATGCAGGTCCTGCATCTTGCAGCAGGACGTAGGTGGTTGGCACTGAAGGCACTCATTCAGGTACCTCTTACCTATAAATTTAGAAGGAAAATATTGCCTATACATTTAATTCTCAGAGCCTTGGGTAAACTAATGTATTTGGTGAAGCCATCCCAGGAAAACTGTTTGCCAGCCTTTAGCGTAAAGAACTGTCTTTAGCTCCTGGCTACCCTCACAGACAGTTCTGCAGCACATAAACAACAACAACATTAGTGAGGAACAAGGCACTACTCAGGTCAAGGTTTCAGGTTATTTACTTCCCTCCTAGGTAATGGTCTATCAAAATATAAACCACCCCACCCTAGTTTTAAAACACCAACATGCAGCGCTAAGGTGGGGTAACCCAAGGGCATTCCCTCCCTACTGTTTTCTTAACAAAACATTATTCTTGATCTTTATTCAAGCAAGAACAGTTGGGCACAGAAACAATATTGACTACACCCACCTCAAAGAACATCTTGATTGCTGCCCACATAAAGCATCCAATATTTTTGCATAAGACACAAAAAAAGGGCATTTCAGAACCAGTGAGACACGTGACGGTGAACGCAGCTACCCAAATAGTCTTACTGCTGCCTTTCCTGTGTATGGATACTCAAGCCTCTCTCCTGGATTACCTGGAGGGGAGCAGACTGGACTGCACAAGGGTTTGGGTGACACCTGGCCTGGTGCAAATCCCCGTGAGGGAAGCTCTGCCATGCACCTTGAAGCTCTCAAGGGTCAGGGATTAAGGGCAGCTTCTCTGTGTGCCAGCTCTTTTCATTTCTAAGAGGCAACTGAGCTTTATCCTGCATTGCTGTACACTCTATACAGCAGCAAAGAAACAAAAGGAATATATATATATGTATATTTTAATTGATATAAAATATTTTAAATTTACTTAGATTTCTAAAGCAAATAAAGTTCTTTGACATACACAAAGCTGCTTGTTATGGAAGCAGTATCCAAAAGGAAGCACATTCATTCTCTTGTGCAAGCGAAATTATAGAATGCAACCTCCTGGTGATTTCTCTTAGCTCCTAAGTAAATTCACCAAACCCTTCCCCTGAGCCTCACATCTCCCTAAATCTCAGCCTTGGCAAGGAAGGACCATGAATGTATTTTGTAAAATCTTTTGTAAAAAGACTGCATGGGTTTTGAATTGAAAGTCCTCAAGGCATTTAGTACTTTAGAAACAATATGAAACAATTTAGAAATAATATGACAATTTGTCTTTTGAGTTACTTCCTACCGTATCCTCTTAATGAAATGAGGGCTGTACGCCTTCACAATTTTCCATTTAGACAGAATTCCACCAGTTTAATCAAAGTGAAACATTAGGTACTATTATGGTCCTTATACCTTCAGATTTCCTTACTGATAACCCACATATTATCCGTTAACCCATTGCATCATTCACAAGAATAAACAACCTGGGCTCTGCATACAGGAAGCTGAACAAAAAGGAAATAGACAATATTAGTTTTCATGTACACATTTTCACCTCTGCAGAGATTAGACTGACATATTTTCACAAATCAAGGTGGTCTTTCAGATGTGCCTGTTAAGTTCCCTATGGATACAAAGAAGCATTTCCTATTTTAAAAGTTTGAGCCTTTTTCATTTAAACCACCATTACTTTGCTCCCTCTAAAGGATGGAAGTGATGGTCCATAAGGGTAACAAAAGTCAGATTTACTTCCCATTCACTGCTATCATCTACATTGCAATATTAAGGGTTAGGTGCTTGTGTAATGCCAAAGACCAGCACCTCACATGTTCAAACATGTACATAATGGAAGGGGAAATGGACAATATACCCATTTACTTGGGGACACAGACTACAAAATTCAGATTTTTTTACTTCATAAGGTAAGGAAGTATTTCCTTAATTTCAGTGAAAGGAAGGTGTTTAATACTCTGCTCTGAAGAGGTGGAAGCCCTTCCAGACTCTCAGCTTAGCTCCTCACCTCAGGCACAGAACCACATACCCTCATCTTTCGAGGTACATAGATGGGAGAAGGACTCAGTGAACTCCTTCCCAATGGAAGATGCAAGCAATTATTCATGAGCAACAAATTAACAATGAGAAATTGTGGACTTTGTCCCTGCCAGAAAAGAATGACTGTGATTTAGTGTAACCAGAGGATCCATAATCAAACCAGTTTTATCACTGTGGGTGTCCCAGTTCCAGCGAGGATGGAGCTCCCTTTCTTCACAGCAGTGCCATTGGGGCTGTTGTTTGGATTTGTGACTAAAATACACTCACAAACACACCAGTGCTTTGTCTCTGGCTGAACAATTCTTGCACAGCACCAAGGCTCTCCCCAGAAGGCAATTTGTTGCTCACTTCATTTTGGTCATAGTATTAAAGACTAATTTTTCAGTCTCACCAATAAACCTTTAGTGGGTTTGAATCATATTATTTAGTCCCTAAGGTGTTTCAGGGGCTGCTTATGAAATGTGTCAGTGATTTTTGCTGGTGGATGTAGGAGAATTCTTTGAAATGTAGTGGACAGCAGGCTAAACAGTGAGCCAGTGCACCTGCTGGGAAGGTCAGGAACAGAAGTGCTGTCCCTGGCGGTGTTTGTAGGCTGAGCACTGCTCCATACCACATGAAGCCCCAGACCATACTGGGCAGGCCCTGCTTTTCCAAGGCCCTCCGTGTGCATGCACTTATCTGACCTCAACCCCATAGAAATCATTAACTTTTCTCCTAAGAAAGCACAGGAAGATCTCATCTTCCCAAAAGTGAAGGTCCATTGTGCAGCAGACATTTTTTCCTCTGCTTTCCATGCTGCCCCAGGAAATAAGCACTTGTACTTTGAACACCTCCCCCTTTTCTGATAAAACAGTTTTCCTTAGCTCTAAGATACTTGTCACTCTCACGATGCTAAGTGGAAACACTGTCCTCTGCAAACAAACCCACAGCATAGAGACAATGAAATAGTTTCTCCACAGCACTGGACAGGAGATATTTTTTAAAGCTGCTTCTGCATTGTTTTTTCACTGTAGCTCTGGTGTAAGTCAGCTACAAAGAGAGAAGAGGTGGCAAGAAAGTGAAGCAGCTGAACTCACAGGTGTAGGGAGTTTTCACCTTCTGTCTCTCAGCAGAATATCTATATTATTATTTGCTGGGGACAAGCATATTTAGAGCTGCTGACACTATTCACAAGTCCACTAGAGAGCAGCTATGCCTCACACTCAGCGAGGTTCTGTTTTAATTAATTTCTCTGACATTTATTGCACTTCACTCAAATGACTAATCAGCCCTGGAAAGCTTTCTCAGTACTAGACTGAAAGGCAATGGAGGTGTGGACTCAGCTGTTCTGATTCATACACGGGTATGTGAATGCTCACCCCCCGCTCTGAGGTGCTCTTGTCGTTCAGTGTCATTCTTGAAGAAATAGCTCATAGGAGAAAAGTAAATCAACACCCTGGAGGTGCAAGTTCCTTTGAATCCCTTCAGTAAGAAACATACAGACTTCTTGGAAAAAGCCCAGGGCAACAGGCAGCCAAAGGGACTGTCATTCCAGGCAATGGATAAAATAGGAACAGAAAAATAGCTAAATAAGGCTCTTTTATCCCATTTTCACTAGATGCAATAAAGTGCTGTGTAGGTCTAAAGAACTAGTAAGACACAGCAGTCCACAGCAAACCATATTAGACCATTTTCCACTAACTTATGGAAGATTTTAGGTAACACTGAGAAATTATTTACACTAATGAGAAGACAATGTATTGTATGAAATACAGTTTTATACAGAGAAGACAATTTAATGTACAAAATACTGGCTTCTCCTGACCATCCTCTCAGCCTTAATAAAAATATTGAAGCTTGCTTTCTTTAAACATCAAGGAGCAGCATAAATATAAAGCTAGTTTGAATTCCAAAAGTTTCACTACTTTTTGTCAGAGAAAAAGGAAACTACTACCTGTCCAAACAGCCAGCAAATCCACATTCCCTAGCCTGGCAAGTTAATGAAATTTTCCTGGCCCTGCTAGAAGCCAAAGACAAAGATTATTATTATTAAGGCAGAAGTTCTTTTACTTTTAATCTGCATTATCCCTGCCCCTTATGAACTGCCTTGAAGTACCTGGGTATTTCTACTTTAGCACACTGGCTTACTTGACCTTCCTTTTTTATATCAGATCACTTCACCCTCCTGCATCAAGAAGGACAAGAACCAACTTCAGGCTTTTTATGCTGAAGGTCTGGTTTTACTTATGTCCTTTTTCTTTGTCCTTCATTTTTTGGAATACTGGTTACTCACTGTATATAACTCTGGCACTATAAATAACCTGTGAAAAAAACCAAAAAATTTTCAGAATACTGAATCATAAAGATCTAAGAAAGTACAGAGAATGACTATAAATGTTAGACTGATCACCTAAACAAGGGAGAGCATCTGATTTTTTTTAATTTGACAGAAACCATATGAAGTGGCACAAAACACACTGCAACTATTGAGATGATCAAGGAAAAAAAGCTCACTGCAGGTTAGATAATCTGCTTTAAACAATGAAGAAAGGTTTATTTCCCAGCTTTTAAGACTATTTCAAATGAAACTTCATAATTAAATATAATTAATGGAAAACTGAAATGATCATATGAAAGCATCAGGACAGAACATTTTAATATTTCTAGTTATTTATTAGCTTTGACATAAATTGCCCAAACTTAATAAAATCAATCAGGATATGATGAACAGAGCTAAGAGGGAAGGCTTGTGCACTGAACTAGGTCTAGCAATAAAGGAGAAAACAATGCAGCTCAGACAATGAGTAAGGAGAGCTTCCATGGCACATGATTATATCTGAGGGTAGAAGTGTTTAATCTCTGCTCAATTTAAAGGCAATTTAAAATGAACATTTGTCTCAGTGTGGCCAAATCAGTCGTGGAGAACGCAATGGCAAGAAAAAGAGACAAAAAAAAAAATCTACAGGGTCTGTTGCTTCTCTGCCATACTCTGCATTTTTCACAGCGCCTTTGAAAACAATGTTCTTCAACCTTTCCCTGCAGATCCCCGCCAAAAAGAGTGTTTGAAAGCGCCTCAGCCTTCTTCGATCTCCGTATTGTTTTGGAAATTACATCTTTGTCTCCTTTTTTCCTCAGGCCGTTTCTGAGATTCTCATGAGTTTTCCTGTTCTCGGGTTTAATGTTTCCACTTCCCTTCACGTTTTTGCCCTTTGTGCAGCAGTATCAAGTGCAAGTATTTTGCAGTCTTTGTAGTGCCATCAGCATCTCTTCTGACTTTTCAGCTGTGCCCTCAACACAGGGGTTCAAGCCTGCAGGATAGATTTAAGAGATGTAACTATCCTGGGAGGCTTAGCTACCAAGCAGAAGAGGCATTGAGAGGGTTTTTCCATGGGTTGAATAACAAAGTAGTTGTGTAATCCTTATGATAATTAGAAGAGGAGGATCCAGGAGTGGAAACTGAGCTATATGGGAAGGAATGATGAATCCTATGACATTGCTTCTGGTTAAAATCTGGATGCTTCAAAAGAAAGTTAATCCTCAGTTGTCTGCCTATCTGCATATTTTGCAGTGATAATGGGAAAAATGTGATTTTCAAAAGCTACCATTGTTCTGGGCTAGGATCTTCAGTGCCTGCTTGTTTGCCTTTTGGTTTCCCCGCGAGTTAGTTCAGAGAAACAGCACTGTCCTGCTCAAGGAATGGGTATCAATTGTAAAGTCTGCAAGAAACTCAAAAGTAACAGGCAAGAAAAACGTTCTTGTCCAGAAGAGTATTTTTAGAGACCAGTTTTTCTTGTATTTCTTGTACCATTTTCTTGTATATTCATCTACAGGTGCAGTCATCATATTTACTGTCTCAGGTTTCTGAAAAGAAAACACAAGCAGGACAAGACACCTGAATTTTCCAGTCAAAGGTACAATGTTAGAGTAACACTTTTATTTTTTTTTTCCTTGAAAGGAATAACTCTCCTGAATGGACCAATGAGATAGTAACGAGGAATTAAAATCTATGGTCTTCTATTGATGGTTTGATATGGAAATTACTGAAAATTATTAAGATGACTCTTGCAGTCATCCCTCTGAAATAGCTAAGTGGGTGATCACACTTTCAATCTTTATTCACACAGAAGTCTTTGACTAATGTTTTCAGACAGATTTTGGCACTCCCACAAACACACTGAGTAGTTCTTTTCACACAAATAGTAATTTAATTTACATTTCAGCAAGAAACTTTGTTTTATTAACTTGAATGTTATTTTTCTTCTCCTTTGTTTTTTATCCAGTGGTCTTTGCTCATTTTTAATTCATTCCCATAGGTTCATTTAGAAGGAATGGTGTACATGCTTCTGGGAACTTGCCTGGCAGAGGCAAAACTATTGTTGGTGAAAACTCAAAGTTTGGGCAGTCACTGCAGTCACTGCTGCTGACAGTGAACGGAATGGGATTTGCCAATATTACAGGTTCAAGTGTCCTGTATTGCTACAGATCAGCTTTCCAGGGAGTTACAGGATGGGAGGCACTCACAAGAGCACAAGGGAGGAGAGTGAGGGAAGGAATGAAGGTTCATAGGTGGGTCCATAGCTCTCCTGGCTCCAGTTAAGTGATGATTCTGCGATCCTGAGAATTGATTCACTGAATGCAGTGTGGAACTCAACTACAGAGGGAAAAACACACAACTGATCAACTGTTCAATTCTGTTTTGCTGTGATTGCTACTGCTTCTGCTGCAGCTCTGTTTCTGTCCTCCTTTTAGATTTTTTAGTCTTGGATTTATAAATTTATTTCTTTAGACCACCTTTTCAGACTACAGATACTGCTGGTTACCTTAAATGGTAGTGGTACAATTTATAGTACATAAATTGCTTATTCTGAATTATCTTCCTTAGCTGTTTGGGGTTTTTTAAATCAAATTCTCAGGTGGAAGATTTTTATTTTATAATGCCTCTGTCATTTCCCAGAGTTACTTACTGTATTTATCTCCATACTCGAGAAAATGCTTTCCTCTCACATCTGGCTCTCTGTATTTAATTTAAAATTTCCTTCCTAGACCTTAATCATAATGAAGAATATCTTGATTTGTCTCGCTTTTTGAGGTCAAAACATGCTCACAGTGCATCTTAAAACATTTCCATTACTGTTTCCACTAAATGCAAGGAAAATATGTTGACTTCATTAAAAAAAGAATACAATTGAACCAGAAATAATTTTCATAAATTAGATGTACAGATTTCACAGCTCAGAAACAAGGATGTTGAATGTGTCCAGCCTATACAGCCTCCTACACAGAAACCACAAGGTTGCAACGACAAGTCAGTGAAACCATAGCATTCAGCTTTTTATCCAAGACAAGCTCTACCCAACGGGTGCTGCTGCCTTGGTGTGCTGACTGCTCATACAATAGTTTTTCCAAGGTTCGCTTAAGGTGCTGACCTGTGAAGAGAAATGAAACTCATTATGCAAACAATGGTGCTATATAGCTTCTCAAATCTGTGTGTGTGCACATTAACAGATAAATGTGCAGGCACAGGCACACACATCCCTGCTAAAGGTACGTCTACTTACAGATAAAGACAGAGACATCTAGAAAAAAAGGTCATAAAGAAAAACTGTTTTTACAAAGTTACTAGCTTATCTATTAAAGATAGCATGAGCTAGTCACCTCAGAATTCTTCAACCTCCTGTAAACAATTAAGCAGCAGATCTATTTATGAAGTTAAAAGTCGTAACTAAATGCATTTCATTACCAGAGCAATTAGTGTAGGAGAAACAGAATAGTGTTCCCATTTAAGAGAATTCTAGACTAGTATAGCTACTTCTGCATCAGGGCTTTTATTGATAAAACTGCCTGAAAAGTAACAACAAATCCTGTCTGAACAATACCATCAAAACCTTCAAGAGTCTTAAATGTAGACAAGTGTATAGAGTTAAGATTCTCCTAAACACTCTTCTATAAAATGATTCTGCCAGAATCATAAAATGCTGCCTGCACTGGCACCACATTGCTGTTCCTGGAACAATGCTGCTGAATGGGAGCCACTGGCCCCCTCAGCCTCACGTGCTAAGGAGGCACTTGTTGCAGAGAAGATCACAGTTGTGTTCAATAGTAAAGCCAGCAGAACGGGGGTTTCGGATTTCTGTTAACTCATTTCTATTTACAAATTTGTCAGGTGTGCTAAGGAGAAAATGGGGTTGACAGTGAAATGATTGCAATCAAAACAAAGCTAAACAAACAAACTCTCAAGGCCTTTGCAAGAAGGATTTCACTGTAATGACCCAAGACCCTGTAAAAGAGGCTCCTCAGATTTTGACAAACTGTGACACAGAGTAGCAGTGACCTGAAGCAGAAATTTCTTTAAACGGCTTTACTGCTGAAGGAAGCACCTGCATTCCTACACCCCAAGAACTGCAGAGGTGGCTTCTGCCTCAGCCTTCCCTTCAGCTATGCAGCGTGATGCCAAAGTCTCTCCTCTGCTCCAGGAGCTGAAGTACAACAGATCTGGTGGCCGGATCCAGTGGTCTGCAGCACACACAGTGGTCGTGCTCAGGGCAAGCTGAGGAGTTGGTGTGCAAGTAAGGACTTGGAGCCACTCCAATGGGAGGCAGACCGCATCCTCCAGTGCAATGTCACACTGCTCCTCTGTCCTACTACTCCTTGCTGTGCCAGAGGTGCCCCAGCACCATGACATGTGACACTGTCCCTGGAAAGACACAAAAGAAAGGGCTGGAGAACAATGTGACTGAGTTCATAGGATTTGGAATCAACACTATTATTAAAAATAATTCTGTTAGAAAAGGAAATATAAAGAGTAAACACATATACATAGATGAAGGAGGCTACAATCTATTTGTACAAAATACAAAGAATTTTGGTAGTACCTGAAAACCAGAAAGCAGAGCTAGTCAGAAATAAGTGGTATTCAGTCATCTGCTTCTACCAATAATAACCATAACAAAACGGAGAAAATTTCATTTTATATTGAAGATAACTTTATGTAGAAGGTATTAATGAGGCCAAATGAGAGCAGATCTGCTGGAGGAGGGAAAAGGGGCCAGAGCCCCACAGTGGCTGTGTCCTGTGTTTGGCTTTAGACTGTGTAAGAGATGAACAAAGGGATCCCACACCAGCTCAGCAGCCTCACTGAACCCAGGGAGTGACTTCCAAAATAATTTGTAACATCAAACCTTTAATTCTGTTATCAAAACTCAAACTGTAGTGTCATGCTGATCACCATGCAAGGTACGTCAGGATATAAGGAGCTCCAGCTGCCAGTGGAACAGTTACCTGTGCACCAGATTGTGCACCAGAACATCCATCTTGAGCCTGTAATGGTTTGGAGGTTGTTTTATACTACTGATATTGTAACACAGAAGTGATTCTATTCTGATTTTGGTTCATTAACAATAGTAAATGAACAAGGAAGCATTTTGCATTGTGCCATTCTCCATTCACTGTCCGACACCTGCATGTATCTCTTCTGATTTTTCTTTCTCAACATTTGGGATGAACATGACACACCCTGTTGGGTTTCATCACTACCATATCCCTGCTTTTCACACTGTAGGCCTGTCTCTTAGTGGAATCATTGGGAAACGTGTTGGGAATGTTGGGAAACAGACAACACTCCTGTGGTAGAAAGGTTGTGCTCTGTGAACCATCCTTTTCAAGAAGACTTGCACACCTGCCATGCATCAAACCCCTGAGCAGCAGAAGTCCTGCCTGCCACACAGCAGGAGCAATGACTTGCCCCAGCCTCTCCCCACCGGTTGGTTTCAGCTGAACAACTCCTTTCTGCCCTCAAATTTTTAAGAGAACTGTGGTAGCCAAACATCCTGTGAACTGCTGCCTTGTCTTCTGAACGTGACTGTGGTAGTGGGGAAAGATTATGAGCACTGCTGTAAAAAAGAATAAAGCTCTCTATGAAAGAGCTGGAACACAGCTCAGGCACAGCTCTAAGCTCTTAATTACAGAGATCAAACTGTCCAGGCTTTTGCAGGAGTTTTTAGCTGAGATGTGAAAGAAACTGCACGATATGGCTGACAGCAGTGGCAGAAGATCCCACTTGGTCACCCAGTGAGGCTTCTTCCATCCTACATGCAGAGAAAGTTGTGACCCAGGGGTGGGAGGCTGCTCCCAGCACTAAAGGAGACTTAAAAGGATGTGCCCACAAGACGACAGTTTTGAATATCTGGCTCTGTGCAGGATGGGTCTAAGCTTGCCTCGGGCTCTAGGTGCTGACAGGATGTTTCCTCAGTACAATTTGTCATTAATAGTTGGTAAGGACACAAATACATCAAACTATGTGCCTAAAAAGCATTACTGGCTTCACCTAGGAGCAGGATGGGAAAGAAACTAGCTACAAGGTAGCCCTGGAAGAACATTATGGAGAATGTAAATAGTTTTATATTGTTGCCTATAAATATTTTAGTGTCTGTGTCTCCATATTCAGAGTTATATTTACTCTGATTTTTATAGCAAATACTAGTTAAGAATAGATTTTTTCCCAAGTTGGGTTTTCTCTTTACAAAGCAAAGTCAAAAGACCAAAGAATTATACCAAAGGTTATAATAGGGAAAATAAGATTGCAAGGGGGTAGAACTGACTTGCGAAGCTGTCAGAACTATTTTGAAGACTAGTTTTTCTAAATCTGTTTTACAGGAATTTTCTTCCTAGTCTCCCATTTTCCAGCGTAACTCTCTCCCCTTGTCTCCTACAATTCCCCCAAGTCACATACAGTACATACACGAAATGTCACGAACCTAAGTTAAAAAAATTCTTTGAAAGCAGCCGTATATATTACAGACTTTTTTGGCTGAACCATACCAATGACTAAGCCATGGGAAAAGCCTCCATTCAGCTCTCCTGTAAAGGAAAATGGTGGGTGGGGGAACTGGGCTTTCAGGGTCGAAGTCATGCAGCTCTTGGGTGGCATCGTTGCAAAGAGGAGGTCTCGGCCCGGCGGGGCAGGGCCGGGAGGTTTCTCACATTTCAACTTTCCAGCCATCCCTGTGGGGCCGAGCCGGCGACACTGTGAGAGAGGCTGTCATTGTTTGACTCAGCATGTTCCTAAGCCACAAGAGAGCAGTGACGTATATAAAAAACTTGCTGCTGGCTCTTATCAGATAAGACAGATATCAAGGAGTTTTCTCCACTGCCTAGACAATAGAGGAAGTCCTCCTTTGTCCCAGCATTTCACTTTCTCTGTCAGCATGGCTTCCTTGATGCAATTCTTTTTGCCTTACAGCCTCTAACACAAAACAGAAGACTATACAGCAGCTTTAGAGACCTGATACGCAAACATGAGTTACCACACTGTCAGATGCCCATTGTTTAACTTCCCATTTACTCCACCAGCTTTAAAACAGATCTCAGAAATAACTGGTTTCATTTGGAGTAGCTCAGACAGAGCCATCTCACCTCCCATGATTTTGGTGGAGATCTGCCTCTGCCCCTTCAAGCCCAGTACTTCTGAAAACACATGGAGAGTTACCCTGTACATTAACTGAAGTTTTTAAGTGGTTCCGAAGTTGTCTGGACCAGCAAAAACCTTCAGTGACCTCTTTGCATGAAACGCTGCCAACCACCACATGATGTCACAGCTAATAGAGTCCTGTTACACATCCAAGTGGAAAGTTCCCAACCTATCAACCAAATAAAGATGTATAAATGGCTGACAGTGCTACCACGACCACCTACTGAAGCCGGGCTCAAAGAAACTTCCCAAAAGAATCCACACGTGAAATACTGACAATAAGAAGTAGAAGCAAACATTATCACCAGCCTGTTTCTTTACTATGAACACTTCCAATAGTAAATCAAAAAGTGGATTGAGGATAAATGAACATTCATCCACATTACCAGACAACAACCTACAGAAAAGTTATGGTAAAGAGGAGGAGAGACAAGTCCCCTCTTTGTGTAAATAACATCGCTATTGGAAATAATCTCTCCGTGCTCTCGGCAGCTTCAGGGAGGTGTTGGACAACAGATAAAAAAAAAATAAAAAAAAAATTCACAATGTTCACAGGAATGGGATGGAGGGAGAGAGGATAAAAGGTAGTATTGGTCACCATGTGGTTTCTCAAACCAAAGATGTTGTTGATTTCCTTTAATGAACCCTAGCCATAAATTAACAGACATTTCAAATAAAACCTACTGAGATCCTCTGTACTTCAGTGCAGCTGTGCTGCTTATCTAAAATTATCTTAAGATGCATCCGTAGGGGGAAAAACAAATCATCACACTACCTTTTCTTAAAGAAACAAAATTTCAGATTATGTGGTAGAAGAAAGTATTTTTTCTTACTTGTTTCAGTTCTCATTTTTCAGAATTTCTGTTCTATTGGGTGTTAGTAGCTACCCCTTTCACCAGGAGAGATTCTGTGTGTGCATGCATGAGACTCTGAGTGCACTTATGTGTATTTACACATACACCTATAAAATTTATTCCTTTATGATATTCATTTTCTGAATGGTGAAAAATTACTTAAGCACATAAACAGCATAGAGTAAATAATCATTTGTTCACAGAAAAGAAACATGCTCGAGTATGTCAGATAGAGCTCTCACCAGCTTAAACACTCATTTTTAAATGAACAATGAACAAATGACCCAGCCTGACAGCCCAGATCCACCCACCAGACAGATTTCTAGAGGTGCATTTTATACAATGTCAGCATATTACACAGGTTACCAGACATCCAACTGCAGTCCAGACTCTGTGTAGATTCCACCTGGAATCTTCAGATTTTCAGAGGAAAATATTTAATTTGACAGACACATGACCATCTCTTTATTCATCACAAGTAAAGGTGCCCAAGTGACTTTAACTGCCCTCTTCTAATTCCACACTGGAACCCTTCAATGGTACTGACAGTAATTAAATAATGATAATACATAAAAGTAATTTAAAGCTCTTTCCCCCCTCTTTGTGATGAAATATCAAGATCAGTGATTTTAAAATCAACTGATTCCTAGACCTGGAAGTCCAGTAAGTCCCTAGTACCTACCCAGACTTCTGTTTGGACTTCATACATTCTTCTACATTCCCAAGGAAATTCTCAGCTGCTGAAGGATGTAACTGAATGTGTTTAGGTGACACAAGCATTGGGTCACTGCCACAAACAAGAGTATCCCTTGGGCCTGACTCACCAGGATTTAGTCCCTGCTCTTCCAGTACTCCTCCCCTCTTGGTAATGGGCATACTCCAGGGATTCATCTCTCTCAGGACGATGTATGTCCCTGCAACCTTCACTCCCAGTGGACATGTCCTCCACAATGTTGTTAATATATCTGCTACTGGTTCCAAGCAAATATAAAGCAAATTTCAGCTGGTTTAAATGCTAAGATGAGCTTTTACTCACAGCTCTAACAGAATCTAAGCTGAGAATGAAAAAGCCACAGTTCATAGATGTCAGGAGGAAAAGGCTAACAAACACTCCTTGGAGCCATAAAGTAAGATAAATACATTTTAAATGTGAAAGAAGTCCTGTCATATTTCTCCAGAACAGTACAGAAGAGCTGCAGATGGACTGAAGAGATTCACTGCTGTATGACACAGAAAAAAGTGCAGAATCTTTGTTTACCTAGGCCTGTGGTTTCTAAGTACCAACTTCTTAGTACGTTCATTTCTTGACTCAAAGTGAAAATGGGAATTCACCCTTTTCTCTTTTTTTCCTGCCCAATGTGCAGATGGGGCACATTTTCTTTCACTCCATCAATCCCTGCCCCCCCACGCACAAGTTCGCATACATGCACCTAGCCAGTGGAAAAGAAAAAAGGGTTACTCATTAATCCATTCTACAAAGCTTTCCAAACTGAAATGGGTGGGCTCTCCATCTCCAGCAGGGAGCAATATATAGGTAGGTGCAGAGCTTACCTGAGCACAGCTCAAACTGGAGTGTTACACTTGAACAGCACAACTTTGTTCCTGTCACATTTTAAAATTTTACTCATCAGGATGAAGAGGATGATTATTTTCTGCATGTTGTACTTCTGCTCCACTATAGTGCTGACTGCAGCTTCACCCAGAACATTAAAATACAGACAGATTCACCAGAAAATTGAACAGTTAGAAACTATGGTGAAAGATAAGGTAAGTGATGGTATTTGTCATAATATTGAAATTATTTTCAAGCATTATGTATTGCTTAGTACATATCTGGTGAGGGACATCACTTTCAAATGTTAAAAACTTTTCTAACTTAGATTTGTTTTATTTTAGGATGCTGAATTGCTGCATACACCAGAAAACCCTGTGGTGAGACTGCTTTAACATTTTTTTCATAATTACATAATTTTGATTTTGTACTGGTTTATTCCATTGACAAATGGAAGATGTCTTCTTCACATCTCTGTCCTAGTACTCTTAATGCAAGCTAGACTGGATAAGAAAATACTTTTTAGAAGTTCCTTTTTCTGGATATTTAATGGCAGAATTGTTTATATTTTGGCATCACAATTACTATTTTGCTATTGTATGTGTATCATAACCCACCAACAGATCCAAAGTTGCACATAGTTAACTAAGAAATAGTTCTAAGAGTAAGGATTCATACAAGAGCCAGACAAGCAGCAATGCTTTTGGGAATGCAGGTATTTGGAGTGGAAGTGCCTCCAGCTGCCTCCAGCTGCCATGAGCTCCAGCATGGCTGAGCTGTCCCACTGCAGCCAAATGGCAATAGTGGCACTGCAAGGCAATGTCACTATGCCTCCTCTCATGTGCAGTCACACTGCTCTCTGAGACTATTTGTGCAGGGGTTGTGCTACCAACAGGAAGACAAAACTGCACCTCCAAGTATTCCCTTCAGTTTATAACCAGTTAAAAATACAAGAGCAGCTCCCTGTGAATCCCTTTTTAATACAGATACTTATTTATACATTATTTAGTGCTGATATTTTGCATCTTCCAAGGTTAAGATCTTCTAATATACAGTGAGTCACTAAGTCTCTGCACTCTCAAAAGTGGTAGCAGGCAGTATGTACCGTGAATTTAAATGCTAATCATAGTAAAATCATGTCTTAAAAACTTAGAGGGTAAATACATCCTACTTTGACAATCCCTCAACATGCAACTGAGGTCTAGAGCAACCTGTAGCTATCTAACATTATACTTGTGTTATTAGCTGTCTTAATTTTTTGAGCCCTATTTTGTAGCGCAAACAATTTTGATTGACGTATACGCGATCATTATGCATTACTATGCTGTAAAGCTGTAGGCATTCTTAAAAAGGTATCTACTCAGGATTCTAAACTCTCTTGCAAAGCAGCTACAAGAAGAAAAGAAAAAAAAAACTCACCTTATTTCACACAGGTTTTTGTTAGCCTCCTCATAGACTTTACAGCTGGGTACATGTTTAACTTGCCAAAAAGTATACAGAAGCATGACCAAACCAGATACATTCCTTTGAATTGCTAGAAACAACTGCAGTGCACTAATTCATTGCTGGGCTTTTTCCAATAAAACTGTTTCTACCTTGTGGTGTCAAAGTGAAAAGGAGGAGATTATTAGCTGTCATTTTACTCCAGTGTTTGCCACTGCCTCTGAAAGAAGCAAGTGCAACTCGTGACCAATTGCTTAATGAGGTTGTTGGGGTTTTTTCTTAAAAAAAGTCATGCTCACCTCAGGAAGGAAAATGACAGTTCACTTGCAGCTTAGGGCTTTACTGTCTGATTCTGGGAGGTCCTAAGTGCCTCCTCTGAATACTAGAAAAGACAGAAAATTCACATACTTGGAAGATGTTAAGTTGATACAGGTTCAGCTTCTGATGAAAAGCATGTAAAAAACATTAGTGTGCTAATAGTAATTATCACCAGCAACCAAATCAACAAACTTTTCATCCTACAGGGTGACTAAAATGTACATCACAGTGTGCCAAAGCAGCACTCAAGGTGATTAGGTGCCATCACAGCCTAGTGAAACTCTATTTAATAAAAAGTCACTCACATAACTGCATTTCAAATACCAAAATATTTGAAAATGATTTTATTATAACCTGCTCATGCCAGATTTGCATTTGGTCTTGAATATTCGATGAGAAAATTACCTATTATAACATTTAGAATTAGGTGGTTTATCCCTATCTGTTTCAGCTTCCTTGAGGTTCCTTTGTGTGGACTGTTAGCCCCAATTCACTCCCACACAATTTCCTTCTACCTTCAACAATGAAGTATCATTTCCTTTGAATAAAGAGAGGGTAGAGGACATCAATTCAAGGGAAAAAGAGGCTGAAGCTGAAAAACCAGTGTTAAGGCTGAGGTGATTCCATCCTGGAGGGCAGATGAGCTCTCTTGCTGGTGGCTGGCACTGCAGCTGTACTGGCACAATGTTGATGGGCCCTGGATCTGTATCTCACCCCACTGATCACTAATTCCGGAAGCGAGGGCTCTACGGGCTCATCTGTAAAGCTAGTTTGAGTCAGACGCAGAGTACTGCTGCCAACTGCCTCTGATACAAATATTTTAGACATTTCTAGCCCCCCTCAGACATTTCCAGTGGTCTGTGCTTCTTCATGCCTCATCCCCAAAGTGCTCAGCCCATGACAATCCTTGCGGTGCCCTGATCATTGGCTGCCTCAACTCAAAGTAATAGCTCAGCAAAACAGAAAAGGCAGCACAGATGAGAAATGCTGGTTTCTCAGCTCAGCACAGATGAGACCGAAAATGTTTTCAGTTTCAGCTGGAAAACTGATCTCTTTAAAAGACGAGTAGCATTTTTTTCCAGTAAGCAAGGCCGGTTACGGTAAGGATGCTTGAAACAAACATAAACGTGTGACTTCTAAGGAAAATAAAATGTTTTATCTGACCAACACAGAATGTTGCTAGTAAAATCTGCTATAAGCAACATCCATGAAGGCTGCCTAGTCTTTGCCCAAGGAGCAAACTGCAGTGACACCTCATAAGCCAGACGAGACTCAGCTTGGGTAGCAGTTGGTGTGCAAAACAAGGATGATGGCTTTGGAGCCTTTCTAATATGCGTGATCTGCATCTTCCTTCTTCAGAAAACAGAAAACAAATTGGCTTCAGTAAACATTGCTTTTCTTTCTCTGATGACTGTTAGGTTAGTTTTGGGGATAGTTTCTGTATCATTTCCGATGCTACCATATAAGAACATTTCAATAGTATTTGAAAACACACAGTTCTATGTCAATTCTAATTATTAACCAGGCATTATTAGAAAGGGCACAAAAATTAGGAAGAAAAAAGTATATTCCCACATGTAGCACTGAGAGATATTTGTAATTTTTTAAAAATAAAATGCTCATGCTTTAGAGGAGGTGAAAACCTACTACACACAACTCCTCTACTCCTCAGGACTGTTTTCTTTCACATGCTGTCATAATTAATAGCCAAGTGGAAGTCGTTCTGTTAGGAAATACTTAAATAATTAGGCAAAACCAGCCAAAGTAAAGCCTCGATATCACCTGCATATCTAAAACTAACTTAAAAAAAAAGGAACAGTTGAATATTCTCAGTTAATATCCTGGATACTTTCTTCTGCATACAGACCACAGCCTAACATGTGCAGGAAAAAGTGCTGCAACACTGACTTTAAATCAGTTCCTTCTTCCTTTGCCCTAGGAGGGATGTCTGTACACAGCTGTGACCTGCTTCAAGAAGGGTATCCAGAAATTACAACCAGTGCGCAGCCAAGAAAATGCGAAGTTCACCAAAGCCATCAGAATCGTGAGCAAATTGACCTACAGAGACCCTGGAGAGGTAGGATTTCCAAACAGTGCCCATAATTGTGATCACCACTCCTTATTTTCTATTGCAGATGCCCCCTGCAATGGTGGAATTGTAGAAAGCAAATCTGTTAGAAAAAGAAATCTGCCTTTCATTACTTTGGAAATTAGAAAGTTCAAAAGTGCACTTTTGGGAGAAGCATTCCCTGTCACCCTAAAAGTCACATACATGTACTTGGCAACCTCACAGTGTGCTGGCAGGACAGCAAAAAAATGTGAATGAAAGGTTTTATTACTATTTTCCTTCCTTTTTGAAAGAGCTCGTATTGAAGATTTTCCAGCTAGAAAAGGCATTGATCACAACCCTATTGATTTTTCAGTGAGAAAGCTTGAGGTTTGATTTAGGATTGTGATGTACTTTTTAGAAGTGCCATGAATCTCTTCATCTTCCAGCAGTGTGAGTCTACCTGTGAATCTTATGAGAAGAAAACCCCCAAAGAATTTTTGAAGGGCTTTGCAAATCTAATGCAAATGGTAAGCAGAGTTCATTCCTCCTGGCTGTTTTTTGACATTTTGCAACCCATTGTAGACATCCTTATTTTACATATTTACTAACAATGTATTGTTTTTACAGCTATTCAAGAACTAATCTAGGACACACCAGAGCTGAAGGCTACTGAAAATTTACTTTTTAAAGCAGACACTATGTTATATTTAAGATGTGAAAAATGTAAATACTTTCCAGTGCTATTATTATGTGTTCTCTGTGTGTGGTAAGTGAAAGCTTCTCCCAAAATATAAAGGAATCTTATTTGGATGGGTATTTGTAAGATGGATGCTATTTTGCAAGTGATTCTAGTCCCACTTTACAGGGAAAATTAAATTCTAATTTCACAAAAATAGGCTTTTGTAAGGGACTTATGGGACTGTCGTCTTTCTGCTGAACTAGAAATACATGGGATGGTTACTTCCATATTTTTGCTTTGACCTTAACTGAATCCCATGCAGAGATTTCTGCAACTTTTTAAAGAAAAATTAACAGAAAAATTATCAGGGGCTTTGAAACCTCAAAGCATCTGCCTGGACTGATCCTCATTTACAATAATATCACAAGTTCTTAGACTGCATCTTAGCTAACTATGGAAAAATATCCTGCATTTAACTGCCTTCTCAATACTGGAAAAAACATTTACAAATCATACTGTATGGCTGTGATTAACATACTGAAGTTAATGGCACATTTGCTGTGGGATTCACTAGGGACAGATGTCACCCACATGCTATAAGCAGAGATACAGGATTCTGGGGGGAAATCTTGTTTCAGAAAATGGAATTTCATCTGCACTTCTCCAGGTTAACATGATAGATACAGCAGAGGCATGACAGGCTGGTACAACCAGCCACTGCAAAACGTCCAATAAATACAGTCTGATGATTAGTCAGAGTGAAACAGCTCTAATGCATATTGCTCTTTCTCAGAGGACGGCATTTACCCTCATATTCATGTACCATTAACACTATTCATTCTCTCTCCTCCTGATTAATTTTAACATTTTTTATTTGTCATTTTTTCTTTTAAAATCTGTCAAAATTTTTGCTATATGGAAATCTTCCTGTACAGCTCCTGAATCCTGAACATTTATGTGGAACTATGGCCAGAGATACCATTGAAATTTTTTAAAATGAAAATGAATATTACAGCACTTAAAATTAGCTTTGGCAGCTTAATTATATACCACCATATTCTGCTTGCAAGGATTGGACCTCTGGGTTACTCCATCTGAGCAGTAACTGCTAATCTACCCCAAACAGATATTAGCCCCACATGAGGAAACTGATCTTGAAAAAGAGCATAAAGCCTTCCAGTAAAAATTAACCTTTCATCTAATTTTCTCTCTACTTAGTAGAAATGTGGTAGAGAGAGGAAACTGGAAAACTGCATCTAGTGTTAGGATGGAAAATGACAAGCTTAGTTACCTCCAAAAATAATGAGGTAGTATTAAAAATATTTCCATTCCTACCAATGTCGTCCACCTAAAGGAAAACTAATACAAAAAGCTCTGCTGCCTCCACATTTTCACTGTCCTGAAATGTGAACCTCCTCAAAAATGTACATCAGAACGAGGAAGATCCTCAGGGCACAACAAGCCAAGTGAATTCTCCTTGTTTCTGGTGATGGTCATTTTGATTTAGAACGTCTTTTCCTTCTCCTTTTCTTTTTCTGTTTCAAACCCACTTTTCCTCTGTGTAATATTCTATCTCATACCTCAATGTTTCCACATTACTGCATCAGAATTAACACTCTAAAAAAGAACTACCACTCATATGTAAGTAATCAAAGTACTGACTTTAAATGGTGTTTTTTCTGCACCTTCTATCTCCGTTTCTCTGACTCAACTACCCATGAAGTCCCCTCATCACCAATCGGTGAGCACTATGCAAAGCTGCTGCTGCAACTGCAACAGACTTTAAAGCCCATAAAATTCCATTCCAGATTTGGATAAAAGCAACCGGGAAAACATTGAAGCAATGTCCTACAGTTGCAGCGTACCCTGCTGAGGTTTCTACATTTGTATTTTTATGGAGGGGTTTTAATTGAAAGTCTTTATCACAAATTAAGTGCATTTTAATGTGAGTCGTAGAAGGACAACCAATAAACCAGCACTTCTCATGCAGCTCCATGGAATATTTGCTTGTGCAGGGTTTGGGAGAATTCTTTTTGTACAAAGAATACAGTATGTATTTATCTGTAAATGTCTTTTCCAGTAACTTGCTAAGTGCATTGGAATCACTGTTCTAAAAGAGCCTGTTAAAACCCTTGTTGCGCAGACTAAATGGGATTAGCATGCTCTGACAAACACAACATTGTGTATTATATATTTATTAGCAATCATTACAAAGCTTTGAGAAGCACCTTTTGTACCTGGGATGGACATTTTATGAATGAAAAGCAATTCCCTACAGGAATGTCATAAGCTAACTAGGTACTCCTGCCTACACTGCAGCAATGCCTGGGTTTTGTCCAAGAGGCAGTGTGTAATGCAGTAAGTAATGCACCTATTTCTGTTTAGTGACTTGCTTCACGGTTTTTAACTATGGATTTTATCACACCAAACATAGTGCTAAAGCTTATTTTTTCTTGTTTTAAACACAGTATACTTGTTTATTAATTGAGGTTATTTCTTGTACCTGCAGAACAACTTAACTTAAAATGCTCACTTGTAGTATTCAAAAAACTAGTGAGAAACTGCAACAAATGTAACTTTAGAGGATTAATAGGATTAATTGCTCTGAAATCTTGCTGAAAACTGAAATTATTGGACAAGCCAGTCCAGCTACGTGTGGAGAGTATTAATCACAAAATTAGCACAGTTGATTTTGGCCAACACCACACCTCTGGGCAGTGTTAGCATAATCACTGTGGGCAACTCTGGGCACTTCAAATACGCTTTGATTTACAAGACATGTGGCCTTGTGTTCACTCTTTCATTTGTCAGAGTGACCAAAGACTGAGTGTATTATTTAGGGTGTGCTATTTGAAGAACAGGATGAATGAAGGAAATCTGTGCAGGACAAACCAGTGCTCAAGAAGACATCACCTTGTCCTGCAACAGTGTTCTCAGAAAGAAAAATGAAGATGCCCCAGGAGGAATTTGTGACCTTAGGAAGGACTAGATACCACAAATCTAAATGTGTACACTCTCTTATTTCCTTTCATGAGATGAACTCTCTTTGTACTAAGTGCACTCTGCCGAAACAATGTGTGTTTCATTGACAGAGTACATCATGTAAGCCATAAAAGTTCATTGCCTCCCAGGGAGGATTTACAATATATTTATGATTTTGATCATAAGTGCCCTTTGTAGGCACTTCGAGATGTGTTTTAGCATGGTATACACAATTTTGTATAGTATTTACTTTTCCTGAGAGGATTCTTTATTTTTATACCAATTGATTAATCTAATTTAATTATTTATTGCATTTCTGTAAAGGGAATGTTTGTACTAAGGACTATGTGGTCTGATTAATTTATATGCCTGTGATATTAAACAATTTTAGCTAATACCATTTTCTCTTGTTCTTTTCTTCAAAAACATATTTTTGCAATTACCTGTGTGAGAACTATTCCCTGTGGGTTTCCCAGCCACCTGTATCACAGACCTGCTTTGGAGTGGGGTAAATTGTTTCTGAGTATTTTTGCATCTCACCAAGTGAGATGAGTCAGACCTGACTAACAGTTAATTCTGGATGAATCCTGGCATATGTGATTCCTGCTGTTTTCTTATGAGCAAACACAGGAGGGATCCCTCCATCCAGTGGGAAAACCCACAGGGAATAGTTGTCACTACAAATAGGTAACTACAAAACTTCTCTACAGTGTTCTCTGCTTTGTACTTGTGCTGATGACCCATGTAGTAACAGGAGCAAAGGTGAAAGAGAATGCTTCCTACTCAAACATCTTTGCCCAAGCTGCTGATCTCCATTGCTGTACTGCCACCTCTTGATGGCAGTTTGGAAATTCAAAGCAGTTCCAGACACAAAACAAGAAGGCAAGCCATGACAGTGAGCTTTGAGATACACCACAGACATAATGACTAAGTCCTCCACTCCCACTTAGTTTTCCCTTTTCCTTTTAACCCAGCTGAAGGCTCAATTGTTTTGCTGTTGTAACACTATTAATACCGTGTTTAAAAATATCTCTTACCACACCAGTTAGGCTCCTCAGCAGCCCCTTTCCCTTTGCAAGAGGTGGATGCTGTGTCCATGCGTCCCCTCATTAAGTGTCCAACAACCTATCAGAAGTTCTCCTGCTCTTTTTAGACTCTTTGTAAACAATTTTCTTACTTTTAACTCTTTCCATTTTTTGAAGATGACATTATTATTAAACTTATCTACTGTTTCCTGTCCTCTCTCCATGCCCACCCCTGGTTCTTCATCTTCCTCCCACACTAATTCTCTACACTTGTTCTCCCAACCTCAGTTCACCTTCTTTCTCCAGCTTCCTTTCTGTTATCAGGGAATTTTTAGACACTCAGATGGTGCAAGATCATCACCTGCATGATTCCATTAAAATGGAAAAAGAGTTGAACATAATGCATTTTAATCCATATAAATTTTAATTCCTTACCATCCACAGGAGAACATCCTGACAACAAAGAAGTCAAATATTTTCACTTCTAAGCCAAAGGAAGTGAGGGAAGCGCTCACAAACTAGCTGTAGCAGGAGATACAGTGGGTTTCATAGCAAGCTTATTGCAACAGATCAGACAAGCACTGTGATAGAGCAGCTCTCTCCATCCTCCCTTAAATCCTTAAAAATGTAGAGACAATGAATGACAAAGGGGTCAAGGCCAGTGCCAGTTGATATGAGGACAGGATCTGCAGAGTGTGAAATACAGGAGTGATTGAGGTCGGCACCCTAAATTCAGCATTTCATCAAATCGAGAAGCAACTCCAAATTTATCATTGCTTTTATGAATGGGTAGGAAAAGCACCAGTGTAGAAAGCAGATCATTGCACAAGAGGGCAGCAGGCAGCTGAGAAAGGAAAGGAGATCTTCGGTCTCCTCCTTCTCCTCCTGACCCCTCCCAGCTCATAAGAAATTAATCTACAAACCCTCCAATCTGGGGAAATACAGTGCAAAAAAGGGGCTTAACTAAAAATGCTCCCATTTCTGTGTTCTCTTTTACAGGCACATTTCAAATGCCACGTACTTAATTTCTACTTCTTCCTGTATTCTGTTCTTTCCCAAACAATTTACTCCTTATTCATTTTACTCCTCCCTTCTACCCTCCATCTCTCCTTTAGGGAAATCACTTTAGTCATGTCTGATATTTACAACTCTTGCATTAACATCAGACAGGACAAAGCATTGGCAAATCTTGCCACCTTATCTCAGAGGTGCCATTAGGAGAACCATCACCTGAAAACAAAGAACAAGCAAAAAAAAAATTATATATGTATATATATACACAAAATTACAGGATCTGTGCCATTCCTGGAAGATTTACACTTCCCTTCAGCATGGAACACTTGGCCCATTTCTAAATTGCTAACCTAGTATATGCAGATGAACAATGGTTCCAAGCATTCCTTATGGACTTACTGCCTCTCCCCTTAGGCGTCCCACATCCTGTAAGACAGCTGCAACACTCTACTGCCCCCCTATTTTACTTTTATCAATTCTTTCCATTTCCCGTTTTACTCCCTGCAAAGAGCTGGACAAACACCAGGTAACATGTGGAATGCAGCAGGTGCAGTTGGAGGTGGTGGGAAAGGTGTAGTACAAATACCCAAACACCTGAGTTGGCATTAAGAATTTTTTTACGGCACTGAAGAACAAAATGCTGGGAACCTACTGCCTAAAGCTCCTTTTCCACCTGTTGCACTGGGCAGGGTTGGCTTAAACCATTCCCACTTCTTCTCCCTACCAGTACCCAACAACTGCAGTTTTAGGGGGGAGAGGGTGAGGAGGCAAATTATATTTGCTCTGGATCAGTCCTCTGACCCAGACTCTCTGCCTTTTAAAACATGCCCTTGTGAAGGATAACTGTTCTGCACCAGAAGACTTCCCTTAAAAAGATGTTGTACAAGGCAAACTCAGAAGGAGACTGGGTTGGGAATTTTTAAGTGCGAATTTTTCCACTGAAGGATAACAATTTGTGTAAACTGAAACTTCACAACTTTCACTGCAACAGTATGACAAAACTCAAAGCAAAAACCATTTCTCAGGTCCAGGATGGAATTTCTGTTAAAAACAAAAGCATGTAAACAAGAGCAGAGCAGAGTGCAGGTTTTTGGGATAGGAAGCGATTGCTGGAGTTGGGCTCCAAACCCTGCTCTACTTGATTTGGTTTCTCCTTTGGGACACGCTCCACCAATGTGCCAGAGAACGTGCCTACTCCACAGGCTACTGATGACTATGGATCAGTCTCACTCTTTCTTGAGTGATTTTTTATTAAAACAGCTGAACAACATCATTTCAGAATGACATAGAGGGGAATAAAGGTCAAAATTGAAAAAGTGACACTTCTGTGAGACGGGGAAATATTTTCTAGATAGTTCTATGTGGTTCTCATATGATTTGTTTCAGTGTTTGAGACAATTCTCCAGCAAATTTCCCAGTCTGACACATATGCCTTTTTTAGCCCTAAGAACAACTCAGTGGGCAGCAGAGCAATAAAGGTCAGATGAAGAGCAGCAGAGGTACACAGCAAACAGTAAATCCTTCTGTGGAATAAAAGAAACCGTAGGTTGAAAAGTCACTGGGAGAACAAAGATGGATAGTAATCTCATTTAAAACTTCTCCCTTCATGAAAGTTTCTGTATGAGTACTGATCCATCAATAACCACTTCACAATCAAAAGCACCCAGGGTGCTTTCCCAGGCCCCACAGATCTCCTTATTTTCCATCAAGACATGGCACCAACACTATGAGTTCACTCCAGTGAAACTGCTCTGTACCAACAGCCAGGTATCAGGAGTCACATGGCTTTGGATAATTCATGCTCAGTTTTTCAGGTAAAGAAAAATGATTCATGTCTTAAAAGATATAACAAACATATTTTAAACTTCCTAAGACAGATATGTAGCCCCATACATGTGTAAAATACTACTTTCTAATTGTCATCATAAATACGATTAAAATTCCAGTTCTGTCTGTTGCTGTTTGAATGTTGCTTATATATAAAAAACTATTCTGACAGCTTTCAGCTGTTAATGGTGACCAACTAAAAACTGGCCATGTTGATGGGTTCTAGCACATAACCTTAACAGGAGTCTGAGAGTGATTAGATCTCAGACTTTTGATACCCAAAATCATACTAGAAGTGGCACACCTTTTTATGATTATTTCCACAGATTTGATTTGGTTTTGCTGCTTTGCAACATAACAAACATGCAACCAGCTTCCCTGTTACTCTATACTTCTCCCTTATTTTGCATTGCATGGGTTTCAATTCCTAGCTTATCCTGCAAGATTTAAATGGTGAGAGTAGGTCCTCCTCAGGGAAAGCAGAGGGATGTGACCTCAAAGAGAATCCAGACTACACCTTGTACCTGACACCCGGCCTCAGGCAGCAGCCAGAGGAGGAGGCACCAGCAGATGGGGCCTCACAACAGGTCCTGTGTCACCTCCCTGGGGTTTCCTGAGAACCACACACTGGCCCAGCCCCAGCAGAAATGGCTTCCTCTGCACCCTGTTCACAGCATTCAGTGTCCCTGAAAGTCAGCAGCAGATAATTTCAGTTTTCATCATTATCAATTTCCAAAGTACCAATTCACCTAATTTAAAAAATCCTTTTATTAAAAAAACAAAACAAACCAAACCAAAACATTAATCTCAGGAAAAGCTTACAAGCAGCAAAGCTCTTTTACAAGAAATCCTTCAGAGAATATGACTAATGCATCTGTACTTTTTAAATATAATAAAACATTGAGTCAAGGCCAACTCATACTCTTACTCTGATTTTTTTCTTTCATTGTTTTGTCCTTACAACCTTTCAGTCATTTTTTGTATGGAAAAAACCATCAACTTAGTTTCTGAACACAAGTAAAAGTCCTTTCACTTCTACTTAGAATTCAGGATTCTCACAAGTGCTGTAGTGCAAGAGGCCCCACACAATCCTTTTATCTACAGTAGCAAAGGAAATGCTTTTCACTTTCAGGGCACTGCATAGTAGGTCTGGAGTTTTCCCAAATACAATGATCATGAACTTGCTGTTTGTTGGTTTGGTTTTTTTCCCATCTTTGCTTCTACTGATTTGCAGAGAATGCCCAGGCACACATAGATTTAAAATAAATACTTGGATCTTTGTCTCCAAATTCTACATGTGGAAAACAGGAAAACTACTACTAATTGTCCAATTAACACTGATATGCAGGAGTTGGGTATTATTACAGAATACCAAGAATAAGAAACTCCATATACAGCACAAACTTCAGATAATATTAGCATTGGAGCTGTCAAAGAATAAACATAACTCATTTTTTAACACTGGCTAAGCTACATGGCTACAGGACTGGTTGATATTCCTCCTGTTTGGCAAACACACAAAAAATATTATTGTTTCTTTTCACTTACGTAATTTCCAGTTTAAACATTAAATTAGGTGGCTTAAATAATTTTAAGTTTCCCATAAATAAAATAACCCTTAGGGATAAAATTAGTGAGAAAATGAACATGTGTACATTTGTAGAGTTATTAATGATGCTTCTGCTAATATTTCTGCTGAATATTTGTGCTTCCTGTTTAACATCAGAAATTTCTCTCCCACAGATCTTGGTTTCACTCTCTGTTTTTTCCTTAAAAGGTTTCCTTTAAGTGGAACCTTTTGACATTTTTGTTTAGCCACACATAGCTAAGAGTTCTGGAGGCAGTAATGATACTGCTCTATGAGATATATCATAAAATACACCATGTCTCAGAAAATATTCCCCCAGTTTTTCTGAATGTAGAATCTAAATGTATAGATCTTCATAGATACCAGAGAAAGAACCACTTGTAAAATTTTACATGGATATAGAAACCGGCATTAGGGAAAAAATCATTCAGCCACATGGCAATGCAGGAGTTAATTGGAATAAAGCAATAAAATTACTTTTGGAATGGAGAGATGCTCTGGAGATGAGTATGTTTTTTCAGAACTACATGTCATCCTTCCTACTATTATTAAGCCAAAGTGCATTATTTTATCACCAATTCCATTGGGGGAAAAAAATGAGCCAAAATCAGGAGACAGATGTTAATAAGGTAAGTGTTCCAAGGCTGTACATCAAAATGAAGAAATTCATCAATGCAAATCAGTTCTTGGTTTCTGTGAGATCAGGATTGACACTAGATTATTCAGAAGGAGGCACCAAGTTCCTGCAAAACGCAGCAGTGAAATTTCACTCCCATTTACTCATGAAGATTAAAGCAGAGTCAGCAACTTCCCCAGGCACGGGGGAGGCAGTGTCATAGCCAGAATGACAACATGGGAGCCTCTGAACCACAGCCCTGCTGAGGGTCACACTTTACCACTCTAAGTAATCCTACAAAAACCCATCAAGATTGGGCAGAAAGGAAGAAATTAATATACAGTCATCTAGGAGAACAGGAAAAATTAAGACTCTATAACCCAGCTGAAAAACCCTGAACTACGACAAGCAAAGATCTACTACACAGCACAGGGGGAACCCCTATGTTCTACCTATGAATCACATTTGTTAATAATGAAATTATAACCCAAACCACAACAGGCATTCTGTATCCTACTTTTTTTTGTTGTTGATGTTAACAAGATGGGAAATGGGGTCAGAATTGCTATTGTTTCTCGTGGTGTAAGAGAAATCTGTCTCAACCATACAGGCTTTGCACATTAAGATTGTAAGATACTGGGAGATCAGTGTTGGAAGATAACATTTGCAATAATAAATTACAATTTATTAATAACATTTGCTTATTTGAAATTAAGCAAAATTTGAAATAGATGTTTAAGTCAAGGCATATAGAATCACAGAATGTTTTGGGTTGGAAGGCACCTTAAAGATCATCTAGTTTCAACCCCCTTGCCATGAGCAGGGACACCTTCCACCACACCATGCGGCTCAAAGGACAATAAATGTGGAAAAAAATCAAACAAAACCCCCAAGAAAACTTCCCTTGTACTAGAACTGCCTTCATTACACACCACTCATATGCATATTCACTTCCTAAAGAGCCTCCTGAAATGACAGCCATTGAATAGCATGAGATAAACCATGATCTCTTATTTCACAGACAAATGCACTTAATTTTAAGTGCTGAAAGATTCAAGCTGAGAAACTCCAGCTGAAATCTGATCCAAATTTCTACTATGTGCCATTTCTTAATTTCTTCTACCCTGTGCTTTATCAGCTAGGATTTCTCAACAGAACTGGGTTCTTCCATGAATCTGGCAACATAGCCCAAGGCTAGGTTTAAAGAGGGGAAAGGCAGGGAACTCTTCCAATTTTTTTAAGCCTCAATCAGTGCTTTCTAAGGAGTGACATTTTTTGTTTGGGAGTAAATGCAAACAATCTACCATAAACTTTTGTACTGATGCCTCAGGAAAATCTGTACATCTCTTACTACGTTTTCCACAGCAGCTGAGTCCTTTTCCACATAAATCCAAATCACAATCGTTCCAACGTGACTTTTGATCACTTCTAGTCACTTCTGATGTTTTTGGCAGAAAGCACAGTAACAATTTTGCTATTATACTTACAAAAATGGAAGAGAAGAGGTGTAGTAGGACTCAATAAAACTCTGTGGCTCATTTTCACACCTCCTAAATAAATAGGATTAAAAAAGTCAGAGAATCCTCGTCATGCTTAGGTGTTGGCATCCAAAGAAGTGACATCTTCCCAAAAACTCCTTCCTTCTACCCATTAGATATTCTTCTTGCCTCTAATTCTTTGTTTTAGGAAACAGTTGGTCAGTTAATTCAGTAGTAAATGTTCTCATTTTCTTAAATTGTTAGTATTTTTAAGAGATTTTAATGTCTAGTATTATCAGTGGATATCATTTCCCTTTTACAAAGGGTATAATGACCTGCCTCTGCCATCAGGGGAAGTAATTTTCAGCCATGAAGTGTTTTCCCAACTAAAAATTCCAAAACAAAAAACATCTCACCAGAAAGAGCAAAAAGATCACGAAACCCACATATAATTCTATTAATAAGTTTCAATTTTCACATACTTATGCTAACAATGGCTAATTCTTATACTCCATAACCATTTATTCCATCTTGACAGGATCAGGAAGAACCATCAGCATTAAATATCTTTAAAACAGCACGATTCAAAATCTGATGGTAGCTTCGTATCGAAATGTGAAAAAAGAAACAAAAATCATATTACATCAAAACAATCAGAAAATCCTTTGAATAGGAGATGTTTCACAGCATCAATGTTTCATTTCCTTCTGGAAATATTAAGAGCTTTGCCTGGGGCACTCAAAAGCTGATCACAGCCTTCTCTTTTGCATGGAAAGCTAATTACCAGGAAAGGCTTCTGGAAAGCAGGAATTAGGAACCAGTGACAAACACCTAGTACTTTATTTCAATATCTGGCTCAAATCTTTACACCTCAACTTAGAAACAAATGGCTTGTGTCAGATCGGTCATTAAAGACTGAAAAAAGAAGAATGTTTTGCAATAAGAAGTAATTAGGGTTAATAAATTTAAATATAAATTCAGCATAAATATAAAAGCAGTTTTCTAGAATCAGAAGAATAACCAAATTGCACATTCACTTCTCTTTCTGTAGCCTAAATCTGAAAAAAAAAATCACATTGAAAAGTCCTTTTATCATAATTGTGATAATGCATAGTAGCAGTTTCACGTATTGAGTATCTAAGGTCTAGGAAATCCTCTATTTCCGTACAGGAAATCTTCAAGTGTCCAAGGAATTTATTTGTATTTGAGAAAACTGAGGGGACACTTCATTGAGGTCTTCAGCATCCTCATGAGTGGCAGTGGAGGGGCAGGTGCTGATCCCTTCACTTTCAGACCAGGGACAGGACTAGAGGAAATGGCATGAATTGAACCAGGGAGGTTTAGGTTGGATATCAGGAAAAGGTTCTTCCCACAGAGGGTAGTTGGGCACTGCAACAGGCTCCCCAGGGAAGTGGTCACAGCACCAAGCCTCACAGAGCTCAAGAAGTGTTTGGACAATGCTCTCAGGCACATGAGAGGTGTGACTCTTGAGAATTTCCTATGCAGGGCAAGGAGTTTGAACTGATCCTGATAGGTCCCTTGCAACTGAGGACATTCCATGATTCTGTGATATTCATGGGCTACATCCTGCATCAGATTGAAATCTTTCCCTTTTTCCTTGTCCACAGGTGGAAGGTGCATTTATGTTACCTGTTTTCATATGGGTTTTGTTGGTCCATCCCATTCTCTTCTCCCACCTTTGTCTCCTCCCTTCCAGAAAGCAACACCTTAGTATTTGGATGCAAGTGTCACTCCATGGCCAGCAGCATAATTAAGTGATTACAGTAGAATAAACCACAGTAATTTTCATACTTGGTTCCACAGCTGGTATTTTCTGTGGTTAAAAAGGGAGCTTCTCACCGATCACACATTTGCTGGTCTCCACTCTACCCCCTGGAAGCTCATGTGCTTTACTTCTGACATGCCAAATCCAAAAGCTGCTTTTCTTAAAAACTTTGAAATTGAATAGGCACAAAATGACACGTTTAGGGACTTCCTGGCTCCTGTTCATTGATATCAAACCCTTTATATTACTGAATTTTTTAAAATGGGATCTGCTCAGAACAGGGGACCAAATGCTTATTCTCTCATGCATTTCATTATGGAATATATGACTGAAGTTGATGTGATGCTCTTGCCACCAATAAATCACTGTCAATCTTTCCTTCAGCAAGATATGGAAAATGAAAAGTACAGTAATTTGAGTAATGGTGGGAAGACCAATACCCCAGCAAATTTCTCCATCGCTTTTGCTTCCATTGCCAAATTTGTCACAAAGAAAGTCCAGAGATCAAGTGAGAACCCAGCACTAAAATTTCAACCTCGCTTTCCACAGTAGGTTCTACTGACCTTCATATCTGGCTATTGAAGCAGAACATCATCCAATACACATTGTAATTGTGTAATTTAAACTCATGCTCTGTGGTTTAACAGACTTCTCCTATTCTATTAAGATTGCAGAAACCAAGAAGGAGTATAAACTCTAATCAGATCACTGTGGTCCCTTATGAAACCTCTAACTACATGATCAAACTTTCTATTTCCGGCACTTTTTAATACTAGTGAGCCAAGGTAAATGGTAATAGATATGATGAGGTCACAGACCAAATGGCTTTATGGTCTTTGGATACTTTAACCCACTCTTCTTAGAGTACATTCCATTGCTTCAGAAGAGCAAGTGTGAAAATCAGTCATATTCTTTCTGCTACTGTGCTGTTCAGTCTTGCCTTGCTGTGAACTGCCTCCAGAGCTGCAGAAAAGTAAAAGCATCTTTCCCAAACTCCAGGAAACCTTGATGTGCACAACTTCACACCTTAATCCTGCTGAACACAAGTCTTCTAGGAATTATTATTACCCATAATTACTCAGTGGTGTGTTCAATGTAATGTGACAGCAGCTTCTGTCCTTCTGTATTTATACAGTTAACAATAGGATTTGGATTTCACTCGTCATGGTGGGCATTATTATAACATGACTAACAATAACAGTGCATGCATTTAGACAAAACATGTTCTTGGTATGAAGTGTTTCACACCTCTTGCAATTCAGCCACCCAAGAAGTCTCCACTGTTTCCTAACTGGTTTCCTAACCCTCCCCATTCCAACACAACCTTGAAAAAACTTGCTTCTACCAAGATCCATGGATTTTCCCATAGCCTTTCATGATGCTCTTTAGGCAACAAAGGGAAGAACCACACTGTAACGTCTGATTTCTCCACTGAGGCTGAGAGCTGGGCAGGAGCTGACACAGCTGCTACCCCAATCGTCCAGATCAGAGGTGAGGTAGAACACCCAATCTCCTCTGCAGCCCACGCAAGTGCATTTCCTTTCTGAGAAATCCAAACTGCAGGAGGGAGGATGACGCATGCATGGGGCTCGCTCTGCTATGGGGTCATGATGTAGCTGGGGCAGACATGCAGCTCTAGGGGCAGGCACTTCTAAAATCACCACAGGATTTGAATGACATATGCTCTTACCATACTGCATAAATTTCATTATGTCTCACACACATTACTGTGTGAGACCTTGGGCAGGGTATAAATTTAGCTCTGTTCCCTATACCTGATGTTCTTTTGCCAAATCAACTGAACATATTTTTTCTAGGAATTATTCTATTATTCTATGAAACACTTGTGTTGAGTGGTTTTGAAGACTAGACTTTGAACTAGAGATACTGAACTTCTCTGTGCCTAATAGGAACAGATGTAAACTCCTTAAAACTGTCATTTTTAGTAGTGACAAAGCATTACAGATACATAAGAAATCCAGCTTGTCTGCTACAGCATTTGCATTAGGACCAAAGAGGGCTCTACTCCATCTATGCTAATAAAATTATTTTCAACATGAATAGAAGGGAAAGAACCAGGAACACTCCTTCGCTCTGAATCCTACTGACACAGAGTTTTCCTAGCAAAAGGTATTTTTTCTCCAGCTTTACGTTAAAATTCACGTCATGCCAAGTCACTAGTACGGAAATTTCCCTTGTAATCACTAATAAACTTGCATTGGTATTCATTATTTCTGCGGGTTATCCCTTAAAACTCTCACTCAAAAATAAAGCAAATAGCAATTTCTAATTGTTTTTGGTGAAGAAGGGAAAGGGATGCAGTCCCTTCATTTACAAAGAGGAGCAGAGCTCCACAGGGCTCAAGCAAGGGCAACAAACACAATCCAGTTGTTCAGGAAACAAAAATGAGGCAAATCTTGTGGACAAAGTTCCACCTAATTTTGAGTGTCACAGTACAGGTAGACAGGAAGACTCACCACCTCTTCCCGTACCAGGACCAAAAGGTAAAACCATCAAATAAACCCAGCAGGACCCAGGATCAAAACATACAGAGCCACAGTAGGCTGATGTGTGAAACCTGCCAAACATTTGTGCTTTGAGTCCTAAAAGTGGTTCAAGGAAGTACAGGAATATCATACTGGCCTTGGGCACGACAGTGGGAAAAACAAATCAGTGTGGGCAAGCCCCTGTTGTTCCTCAGTCAATTCCACATAACCAGTCTAAAGCAAGCAGGAAAAGTGAGCAAAGGGAAAATGGCATCAAGGAAACTTTGAGAGAATGGGAACAACAATTGTGTTGTGACAATGCCTGCGCACAATGGGGAGCCAGCCAGCACTGAAGAGGTACCTGAACATCTTTTATCCCTATCTAGTGACAAATCTAGGCCATCTGCTTAGCATGTGCACGATCACAGCTTTCAGCAAGGCAAGACACGGTTCTTTGTTCGTATCCTGTATGGTTATAATCTGACACTGGCCTTTTGACCCAGTAGGGCAATTTCAACTTGCAATTTATCATACATTTCTTAAATCCAGACCCTGAGAACAGTTTGGCAACCTGGCTTGTCAGTGTATGGACCGGCCTCTTTTCCACTGCAAAACAATAATATTGAAAATCAGAAATCTTTTGCCTTTGGGCTTTTTCATCACTTCTCATCCCAAAATGAAAATAAGCATTGTTCTAATTTAAGCTACCCAGAGTAACTGACAGACCTCAGTTTCTTTCCAGCCACAACAAAGCACTTTTTCCTATTAAGTTGACAAGGATGCTCTGATTTGATTTCCTCTTTTCAGGACACCTCCATCTTGCTTTCCCTCGTGGATTTGTGCCTCATCAGCAGTGCATTTGTATTGGTCTCTACAGTTCTGCACCTAAAGAGAAGTGTGAACCAAAACTGTCAGAGGTTAACACTTGTATTATTCTGTGGGTACACCAAGAACACTTTTAGCAGGTTTGGTGCACATTGTACTTAGAGGAAGTTGGTAACTAAAGTTTTGGCAACACTTCACTGTGGAGACAGGCTTAAAAAGTCCATTTGGATGTAAAAGGAAAACATAAGTAAACAGGACTAATCATCCTTGTAAATATATGCTGAACCTCCTGAAGACAGATTATTCCTAGACAAAAAGAAGCCAATCAAGTTCACCCAGAAATCTTGCAACAATTAAACTACTGATGTGTAAACAGCACATCATCGTAATGTGCATTACATCCAGCTCTAATCCTCACCCTTTATTGATCAACCTTCCAACTTTGCATTCAGCCGTAACTCTCACAGTAATTCATCTTCTCATTCAGATTTGCAATCACACCAAATTTTAGAAGAAAACAAAAACATCAACTCCAAAGTTCATAACCTTTGTAAAATTACTTCCTGAAAAGTAGGCTATAGTGACAGGAAACACCAGGGCTCCCCACACCTTAACTAAATCCACACCTGTTCAACAATTACAGACAAGATTTTTAGAAAGATGACTTGTGTGTCACACAGTTCCTAAGGACACATTAGTTACTTCCCCTAAGAACAGGCTCATTTATAACTAGAACATGTTTTATTTTTAGAGTATTCCCTGCTAATGCTGATCCTTTCAACGGAAGATTACATCAGACATTGATTTTGTGAAGAGATTCCCAATTGTCAACTATTTCCAGGTCATTTTAGTCAAACCTCCAAAACCAAAAGTCTTTCTTAAAAAAAATCCCCACTGACATCCTTGCAGGAAAAATTCACTCTAACAATTACTCACTTTGAGCTTGTGGTTTTTTGGCACTTTCTCCTGAAGCAATGTCCCTGATGAGGAACAATATTCAACTAGCTAAACCCATTATTCACTCCTACATTTAAATATTAATATATTAGGGAATCCACCATATTTATCTGGAAACTAATCTACCTGTAGCATCTATCAAAAAGATGAGAAAGACTGAGAAAAGGCTGAAGAAGAAAACTGGTAAATGTCTCTTTTTGATGGCTTACAATCAAATGAAAAACAACTGTCACTCAATCCTTTATTCAAATTTTCAACATTTTTCCACAAATCTCCCTACTGAGCAGAATAAGAATATTATAGGTTTATTTTTTAGAGGTTATTACTTAAAATACTGAGATTAGCAAGCAGAAGCCAACCTCTGTTCCCCCCAAAGTTCTCTGAAATACAGCTAGAAAGTGTTAAATCAACAGACCAGGATCAAAAATTGGTCATCACATTCATCAGACATATGAACTCTGCTGTGGTTCCTGTGACTCTACTGACACCCTGTACTATAAGAGTCTGAAAAAAATTGGCACATGAACTAAAGCACCAACCAAGACATTCACTTCCGCTGAATACTACTTTGTTCTGGGGATGGAGAAAGGAGACAAACACCTTGATCAACAAGATGCCAAATGCCTCAATGAAACCACAACCTGTCCCCAAAATTCACCAGTCAGCAGGTTTGCAAGGGCAGAAAGCTAAAAAAGAAGAAACAAAGCAAAAGAAAGAAAGATGAAAGTTTTCAGATTAGAAAGACAAGTCTAAACTGAAAGGAGTCAGATCCTATGTAAAAACTTTTCCAGACTTTGAAGTTGTACAGATTAGAGGTCTAGTCAGTGTGTGTCATTTACTTTCAGTCACTTTCTAAAAGAGAAAATCAGCCCTTATTCTTTAAATAAGGCACAAGTACTACCAAAAGTATAAACAATCTACTAAAACAATCTTCTCCCTTTCCAAATCCCTGACCCACAAATAATGTTTCCCTTTAAAATATGTGGTTTTCTGCTAATTAATCTTCCTTGAAAAATTGGGCAAGGCTTTTAAAGTGTTTCTTAAAGCTTTTCAGGCAGGGTGCACTTTTTTATATCATTTTAGCATAATATGAAATTTGGGGATAAAATGAGATATAAATCAAATGACCTTTCATAATAGTGCATTAAAACAAAAACAAACCCACCATATCACATAGTCACTGGTACCTGGCCCCAACACTTTTTAAAAGCAGTATTTTTCCAGTTCAGCATTTGTAGCACTACTTTTTCCTCTGTGATTCCAGGGCAATTTAAAAGAGTAACTTGATTTCCTGTTAAAATGCAATGATCTCTAGTGAAGTGAAGCTGGGAGGATTAAATCAATGAATAAAACCTCCAAGTAACTCCTTGTCCGGTAATAAATATGAGCACAGACTGAGCATGATAACTGGAATCTGACCAGCACAGCAAGTTGTGTGCCAACATTAACTGAGAGTTTGCTGTTTTTCAGCTCATCAATACATTCCAAGCCATCTCTTCCTCACCTGGCACATCCAATAAAAATGGTCAAAACATGATCTGTTGTTTCCTCCTGCTGGACCACAAATCCTGCTGCACAATATTAAGCAGAAATGAATCACTCAAACTCCTGTGCACAATTTATTAAATGCTGCATATTAAGATTCCACCCTCCTGCCTGGGTGTCCAAGCCTCTTTGGTCTTTGAAAAGAATGAACAGATAAAGAGCTAATTCCAATTACATCTAGAGTTAAAATTTTGTACATGATTTTGTACAGACCTGGCTGCAAACGTCCTGAAAAGTTCTGACAGAATGCTCAGGCTTTCTTTTATTCTAAGTTCTCCAAGACCTGAAAAAGAAAACAGTAGGAAGCCAGAGAAAAGTTGACAAGCCAGTGCTCAGCAGCTCACCTCATTACAAAATGGTTACTATCAAGAATAAATACAAGATACAAATACAAGGTGCCAGAAAGTTTGAAACTGCACAGATATTACAGTATTGCAAGCTCCAACAGCTACTTCGACTTGTTTATGACTAGAGACGTGAAATGTTTCAAGTCTTCTTTCAATCCCCCCCAGAGCTGGGATTACACTGCTAATTAGCACTGAGTTAATGACTGCACACACTAATAAAAGAAATGACAGTAATGGCTGTGTTTAATCCAAGCCAAAGTATATTCTAACCAACTTCCAGCAGATCCACATATCCTCTGATTGCGGGATCAGAACATGTAATATGGGTTTCCATAATGCAATGGTGGGTGAAATAGTTGCCCACCCAGTCCTACACATCCTAAACGCTACAAAACTTCAAACAAGAGCAGTGTACAAACCAGAATTTATTCCACACAGCATCAGCAGCTGAATCCACTGAGCAGAAGAACAATGTTTCACATAATGTCAGAATCTGCTGGGCAACAGGGGCAGTACTCAAAATGAAGGAAACCATGAATTCTAAACACTTCACATCCCAAAGAAATCAGCAAACAGACACATGAAGCAGAAAAGAAAAACAATTTAGCAATACTATCCATGCCAGATTTCAGTATCAAATGACTGCCTACTGTCAACTTCAGTGCTGTGATACACACCACAAGATGCAGTGGGTTAGGTATCAGCAATAAAATCTGTAAACATTTTACAGTGTTGCATTTTCATTCTAAGCTGCAGAAAAGTGAAAGTTGCACGCAATGAAAAAGGAGTAGCATTAAGATAAACAGCAATAGAACGAATAGTTTATCATCCACAAACAAGGAATTCTGCTGGATTTTTTTCATAAATGTTTCAAATATGATGCTATAAAGACTCAGCTAGGCACCTAAGCTTATTACAATTCCTTTGTGAAAGATGACAGGTAAAAAAAACCACCTTCAGACAGGAAGCCAACTTTCTTCCTGTTGTTTAATCAACAATTATTAAGATGAGAAGAATTCTTTCTTCTTCACTAAAGTAATGATTAAATGATACACCTTTAGGACAACATTTTGCATGGCAGGAATATATTCTGTGGCCTATTCTATGGGGGAGTAGGACAGCACAGGGAAAAAGTGTTTCATGCAGGAAGCACAAAGAGAAGCTGCCAGAAGTGAGTGTAGGCTTCTCTTACAACAGTGAATGTAGGTAAAATCCCTCCTGCTTGAAAAAATTCCAAAGTGTCATCAGGGGAGGAAAACCAAAATTAATGATTCTTGCCATACAGGTAGAATGTATGAAAAAAATGTGTAATAAAACCTCTTCTTCAAGACGCCCCCATCTTTTTCCCCCCCGAGAAAGAAGAGTATAAATACACTAAACAGCTTAATGACAATTTACCAGCTCTCACCATCCAACTCTAATATTGGCATCCAGATAACTCTGACATGATGTGCAAAGTCCTCATCTTTGGCTGTATTGCAGCAGTAGTTATCATGACTGCAGCTTATGGAGCACCACTTGAGAGGACTAAACTATCTCCTGCTGAAAAAGAGGAACGTCTGAAAGCTTCAATAATTGATTTATCACTTCTGAAAGACATGGACAACGTAAGTGGTGATTTTCTTCTATCTGAAGATTCATTTGTATTTGTTTTTTCCTATGTAATTTTTTCAGAAAAAATAACTTTTTGCCCTCCTTCTCTACAGAATTTCCTTGACTTTTACACACCAAACGACAAACAGGTGAGTCTGAATTCTCTGTGCAGTTTTAATTCAATTTAGGGAGGGCAATTTCTTAAAGAAACTTCTGCTTTTGCTTTTTATTCTCAAGCTTTAAAAGGCTGACACATGCAATATTATCTCATTGCCTCTATGCAATAAGTAACACAAAATGAATACTTCATATTCATCCTGCTTAAAACATGCTTGAATTCATAGGAATAAAGTGGTTTATGAACAATTTAAAGATGGTATAAGATTTGCAGGAGGCAATACTGTTAACTCTAACACAGGAACAATTCTGACAATGAAAGAGTTAGAAACAGATGTTTGTAGAACATCCAGACTTAGAAATAGAAATTAGAAACTTAGAAATTAAAGCAGTATCCACATGGAATCACCCACATTTTATCTAAACTAGAGGCAGAGCCACTGGCTGGTTCTGTTTAAGATGTAAGTTTTCTGTATTCCACCAATGATGAAACTCAGTTATGCTCTACCTAATTCTCTTCACAAATAAAACTTAACCAAGCCCTTCTGGATACATAAGCTGTAAATTATGTTGTATGGCATGGAGTTAATACCTGAGACTTACTCCCACAAGAATACCATCATTGTGGTCATCTCCCTCTGAAACACGGCACATCAGCGTGCAGAGTGTTCCAAATATAGCTCTACTGCAGACAGGCTGCTGATTTTTACTACCTTTCATTCAGTATGCAAACAGCCCAATAAACAAGAGCATGAATTATTTAGTACTGGGAAGTAGTTACAAGCTTTACACAAGTTATGTGTTAGCTGCTTTGAACCTCTGCTAAGTTTCTAATTCAGAAGACTTCTCACTTAACAACACTTTTCTTTCAGTACAGATTTAAAGTCAGATTCTGCAACCACTTCCTTATCTGTGTCCCTTTTCTCATGTGCTGGCAGCATTAAGACCAGGCTATCTGAGAGCTCCAGGGCTTAAATGCAAATGTTTGGGGTTGATCAGTAACAGATTGTCAGCGAGTGCCTGAAATAGCTTGCAAAAGTGGTTCGTAAAGTTATTTATGCAGTTCAAACGCCAGCTCTGATGCAGACATGAGATGAAGCAACCAAAGTGCATCAACTGAAGATGCATCTAGTAGAGGCCACCTGTTTGCTAACTTATGATTTTCAGATGGCAACCAGGAGTAAGGCTCAGTTCAGGAAAAAATATTGCAGCTTTGTGTTCCCGAAAGATATTGCAATACCTCAAGTATCTTGTAAAGGTTACTCACTTTTCAAAAGCTACAGAATTAAGGCCACATGCAACATCCCCCAATACAACTTTGAGGGCAATAAATGAACTGTAATACACTGCAGCAAACAAACAGCTCAGCTCCTGAGATGAAGGTAAAAACAGAGAATTGAGATTTTGAAAACTAGAACAAGGAAAACAAGTCACACATACAACAATTTTGCTGACTGTTCTAGGAGTGCAACCAGACAACTCTAGCATGTTTCCTAAAAGAACTGAAGGTCTTGGAACAAGATGTGGAAGAGAAGGACAAGCAACATGTTATAAATATCGAAAAGAATCTCCAGGATTTTAAGGTACTCAACCTTTTACAAGTGCTATCAAAACAAAAGGAAACAAAAAAGTGTTTCACCATTAGTGAAAAACCATGCCAGAATCAGCGTGCTCATGCATGAGGATCCGTGTTATCACCTCATGAAAATATACGGGGTTTTGTACAAAAACACACTAAGATTAATTACGTGAAAACATCTATTTGCCTGGTCATCTAATACGGTAAAACAGATTTGAGCCCTACTGGTTATACGAGCCAATATTTAACAAGACATGACATTTTCTTTACTGAATCATGCAATGCATCTTATACTGACAAAAGCTTGCTTTTAGGAGCATAACAAATATTTGCATAGCAATGGCTTTGAAAACTGTGCCTCAAGTTTACAGCTGGAGAGCCCAGGGATGAACGTAGTACACCCCAACATACTACTAGAATAAAACCCATGGCCTAGAGATCCTTGTAACATTTTAGGAGTACTCTTCAGGCTGCCAATGTTAAGTGGTTTTTTTTTTTTTTTGTTAAAGGAAAATCTTTACAGAAGTTGATATATCATTGTTAAAACCAGTAAGCAAGAAAGTTATCACCAATCAATTAAAATCTCTGTATTGCAGGACCCTGATTTCTCAAACCCAACATGCAAGAAGTGTGAATCCAATGAGAAGAAAAAGTTTCCTGAATTTCACCAAGAAATGACCAGCTTCCTGCAATCTATGCAGAGAGAAATTGTATAACCACTTTTATTTTTACTGTTACATTATTTATTGAAATAGTTCATTCTGAATAATTTATATATTTTGCCCTGTGGCATACTACTAGCTTGTCCATTTTGGGACCACTGAATGTTCTTAATGTGCTTGGTCTGTTCTAAGATCACACTTGATCCTTTCAGTAAGCCCTAGGGGCTCAATGTTCTTCATTGTCACTTTGTCAACAACCTGAGATAACTATTTATTGAAAAAGCTATTAAAAGTTACCTGTAGATTATATTGAATAAATGTCACAGACATATAAATATCATGTCTAGAGTCTTCTTTGCTATGATACTGTCCTTTTTACGGGTGACTTAAAACTCTTTTTAAAAAACACACAAAAAACCTCAATGAAGCATTCAGCAGCATGCAAGTGTGCAAGTACCAGACTCAAAGCAAGACACTTGCAGATAACCTTTTTTTAAGCACCACAAAATACCAGTTTATGCTGGCATACAGCACAAGGTAGAGAGTACCAAACTGCTTCCCCTCAAAAAAGAAACCTCTTTTTCTGAGCTGTACTACTTAGCTACACAAGCTTCCTGCAGGAGACACTTTTCTCATTGGTGAAAGCAAAATATGTAGTTTTCAAAATTTTTCAGAGATAGGGAAGCATTATGAAAACAGTAACACACCTGAAGTAACAACTGTGCAGGTAACTGGGGCCCCAAAACAAAACTGATGTGAAATTGAGGATTAATGTATAAATCCATGTCAACACACTGCATTGTCACAAATCTTTCTGGGGAACCTCAGCAATGTCCTTACTCCCAACGCAGATGAATTCAGTTATATGACAAAGAAACAATGTAAGAGCATTTTTTACACCACAAAAGCCCCAAGTCACTACTAACAAGGCAGGCTATAACTGATTAAAGTGAGACTACTACAACAGCTATCAGCTACCCTTTAGACTTTGATGTGCTTTCCTGGTGGGTGTGGTATGGACTACTTCAGCTTACACTTAAAACCAGACTAACAATGGAAAAACCAGCAGTTTCCTTGCACGCTGCGAAGAGAAAACAGGCGTTAATGACAGCTTTCTGCCAAAACTGGGAAAATACTCACAGCACTGCCTTCTGTTTCTCTGCTCATCTTCTCTTCCCACGGTGAAGAAGTGCTCTGTCCCCACCCACAAGGACTCAGGAAAGTAAATACTGTCAGTCACCTCAGCCACAAACAGATAAGCTCCACCCTCTCCTCAAATCAGATGACAGTAATATGAAAAAATACTTGAGTACAGTAGGACACAGAAGCTGAGAAAACAGGCAAGAAACTTCTGCATACGAATTCCGTCTACCTTGTCAATCTTTGCAGAAAAATCCTTCTCTTACATAAATTACTTCTTACTCCAAAAATTCTTAAACGCAGCAAGCAGAAAGCAACAGCATCACACACAATACACAGCTTTGTAAACAAACCTCTTCCAGTATCAGCTCAGACATTCATCTGCAGTGCTGCCCAAGCTCTCAGCAACCAGAGAGAGTGTGAAGGAGCAGTTTTCATTAAACACAATCCTCTTAATAAATGAGGCTGCCTTTATTATTTCCTTAAGCACAAGAGCCCTCAACTTCGGCAGTAGCATAAAACCTACCCTGGAGTCAGTCTGTGCAGCTGGACATCCCACATGGAATAACCACATTTCCTAAGTCCCTAAACAGTATGCACTAGATTAGGCAGGAACAGTCAGATAGTTCAGAGAGCAGGAAAGGATGGTAAAGAGATACTCACCCATGCATTCATTAGGAAAGGCAGCAGCTGGAACTCACCAACAATTTCACAAGCACCAACAGCGTGAAATTACATACACTTTTTTTTTTTGGCATTTGGACTGCACCAACTGCTTTGGAGTTGGGCTATTCTGAGCCAGCTGCAGGTTTACAGGCATGAAGAGAGGAGGCTTTGCCTGTCCTGGCTCTAGTTTTGGGGATCACCACTTACTTTTGCACAGTAGCCATGATCTGCTGTGGATTCTCAAAACATGTTCAGCCTGCCTTGCTCCTCATGTAGCACCTCCAGTTCAAGACACTCTTTTAAGGAAATACTTGTATAAAAAGTGCTGACACAAAGAGCTAGCTGAAGTGTGAGGAAGGTGCTTGTGCTATGCACGGTTATGTCTGTCAAATCTACACCTAATTATAAGCAGGTCCACAATCTTAAACAGCATCTGCATGATCACCTGTATTTGCCCAAGCTTTAAAAAATGTCTTTAGAGAAAAAGGAAATTGTTAAAAGCATCTGAAAATGCATAACAAGGTGAACTTTACTAGACATACTTCCCCCTATAAGTTGGGAAAAAACCACAGAGCCCCTTAAAATAGTTATAAAACCTGATTTCCTGAGCTGCCTTCTCCTGCTTGATTGCACAGCTCTACTATCAAATTAAGATACATGACACGTGCCACGACATGCACTTGACGTGACGGGGTGTACACATATGTGGCATGGGACATTTATGTGACATACACTGATGTGTGGATGTATGAAGTCTGAAACGTGGTGTGACATGATAGGATGCATGACAACATTATACAGTGCATTAGTCCTGCCTCAATCAGAGACAAAACCAGCTATGGGATTGCTTTTGTCCCAAAACCCAGGAAAACAAGGCAGGTAATCCAGAGAGATAGGGAAACACCATTTATACCTGAAGGGGATTTGATTTCTGGGTGAGAACAGTCTGTAAGGTTGAATTGTGTAATATTGTAGGTATCGTGTGTACATCTAGGATGGATAGAACCCACAGTGATGGACTAAATTAACTCAACCCACATTTTGGAGGGAGAGCCATTGACTATGGAAATGAGACCTGTGTTCATATATAAGGATGAATAATATTCTGGTTCCAGCAAGGACAGGGTTAAGTTTCTGCAGTATCCAGGAGAGGGCAAAGCCAAGACACAGAGGTCATTCTATATCACCTCACGATTACCAGGGATGGAGGAAAGGGATTCACTTCCAGGGAGGAGCTTCTTCTGGTTCAGAAAATGGTGGAGAGAGCTGTCCACTATTGTCTATTATTTGGGGTCTTTTCCCCCCATGTGAACCACGGCTGTTTCCAGTAAATTGTTCTTCTGTCAACTCCATGGCTTTTGCCCTTCTGCCTCCAATTCTCCTCCCTGTCCCACTGCAGAACGGAGGTGAAGTGAAACACAGGGAAGTAGAGAACAACATGTGGTTTGGAGAGTCTCAGTGGGGGCACGGAATTGGGAAGTACCATTCCTAAAGGTCACTGTGTGTCACTCCAACTATGTGAGTCAGGTAGAGCTCCAGCAAAGGGGGAAGAACACGCCCCCACCCCATATCCACTCTTCCCCTGGAGCTCAGTTCTTCTAAAGCAGGGAGGGGAGAGGCTAAGCTCAGCCACAGGCAGCTGCTGCTCACATGCCTCTGCCTGCTCCGTGTGCATGGACCTGTTGGGAATACAGCTTCAGCCTCAGCACTGGAACCGCAGCACACTGGCCTCTCAAGCACACCGGCCTCTCAAGCTTGTAGGATTATACATTTTGGAATTAATGAAGTGGCCGAGAAAAAATCTGGAGGCAACATCTCTATGCTTCCATTTACTAGCTTAGTGCATACTGCATATGCTGATACTTAATCAAAGAACAATCCAGATAAAAGAACTGGACCTACATCGGTGCCATCAAATTATTGCTCAAGGACACAGTGATCATGTCCAGCCAAACACATCCTTTTCACTAACAAACCTCTCTCTTCCTAAGGCAGCACCTAAGTTCCATGGAAATTTCAATTTGCTGTTCAATTAATAAAATGGCTGAAGCACACCAAAAAAGCTCAGTACTTGTACACAGTTAAGGCGTCTGGGTCACTACAGGAAACTCCTTGATGCCAGTATCTCACCAGAAGACTAAGTCCACACAAAAAACAATCCAGAAGTGAACAGATTGCAAACACACCTGTGGTGTGTTATGTGTATGTAAGATTTGACATGTGTATCACTTCCCAGCATCTGTATGGATGGAGGTATAGCTATCACTTTGTCAAGGACGTTTATTGAACTTTTAACACTCCTGCAAAAAAGATGTGTTCTAGCCTGGAATACAACAGCCATTCCCAAGCATTCTCAGGAAACAGTACACGGAACAAGCCGTCTGCGGAACGTGTGCCACAATAAACCAAGCACCACTGCACAACCCCCAAAGTTATGGAACAGTAATGGAAAATAAGAAAGCATGTTAACCAAGAAAAGGTCAAGGACCAAGCAGTAACAAGTCAGTGACTTTCAACAACTTGTAGATCAGTGTAAAATCATCTCCACAGAAGACTCAATGTATTAGCTGGAAGAACAGAATAAGAAAAAAAACAAATACCAGGAGGGGGAACTTCTTGAAGAATCCTCTAACACTAAGTAGGTGAAACACAACTACAGCACTACCCTCACTATTCCTGATGTGTGAGAACATGGTGCAACTCCTCACGCTTGCATGATTTACAGAAATCACGGAACATAATCCAAGTGACTGTCTAGCTTGAACACACCAGTGCTCATAACACCACACCAACTCCAAACATGGCACTTAACAACATTCTCCCAATGCTACCATGTTCTTAACAGGACTTACGAGGAAGTAAATTCCCTTGTGACAGGCACCATTTTCCAGGTTACAGAGTATGCAGACAATTTCACAAGGACTTGTCAATGTAGTGATGAAGTCATGTGAGGATGCAGGAGCCCAACTCATCCCTAAGCATTAACACTGATAGGGTTTGAGACAAACCACAAAAGCCAAAAAAACCTTGCTTCTGGTGACTTCTGTACTACATTGCATTATTTTCTTATTTACAGCTTTGACATCTACATTATGCTTTAAACCCGCTACCAGAACCAGTAATTGTCACAAAACAGTTGACTTAACAGCTGGTCATTTCAGGTTTCACATTTCAAAGTACAAAAAATATTTTTTAACTCTTCCAGCACAAATAACAAACTATAAGCCACTTGGCAAATTCACACTAAATGAAACTCTCAGCAAAGGATGGATGCCTACAGATAAAGCACAGATTGCCCATTCCTTTTTTTTCCTGAAAGACTCTCACATTGATATGCTATTTTTTTAAAAAGAAATGCAGCTTTTATCTTTTTTTAATAGTTATGAGAAAGGGAGGAAAAAAAAGAAATCAATGCACAGAAATCCTGAAACGAACAGGAAAAATACATGTTAACTCCATGGGGTGCAGATTTGTAGGAACAGGGGTGAGGGAACTGAAATGAGGTGGCACTGGGGGGGCCAAGGCAGAACAGATTTACAAAGCTGTTGGATACCCCCACCTATGAGAAAACATCCATTTTGGGAAAAGACTGAACTGTTACAGGTGGTTTAATAACTGCATTTAAACTGACAAGACGCAGCTCTGGAATTGTTTTCTTCCTGTAACTACAAATTTAAAGTTGAACATTTTACTTCTCAGGGCTATATGTACTGAAGCAGATCATTCAAACTGACTTAACATTCAATCCACCTCCATCAATCAGTGAACTGTTCAATATGTGGAGACTTCACAATCCACGATCCATAACTGTGTTGCTCTAAGTAGCTCTGCAGCAAGTTTTTAGCTTCTTGGTACAACTGAGATTTAATCTGAAAAAAGAAAAAAGAAAAACCTTGAAAAATCTCAAGAATTACGGTTACAGAGAGATCTGTGTTCCTTATCACTAACATGTAGTAAGTGCAAGCACCAACACTTTAAGAAATGACACCTCTCCCTGTGTCAGCTCACCTTTGCCTCGTGGTACGTTGCAAACTGGAGCAGATCGCCCCGTCCTGCTTCCCTGGCGAGCATCCTGAAGCGGCTGAACATGGCAGCCTTGCACAGGCGGCTGGCCAGGCAGGTGCCACTGCGGAACGGGGAGCTGCGGGCAGAGCGGGGAAACAGCGATGGAACTCAGGAACAAGCTCACTTCAGGGGCACTGCTCTGATCGTTACAGGGGTTTTTCCTTCCCTCCTAACACTTTGTGAATGCCATCATGCTGGAAATCATCTCAATTAGAATCCATCTCAACCAAACACTAATTATTTTTATGCATTGTGAAAGCTAAAACGTTTTCACTACTACAGGCAATGGAGCACAGATACCTCCACTCAAAGAGCTGTTCTGTTTGGTATCTTGGTATCTCACTGCAAACTTACAAGATCTCTAAAACATCACGTAATCACAGGATGCTTTCAGCTAACACTGGAGAGAATTTCTCTCATAGCCCAAAAACTGAATACTCCAATAAACAGCACAAACCCTTTCTTTCCAACAAAATGAAGATAAATGCTGACCTTTCAGTGGTTTTCCCACTTAATCCATCCACAACTTCCAGGGATGCATCTGACAACGTCCAATTCAAACTAAGCGACCACTGGTTCAAATCTGTTTGGATTGGTAGTGCAGCTTTCACCAAGTAAATATGAGATCTGTTGACCAGGTAAGGCACGGGAAGCTTTGAAGTAAGCTCATCATCAAGACGCTGCTTTATGGTTATGTCCAGTCCTTTTGTATCCTTACAACTTCCATTTCCTAGTAAACAGGACGAGATAAGTCACATAAAAGTACATCAAATTAAAAAGTTAAAAACGTAGATATTTCTGCACTCTTAATCTATTATAGTCATTTTTTTCACATAAAATTCATGTTTGTAAAGATCAGTTCCAATATTCCGTTCACAGAAGAAAAATTAATTCCCACTTTCTTCTCCAGAGGCACTTTTATTTTCACTGGATGCTTTCTTTTCTTGAACCACCATTTTTCACCAATTCTTTATGTTCCCAGCAGAAGACACCACTAAAACAGAAGTTCAACCTTTCAGACTAGAAAAAATGCTGAGAAGTTTGCCCACATTACTTCACTCCAACAGCATTTCTGACTGCCTACTAAATAAATACACTTTGGTCCACTGCATCTCAAGAAACGATTATGTAATTCTTCAAAGAACTTGTGGTTTAGTTCATGATTTAAAAAATGCAATCAAACTGGAATATGAAAATACACAAAGCCCCCACCTGGAATTTGCACTGAACATACCCACAAGAATGTTGCTGATGTACACAGGTTCGATGAAGTGGCTCAGCAAGGCTCCCTGCAGACCAACCACTTCCCACTTGGTCAGTTTGTCACCAGCTGACATGCTGCTCACTCTGACAGTCTTGGGGGGACAGCAAACAGCCAGGTAAATCCTGCCTTCTAGAGCCACGTGCAGACTCAGCTCTTCAATGGCTTCATAAGCAGATATAGACTGGGGACCGAGATGCCTACAGTAGGACAAGAGAATGGATTTCAGTAAGAAAGCACTTTGATCAGAGACTATAGTAAGTGGAATTTAATGTTGTTTCTCAGAAAAAAAATAGTCAGTAGATCTAGGGCTTGTATTATCTTCACCATCTGTAATTCTAAGAAACACCAGATGAGCTGCTCAAGTGCCTAAAATACTGACATCAGTATTTGAGTTGCTCTTTCCTATTTAATCTAATCTTAGCCACCAGTCGTGGATACATTAAAAAGATCAGCTGCAAACGAGCTGTCACATTTTGTCTACTCACACTCTAACAGAAATTACTTGTGAAAAAACAGCTGTAAGGTTCTTAAAACCTCCTTTCAAACGTAACTCACGCTGTGATTCAAAATACTTAAATAAGAAGATAAAACACATAAGGGAGACAAACAGTTTTTCACCAAAGGGGTAAGACATCAAAGCAGAGCCTTTGTTTCATTTTAAAGCTTTTTGTACTCCAACCTTGTAGTGCATATGATGACATTAAGTCATTACATCCACTTGCTCAGTGGTTAAGTTCATGATTTAATAGTATATTAAGAGTGTCTTGGGAAGGGGGTTGACAGGTTATTGTCTGCAATAAACAAACACTCGTCCTATAACCCATGTAAGAAGTTTCTTGTATCATCATATTGAGCTGTATCTCACTACTACCCTGTACATAAATGTTCCCAAAACAAGATAAAAATTCACCTTCCACTGTATCTCGGGAAATGCCATGGTACTTACACCTCTGATTCTAATTGAGCAGTTCCTTTTGGAAGCTGGTTCATGTAGAGAGAGAGTGTTATATTTTGCTTTAAGGTAAGCAGCTTCAAGCCTGGTGCTGTGCAAAATATGGATCTCTCTGCCTTGGCTGGATTTTTGTTATAGAACAGCAAAAGATGCCTGTACAAATATCTGAAAGAACAGTAAATTACATATTTTACACAATATATAATCTAGAGATATGTTTATGCTGTTATATATTATTTATTAGTTTACATAACTATAAAATTCAAGTGTATTCAGAAGTAAAGCTGAGGCAAACTGGCTGCAAGGGAAGGATTTACAGAGACATTATTACCTGAGCAGGGAACGCCGGGCAGTGACAATGGCATGGCTGTCATGCAAGAGCCTCCCATAGGACTCGAAGCGCCGGCTGTAGTTGCATTCTCCTGTCCCCAGAGCTACCACTTCATGCTGCCCACCTAAAACCAGAGATGGTGGCAGGTTCACTGGGCCTGGCTGCCCACCAAGCTGCTCCCACACTCTCAGTGCTCTGTGGGAACAGGTTTCCCACTCCCCAAAACTCACAATCAAATCAGACTTGCCCTTTTCAATGATGAAGGCAGCCAGGGAACTGCCACAGCTTTGGTACTCTGGGTGTTGGGTAGTCAGGCGGTTAAACACTTCCTCAAGTGTTTGTGAGAGTTTTTGATAGATATGTTCTCCTCCTAAATGGAACAATCCATCAAGATTTCAAATTTCCAGGTAGAGGAAAAAAACATCATGAGCAACTTGCCAAATTATAACCCTGAACGCATGGTACAAGCACAACCACATGTACTTTCGGGATTCTGAAGATCCTCAGGATTAAAAAAAAGCTCAAGAACACCTAAACACTTGATGCTTTTATCATCCATTATAATAACAACAACAGATTTAGCCCAAGTTTGATCACCTACCACAAACTAGCTCAAGTAAGGACAGAGAATACAGTTTCTATTTCCATGACCTGGACTGGTGATAGAAATTCAAGCAATTTACAGAATTCAAGAAATTTTCTTGAGTTGTGTCCTATTGTAGAACCAACCTGGTCATACTAGTTCTTACAGCTTTCAAATATGTTTAAAACAATAGTAACAACATAGAGATCGCTAAATGTACTAGAAGATGAAAAAATTTTTAAAAGAAACTATTTGTTGAGCAATTTGAATCAAAAGAGAAAAAACAAGACTATTCCTTACCAGTCCTTGAAACACAAGCAGAGTTTGCAGGAGGTCGAAGCTCAGCAGGAACACAGGGAAAATCTAAGAATTTAACAACATTTTGAGGTGGGATGGACATTCCTATTTCTAAACATGAATCTCGCACTATTTCCAGGAACTCAAACTTTCTAATTCTCTATGAATTTTCTTTTCTGATTCTGAAGTCCTTGTAAGCTTAGAATGATTCAGACAGCAAAGCTCAAAAGATAAAATATTACGGCAACCAAACTCTGTTGAAAGCAGTATTTCAGTGGGGAATCCTTTTAATCATAAAAATTCAAACCCACTTGAGATGTACTTCATGTTGCTGTACCTAGTGAGTAGCAAATCAAGTGCAACAGCAACAAATCAATTCCTTCAGTATTCTTGGCATCAGCTGATGCAACTCTTAATACACAAATAACAAAAACAAAAAACAGTTTCAGAACCAAACTACAGACTTGCCCCAAGGATTCAAGAAAACCTGACAGAGGCTGATAAATTAATTAATAATTAGTATTTAATTATTTATTAAATTTAAGTTAGCTAATTAAATCAGCATTTAATAAAACCACAAATATTTTGCATAGGACACGGTTAAGCCAAACATTTCAAGTTCTAATTAGGTGTTGCTACAATATTTACCTGAATCTTCAAAAGACTTCACCCCCGTGTTCTCCAAGTTAAGCAGCTCAGCAAGGGCCAGTTTAGCTGCATTTAGTTTAGATTGCTTCTTGTTCTTTCCCAGCCCAGTCTTGTAGCAAACACCATTTATCACAGCACAAAAGGCAAAATAAGGCCTTATGACATTGCCTTTAAAGGAGAAGTAAAAAGCAGTTGCAATCAGTGAAATTATTTTAAGGCACTTCATCCATAGTTTTACGTTCTTGTAATTCCTAAAACACACACAACACAAAAGGACAATTCCGGCAAAGTACAACTGTCATCCCTCACCTCCCCAAAAACTTTGGCAGCTTTTGCTTCATGCACTCTTTCACAAAGTTCTGGTAACAACCATAATTGAACATGATTCACCTGATCTATTTCTATAGCACCTTATAATGAGAAACAGCTGTGGAGGCAACAAAAGGGCAGAAAAAACCCAGCATATATGGGGTAGTACAATCAACCGTAAAAAGGTTCAGCTGTATCAGTACCATCAAATCAACAGATAATCTCAAGCATAAGCAAATACTACTTAACTTGGTAGCAGAAGTTTTTACCTGCCACACTTGTTTCTTTCAATTCAAGCTGCAGGTGGTGTATTTTGGCAAACATATGCAAGGCAGCTACTGAGTTTATTACTCCATGTTTGTATCTTTCAATCAAATCCAGGTCTTTCTGTGAGGGAAGGGCTGAAAATGTGGTGGTGTCTGCTCCTTTAAAAAGAAATGGTCCTTAAACAAAATTAAGGAGAGAACTGAACACACTCTCTGAAAATCTGCTTACAATAAATGCTTTTCAGATGCTTCTCAAGAAAACAAACCAAAATTTACTGTAGAGCATTACTGCTTTGTACTGAATCCTATATTAGCAACAACAGCAATTCCAAAATGGTGTGTACATCTTCTTTTAAAAGCATCAAAGCTTTTACTTGTGGTAAATCCTAGTGAATATAGACAGGTATTACAAAAACTACAACATATATCCCCCCTCCTCTCTCTCGTAAATCAACAATCAAATCAAAGTTGCTGATGGCAGATACCAAACAGTGGAACATGTGTTTTTTCCACACAATGCTGCGCAGCAGTGGGACTCGCTGTTATAAGACACTAAAAAAATTTGAGCAGCCACTGGATGGATAAAATCATCAGCTTCAGAGGTATGTTATAGCCAAGCATAACCACTTCCCAGCCAAGAACTAAAAAAAAAAAAATCCTCACTTTTAAGAGTCTTAACAGGTGCATTTACCTCAACACAATTACTTAAAGGGATGCAATTCAAAACACATCCTGGGACATCTCAAATTGCAGTTAAGACCCTTTGCAATGTTATTTATGAAAATTCATGCAGCAAAACATATTCTGTATTTTGTCAATCTACAGTAATTTTAATGTTTAACTTGAACTTTATAATTAGGTAATGCTGCAGACTACACAGGCTGCCCTACAACAAATGACTAACAAACTTACAGCAAAAAAACACTTTAGAAGAGGAGGGACAAGTTTAAGGAGATGCTAAAGAAGTCATGTACGAAAATACAGCGAAGTTAGATAATAAAAAGCAAAGTTACTTTCAACAGCATTAACAGCCAATCCCGGTGTATAAACTCCATACTATACCTGGATTTTTTATCACCCCTGGTTCACTCATAAAAGTTGGAGGATTCAGCCGTGCAGTCACAGACTCAGAGAGATCCTTTGAAATTGGCTGTCTGAGAACCTCGGGCGGCAAAATCTCGGGTGCGTCGCCGAAGGCTGCAGCCTCAAAGCAGCCAGTGCTGCTCGCCATTTCCGACCGACCTAAGGAAACTCAACGCTAACAATAGTAAAAAGGCACCCTGCAAAAATCCCTGTCGTTCTCCTGGTCGAGCTATTTGACAAGAACACCTGGCACAACTCACCCAGGGCTGGGGTAGAAGCCAGACCCGGTGTCCTCCCCCGCAGGGTGACCACTTCTCCCTTTTTCTTAAACCACCTTCCTTGACCCGTAACACAACTCTGCCCCTCGAAGGACACACCAACTCCTCAAGCCGCTCTTGAGGGAATGAGGCGAACTAAAGCACCAAAGTTGATCCCTCTCAAATTACCAAGACAAGCTGGCGCTGGCTTTGAAGAGTTTAGTACCTGCACCTGCTGCCTTCGTCTTGCTGTGGAGGGCTCCTCAGCGCTCACACTCCGCGGGCAGGCAGAGCATGCCGGAGGCCACAGGAGGGTGAAGGAGCCGGGGAAGCGCCACCCGCCCCGAAGCGATGGCCTCCGCCCGCCACGCCTTCAGAGCCAGGGGCGGTCCCACACAGCCCTTCCGGCCACTTCGTAAGGGGCGCGGCCGAGGCGCGAAGCTACAGCTGTGGCTGAGCGAGGAGCTGAGGGAGCAGGTGAGAAAGTGAGGCTGCCGCGCGGTTTTGCCCCGTGCTGCCGGTCCGGCTTCAAAAACGCTTCCCAGGCACCTGCACGCCTTCCTGGCCCCCTGCCCGCATTCTTGGGCCGCTCCCACCGGGCAGAGGGGGGCAACCGAAGCCGCCACAGCCGTCACGGACCGGGAGCAGCCGCGTCCCCGCTCCTTGGTCGGGGCGGCACTTCCCGCCTTCCGCCTGCTTCCCGAGCTCCTGACGCCCGGCATCTGGGCTTTAGCTCACTTAAATGACACTCTGCAAAGTTACACCTAAAACACTCTCTTCTTGTTGTTCAACTTCCTTGATTAATACAAAAAAAGTCCTGTACAGTAGTTAAATTTTATTACAAGTGTAATAAACTTCATGATTTTTAGCACTAAGGCAATCACAGTTTCATAAGTTATATATATATATAATTTACACCAGTCTACATTGACAAATCAATTACTGGTCACATCAACAAGGGGTTTGTGTTATGGCAAGTAAAATTTTAAGAAAATTCACAGTTAATCTGCAAGTATTGTAAAGATGCAGGATCATATTGCACATCATAAAATGGACGCTGAGGAGCAGATTTACAGTGTTCCAGCTATTCCTTCACAGAATATACATTGGTCATCATCATCATCATGCAATAACTTCAAATACAGAATGGTATCAAGTACCACAGTAAACAGTTACTCACAATGTAAGTTTTAAATAGAGTAGCAAAAAGCTGTTAGGTTTCTCTTTAAACCATATTTAAGTTCTTAAAATATAATAAAAGACTTTGATAAAATCAAATGGAGTTTGAGTCAGGGTTGTCACATTGTACTTTTAATATTCTTCTTTGTCTTTTCCTTTCTTTTCCTTTTCATCCTGTAGTGCAGTACCAAGCTTCTTTATAAGAACTGACAAAACTTTGTCCAAAGGATCCATGACACCACGCTGCAGCCACTTGGGGATAGTAGTCCTTGCATGGTGAAAGCCCAGCTTTTGGAGGATGTAGTCAACACCAACAGGATCAATTTTTCTCCCAGTCCAGGATATTAATCTAAAAAAAGAAATAAATAGAAGACTCAGTCTCAAATATATAAATATAGCAAGCAGGCATCTGTATATACAAAAAGAATCCATTTTCCCCAGTGTTACTTGTGATAGACTTAAATCTAACAGGCATTGTTTTGAACTTGATTTAGACAGATAAAGCTCAAGATGATCAATGGAACATCCTCTCAAAGGCAGAGAATGTTTAAGGAGGTGGAAAACCTGACTGAAATTAATGAGTTCAAGTTTACTGTATTCTAAATCAGAAGAGCCTCCAACAAAGCCTTTAATCTGCATAAATTCTAATCCAGAAGATAATGCACAGCCAAAGAGACTGCAGCTAAAGGTGCTTCTTACCTGAGTGTGGGTTCCAAATGCCAAGTATTGCACATAAACTCCCTCCAGTCAACTGAAGTGTAGGTAATGCTTTCCTCTGCTTCTTTGTCAGTGGAGCTGTCCTCAAGGACACCAACAGAGTTCTTCTGCCCTGGACGAGCAGCCAAAATGCGAGGAGGAAAAATTGCTGCAAAGGGGAGAGAGGAAGAACACCAGTCAGTCACAAGCTGCTCACTTGGATTCTTTTTGTATACAGCTTAAATAAAACAAAAGCACAGGTCTCAACAAGAAAAGAACCACCTCATGTTTCCAGAATTTCTGCAAAATACTACATACTGCCTAAGAATGAACATGCCAAATCTGAATGCTGCAGCTGAACATACTGAGGTAGAATAGTAAATCATTCTGAAATCAGAAGAATGCCTGTCTTAAAAGGATTCCACTGATGAAAGGATTGCAATAACAATAAAATAAGGCTTTATAAAAGTTTTCATCTGCCTATACCATCTTATGAAGAGGAAGTTAAATGCCAGGTGTCAAAATAGGAGCATGATTACTGTCAAATAATCTGACAACTGCATATTGTCAGACAAATGTTACTTCATGAACAACTACTCACCTTTTTCTTTTTCTTTTAGATAAGCAGACACCAAGTCATGCAGAAACATGATCAGTTCAGCATCCATAGTCACACAGATGTGGTCTGTAAATTCAGTTACTACACTGCATTCCACCTTTGGTTTAACATTTGTATCTACAGTCAGATAAAAACAGTATTAATACACAAGTACATACAGTATATCTAAAAGGTCACAATTTGAATTTAGATCACTTGAAAATAATACTTCTTTCATTGAACCAGCAACTCTTGAGAGGAAGGACCACAGTTAACATTTTAATAAATACAAGGAAACCAACCCTATGAAAACAGTCAACTCAGCTGAAATGTTCATATTAATTTCTCTTAGTAGGTTTTTTCTATAGTGACCAGTCTCTGCACTAGATCTTCACACTCTCAAAATAACTGAGATGTTTTACTACATTTGAGACATTACACCCTCTACATTTTACTACAAAATGTTATCTTTTCTTGCAGATCTGCAGAAATTCTCAGATTAAATCCTCTTATCAGCACACTAGCTTTGCCTTTAATTCCTACTATGCAAGAACTAGCTTTTGACCAAGAAAAACCAAATTATGTTTTACTGCACCTTGTAATGAAGGCTCTTGGGGCTCTTGAACATGGATAGATTTAAAATCCAGCTGCATCCTTGGCAATGCAAAGATGGTTTCAGTTTCATGGTTGTAACTGGAGCCACCCCTGAAGCCACTTAACAAGCTTGAGCTTTTCACGGTTGTGCTGCTTTCTGGGTTGTTGGCATCAACATTCCGAAGCAGGTTCAACTCTGCAGGAACAATGGGAGATGTTAAATCATGACAAGGCAAAAAAATTAAGAAGAGTCACTTGTAAAACTGCTGCTGTATGATTATTGAGAAGATTTTATCTTTTATTCTGCTCCCAAAAGCATGGTTAGAAAAGGCCAATTGAATTTGTTGTTTATACACTTGAGATTTAGCAGCTTTTCAACAGCTCCATCTGCAAGCAAATCGATCTCCAGACTAGAATGAACCTGACTCTAACCTTCATTCCTCGTGGCTGTCACATAATTGAACCACTCCTTCACACTGGCAACTCCATGGGGGGGATTTTCGTGGCGGCGCCGCGTTATCTTTGTGATCGTGGCCATGGGGCTTTCCAGGGCCCCACAGGGCTTGGTGACCATGGTGTTATGGCCCAAATGAAAGTCCAGGGTTTGAACAATGTATGTGGAGTGTTCACTGGTACCTGCATTGAAGGTGTGGGCAGTGTGGGGTGGGAGAGGAAAAAAAAATAAATAAAAGCAGCTTAGTGAGGGTAATGGAATTTTCTTTCATTCTCCTACACATATTTAATATGAATAATTAGTGTGCTAGTGGAATAAAAACTGTTATAAAGCTTGAAAACAACAGAAATTAAATCCTCAGTAGCTACAGACAATAAAACTTCACAATAATAAGGACAAATATAAGCAATAAGATCATCAAAATTCATCATACAGCTAGAAAGGACTACACAAATACACACACACACAATTAAAAAGCCAGGCAATCCACTTCGTAGGCTCATTATCAGGGACATATCCAATACACTTGAAAATGTACTTTGCATTATTCCACAGATTAAGCAAATTGTGGTAAAGATGTGGAAGGAATAGATTATTTTTAGATAAATGGTATATTTCTGGGAAATATTCTTGATTCAGACAAAGAAAACAGATTTTTCTTTGATTTCTTCTTATGTAATAATACTTTATTAAAAAATCATTTAAAGAAATTCAGAGAAATGAGTAAACAGTTTAAATTACCATCTTCCAAAACTTTCTGGGCTTCTGTCCAAAATGCAATATTGGGTTCCTCCAGGTGAAATAAGGCCCATGATTTTGAGCGGAAATTAGGTCCATGAAAACAAGCCAGGGTCATATGGTTCCCATGCAGGCTCATGGATCCTCCAAACTGCATCCCATCTTCTGGCAGTGGCATCTGGAACAGGGATATGTGGCATCCAGATACCACCTTCAGAACTCCTGGCCAGTGGCGATGATGGGCTGCATCCAACACTGCAGAGCAAACACAAACAACAAACTTCAGGCAAGACACAGAAAAAATTGCTGGCATATTTATATTTTTGGTAAAACATGGAATTAGGAGTGATATTTTCTTACCTATTTCACTGACACTCTCTCTTAGGTAATTTTTGCAATTAAAACATCCTAATTGGGACTTAGGTTACTTTTTGGTAGCACTTACATTGCTCGTGTGAGCTTCTCTCTAGGTTGTTTGCCATTGTCTTGGGAGGGAGATAAGGAACAGGCCCCCAGGTGGACAGAGCTCGCTTGCTTGTATCAAACTGCTGAGTGAAGAACTCCTGGAGTTTCATTCCTATTTTTATCAGGTCTGGCGTAGTTGACCTTGAAATCATCACTTGGAAGATATCCCATTTCAAGTCCCCATGGACAAATATCTCACTAGGTGTTAAAAATAGCAAGAAAATTAGCTGTTGATACATTTCCTACTGACAATTTAAGAAAGAAACAAACGAAAACAAAACAATGAAGCCTTTGCATTCTAGCAGACACATTTCTAGTTAGCAGTATTGGACAGAAGACATTTGACACTACCAAGCATCATACATTTTAAAGACAGGAAATATTATTACCTTTTATCAGTCATGCTGGAATCCAGATTATTATACAGATTAATTTTCCATTCATCCTGCAGTTTAAGATCAGCATTACTGAAGATTCCCATTAGGATACTGGATCCCATATAGTCAACACGTGCTTCAGTAGAACCCATGGTAATTTCAATTTTATGATTGGGCTGTTGGTTTGGGTGTTCAGAAATATGAGCTGAAACAGAACCAAAGCAATACAGAAATACACAATTAAAGAGATGAAAATCAGTTTTTCCAGTTATATGACCTTTATTGAATGGAGCATATGCTAACAGTAGGAGGCTTTCCAACTTACCCACCATCTCCAGGGTGTTAACATCTATGGTACCTCCAACAACTCCGCCTCTGGAGTCCAGCTGGGATCTTCCCAAGCCCACAGACATGCTGATTTCCCGATCTCTGCTACTTCCCACAGACAGACGGCCCTGACTTTTCAAACCACTGGTGGTCCACCTAGACCAGAGGTGAAAATAGACATCAACTTTCCAGGTTGTCGAAAGAGAAATTGAATATTATCTACTGGTTTAGGCATATGTGACTTCAGGATTAAGCAACTACAGTAATCATGAAGGGATTCTCAGTTCAAAACTGAAAAGGGTAGGATTTTAAAGCTAAAAGGCAACAGACTGTTAACAGTGTGTGGGGGAAAAATTTGGTTTTTTGCCCCCAAAACACTGCCTCTGTTAAAACATGCTTGATTGTATTTTATACTTACGTAGTATTGCCCATTACATTGCTCATATTCATTTGAACATTTAATTGTTTTAGGTTCATAGCAAACACAACCAGTGTTTCCCATGGTGTTCCTTGCTGGCTTCCAGCTTTATTTGACTTATTAAATGGAGTTGATGTTTTTGAGAGAGCATCTAAATAGAAAAAAAAAAGTAGACAAAAATTTAAATTATTCCACATGCTAGGAAAAACAGGCAGAATATATCCATTTTGAATATTACAAAAGGACCGACAAGCACAATATTTATACGGAGCACAAAACCATGAGATAAGTGAAACTAGAGGATTTGCAATATTCACTGCTTTAGCTGTCACAGAAATTTGACTCACAGGGGAATTTTATGGAAAATATGCTAACAACTTTCATTCATCCATTTTAGGCATTTTCCCTTCCCTAAGCCATTGACTCTCCAGTGCCAAGCACTGGGGAAGAGTATTTTCAAAGCGGTAATGACATACTTCTTTCATACAACTGATGGAAATACTTTAAAAAAAGAAAAAAAGGAAAAAATCATTATCTACTCACCTCTCTGAGGCACTGAGGAGTCAGACACGCTCCTGGATCTTGTGACAGCTGGAGACTTGAGGCTGTGAGATGCTGTCCCAGGTGACATACTGCTGCTGGCACTGTGCTCACTGAAAACATTGGGTGACTGTGCCATGTGAGTGAAGGAAGCAGACTGGCAGGGCTGCTCCCACGTCCTGCAGTATGCTTTCCTTGAGGATTCAGGAGAAAGGTGCTGGCTCACTCCTTCAATTGAATCTGGTGTGCCAGGGCCTGATGCTACTGGAGGAAAAGCAGCACAGGAAATACAGAAAAACTATTTCATTTGTGCCTGACCGTATCATCACATATGCTAAGAAGTACTGGGAGAGTGTCCAAATGTATTTCATTTAACATAACTCAAAGTTTTCTACTGTTTTGTTTATATATCATAGAACTATAGAATGGTTTGGGAAGGGACCTTAAATATCATCTGGCTCCAACCCTGCCATGGGCAGGGGTGCCATTTATTAGATTGAGTTTCTCAGGGCCCCATCCAACCTGGCCTTGGAATATGCTCTTTATATTATTCAGGAACCTACGTTAGCAATTTTTCACTTTTTCCATCTAGGATTTCCTACCAAACCTCTGAGTGACTGCATATGGAGTAAATCATAACACACTTACATCTACTCAATGATACAATATGACAAGGGTAATACATGCTTATAAAATTCCTACTGTAACCCTTTGTGTAGTAAGTCTTTTTGTGATATGCAGCAGTCTCCTACCTGGCAGATTTATTGTCTGATCACCCAGGAAAAGCCTTCTAGCAATGCTTCTCCTATACCAAGCCCTGGGAAAGGCCAGGATCTCACTGAGGCGGCGCATGTCGTATTTGAAAGAAGCAGATCCTATGTCACAGACAGCTGAAAAAGCACATGCACACAGTTGTAAATTCCCAGTAATAAACTAAGTCAAATTCTCCTTCACCTGGTAGTATTGTCTCTGCTGTCAAGAAAAAGTAATTTTCCTGACTTGCTGCCATTTCTCCAAGTCCAAACATTAGCTACAAATGCATTTCATAAAGACACAATGGAACCCAAGAATACAGACTGAGTCCTGCTTGTGTTGGATGTGCCTCAGACACCTCATGGGAGGATTTTAATGGCAGATCAATCACAACCATTCTGCTGTTTGCCCAGTAAGTCAGGATCCCCTGTGCAGGGCAGAAAATAAATGCATAGATCTTACAAAAAAAAAAAGCTGCCAAGAGTAAAGTCCACCACTGGAACAGCAGTTCTCTAATTGGCTGGAATTAAAATAAAAGCAGTATTTACCAGATATGTTGATCAATGTGGTGTCTATCTTGCTAGTAGCTTTGCTTGCAGACTGACTCTCAAAAAACGAGGAGCCTCCTGAACGCCTGATCCGTGACAGGCTGACTTTCACAAACTCCAGGTTGATGCTCAAGGAGTCCTTCCGGCCAGTGACCGAAGTTGGCTCCTCATCCACGTTCCCTAGAAGCAGGAAGGAAACATTTTCATCTTCTGTGATCCTTTCAAATCTGCAGTTCAGAAACCTGTGCCATACTTGATTAATGCTCATAAAAGCAAGCAAAACCTTGTTTCGTACCCAAGGCTCCCGATCCAGGGGTTAGCACAGTAACAGCTGATTTTTGTTTTCCAGCTCCATAGGGATGGAACACGTAGAGGGAGAAGTCGGACATGCAGGCAGTAAAGCTCAGGCCTGAAGAGCTGCTGCTGGAAGTCGTCAGATCTGACTGACTGCTGCTGTGCCTTGTCCTGCCCAGAGGGCTGCCAAGGCCAGGTGATGAACCTGGAGTCATTTTTTTGGGGCAAAAATAAGATTTTGAAAGCATTTTCAAACATGGAATAATACTTCATGCTAACAGTGGTATTGAACAGACCAAATGCACTTCAAATTATGCCCTCTAACAGCAATATAGCTTAAATATTCTGTGTATAGAATCGACATTCACACACGTGTTACCTGGTGCTCCAGATTTACTAGCTGAATTCTTTGAGCCACTCTGTGAAGTACTGCCACCAATGGACACACTTTCTGATGGGTATGTTGTGCCTAAAGTTTCCAGTTCTCCTCGGTTGGAAGAGAAAACAAGATCCAGGGAAGGCAACTTCAGCATACATTCAACTCTGGATACCGGCAAGCAGCTGAACTTGATTTGAGAGGGCTGACAGGCAGAAAGAAAATAAAGCATTCAGAAGAGACACTTTTTATTCTTTAAGGAGTTTTTTTAAGAGTCTTTATTCTTTAGAAATCAAACTTAGAAGGATGGATTGTTTAAAAGGTAAGTGACTAAAGCAAGTTACTACTCTGAATGTTGAGTTAAAACCTCACCTGGACTCGTACATAAACCACCACATCTACAGGGAAGGAGGAATATGCTGATGTTGAAGATGACACCAAGGATGTTGTGGACTCTTCTAAGGGATCTTGTATGTCAAACTGTCCCATGTCTTCATCCTGGGAACTAACAGCTTTTAACCAGTACAAGAACTCATTAGAAAGTGGAATTTGAAGGGAAAAGCAGCTCAATACCAAAAAAGCACAGAGTGCCAGAATACAACTATGCAACTAACCTGTGTAATTCCTTTCAATGGGTGTGATGGGAATGGTTTCAAGGGCTTTCTCCAGGAAGTCCAGGAGGCAGGGGCTGATCACCATCTCCTCTGGCAGTGATTGGAGTGCAACCCATGCATAGAGTTTAGCAGTTTTCACTCCACCACTTCCTTTCCCTTTGGCTGCAACATTGAGAAGATTAATTTGTCTAAGGTAATACCAATGAGCAGTAACTGATAAATATTAGAAGACACTTCATAACTTATCAAGCTGTGCCCTTTAATTTTCTCTATCATCCAAAGAGATCTAGATCAGGTCTGCTAGAAGAAATTAAGTCGTTAAGTTTTCAGTTTGCAAAAATAACCATTAGTCTGTAAGGCTTAATTGTAGTAATTCCGTTGCTCATGTTCTCAACCAAGCACTCTGTTGTCATTGTCAACACCTCACTTTTTAGAAGATAGCACTGAAAGCAAACACAGACATTTCTTCTCCAAATATCCAGGGCAAAGTAGCCATAGTTGACTGGAAATGAAAGTGGTATTAGGAAAAATAAATGCACAAGTCTGGAAAGAATGTCAGTTTAAATAGAGAAAATACATCAAAAATTAAAACTGCAAATGGCATGTCCTACTATATTTATGCAAAGAATGACTAAAGATTATAAACCATAATTTTTGAAAGCTTGGAACTAGCCAGAGTATAATCTAATAAAATGGTTACTGTCTTGTAAATTTGTAGAAGAGGAACCTTGAATCCATGCTCATCAAAATATTAATATGCAGAGAAGATATTGGTACCAGCTCACTTACTGTCTCTATGCAATATAGCTATTAGAATGAATATGTATCAATGGAGACATAAATTTAAAATTCTCCAAGAAAAATATAAAAATTAACCTCTAAAACAGAGATTAAAAATCCTTTCATTTGCTAAAAAAAAAAAAAAAAAAAAAAGAGGCACTGACTTTTCATTCCGTGCAAACAATTCTGCCTCATGTCTCTGACTACACTGTTCTATCTTACTTTTACTGGAGATCAAAGACAATACAGGTTGGTCTCCATTCCAGAGGAATGGTTTCCAGAGGAAAAGTACTATTATAAAAAAGCAGTATAAACAACAATAAATGTGTTTCAAAACCATTCAGGAAAAATAAATACTTATAGAAATACAATGCAGAAAGAAATAAAGCTATTACAAGCCAATCTCTAGTCTGGAAAGGCATTTATATTATCATACAAGTGCAATTTCCACACCAAATGCAGAGCTTACAGACATTTAACCAGCAAGACTCAGTACCTGGACATGATGTGGTAAGAATTCAATGGCAAAGATTAGAAAGATGATAGAGAACAAAAGTGAAGAGAAATAGCATAAACCACTACACAACAACTGGTCATCATAAAGAGGATGGCTACCTAAAGGAGTAAGAGCTAATGGTTCAACAGCATGGAGAACTGAGGAAGGTATCCCCATTTCACTGTTCTCTGCCAGCACCTCTGGTGATTTTATAAGGTAAAACCCACAAGCACAACTTCTAGTTACTCATTTTGCTTGGTGACCAAGTTCTGACAAAAATTCGGCTTTGTGTTTAAAGCAATATTTAAATGCGAAAGGAGAGAAGAGTGAATGTCTCAGAAATTGGAAATGCAATCTACATGCCTCTGGATCCCACGTGAGGTCACAACAGCCTTCTGCTTGAGAACAGGAATCATTGGAGACAAAACAAAGCTTGTATTAGTGCTCATCTTACTTCCAATCATGGCTGTTTAAAGGCCTTCAATGGGTGAGATATTTACACTTTGCTTTCCAACATTCTTTTGTTAAATGAAACCTGGAACAAGGCAGTGACAGTCCAATGCTGGGATGTGGTGACTATGACAAAAATATTACTGAAATTGGTTTGGCAAACAATGAATAAAATGCAGCTTTATCAACTGCATTCTTGCTTCTTGGGGTCAGGTTTTTGTAGCCAAAGTCAAGCCTGGTAAATACACGGCTCCAGGTAAGGTGCAGCCAGATCTAAAGGCAGTAGATTACACCAAGGAAAAATATATCCATGAAAGGTTCAGAAAGTTTGTCTGTAAGTACCTGATGGGATGGGTGGGGGTTGGGGAGGAAGTAAGGTGTTAGTCTTGCTGTGGATAGTGCTAGAGAGAGGAGGAGATGTGGCAGTATCTTTCATACCATACAGCTTGGACTCTTTGGAAAGGGTGCGTGGCAAGGAGGATCCTCGAGAAGTGTTTGGCGATTCAGTCTTTAGAGTCTTAGAGTTGTAGTGCAACTGGAAAACAAAGCAAGACCAAGTTACTTCACATAAAGAACTCGATTTCTGTACAGCCATTTGGTGTCACGCCTTCCCTCCAAAATTTATTTCTTCTCATAATTTACAGAAATATTATTGTAAGATACATTACATTCCAATTCACATCCTAGACACAAAAATACCTGAAAAATTAGTATTAAAAAAGAGATAAATTAATAAACTATTAAAAAAATCAACAAAACAGAGAGAAACAGGATATTTATTATTTAGGAACACTGTTTAAAGCTTGTTTCTCTCTCTATTACATCACATGCATCCTGTGCCACCTGTGCACAAAGCCTCCTTTCTGTCTTAATGTGTGGTGGAACTGTTCCACTACTAAACACAGGCATACAGAAAAAAAAAAAATCATCAAAGTAAGATATTCCAAGAGTTCTCACCTCCTCTGTGTGCACAGTAGACTATTACTGAAAACACAGAACATAACAAAAGTTGTAGAGAATGTTTAGTTATTCCTGAATTTGACTAAAAGCAGCAGGCAGTGTGGGTATAATGGTTATCCCAGAAGACAGCCTGGAACACTGAATATGGACACACATAGTCCTTTCACACTGAAAGACTAGAAAAGCCAAGCTGTATCAAGTGAAGAGCATTTGATTTATGGTATTGCCTCAACTGAACTGCATGAAGCTTTCCTTCAGCACTGAGAGATTTTTCCCTGTTCTTACTCCATTAGTATTTCAAATCACAAAACACAAGGACGTTTTTGTTGAGTCCCTTTTGTGCTAGGATATAGAAACAATGATTAAAAAACCAAGGGAGTGTACAGTTTGACTGTGTTGGAGAAAAAACTTTGTCACTGCCTCCCTGCTGAGTTATCCCTTCATTTTACCTTTACATCCACCCCAGGAATATAAAACACTGTTGTTTCCACATCACTGGATTTTGTCTGTAGAGATGATGGCACTTTCTTGCCAGCAAGTAAGTGAGTAGTAGATGCATAATTAGTTTGAAATTTCTTCTTTTTTGAAGGAGACTCTTGATCCAAACTCCTGGAACTCCGATCATAGCTCCTGAAATAAATATACTCATGTTATTCAAGTAATTTCCTGTATCACACTGGGCCGGAACAATTGCAACCTATGGTGCTGCTATTAAGCAGTGATAACTACTAAAAATGAAATGCTGATAACAAACTATCGCACACGTTTCTTACCTTCGCAAACTGATGTCATCGTGCTCTTGCTGGAGCATTGTGGGATGCAGCACACACTTTCCACAATCAATTTCAACCCTGATATCAAGCTCAAAGTCGATGTTTCTCTCCGTGGTGGTGCCAGTGACACTCCTGTTGGTGGGTGTTGTTGGCCAGCGCTCGGTGAACAGCTGGTGCACAGCAGCAAAGCCCGTGGCTTTCTTGCGAGAGGTGCTCCTGCACAGGCACAGGTGGGGGGCAGGTATCAGCAGGACATTTATCTCAGCAGGGGCTACAAGGCATTCCCAAATTATGCCCACACTCAGTGTATAATCTTAGAAAAACCTTTTTGGAAAGGGCATTATCTGATATGCAGCAATACAGTGACCCATCTTGCGTGAACACATTACATTTTTTAATATAGGGGAGTACAAAACCTGAGCTTTTCTTAAATTCTCAATCAAAAAAGGAACAAAAATATACATACACAATAAATTTCATATTTTAAGTATCCACATTATTACATCCAGTTTCTGGAACTACACCCTGTTCTGTAACTCAAAAATCTCACTTTCCAAGTTCTTTTATTCTGTTCCAAGCCCTGAAATTTCTAACAGTTACCTTGTTTTCCAATCAGGATCCCTCCTCCCCACACAGTCACCTCACCTGCCTTCCACACACACACTTGAGTATATTCAGTACTTCATCAGCAATAGAATTTGCAGCTTTAAATTCAATATTTCAAGTTTGAGAGTACTGAAAGTACTGCAAGTATATTCAGGTGTCTTCTCAATTTCTGTCCTCAGGGGCACTACTTACGGTGGTTTTCTATAAAAATACGTCCTCTCCCTTTCATGGTCATCCTCCTTCTCCGAGTCCTCACTGCTGGAGGATAAGCTGTCATCCCGGCGTCCCTCTTCAGGCTGGAAGGGAATGCCGGGTGAGAAGACTACTGGAGTTTTGGGTGAACCAAATACCGAGTATGAGCCTTCACTAGTAGATGAGTAATGGGAGGGACCATCAATAGTTACGGACAAAAGGTCCATTTCTGTCTCCTCTGGAAACTGATTGTGAAAAGACAAAAAGATAGTAAATTTCCACAGATATGATTTCCACCGAGAATGCAATAGGTAGATCTGGAAATAAAGAAGCAGGAGTGCTATGAGAAACTCTCACTTCTGAGCTCCTCATAACACAGAGACAGCAGGTAAAGGAATTGCAAGAGGGATTATGAAAAAGAAGGGAATGAAAGCTTGGTGGGGAGACCTTTGCTATTGCCTAGTGATTGAGCTCAGCCTGCTAGACAAAGAGTCATCATGCTCTTACCAATTCAGAGAGAAAGGAAACACTTCATTTAAATTTAAGAACTATTTTGAAAGAAAAGGACAGAAGGCAGCCCAAGTGCCCATGACTTACAGGAAGCATTAGTGAGGGCATGCAGGGCACTACACAGAATGTACAGCACCGCCCCCAGGCATCCCAGCCGGAGCACTGAACCGAATGTCCTAAAGGAGCCTCCTGCTTCTCACAGAAATCATGCTGCAAGCAATTTTCCAACATTAAAATGCCTGTGAAAAGCATCTGCAAGTGTTAAACACCAGCACTTCCTATGCAGAGCTACACAGTTGCTGTCTGCAAATTCAAATTAGAGCTCTGCTGAACAACTGGCATGAAGTCAGGAAAATACATTTTTTAAAAAGTATTCAACATTTGATACCTCTAAGTGATTGATAGTATTTTGCTATGCCAACAAAACCTAAGCTACCTGGGCTTTTACATAACAACAATAGGTAGGGTAGCTTTTAAATGTGAATATATTTAAATGTGCAAAGCACACTCCCAGGTATCATTTTCATCATTCGCTCAGAAACAGGAATTTATTTCCTGGGAGCATGAGGAGAGTTAGGGAGAAAAAGTACATTACCATCTCTTCAGTTTGTTTTTTTGTTTGTTTGTTAATTTAGTTTTGCCTTTCCCTATTTGAGTTTTGGGTTTGCTTGTTTAATTTTTTTTTTTAGAAAAATACTATTTTCCCTAAACATGTTTTGAAAGCAGTTAAAAAACTCCACTTGTTCTCAGGATATTGAGTTTTGGAACATTCCCTATTTGCTATTCTTTGAAAATGTCTTATTCCACATTAAATACAAGAATTTTAACAGAAATAAGAACGTGAGAAAATGTCCTCCCACCTGGTAATTATTTTGTACCAGTGTTGATTGCTGTTACATTGGAACACAATGTAACAGGTGAAGGCACACACTGAAATCATCCTCTAAAGCACATTACAAGGCTAGACTTGGGTCACTTTACATCAGTCTTTCAGCAAAAAGCCAGTAATTCATTTTACAAGAAGTTTTATGTCTACATAAGGGTGTAGAAGCACTTTGATTTTTGTTCATCAACAATAAATCACATTCCTCTGCTTAGTTTACGTATTTAAATATTGTCATGCTCGATATACATTCTGTTTAGCTGAGAGCAAAAGAGATGAAATATTGAAAAGCAGCTCCCTATGAGATAAATTAGTTCTCTGGCAAAGAAAATGCTTGTTTCTGCTCAGAAATACCTGAAAATACCCTTCCCCTGGATAGCTGGATTGTTGTGCAATCCCCAAAGCTGTTTGATTCAACTTAATAGACATGAAAAAAATATAGAAATTAAATCAATTACAATCATCTCAGCCATGCAAAATAAACATTTTAAAAATGAGAAAATATATTTTAAAAAAAAGAAAAAAGAAAACAACCTCAAACAATCCAACAATCCATTTCAAACACTGAGAAGGATACACCTGTAGAGCTACAGCAAACTGACTAATACCCAGGTCCAAAACTCTAAATATATTCAAACACCAAGAAAACCTCTGACAAAAATTCCAAGAAAATTACTACTGTGTGAGCCTAAAACACAAATCAAGCCATTTAAAAATATTTTTCTCTCCTGAGTCAATTTCTGTGCCAAGAAACCAACATACATCTGTCTTCTAATGAAATAAGTCTATCTTCCAAAAACATATCTGTAACTTGAGGCAAACACTAACAGAAGTAGACACAATTCAGGTTTGCCTGGATATAATTATCTCATGAACTGGTGACCAAATGGCACAGGAAACACAATTATATGTCACATAAAATAATTCTTACAGAATCCTGTATGTTGAAGGTTACTCTAGGCCCAGGGGATGCAGCATCCACACGGATATCTGGGAGGTCTTCACTGTCTCCCAGTCGCGAGCTGCAAGCAAAATAAAACCAAAACAGCTTCTTGAGTTGTAGTACAGGATTTTAGGGTAATGCAAACATTTAACTACAGACATATAAGGTCATACGTATAATTTCTTTAGGGAAGAATATATAAAATCATAATTGAAGCACTTGGGTACATGAAAGGGAAGGAGGGGGAGAAGAAAAGAGAAGGAAGCTGCACATGACTTGGCCAGTATTCTATCTCTGCTAATTTCTCTATGGAAGCTTTTCAATCCTGAGCCAACATGCAGAAATTACAGAAAAATAAGCTATTTGTAATCTGCCACATGGGACAATTATTCACACACAAAAAAAGCATCTCCCTTTCTTCTCATTACAACAGCCCTTTTAAACAGCAGATGATAGTAAATCAGGTGTAGAAAACAAGATTATTACACTATGCCATTTTTCCTTATATACATTTCTTCAATATGTTTTGAAAACAGGATTCTGTAGAAAACCCCAAGTTGTTGCAGAAGTGAAATTTTCTCAGAGGTTTCCAAAAAATTGAGAAAAATGCTGTTGAGAACATGCCTGCCTTGCAAACTGACCTCCTCCTATCCAGTTCCCCCACAAACAGCTGCTGCCTGTGGTAAAAGGACTCTTCAGGCCAAAGTCCAACATTTCCCCTGTTCCATGTGCTGTTGTGGCTACCACCGATCCCAGATTCCCAGCGGCTCACCTTGTTCTGTCCATTCTCTTCAGGGGTGGCCTCCCTGATGCTGAAATGCTCTTAGATCGGCTGTAGCTGGGTTTGTAGCTCAGACCCCACTTGTCTTTCAAGGAGGCAGCCTAAACCAGAAATAACATTGAAATGCAACAACTGAGAACACAGAGAAAAAACTATGGCAAGCTAAAATGCCACTGTACATGGGAGTGCCAGCAAAGTAAAAGGGTTCTTGGGACATTAAGTGCTACAATATTCTCAAAGCAGCTTAATCCTGCTCACCCTCATGCTGGATCTGCGGAGCTTTTTGCGGACGTCCCTGCGGATGTCGTTCACAGCCACTGACTCCAGCTGCTGATAGCGCTGAATTTCTTGGTTTATGGTCCCTTCACTTGCACCTAATTTCCTGGAGATAAAGCACGGTTGAGTTATCTTATATATATTATTTCCACAATTTCAAAAATCTGTCTTGTAAGAATGCTTTCCCTGGGAATTACCCCATTTTCTCTTGTCCCAGTACTTATGACCAGTGCCAAATATAGCCACAGAAATATGAAAACAAGCATTTAACCTAAATCTCTAATTTCAGACAAAATTTCCCTCTGAATGGTGACAGCAATTTCATTTTAATTACAAACAGTAAAATGTATGTCCCTTTTCATTCTTTAACACATAACTACCAACCTCTGCATCCCCATCCCAGACAGATCCATTTACAGTAAGTCTGTCTTGGGGAAAAGGGGGAAAATAGCCCAAGCAAGCCCAACAAACCGTGTTTGCAAATATTACTAATAAAATACACAGAAGGTCAGATGAAATGCGTGAAATTTGAAATAATTTTTTCTTAAGGGTTTTCTCAAGTACAGTATAAGACATTTTCAAGTTTTATCTTGAAAACATCATGTACAAGATGCAAAAAAAAAAAAATCAATTTAAGTATTATTCTTCTTCTTCCTAAGCTTATTACGCTTTCAAAGTAATATATTTTGCTAAAGTAATCAGCATGATAATAAATCAAGATGGAACTATGATTTTGAATCAACAGGAAAAGGATTATAAATCAGTCATTAAAATGCAGAGTCAGAAAAATACAGACTAATCTGACACTTACGGAACAACCAGAAAGATTTGAGAGAGTACTTGCATATATAGCCTTTGCTTTTGGAATCCAAAAGGACAATCATTTATTTTTTAATAATGGCAACGATTTGTACTTAACCATAACAGTGCCACAAGACATATGATAAGAATACAAAGCAAACTTCACTTACTTTAAGTCATCAATGACTTTTGCTTGTTCATTGAGCTCTCTAATATCAACTAAACGTTTCATAAATTTCCTTCCTCGCTGTTCTCCAGTTTGGATGCTGGAAGCTCCCTGCCGCCGATGATCAACGATCTCCTGTTTAAAATAAACGTTTCATTAATGCCCTCATCAAAAACTGGACATCAGTACATTCTGAGCAACAGGCAAAGTGAATTTCACACCTTCAAATTTGGACTAGTGCATGCAAAAGAATCAATTCATGTGAACAGGCAGCTGATTGGATTTTTTCCAGTGATCCAAAGCCCGTCATTCAGTTAAACACACTGTAACTACTACATACATGTCCCCATGAGCAGGATCTGCCTGCTTTCATATGTGCTCTGCTAGGCTGGAGCAAATCCCGCTTCGCTGAGCCCAAGAGATATTCTACAGGAACAGAGTATCGGTGGGTTGGGGGGCTCAAACCCAGCAGGTGATTTACAATCCGCTGCCCAAATGTGAGCTTGTGTGCCTCTCCACCCAAGGAACCTCCACCTGATTTCTGAACAACAAACAGGAGCATTAGTGTGCTGCGATAATGTTTCCACTGTCAGCAGGCAGAAGACATTAAGGCACAGCTGTTAAAATGGTTTTGTAGAAAACAAAAAAGCAGGGTCAGCAGCATAATGAGTAGAAGAAGGTTTTTTTAAAGTTTTTTCATGTTAGTAGCTTACTCTTCTGTGAAAAAAACCTAGAAGAAAGCCACAGCTTTTACAGTTCAGATACCTGAGGTTAGGCGCTGTGTCCCCTCCATGTTTTCAAATCCAGATCAATATTTCCACATAATACCAGTAGAGATATGATCTGCAACTTGTTGCCTTTGAAATATGGAGTTAAAAAACACACACACAAATGTTTCCGATTTGCAACAAGACTTGTATGAGCTATAAGGACTCGCATACTGGACCCAAGACTAAGACCTTTCTATTTGACAGAAGACTTTTTCCAATTAGTAGCACTCATTTTGGTGGATTCACTTACTGCATGTATAGTGGGAGACATGGTGTCAACTTCATCCTCATCTGAAAGGTCAGCTATGTTCACAGAGTTGAGGTCAGCAATGTCATCAATATCTTCTTCTCCTGTCAATGTTGTGAGGGTGTTGCCCAAAGCATTCAGTCTTTTCCCAATGTTTGGATCCATGTGGACATCAATACCACACATCTTCCACAACACATTCAGTGTCCAGGTCCCAGCACTACTACTTTCTGTGTTAAAAAACCCAATCAGTTTAAACAGTTTTTCCTCTTTTAAAAAATTCCCCGTAGTGAATTACGCACTCATTAGTCAAGACAGTGTTTGTCAGTTACAAAGAACTGTCTTTCCTGCCCATTCTGCAAAAAACACATTCCACAACTGAAATGTTTGATGAAAATACTTCACAGCATCTCTTTAACAAGTGATGTAAGACAGGCAGACCTACAAATGCAAGTAAGTACACCATTCCAATACAGAATTTCTAACCGCAAGCAACAGAAAACATGTCTTTCTGCATGTACAAATGCTGACCTATTTATTTAAGTCTTGAACAGTGATGCTGGAAGATGTTATATGTGTTGTGTGCCTAGTGAATACCCTGTCTGCCCAGGATTGTTCTGAGGGCCACTTTTCAGCATCAAAATACAGACCTTGCTCTAAGCATGACTATACAAGATACTGGTTTTGATCTAGATGGAAGTACAACCAACACAGAGACTGACAGTTATTTCTGAGTGCTCTGGAGAAGGTCCAGACTACTTAGACTGGGCAGAGAGGGAATTTGGGAAAAAGAGAAGCCTTTTCTGGGAGAGAAGAGAGAGAGATGGCAGCTCAGGGTGCAAAGCCTCAGCATGAGGAAGATTTAACCACCCCTAGAACAGGAAGCAATGGGACAACATTACTGTTATGGCAACTATTGCTGACTCCAACCAATTAAATTAAAACACAGTTAAAGGACTTAAATCTCATATTTTATGAATGCTTTTTTATGTAGGACTTGATTTATTGAAACAAGCACCTTACCTGCTGCAGCTTGTCCTGTTGTCCTAGAACACACTTCATACGTACCATCCGGCACAACACCTACATAAAGCATTCAAAGCAAACACTGATTAGGCAGTCAGTAAAAGCTGCTTTAGACCAGCCCTTCACAACCCCACCCTCAGTCTCCTGCCTGCCATAATTAAAGAATGACAGGAGCTCTAGTTTTATTTCCCAGTGAAGAACTTTCCTTATTTCGTAAAGTGAACCTAATTGGTAACATACAAAATTCTAAATACGTATTATGTATAAATATATATATGTATTGGATCAACTTAAAATTCAATAAAAATATCAGAATTTTCACCATTCTATATATAAATATTTTATATTAGACTATTATAACTTACAGGGATCTTATTGTAGAAAAACAATGCATCCAACTCTTCCAACATCTCTTTGACAGAGCTTAAATTATTACAGTGATATATAAAGCAGCAAAACTTATTAATAAAGGAAAACAAAAACAAAGAAATATAACCTTTTAGATCCATATTATTTTGCTTTCAAAAGGCCAAAGTCTTTTTTTCATTTTTTTGGGGGAAAATTTTTTTCATTTTTTTCAAGTCAATGGAAAGGGCAAAAGCGGATTTATATCTGCAATACTCTTGTCCAGTATGAAATCACCCCCACTTACATGCATTCATGACTAGATCCCCTCTTATTTCTGGTTTCCAGTCATCCCAGCTTGTCTCAAAGCCATCAGCGAAGCGGATACAGAAGTTTTTAAAATGACCTTTGCTAACTAAAGACTCTGAGGAGCAGGCAGTGATGAGTGTGCTTTCAATGGTCAGGACTAAAGCAGAGCCAGTGTCGAGATCTGCAGAGTGGTTAGACTGGAAAATAAAACCACAGGGAGAATTTACTGGTCAGTGCAATGTCACAGTGATATTGTACACTTACTAATGCCATTTATCTTTCCCTATTAACTGATCCCCTGCTCACATCCCCTTGTATTTTTTGTTCTCTGCAAAGAATTTCAAAAGCATCACCTCTGCCCATACAACGCCTTGCATTGCTGTTTCTTAAATGCAACACCTACATAATAAATTTATTACGGCAGTGGGAGTCAAGCTCATCTGGAAAAGGAACAAAAATCCATGTTTGATCAAGGGCTATAATTCATATGGCTCCACGACCACAGAACACAAGCCCAGGATCAATTCTTTTCTCCAAGGAAGATGACACAACTTCATTGAACAATGAGGAAAAAGTAGCTTTAATTTTTATGCGATTTTTTTTTGTGTTTATTTTGATGTGTACAATTATGTACAATCCTAAGTGTACAGATTGACTGATTAATTTCTAGCTCTGCATATGAAGATCCATAATTCTGTTTCCCTGTAAAAAACCCCACATATTTCCTTTTATAAAGCTAGACCTCTTTTGAAACATATATCACTGGTTCTTGTATATGTACCACACACAAACTGGCATTTTAACAGACTTCCAGTAGTCACACTTTTGCTTACTTGGGGTGTGTTTGTGATGGGCAGGCAAATTCCTAAGTCATTCACAGTCAGCTGAAGGAACAGGGTCCCAAAAGCCTGTGCAGAGGTTTGCTGGATTCCAGGCAGCATATCCACCACTTCTTTTGTAGCCATATGAATATCTTTATGTAAAGCCATTCTCTGTTCATTCCAGTTGTCATACGCTGCCTTGTAGTTCAGCCAGAATAGCACAGCTTGATGAGGAAACCAAAAATGCTTAATGAAAATCAACATATTAAGAAAATCAATGCATGTTCACTAAATAGTTTTATTTTTCCTTTTTACAGCGCCTCCATTACTTTAAGTCAGATTATGTATAAAAATGGACACACACACCTTCAGGGTGCAGTGGTCGGGCTTGTGCTTCAAAAGACAAGAAGATGGACAAACCTGATCATTTACCATCAGAGTTAATACATTAAAATAGAGAAAGTCCTGCTGTTTTCAGCTTTATTCACCTGTGAGGATTTACAACAGCAACTTTCTCCAAACCATCTGAAAATTAATCACCTCAACATGTAGAATTTCAGTGTTTGATGACAGAATTATCAGTCTGTTGGCATGTAGGAGATCGCTCAAATTTCAGCTACTTAACATGAAATATATTGGGTCTTGAATAAACAAGCCTTTTGAGAAAAAAAATCTCTTCCTCAGTATGAACACAATTTTGTAGCAATTGTCTCTACAATACCTCTGTCAAAGGCCACGGGCTGGGCAAAAACAATGGGTCTGTTCAGAGTAATGAGCACAGCCTCCCTGTCTGATGAGCCACTGATTTCTTCTCGGAGAGCATTTCTTAATCCAATTCTTGTCTTGAAATAGGCAACTTGATGGAAGTCTGAGCCAGCTTCTTCATAAACCTTAAAATGTTTCAAAAAATGGGAAGAGTTCAGGGATGGGGAGCGGGAAGAAAAAGACCCCAAATTACTGCATTTGACAAAATATAAAATTAAAACAGCAAGTTGTGTCCTTTCCTCTTTTTCTCCTCTAGCCAAAGTCCCTTTGAGGATCTTCAATATTCTTGCATTAAGGTCTGATCACAGCATTATTTTCTTTATTTATCATAAGTTGTTAATTAATGTAACTATTTATATATCCATATCCACTATTGTGACAGTTGATTTATAGGTCCTAAGATTTCTATTTGTCTATTTGTTTCTAGGCATCACAAAACATTTTCATATCCTAGATTGACTGATTCCAAGTAACAGCAGGTTTAAGAATACAAGATATACAATTGCCAAACCAAGACAGACAAACTAGGTCAAAATGTAGGTCTAGCAAAGCTTGGATCTCCTCTGATCTTATTCTTTCATTCAAATATTCTAAAAATTGTACCAACAAAATATCAATATCAACAAAAGTTTTGAGTTGAACTCAGTACAAAGGCTATTGCCCTTCTAAGGGGCTAAGAAGTTCCAAGATATTAATAGTATGGGAAAAAAAAAAACCCAGAACAAAAAAACCCAGCACTGTACAACAAGCTCTTGGCTTGATGATGTAGTTTTTTAATCAGACATTATTAAGAACATTACATTCAAAGATTTTGAGCACTAACCTGATGTTTAACAATCTGTCCCAGTGCCAGATTCAAATCCACCTGGCATTTTCCAAACAGTTTGAGGTAGCTGCTGCTTCCAGGCATTGCTTTGGTTTGCAGTCTGTTGGAGAGCTCAAGTTCTATCAACCCCGTTTCAAACCTCACCGCACGCATTGAGGGAGTTGTAGCTGTCACCTGAATTCCCTAATGGATAAGGAAGGCATAAAGTTATGAACATCTGGTTCAGAGACATGATGAAAAAGAAAAAAACCAAACCGCCACTGTTTTGTCATCAAAGGATTACCTTAAACTGCAGGCTCAATGAGTAAAGAAGAATTTTTGGTTTATCTCCATCTGTTGTGCCATCATGTTCATTCCAAAGAGGTATTGGCTGCTCCCCTCCTGCACACATTAAAAATGCACAGTCACAGTTTTACCAAAGAAAACATTTTAAAACCGATACGTATAAAAAGGCAACCACGAATTAAGCCTCATTTTAAACAGTGACTAGTTGAAGGTTTATAAAAACAAATTAGTACTGAAGACATCAGTGCAGACTCATCTTCTGACATATAATTAAGATCTCTCCACTAAGAATGAAGGAAGAGAGGCATGCTCCCCCCCCCGGGAAACTTTCCACAGGAAGTCTCGAAGCCTGTAAGGAGTGACACCTACTTTTCAAAAAATGTGTTATTTGTACCCTGCACCAATGTATCTCCTACTTATCTGACAATACAAGTTTAACACATGGCCAAACACTATGCAAATTCCATGAAATGAGGAATTGAAATTATATCAGTATTTTTCAATGAAAGGAGGAAAGAGTATTCTGCAATTACTATATTTTTGGATTTACTTCTTCATCCTGGAACATTTCAATCCAAGTTATGTACCCTTGAAGAAGCAATCCTGGTTTTAATTCTCCTTGAGATTTATCTACACCCTAACTTAGGAAGAGCTTGCTGCTGGAAAAGCAGCAATTTAATTCTGAGAGAATTTAATTCTCTCCAAATATGCCAATTGATCTAATTACAGTTATTTGGTGCTAAGGACAAGCAGTTAAATCACTGATTCAAAAAAAATCCTAAACAATAAATTTTTATCACTCCATTTTGTATCTGGATAACTTTCTTTTAATCAACACTGCCTCCAACTTCCAGATGCAATTATTATGGACTGCTCTGTTCATCAACTAGCTCTCAATCTGTGCAACTTTACCTTCAGTAATTGGTACTTACGTAGTTTTTATACAAGAATAATATGAAAGCAATATTTTAGTGCAACACAAACCGTAATTAGAATTTAGTGTAGCACGTCACATTAATTGGTATTTTCAAACCATTTAAAAAATTACTTTGCTCAAAGCCAGAAGGACCAAGCCAATTTCTGTCCCCATTGTTCTGCACTGAGCACCCAGACCCACGGGTTGCTGACCTGACCACGTCCCTGCTGCATTACCCCAATATGGAAGGCAACAGCCACATTTCAAAAACCATCAGGCTGCTACTTGCAATACAAATTTACAGTCAGGAAAAGCAGAGAACCAGCACTGGTAATAAATTCCTCACATAAAAATGCAGGGGAGATTGAAATGCAGAAGTCTAAGAAATGCTGTAAAAGCTAATACAGGTTTCCTGGTTCAGCACTGTATGCTCCTCTACAAAGAAAATATTCTAATAGAATAATGACAGCTGTCAGAAGATTTATTCTTTCCCTAAGCATTTTCTTACTACCCAATATGAATATACTTTGGCTGGAACAAATATCAGGGTGTTTGTTAGCCTTCAGGGAATTTGGCATTTTCCATTTTCTAACTGCCTCAAGAGCACATCATGTGGACCTGCACCATTCTTTTATTGCATTTGTATGCCTGAATATATATACACACACACACACACACAGAGGGACATGAAAGGAGGTAGATATACACACAGACACTCTTTTCCCTTAGTTACCACTTTTTATTCTTCCTTTCCTCATGATGTTTCCACCTATTGATGAATCATTCCACTAAAAATTAGCTGCATTTGTGTAACAGCCTTTTAGGATAACTCAAAATGTTCAGATCAAAGGAAGTGAATACAGAAAGTAACCCAGCCAAGGTCACACCATGGAGAGAGACAGAGGCTGATGTCCACAATGCCAAACAATCCGACTTCCCAATAAAAGTCTTGCTTAAGACAGACACAGAATAATTTCCAGAGCCTCTGTTATTTCAAAGTCCAGTTCTGCTTCCTGCTGCTGCTTGTAGTGCTAGAGGACAAATGAGGGTGTCTGAAATGAAAGAGCTGATCCTGAGAGCTACATAATATTGCCATCAAACAAGGTCTGATTACCTAATTACTTAACGCTAATTTAAGTGTTTTGCTTACCTGAAACCTTCTGTATGACCTCATTTACTTCCTTCATGAACACTTTTTGCACAAACACTAAATGGTTTAAAAGGTCAGTTGTGAGATTATGTTCAAAGGATCCAACCTGCAGAAGTAGGTTTGAGAACAAATCTTAGTTTTAAAAACAGTGGATTTTTAGTTTTGTTTTTTTTAGCTGCAAACATCAGAATTCTCAATTACAAACATGCCAGAGTATTTTTTCTGACTAAAGCATTAGTTAGTAGGAATGCCCTGCTTTTCCTCAGCAGCTAGGTTTCTTTTAAGCAGCATCGCTTTTCTCTCTGGGAAAATTAACTATGGAAATTGGCACACAAGTAGACCTTGTGAATAGAATACTCTGTGTCAAGCAGAAAGTTTTATATCACTAAGGTTCTATGTCTTGTCATTATTGCACTTGGAGCTGTCCAATCACACACAAAAAAACCCCAAACACCCAGCTATAAAACAATAAAACAGTCTTCCAGTTTTCCAGTATTTGGATTCAACCTGTAAACCGGAGAGTTCTGGAGGAGGCAGATCGTTAAAAAAATGTGGAGATGCACAGACAGAATTGTAACAGAAGGGAAATAAGTTATCAAAGATGACTGCAGCCTTCAAGACCCACCTCAGCCACACAGCGCAGGTAGTTCCCCTGCAGGTAGTAGCCTTGCTTGGCAGGGAGTTCATCAATGCTCCAGATCTGGTCGGAGTACGTGTCGTGCTCTTCCATGACATACTTCCCTGACATGGTGACAGGAGGCAGGTTGAGACTGGCCGAAGGGGGAATGGTTGACATGTCAGTGGCAGAAACTTTGGAAGTGAAGCGCAATCTGTGGTTTGGAAGCTCAAAATTAAATCTGGTTTGGGCACCTGTGAGAGGAAGGCAGGAAAAGAAAAGGTATGAACTGGGAAAAGACTCTCTTTTATCCTAAAATGTAGAAATTTAATTGTTCCAAAAACCTGGAATGTTTAAAATGTAACTGAAATGCACAGACCTGAAGAACTATAAATATCCACCCACATGATTCCAGGTTGCCTTAATTTCTAAAGAAAACAGACTCCATGGTAATAAGATTGAGAAGGGAGTCATACAAACCACCTTGAGTGTACTGAGGCCTTCCAAGACTACTCTCAAGTAGCATCACAAATTAAAATTTAATTAATCAAGGATCATAAATTGATTTTAGCAGTCAGAGGGAAGCTTCCTGGGAGGATGCTATATATGAATGTATACAATCTGCTCTTGCATTCTGCCTCTGTTCTGGAATTGTCTATAACAACCACAGTGTAACTTATCCATATGGGCCCACCTGATTGAATCCCATGTTAAAAAAAAAAAAAAAGCTGATGGCAACAGATTCAAAGCTGTAGCTATAACTCAACAGAAACAGAGTGTTTTTGGATGCTTACAGGAAGGCCAAACTAAAAGCAGTGATGGTTTTAAAGTTCTGCAGAACTGTTACCTGTCATTCCATGACTCCTCATTCTTCCCATCTTATATTCTGCCTTCAGGGAGGGCAGGAGCGCTGCTCCGATAGCAATCCCGTCTATCATGGCACTGAACTTCAGCACGATGGGCTTCTTCTCCAAGCCTTCTGGCAGCTGTGGGAATTCATTTGTTTCAACCGGTGTTTGGTTGATGCTCGTTGGAGTCTTCTCAGAGGGCAGAGGAGTCGCCACATCTTCTTTGGCTGGCTGGGGCCTGTGGACCAAGACAAAGAGCTGTTAATCCATCTGCCTGTCCCACAGACACCTGAGATGGCAAAATTCTGCAGATGGGTGGGTTTTGGGAGCACTCACGCGGTGGAGGGCTGCCGGATGAGGTCGGAGATCTGCTTGGAGAGCTGGTGGGAGCTGCGCACCATCATGCTGTGCAGCGTGGCCGGGTGCTGCGGGATGTTGATGCTGATGGCTCCCACCTTCACCACGGCCGCGTTGTTGGTTTTCAGTCCCCTCTGGGCACTGTACAGGGCCTGGGATTTGGCAATGCTGCACTTCACCACAGTTCTGACAGCAAAAGGGAACAGCAGTCATTTGCATATCCTTCCAGTTGCAGGTGAAACTGACTTGTTAAGTGTTAGCTGAATTTTGAAGTAATACTGTTGGTCAACTACACCCACATTCCTTTTTCTTTCACTTTACACACAGACGAACTACATGCCACAACCAACTACACTATGCTTAAGGGAACTACACGTCATGCATGGCAAAAATACCCGTTCAAAACTGCTATTCTTGCCTAAAGTAAGGTCATTTCAGTGCATACACACCAGGCTGCACATAGACATATTTGCACACACAGAAACAAAAAAAAAAGAGCCTTCCATTTCAACTCCTGTTCAGGAATAATCTTGAATCATCTTTTTGGTAAAAGTCAAATCTGAATTTTGCATCCAAATAGATCATTTGAGGAAATACTTAAAAGTAGATACACAGCACATGAGAGATGAATTTGTGAATTAATACTGATGTTTAATTCAAACATATTATTCCAAAATACATCATCTAAACCTTATTTAATGTTGAAGAGGATATGGTTCACAATGGTTACCCAATAAAAATATAACTGCACTAAGCTGACAGGTTTTTTATGTTGTAACAGAATTTTGGCATAGCAGAATTCACTGAACTCCTTTTAAAAATATGTATCACATCAATGATTCTATAGTCAATTCCTGGAGGGTTACCCAATGGAAGTATATTATGCAGCCAACACAGAATTATAGCCTCAAAGAGAAGGACATGTAGCTGTCAAGATGCAACACATCAGCTAAAATGGCTGAAAAATAGACTATAAAACTGCAACATTCAATGCAAGTTTCTCAAATACTGTATTTCAAGCCATATAGAGAAAACACTTTTTGTATCGTATTTAAGTTGTTTACAGACAGTTTGGTCTCATGTGAAAGATACAATATTCTATGAACTCCACTCTCCAAGTAATGTTTCTTCTTATTCTTATGTTAAAATATCAGCAAGCCCAAAGCAACCCAAATGTGGAAATACAAACCAAAAAAAAAAAAAAACCAACAGATGACCCTTCTGCTTATAATCAAGAAATACACAGCACTGTAAGGCAACTACTGGCCTACCAACAGCAAATTAATTCTGAAGTTCAAGGAACATTCTCAGATTTTCACAGCTATGTAAGAGATGCAAGTGACCTAAAGCAGTTCAGAATTAATATTTTAGGGCAGACCGTGAAGTAGAAATTATTTCAAAATACATCATGAAGGAGGAAACAATTCACAACAATTTTCAGAAAAACATTTTACAAATAAACACTACTTAAGGCCAAAACTGTTTTAATCCATCTCTTTAAAAGAAAAACATAATTATTTCTCTTAATGTTTGCTAATTTCCTACTCTCTTCCTGCTAACATTCTGACTCAACTGTTGTGGGGCCAATCAGGAACACATGTCCATCTTCATCTATAACACAACATACTACTGCCATTCGAACCATTTTAAACATTTCCTTAATTAAAAATGTATTACACCAGTATAGCTGTTGCAGGAGAAAAAAAACTCAGCTAAGTTAACTGTGCTTTTCTCCATATTTCATTCAAAAAATTTACTTCACCACTGCTTGCCTACAAAAAACCTACTTCCATAACAGAATGAAATGTGGAACAACTGCCAGGCTAGCCACTTATTATTAAACATCTGCAGTTTGCTTACCTACAGTGATATGCCAGAGATACAGAGTAAAACATCTGGTTGTATCTCATTAAAATCATTAATCATAATTTAAGTAACATACCAGTAACGCTTCCAGAAATAATTCTATATTCTTACATCAATACCACAAATGATCACTCTCCAGACAAATTTGTGACAAAGTCTTTGTCCACTACAGAACTGACTATAAGGCCAGTACTCAACAGACTTTTGGGAATGTTGTAAAAGGTGTGGGGGGAGAAAAAAGTCAGCAGGAGGCCCATAACACACAGGAACTACTGCACCGAGTCAGCTGAAAACTCAGGCAGCAGCAGATACCTGAGGAGTAAGTAAAGGGATCCTTCCCTTCATTCCAGCCATAAGGAATTTACTGTCTAAGCCAGAGGCTGTATCATGTTCATGACACCACCAAACCTATTCCACATGGATTTAACCAATCCTTTTAATCATTTATACTTTTGTTGACCACATCATGTGGCAGCAAATTCAACAACTCACTGATGCACTGGTTTAATGCTGCTACCAGACCAAAAGGAACACAAATCCCAATATTTTCCCTACATCACTTGCAGTTTTACATTCCATCACCTCTCCTTCCAGAGCTATAATGACATTTTAAAGTTAATCCTGTATTACCACAATACTGAATAAACAGACACTGTGAGAGAGGAGACCTGCACCCACACACACAGACCTTCAGCATGCCTGGGAGTTAAACCACCACACAGGGAAATAAAGACAAAAAGGAATGGCCTTGCTCATGATGACACTACAACTATCACTCCAAGCACAGCAGTTCCAAAGCGAATCTCACCTCTGTGCTCCCTTACATTTATCAACAGTATTTCAGCTCATTAAAATAACTACAGAAGCACATCTAAAGAACTTCAGGGCCAATGAAACCATTTTAACATTACAATAGTGAGTGCAGTACAATAGCAGCCCATAAAACTGTATTGCTAACATTGACAAGGGCTTTTTTTAGGCAGCTATTTAACAGGCTTCATTACAAAAGCTTATCTAGGTAATACCAGATGTTAAACCAAGATGTATTCAAGCAACATCTACCTCCACAACCACACACAGTAGGAATGCAGCTATTAGCTACACAATACAGTGTTAATTGCAAGACTATTAAACATAATAATATGACATACAGAAACTCTTGTTTGGCTGTGCTTGTAGGAGATGTAGGAAAATCCTCCAGTCTACAGATGAAGATTGAAGAGAAAGCAAGAAAAACAAAAACAAAGCAAATAAAGAATAAACAGTCATGCAAAATTAGTCAGTTAATTACTTGTAACCCACAATATGACATTTATTTGCAAAATTACCAAGTTGAAGGTTTTGGGTTTGCTCATGTTTGTTCTTTGCTCTTGTTGTTTTTAAGATTTATCATTATTTCCCCCCTTTCCTTCTGTACCTTCCCTATATGTAAAACAGAGATGAAGAGCTCTGGTCACTTTCAGAAACCCTTCATGACTGCCAGGGTGGAACTTCTATTTATCCCTCTGAAACAAACTTGTTGGAAGCAATTTAGCTGAGGAAATGATAAAATTCTTTTTTTTTTTTAATGTTTTAATTTCTATGTAGCATCCTCCAAACTACCCAGGAATTAAAAGGAGAGAGAAACTCAAGTGACATTGTTTAGCCCCTTTCTACACAAGTCATGTTCTAAGACCAGTCCACATACTGAGGGTTACCCAGCTAACACCCCAACTGTGTGAGGGTGATCTGTGCTACAAAGAATTGTGGTTCAGCTCATTCTGCAACTCAAACAGAAAGAGATGCAGCTGGGAACAAATTAAAATAATGCATGGCCTTTTTGAGTCTGTGAACCTGGCAGAAATAAAAAAGCCAGAACAATGTGGATGCTGAGCAAGTGATTCATGATGTTCATGCACAAGAAGTGGTTCTCCTCCCCTCCCCTGCCAGGTTGTATCAATTATATAAAGGCTGGAGAAGGGATATTAGAACTGTAAAAATAACATGAGAGAATACAGAATGATGCATCATGAGAGTTGAAAAATGTATCTATTAAAGAGACACTATAGTTCTTAAACATGAATAATTACATTAAATATTCCCTAAAAATCTCATATGGTTTGAACCTACAAGTTACAAAAATCAATTAGAAGCATAAGAGAAACAACACAACTCATACCACTTCTATGAACTTGAACGATTTTAAATTGTGAGACTTCCTACTTACTGGATATTTGGGGTAATTCCCTCCAGCAGGACGATATTGACACCTCCTATGTGAGCAGTGGCACATGTCTCAGTCATCTTTTGATGCAGCACATCTTTAGGAAAAAAATATTTAACAGCATTTCGGTCAGTACAATACTTCAGGTATGCTTACTGCTTTTAAAAATATTGCAGAAGGAAAATAACTGAAAAACTACAGCTTTCGCAGTCATAATAAATGATGTCAACTATAAATTGTGACAAGAAGAAAGCTTTTGAAAACGACTGTCTTCTAAGAGAATTTCCTCCATGACATTTCCTGAAAATCTTGCATCCTTTTATATCCTTCAGTATCCTAGTAATAGTTTCATAAAATAACTTGCTGAATATTATTATATTACACACACACATATTACACATGTACATGAACATGTAAAGCTGGCAGGGAATTTAATTGCAGAGAAGACTTTTAGCTCATCCCACCTTTCATTTTCTCTTTCAGGGTGAAGCTGCCGTGGATTCTCTTCAGCTCAGATTCCATGGTGAGGCCTCCAATGTCAGCCTCCAGGTGGGTTCTGTTCACCATCCCTATCCCAAAGACAATGAGGGTCACGTGCTGCGGCTCCGAGGTCACCAGGCTACGCTTCCGCCCGTTGTCCTGCTCGTTCTCAAACACCACCCTGCAGGCAGGCTCAGTGGGGCTTCGAACACCTACAGAAACACCAGCACTTATTTAAGGCTTTATTTATAATAAATCCCTGGCATATCCCATTTATATCTGCATTTCAAACCAAGGGTCACGTATCTTTGATGTCAAGAAAACTCTTCAGGAAAATTATCTGTGCCTCACTCACTCCACTCCAATACCATTGCAACTGCACCAGATCCAAGACACAATGAAAACAACCATAAGTGATCTGGTTTCATTATTATTCATAGATATGCTCTTATGTACCTTCTATAAATATTTGTAATGATCTGATTTTATAGTTATACCAGAAAAATGCCCTGACAGTTTCCAATTGTCCTGTTTATTTTTTGATCATCCCACAGGCAAAGGTTCTTCTAATTCTGTTTTGGATGAGCAAGTTTTCCTTTTCAACACTCAGGAGACTAAAAACATACATAAATATAAGAAAATTTCCATTTTGTGCAGATACTGTAACTGTGGATATGATATTCTGTACATGAAAGACACTGGCATCTGCTTAACAAGAGCTCTCATTTGAGACTTCCTTAGATTTTATTCTTTAGTTAAAAGAAATGCAAAGTATAGTTATAGAGAAACTATACCATCCCCTGCAAATTTACAGCAACCTAAGTTCAGCAACAAAAAGAATTATACTAAGTCAGCTCTCAGATTTACTCTGCTGTGCTGAAATACATTGGAAATAGCAATAATCCCATCAGATCTCAAGATCTGAGGTGAAATTATGACCCAAACACCTGTAATTTTACGGGACTTAACCAAAATCAGTACTTCACCTTTTCTGCTCTCAAAACAAGGTTCACGGACTTTTTTTTCCTGTCAGTCATTCTCAAGGCAGAAATTGTCTCCCTCTAAATGGCTTATGTACATGCCTGCATATTTTCATAGAATGACAATAAACAGCATTTCCAGTACCCCCTGAACACAAAACAGCACTTCAGGACAAACTCAATCCACACTATGCAATTAGTGAGAAAAGTAAAGCTTTTCTTTTGTACATCATCTTGGTGTAGCAATTAAAAGCTCCCCTCCATCCTCACCACTTGTTCCTCTGATCCAAGTTAGATGTGGTGGGCAACTTTCAAAAACCATCACATGAGCTTCAGAATGTCCCATTTAAACAAAAGCACACACACTCAAATTATTTGGCTCCGTGAACCACTTTACCTGTTGGCCCAAAAGTTTCAGAAGACTTCTCTAAGATGCCAGTCGGATCAGAAATGAGTGAATAGAAGTTCAGTAGCTTATACATGTTTTGCCAGCACTCCGCAGAGGGCTCGCTCTGTTCCGACACGGTAATGGAGTCAGAGTCATCCATATGGATTGTCACATGGTCAACCACATCTTTGGAGCCTTTCCTGGACACTTTGGAAGTCCTTCGCTCCGACCTCCCCAGGGAATTCTTGTTGCGAGACTCCTTCTTGTTGTTGTCGTTGTTTGTCCGCTTGTTCTTGGTGTTGTTCACCCTGGTGCCTCCGTTGAGGCTCCCCCGGGAGCTGCGGCTGAAATCTGAGGAGCGGAAGTCCCTGTGCTTGCGGGTTTTGAAGGTGGGAGTCGGGGAGGCTGAGCCAGCCGTGTACCTGCTCAGTTTGATGTCTGTCTGCGTGGCCTTGATGTCATCAATCATGGTGCTGAACTGATGGATGAGCCGCACCAGAGCCATGTCCACGTGCTGGCTGATGGATTGGCAGGAAATGGTGAAATTGCAATGGAAGGTGTTGTAATAGCGCTTGTTCAAGTCGTGGAAGGAAAGGGCGTTGGTGGAGTTGTGAGGGGTGCACATGGATTTCTCCATCACCACAGCGCTAATGCTGAAAGTCTCTAACATCAAAGCTGGTTTGAATTCCAGAGGGGGAAGATTGACAGCTCCTTGCCTAAGGAAAGGAAAGGTACAAGTTACTGCTGTGTTGCTTTTTATGAGAGTGAGATTCAAATACATTTTTTACACAGCTTACATCTAATTTAGTGAACCCAGCCTTTTATTTCCCCTAGGATATCACCTTTTTACCACAGTCCTAAATATAATAAAATGATCTTTTACAATTTCATACTGTGTGCTAGTAACATAGAAATCATCCAGCTCTATGAAACCTAGCTTGGCATGCAATCATTCCATTATATCCTAAAGCTTTGCCCAAAATCGGTCTGGGGGAAGATTCAACATTTTCACATAAAGTCACATCATTATTTACAGGATTAATTATTAAACACCATTTCAGAGCCACTCAAATTCCACCTCCACTATCACTCCCACCAGATCTTCCCCTTCCCCAATCTCCAATTTTCAAAAGCAGCTGAGATTCAAACCGTTACAATTCCCAAACCGTTCCATAGGAAGATTTAAAAAAATATTTTAACAGGAAGACAAATGAAAGATTAGAAGAATAAAGGGCTACTCCTTATCCTATAAAAGTTGCTTTGGAAAACTGTCACCACGTGAAAAGCCTGATTTCTGTTCTTTAGCCAATACACATACTTTTAAATCTCTCATCATACCTTCGGGCTCGCTTGCTTTTCCTTTCCTTTGCTGTGTCTGAATCAACAATATCTGCTCTGAGGCAGTCCAGAGTTCCTGAGAAAGAGAGGTACTCTCCAAAGTACATCCTGTAGCACAGGGGCATCGCATCCTGCGACTGAATGCCCGTGTAACTTAGCAGAGGTTTGAAAACAACCTACAAAACAAAACCCACCCATTTAGTTATGAAGGCCTTGATTATTTCCACACTCTTGCTCATCATTTGGTAATGTGCAACCCCAGTTACCTGTGCATCTGCCAGCTGGACAGCAGGAAAGCCCTGGTTGCCCTCTTCTACTCCTGCAATGTCATCCTGGCTGGTGCTGTGCTGCGAGTGGGTGCCATCCAGGGTGTTCTGGTCGCTGGACAGAACTGTATTGAAGTCTGAAGCAGAGGGGATAGTAGGAAGATTGGGTGCCACACCTGGAAAATAAATACCCATGGAACACTAAAACCACAGCAAATCTTACCACCACTGACTCGATTAATTTAGCAAGATTATTCATATAGATAAACAAGCCACAGTGAGGTCTGTAACCTCACAAAGGTGGTATTCAGCATCAAGAAACAGCCTGATATTGCTGGTACAGGTAGAGATTGTCCAATTCAAATTTGGAACGAGTCCTTCTGCAGAGAAACACATTCCAGTTTACAAAGGAGCCACGATAGTTCAGCCACTATGTACAGCATGATGATGGCTGTAAGATCAGACTATTGGTTCAATATTAAAAACAAACTAAACCAACTTCTTATTGCCTAAGATTAATATAGCACAGTTGAAGGAGTGTTAACAGAAAAAAGATTCAAGTATAGTGTTAGTGAAAAAGAAAATTAAGACACACATAGAAAAGTCTGAATGATGACAGGCCAACAAGAAAAATAAATGAGCTACAATAAATTGTTACACATCTGGTTCTTTAATACACCTAAGACTTTCAGAAATATTTTTTTTCTTCATTCCCTTACGGCAGTTAACCCATTTCTAAGTTACTCCCAAAATACATGTTAATGTTTAGTCTCAAAATTGAACTGAGAAAGAGCAAGGATTCCAACACATAAATCAAAAAATAAGCATACGCAAATTAGATCAAAAGTAGTCAACGAAACCAAGGAACTCGGCAACAGAAGATGATTCTATGGCTTAACTTTTGGCTACACATGGTTTTGGCAGCTACACTGACAGTTCCAAATGTAACAAAAAGCTACATTTTTGGAGGCCAGGTGAGGCAAAAGAAAACAAGAGGTTTTGCTTTTCATTTTCCAGGTTGCTGGGAAGTCCCACAAGTAATACTCTGAACCAATTAAGTTCTGTTGAGCATTAATCACTCCCTCAATTACTTCCAGTCAGAATGTGGCAAACACAGGCCCAGCCAACCCAGAACCATCTGGAACTCAGCTGCAAATTAGCAATACCTGTTGGAAGGCTGTTGTGCCCAGACTTGGTGGCCGGACTTTCCTGTACGACACTTCCCCTGTTGCCCACAGCATTGGACATCCAGTTATAGAAACTCACAGAAGAGGGCTCAGACAGCAAAGGGTGCTCAGACAACATGTCTGTGGCTACAGTATTTCCTGTGCAGATAAGGCAGAAACTTCAGCATTTCTTGCATCCAAGTCAGCAAAAACAAGAAACAAGGCACGATTTCACTGACAACACCTATTTATTATAAAAATAAGGCTGATTCTCAAGGTTTATTCCACTAAATTATGTGTCACACAGCACTACAGGTGCTACCACAGAAGTTACACATGGCACTAATGAATGTTGCGCTACACATGGCTTTGCATTTGCTCATCTCTACCATTTATTAGAGGAAAGGAGTCATTAAGAAACCAAAATACCTTTTTTTCTGAGCAATATTTCAGTCCCTGATAGCAAAGGAGAGAGGTTTTAGTGAAAATACAGTATCATATACAGTATGTAATTTATATATAAAGAAAAACTGATAATCATACACTCTGAAAAATAATATAAACACTTCAGTGTTTCAAGCTTCTAAAATATTTATTGAAAAGACCATTACTAAAAATCTGCAATTTATCATATGCAAACTAAGTTACTGAAATATTAGTTTTAGCTTTCTTTTTGAGCTACTTACAAGGTCAAGCAAAAACAAATACAAAATGGTTACTTCCTTTTTCATTCAAAAAGACTCGAAAATTATGCTACATCACATCTGTTTATGCTACACCATACTTTTTTATGCTGCATCATACCTGTTCTTGTTAAAGAACTACTTTTAATTGCAGTTGAACTTCTTTGAGGAGTGCCTTCCAAAAGATTGTGCAGGCTAGGAAAGCTCCCAGTGAGATAGCTGAGCAGACTTTCTTTCCTTGGACTTTCCCTGACTCCCATTCCGGAGCGGCCAACGTGCACTGGTGAATCCGTAGCTGTATCTCCACTGGTGTAACTCAAGGAATGATATGGATGGATGCCCTGTGAGCAGAAAACAAAGGAATGAATGAAGTATTGTCAAAACTGCAAAAACAAAGCAACATTTGGTCTAAATATTCTGAATAATATAAGGTTGGAACACAATAATTTTACTACAAGTTACTGGAGAGCTTTGCCAGTCTTCAATTTTGTATCATGATAGTTAAATCCTTGTTTCTGCTGCCATAAATAAAAGATCAGAGGCTATAAAGGTTAGGGCACATCCTTAAATGATGCACATGAAGTTAATTGGCAAAACAACTAAGAACGGATACAGAATATAGACTAACTGCTGGAGCATCCCTTTCGTAAGGTCAGGAGCAGACCTTCCATTTGCTATAGTTACTTTTTGCATGCATTTATTCATCTGCAGCTGCAGAACTGCTCCTGAACAGGCCAGCTACAACCCCCTTGCCCTGGTGCCTGGTCCTGTGCACTCACCTTTATTTTCAGCACAGAATCACTGTGAGTGTGAGTCTTGGACAACTTCCTCATGATCTCAGCACCAGTGACAGGCCCGGAGGAGGCGCTGGCAGGGGGAGGGCGATTGGCTGTTCCTTCCAGGAGCATTGTGTGCTCGCTCACAGTAGCTGCACCCAAGCAAACAGTTTTCCTCATTTAGATATATTTGGAGAGGCAAGATTATCTATGACCAGGCACATTTATCTACAAGCAGTCATGAATTTCCAAGGGCTGACACACACCTACACAACAGTGCTGTCTGATTTGTAGACAGATAAGAACACCTCAGACAGGGGTCTGCTGGGTTTTGTTTAATAATCCAAGTGTTTCTGATTAATCAAAACAGATATGTGAGAGAAGGAGGCAAAAAACTTCCATTATGCTATATGATTACATACAAGTTTCTCACACAAACATCTTTGGGTTTGCTCTCCTAAAGCTGCTAACTGCTGCCTGGCTTTCAATTGAAAGGTTGCAAATAATTAAGCTGATTTCTTCTGTGCAGGAAAAAACAAGACAAAAAATGCGAAGAAAGAGGTGTCTCCTGGTTTTTTTTTCCCTGAACAAGCACTAATCATTGTAGTACTGTAATTATCATTGTTAGCAGCAACTTCAGAATGAAGGTGATATAAAAAAGAAGCTTGATAATTCCAAAAAAGGAGACTATAATGTCTATAATGAGACTAAAATGTATCAAGCATTAGAACTAAAAAAGATACAAATGTCTGGAGCTGCTTGTCCCTATGAATTTTTATGTAGATGACAACATGAAAATACCTGCATCAAATTCAAACTCTGCTCCATCAGCACTTGTGTCACTCTGAAGGCCCCCTCCATTGTCCAGTCCAAGGCCATCCTCATGCTCGTGGCAGGTATTTGGCTGCAGTTTCATTGGCTGGGTTGGTCTGTGCAAGCTGACTCCTTTAAAGGCTGGGGTGACCACAATGAACTTCATCCACTGCCTTGCTAAGGCAACCAGACCTTTCTTTAAGGTCACTAAGGCAGGAAGGCCATCACTCTGTAAAAAAAAAAAAAAAATTAAAAATTCATATCATAGCATTTTGAAGAAAACTAGAGAGGAGAAAAAGTCAAAGCTCTCTTAAATCTCTGTGCTTAAGAGGCTTATGACAAACATGCTGGCACCACAACACACCAAGCAAGAAGCCAAGGAGCTGAGAGATAAAAATTACAGCTTCATTGAACACAGTAAATACATTTATCTACATGACCTGAGGATCTAGCCCAAGGGGCCAAAAATAAACAACAAGAAGCAGGTTTGTTAAATATGAAGCTAGAAGTACTTGAGTAATTATCAGCCTCTGAACCATAGCATTAAGATTCATGGGCTAAGATTCATAGCAACTCTGTACAAACGCAACTGAAATTAAAAAGATTTTTTTTCCATTGTTCATAAGCAGTATTATAGGAACTTAAAATTGAGGCCAAATACAGGGATTGTTTTGATTACATAACTGAATTGTCCTAAAGAAAACAAAAGCTTGGTATTTTGACCACAAATCAAATTGTGCTATTTGTGCCACAAGCTCTGCTATTCCTGATCACTGGCTCTCAGCTGAATGTGCTGAAAACCGAAGAGTTTAAATCTGACAGCTGTGGAATTGGATTATGAAAATGACACAAAATCAGGAGTAAACACTCCTCCCTTACGCCTGACATTCGTTCAAATAACTATTTCCCACAACAATCTAGACATTTACATTCTAAAACCATCAAGAAAACTATTTATTTCTTAAACTCTGAAGTCTATACAATTTCAGTTCCTTCCTCAAACTGTCTGCATTACCCCAGTGTTTCTAGACGACATGAAAACTAAGTCCAAGGAGAGAATTTGGAATAAACTGACCAGTTCATGCACTTGCCTAATAATTGAGACTTACTCAATTTTAAAACCATGAAAAATGAAATCTTATAAAAAGGCCATTGAAATACGACAGAGAGGGAATGAAATCTGATTAAAAAAAAGACATATATAGTTTTAAAGGCATTCCTTTTTGGTTTATGATCTCATGTATTTACTAATAAGATAGTTTGATAAACATGCATATATACAGGTCATAAAAACAGCAGATGTCAAAGAAAATGAAATGAGAGAAACAATATCTTCTTATCACTTTAAAGATGCATATGAGTTTGGGTTATATTTTCTTGTTTGTTAACCTTCCTCACACTGTTGCCAAATTTAAGACATTAGAATTGGCATATTTGAAACTAAGGGACTGAGATATTTCCAGTTTTCCTGCATAACTCACCATAGTGGCATCCTCAATAACGGAGTAATTTGCTTGATGAAGGTAATGGTGCAATATATTACACAGTAAACAAGAAGGATTTTCTTGCAAGAAACGAGCCACTTTGGTAAGCCTGTTGTACTTGCTTCTCAGAGGGAAGTGCACACTTTTATTCTAGATCAAAATAAAAACATTTTTAACATATGAACATACTTGCAAAAAGAGCATCAATGACAAGATTTCATCTATGAGGCAACAAACTTCTAACCCCATTTTGAACTTCTGCAACAAAGAAGTTGCCTCATGGGTACCCACCTTATTTTAAATACTGCATGTGAAAAATCATTCTGGATGCATATTTATTTATATGAAGCAATAAAAGAAAAGCCTGGATTCAAATTGCGGGCCTTATAAAGTTACTTCTGGACTAACAGAATAACATATATGCAAAGCCAGCTGCAGTTTTCAAAGAGTTTATTTCTAGTTAAAGGCAGAACGGGCACTTTTTCTAATTTGGTTTAATGCTAGGAGGGTAGGAAGAAGAAACACAAAGGGAGGCAGGAATAAGAGACTGCTGCAAAGGATAATTTTTGAGCAGAGCAGAAAATCAGCATTACACTTCAGTCATCCATCTCACTGTGCAAGACAGGATCTCAGCGTGGGTTTCACGTCAAAATCTTCCCACTAGATGGTACCAACTAAACCAACAGCAAAGAAAAATACTTCATGAAATATAGCAGGCACTACAGCCATACTTCTCACTCTTATTTTACCTGGAGATGCACTCCTGTAAGAAGTGTAAGACTTCCTGACCAGTAAAAGCTCAGAATTTCAGGCTGTGTACAAAAAGCACAGCCTTCTGTGAATTCTTGTGACCAATTCCAAAAGCTCACAAGAGATGCTCTAAGTTTGCCAGCGAAAACATCCAGAATTCCAAAAAACTATATATTACCTATCACACTGTCCTGTTTGATATGCTCAGTGATTTTATAAAGGTCATTTACCTCTAGAGCTTCTGTCATAATGCACCCCATAACAGCACAGATTCGCAGGGTTCCTTCTGTTTCCAGTTTATTTAATGATGACTTCACTTGGTCAATGGGAACAAGCCAAGCACCAACTGCAGGTGTGGCAGTGCTCAGGAGGTTCAGCTGCCTGTAGAGACAAAGGGGTATTCACAGGCAGCAGCAATGAGCAGATTTTCTGATGCTGTTATGAACGCCAGTCAAATACGTGGGACATTGATGCAAAGTAATAAACACAGACTTACTGCACAGAAAACAAGAGATGGCAAAAAGTATCTGAGGGAATTTTTGTTTTACTCACTTACACACTCGTGATTCTTCCCACTTTTGCTACTGCTATTCCTTCCTTTTCCCATTTGTATTCCCTACTGAAATCATACAGTTTGAAATTCTCATCACTGACTGAATCCCACATTAAGTATTACATGACATGAAGGACTTTTGCTAAAGGGCTGAGGCAAGAGTACCAGTAGAGTATTTTCTAACTTATGTCTCTGTACTGACAGACTGAAATAATTGGCTTATTCTACATACACAATGTGAAAAACTGTCTTAGAAAGACACATCTTGAACTTTATAGTGCAGTGGCAGTCAGATCATGGATGATATCAGGTTGAATACCAAAAGCACTGAGCTGTCCTCTTCACTAGCATCTCACCTACTCAAAACAAACACCTGCCCCTGCCTTTGTCCCTCATACATCTCCATCTTGCCAGAAATTACTCGTGAGGGCTTTTTGTTTCATTTGGGTTTTTAACTCTTCTCTTCTTGTGATCGCATTAACTAAGAATTTTCTAGCAGCACTTCCATAGAAATTACAACAGTAAAAACCTGAAGCAAGTCTTACTGTGATATATAGGAACTCAAAAATACCATTTCCAAAGAAACTTCAAAAATTATTGAAATTCCATTCTGAACCTACCAAATACAAATGCATTTTAACAAAGCAGAACAGCCATTTTCTCTCTTTTATATCAGGTAAAATTATACCTTGAATATATATGGGCTGGGGAGCGCACATTGGTGGGAGCCGCAAAACTAAACCAAATTTCTTTGATAGTCAGCTTCATGCTGCAGGAGTCAGGGGGAGGAGGCATCAAGGGGATATCTTTTTTCAGATCATCTGACTCAACACCTTCATCCTTCAAAAACAAGGAATCATGAAGTTAGAAGGGAAATTGCCTTCCAAAATTATTACACTGAAAGGCACAAACATACCATACATACTCATAATTTTTTAATAGGTATTTAGGCAAAGAAAAATAAACTCATGCTGTCCACTAATTCTCCCAAGGGACCCTGCAGAAAGCTGGAAATTTAGCATCTAAGCAAACAGGATGAGTGACCAATCATTTCTACCCGGTTTGAACATACCTGCTCATCTGAAACTGAATTTCCATTAATATCTGAAGAGGGACTTATTCTGTCACAAGGGAGGTTATCTTCAGACACATCAGTATTGTAGCCACTACCAGTGGGGGAATCTGAAGAGTTGTTTGATGCAAGCAATCCACCTCTCTCTGTGTCTCTTGATTTACCCATGACTCCAAATGTGTTATACAACACTGCCCCAGACTGTCTTCCCCCTGTAAAAATACCCAGACTGTAAAGGTTGGCAGCTGTAAGTTATGCCCCATAGAAAAGATTTGTACTTAAGCAGAGAAATACACATGATTTTGGTTAAACAAGATGCATTACCATTTTATTCAACAACTTATCACTACAATTTCAAGTTTCTGATGGTTTACCACAAGCAGATGAAGAGTGTACTCACATAAAGACTTTTAAAATATTATTCTCTGAAAAAAAGTAACTTGCGTGACAGGAAACACACATATACTGTGGTGTTTTTTTTACTTTTTGTAGGAAGCTTTCCCTTCCCAGAGCAAAACTCTGGCTCTATAATGCACTTCCTATGGATAAGGTGACGATTTGAGTGATCGGTGAAAGCATCAATTTCAACCTTATATTCAGAAACTGATGAAACCAGTTTATACAAAATTATTTCATACACTAATAATAGTGGTACTTACAACTAAAACTGTCTTTATTGTATAACCTATGAAATTTGTCACAAATATGTACTATTCAGTATCACCCAGATTCAACAAATTCTAATGAAATAACTGCTAAGCCAGAAGAATTACAACATTGTCAGTAATCTCATAAAACAAAATAATATAAAGCCTTTAAAAGCTTTACCTTTGATAGTTAAATTTTCAATTCCACACTCAAACATTATCCAACCCCACTTCTCTTGACTAGGACCAATTCGAGCTACATCTGGAACAGCTTGTTGATCTGTTTCATCCACGAAAGTGAACTCATCCAATTCTTCCAAAGTAAAAAGAACTTTTGATTTCCCAAAAGGAATGGCTGTTATTGCACAAGTTCCAATATCTGTGAAAATAAACATATTTACTACTTTGCTCCAATACGGAAAAAGCTTTACATCTTCCAAAAGCTTTCTGAAGTTTAGAGTGTTTGGGGGGAGTTATCCCTTTAGTATTCCTCAAACAGGAGGAGGAGGGGGGAAAGAAAGACAAAATTTAAACTTGAAGCACAAGCTAAAAAAAAAGAAGCACAAAAAGAGGGAAAATAGCCTTGCTCCTCGTGTGTTAGTTTGGGCAGGATAATTTTTAGATTTGGAAAAAAAAAAAAAGGACTGAGCAATATTTTAAATTATTTTATACCTAAATGTCAAATACATCAGGAAAATAACTACACTGAGTCACTTTATATCCCTCTAATCCTTACTCTCTGCCTCCAATTCTTAACTGCATCCACTTTTGAAGTAAACATGAAATGCTAAGATCCTTAGAAAGGTTATTCTCAAACCTTTTAAATAGAAGATGATGACTCTTCTTGGTTAGAGCTTCAAAACTGGTGCTCTTGAATGTCTGTAGCATACCTGACATAGCACACTACTGCTAAGATTCTACCCATAACTAAGTAAAAAGGGAGGCAACCATTTCAGTGTTCTCTGGTTTTGTTTTCCTCCAATTTCATTTGCTCACTCATCTTTGCACAGCAGTGGGATTTTCTGTTGTTTATTTATTGTGTATTTTTTAATCATCCAGAGTTTACAGAGTACTTCTTCATGTCTAAAGACTCCTGTTCCTTATGGAACAGAGTAAAAACTGGTATAGATTCCATCAAAATTGAAGCAGTTTTAACAAAAACTGCCTCTGTTTTTGGTCATCCTTTCCTGGTTAGCTTTTCCAGGATCAGGAGTTACAGCAAAATTTAATTCATAGCTTCTTAAAGGCATTTCCTTGACACAAACAACAGGGAAGTCAATTGGGTAGAACTCATTTTCAGCTTTGGAGTCATTATAGTTAAAAATCTACAGGTTGTCATGCTGAAATTGCTGGTACAACAGGCACATTATTGAAACTGTTAGAAAGTAGTAAGAAAGCAAATAAGTGTAATTCATTCCCTGCAAAAGGTGACAAAAAATGGTAGCTGAAAACAGATCAGCTGGGAGGAAGGGAGCTCAGGCACCAAATTCCAGCAGTGCAGGTCAATATTTACAGGGCAACACATCTGCCACACAAACTGCTTACAAGTTTGTCTTGACAGCTTTTAGTTTGCCTAAGTGTAAATCCAACACTTAGTGGAATAGTAATTCATCCCAAAGTCCTTTTTCAAGTATCTGCAAAAGCTCTGGGTTCAAGTAGCTTTTTATCCATGTTGATAAAAAAACCTACAACCAAACTACAAGATCAAGACCAACTGTAACTACTTGCTTCTATTAAAACTGACATTTCCACATTTTAATATTGTTTAATACCTGTTGTATCAAGACCTCTAAGCTGTCCATGAACACGATGGATGTTCAGTTTAGCAGCAATTTCTTTTCCTTTTTCTGCTCCAGAATTGGATCTCAGTGAGCCAGAAGACTGGGGCTGCATTTTGCTGGTTTGGATGTAACGATCAAATGTGACAGAATTCCTCCCAGTTTCTGCATTGTTGGAAGCCTCCTCAACTATGCCCCTTTTCAATAGCAGGGAGGAAAAAACAATTAAGAAAACCTCAAGATAAACAAACCCAATCAAATGAAATATGTCTGAGGTTTATGACAAATAGTGACATATACTATTCTTACCTGTTCATACGAACTTGAGTAGCAATTCTATCAAAACACAAAGCTACTAACGAAACATGAGTCACAGTTTTGCTGGAAGAAACTCCTGGGGATTCATCCACAGATGCTTGTAGCAAACACAAGTTCACCTATACATAAAATTCCATCAAAGAGTAAAGACATTTAGAAAAGCATGTTAAAAAATCACTAGTTTCTGATACGACCTTGTCTTATATTTTCAGTAAAAAGAAAAATAAAACCATCACACCTAGAACATAATTTAAAGATATGGCAGCCAGTTACCCCTATGGTGGTTGATATTTAACTACTGCATGTCTACCATCATAAAATTAAGCAGCTCCAAAATTCAAATCTTCAGTTCTCTAGCACCAATGCACAGCTTTACTTCAGTTTTTGGGGAACAAACTGGGATGCAAAGTAAGGGTGGATCCTGTGAGGCACTTTTCTACAGATAAGCTGAGAAAAAAAAAAAGTTGTTACCTTTGGAACTGTAACATTGGCTTGAAGACCTTTAATTGTCACATTATCTTGCTTAAGTGAGAGATTGGTCTGTGTTGGTCCCTGGTTTGTTGCTCCTGTTGTGGTGGTGTCTAGCTTTGTTCCTCTGATGTCTTGCTTTGAAGACAACTTGAAGAGGGGAGAAAAATAATTTATTAGCACAAAATCAAGAGTTTCTGAGCTCAGGAGTAACAGATATTTTATTAGCATTGAAGCAGAAAGAGATTCTGACTTTATTTTAGGCAATTCACTACGATTCCAGAACAAGGGCTGCAGCACTTAAAGGTACAGTAAGTCTAAAACCAAGGACAGCAGTGCCATTCTGCAGTAAACTTATCAGATTTCAGCTGGAAGTTTGAATTCTACACATGTAAGCTATATAAAACAACTTACAATGAAGCAAATTATTAGTGTCCACTACACTGCGAAATCTAAGAAATCATAAAATACAAACGTGGTCATTACCTTGGACAGAAAGAACACCTAATTCTGTAGAACTACCATACAACCCTTTTTAAATTAAATTGGTTTTTTAAAGTCTCAGATGAACTGCAAAAAACCCCACAGGTATTTTCACAGCTCTAACTACTATAAAAAATAAGTAACTTCTCACTGAGATGAATGTAATACTTCAGAATACAGCTGTAGTAATTTCAAAGAACAGAATGTGTGATTTGATCTCATGTAAATTACTCTAGACCATCCAAAACAGAAAAACTTCAATCGTGTAAAACAGGATTGTGGACAGTGGACAGTGAAAGACAATACGTAAGAGATGATTATGAAAATGTATGTAAGTATGCATTTCAAATTAATATAGCATTTAGCTATTATATCTCAAAACACTAGATTTAGTTAAAACATTTTCCATGTCAGATACAGAAAAGAACATTCTCTCAAATCCATGTGGATTTCCCTTGTTCCTTCCTCACATTTTCTGAGAAGCTGGTCTTGCTGTTCTGCACAGCATCCCTCAGGACTTTGCAGTGCAGGTCATCCACAATTGCTGCTGGGTGCCGGGAGCTGGCACAGTGAACCATGGCCTCGATGTACCTGCAGGGGGAAAACAGCCACAAGAGACCACTGAAACTCCCAGTTTCACATGGCACACCATCAGCCACGTGTAATTAACACTACAGAGGAAAAAACAAGTCCTCACAGACCCAAAGGGCACTTGCCATTTTTCCAGCCACCTCATAGGAAATACAGAACTACATCTGCTGGGCACTACGCCCTGCTGTTCCATCAGCCACGTTATTCAATCATTTTACCTAAGCCTTTGCTGAACAGAACAGCTGTGATTTTAGACAACTTTTAGTGCCATCAAAATAAAATTACCTATCCAGTGCCTCTGCTACAAGAGGAGTCAGAACTACATCTACAGTTCCTTTTACTTCCACGATTGCCGTTGTCCGTGTCTGGAAGACTGGGTGATCCAATGTCCATTCCTCTGTTATTGTTTCATCATCTGTATTCTCCGCAGACTTTTTATCCAAAGGAGTATAAGGTGTGCTAAACAAGTCAAACACACATCAGTGATCAGGCTTTGTAAAAACAAGTACAGAAGAGTTCTAATATCATTTTAATTCTTAATAAAATTCACATAACAGCAGGTTTCTTCTACCATATATCTTAGAAAGCACAAAAATACAATTCCAGGGTAAGGCCCTCCCTAGATTCAAGTTCAGCTTCTGGAAATGAAATGGACACTTGCCATTAGCACCTCCAAATTCTCCCAAATGGAATCACCATTTGTAATCTTAAAAACGTACAAGTGAAATATTTTAATGCTTGCACCATGTACTTTGTTTGACCAAACCCAAATATTTCATAATAGAATGATCTGTTATGAAATAGATCTGGTACTGAAAACTACTGCTGTAAATCAAATTTTGAAAGGGCTAGTGGGTGCCAAAATATTTCAGAAGAGTATCAGGAAAATCCTACCCTTAGAAAATATGCTAATAATGTCAGGCTGTGTTCAACTTACTTAGATGTTGATCCTGTAAGCTGCATGCCTCTGTCCAGTAATGAATTAGCTGTGAGACCCTGTTTAACAATCTAAGATAAAAATGCAAAGAAGTTTATTACATTCCTTCCATATATGATAAAAACCCCAACCAAGGGATCTTTAAAAATTCCCCTTAAAGCTGTTTTTCTTAAAAGATCCCTTAGAAGCAGATTCTCCGATATAGGATCCAGGAACTCCTTGGTTTGCTTTTTAAATTCCTTGAAAAATCAGATTACACTGCTTTTACACAAACATTGATTCATTGCTTTAAAAAAAACCCCTTCAAATACTAATCTACATAAGGTTTGCATCAAGACAAACCTTTCCTGCAAAATGATAAATTTAATTCCAGAACTCAAATACCCGTTTTCTATCAAGTCATTTCCATTATTTTTCATGTACTTCATTTCAGCTCCTTCCTTAAGCATGTATGCTCAGGTCACTTAAAAAAAAAATCATTTCCTAAATCTGAGTTGAAATTTTATTTCGAAATAAAGCACTGAGAGCCTGAATTATACTTTATCAATATTAAATGTACTGCTATTGCAGTTCTGTACAAAGTATTTTAAACAAAACTCACATAAATGTCCTCCAGCTGCATATCATTCAACAGGCAGCATTTTTAAGTGCAACAACGATAATTCAGAACACACATCCACAGAATTCTAACTCCATCTTTTTTTGCCCACAACCTTTCAGCCACTCAGCCCCATGATCTGAAGCCAGAAATTTAAGGTATTCTTTAACTAAAGAATATTTCAAGCAAAGAAATTTCAAGTTTCTTGTAGCTTATTGACACAACTGGTACTAAGCCATTTTAAGTTATTTTGAATTGTTACTCCTTTCTCTACTGCTCCATCTTCTGTACCTTAAAAGTTGGGACAGAGAGTTGCTCAAAAGATGAGGAACTTTCTTCACTTGTTGGTGTGTCAAGGTCTAAAGGGCGATGCAACGAGGATTTCGAAGTTCTTTTGTTAGTTGGATGCTTTACCGACCAGTTGATCACCTGGAACTGTGTCAGGTAATTTTGGTAACATGCCATTACAGGCTGCTGGGAAGTGATTTGTTCACGTTCCATGGTCTTCTCAGAGTCCAGGACGTACATGTTGTCAACGTGCTCATCATCTCCTCCCAGAGCTGAAACAAATGAAGCCTGGGAAGGATGAGTCTTAATTGGCAACGTTTTCATATCTTGACTGATTTCTCTATGGATTGTGCTTGTTAAGGGTCCTTCCACGCTGTGATAAATAGACCCCCTACTGTATTCAGTTTTTTGAGCTTGCTTTTTTCTCTTCTTCCTCCCTGGATAGGTTCCTGGACCTTCATCACTGCTTATTGGCTCAAACTCTTCTGCAGCTGAAAAATAAGCCTCACTATCCGCCATGGACATACTGGAATCCATGGAGCGGTACTGGTGGAACGAGTTTGAATCTGCTGACGGCGTGTATGGGAAAGAGCCAAAGCTTCTCCTCTGCTTTGGGGAGTCCAGGACATTCTCGTCACTGCGGGACACATCGCTGCTGAACTGCACCCCCACAGGAACAGGCTGCTTGTCCCCATAGAATGCTGCTGTCAGGCTCTTGGTGCTGCCCAGCCGTGTGGAGCACACAGACGCTTGTCTCTTCAGCGGGGACCTCATGGGAGACTGGCCTACTGGCCTCTCCTGGGGGCCAGGGGACGCGGGCCGGCCCTCTGCACCCTCCACAGCAGAGCTGGGGACAGAAACAAACACTTCACTTGCTTGTTTCTTTACTAATGCTTCTCTTCCTACTCTGCAGCAGCTGTCAAATGCATCAGTGATTCTGTGACTGTCTATTAGCACAGCCATTATTTTCATAATGTTGGTTATATACTGAACTCTGCCACTTGTCTACATACACAGGATGCAAAACCAAACATTAGACAGCAAATGCTGGTGTCTTTACATGCTGGATTTTCTACCTTGCTCAGATAACCCACCCCTATTAGAGATCCAAATCACCATTCAAACTAGGAAACACTTTTCAGCAGCATCATTAACACTAAAAATTGCTAAATCAAAGGCTTTTCTTACATCTTAAAGCATTCAGGAGTTGAATTATATGCCTACCTGGACAAGAGTACTAACCTTCCATGAGCATCTTCCCTTTTTGCACTGGGCAGGAACTCCTTCTGTGCCAGGTGATCCTCAGCAGTGGATGAGGGGCTGTCCTTCTCCCCTGCAAGCAAGGGTAGGGCAGCACTGGAGCTGCTTGTCTCCTCTGAAGAGGAGGAGGAGCTGTGGGAGCGCAATGGCACTTGGAGGCTCAGGTGTTGTGCTTTTCTTTCCATTTCTATCCCCACAGATCTGCAGTCCCAATCTTTTCTTTTGACACCATTGGCTTTACCTAAGACCAGGGAAGGAAAAGTAAAACTGAGTATCTGATAGCACAACTGCAGTGGACTCTTGCCTGCCTACTGAAATAAAAATCATTATTAAATAAAAGCCCTAGTTTTGAAATGCATGCACATACTAGCATGTTGTCTTGACAAAAATTAATAAAATCATGTCAGCAAAACATCAGATTGTCTCAGTTGGCTGTTTTCTATATAAGTAGAACAAGTCAAAAAGCTCCTTTTTACTCAGAAAGGAGGTGAATGTTAATATAAAATCCAGCATATGAAAGCATGCTCAAGCTCTGTCAGCTCTTAGAAGGGGTCAGACCACAAGAGCACAAGCAATTGTACTTATTAAACAGATTCATAAACACTACAAGCAACAACACGTTAAGAAATTATACTTTTGGGCAAAATAGAGTAAAAATAGAGTACATGCTCACCATCTAAAATTTTAGGAATCTCCTTAGTAATTATCCATTCTCCTGGCTGCAGTAAAGACTGCCCATAAAACATATCAGATTCTGCACTTGTGCTTGAGAAAGCAGAACTGCTTGAAGGTGTCAGTTCCTCAAGTTTGAAAAAATCCAGTCCCGTTAAGGTGCCACCGAAGAAGCGACAACCACCGAGACAGCCACACTTGTTCTTGCTTCTCTTATTTCTCAAATTATCATCAGGCCACAAAAACCACAACCTACAAAAGGCAGAAGAGCAGAAAACAAACCAAAACCATGACCATGCTAAAGCTCAGTGAAAGCAAGATAACAAATATCCCTCTCAAATGCACCTCCCTCAACTGCATGGCTCACCTCTTGGTTCGGTTATCGTGCGTTTCCAAGAAATGTCTCTGCACCTCGTGTTTAGAAGGATGATCTGCAGCTAAAGCAATGTCAGCAGTGATGAGGCCCAGGTTGACAGAGCCAGCTTCCAGCCAGTATGCCCTCCTCAGTATTGGCTGGAGGCCAGTTCTGCAGTTGTTCACTTGCTCGACGTATTGCCTGAGCTGCAGGTCTTGGATGGCAGCACTGACACCTTCCCCGACAGACTGGTTGTGGAGGTTGCAGTTTGCAATGCGTATGGCACCCATCTGAAAACAGGATTTAAACAGGAACTCTGACTATTTGTCAGTGAAACAAAGGAAGAGTGGCCTTAAACCAGTTAACACATCCCATACTACAGCTCAAAAAGATATCAGTAAAATTCTCTCTGGGGAAGCAGTTTTATTTGCAGATCGGCACACACAAAAAAGAAGGTGAGCTTAATAATTAATCTGAGCTACTTTTTACATAACAAAAAAAAATTACTTAGAAGCATCCTTTTGTAAATTGATCAAAACAGAAAACAACCATCAATAGACATTGTCATAAGAGTTGAAAAAACTTAAATCATTAACTTCTACACCATCATCTAAAACCCAAACTTGCTTAGTCTTCATATAATCTGAAGACATCGGACCAAGTCTCCTGCACAGCTTGAGTCCTCTCCAAAATGTCACTATGAAGCACCTGAAATTTCAGATGGCGTTTTCCAACTCTAAACTAAGAAAAGCTGAGAGATATCCCTGCCATGGAAGAGCTACCCACAGGGTTAATACTAAACTGTTGTTTCTCATCTCTGTCACAGATTATAAAGGACCACAAGAAACCTTATTTTTTTTTAAATTTGAATTAAACACATTCAGGATATAATTTCCTAGAGTGGTTCAGGTTATTAAGCTGCCTTTGAAAATACTGCCATTCATATTTATGCCTGCAGACACTGTTAATATTTATGATGGTGCTTTTTAATATTGGATTCAAAAGAATTTGGAGGCTCAAGCATATTTTTTTACTGCCACAGGGCAGCAAGCTATTCAAATGATGATATATCACGTCATTAAAAAAAATGTTTAAAATAACTACCAGTGCCCTTTAGTCAGATTCTTGCTCATAATGCTGTGCCCAAAACTTTTAATTTTAAGTCTACCATTTAAAACTGCATTTATTAACTGACAGCACAATTACTACTCAGTTATGTCAGCATGGCACTTTTCTTCTTTTCTGTTGTTACCATAACTCAACTGTATCTAAACTTATATTTTGCTACACGAAGTAAATTATTCCTTTCTTCTCCTGCGCAGTAGGATAATGATAGAGAATATCAGCTCTTCTCTGCATAGTGTTTTGAACAGAGGATTCAGTCAGGCAGCTGCACAAACACTGCTCCCTTCTCTACCAAAGATACATCTAAATTTACACAAGAGGATCATGAGTTATCCAGCACTGACTTGTACATGATCCATATCAATCATTTCCATTTGCTGAATTATTAATTCACAGTACAAGTTCTTATCAACTCTCAGGTACGAGCATTGAGATTTATATTGCCTGGGGTATTCTAAATTATTTTACACCAACCCTGCAGCTTCCACTTTTATTTTGGGAAACTCCTCCTTTACCACTTGCCAACATAATTAATGGAATTATTAAGTAGAAGCCACATTGACCTACTCCTGGCCCAGCCCATGATGACCTTTTATCACTTCACATTTTACTAATTCTGCTTAATCCATTGCATGTAAGCAAGCCATCAATTCAGGCAGATGTTCTATCAAGAAATATAAATATCTCTATTGACAAAGTATTTTAATTGCTGTGAATAGAAATAGTTTTACCTTGATATTGGTGGCACAGCCATGTTCTACCACAAACAGATCTGCTCCATCCATGGCTAAGCGTGTCATCGTGTACTTTAAGTCATCTGACGTCGGGCATGGCCCAGGCACAGAGTTTGTCTGAAGGAAAAGGGAAAAGAATAAAGGAAAAAAATATGACTATCTATTAGGAGCTTAATTTGTGCCAATCCTTTTATTTGTGTTCTGGTAACATTAAGGGTGGATTTCTGAAGTGTTCCAGAGAACCTGTGCATGTCCAGTGAGCAGTAGGGATGGATGAAAAGCTACCTTTGGGTCACAAAAGCGGCGATCGATGCCGTGCTGGCACAGGATGACGGATTTGGGCCTCTCCAGCTCAAACTCCCGGCACACCACATGGAACACAAAGGTCTGCCCCCATTCCAGAAGACAGGCGAGCTGTAAGCAAACACAGCACATTGTCCATCACACAAAATGGACTTGTGGAGTTCCACGCAGAACAGAGAACAATCCCAAGGGCTAGGATGTGAGCAGGAGGTCTCAGCACACCCTCCTGGCTGCAGCATCTTCCTGCTACTCAAGGCTGATTTTTATTCTTGTGTGCACCACAACATGCAAGTCTGTACTTTTTCATGGAAAAGCACAGTGAAATTAAAAAAAAAGCTAAATTATTTCTTAATAAAAGCCAGCAGCTTTTGCTCTTACAGTCAGCTGAGAACTTCATTGTAAAGACAGAGCTCCTCCAACTTTATCACAAAGAATAGTTCAAGGTACTTCATTACCATTCATAATTTAAATATCAGATTTGCTTCTATAAAAGCAACAAAGTTACATTTAGAAAGCACAGGAGGAAACTGGCTCAACAAAACACTGCTGATTTTTGTTAGACCTAGTAATTAGCCTATTGTTGATTTAAGTCTTTTATATAGTTAGCTAGCTCATAAAGGAAATGATTCATGACTGTCTGTCTCTGCTATGAGAGGGAAATGGGTTTTCTTTGGCTTGCCAAAGGAAAGAGCACTTAAAATCAGCAGTAATTTGAAGGGAATTTAATCTAGCTATGACTGTCCTGCACAAAACCTCTCCTCCTCCATTCAGTGTAGTCCCTTCACAAATTCTTGCAATACATCACACTATGGAAGGAAAAAAAGCCAATGAACCTGAAACAGCAAATTCAAGTGCTGACAACTAAAAAAACCCAAAAATCCTATATGATGCATACAATTGAGAATGGCTTTGTAAGGGAAGAAAGCCCTTCAGTTGCATTTAGCCTTAAGAAATGTTCTTTCACCTTGGAGAACTTTGAATCAACTAAGTCTGATTTTGAACCATAGAGCACTGGAGGAAACCCTACAGATCATCTAAATCAGTGGCAGCATTTTGGGAAGTACCACCACAAATGTCTGTATATGTAGCAAGAAAGTCTATTCTTTAGATTTACTAAACTTGCTTGTATGCCTTATTTGCTGCAGAAATCTCCCAATGAAATATGTGCTTAATCCTAGAAAATAATGCCAATTTTTAGAGGAACAAGAAGATGTAGAAGTGTCTAAATAATTAAAAATAATTCAAGCAAATCGTAAGTACTAAATAGAATGTATGTACTTTTCTTGTGCTTCAGAATACACTGGCAAAGCAATCTTTCTCTAAAGATCTTGGCAGACCAGAGAAGAAATAAATCAAAATTATCTGCCTTTTGTATACTTGGAGCTATTCACCTAGGTGGAAAGACAAACGTAACATAAATGGCGAAATTAAAAGGCGTTAGTACTGAGACTGACCTAACAAAGTGCAATACTGGGAAAGAAAACTATGTTCCAGTGGGACCAAGGAGCAGAACTAATGCAGGGAGCAGCTATTCCTGAGGTCTGTCCATGCAACACTCCCACAAATGACCTCATTTGCCTCCTACTTTAAAACATGACTCTGACAATGGTTCATTTGGCATCTCCCATCCCTTTACAGAAATGATTAGATTTTAAAGCTATGAAGTAAAGGTTACTTAAGGCACAGATCACGTGCTTTCCAGAAATCCATGCTACACCAGTTTTAGAAGGAAGAAGAGTACTTCAGATTGGTTTCTAGATGGTACCTGTGGTGCCGTCACTTTGGCTGTGAGGCTTCCAGCCTGCACATCTATCAGCCAGGCGTATTCCAAAGTGTCACTTCCTAGGGGCAGCCCTTCCGCGGAAAACATGGCGTGGGCACGGAGCTGCAGGCCTGACAGGCTGATGTGACCCTCCCGGAGCACCTCGTCCACTGCAGGGCGCTGCCAAGGACAAAGAAGTGGGAGGCAATTCTTGGAAAAGATGCAACACTGTCCTAATTTAATAGTATTAATTTTACTGACAAAATGGCAAAAAAAATCTGGACAAAAATAAAGATTTTTATAAAATATGCATCAGATTTTCCTTAGGATTCAAAAGCCTTAATAAAACCTTTGCACAACAGGAAAATTCCTACCAAAAAAGAATCCAATTTTAAAGCTAACACAACTTCCACAATACAGCCACACAAACATTGACTGACTACCTGATAATTGTCATTCAGAAACAGATTCACTGGAGACAGTACAAGCTGAAGCATTGTTTCTCTAAATCCTTTCTTCATCTCAAAACACAGCCTCTCCAAGAAAGCTGTAGGGCACTCAGGGCCATCTGGACTGCAATGCTGAAATAAAAAATAAACACATCTGTTTCAGAACCTGAACGCACAGGTGGCACTGTAGCACCTGTGAGCAGAAGTATGCCGGTTTTCCTTACGTGGATACTCAAAATGAAGTCTGTGCAACTTCAAAAACCTTTTGACAACTGCATAGACAGCAATTCAAAAAGATTTGGGTGAACCCAATGTTTTTATCTGGATTTTTTATTCCTGGGGTTCCCTCAAAACTCAGGAGCACACACCAGACTACACCAGCAAAGACACATTTACTAATCAGCAGAGAAATTGTAACGATCAATCAAAAATATCACACAAATCAAATTCTGAGAATAACAAACAGATTAAAAAATTATCCACTTCTGCCTCCCAGATAAGCAAAATAAATTCTGTCTCAAAGTTTTTTAGATAGCCACAGTTTCAGCAGAGAGTATCTACACATTTTGGTAAGCACCACAGCAACTGAATATTCCGGGCAGTTAAATGTGGATCCAGAATATGAAACTAAAAAAGAAAAAATTACATGAAGCAAATTCTTTCATGATTATAAAGCACTTACCACTGGTAATCTCCCATGCACTTTGTACAAATTAACAAGCACAGTGATATCCCACGGGCGTAAAGTAAGAGGGTGAACAGGCTTGACTGAAATTTCACTTTCTTTCTTGTCATTTTCCACTCCTACAGCTGTCCAGCCAGAGCTTGAGGATGTTGACAGGGACAAAACAGGGCTTGAAATAACCTCTTCAAAATCAGTGTACATGTCATCTTCGCCAAAATAATTTTCCTAGGAAAAAGAATTGTTATGATCATATGGAAAACAAATTAAAAACATGCAGGCAGTGAATTGAAATACAAATCAAATCTTCTGGTTTTAATCCTCCCTAAAATAAGTAGTATAGCTATAACCTATAGCTAAAGGAACATAGATATTTTCATTTTATGAAAATTGGATAGCTTAAATGTGCAAATTTAAGCATTGTGTTTTGCAGGAAATGAAGGCAGCTCAGTAGTTCTCACAGTACTGGTATTTGAGATGCATGCAACACAAGTAACTGTTCCGAAATATTATTACTGACACTTTAAAACCAATTTTCTGCCTTTAAAGATACATAACAGAGTAAGAACACAAAAATCCTCCAGGAATTCACCCTTATCCAACTTTCTGAACATTTTTTTCAGCAAGCTTATAAGTCTTAAAGATGCTTCTAAAATATTAGGTCATAAACATTTCCTGCTCGGGTCTAAAAGCCACCATGTTTCTAAGCAAATCCTCTTCAATTATCTAAGGGCCAAAGTCACACTGCCAAATTCTACTGGGAAACAGGAAATCCATCAGGTTTCTGGCAATTTATCACATCTTCTCCCTTAAAAGAAAAGCTAAACTCTCAAGAAGAATTTTCTTACATTGATTTTTAATAAGGCAGACCCAGCAGAGGGTGGTAGGAGCTCCAGTAACTCACTCCTGATAACTCCTGCTGAGAATGCCAGGACCTATAAATCATTCATTTCCAGACAGTAAACCCTTAGCAGGATGTGCTACACCAAAAAACTACCTCCCAAGATTAGAAGCGTTAGCAAAGCTGCACAGACAACATGTGTCCAGGGATCTCTAACCCATGTATTAAAAAAAGATCAATGAAAACAAACTGAAAACAACCACAAGTCAGGAAAACAAACATAAAAAACCCTCCTAGAAATCTTTCAAGATATAGTCTCAGCACAGCTGGAGAAAAAGTTCTGAACAGTCATAAAAATGCTAAAAAGAGCAATAAATGCACATTTTCATCAATCTAAAATTTCTCTGGAGAATTAGAATAGAAAAGCCAAATTTCATCTGAGAAATCTGCACCTAAAAATGAAATCATTATAGAATCAGGGATCTAATGTAGCACTGTTTGCATTCACCTCCAGAGACAAAAAGCACTGAAAAGGTGCTGCTTTGCTTGCAAAGCCAGAACTCTCTCATGAATTTATGGGCTTCAAAAAGAGGTTCAATCAACAATTCAAACATGGGTTCATTTGCTCTGTACCAGGAGAAATCAAGTCTTCAAGATGCAGTACTGGCCTAATTTTAATCCTATTTACTTTACCGACAACATGAAAGAATAATGAGCCTATTTGCAAGTCCTATCCTCTACAAAACAGCATTTCCTGCTATTCCTTGCTTACATGCTATACCTTATAGAAATTCATGAAACCGACTGTTTCAGTGAGTCCTGATATTGATCACCTGTCTCAGAAAATTCCTCAACCTCTGCTCCAAAATGCCAGCCTCCAGAAGCACTACCTTAGTCTAGATCTGCACAGGTTGAAACAAATGTTCAGAGAAAAACAAGCAAGCAAAAATCCACCAAAAAAAAAAAACCCCAAACCACACACACACAAAAATCAACCAAACCTGAAGCATTTTGCTGTTCATCAAACAGAATTGACATGTTCAACTGCCTTGGCTTTTGTCACCACAAAGGAGGGTGAGGGAGATGGGAAGGAATTAAAATTAGACACCCTAAAAAAAATCAGTCATGGAAGAGAAGATAGCAAAAAAACCCAAACCAAATACACATTCTAAAGCATAATAGATTAATGTCAAGAAAAGGATGCATACTCTTTCTCCAATATTTATTGAAGAAGCTTTACAAATTAAGCTTATTCTCATGTCCTTCCCCAGTGCCCTCCATGATCCTAAGTCCAGAAACGTCATAGAATCTAATTAGGAAAAACAACTCACTGCAGAACTTAAAATGCACTAAAAGCATGGGTTCTGGTATAACTTCGCATAAAAAGTGGAGTTTAGATAAGCTCTAGTCTTAATCATGGAATATTATTTTATTTCACTAGTGGAAAACCGAAAGAAAAAAATTTACTGCACATGTCCAGAACATGCAATATTTCTTCAAAGAAAAATTATGCTGATATGGATGTATATATGTACATATATATGTATGTAAGAAGTCTTCTCACAAGCCTGTGACAATAAAATTCATCCCAGCTGTACCAGATCACCAAAGTAATTCTAAACTAGAACTAGTGCCTACCAAAATTTTTCATCCAAATTCACATGTTCTTCAGAATTTGAATTTTCCATTTCAAAACTAATTATTTCCCTTTCCTACAAGTGGCCACCCATAAATTTTATGAGTCATGCTCCTCTGCCTACCTTTATAGAGAGAAAGGCTTTGAGCAAGGGTCCATACAGGGTTATCTGGGAATCTGGGGAGAGTTCCAGCTCCACATGGAGCTTATCTGGGGGCAGTTCCGAGGGGTCCAGGGGAAGGCGGGTGGAAGCTGTGGGAGATGAAATCACACTGTCGGTGGTTTTCTGTGATGGCCTTAGCACAGACAACATTGTTTCTTCCATTTCTGACACTTGGGAGCAAAACAAGAATAGAAAACAGATTCTGATTACAACTTAGGCTTCTGTTGGACAAAGTTCAGCAAACAGGAATGTGTATTAAATATACAACTTTTGGCACCCAACTTGCGTAATTACATTAGCGTGTCTATGCTACAGAACTGGTTTTTCATCTCCAGTAACTATGGGAAGACAAGAAAATACTGAATATTTTAGTCAATGTTAATTATGCAAGAGAAAAAACAATCCCTCAAGTTCTGAAAAAAAGCATTCAGTGTATTTATCTTGCTTTTGAAGTTAAACAGAGACATGCTTTCATTTCAGCGGAGCAGATTTCCCACAACCACACAGCTACAGCAGCATAAACAAGAGAGAATAAACATGCAAAGTGCAGTTGTACTAAAAATCTATTCTGAACTTGTAGTTCTGTAGGCCAAAATTTTGTCTCCAACAATTCAACTATTCTAGTCACAAAACAGTTCGGAAACTCAAATCTTATTTCCTACCCCTTCTAGCTAATTGGAGTTAGGAACAAGAGAACTCAAAAACTGTCTTTCTTAAGTGAGGAAAGGCAATGAGAATGTTGTGAGTAACTGGAAGTGTTTTGGGGACGTGAATTGATTGCTGAGGAGTAGAGAACTCTATGGGAAAACCATTAAAAATTGATGCTCCAGCTGGAGGATGATTTCAGGTGCCAGTTGAACGGGAAGAACTGGCACAAACAGAACTACAGACACCTGCAGCCAGAAACCTCCAAGGCTTGAACTCCCCATTATTGCCTACAGTTCTTGCTCAGTGCTTGCACCATCTTATGAGTTATACATCAGCCAAATGCTGCTGATTTGTGAGATGACCACTTTTTATGGAAACTACACCTTTTTGTAATGCAACATATTTCTCAGAGTTTCATGGACCGACTCAAAATAAAATACAGACGTTGCAACAGATTCCATCAGCACCACAGAGTAGGAGTGAGGTGGACTGCAGAATTAATCACTGGAAGAAGCTGCAGATGAATTACCTGTGTATGTACAAACTTGCAAATGCAGGTTTCAATTGCTACAATTATGAGGAAATGTTCTCAGAATGTGAGGAATGCACATTTGACACAAGCTGACAGTCTCACAAGAGCACTTAATGAGCATCTGCAAAATCAATCTCACCTTTTCTGCTTCATCCTCACAAATTAGCTCTTTTAGATGGGAATTGTTGGAACTCAAACCCTAAAAATGCCATCCAGGTGTCTCCTAACACCTGCTGAATGTGGCCCTTTCAAATTAGCCCTCATTATTCTTCTAACATCTCTCTTCCATCAGTTCTGCTTCTAGAATCTCAACCTGAAAGAGTTTTATGTAACTCCATAATTTCCTGCATACCTCCATCTGCATTTAAATTAACTTACTTTGATCTCTGTGTTTATAACTTCATTTTTGCAAGCACATACTTATAGGATATTTGTTACCTAGAAATACTTAGCTAGTTAAGTTAAAATAAATTCTTAAATATTAGAATTTGACTGACCAATCCAGTTCACTTTAACAGTGAACAATGAAATCTCAGTTTGCTATCTATAAAAGGAAAACAGTATTATTACATCTCATATATAATGTATTTAAACTTTTAAATCCTAAGATGAGATCACAACATCCAAAAGAAAAAAACTCAGAGAAGCTAAGGAACATGATATGACCAAAAATACTGTAGTTCCTATTTAATATACTGACGTTCAATATACCAAGTGATATTTTATCTTCTGCAACAACCCATTTAAGGGATCCACTTTGTTAAGGACAAGAAGAAGTCAACTGCAGACAGTATCCTCTTTTTTTACACAAGGAACTGGGACACATCCTAAAATGCAGCAGCATGGAATGTCGTCAGGTTTTAAATCAATCCCAGTGCATTCTAATGATCAACACATTCCCTTGAGACATAAAACAGCAATTCAGTTCCAAGTTCATCTCTGCAGATGGAAACAGTGTGATCCAAATTCCCAGCAGCTTCCCAAATGAACCATGCTAACAAGGAAAAGGTAGTGACACTTACAGGATTGCTTTAACTGCTCATCTGCCTTCTGAGGATAAATTGGGTGCCAGGAGTAGTCAATTGTAAACACAACACTTGGGACCGTCCAGCACTCAACCCATCCAGCCCTTTCAAAAGGAAACAGCACCTTTTATTTCAAGCACGATACTTCCTTTAAATATCTTTAAAGCAACCTCAAAAGTTCATGAATCACTAACAAAATAAATAAATAAGAAGAATCAATACAAAGATATAAATATCTCAATAAAACTCACTCTTCTTGAGTAATGTTCCTCCATTTGGGCTTGCCCGTTTTCTGACCACTTTGACATTCCGCAGAAATACAAGACTCAGGATTTATTTTATTGGGCTGACAATCTTTTACCAGCATAAAAAGGGAATATTTACTAGGATGGCAATCGGGCAGATACAAATGAAGATCAACATCTTCTCCCTAAAAATCAAACATCAGCAACAGGAAAGTTAATTTTGCATTCACTTTATGCATAATGCTCATGCTATTTTCACGTTCCTATGTGCCATCATCTTCATTTTGCAGGCAAAATTAGACAAGAAATCTGTTTCCCACCAAGTTTTAGTACAATCCCAAGAGCTCTACAGTTCTGAGTGCTCACAAGTCCAATAACATGTACATAACCAGAGCACTCTATAAAACACTGGACAGCTTTTAGTGATCCCTATTCTTCTGTTGTTCAAACCATACTGCTGAAATTAAATAACTAAACCAAGCTTACTCAACAACTCAACTAAATCACACTTTAAAAAAAAAGAAACTTATAAAGCATTGATTTTTTGCCATCAAATTATGCCAAATTAGCAACATCACCATCAACTTGTTTTTTTATTTTTAGCAGCAGTAGACAGCTTCTATTTTAAGGAAGACAAAAAGTACAGTAATTCAAAGAATTATTTGCATCTGTTAAAAATACTTTGTTATCACTAATTATGCTACAGAATCTCTTAAAAATCTGGAAGATGGCATTCCAAAATAGTTTGTGGTAGACAGCACTGTAGTCGATTCGATCTTTGAACATACATTAGGTTTTCACATTTCATAAATAAAGGGGAACAGAATTCCAAGTGATAAAACACATACACAGACACACAATTTAAGTACATATAATAAATATACATACTAAATGTGTATCTATGTGTGAAGCATATGCATGTTTGTATTTTTCAGAAGTACTTTTTCATATATATATATATATATATATATATGTATATATTAATAAAAACAGCCTATGATTAAATGCTCCCCACAAGCAAATTGAAACCATTTACCTCTGGGTAACTTAAAGAAAAATTCTATGAACTGGAAGTGAAAAAGACTATTTTTCTTTCATGAAAGAGTTAATTCAAAATTTCCTGATTCAAGAAGGTAAGAGAAGCTGTCTCACATTTACAAGACAGAAGATCTTACCCTTAAGGAGAATCTAGTATTGCATGTGGTTGGAACGAAGTCAGTGAAAGGCAGAGAAAAAACAATGTTCAGGGTTTCTCCACAAGCTGCTAGATAAACTGGGAGGGAAAAGGAAAAACAAACAAAGAAATTTGTCAGAATTACTCCCTATTTTGTTCTTAGATGAAGTATCAAACATACAGGTAAAAATAATTAAAAGACATTAAAGAACTCATGACACAGAATATTACCATTTAACAACACTGTACTTGGAGTAATAAATTACTGTAATTAATTACTCTGAAAGTATTTACTACCCACAGCTTGTTATTTCTAGAAAGACACTGTACTTAGCACAAGGAAATTGCAGGCAAACAGTAAAAATAACTCCAATATCTCAGTGCCTTTCTTTACCCACCAGGTTTTGGGTGTAACTCTAGTACTTTCTCTCTATATACATTTATATACACTGTATTTTGTTGATGATTTTTGTTGCATATGCTACTTCTTCCAAATAAAAAAAGTGATCTCACCATTCTCCTGTTGTTTGGTGGAACAGTCAATCCAGTTGTGTTGATTTGCTGCCCAGATCATTTCAAACTGATGGAACATTACTTTGAAGTTCCACATATATGGAACAAATGAAAAAATATCAGGTGCGCTGTCACTGGACCAGTCTTGGAGCAAATCTAGACCCACATCAAGTAACAAAAGGTGAGTTAGTAGCTATCAGGTGAGTGATTTCTTAGGATTTTTGTGTTGGAGAAGCAGATGTTTGCTCTGACCACAGCAGCAGGTTACACTGGGCACTGTGGCACTCCCCAGACAATGGCTCTGGCTTCACTCAGGGGATAACTTTATTAGAATGGCACCATGCCTGCACTAATTAAACTTTCCTCCCAGCAGGGCTAATTAGCCCAGGCAGCACTGCAGTGATGGGGCTGTATTCTTTTCATTACTGCAGCTGGAGCTTCCAGCAACAGTTGGGTGGTGCTGGACCATCTTGCATTGCCTTCTTCCTCACAGCCAGAATCCTGAGGAGCAAATTACTTTTCCTCATCATCTGTCAGCCACAGGGACACAATCCAAAGTCCAAGTAGTTGAAAATGAGCCAAGCAAAGAGAGATATCAAGAGAAATCAACATCATGGGTGACAAATACTAAGCAAATCAGTAACTGCGATAAGAGTTCTAGTAAGAAATAAATTTAGGATCACTTAACTGCAAATCAAGTTTAATTAGGTATTAGAAAATTAAATTATTTGTATTTCTACTCCAATGTAAGAACATCATGTAGTTGGACATTCTATAGGCATCACGGACTTTGTCCTCAGAAACGATATGTTGCCTTAAATAGATGAAATCAGAGAACCTGACCTTGCAGAACACAGCAAAGTTTGAAAAGAATTTCCAAAGAAAGAATTTTTAATTTGACATGTAGCTTATTTAGCAAAGAGATTACCTGTAAAGAAGCTCTTCTGAGCAAAAATGAAATGATAGGTTGCTTTATAAACCTCCAGCTCACACTGCCATGTTTGTGGCATGTTCCATATCCGGGGATAGCTGGCATTAATATGGAACTGTGGACAAGAAATTCAAGCATCAGCATTACCTGAAAAGATGACAATGCTCGACCCTGTCTCTCAGCAGTTTTCACATATGTACCCTGCTGAATAATTAAAACTGTTTTCCTGCTGGGATGAACAGAAGGTCCTTCCAGTTCCTTAATAATTTAATCTCTGTCTCTCCTTCTATTTTTGAAGGTCAAGTGTTAGTGCATCCATTTATTTGGAAAGGTATACTATGAGTTTCAGATACATCTGCTGCTGGAGATGTACAAAGCAATTTAAAAAGCAAAGTTTTCATCAAAAACATCACTGGTCACAATACACCAAAAGAAAATCCCCCAGAATATTTTTCAACCATTGATATATTGTTCAAATTCAAACATTAAAAATATCACTTGAATAAGATCATTTAAATAAGAAGAGTAATCTACACAATTACAGTACTGCGGAAGTGAAATATTAGGCAAACAAAAGAATAATCCAGTATTAAATATGTCTCAAGTAGCTCAAGCACACGAGTGCTTTTAAGTACTTGTGCACACACATCCTTTAGCAGAGCTAATGAGTACATTTACTAAGGCAAAGCCTGTATAACACATGGCTACGTAGTAAATGAGGCATCATTTGTAAATACATAATTTATACACCAAGTTAGTGCTTTTTAAGTCACTAAAGGTTACAGACATGTGCAATTATGTCAGTATATATAAATTCCTTATATGTTAAGGTCTTGCAAAACACATTAAAAAGGCATTTTCCTGCATTAAGAAACTAAAGACTGCTCCACAGAAAAATAAATATGTTCTTTATTAAAAATCCTCCAGAGACTGAAGCTTTGTGCTTATTAATGCACACTTACAGCCAGCATTTCTGCTTCCAAGAGAGTCCTGTACTGCATGCTGCTGGTGGCATCCACATGGAGGAGCTGCCCTTTAATTGTAGGTGAATAGCCTGGCAAACAAAAGTTATCAAATGATCATTCAGACACACGAATTACACCAACATTTCAACAATTTTTACCAGTGATTTCAGCAGTCCACTACCAAGAAGTATCCTGGTGGATATTTGCCTTAATATCTTACAGTGAACTCTACAAAGTAGTATTTTTGTTCCTTTCTTTAGGAATATACATCTCAAGATTACAAAGGAAAAACACTAAAAGACATTCACACACACAGGAATTAAGGTAACTGTTCAGGAAAAACAGTAGGAAATCAGTCTTGGCCTTAACTCACCATTTTCACCCACTGTCATGGGAATATTTATTTCCAAATAGGATCCTGCCCCAACATTTACATGTACAGCGTTCGTTTCCTGCATTGCAAGAAAGAAAAACAGTCCAAAGGTGATTTTTATGTTTATTTATGCCTCTGGCTGTCATAATCCACACCTGGACTAAAGCACCTGATGATTAAAATCTTTCTTGCCTTCAGAAAAATCACTAATGAACTATCAGTATGCATCGATACAAAATAAAACCGTTTTTAGGCTTAACGAATGCTGACTAAAGTCCAGTTAGAGAAACAGCATAAAATACTCTGATCCAAGGCCTGGGAGGGCAGACTAATTTACATTTCTAACACTACAATTCTAACCCTTGCAGTCCCCACACTAAAACAACAAAGCAGGTGTACAATGAAGTGCTGCTGTATCCCATTTAGAAGAGCAGCAACAAAGAGAAGAAAAAGCCAAATTCCTACACATACAAGTTTTGTTTCCCCCAGTGTCATCTCTTCATTCAATATAAGAAGAAATTGGTTTTTTTTCATCATGGTGAGCTTCATCAGAATTTAAGATTGCACAGGACATGCCCAGATCATGAAGCCCCAAGACTGCAGGAGCTGGCATGGCTTAAGATGCACAATTAAAGCTTAAAAGAAACCTAAAATAATGCCTCCCAGAATATATTTCTCTTTGAAAGGTTTGCTCATAATTACAAAAGACTAAGGCAAAAATCAGCCAGCTTTTAAAATCATTGTTCTGTAATAAACACCCGAGACAAGTGAAACTGTGCACAACCAAACAGCACAGTGCAACCACAGCAGACAAAGTTAATTTCTTGATAAGGTTTCACTATTTACCCTGTTCTTGGTAAAAAGCAAATCAATGGTGGCATCTGCAATGATATTCATCCGCAGTTCAAAAGCAAGGATCTGTCTTGGTTTCCCAGGCTGAGCAATTTCTGAGACTTTCATAACTTGGTAGTCTGGTGGGAAGAAAAACTTCCACAAGCAATCCCTAGTGCGGAAGAAGGAAAAAAAAAAGAGTTGTTATATATATATATGTATATATGCATATTTGTGCATCTACTTGGTTTATTTAACTATCTTTCTCTTAGCTGAGTCTTTAACAACCAGTGGATGTGATAAGGAAGAATGTTTGTTGAAAATCACCACAGGAACCTTCCAACTCATTGAAATCTCTGAAAGTGTCAATGGCAAGAAGTTAACTTTCAGACAAAAGCCATAAATTTTAATTCAGAAGGCAAAGCAAGCATGTTTTTCTTCTTATTTCTAATCCTTGGTTTACAAAATCTGCTACAAAAGCATAGTAGGATGTCATTCTTTATTCTTCAGTTTCTGCATAAATAATTGATGTAAGCCCAGAAATAAAGAAAATACAGAACTTTAGAACCTCATTTTCACAGATTTATAGCTGAATGTGCCATGAAATACATGATGCGAAAGGCAGAGTGATGAAGCACAGAGAGCAGAGCTTCCATAGGTCTCAAGGGGGTGGAATTCCTTCCTGCCCCCAGCACCTGGCTGTTGTAGCAGCTTAAAACTTTGCAAACTTCCATGATTTATCCCTAGCAAGATGCAAAAGGGTTCCTAGTATTTATCTAGGAACTCCATGCACTCTGCACTGAACTGCTTTCCACTGAGCCAGTTAAGATTATAAACAGCATTCCATTATAGGGCAAGCTTTCTTTGGAGTATTAAAAGTATCATTAATGATTCACTGACCTTGTACTTCTAGCAAAGGGTTCTAGAAAGCGATATTTTCTCTTAAATGCACTATTATATCTAATGACTACTCTCTGGGCTGCCATCCTCACACTCCTGAGAGACAGTAAGTCATAACAGTTTCACAGGAGAATTAGTGAATGCCCAAGTACCAGCCTGTAATTAACACGGGAAAAGAGGGGAAGCACTGATTATGTCACTTTTGCTTAATAGTCCTTTACTCTCTAAACAATCCTATTGTCCTCACCAGAAATGCTCATGTGCAAAACATTCAGGGCCAAGTGAAGAACAGGAGAACTCCAGCCTAATATGTTGCATTAAAATAACTAGATAATAAATACTTTGGAGATAATATCAAGCAGCTGGTTATGCTAAACAGGAATAAATTATTCCTCCCTCATTACTTTCATAGCCAGATTTCTTCTTCCCTAAAATTTCCTCACCAACATGCAGTTTATTCCCATATCAGCTAACAGGAGCTTGACAAATCTAAAGATCACCAATTCACAAGTTAAACCTTTGGGTACATGACACTTGATAAACAGGAAAAATACTTTGCTTACAAAAAGGAAGCATAATCTATTAATTTAATAATGTAATCCTAACTTTGGAATTTACCAGTGAATTTACTAATCTTAAACCACTGTGGCAGGACTATTCTTTCAGACTTGGTCTACCCTAAACGACACAAATTAGAAGTCTGAGCAATCACACAAAGCACACACAAACTTGAGAAAGTCTTCTCAGTAATACTGGATATTAAGATGAAAGCTGTAAATCATGGTCATACCTCTGCCTATCAGCCCAAGGCCCATAGTTGAAGTCTGTCCCTTTTCCACACACAATGTCCAAACCCCAGCATGGTGGCAGGTCCTGTAATTTGCTGTCTTCGTTGCTGGCTTCTCCATCATTACTTTCCTCTGTCTCCTCTGGTACAAGACCTGTATTACATAAAATAATAAACACATTATTGAAGGAAGCTGCTTCAAATCAGCACGAGAAATGTTTGGTTAAGCACAAGACAATTAAAGTGTCCTGATGTCAGTTTTATTTGAGAACACTACAGTATGTAAATATCGAGACAATTCAATGCAGCCTTCCAGTGGAAGGCCAAGAAATACAACCAAAAATGATCCAAAATTGCCACCTATCCTACACCTGTACACACCATTACCAAATGTATTGTCTTTGTTCAAGATTCAGGTAATACTTTAAGGGCAGTCAGAGCAAAAGCATATTTATGATTCTTCTATTGGCTTCAAAACATTACATTAACTCTTAGCATAAAGATTTTTCACCATTAAAAAAAGAAACTTTTTATTTAACAGACTGTACCTGGTTCATCCATATAGTAATAGATATCAACATCATTGGACTGCATTACAACAAAACCTTCACCCATCAGCCTCGGTGGTCTGCGAGGAAAGAGTGCAAAGATAAAAAATAAAAATCCACATGCTAAGACTGATCTTTTTGAATTCAAGTAATTTTAAGTGTAACATATTAAGCATAATGGCTTTGCATAACGACTTGAGAAAAAATCCCGAACCCTTGATCATAATGTTGCTATAACTATTATAACTATTACATTAAATAACTTAAAAGTTTAGTTAACTTAAGCATGAAGATACTGGGTTTTTCTCCACAAAGGTACTGCTCAGATATTCTAAACCAGAAGTAACTACTGAAGTTTTACTTTCAGTGTTTCTTTCAATCAAGAATTCCTTTCTCCTTGTCCTACATTGTTCTTTCACTTGCTAATTGTTTTCTTACTAAAATAGCCCTCTGCACCAAAGGGACAAGACTTTCGGTAATTAGAACATTAGTTAGTAAAAAAAAGGGAAAAAAAGCTGTTCTGCCTCAGTAACACTTCCCTCAATATAAAAGGATCTAAGTGATAAACCTAAGAGATGAAGCATTTCTCCTAACACTATTACATTGGTATATCACAATCCCTTTCCCATGTTAATTTACATATTAATAATTTTGGCTTTACTGCAAAAGACACTACTGCAGCTTCTCAGCCACTTCCATAAACTGTCATTTCTTGACAAAAAAAGACAATTCCTATGACAGTTGATGAGCGTGACCTGTTAGAGCACATTGCCCATTTTACCACAGCTCATTTTCAAAGGTAGGAAACCTTGGAAAACATGGAAGACAGCAGAATGTAGAAATCATGTACTGCCAGAAACTCTTCAAAAGCTACAGACCAGGAACCTTGAAACTAAGTTTACTGTAATAGTAATGACAGCACCAAAAGATCAAATACTTTAACACAAAACAGATAATGGCAATACATTAAAATGAGATTATCATTATAATTTTAAAGTTTTCCCTAATCTATCCTGAACTATCACCTTGAGCCTGCTGCCTCCAAACCTCTTCCGCTTTGACTTGCTTTTCCTAACATCATTTTTTTTCTTTTCTTGAATTTCAGAGGACTCATTTGCAAAGAGTGATAGAAGATAGAGCCCCTGTTGAGATGGATGTTTGTAATACAAAATGTAAATTTTCAAGGTGAAATTTTGATGTTTAATTGATCAGTCAGTCTGTTACAAATTTTCATCAAGTCACTTGGCTGTTTTTTATAGATTCACTACCTGAAGGAATTTCTGAAAGTTAAAACATCCAGCTAAGATTTTAAGCCAAAGCAGTATAAGAAGGCAGGCTCTAAAGAGTCAAACATTCTCCATTTTCAGTGAATTGGGCAATTTTTTGAATTTGCCTAGTAAATTAGAGCACATTTTGTGCACAGATGCCATCCTTCAGCCATCAGGAGCTACTCAGATGGTAAGAACATAAACCACAAATATTTAGAGGAAGCAGGAGGAAAAGCTAATAGTTTGAGTATCTTAATTCTATTTTGTTTTAATCTCATTTGTTTTCAATATTAGTTGCAGAAATTTCCTTTGTCGTCATGTTGGAAGAGTAAGATTCTGTACACAGCCACAGAATGTTCTTTGGCAAACATAAAGGCATGTTACAAACAGCAGTATTTGGCTGATAAAAAGCCAGTTAAGGTACAAATGATGTACAGCTTATTTTATTACTTCGTGCAAGCACTCAGGCTTGTGTTTGACTTCCTTTAGTTTGTTCAAGCTGCCTAACCCCGCTTATGCAGAATACACAGAAGTAAAAGGATCAGCAATCTGTCTTCAAAAGATAACATGGTTTCCTCTCTACCAAGTATTACACAGCTTTTGCCCAGTTTGGGGCTTTTTTCACTATTTCCCAAAACCATGAATCAGCTTTACAGAAGTCAACACCTTAAACCTTGCATTTCAGATAGAAATTTAGTGCTGGCAAAGCCTGGGTATAGCTCTAGTACCTGAGAAAAGGAAAACAGACCTTGGAAACAGGATGCCACATCCCTGGAAACATTCAAGGCCAGGCTCTGAGCAATCTGATCTAGCTGAAGATGTCCCCGCTCATTGCAGAGGGGTTGAACTAGAGGCCTTCAAAGAAACCTTTCCAACCCAAACTATTCTATGATTCTGTGTTTAATAATAGAGAACACATACACAAAAATACAAACCTAGAATAACACAGAAAAACAGTGATTTTCTTCATAAATGAAATTCATTCAAAGATCCAAAATTAAAACCTCTAGAGCGGTAAAAATGGCAACTGTCTAAACACACTGAGTAAAATAAAGGTGATGAAACACAACAAACATTCTCCTCTTTGTGTTCTTAAAATAAATAATAAAAAATATGGATACAAAAACACCCCAAACTTACTCATCGTTTTGAAGACCAACATATCTTGGACTTGGAACCAGCATGACTCGAACATTCTCCAGTTTTCCCTTCACTATGTGCATGAACTGATCAAGGTGGCTTGAAGGTGGTTTTGTGGTGTATGTCAAAAAGGCATCATCAAAGTTAATGCAAAGTGTTTGTGGCTGATAATGATTCCCAAATGCCAAGCGACCCTAAATCAAAAAGCAAACCCAGTAACTCACTGGTAATCTCTTACATTTAAACATCTATTTACACTAATCTCTTATATTTAAGTATTTGTTTACCTACAAAAAAGCAGTTGAACTAGCCATGTGCAAATAAAGAACGTGAACAAAAGCCCTGGCCATAACCTGTGCATATCTAAAAATACTACCTTATATGTTAAACTCTGATTTTTTTCTTCTACTACCTCAATAACAGTTTTTCTTTTCTGCTTTTGGGTTTTTTGAGGGGCAGTGTGGTTTTGGGATGTAACATCACTTTTAAAGAATGCATCCAAATATCCCTATTAAAACATGCAAGGGAAGAAAAAAAGAAAACCCCAAACACCTGCCAAAAACCCAACACACTTCATACTGTACAACACCCACAATTTAATTACTTGATGATACTCTCAAATCATTACTAAGTCTAAGACAGGAGTATTTCCTGAAAGTTAGAACATAACTGTGTTTCCTCCAGCACCACCAAGATTTGTGACTGTGTCAGGGGAATGCTGATGGTGTAACTTTAACTTTTTAAAGCATGAAGGCAAACAAAAACGCTAAATAGAATATGTAAGAAAAAATGAATGGCAAGTGTCATTTTTAAGCAAATACTGATAAATATTTTCCTTACAAGGGTCTTTTCACTCACCGTGCTCACATTGACTTTAATGACTGGAATAAGTGATCTCCATGAAGAAGAGGGGTCTTGAGACTCTGTTTTTACTTTAACGCTAAATTAAAAAAAAAGAAAACAAGGGGGTTATTATTTTGTCTTTTCTGCAGAGGAACCAACCAAATTTTTCATCCAGAGGTCTTCAGGGCACAGATCTTGGGGAATTACTCCTTCCCAAGAGGGGTGCCTCCTGCAAAGCACCTGCTAGCAGACAACTTGCCAGGCTTCCCAAGCCTGGGAGAACAACAGGAAGCACATGAAGCTACACCTTGCTGCTCACAAAGGTAGGAAACAAGCATGCCTTGTTTAGCTCAGAGCAATAGTTAAATCTTCCTCAGGGGATCTTGGCCTGTTCTAAATACTCCTGTTGAGGCATGGGATTTTTCATTTCCCAAGACACATCCTCCTCAAAGGCAGAAATCTTTCCTCTGCCTGTCAATAAGGGCTTGAGATAAAAACACAGTGAGACTGGCTGGGAGGCAGAGTCCTTACTCAAACTCAGGACTGCCACAGTATCCTGCAGGTGCCCTCTCTGTAATTTAGTAACTGGCCAGCAGCAGTGGCAGGACTCAAGTCTCATTAGATCTCTTTGGCTCCTGACAGTAAATCATTATGGTGTGGTCCTGCCCAGAGGCTGATTATTGAACATCTGACTGCACTGCACAAAAGCCATGTAAAACTCCTTACATTTCCACACCATGTTTTCTGGGATACTGCAAAAAGAGGAATTAACAGAAGACAGTTTGTGTAGCTGTACACAAGACCACACAGACCCTCACATTTTGCCTATTCAATGTCTTGAGCAGCTGTTACTTGTACTAAGCAAAACCATTATTATTCTGCCAGCATAATCCTCTTCAACACATGCTTCCTCTCCACACTGTATTTCAAATACGTTTTTCACCCTGTCTCTGATCATTAAACAAGAGTGCTTGGTTTGTTTGGCTGTGTTTTTTAATTATTGCTGGTAGGAAGTCTGAGGAAAGGGAAAAGATTCAGACTGTCAGGCTTGTCAGTGCAATTTCTCTCAGCTGTGCTTCCCCAATTGTCCTCCAGAGCACATGTTAACAAAACAGTCCCCAATTAGTTCAGCGCTTTGCAGAACAAAGCATTGACAAAATAGCAAAATTAATAATTATTTACCTTTCAAGATTGGCGTGTGTTCTCTGCCTCCCATTCACTTGTGCTCTCTCATCATCTTTCTTTGCTGGAATTATTGTGGGATCCAAGCCAAACAGTTCTTGAAGTTGTCCATAAAGCTCAGAGCGGTTGTACACGTGAAATTCAAAGTCATTCACCATAATATACAGTCGAGTTTCTGCCTTTGGATCTAACCAAATAGTAGGTTTGTTAGATAGGAAAAGAGGTTCCAATTCTATTTCAACATTCCCTTGGAATATTTACAGTTTCTCAAACATGCACATTTTGCAAAACCAATCCACACAGTACTGAATAGCTGCTGAAGTACATATTAAAAAGCACTAAAAAACTCCACAAAATAAATACAGCATTCTAAGCAAATCAGTAAAACTTGGCAAATAAGACAGCTGCATACGAAATATTAAATCTGAAAGGCATTTCACCCCAGGTCACAGTCCAAAAATAAATCCAGACAGAAACCACATAAAATGCTAAATGAAGTTTTTCAGTCTCATGTATGAAAACAAACAAATATCCCTCTCAATGCATAGAACAGAAGCCTCGGTGAAAATTCCTCCTTTTTAGCACAGATCAATTCAATCTCAAAACCCAGAGATCACTGAGAGATCTCAAGACCCAATCAGATCACTGAGATCAATTCAATCTCAAAACCCAAATGGTTTTCTAGCCAAGCTCCCTGGTACAGCATGCCTGAAGTGGGAAAAGGCTTTCTTTTATAGACACAGAAAACATTAATATGTAGAACTAACAGGATCATACTCATTTTGCACAATCAGTCAACATTCTCAGAATTTAAAATTTCAACTGTTATATCAGCTAGGCTCTCTGATTCTTAAAACCTATTTTAACATCTGCTGATCATATAGAGAGCTGACTGTGACATACTTTGACATACTTTTGCCTCAGAAAGTGTGACCTAATTATGCAGTTAATGTGAGGGAAAAGCTCGCACCACTTCCCCCTAATTACCCAGTTGAAAGAGTGCCCATTACACATTGACTCAAGAGACCTGAGCTGCTCTAAAAACCTCATCTGGTCTTTCTAAGTCAAACAGACTTCAGGCAGCTGAAGAATCAATTCAGCTGTTATTACAGCAGTCCCCAATCTGTAACTCAAGGGGTACAAACTGAAGGCAGCATTTCCCAAAGACATAAGAAATTAAAACTCAGAGCAAACATTTGTGGTCAGGGTCAAAAGAAGAAATGCAGATGCCCAAGATCCGAGGTTTAGAGACATCTGCTTGATTAAATGCACCCAATTTGATAAAAACTCACCTGTCTCCTAAAATCACACATCTCTGCAACACTGTCCCAACAACGACCCACAACACACCTTAAGTACCAGAAATTTCCATATAATTATAAAAATATATACATATAGAAAGTAAGTTTCCAGAACACATTGACATCACCGTTTTCTTGAACGGGAGACAGAGAAAAGTTAACGAGCCAGCTTCAGTTCCTTCCTGTTTTCATAAGAGCACCATCAAATCCATTTGTTGCCAACTTTAACTTGCACCAATAAGAGTTAGGCAAAGAATGACATGGACAAAGATCGGGACACACAATTGCTCACCCGGGAGATCTCAGTAGCATCAAGTACAAAATAAATGTGATTTTTCAATTCCTGGATGCCAGCATTATTAGATTTCATTTACTAAATGAAATAATATGTACTAATTCATTTCTTTAAAGGGGGTTTAAAGAGACAAGTATCTCTTTTTTGTAACTACAAAAAAAACCCCACAGGTTTGACCTCCACACATCAATTTGGTTGGCTAAAACACTTTTGGAAAAGGCAAAAAAAAAAGGCAAGGAAAAAGGGACAAGCAAATCTGAATGTTATGATACTAAATGATTCAAAGAAGCACTTATGTAGGTTATGTACAAGTAACTATCAGATTGTTTCACAATGTGAAAACTGATAATGGGCTGTGGCACCTAAGCCAAGTCGTTGGGATGTGCCCTATCCACAACATGATCCTCCAGCTTTTGTTCCTAAACCACTTCCCATTTCTCAAGTCCATACAAAACTTCAAGCCTCAGCATGATTTAACACTTACAGAGCATTTTAGTCACATTACTTTATTGTCAGACCTGGACACCTGTAACTTCTGCAGTTACTTGGATTATTTGTCCACTCATCATGTGGCCTTAAATGCCAGTAGAAAACCTTAAAGCCTTGCAATATTGCCTAGCAAAAATGCTAGGCAATAAAGCCTAAACCACAGAGAACAGGCAACCATCTTCCCTGCATTAAATTCAATTCATTTTTTCATTCTCTGAGCCACTAGAAACATATGTTTTAACTAGCAGATGAAGACAACCCTATGAAAACCTGTTGGACAGTAACCTTTGGTTGGCAAAATCTAATTAACTCTAAGACTAAGGTTCCACTTTTTGAATGATTTCTTTATGGCATAAAGAACTTTAATTCTGCCCTACCACCTCAGAGGGTGAGCAGTGCCTCTGTAAATAGAAATGAGCAGCTCTTCCAAACTCATATTGCTGCCCAGAGTGGTGTCTCACATGCACCTGACTTTCCGTGCAGTACTGCTGCCACTGCTGAGTTGGTACTGACACAGTAACACCTCCACGAGCTTGCTGACAAGTCTAAGAGGCTTCACACCAGCAGAAGCCACTTCCAAAGGCAAGGATGAAAAAAAAAAGCCCTCCAGAGCTCAATGACCCTCTCAATTAGTGTACTCAGCTGTAGACAGTTGACATTTCTGGACCTCCTTGAATGAGCAACAGAGCTGTGATGGCTCCAAAAAAAGTCAAGAGAGGCAGGACCTGAGTCCCATTCAACAAGATTCTAATCCTATAAATAATTAAGCACACAGCCCTAGGCTACTTATGCTTTCTCACTGTGTTTTCTGCAGATACAATTCATCTCTCACATCTGTGTTAATCACCCATCTTCAGCCAGAGATAAGGAAGAAAAATAAATGAATTTTTCACACCTCCCTACTTCTGTAACCACAGATGTCATCAAGGCACAGGCTCGTCATATAATAATAACATCCCTTACTGTAACATTTTAGCTAAAATACTGAAAGCACTACTCTCACTGAAACTCAGAAACTTGTATCACTTGCTGAACATAAGACATCTCTATTCATCATTATCAACCTCAATACAGAGACAATTATGCTTAAACTCCAGCTAATGAAGGCTACTATTAAGATTAATGGTTTGTGTCAAGAAGAGTTCATGTCCACGATAATGAATCCTGCATTTATTTCATCTACTCTGCAACCAGTGAACAAATCCATACCTTCTGAGGATCCAGAGTACTTCAGTTAACAAAGCAATTGCATGCCTGTGATTGTGCAAGGGAAGTGTGTTTCTGTAGGCTACCTGTAAATTTAAACTTTGAAACCTGTTGGGGAGGATGAAGCAGGAAGGTCCTGCAGAAATGATTTATTGGTGAAAGATTCTAAGAGTGTAAAACCTGCAGAAGAGATAGAGTTAAAAGCAAGATTTGAGCTATAGAATGTTAAGCAGGAAGATGGTGATTAAGCTAGCTGAAGGCCAGGGTCCTGATAATTGAGCAATACCCCTCCCCAGACAAAGGAGGTTGGGCCCTGCCAGGTAGCAGATAAAAGGTGGTTTTTCAGGTTTTTAGTATGTAGATTAGTATGGTAATGTAGTAGTTCTCATAGGCTCTATGTAAATTCTGTAGGTTTTGTATCCTGTACTGGTTGGTTGGTGCTAACCAGAATATTCAGTATAGAAAGAGAAAAAATGTAATGTAACAGGAAATTCAGCCTCTTAGGCGCTTGGACCTTTCCTCCTGCTGCTCCCTTCCCTTCCCTTTGCTTCCTCCAGACCACGCTTGAGCCGGTGCTGGTTAGGTTGCCTTTCCCCACGACCAATAAACCATGTGTCCTAAGAGCATCCCGGTCTCCGGATATCTCTTATCGAACCTCACGGCAGCCCGATTCCAATAGAAACCTTTTCAGGAAACCTACCATGCTGTTTCTGCTTAGGGTTGTACATCTTCCACCAGCGAAAAATGATAAATCCATCTTGAATTCTAAATCAAATAAATTGGAATAAAACAGAAGTTGAGAGAGTGACAATTTGACATCCTACATGCAGTTTGTACAGAGATCTGCAGCTGAAGCAGTGTACAAGCAACATGAAAGCACAAAGCATTACAGCACATGGTGTATTACACAATTCCTGGTTTAGCTGCAACTCATATAAAATCCCATACCCATTGCCTCCTCAAGGTTTTCCAAATCTGACAGCAAGAATCAAAACTGCAAACTATTTGCTGGACTGCAGTTCATGAAACAAATTATTCTGAATCCCAGCAAATAAATGCCAACTACTTGGCCAATGTGAATCTTCCAGACTTAAGAGCAGGAGCATGAAGGAGTCAAAGACATAAATGAAAAAAACGGTTCTCCTTCACACTCCAACGTGGTTTATTTGACAAATATTAAGGACAACTACAATTTTATCCAGCACTCATTTCCAAATGATAAAGCTAAAGCAGCAAATGAGCTCACAAGTATGTGGGAGTGTTAAATACTAGCACCAAATGAGACACTAACTCTTATAAATACACTGCTCATTTGGAAGACTGCATTTTGATTTGTGCTATTTAGACCTGTATTTAAAATACTTATTTAGAAGGGGGTCTCCCTTGGAAATCTGTACCTGATGGACATGTCCTCTGTGATGAAATAGATTTCACGCACCATGACTTTCCCAGACAGCACAGAGAACGAAAAGGAACCTAATTGTAAAAAAAAAAAAAAAAATATATAAAAGGTCTATTAGCCTAAAGCTTTTGATTTTGTGACCAGGGAGAATACAGCATTACATTATCTGAAATGGGTTAACCAGGTATCTTGAGTTTTCCCTTAGAAGGGAAGTCAGAGATTCAAAACAGAAGACAAAGCACACAACTAAGACAAAGCATCAACAACTAAGGGATGCTGGGTTTGGCACCACCCAACAATACAACCAAGCCCCTGAGACACATGACTCACTCAGAAACATCCAGGTGCCTTGCAAAGCTCAAAAGAGGTAGAAAAGCTGTTTTGAACATTTAGAGTCTCAAGCCATTGTGTGCAAGACCATAATCAGAGAAATAAAGATTCCTGATGGACTGTTTTTAAAATTTTTAAACGGCTGTAAGGATTTTGGTCCAATTATTTATGACAAATTATGTTTACAGCAAGAAGGATTAATAACTATGAAAAGACCAGCAGGTAATGCAATAGCCCAGATTTTTCCTAAGGCTTTTCACCTCACTCCCAGAAAGTTAAGTACACCATAATTTTTTTTAAAAATCTACATTAAACAACTGAAACCAAGCTGTAAATCATGGGATTTAATTAATGTTATGTTCTACTTACTGATGATGCTTTTAAAGAATACCACATATTTGGCCAGCCATATCAACTGCCCTTACTTAATAGCAACTTCACAGAGAAATTTTAATAAAAGCCTATAGATCAAGTGTAGCAGCCAGTAAGTATTTCATTTGTTTTGCTCTTCAAAAAAGCTGGATTTGAACATGGTTTGGAATACAGTTCTTAGATTCTTGAGGACATAAGCAAATTAATTGTAAGGGTGTCTCTGGCAGGCCAAGCCTGAGTGGGATTTTTTTGTTCTAAATTTTCACTACATTTATGATGTATAGCTGCAGAAAAAGTCAGAACTAAAGTCATTGCTATTCTGTGAAAGAGAGGAAGACAGAAGAGCAAGTGAAAGAAAATTTAAAGTGTGATCAGTGAGGTTGTGACTCAGCACCAGATATTTTTGTAAGTGGGTGAGTGCCCAAGTGATTTGCACTGACCCGTTTTATTGAAAAAAGTTTAAAATATTTTAATAAAAAGTTAATGGATTTTGATGCAAAATGTTCTAGCCAGTATCAACTCTACATATCATAGTCCCGTTATGGATCAACCTGTGATTAGGTGTTCTGACAGCTTATTTAGAAAGCAAGGACAGTGCTGGAACAGGGACTCAAGGCTTGAGTCTCTGCTTTGAATCCACTGAATGTTTTCAAATCACTCTAACAAAGGAACACTGGGTTCACTTCAAGTTCTTAGCAAACTGAGGTACGATAAAAAGCAGCAGACAAAGAGTGGCATTCCATTAATCATAACTTACCAATATGGATGTAGCCATGTTTATATAATCTGTTAAGAACCAAGGTTAAAATGAGTCCAATGTTCCGGGAATTATAGTAAGTTAGGTAGATAATCCATCCACAGGACAATATTGTTGCTGTTGAAAGATTACAATGAATTAAAGCATTTTTTTAAAGTACACTGACCCAGATAAAAACCTTACCTATTAGGACTAGGAGGCATAGTAGTGTTCTTCCTGCTCTCTAAAAAATTTGAAACTGATGGGACACTTTAATGGGTGTTTTCAGAGAGATGGTGTGAGAAGGATGTGAAGAGATAGGGGGAAAAAGGGGAAACGGGAAGTCCAGAAAAAATTAGATTTTTCACTGCTCTTCAATTCCCCAATATAAAAATCCTGTCCTCCCAGAGGACCTGCAGAAGGCAGCACATTATTTCATTACATCACTTACCATCTAAGAAATTAGATTTTATACATTGAATTGTAACATGCATTGTCCCACACAGACATTTATTTCAGAACACCCTAAAAAAACCCAACACCACCGAAGTCATACTACATACCTTCCCTACTCTTCTCCAAATTGTGAACTGTAACTTAAATTTCTAGTCTTTCATATATTAGAACAGGAAACATTATCATATACGAAACCATCTCCTACAATGCTGTATCCAGAGAGAAATGTACCAGCCCTTGGGTTAGCAGAAATATCTCAACAGTTCAAGTACAGAATTTGATAGGGAAAAAAGGAAATAGCAATCCAATGAGAAACACTATTAAAAAAAAAAAATTAGGTCTGCTAATCCCCAAAGTAATTTTTACTTTAGTTGATTAAGAGCTAGTAACCTATTTCTAATTACAAGGGTTCTCTAAGCTTCCAGAAGGACAAATCCAAAAGGAATGGTACTGCCAAGGAATGGACTAGTTCTAACTCACCTTACTGATAATTACCATTCTGTTTCACCCAAAGCAGAGTAGGGAAAAAAACCTGAACTTTGTAACAGAAGTTTTTCGTTTATGCTAAAAATGGAAATTTTTTCTGGAAAATCTAAAGTGCAGAAAGGCATAGGAGCAAGACACCTTCACTTTGAAGAGAGTTCAGATGATCACTCAAAAAAAAAATTACAAAAAATTTACAAAAACAATCTGTTCTTCCACTGTTCCTTTATTTTTTCCAGTGGGATACTCCACTGCTTCACAACAATACTTCGCTGAAAGAGAAAGACAAGGTGAAAATGACTCCCATGGCTTTTGTTGTGTCCTTACTGGAAAATGGATCCAGTGTGACCAAAATTGAAGCAGCTCATGTCCTCAGGCAATAAGCTGCTTGACACGTTTAACAACCCAAATCTGTGTGGTTCATCACACAGGAAAGAGCAGGGAGGGTGGAAGCTACATCCCAGGAAAGAAACTCAGGTTGGCATTGAGGGCAGGCACATTCCAAGGACAGTGTTCACCTTCCCCACTTTCAGGTGAGTAAGCTCCTCACTGCAGGTCCTCTGTGGGAGGACTCACACTCTGAGGGTCCATAAAGCTCAACTGGAGGCTAAAGTTCAACTAGACACTGCCAGATGGCTCAAGGCAGGAAGATGCCCGCGTAAGGTGAAACATACTGAGAAAAATTGGGAAAGCAGTGCAGTATTCAGGCCTGATCCATTGCCTTCAGCACTAGACTCACCTGCCACAAACTGTAGCCTTTTCCTTCACCAAGTCCCATAAACTTCATTAATTTCATTATTATAATCTTGATTTTTAAAGCCTCTTCACTGAAACCAAGTTTTGGAAATTGCATTTCCAAAGTTTTACTGCATGTGATTTTTAGAAATTATTCCAGAAGTGAGCAACAGCTCTTTGGGGAGCATGTTCATTTCTGGAATTCATCACTGTTTACTGAGACCAGTAGTTAGCTGTTTCAGCATTCAGGAGAGGAAATTACTGATATCTTTTTATGTTCCCTTATAACAGAATGCCATAGGTCAGCAGATAAAAGCAAAGGAGGAAAGGCTGGTTGAAACTGGGTCACTTAATAAACATCACCCGAATGTGTTTCTATCCAAACCTCATAACAGGAAACAAGTCAAAGCTTTTGAAGACAAAATTCTCAGATCTATTTGCATCTGTTCCATGTTTTACCATGAGCTACCACCAGTGACTTCGCCTATTTTCATCTTGACTACACCGAGAACTCTCTCTTGAGTACAAATTTTCCATTTCAACAGATTAAATATGAAATAAATAACAAACAGTAAGCACCCTCAAATAATTTACGTATGTCCTTTCTATTTAATTTGGCCTACTGAAAAATAATTCCGGTATGTCAAGAGCCAACAGACTGCTTTAACTTGTCAGAAGTGAAAGTGAAAAAATAAAGCTCTTTCTGTGCTGCCCCTCACTCCAAGTCCAAAAGTCAAGGCTGGAAAGCAGCATTATCTACCTTTGGAAAAGTCTGAGTTCATTGCACAATTTCAGTATTCCTACATGGACCTGAGTACAACTTCACATTTGCTGTCCTTGATCCACTCATTTATAGATTAAGAAAATAAAAATACCTACAGCAATATAAGCAATAGCACTAGTGCTATTAAAAAAAAAATCAGCATACCTAAATCAGGCATGTTTACAAATCCGGCTCGTTACTGATTAAATGACAGCTTGGCTTAAAGGCTCATTGTGGCACACAGTTTAGTCTGCAAGCTGTGTCATTCAACACAATAGTCCTTAGATCACTTTCCAAACTACACCAGATTAAATGGCAGGTAAGCACATACTGGCATAAGGAAATAATCATAGCTGACTGTCATGCTAATCCTTTGTTACAGTATCATAAAAGAAATTTAACCAAAACAAACCTTACCTACTAACAGCCAAACCACATTGGAGTCATGTTCTGTCAGGAAGTCTTCCAGCTGCGTGATACTTGGGACAAAACTATCATTTTTTCTTTGATCCATTGCTACACTGTTTTTGCATCAGCACCTATAGAACTGAAAGAAAAATAAAACCATTTCAAAACCAAAATGTGTAGCAAGCACAGTACAGTTTGGAAAAAAATGGATTATGTACCCCTTAAATCATCTCCAGCAGTCTGTTTCACACAAATACAAATGTACTTGTTTTATTGCTTCAATAACAGCTTCATGATTATCAGCTACCTCTTCTACACCAGAGCTCCAAAACCACTTCCCCTCATCTCTCCTGGAACAGTTTCCAGGCACGTGACTGTCCCAAACAAACTACATATCAACAAAATACCAAAATATGCTCTCCAAATTTAGTATCCTGAATGCCCTGTGCAGCACACAAAAGCAAATAAATGTCTAAAACTGTTGTGCCACAACAGCAGTAAGTCAAAAGGCAACTGAACATACAAGGCAAAATGAAGCTGTATTAAGCTTACTAACATGCAAAAATGTAACATGAGACTAAACCCCTGCCCTTGCAGAAGGAAAGGCCAAAGGAGACACTTCTAGGAGTTATGGAAAATTCCCAAAACCTCCTGATCCACTGTGTCCATTAATTCTGCTTAAGGATGGATTTGCATAGTTTTGTAAAATCTGACTACCTGGTTGATCTGTTATAGAGAACAGAAAATCAGTCCTTCTGATCTTACACACTTCTTCAAATCACCCATAAATCACCTTGCAACTGGGTTATATTAATTAAATGTGACTAGCAGGGAGTTGCTCAACTCAGCAACACCTGTAATTACACAGCAGTATTTTTGTTGCATTGGCTTCATTTGAAGTCTTCTCTCTTGGACTTTATCTGTCAAATCTTACAAAAAAAGAAGCATTAATTCTGCTTCTTTTTTTATTTTCTAACACCTTCCAGCTCCTGGCAGCCTGTCTCCCCGACAGTACTCAATCCTCAAAAAATAGGAGCAGACTTTATACCCCTTTGTTATGAAGTCTCTGCTAGTTTCTCAATCAAGGGCTCTAGAACAAAAAACTAATATTGATGAGTCCTTGGATTTTCAGCAGCGTAATGGCTTTGGAATAGTCAGTATTTGCAAATGTTAGCAATAAATGTAGCAACGCATCTCTTTTTTCCTTTAATATTCACACTACTCTCATTATTTTAACTGGAAGAAGTTGGAAAAAACCTGCCTTTAATGCACTTATTTCTCCTGCTGTATCCCCAACTAACTGCCTGTGTTTAGAACTACAATAGGAATACAGTCTCAAGAACAAGTGTTAATAATTTGTTCATTACTCCTTCTGCAAGCTGGAATAGAATGGGGAGGAAACAACATGAAAGCAGAAAACAGAAAAGAAGAAACAAAGAAACATAATGAACCAACACCAGTTTCCAGTAGGGATGATAAAAAAGCTACCAACCTACTCCCCTACAACGGAGAGGAACAAGAGGAATAAACATCACACACACACAGAGACTAAGAAAGAAGCCGCTGTTTCAGAAGGGACTTTAGAACAGCAAATTAAATCACATAATGGCACTGTGATTTGCTTTAAGACGTCCACAGTACCTTAATAAAAAAGCCATATGTCCGTTTGTATGATGAAGCTGATGATGCCTCTGCAGGCAGCCTCCAGGAGCCTTTTAACCCCTGACTCACAGGGTAAAGAGAGAAAGCCAGATCAACACTTCCAGCATAAAAGGATGGAAGAACTTGTTCTCCCCCTTCTCACCAAAAGACAACAGGGTCACTCTGTTATGACCAAGACCACCATGGAAATGTTGTCAAGAGATGAGGACTGTCCATCTATTGCCTCAACCACCAATATTTATCTCCTCAAGGAAACAAACCATGGCTTTTCCCTAAGAAATTATCACCCAAAATTACATGATACTGAGCCATGATTAAAAATCATTAAATAGGACTGTGGCAAGACAACTTGGTGACTGAAAGTATTGAATCTTGATACTTTACTTTACTTTAAATAAAGACAGTGTTCATTTTTTTGTTTTTTCTCATCACTATCCATAACCATAAACTGGACATACTTTCAAACTTGTTCTGGGATACATTTGCTACCTGCATGCAAGTAAATTCAGGAATCCCCCATCACTCATCATGTGTCAATACAACATATTTGAGCTTCAAAGATAATCTTTTAATACCCTGGCCCACTGACTTTTTTTTTTTTTTCCCCTCTTTTGTTAGGGTACTCTTTGCTCTTGATCAAGTTCATTAAGGGAAGATGATGGCAATAAAAATGTAACCACCCAAAACCATGCAGCAGCAACACCTGCACTGGATGTGAGTTTTCAACATATCTCTCAGAGGAATCAGGTGCTTAATCCACTCAGATTACTGTAGTGGAAAGGGGATACAAGCAGAGACTTAAGGAGTACACACTGCTCATAATGTCCCAGTGCATTTATAAGGTTCAGAGGATGAAGGGGCAGGAGCTGGACCATCAGGATTGCTAAAAGGAAGAGATGCAGTCTTCTCAGAACAGGTATTTGCTACTTTCAGTAACCAGCTTTTCTTTCTGTCCACAGTCCTGCACCTTCCACCCCCTATACATTGTAACCATTGGTTTAAATCCTGGACCTTGCAGCCTTCCTCTCCCATGCCCTGTATACTATAACCACAGACTTGAATCCTGCAGGCCTCTCATGCCCACACTCTGCTACATTTACTCCTGTGTGCAAATTTAAGCTTGCCATCAGAGCAACTGCTGCATTCTCCAGGAACAGTGATCCATAGGCTGCTGAGCCTGGAATGTTCTTTCATACTGCCTACTGTATTCTCTGAAGCAAACTCTACAAGGAACTACTCTTGGAATGATGAGACCCCAGGTGTGAAATTGACTCTTGCCAACCATGCAAATACACAAAAGAAAATGTAACAAAGAGGAACAGAAACCCAGAACTTCACATTTGTAGTTCTGCATTTATTCATAATTTTTTCTCAAGGTATCTGCTGTTCTGTGATGAACAGCTCAGTCAGCATGCTGAAATATAGTCCAAAATCATGATAAGTGTTTGGATTTATTTGCCTTCCCCTTGCCTTATTTTTTAAACATATTTTTACTACTCATTATGCTACCTGTGGCTCTCATTTATTACCATGCTAATAAATACAAAATGCATTAGCTTTCTCCTGGGAAGAAGAGAGGAGAAAAGGAATACTCTGTGGCACTGGGTTGATAGAGCACTGATACTCATATTTTGTCTTCACAGCAGTCCTTTAGGGCATCACATAGTCGTCTTTCTCCAAATAAGTATCTGAAGCAAGGAGAGATAAAGGCTAAATCCCTTATTTATGATGCCCAAACTGAAATACTAGGGGCCTGCTTTTCAGGTTGTGCATGTTTGGAGCACTTTACAGGCTCAAGGCAGACACTGGACTGCCTTAAAGATATGAGGGTATGACTTTACTGTCAAGTTGCACTTTGTGGTCAGTGAGGCTGTATTTATAGCAAAACCATATACTTAACAGACTTTAAAAAGTGAATTTTAATTACTTGTGTCACACATTACCCATTCTCCACAGTACTAAAAAGAAGCAAGGGAAGTTATAATCCCTGGGGGGATGCACTTCATATTCAGCCTGCTTCCAGTGTTACAAACCCAATCCAGTTTTCACCGCAAATATTCCATCCCTAAAAAGTCAAACACTCAAAAGCGGCTGCTCCTAATCTTTACAAACTCATTTCAATCACATCAGATAGGTAAACTCGTTTTAACCTCAGCCTGGCAAATTAACTCAACACCAAGAACAAACCTCTGCTTGAACTATATCATTAAAAATTTATAGGAGGCATGCATATATGCAAGAGCTGGCAGGAGAGAAACCAGAAACTCGGTGAGCCAAGTGCAGCCACTTGGCAGGGACAGCTGCATCAACCTGTAAAAGGTCTGTCCTGCACCTACACCTGAGCACAAAGGCAACAAATGTTTTACTCAGTGCCTGGGAGCATTAGGGTGATGTGGGTCTTGCGCTGGGCAAGAAGAAGAAAAGGAAAATTAAATGTCTGTTTACCACATTCTTTGTAAAGCCGTTTTCCTGGCACGCCCTTGTAGAAGCAGCTGAATAAAAGGGGTGTCCAAAGGTGGGGGAAAAACTGGCATTTCATATTGAGAAGAAATACTTTTATATAGTCATGAAGTGGGTAGGGAAATAATGGACATGGCCAACTCCCCTATTACTGCTGGAATTCACAGGGGGAACAAACCAGGAGTTTAAATTTGCCAGACATATCCCTCAGATCTTCACAGAAATCAAGTGCTTATCAAATACATGTTAATTGGTGTTATTAGAGGTTAACTACCATTCCAAGGATACTCCCAACTTCTACAGCAATTATTAATTAGTGGAGTTACAATTACACCCAAAGTGTCACACTAAATGACAGGAGGCAAATCCCCCGGTCTCTATAAATGCATGTAGATAATATGTCTAGATGCCTCATCTCAAAAAAGAAGCCATACCTAAGGCAGCTCCTTAAAGGAAAGAAAAGGCATTTTTGCATTCGCTGTCTTTCAAAGGGTCTCCAGCACTTCTGCTATGAAATCAGAGGTTTAGATAAGTAAATGATACTATAAAGGAGGCCCACAAACATAGACACAATTTTCCTCTCAGAATATTCTTACTCTGTCAGCACCCAGAGGCACATTAAACACATCTCACAAAACAAAAAGCTGCCAACCTTGGCACCTGTCCCAAAACTCTCCAGCTAGGTCAAACACTTCAAACCCATCACAGCACAGCTTAGGAAACTCAGCTACTCTTCAGTCAACAAGTAAAGGAAAGAGGAAGGAAGAGAGGGAAGGTTGTTCTCAAAAAAAAAAAAAAAAAAAAAAAAAAAAAAAAAAAAAAAACAAAAAACCCCAACCAAACCAAAATAGCAACTAAAATAACCCAACCAACCAACCACAACAACAACAACAAAAAACAAAAAACAAAAACAAACAAACAAAACAAAACAAAACAACCCCACAACACCAAAAAAAACCCCACAAAACCAAAAAAAAAAACCCACCACAAAAAACCAAGGGAAGTGACAGCACTCAGAGCAATTCTGCCATAGGACAAATTGCATCGTCATTAAAATTAGCAGCTCTGAGCTTTTTTAAGAAAACAGCAAAAATTCAGGTCTATTTTCCTCCCTGCCAGTGCTTGAAGTCCCACTAGCGGTAAACTGTAAACAACATGAACTGGAGCTTTAATTATACTAATGAAACCCTGCTACAACCCCCAGCAGAAGCAGCTGCACTGAAAGCAGAGCCACACCTGGTTGAGCCGGTGTGTGGACAGCCTTAGTCAAACAAAATTTGCACTACAGTAGCTTAGTAAATAACAGGTCTACTTCAAAATTAATTAAATCAAAATTAAAGCATACTCAAAGGAACAAGACAGAAATCATTCTCACAACAGCCTACCCAATGAGGTAGGAGTTACACAGCACAAGTGGTATCTTTTATTTAACTATTTTTAATAGTACATGGCATGAGTTTTCCTACAGAAGAGATCAAAGACAAATTTCTGCTATGGCAACCAGCATCCAGTACTTCCACTGCTAGCCTAGGAATACCTGATTGAATTGGGATGATTTTTCACTTAACTTCTAAAAAGTAAAAAAAATATACAAATATATAATTAATATATATATAAAATATAAAATAAAATACACTTCTTAAAATTAAAAATAAGTCTTGTCTCCCAGACTTCTTCAGGGGAGCTGGTTCTTTTCCTGCTTACATTACGAGGCTTTGATGCTGCAGAGGAAGAAAATGACAAAACCAAAATAAAAAAAAAAGCCCAAACCCCACAAACAATGGAACCTAAAGGCTCACAATAGTAAAAATAAATATTTTCCTCATGCTCACTCCTCAACTTGGAGAGAAAAATAAAAATATTGCCTCTGGGGCCTTTGTTGTTGGTCGTAACAAGAAGGCAATAACTTGGTTTTTTCCTCCCCTTTTTTAATTTGAGTACAGCACTGTACCTTTGAAATACTTTATGAAACAAAGTCATCTACTCCATACCTATGAATTTTTCCAGAAGTATACTTCCTCTAAATTTCTCCTCTGATACATCACCACAATTTGGGGAAAGGGGAAGTCTTTGCCATAAATCAAACTAAGAGTCAGTCTTGTTCATACCATCATCCTTAAGGAAACTACCTATAGGTTCACCCCATCCTGGAATCACCACAAAGATTTTGGTGCAGCAATAAGCGCTAGAATAAGTTATGTGAGGAGATAAGGAGTTGCTAGGAGAAGGTATTACATGTCACAGTATACACAGGATAATTCTGCACACTGCTAACCAAAAGCGTTAACCTCTTGCCTACTTCCCACGGGATAAAATGGTGCAAAAGAGCAATCACCAAACAGCAGCTGATGGACAGATTTCACGTGCCAAAGTTCTCTAAGAGCATTCCCAAAAGGGTGAGTGACTTCAGCACGCCACACACAAGTATAAGAGCTCTCCCTAGATGCGACCATACCTTCACATGATGAGCCCAGACAATCCATCCCAAGCAAAACCTACTCATGAACACTGTCAGAACATGCAAATTCAGGCCATGATCCTAAGCAAACATCCCTAAACATTCATTCAGAGCCAAGTGCCTAACTGGACGCTCAATACTGTTTTTATCAATGGCTGTTTGAATAACCTATTAACATACTTTTACAAACAAGAGGAACACTCCCTCTTCCACCCCAGTTTTTCTTCTCAGTTGCCAAAATTTCTGGCCCCCTTGTTTAACTGGTCACTACAGATAAAAAGGGGGAAACCCCTGCACGGCTGCACAAAAAAGAACAAGCCAGAAAAGCAGAATTACTGGATTAAGTGACACAACAGAAGAACTCACACGGCAACAACTGTGGCCTTTTCAATAAACCTAATAGTTACATGTAGCAGCAAACTACCGGCTTGGGAACTTTCCACAAAGTTGAGAGAAGGCTGCGGTGGAGATGCGTCTTAGGATGGGCAACTAGTCCAGACAGAGATTGTGACTGGGATATTTGCTACATGGCCACCTCCAAAACATACCTCCACCGTATCAGTGTTACATTATGTATTGTATCTGTTATGTACATGTTACATTGCTAACTATATCGGGTTTTTTATTGGTAATGCAAAGTGCAAGCACGTTACCATAACATCATTACGTATCATTACCACTACAGCTTCAGACACACCAAAAAGCAGGTGCACGTCCTGTTAAATCACTGTGTGTGTTAAACCCTCGCAGGACCAGAGGCACTGGCAAAGATCGCCTTTCACCGCTCAGAGCCCAGCACAGGGAAACTTCCCTTGCAGGCCACACACAACGGAGGCGCCTGAGCTCCCGCCCCCTGGCCTCACACCCTTTCTGCACGGCGTTAACCCACGCCAAAGGGAAAACACTGAATCCCCGACACCGGAGGGGCGTCTGCTGGCATCGCTCCCCGGCAGAGCGGCCGGGACCACGGGAAGCACGGCGGGACTGGCACCCGGGGGACACCACACCGCCCTCCGGGGCGGAAGGATAGGCACCGGGCCTTCTCCCCGTCCCGGCCCGGCAGAGCCCCGCGCCGAACCACGGCTCCTCCCGGCGCGGGGGCGGCTGCGTGCTCCCGGCAGGCCCAGGGCGAGCGGCGGGGCCGAGCCCTGCGCGCCAGGCCCATCCCGGTGGGAAGCGGAGCACAGCCCGGTCCCAGCTCCCCCCCACACTTACGCCATCGCCCTCCGCGGCTTCTCCCCCGCGGACCCGGAACCGGCGGCGACGGCGGCGGCGGGGGCCCTCCCGCACCTCACGGTGAAGGCGCGGCCCCGCCCACGGCGCCGCCGCAGCCAACCGAGAGGCGCCGCCGGCCCGCGCGGCCAATGGCGGTGCCGTCCGCCCCCCGCGGGGGCGGGACCGAGACGCCGCTCCGCCAATGGCAAGGGCGGCGCCTGCCCCGTCTGTGTGTGTGCGGGGAGCCGCGCCCGCCCCTCCGCGGCGCGCGCAGGCGCGGGCACAGCTGGAGCCGCCAGATGTGCGCGTTGCGCTCAGGGCCGCGGGCGTGGCCGGAGCCGGTACCTTGCGGGGTCGGCGGGCACACGGCCCCGAAATTGGAGTCTCGCTGATGGATCTCGCCGCCGGCGCGGTTGGCTGCCCGTTAAGACGGGAGAAGCGGTGCTGCCCGCCCGCCAGCGACTGGCGGAGCGAGCGCCTGCGCGCCCGCGGCACCTGCCGCTCGCCCTTGTCCTCGCAGCGCTTAACTGCGAGGCACCAGAGGGGTTTGTTGGACGAGCCGGCCGGTAACGGGCTGTTCGTTTTCCTGCTCGTTGTTTGTGCCCTCCGAAGGAGGTGAAGAAAGCTGGCTCCCTGAAACCAGATAAAAAGTGAATTTTCAGGCATTTTTGAACACGTGTGGCCGTGACTTGACTGCCGGGTGTAGCCAGATATGATAAGTGCACACATTTCTTTAGAATCGCCCCGGCATGAAAAAAACACATAGATTGCTTTAAAATCACCCAGGCGTGCATCCTCCAGCCTTCAGTAGCACACTGGAGGAAACCGAAACAGTGGGTCTGTGTGTGTGTACATGTACCTTCTTCCATCAGGTCCTTGCGCACTGTCAACACTGGTGCTGAGCTCTACGTTCCCTCAATGCCCCCAAGGTTTCCAGAAGCTGCCCCACGCCATGTCTCCCGAGGGCTACCCATCCTTGGGCACCTGGATCAGAAGGCTTGGTACCTGCAAAATAAATCCTGTGGGTGAGAAACGTAGATTCCCTAAGCCATGGTGCTGCTCTCACTGGCCTGACAGAGAGACCTGTCTATGGGCTGTCTGGATTTGCTTGGGCCAAAGTGAAACTGAGCCCAGCTGAACATAAGGCTTGTGGCTCCTCTCTGCGAGCCACGTGTTCCTGCCTCCTTGGCTCATGTTTGCTCAAGCATTCTGCATGGTTTTCTCTGCAGAGTCAACTTTCAGCTGGATCAGTAAACTGCGAGCATGATCCTGCTCGCTGCACAAGGGCATGGATGCCCCTGGGGGCCAGGCAAGAGCTCTTAACCTGGCAGAGAAAGGCACTGGCAGGATTATCCCTTGAGCAGTGCCACAAACCACAGGTGAACCCTGACCCTAGCTACCCCCAGCGTCCTGCTGGACAGAGCCGTGCTCAGAGCAGCTCCAGGCATCCTCCACCCAGCAGATGAGCCACCATCAAAGCCAGCCTTACTTAATGAGGTTTATCCTCACTGTTTTATATTACATTCCCATCATACTAAGCATAGTAAGAAAAATATTGTTTAAGTATTCCTGGTTTTCATCTTGAAATACCACCCACCCCCCCCCACTCCTTCCCTGCTGTTGCTAGAGCCATGCACTCCAGCACACTTCCCTGACCTACTGTGCTGAAGGGATGGAGTCTTGGGAGGCTCTTCCAAGTGTTTTACCCACATGGTGCCTGAAGGCTTTAATGAGGTCCACGCAGATAAGTCACACAAAGAAATTTTAGCTCAAAGCCATCATTGGAACTTGGGGGAGGTGGGCCTGTGCCTGCTGTAAGAGATGGAGGTGAAAGCTTTAATGCTGATACAGGCCTGGCTGGAAAACTGAAATACAGAATTAACGCGAGGAAAAATATTCACCCCTCTACACCTTTGAACTTATTTGTTTTCTAAAGGACACTAATATTTACATTCTCTGTAAAAGAAATGTGCACTTCCTTCTCACAAAAATATTTTTATGTTTGACTAGACTTATTTTTAAACTCTTATCAATACAGGGCAGAATGTGTCCCAGAACAACCAAAATAAGGCAAGGGGAGAAATTATTTCTATTCTTAGTGTAATACCACAACTTTAAGTTACCAGGTTTGAAATAGAAAAGCCAGGATAGCCGAAACTCTGGGTCTTATTCCAATTCCATGGCTGGGCAGGAAATGGAGAGGCTTTATGTCTACTTGTGCAATAGATAAAATCAAGCCCATAAGGTATTCCACACAGTATTTTTAAGCAAAAGTCAGCTTAAGTCCAAAATGTTCATCTAAAAAATGAGCCCCTGTGCATATATGTAACATCCCTGCGATTTCACTTTGCCTTAGGACAGCCAGCAGCACTGTAGTTTGCTATGTCTTTGCTCCTTTCTTTGTTAATGCAGCAAGAATAAGAACTATATCCAAAACTGGTAACAAAGAGTAATTTTAGCAATTATTGCCAACAGTTCATATAATTTTTAGATAAAATTTGTCCTGTTTTCAGATCCCTCTATTTTTACACCTGAGAATTATTTTTTCAGCATCATTTTACTCAGTTCAAGGAAATTGGTTCTTCTCAGGCTCTCACCATGTCTTGCACATGGACAACACAGAGAGTCACTGTGTCCCAGCCTGGGGCCATGTAAAATGGGTGCCAGGATTTTCTCTTTTTAGGTGGGCTCTTGGTGTTATGTGCAAGTTTCTGACCCCTGAGTGCAGCTCTGTGGAAGCAGGGGTGTTGCCTGCGTGTGACAGGGACTGGAACTAGTGGCTGCTGTAGGTTAGTGCTGACGTGAGCGTTGTGGATTCTCACAGCACCCTTGCCTGATTGCCTGCTGCTTTTTTGAAGACTGCATTTTTGGGATGTTTGCCTCTGATGCTGATTTCCATCACCAGTTTCATTCCTTCCATTGCCTCCCATGACCTTTTGGGGGAGTGTCTACAAATTAGCTCCTGATATTTTCCCCCTGCTTTCTTTTCATTCTCTCTCTTCTTAAAGGAGTTTTTCCTTCATTTTCTTTCCAATAAGGACTGATGTCAAATCGTTTTTCTCAGCCCTTCCTTCTGTATGCTGATTCCAGACAATATATTTGATGTTTGAAATTTATTTGTAGAAATTACTTTTAAAAGGGTAAATTAACAATCAAAGCTTCAAGATATCTTAGCCACACAAATCTAAAAGCTCATGTCATAAGAGAAATTAATCGATAATTACCTTTGTCTTCTGTAACCCAGTTGTTGACTCAGATCTGAAGCACCAGGAAAGCCTCTCCTGACACATTGAGCCATTCTCGAGGCAGCTTGAGATTAACAGATGAAATACAATGCACAGCAACACAATTCCATACCTTTGAAGCAGAGTAACAAAATGACTGTAATATCTAGAGTCATATTTTGTAGGGTGGGGCTAAATCAGGAGGTTCTTCCACTCCTGTCTGCTCTGTAACATACCAGAGGCTCATTTCCTTTTTGGGGGAAAAGTGGCAGCTTCTGGTTTTATGGTGGTGATATGTATATGCACATATGGCCCAGGCTTGAATGTTGTCTCTAGGGTGTAACTTTTCTATCCTGCACAAATTTTTCTCATGGTCTAGAAAACAGAGAATATTTCATCCTTAATTCTTCCCAGCATATGATGTTGTATCTCTAGTTATCAGCATGGCAACTGAAAAGAGATTTTATAAATGTTACATCATCATATAACTTTCAAGTTAAGGAACATTACATACTCTATGCTTTAACTTGTTTTACATTGGGTGGCATTCCCATTTACCTCAGTATGTTTATTTTCATGCCTGAAATTCCAAGACTTTCTTCATAAGCAAAGAGGAGTAGTTGAGTAAAAGCACTGTCTTTAAATTATTTATGCCTCTTCTGCTTTGCAGTGGAAGATGCTTCTCTGAACATTGTTCTAAAAGCTCCCAAGTCATTTAGCCCATTGATTTATTTTTGGGTGATGCCATCCAAGGGTCAAAGACAAACTGATGTCAAGGCTGCCAAAATTTATTCAGACAGAACCAGAAGCTGCTGGGTACTTGGCACTATTTAACAAAAGCAAAAATATGACTGTGAATATTCAGAGTTGTTTTTTTTTCTGGGACTTAAACCATTTACCTTAGGGCAGCCCTGGCATTTTCCAGGGGAATGGAGCAGTCACTGCCCAGCTGACATTAAATGACACTCACAGGTATGACTCCTCTAAAAATCCTGCAACAGCCCAGTAAGCAGAACCAGGCATTCAGTGGAGATGGAAGCTGATTCACTGGCATCAGTTACTTGAGGAGACAATTCATTTAATCAGGAGGCTGTAAAGAGCCTTTCCATAACCTTAGCAGATGGAAAAGCCCTTGTCAGGCAATCCTCTTGCAGGAAGTTCTCTAAGAATACCAGGAAATTGTTTTCCTGATGCTGCATTTGGTATCAAAGGAGGCTGCAGAGCACAGAAGTGGGCATCTCACACCTTTGGTGGACTGAGAGCAGCATGGTAATCAACTCAGAATTCTAAATATTTCCCTCTTGCCCCCAGCTCTGAGACAACAATTGCAAATAAATCGGAAAGAAAGAAGCACATTGATATCACTCTGTGTATTATGAAATTTAATTCTGTTTTAAGCTCTGCTTTAATGAGGGATTTGGAGTTGCTGGAGCTGTGAGGATATCAGTGGTTGATTTATGCTTCATCTAAATAACATCAGTATTTACTATAAAAGTTCATTCTAGATTACATTAGAAACAAACAAACAGTGAGCTCAGAGATAAAGAAATATAAATATTCCTTATGCAAAATATTCACAACACTGCAAAAACTCACTTCAACAAGCCAGAAGCTGCTGGGTCAAAACACCCACATCCTTTAACTTCAGGGCAAAATCTTAAATTCCTTGGTTCTTTTCATCTGAGGATAAAATCACAGACACTTAGTTCAGAAAACAAACAAATATTAATAATTTGTTTTAAGTACGTAATTTGCCAGAGCTGGAAGTTGCTTGTTATCAATTACAGAATTAATTTATTCCATACTTGACCTTTCAGTACTCAGTGTCTTTTTAACTTCCAAAGCATATTTATTCAAGGAGTTTCATTGAACATTGCCTGTCTTTCAAAGGAGCTCCCAATTTCATTCTCAAACAGGTTCCTTAACTGAGGAAATCATCCTTGCTCCATGAGTAATTTACTGGTGTCTGGATCTGTGCACCCAGATCTTATGTGAATATAAGAAAAATGTAGAAAGATCAAGGTATTCTTCATTCAATCCCTAAGCAAAATGCAAAGGAAAATATAACTTACCTTACATAAAGGTTATGCCCTTATTACTCCAAACTAAGCAATGTAATTTTCACTTTGATCAGCAGTCAGAGTAGAATATGAGAATACTAACAAAACATGTTCATTTTTATTAGTTTCTTCAAATTATCACTTTCATAAACTCTTTCCTTCTGGTGTAATTAATGAGTGTGACTGTAAACCAACACTAATAATAAAATCTGCATTTTAGATAATGGGTTGTGGAACCTTAAACTGTGTATTCTATTTTCATCTGCTGAGAGCAGTTGAGGGATTGTTCTTTGTCTCTTGTTTACTCTGAAAGGAGGGGGGCGGGTGCCTTTTGATAATGGCCCAACTGTTAAAACCAGGTAGGGCATTGTTTCTTATCTCTCTTCACGATGAGCCATTAAGACTCCCCAGGCTGTTTTCTTCCTCAAGCTGTACCGATTCCCAAAATATACCCACATTCCATCATCTCCCAAAATATACCCACATTCCATCATCCTATTGTGAGATGCTCCACCCAGTGGGGGGAGACAACCGTTCCTACCTGGATAAAAAACTGGGACTCTGGAAGAGGAACCCCTCTTGCTTCACCCGATTACCGGAGGAAGACAGGACCCTTCTCACCATCACCAGACTCCCTCTCACCACCTCTGGACCCTTTTGGCTACAGGATCATCTCCACTCCAACAGAACCACATCTGCCACTCCAGGAGGACTTTTGGACTGCTACCAACGTCCTGACCAGCAGGGCATCAGGTTGTAGCTGACTCTGTCAGGGCTTTCCAAAATTGTTGTTTGTTTGTTTGCTGGTTTGGTGGGGTGGTTTTGTTTTTCTACCACATTTGTATTATTGATATTCCTAGTAAAGAACTGTTATTCCTATTCCCAAATCTTTGCCTGAGAGCCCTTAATTGCAAAATTATAATTTGGCGGGGGTGAGGAGTTGGCATTCTCTATTCTAAGGGAAACCCCAGTTTCCCTGGCAGATACCTGTCTTTCCAAACCAAGACAGTACAAATATTGTTTAGCCAGATTCTCAGGACTGTTCTTGTGTCTCTCATTCAGACCTGTTGGACACAGATTATCGTGTATGGAAACAGGCATCAAACACTCAAAATTAACAGTGATTTCAGCAAGCCCATGGTATAGCTTGTAGAAACTAAAAACTGCTAAAATTCATCTATAGAAACTGTTTTCAGACAGAACTGAACATCCTATTTCTGTGAAAAGTTGGTACTTTTAATTTCAGAAAATGACAGGTAGAAACAAACAAACAGGTAGGCATTCCACAAGATCCCATTGCTGTATCTTGGCAATCCCCAAAACACACCTGAGTGTCCTTGTGTTGCACCTGCACGTGGTTTTTTCACAAAACCCTTCAGTTATTATTTTAAAATCTCACCTTTCTACCTACCCCACATCACTTGCTGGATGTGCACACATGAAGCTTAATTGTGCTACTGCTTCCTTTTTTTCAGTATGGATTTTTTTTATATGGATTATAACTTCCTTACTCTTAAGAAAATGGTTGCTGTTGTGTTTTCCTATGATCTGTTGACTGAACCCACTAAAAACCTGTACCTGGCTTCAGGGCAATATTTGGAAGCCCATAAAGATCCAGGACGTCCTCCCAGCCCCCTGACATGGCCCCAGTGCCACCGTATGCACCACAGGTGACAGTAATATCTGTCAGCATAGAGCTCTTTCTCCCCATCTTGTTTCTGGCCAGTTGCATTCTTGATTTATACTGGATTTTATTGTGTGTGTCCAGCCCTATAAATAGTTATCTGCAGGGTAACTAGAAGCAGCTGTGTCCATTCCTCCAGTGTTCATCTCTTACATTTCATACACTGTGTTTTATGCTGTTCTGCTGTTAATAAATGGCGTCAGATGGTAGGTTAACTTTAGGCTTTAAAATTTCTCTTATTTTTAGTTATTCCGGCTCTCAAAAGAAGTGCATTATACTGAAACACACTATTATTAGACTTTTTGTGCTAGATTTATAGGCACGTAGCATAAGCCTTTTGTCTAGGAAATCTAAAACCCATTTTGAACATATAATGAGATGTATTTACCAAGTGAAGTTTCTTTTTTAAACTGGAGATCCCATTCCTGGCACTACTAATTATCTAGAAAAATGAACTGCCACACAGCAAGTGGGTGTTACACTTTCTCTGTTGCCAGAGAAAGAGGTGCAAGCACATTTCTTTTGGTGGTTCATGACTATTTTTAACTTTAATTTCCTTTGTAATTATTTCCTTTCCTGGATTCATAAATCTGCAGTAGCCTGTTATATAAATCTCAGCTATCCCATGTTTACAAATAATTCTGGCTTATACTCCATGTTCTTTGCACTTTGGCAATTCCCACAGACTTGAAGTTTGGGTGTACAAAGACAGACACAGGGGTATCACCCCATGTTTAATACCAGCTCTGTACAATAAGCCTTTTTTAATAGCAAATATCCACCTACATTTCTTTTAAACCTCCTCCAGCGTTTTTGTTGGAGAAGCTACTTTTCACTTGGTGTCTCAATGACTGCTGTGTGGCAGAACCATACTGAGACTTTGTGGGAGTTTACTCCTTTCATTACTTGTTCATTTTTTGGTTTAGAAGTGAAAGGGATGGAGGAATCCAACAGTGAATTCTTCATGCACAAATATAACATGGATTTTAAGGGGTGATATAATTGTGCCACTGCGGGAATAATGATGCTTAAGTGCAGATTTTAGGAAAATGATTTAGAGGTGACAGAAGAGATGTAAAGGTAATAATTGTGGCACAAAAACCAGACCAAAGGCTGTCAAAAGTGTGCTCATGGAGAGCCATTAAACACAGGAAACAGTGATGGTTTATTATTGTAAATTACTGTGTAATGCAACTTACCTGTGTTCAGTGCTTGAAATGCTTGTGCCCTAAGTGACCAAGGGCTTTGGAAGTTGCCTAGGAGATCCTCTGGCACATTATACACCCCGAATGTCATCTTTTCCCAATCTTTTGTGGATAGCTGCTTGGCAGGTTTACTTTGAGGCCACAGAGGTGACCACACTCATCTAGAGCACTGCCTGCTCCTGTGACTGGGTTAAGTGACTTCTTTACAGGTATTTTTCAGGTCTCCTGTGTTTCCAGGGTAAATGGGAAAAATACAGTATTGACAAAGCTGTAAGGACAGTGTCTTAATTCACCGTGGATACCTCCACTTCCAAAGGCCACAGTGTTGAATTGCAAAGATCCTGCATCTTACCTTCCAGGCTCACAACACTTCAGCATGAGCAAGGTGACTTTAAAAATGTCACTAAAAAAACAAGCAGCAAAGGAAAGAGAGCAGCAGAAGAAAGACTTCAAGACATACTGCATCCAGGGAATGAATTAATGAGGTGTCAGCTGAGCATGGAACTCTGGCCCACAGGGAGCTCCCAAGCCCTCAGCTTGGAGAGTGGGATCATGCCCGGGGAGAGCAGAGCAGCGCAAGTGAAGCTTGCTCCTGTTCTCAGTGAAATTACTGGAAGTTTTGGCCATGACATCCAAGGAGGCAGTGTGCATGCCATTAATATTCCCCAGAGACTCAGAGGAAGTGTTGCTGACACTTTCAGAGTGTAATCACTGCAGATCCCACCTGGGTAGTGCACAAAGCAGTGCAAATAAATATATTGTTATTGGTAATAAAATATGATGATGAAAACTGGCTGGTGGTAACACTTAGCATTGCTAATACACAGCTCACAAGTTTGGAGAGATATGATTTTGGTGATTTTAACTAATAAATACTTCACTAATTATATTTACAAGGAGTAATTTATAAACAAGCAGTTTATCACATTTGCATTCATTAAACTAAGCAGCTTCCCTGATTATATTCTGACTATTCTGCCGTTTACCACCCTGCAAGAGTGAGGTGGTTTTTGCCTTCAAATAAAATCAGCTCTTCATTTTTCCATCTCGTGGGTAGCTGGCAAATGGTAGCTCAGCCTTTTCTGTTTGCACAGTGTCCTCTCTGTCTACCTGAGCCATCCTTGAAAACAGTCAACACCAGCAGATGTCCTTGAACTACGGGTTGAAGTTACTGAAACTGTTGCTGAAAAGAGAACACTGGTCACCATTTCTGTGCTGCCTCAACAGCTGTTATCTGAAATCCCGGATGCTTCCTATGGCAGTGGTCAGAATGGGGAAATAGGGAACCACTATCTTCTGGCAGAAAGAGCTGCACAGTTTCCCTTTCAGCCTGCAGTTATCCCACTTCCCTGGCTCAACATGCACAGGAAAGGGTTTGTTGATAGACTTTGAAATGCGTTTGTGGAGTTTGCAGTTTTATTTTTAATTAATTTACATTTGCAAGAGGCAGGGAAGGAAACTAAAAATCAAACTTAGTATGGAAAGTGTTTTCAGTATTAACTGTGCAATACAAGAAACTCTGCTCTTACCAGATTTTACAAGTGAGACTTCAAAATCTTCAGAAAGAGGGCTTCTGCTAAACTGACAGTATTCCTTTGACTTAGACCATATTAGTCATTGCTTTTGCAGACTTACCAAAAAAGAAAACTGCTGGGTTTAGCACCAGCATTCCCACAAAAAAGCAAGCCTACTCTAGTGCAATATAGATGCCAGCTTACGTATTTCAGTCTAAGAATGAGCACCTCTGTCAGTTCAGAGTCAGCCCTTCCTGGCAAAGAGCAGCCCTGGATCAAATGGTGTCCCCTAGGTGTATTTCTCTTTGTCACTGTCACCCACAGACACATTCTCTGAAAGCAAAGGGGCCAAGAGTGATGCAGCTGACTGATGAGCAGGGAGCATCATTCAAGCACCGAAATGGCTTTTGACCAGCCAAACTCCTGGAGCTATTGCTTAATCAGCTCTTTTAATACTTTGTATTGATTACAGATCTAAACTGAAGCCCACTAAAACCAGTGAGGACAGGCTGTGTCACAGGGCTCTGACAATGATGACAAAAGTGATGGATTTAGTGTAACTATCTGCAAACACAAAATCCTCCTGAATACTGATTTATTTTTTTACTATTTGCTCTCAATTTTCTACATGCTTCCCTCTTTGACACTTGCTGATGCATCTCCCACCTGCCCCTCCCCAGCTCCAGAGCCCTGGGTGTACCTTATGCAGGGGGATGGATGAGGTTAGTGCTGACAAATTGGAAAGAGGCAGGGAGAGTAGGAGGAGAAATTACACACCAGCAGAGCAGGGAGCTTCTGACAGGGTGACTTGGCAGCTCCTGCTCCCCTCTCCGAAGTGGATACAACTTCTGCAAAAGCAAGAGGAGAGTAGAGGAGAAGAGTAATGATGAGGGCAGAGAGCTCAAAAAGGGCTTAGAAATTGTACCTGGATGCTTTCCAGCTGTGTTGTTGATCTGCCTTCTGAGCAAACAACCCCAGACTGGGACCTTGACATGGCCTTTTGGTGGTATTGACAGTTTTCCCAGGACACACAGGCCTCAAGTGGGGGTCTGACAGGTACTTAGAGGTGATACCTGCTCTGCCTAGCAGGGGTATGTGCTGAAAACTTGCAGCTCTGATCTACCAGTCCCAGCTGAGGGTACCACCAGGAGTGCTGGGCTGAAAATATCCCAGTTACCCTCCCAGAAAGGCTGTGTCTGGTACACAACTGAGATGAGGTGCGAGCACACACAGCACAGCCCTTGATATCATAGTTGAGACCTAATCGCGCTGAGAAAATGAGCATCGAGCTTCTTTCCTACTTCCCCAGTCACCTTTGATGGTCACCTCTGCCTCAGCCCAGCCCCAGCAACCACAAAGATGGAAAACCACTTTAAAACAGAGCTCTTGTGATCTGCAGCAATAATGAGTTGTTTGGGTGTTTCTCTCTGGGAAAGCTGTTTTCTTTCAGCCTGGAAAAGAAAGTGATCTGAGAGTTAAAATTGAGCATGATTATACTTTTAGTGAGAGAAGAGGATAATAAAAGCTCATAACAGCTGTAGGTAACAGCAGAATTCAATACACTCAGAAGGGCTGCTGTTTGGAGTTAGGGGTTATGGTGGGTATTTGTTTGAGGGTGTGTGCTTTGTTGACATTTTAGGCAAGGGAGTCCACTCCTGTGTGTGCTGTTCTGTTTTTCTTGCCTAAACTGCAGTGCTGTGTATTTTAAATTCAAAAAGTGGAAACTCCAGCATGTACTTCAAAAGATTATCATGTATTGTTTTACATTCTGTGCTGGACGTACAAGAAAGTATCAGCAATTCTCTGAGCTGTGGGAGTCCTTCCTCAGCTCAGCTGGCCCAGCTTCAGTAACAAAGTGCCTACCAGAACCTTCTGTTCAGCTAAGAATTTCCTAAAGCTCCTGATTGAACTTTATCAATGCCTTACTGTTACCCAGGTCCTGTAAAAGACAAAGACATGCAGTATTGAATTAAAGATGTTTCTTTTTCTTTTGCATGTGCAGTGCTAAGGGACAATTGCTCAGACAATTTCATTTACTGTTTCAGTAAGAGCTTTCATAATAAACTCCAGTACTGGTGGACCTACATTGCCTCAAACATCAGCTTTATGCTTTTATGCTTTTCAAGCTCTTAAGGTGCTGCTTCTCTGACTTTACCCAGACTGATAAGGAGCTTCTAAAGCAACTGGTATTGATTCCAGCCTGCCAAAGGTAGTACCGGCAGCAGCATTAGGTGTCCTTCAGATGATCTATGCAGAAAGTCTCTCCTATTTGTCAGCAGCAGCTGCTTGAGGGCAGTTCCATCCCCACAGTTCAGCCAGGGAACAGATTACATGAGCTCTCCTCAGGCACTCCAGTGTTAAATCAGTCAAGTTACTTCAGGCAGCCACAGCAGCAGCACGTATTAGGTGGGCTGACTTCTGCAGTGGTGTTGATGAAGAACACTCCAGTGATTCATTCCCCTGGCTGAACTGCCAGGGTGAGTTCTGGCACAGCAGTAAGCAGCTCTCTGTGTCTAAAGCTGCCACCACCTTCCCAGCAACGATTGTCAGAACACAGCGTTAGTATAGGAAATGCTAAAATTACTGTTGGGATTTAAACTCAGGTATCACCTCCTCAGGAGTACCTGATGTCTTCAAAGTGCACCAGAGCCTTTTCTACATGAATGTCCCAAATAGTGAGTCTTTTAAAGGGCAAAAGGTTTCTGCAAATCCTCTGAGTAGTAGAGGACTCACTGCCACTAGCATCAGTGACAGGACTTACTTTAGACTCAGATGCAAACTCCTAATTAAACTGAAGAACAACCCTGCAGTCCTCTGTGCATAGTCCCTAGCTCCATAATTTCTTCTGCAAAACCGACTCTTTTCTCATTAGATACAAACAGAACTGGCCCAAGTTCATTTTTTGCATAGTAACTGAAAACTTGTGATAAATTCCCAATATATTTGGCAGTATCAGTAGGTAAGCAGGTCTGCTGGCACTTTTGTGCTCCCAAGCAGCATGTGGCCCTTAGATAGGACTATCTGGAAATGAGCTTTCCTGCCGCAGTACCTACATACCACACTCCAAGCTGGCAGAATTCGCTTTCCCTTCCAGTTTCCTGGTTTGTAAATTCTTCTCACAGCTCCAGACTCTCACAGGATCATACAGACCACCAAGTACTTTTTCTTCCATCTGTAGCTATACTTTTATCCTTCTCACCTGGTCTGACTGCATCTTATAAGTTCATCTCATTCTCCTTGCAGTCTACGAAAGAGAAAAGCAAATGCAGAGTCCCTCATTCACTGTACCCCAGAACCCTGAATGTGCTGGTCTTTCATTAAACTGATCTGTTTGCAAATTCAGAAGAAATAAAAGCTACACTGACAAAAGAAGAAAAACAGGTTTTTTCACCTTTTTAAGCTTCTCTTAAGTTAATTATCAGTGTCAATCTATAATCAGAAAGAAGGAGGGCAAATTGTCTTTTGTTCTTATTGAACCACATACAAAGACTGAATTTTATTATGATACAAAAGGAAAGAATTTGTCATCATTAACTGTAATGTTTTTGGGAAGGAGGTTAGATAGGAGACTTAGCATCATTAAAGGTTTTTATCTAAAGATTTCCTGCCTCAAGTAATTGTTCTGAAGAAGTAAACACACAGAGAGATTATGTCATTAGTTCTCTTTAATGAAGTTCTGTGGTAAGTGTTTTTTGTAGAACACAAACTCAATACAAACTCATTTGAAGAGTTTTTGAAAAAATCTCTGGGGTTTTGTTTATTTACTTATTTTGCAGATGCTTTGCAAAACTGTGACTAAATAATATATTTTGTGTTCACTGTATTGCTACTAGCTTAGTTCTTTGAAATCAAAGGGGGTGGCTGGTTATGGGAGTCCTTTCCATAATTACCAGTGGAGCCTCAGGAAGCTAACATGGATATAGCAAATTTGGTTAAAAAGATGATTTTTAAATTATCTTTTATAATATTAATTTCTAAGCATAAGCATCTGGTTAAACTTCTGCACATATCTGTACAGTGCTATAATACTGTGTAGTTTATACAAAATACCTGTGAAGGATCACCTTCAACATACCTTGGATTAAACATTATCAGTATTCCTTGTTTAATTATTCTGAATATTCCTTCTGTTTACTGGGCAGTTCCTAACTTTGCAGTGTCTGCATTTCTTTTTCTGAGAGTGAATCCACATCGTACATATAACTCTGATTTGGGCAATTTATACATTCTGGGTTCCCATTGCTTGAAATACTGAAGCAGATTAGCAGAGACCAGTTCCTCAACATTTGAAATATGTATATTTACAACTTTTATGGGAGACTACAAAGAAATTTCAGTAGGTACTCTTCCTATCAGCAAATCTGCAGCACTTTCTCCTCAGGTCCCTCAGTAAGATGAATCTCATTAGAACTTGTTGCCTGTTCTCGTATAGCAGGCATGGTCTATTAGAAATTAATTACAAACATTTTCCAGAATGGAGCTGCATTCTAGCAGCTATTGGTGGTGTAAGTATGCTCCATTGTGTCACCAATGAACTGTCTGATTATACAATTGTTTTCCTTTAGCACAGGACCTGACCCTCTAACAAAGTTTTGACCCTTCTTAATTTGTGGGGCAGTGTAAAGCTTGTCTTTACTGACTTCATTATATTACTTCTCACCTGTAACTCTTTTGGAAGCGTGAAAAGTGAGGGGAAATAATCTGCCATTTGCTTTCTCATTGCACTCTTTAGTGGAGTTGCTGGTAGGAAATCTGTAATGCCAAGGATTTTTCAAGTGTTCCCATCTTTTTCAAGATTTCCATGGGTTTTTGGTAATGTGGGTTTTTGGGGTTTTTTTTCATCACATACATATGCAGAAAACTGGGTAAAATCTGGTGAAGGAAATAGAATTGTGATGAAAAGAATTTTGTCACTTTGGAAAATACCTGTTTGCCAGAGTGAGATTCACATGAAAATAACACCTTTCTAAACATGATGATAAACCCCAAAGAATGCATTCTCTTTCCATACATCAGCATAAAGACTATTATTCCCCCCCCTCCCCAAAGTTACACATGCCTTAAGAGAATGAATAAAAGCAAAGAATTGTTTTATTAACACCTTTTGCTCCCAAGTATCTCTGCAGGACATGCACCATTAGTGAGGACATCATGGAAGAGGCTTGAGTGAAGGAGGTCAGAGGAACTGTACAGCAAATGCTACATTTTTCCTCCCTTACAGAGGCTCTAAGACTCCCTGCTCCAATTTCAATTTTCCAATTTTTCTGCTTCTTTGTTCCCAAAGGCACATTAAAGAAGAGGGAGCATTTGTTCTGCATCTGTTTCTTTCTGAATAATGAGCGATCGTTTCTGTTATCTGATTAAGGCTTGCTATATTCCAAATTAATTAAAAAGGAAAAAAAAAAGGAGGAAAATAATTATTTTAGCATTCTACAGTGTTGAATACCTTGGACAACACAGCTGCTCAGCTGTGTGGTTTGGGACAACTACTCTTGGCTCTTGCCGCTGTGGGCATGTGAAGGATGCCTCAGCCATGGTGGTTTGGAGTAAGCAAATTCTTAGGATAAAGCCTGAGGATTTTATCCTCCTCAGGGTGAAGTTTAGGCAGTTTCTTGGGAATCTGAGCCAAGGTACTGCAGGTCCCTGTTCTCTGAGGTAAGGCTCCTTTGGAACAGTAAAATATGCTCTTTGAGATGTATTGTTAATAGCATCCAAGCACGCAGGTAGGACGTAGCTCTCCTCCCACAAAGCAAAATTACAGGAACAATTAATAAAAGGTCTCCGATTCAGGGGATTATTCTGCCTGTGACTTAAGCCTGAGGAGGATCATTATCACCAGCCAGCAGAGAATCTATAAATAACCCACAGAGCTAAGTTTAAAGCATTAGTTTAGCCTCTCGGGGGGAATTCGGAGCATTGTCTAAATGTGGTTTGAGGCAAATATTATCGTAAAGCAACTTACTGTTTTACTTCACAGCAGCGAGGAAATCAGCATTTCTTATTATCAGGTCAACTGACATTATTCCAGCCCATCACCAAGACTTGTGGCAGAACAGGGAGAAAGAATGAGGCAAAGCTGCAATTCCCCAGCAAGCACCTTTTCTCAAAGAAGGGGAGGAGAGGATACCCTAATTCTGAAAATGCTGGCTAATAGTTGTGGAAATAGGCCCAGTCTACCCCTTCATGGGCAGGTAGAGCAGGAGCAGCAGGCAGGCTCCTCTTCCACACCAGGTTCTGCAGAAATGCTGTTTTCATAAAAATTTCTTTCATGTGTTCCTTAAAGGCTGTGCACACAATCTGTCTGGCCAAGTATTTTGCATCTCCCTCAGCTGGCTGGTCAGGAGATGAGGGCTTGCAAGCTTTATCAGATGGTGAAGTTATCCTATTAATTTAGCTTGTACTTTCAACCCCATGCCTGGTGATGTGGTCCTCACTTTAGTGAAAAAATGTTGCACACCTGCCAGTAAAAACAGGCAGTATTTTTCTTGCTAAAACAGTGATATTTCTGGAGAAATGTTGATAAATCCATATATAAAAGCAAAGTAGTCCAATACCATGCTCCTAGAACTATGATCCCTTAAAAATAATGCTTGAGTAGGCTAGATCTTCTATTTTTATCAATTCAACATTATTTACTTATTATTAATGGCTACAAACATTGTTTTGTTATTCTTAAGAACCTGCACAACTGCTCTGTTTTATCTGTCTAAAGATACTGAAGCAGCCTGATACTTCCCTTACTTCTGAGTTGCTGCCAAGGGATAACTGGGGAGAAGAAAAGGAGCCTTATAAATGGATGTCCCATTTCTGGAAGTGTTCAAGGCCAGGTTGGGCAGGGCTTGGAGCAACCTGGGCTAGTGGAAGCTCTTCCTGCCCATGGCAGGGGGTTGGAAGGAGGTGATTTTAAGGTCCCTTCCAAACCAAACTATTCCATGATTCTCTGCAAAATACCTTTTTCTACAAGTCAAAGCGGTACCACTCTACTTGGAAAATAGAAATATAATAGTTCATCCAGTGTGAAAATAATTCTCTATATACCAGCCTATGGAAATAAGTGAATAAAGCACTCCCAGTGTGAGGCCTTTGTAGGGAAACAGTCCTTGAAGCCTATGATTTCAAAAGATCGTGATATTAAGGTGCCATGGCTGCACTCAGAATAGGTCAAATTAGGTTAGAATGGTTTCAGTCAAAAAATCCATTTTTGATCTACACATTGCACAATGAAATTAAAAATTAAAATAATAAGGGAAGAGTAGGGAAGTAAGTTAGCAAGAGCCAACCATTGTCAGGTTAGCAAGAGCCAACCCGAGTGCACCAAGAGAAAAAATTACAGAGTCCTCATTTTGTAAATTAAATGTACTTTTTCATGGCAAGGGAAAATTAAATAATTTAACTTTTTAACTAAATTTTAGCAATAAGGAGATAATTTCCAGAGTTTTTGGAATCTGCATTGCTGGAGATGCCTAAGAACAGGCAATACAAATATCTGTGTTAGTTACTACACTTGATCCCAGAGAACAGAATTTATGCCTGGGATTATACACGGTCCTACGTATCTGTGGTTTCACAGACCTCTCTATTCTAGCAAAGCAGATTTTCATTTAAATGAGGTATCCCCTAATCAACCCCTGCCATATTATATTATTACCTTAACGGTTTTGTAGGTAGGAAAGCTTGATGCGTAATTTATAAGTTGTTCTGTACACTAGTCATGGAAGTATATGAATACACATTTTCCACAACCTGAGTAAGAAACTCTCATCGCATTTGGCCAACCTATTGACCTTGCTGTCTCAAAAGGCAGGAGAGGAAATGCACTTAAAAAGTAGCTAGACTAAGTGGAGTGACCTGTACATATTCAGTATTTCATAATCTGAAAGACCAGTTGTATTTACTGTTACTGCAATAATAACACAAAAATGTATTCCCAGAAGCATTCTCTGGAACAGAGCACAGTGACTGCTAATACATCAGCAAGATGGCCAATCCAAATTCAGAGCAAAGGAGCTGGGCAATGACCCAAATATATTTGCTTGAGCTGTGACTTAGTGAATGAGAAATGAACATTTTGGTTGGTTGAGAACAGCTCTCGCACAGAATGCTTTATTTGCCTTATCCCCAGCCTGGCCTGATTTTAGATGTATGTCAAAGTCCTTTTTTAACCCTGAAAATTAATGAAAATTATTTAATTTCTCATGCACAGATAAAGAGGTATGCATCTTTTATATCAGCTACTATTTTTTGCTTTTTGCCAATGCTTTACTTAAAAGCTCATAATACTAATGGGTTTGTTCTAATAAAAAGGAAAGCCCTTGAGACCTCATATTCCCTGGCTGCACAGATGAGGGCAAGTTTCTCATAAATCCCTTCAAGCTGAAAGATGTAGTAAAACTTAGGTTTTGCTGTGTTTTGGAGGCCAGAAGGCATTTGCAGGCATCTGCAGCATCAAGGGACATACCTATTTACCTCCATGCTCCAAAAAAAAAAACCACGTTCAGAAAGCAGCAGGAATCATCAACCCTGAAAACATGAGAAGAAACCTCTTCATGTAACTGTCTTGGCTTATTACCCACTATCTTTTTCGATACCTCCAATTTCAGGGATGACTTCAGTTTGTGCCCAAGCTGTCATCAGTGTGAAAAACTACTACCTGGCTCATCATTTTCCAGCTCTCACAAAATCCTGCCTGTCCTGCAACAGGGAAGTTATTTGTGACAGCTTGTGCCTTTTCAGTGTCTTCTCTGGCTACTGTAAAGGGAAGAAATTATCATCATCTATTTACAGCTGCCAGCTATGACTGCTTTTGAAAGCACTTTCAAACCTTTTCTAAGGTGCAGGCAGATCATCTGGCCCTAAGCTTGTTATGAACTTAACATTTTGAGTAGTGGGTACACCATAGCAATTATTTATGTTCTTTAAGCTCTTTGAAAAAAAAAAAAAAAAATGAAGCACTCTGTAAGCATTAAACATCTGCTCATATGGCAACACGAGCATTCCCAGGAGAGTTCCTGCACAACGCTGAAAGATATAAAATGAAAACACTTTTAAGAAGCAGAAAATTCAGGTGTACTCAGGTCTTCTTTCTGCACTTTGCCCACAGGCCCTGCTAAGCAGTGCCCACTTGTCATGTTCCCATCACTCTGACAAGTGAAGCTCCCTGGATGAGTTGGGATTACCAGGAAGGAGGAAGCTGAACACTGCAAGCTTTGAATAGAAATCCAAGGTGGCTTTGGTATTTAGGACCTTTTCACCTTCTCCCTCATGTCCTCTACTCGTGTTTTCCCTGCATCCTTCCCCAAGGAAGTGTCCAAGTCTGATAGGAATCAGAAGAAATCTTGCAGTAAGATTTAAACCTTTGTGGCATTTAAAGCCCTGCTTCCAGCAGTGGATTCTGGTAGATCTCTTGTCTCAAAGTTCTTACCATGCCTCTAATGTGCCTGTGATAATACAGAAAAACTTAGATAAATCTGGTAAAGCAATCCCTTTCAGAGCTTCCCCTTTCTGACCATAATGTACCACCTGACCTCAGGGACCAAATGTAGGTGGCTAAACTGGAATGCCAGTTAGATTCCCTTGTTACATTCCCTAATGCAGGCATTTAGAGTGACTCTTTGGAAGAGCTGCTGCTTTTCTCCACTTTACATAAGGGAGGTAGAAAGGCTCTTAATTCATTCTTAATTTTGAAGTTATACAGTGTGATAGTCTCTGCTCCTGCTATGGCTCACTGCAGGATGTTCACCTGAGCTCTGAGGCAATTTAATAATTACGATGTGAATTGGAGGGAGATGGATTTTAAAGGCTCTTTGCCTTTAATACTGCAATAGTTTTCTAGCTTGAAAAAATGACATGCACAAATCCACTATGTTGCTGCATGTAGTCCCTAGACAACAACAATAGTGTTCAGCCATGGAAAATTATTTGCTTAGACAAAGATGAATGGTTCTAGAGTAGCTTTCTAACAAAGGACAAGACAGAAGCAGGTAAAACACCTAATTACTTTCAAGACAAGTCCCTTTAGATTTAGGGAGAGCATTTTGTAGCACTAATGGGCGGCCAGGCACCAGATGCCCTGCCTTGCCCTTTTTCTAAGGGTGTGGACCTGCCACAAAGAGAACAGAGTGGAAGATGATGTCATTCTGAGGTAATCATCCATTCCAGCCTTGTCTTTGCCTGTAAAAAGGTTTGGTTTGTTTGTGGGTTTTTGTTTGTTTGTTTGTTTGTTTGTTTTTTATTTCTTAATTCTGGCTTAATTCTGATAAGAGGTTTTATGGCTGTGGGCTAGGTAGGTTTGTTGCATTACACTGGCTGAAAGGATATAAAAACAGCCATCACTGAATAGTATCTCTGGTTTCCCAAGACTATTCCCTTCATTTTACCTAGAAGTACTTCTGCCAGAAGACCACCACCCTTCTCAGCCACACAAATTTTAATACCTTACATCATTATAATATATTAATATAATTAATAATAATATTAAATGTGTCTCATAAATAAATCTGTAAATCATAGTGATGCATCAAAAAATCAAGCTACATAAAATGAATGAGTTTTAACAGAAATCATGCAGCTTGTTATTTTTTTTTATCTAGGGAAGGCTCAGAAGAATATATACATTTACTTTAACCCCAAACTGGTGTCTGGGACAATGCCCTCTGCCAGTCAGTTTTAATAGAAACATAGGACCTGCCATGCTCCATTAAGCCCCTGAGCCATCAAGTCCAATATTGTCCCCTCTGCTTGGCAAATGCAAGATGCTTCAAAGGAAGGCAAATTGTCTGTCATGCACTCGGCCAATTTTTCAATTTGAATAGTCCATTGTGCAAAAGCCACTCCATCCTTCATGTCAAGTCCTTGTCCCATGTGGTTGCAAATGTTAAAGTAATCAAATGGCATGAATGACCCAATGTACTGGTTTAATATTTTAATAACATTTAAGGCTGTGTTTATGCTATGGTTGGGTCTGTTTCTCTTGAACTGTCAATTGTTTTTGTGCACAATGCTGCTCACATTCATTCTCATTACCTCTCTCATTTCTATTTCAATTCAGCAGTTGAATAAATCAATAGTACTCACAAATCTCCACAATTCTGTGCCAGCCTTAAAAAATCACTTCTGATTTTAAATAGACATTAGAGGCTATTTCTATTAAACAGCTACAAACAGGATACACTGATCAGAGCCTTGCAGAAGGGTTCCACTGAATTTCCTTCATTTGAATCATATTCTGTTGCTGCTGAGCTGGGTCCAGATGCCTCAGTAAAAACTACTGGTAATTACTGCTGCATTGTGTGGGGATGGCAGCAGAGGGAAAAGAGGAAAGATGGACAAAGTAAAGGAATATAAGCGGGGAACTTGCATGGGAAGAAGCAGCAAGCTTTATGTGCCCCTTGAAACACAAAATTTCCTGCTTATTTTTCTTCAGTCAGGTTTAACATCTCAGTATGTGACATGGATCTTTCAGTTCCTGCAAATCAAGAGCATCCTTGTGCCTTGTATCTGGATTTTATTTGTGGTTTCCACAAAACTGGATGCTAATTATTTAATTGGCTCAGCATATCTAATCTAATAGGGCTGCAGGGAGACACTGCTGAGGACAGTGTCTAGCAGTCTTTTCAGGATCTAATGAGCTGTGTTGTGTTAATGTCACAGGGATGAAAGGGCAAAAATGCTGATACACTCATGCTTCCTTCCCTCTCAATATCTACCTCCTTTCTGTGGCGATGTCACCTCTGAAGATGGCTGAAACAAGCTCTTGCCTCCTCCTCAAAATATTTCAATAATTTCCTATTTATCTCACTGGTTTGAGGACAAGTCAGTGTATCATTCTCAGCCTTTTTTAGAACTTTGCTCGTGTTCACAATAATTTTCACCTTCCTTTTTACAATGCAAATCTAAATGTTAGAAAGTACAGGTGTGTGAGGCTCTTGAAGTTTTCTTTTTTTAATCTGATACTGCAGATTAGTTATTTTTTGTTGATTACATGTGTAAAAAGGATTTTATTAATTTGAGAACCCAATTTTGGCCACAATGCAAATTTTTAAAATACTTCTGTAAGTCTTGCAACATACTGGTTTTACGCACAAGATATATATTTGATGTATATTTACTCATCTGATTTTAACAAGCCCTTGAATAACCTTTGGATCTCTTCAAATGAATTCTATGCCCACATCAAAGTCCACAATGTGCATATTCCCAGTTTTCCAAAATCTCTGACTTGCCAGGCATATATTTCTGTCAACAGCTGTTCCATCTGATAAGGAAACCGTTTGTATCACTTTTCTCTTATGGACTAGTTTTGATGCTTAGGATTTCAATTTTTCAGGGCTTACTCTACCTCTGGTTATTCAGATGGATTTCCTTTGTGCTCTCTGTTGGTAAGAAATCCCTGTTAGCTGAACCTGGAAGCTGAGGGGATGGGATTCCTAGACAAAGCCCTCATTGTTGCAGGCAGTTTCCACACAGCAGCTCTGGTAATGTAATGAAAAATACTGAGGGCGAGGGAAATACCTCTATTATAGGTATATAAATGCTTTCTGCATGAAAGACACTTCCTTGTGTCTGTCTGTCATGTTATCACAAAATACTTGGCTTTCTACTGAAGCTCTTCTGCTGAATAAACACCTCAGGTCTCATCATCTGAGTTTTAATGGGCACTGCAGTTTACTCTTAAAAACCAGGACATGGATGTTTTAAAAATTAATGCAACGTGTGAGAGTTTCCTGAGTTTTACCTTTTCTCCTTAATTTGTCTGAGGTACCAGTCCAGCTGGACTTGGCTCTACTCTGAAACCCTAGAAAAATTTCTCCCAGCTTTTCATGGGTTACTGTTTCTACTGAAAGCCAGTCTCAAACTTCACTGAAAGTGATTGCAATGGGATTGATGGAATTGACCTGAACTCACAAAAAAATAAAAAAAAAATGGACAAGATCCTGAAAGATTTTTTTGCTTTCCTTAATTTGGAAAGTGAAGTGGGAAATGTGATGTTCATACCTCTGTGTCAGCACCTGGTCACACATGCTGGGGTACCACAGGGACCAGTGAAAGACAGGAGTGCTGAGGTTCTTTTTCCTTATTTTTGCCTCTACAAACTTCTTCCTTCCCAAAACACGTATTAATTCAACAGGACATGACCTGTTATTGACAACAGAAGAATTATTCTAATTTTCACAACTAAAGATTTTGTATCTTCAATATATTCTAAATTGCCTGCAGGGAACAATTTGTAATAATGTCATATCTCCCTTTTCCCACACCTTCTCATCTTCTCTATCAGTTGCTTCCAAGATTGTTACCAGCAAGTGTAACAGGAGTAGTCTGTTTCCAAATATCCTGTTTGCTTGGGGTTTTCTTCTTTTTGTTATTGAGCACCTCTCAATTGCTAGAAATATTAGCATTTCCTCACTCCTTTTTATGAAAAGTGGCTTTTCTTACATACAAGGCAGGAAAACTGGGGCAAAAGTAAATACAGGATTTTTGTTTTCATTTCATAACACAGAATATGGAATCCCCAACCGTATAGAACACCTGAACTTGCCATGAATTAAACATGTTCTATACTATGGAAAAGCAGGGTGTTGGCACCTGTGGCTGCTTTAATCAGATTTCAGGCTTCACCATGCCTCTGATATCAATTCTAATTAATTCCCACTGAATGTCTCTGCATCTTAGTTCAGAGGTGAGACGTGGCCTCTTCATAAAAAGTTCTTTTATTTCAGAAGGCTTAAGACTTACCCATCAGTTGCCAATCTAATCTCGTGCTCCCCTGGGAATGATGATACTCAGAGTGCTCAGCCCTTCACTCAGCACTGAACAGCATTTCAAGGGTAGGAAGTATTTGGTAGAGTTGAAACATGATTTTTGCTGTACCAGATAATGAGGTCTTTTTCCTCTTGGCCCCAAAAAAATGATTCTGGAGCTGAACAGGAGGATGTGTTCTCACCCACAGTACAGCTATAGTGCTTAGCAGGATTTTCCTTTGATCTCCTCCCCCTTGTAGCTGTCCATCCCTCTGACACAGGATGGGAAGCAGGGGTTTGGGATGACCCCCTGAGTTGCTGTCACTCAGAGAGCACGTCTGGTGGAGTGATATCACCTATTCCACAGCAGCCTGTGGAAGGAGAGATTACATTTTTAATCAACACTGTGCACTGTGGCATTTACTCCTCTTCCAGCCAGAGTTTAATGCTCTGAGGTATGGCAAGTAGTTCGGACCAGATGAGATTTAAGGAAAGTAGGCTCTGAACTATGACAGAATCAGGCAATCTTTCAGTCAAAAGTTCCAGACACCCTCAGTGAGGGAGCTTAGAATGGTGCAAGCCTGGATTAAGGATTTTTTCCTCCTCAGGGAGCCACGTTTGTCACTCAGATTTGTCTTTCATACCGGTGTGCTGCTGTTTAAAGTTCTTTCTGCTGAGGAGTCACAAATAAGAATGTCTCTACAAATTAAAATATATTATAACACAAAACAGCATGGAAAAAGCCACTTGTTTCTGGGCTTAAAAATGACCATGAACTGTTTTAATTAACCACTGGACCTTTTTGCCTCTTGCTATCATTTTTATTATGTCCTGCTTCCCCTGTTCTGATCCCCACAGTGACTCAAATCCCCCAGTTAGAAAAAGATCAAACGGTGTCCAAAAATACTCAGAATTAATTGCTTGCACAGGATGGAAATCATTGATAACTTGCTAAAATAAGAGCTACTCTGCACTCCACACATCCATTGCAACCCTCAGCCTCATTAGTTGAAACACTGGAAATATCCGTGCAATAACTCTTGCTATCAACCAGCAAGGGGACGGGAAGGCACATTGCACTCACCCACCCATATTTGAATCACTGTCAAAAAGAAAAATGATTTGTTAAAGATGTTGGCTTGTGACAATAAATTTACTTATCATGTGGTTCCCAGCACTCAGCAGTAGGCTAAGATGCATGTCTACATTTTCAAGGAGTATTGGCTGACACAGGGACAGGAAAACCAATCTAAGGAAAAAAATCCAGCCTTTATATATAAATGATAAGCAAATCTTAGGAAAGTAAACTTTATAGAGGTTATAAGCTACATACAGTCCCTAGGGCAATGCAGAGATAAGGGAATTGATTCTGCAGTCCCTTTCCAAGTGGCTCTTCTGCTAACTTCTAATTTCTACTAGTAGGACTGAAAAGAGAGGAATGAAACTGAACTGGCACAGGCTCAGGAGCCTGGGGATTTGTTCAAAAGTGAATTGGTTTTGTCTAAAGACATACCTGGCTTGCCTTAGGGAAAAAGGAACTAATAAGTGCAAATATGTAAATGTATATATAGTTGTCAATGCCAAAAAAAGGAGAGTATTTGTCCATTTTCTCTTTGAAAATGTAGCCAGTGTCTATCTAATGGTACCACTGGCACTTCTGTAGCCTTCTATTACTATAAAGTAGACCACATAATACCACTGGAACACACAGCTCTGAGGGCCTGGTTCGCAGTAGGTGATTTGACAACATTTTATACCCACTCACTTCACATGGGCCTGAATGGCTGCACAGGGTGCCTGAAATTACAGGCTCAAGTCTCAGGAATGTGTCTTTTCATCTCATGTAAAAAACCTTAAACCATAATATTAGTTCTGAGGTTGAGATCTGCTTACAGATCAGTGACATCACATCACTTCTTTTTCCATCATGCTGATTTAACCTGTTTAGACTTTCATAGAAGTCCTTGATGTAGGAGGTAAATGTCCTTGAAAATACTGGGTTCTTGGCAAGAAGGCAAATTCCCAGTATGAGGCAAAGAAGGCCAATTTTGCTTTCATTACACTGTTGTTATTCCCACCAACTTCCCAATTTTTTGTGAAAGTAGTACAGACACGTTAGAGAAGGGTTCAAGGTACTGCACGACCTGGATTCTATTTCTAGCATTGCCATGAGTGTCTTTTTGCTTCTCTTCATCCATCACTTCAAGCAAATAAAAGTCAGTTTTGTCTCTTGAGGGAAGGTACGCTTTTCTCTTTTTTTTTTTTTTTTTTTTTTTTTTTTTTTTTAACTAAAGCAGGAAAATAATAATTTGGCATGTAACATACAAAGTTGTTCCACAAGGGCAAATGTTACTACAAGTTTCTTGCATGTTGCTGCTTCTTAAATCTAAATCACTTGGTTTCAACAAGGTCTTAGTGTCTACAACACAATTTTCAATGAACAGGTTAAATTTATCTTCAAATAACAGTGTTAATGTACCTGTCAGAGAAGTTCTGGTAAGGGATAAACCTAGGGCATAATTCCCTAAATGATCTTTTTCCCCATCACTTTTCCCAATCTTACTTAAATGCATGTCTACTCATTTAGGTTCCTCATACTCCTGCAAGGTCTTATTGCTGTGGTGGTTTATTCTGAGAACCTGAATATATTTGCTGATATTTTGTTATAATAAATGCTAGCTGTGCTATCTGTTTTCATATTTCAGATCTTCCTTCATTCAGCCTAAAGAAGCTGAAAAAGAATGGGAGAGAGAAATAGAGAACACATGTTTCTGACAATATTTCAAGGAAATGTATTGCTATGGGTTCTTAGGAGACACTTTGTTTCACTTTAGAAAAGCTATTTCTTCCCTTCCAGTTGAAGAACACTGCCAAGGGAAACTTTGAAGTCTGAATTGTATATATCTCATAATTTTGAGAAGGACACAAAAATTCTGTCAGAGAGAATCAGTCCATAGAAACAAAGCCCTGTCCCACTCCAATTCCACCCAGTCTTGATCAAATTAGTCTGATGAAAAGAATGAAGGATTGTATTTTGACTGCAATTCCAAAGCAAACATGAAATAGTTATGGCATTAAATCCTTGTTCTAAAAGAAAATGATGGATAATCTAGCACCTTTACTAATAAAATACCACACCTGTTACATTTCCCTGTTAGATGTAACTCTTCGTGGCTTTTCTGCTCCTGCTCTGTCGTCAGGGTAGTGTTCCTTTCATTATTTCACTCTTGTCTAAGCAGCTTCCAGGAAGCATTTTTCTAGATGAAAATGACATCACTTCCAACCCTGTAAATTCAAGTCAGCATTCACAAAATGTACTGGATTGGCAGCCTTTAACTGTAAAGTCTTTACCCAGCTGAACCTACAGTCAGCACAAGTTTGCCTGCCTTGCTCTGCCTGGTATTTCAAATTTCTTCATCTTTTCTCCCTCACTTTCTTCAACTTGGCCATGTTGACATCTATTTGACACTATGATAACATTAAATATTTTTAAGAACAAGTATTTAGAACATTGGCATTAATGAAATTATTAAAGTATTCAAAAACATAAGCCATGAACAGAAATCAGAATTTTCTGGGACATTCAGGCCTGACCAGGATTTTGTAGGTACAATTTCATTACTTTTAGATTTCTCACTTGTCCTGCTGTTTCAGAAGTGCAGCTTCATGCATTATATTTGTCTGAATCTGGCACCTGAGAGCCTCAACCATACCATCAAGGCAGAACAATGATTTTTAAATTCTTACTGGCAGATAAGGCAGTGATGGCTGAAGTTTAATCATAAAAGGATTCTCACATCCTGACACCTCAAACTGTGTTAAATTTTCTATAAACCATTTCACTGTGACCAAGATAACTACCCTACACATTCCAGTTAGAAGTATGCATTCTTTCTAACACTATAACCATACAAAGTACATTTGAGATTTGCAATTGATTGTTTTGTTGCCATGCTGGATGGTTTTAGGTTGGATCTCATGGAAAGAAACAAAGGAGAGTATTACACTTAATCTAAACACATATTAGGAACCATGTATTTCAGCTTGGTGGCTCTATAACAGTATGGGGAGAAAGAAAAAAGGATTTGGTAAATTCCTCTTACATTACCCTTGTCCTTCAGTACTAAAATTACTTAGGGAGTTATCATCTTATCCCTCAAAATGGAGAGACGTATCATGAAGGCTTCTACAAGGATGACTTCCAAGTCATCCTTCCAAGGATGTTCCAAGGTGTTATCAGTGACCTGGATAACAAAATAGTGGACACAATGTTTCATTATAGGAACAGCAAACCAATCTCTATTACACAATACTCAAATTATGAAAAAACACAGCACACAAAACACGATTCAAATTAGTGATGGGAGGTGCAATGGAGAAAGCAAGAATAAGACTTCCTTAAAACTAAGACCTAATATTAAAACAATTTTCTATTTCTGAAAAAAAACAAAACAAAACCACCCAAACAAACCTTGATATGTGAAAGCCTTGATCTGAGCATGCATTTGTGAGGCAAGAGCATTTCTCATTGACTTTCAGCTGTACTTTTATGTTTTGTTCTCAAGGGAAATACTCAAAGCAATTGAAAGTCCATTCCTGTAGCCCCCTGTAATAAGAGAGGACTTTTTTTATATAAAAGGAACACAATAGAGGCAGTACTATTTTTTGAGTCAAAGGATCCCTGCAAGAATACAACGCTTGATGCAGACAGATTGCTGCATGGCTGTGCTCTAAAATGTATAACACTGATACAGATGTATAATTAGGTTAGACACCTAGACTATCTTAAATTAATAACCCCAAGCACTTCAGAGTTGCAGTAGCTACACAATATATTAGTTTCCTAGAGAGGAAAATTTGCGCTATTTTACACATAATGCCACTGAAGCTCAAAGGGCTTTTGCACGTGATGAAAGACATAAAAAACCACTTCCCTAAACAGTTCAAGATGCAAGTTAATTAAACTGACAAAAACAAAGCCCAAATCTTCCTTCAAAGTCATAGCTGAGTAAAATATCTCTGTGAAACCCTTGGTTGACTTTTCCTGTGCTTCACAAAGACAAACTTTGTACACATGGAAAACAACAACGGCAAAACCAGGGATGGTACTGAAAACAGTGGAATAGCTAGTAAGTATTTCACACTAAGACTACTTGATGATGCTCACAAATGAGAATTTCATCTTAGTGGTGATATGTGGATTGAAAGCACACTTTCTCTGAAGGAATTAGAAAGCTTACCTAAATTTCAATTTCAGCAGCACCTGAATGCAGATTTGGAATGCAGTTTCATGGACATTTATACCAATACTGCCCCCCAAAAAATTAAAGCAAGAGAAAAATGGCATCTCAGCAGCATGTAAACAAAGTAATGGCTTTATCATATATAAATTAACACATGTACTCTATATGTACCTACCGTTCTGTATGTTCTGCATACAAAAGCACATAGGCTCTGCCTTGATTTTAAAGGGGTTGCCTTCCTATCACAAAATAATTTTGCCTGGGAAGTAACACACCAAAAAAAAAAAAAATCTCATAATAATGGGAGAGGTAATGTGTCTCTGTACAGCAGGAATTTTTGTGACTGGGGTCTACAGAGCATAATTATTTCTGATTACGTGCCATGGGCGTCTCAGCATCCTCCCACTGTTTTTCAGCTTGGCACTACACAGAACTAAAGTAGTCAAGCCTAAAGCAGAGACATCTGGAACACTTTGGGGAACCTTGGCTTGCTCGGTAAGTCAGTCAAAAGCGCCTCTCTTTTACCTGAAAATTTCAACTTCAGCTGTTTCCAGTGTGGGGCTGGATATTTCTCTAAGTACCTGCCGAGCTCTGTGCAGGTTTGGCCGGGCTATTGGCCGCTTTTGGCGAGAATTCCCTTGCTGCTGGCAGACCCGCGCCTCACGTTGTTACCAGGGCCAAGGAGCCCGGGCTTCCTCAGGACTCAGCGCCGTCTTTGCGGGCACTTCCTGAGAACTCCCCTAATGCCCGGCTTGGCGGGAAGAGGATTTACCCCAGGCCCGCGACAGCAGCGGGCGGCTGAGGAACATTTGTAGAGCTGCCGCCCCCTCACACCCCCGCCTCTCCCGGGCCGTGAGAGGCGGAGATGGGACGGGAGCATCCCCTCCTCTCTGGAGCGCCCGCTGCGGGAGGCGGGTGCGCTCTCCATGGCCCCGCTGCCTCCGTGACGATGCCGTCCTAGCGGGGGATGATGACAGGCAGAGGAGGAGGAGGAGGAGGAGAAGGAGGAGGAGGAGGGGGGCAGAGTCGCCGCCGGGAGCCCTGTCTCTTGCTCGCCTCCCTGGCACTTCCCGGCTCCCGCTGCCGGGCTGCGCATCGCGCCGCCTTCCCGACGGGCGGCAGGGTGGCCGTGGTTTTGTGGTGAGGGATTTGTCCTCTTCAGGTGCTCTGTCCCCCGTCAGGCAGGGCTTGTTCTCCCTCCTCCTGCCTCCTTCCCCGGCGCACACGCTGCCGGACGAGGCCGGCCGGGAGCGGGAGCAGCAGCCGCCGCCGCCGCCTGAGGGGACCCTGACCATGTCGAGCAAGAGCAGGAAGAGCAAGGAGCAGGGGAGAGTGACCTTCCCCCCGCAGCAGGAGGAGGAGGAGGAGGGGGCAGAGGAAGAGGAGCAGCAGCGCCGGCGCCGCGGCTGGAGAGGCGTCAATGGGGGGCCGGAGCCCCCTCCGCCGCCGCAAAGAGCTGTCAAAACCCTCCGGGAGCCCTACGGATACTACCCGCCCCCGCCTTTTGCCAGCACCATGTAAGTGGGGCCCGGGGGGGTGTTCGGAGGGGGCCGCCCGGCAACTTCCCCGGAGCAGGGATGCGGCTCTCGGCGAGTTTTGGGCCCGGGGGCGCGGCCCGTCCCGCCTGGCCCCGGCAGCGCGGGCAGCAGCGAGAGCGGCCGCTGGCACAAAGTGCCCTGAGGGCATCGTCCGGCCCCTGCCTGCCCTCGGCCCCCTCCCCAGCCCCGCAGCTTTGCTTCTTAAGCGTCAGGCGGGGACAGGTGTGTGCCGGGGCAGAGAAGATTCCATCCCTTCCTTTCCCCCTTACCCCCTTTCTTTTTTTCCCCCTGGATACAAGTATAGCTGCCGAAAAATTGCCCAGTTATTGGCTCAGCTGAGGTTTAGAGAACTCGTTCCTAATGCATCCTCTCTATATATTTTATATATTTTTTAAATCTGTGCTGAAATAAAACCAAATTCCCCACAGAAATCTAGGACACCTGTGCAGGAAAGCCTTAGTTCTGGAGATGAACTTTATCCTGTTTGGATGTGCTCTTCCAAAATTTCTGTTTATTTTCTAAGATGCAATCATTAACATCTATCTATCTAGATATATAAAGATATGCCCATCTAACTAGACTTACTGCAAGATAAATGCATTCAACTTTACTAGTAGGGATGTTAACTTTCTTTTCCCTGACTTGCAAAATGTAGGTTGTCCATGAATTATCCACTAATTTTTATAACACACTGCATTTTAGGTAGACTTAACCTCAGAGGATTGCTTGACTATTTTATATTTTCAGGACAACATTTAGTTCTTAATTAAATATTTTAATTACCAGATAGCAAACACTGAGTTTTAAGATAAGATATTCAGCATTTGTTGAAGCCTTAATTAAAATCACCCCAGAGACAACTGTAAAATACAGAAATAATTAGGGTAGTCCTTAGAATGGGATAACCACAAATAAAAGTGGGGTTTACCATGCCTGTGCAGAAATTCTTCACAAATACCCTGTGCCCAGCAATTTGCACTTTGAGTGAATTGGTCTTTCACATGTCTTCAGCTGTCAGAAAGTTAGTTGTGCTTGAGTTACTTTTCTAGACTCCCATGTAGATGATGGAATGGGAGAGGAAATAGCAGTGGGAAAGACAGCATAGTCATTTATCTTCTTTTTTGAGGTGCCTGTCTTTATCTGCCATAAAAAGAGACTTGGACACATTATTTTTAGACAGTTGAAGCTGGTTCAGATGAATTGTAAGCTATGAGACCTCAACCTCTGGTCCCAAGTGTCCTTCTAGAAAGGACTTGTCTTTAAGAAATGGGTACTACACTGGGGGGATCAAACTAGAGTTCAATCCACACAGCTATAGGTGTTTGTGCCTGGAGTGAGCTCTGTCTCATGGAATTGCTCCTTGGTAGATAATTCTTGATATCCTGGGAATGAATCTGTGAGCCCAATGGACTGACAAACAGGCTGACATGGATTAATGTAGTCGGAGTGTATTGAACCGTTGGGGCATAGAGGCAAAAGACACAGAACTATATTTTCCCTGTTATGTGTCTGTGGTCTTCCTTGGCGTAGCAGTGGGATTCTTTTCCTGGAATAACATTCTGTATTTGGTGCTAATGCCTAAAATCACTGTGCATGTTAATGAGGTAAACATGAGCGTCAGCTTGCTCCTGATGTGCTCGGATTGACACATGTCAGGCTTCAGCATGCACAGAGTGAGAATCCTTGGCTAGAAGGATTTGTAGTCACACATATTCAGCACAAGGTGTAAGGAGAAAGAAGCAGGAAGATGTGAAGTGGTTTGCCCAAGAAGGCAGACCTCGTTGGGTTTTGAAATCTCTGAAAGCAGTAGCCTGTGCAAGGTGGCTGTCAGTGTACAGCTGGCTCCTTCCTGTGCCAAATATTGCTGGAAAAAAAAGTAATTGACCTCGGATTCCCACTAAGATTGCAGACTGGATGTAATACTTGTTTCACAGAGTACTATATGCCCCAGTGAGAAAAAGATGGACAAAACCTGTAAATTAAATGTAGTAGGCATCAGATACCTGACTTCCCGAGTCTCTCTGAAAATCACAGCGTAGTGTTCTGGCTAGAGAGACAGAACACAAAGAAAGGACTAAGTTTCAAAGGAGCTTTAGAATTCTTTGTTTGTACAGCCAACTTGGTTCTTTCCTGGTGAGATGTTTGCCTTATTCTGTGTGTGTATAGATGCCCTCCTGCCATCAATATATAGTCCTTTTTTCCCCATAGGAAGTCATATGTTTGGTATTTTTCTTTGAGGAGTTAGTGAAGGGTAATGGTCAAAAAAAAGCCCTGCACAGTTTTATGGGGCAGGAGTTTGTTTCATCCCCTAAGTGCATGTACACCTCCTCCTGATATCTCACTGTAATTTTTTTTCCATTTTTTTTTACTAAATCTTTGCAGTTTGGAGCCAGAACTTCTGTGAGATGACACGAGGGCATTTTGGATGATGGATTATGTCGTTTCAGACCAGTGGGAGAGTATAGACCTCAAGTCAGATCTTGCAGCTGGCCTGATTTATGTTCTGCTGTTCAGCTGAATTAGCCTCCCTCTTCTGGAAAGCCCAGGCAGTAGCTCACAGAAGGGAAAAGGAAGCTTTCATTTAATGCATTTAGGATTTGGTGCAGGGACTCCCGAATTTTTTTGGAACATGAGCCAACATGCACACTGGTTTTAGTGGTGAAGAAACAAATTTACCAGTGGCCCATTCTGACACGTGGCTGTAGCAGAGCTTGGAGAGATGGGAAAGCCTTCCTTTGGGAGAGGCCTTGAGGATGGGGGATTGCCCCTCCAGCACTGCTTATGGCTCTGCTCAGAGCCAGGAGCCGCTTCCTCACATGGAAGAGTTGGGTTTTTTTCTGTGACAGTAACAAATTAAACACTTGAGATTGCTTAGTTTAAGAGATCTCAGGAGTCATTAGTTACTACACTGCTCTTATATATGTGCATGTCTGAACACTTTTGTAAGGCAATTACCAGTCTTTAATTTTAAAACTGGGACCTCAGAGGTGACTTGGCAGAACAAGGAGCACAATCTACATCTCCTGCTCGGCTGACTAGTGTTGTTGCTTTTAAATGCTGTTGGCACTAGGTACTTATCAGATCTGTCTGTTACCACTGGACTGCCTTTCCTTTTCAGGGCTAGAACGGAATCAGGATCACTAATGTACTGTAGTTTAGCAGGGGGGTAAACTGCTTGTAAATTGTTGATGCCATCTTTTATTGCATGTGGTAGTTCAGGGAGAGTAACAGCCTGTTCTTCAGCACAAACTGCTCTACAGATCTGGGAAGGCCCAGGATGAAATCTCTGTTTCTCCTGCTACTCTCCTTTAAAATTGCATATCCTGTGTGCAGTGTTAAAAAGTAGACTTAGAAACAAGACTGTAAATCTTTTGGATTGCTGTGGATAATGAGCAGGATAAGGAAAAAGGAATTCTCAGGTCAACTCTTCATCCCACATTTCTGCTGCAGTTTTAGATTGAACGTGAAAAGGGATAGGTAGAGTAACAGAGTAAAAATCTGTAATTGAAACAGCCCTATGACAGAAGCAGAGGGATTGTGCTTTTTCCAGCCCTTTGCAGTTGCTGTGCTGCTCAAATGTCTTGCCCTGTACATTCCTTGTAGGAATAACTCTGACCAGGCAAGGATATGATGCAATGTAAGGTTATAGTAAATGTGATGTATGCAGAAAGCAGGAGACAAGTGGGCATTGATTTTTCAGTGGAAAATCTTTTTTTTAATAATTTTTTATTTCCCATATGAAGGTCATACATTTTAGGTGAAAATATTTGAGGTAAGCATAAGCATGTTATAATGTAGGATAGGTTTTTGCGTCTTATTTACCAGGTCTTTAATGAACCAATTAATTGTTGGGAGTGCACATAACATTGCTCTGTCTGAGAGCTTTTGATACTTATCATTAGGTAAAGGTCTTGAAAGGTGATGTGCTGCTTTAGGAGCCTTGGCCTCACTTATGTGGGAGTTCTGCTGCAAAGCAGAGCTGATGAATGAGTCATTCTGAAGGTTGGTCTACAGTTCCTAAATTCTTCCTTCTTTCCAGTGAAATTTTTCAGTTCCTCAAAACAGCTTAACTGCAGGGTCAGGGCCAAGTGAAACGTGTCCAGATAGGGTGGGACAGGTGTGCTTCAGTTAACATGACTGATCTCCATTTCCATCCCTCTTTATCTCTACTAATTAATACAGAATAAATGGGGCATTTTTCTTACTAGTTCATTTTTGTGGGTTTTTTTTGCTGTGCATTCTACAGATATTTTTATATTTTTGTGTGTGTGTTCTTTCAACTATTTGGAACAGTTGGGAAGAGGAGCATCATGATTCCCATCTCTCCTTCCTTTTTTTTAAATGTAGATTACCAGCACATTACAGAGACAAGGATGAGTATCTGAACTTTAAAGACTTTGCAAATAGAATACAAGTAATTAATACACACTTAGTTCTATTTTAATAATATTTTTAAGCCAGACTAATGATGTTGAGAGATGCAACTTGAGATTTTGCTGGTTTGATTATTGCAGATGGCAAATAATACATATAAAATATGCTGAAAATAGTCAAACACTTAAAACTAAAATTCTAACTATTTTATTCATACTTTGGGATAGCTAAAAATATTAGATGTAAGAAAAGGAAAGCAGAAAATGGAATAGGAGACCTTGTACCCAATTGTTGCATGCATTACCCTGACCAGAACTGTGTTGGCTTCTTCAAGTTTGCTGAGGGAAAAGTGGAAGAAAAGAGGGGAGAAGTGTGGACAAACACAACAGCCTCATGGCCCTGTGGTCCTGCACAAGATTCTTTGCTTTTCATTTTTTTGGGGATATCTTGACAATATTTTAGTCATTAAAATACCAAGCATGATGCATCTTTATTTTGAGAAGGTATTGCAGTCACTTCAGATACATAATTTCTGTCGCAAGGTTTACAAGTTAAGGATATCTTCCTTATTAGGAAGCCACTCTTGAAAGGACACTTTGGAAAGGCTATGCGTCTCTCTACAGAAGTCAAATGAATCACCTCAGTGATTGCCCAGACAGTGGGGTTTGAAAGGAAGGTAGATGGAATGAAAATAAATGTCATCTTTCAAAATATGCTGAAAAATTATACAGAATATATAAGGACAAATGTCTTGTATATTTCATAAAAGATAAATGAGATTCAAAGTGGCAGTTTAGATTCTTCTTAAAGCAAGAAGTCAGCATGAGTCAATTTGTTTTGTCTTTGTTACATTTTTAATAGCTGTAATTTTTTTCTTCATAACATTACAGTAAACACTACATTTCTGCACCTGTGTGATTTTGGATGTGGAGGATGAGTGGAAGTGTAACAGCATAAAAGACAGTAAGATCTTGTTTAAAAAGAAACTATGAGAAGACAATGTATGTGGATTTACTTCTGATTTTATTGGGGAATAAGATAGCAGCACACTGTGGCAGTTCACAATGTACGCTCTGGGCTCAAGTCTTTATTTCTGAGTTCTCCTAAGTGGGAAATATGCCTGAGGTTTAAGACATTAAATCAATTCTGTGTTTAACAGAGTTACAAATCCTCTCTGTTATGCAGCCTTTTTTATAGATTTAAAGAAAGTGTTTTTTTCACACAAGTGAAAAAAAAAAAATGAAAGAATGGATCATGTCACGTTTGCCAGAGCAGTTTTGCCGTTTCTTTCAAAAAGTAAACAGTAGTTAGCATTGCTTATATTGCAGTGCCACTCAGGCTGTTTCAGGTAGTCCAGAAATGCCAGCCACAGATAAAAAGGTAAAAAGATCAAATGCGTCATCCCAGGAGAGAACCTGCCCTTGCTAATGAGTTTCACAGTCTCTTTGTTTGATGTGCAACTGAGCTGCCCATTTGTGCTCACTGAAATGCTCAGGGCTTGGACTGGGTTTTAGGATGTTTGTAGCTGTGATAAAGTGATTAAGATTTTACATTTTGATGTAGATAGCTGGAAGGGCAGGCCTATCCTTACAGCCAGAATGGAATTAGCTATGCCCAATGAGAACTCCTAGGGCCTAAAGTGCTGCATCCAGTGATGGCAGCGGGCGTATTTTGTGCAGTGTCAACAGAGCAAAGCTCATTGAAAGATCACACCCGCAAAAAACAACCCCCACCAGCACTTAGGAGGCTGTTTCTCTGTCTGTGGATTTGAACCTGCATCAGTTTGGATATTTACCTTTCGAAGCTGCCCGTGCAGGTGCTACTGTGTCCACTTCAATGCAGAGCCCCTGCGTGCCCAAAGGTGCCTGTGGCATTTTTCACTTGGTTCTGTCCTTTTTGCAGACTGACAAGGTTTGCTTAAAAAGGGCTGTTTAATATTTTGGTTTGCCCTTGGCATTCATTACATGGACTCACATCTCTTCTAATGCACTGAGGGTAGAAGGATTAATTTCCTTTTCAGTTTTTCTGTCTGGCCTTTTACTCCTATGTCTGAGTTTTTCAGCAAAGTGAAAAAAATTAATTTTCACAATGCTTCTATAAAATGGGAGCCAACTATTCTTTTTCTAAAGATGAGGAACAGAGGCACATAGGACCTAAGAAACAAATCTGGAACTTAAAAGATTTCTTTATCTCTGTGTAGTGTGTGTGTATATATATAGTGTGTCGTATGTATTCAAAACACACCCTCCATTAAGTTATATTGTTTATCAGCAGCACTTGGTGTCTCCATGCCCATCAAATCATCTCAAGTGATCTTTATCCCTTGAGCTACTGGATTAACTGATAGCAACTGGAGGCTGCCTTCCTCACTATTGAGCTGGACTAGAAAAGGCAAGGGAGATTGCTGACTTTCATATTTATGTGCAGATGGTGCTGAAGGAAGGTTAGGGTACCCTGAGTATATTTTCAGGCTTTTGGCTTCTGCTCTGGCAGGCACAAAGGCTTCTGTTCTTCTCCCAGCTGTGACCACTTTAGCCTGATCCCATCCATTCTGTTGTTTCAGACTCTGCCAGGCAGTTGTCTCTTGCTGCTGTTTTCTCCAGCTATGCAGTATCTGCTCCTCAACCTCTCATCCTAGGTCCCTTTTCTTTGCAATTTCTGTCCAGTCTTACTGCTCTGAACCTCCCCGCCACTCTCTTGTTTCCTTGCCTTGCTAGATCCAGCTCAGCATCCAATCTGCCTATTTTCTCAGCCAGTACCTTCACTGGTTCGTAATTCCAGTTTCTGTGTTTGTCAAATTAGCTTGCTTGCTTATTCTTTTCACCTGTTACCCTTCTCTTTCCTCCGTCTTTCTTCTTTTGCAACGGGTTTCTGTGGAGAGTTAATTGATCCCCTGGTTCTCATTTCCCTTTAAAACATCTCACTTCCCTATACCCAGCTTTCCTCTTCTAGTGCAGCAGTTATCCCAATTTTCATTCATTACTCTTTGAATTTCCCATTTTTTAAACTATGGTACAAGAATGTATACACAGACCCTCTCAGCTCCTGAAATGGGTTGATGTAGAAACAGGCCCAGCACAATCCACAGCATTGCAGGAGTCCACTGGAGTGAGAGCTGATCCCAGTCTGTACTGGATGACTCCTGGTGTCTGGAACCTGTGAGCAGTTTAGTTGCAGAAAGTCTGCTGAACATGTATGTACTATTGTTTTCCAAAAATTTGTAATTTGGCCAAAGTGACGTGAGTAGAAGCTTCCAGGTTTAATGTTTCTAGTAGTAACACAAGAAGCTGTGATCAGGCTTCATCATGTGTTGCTTGGCAAGACATCCTGAAGAAAATGTGTTTTCACCTCCCTTTTATGTGATCTACAACATGGAAAGCATTAAGTGTTGCTTTACTTATATCATCAGCTTGAATGCCTGTGATGAATAATATTAATTACTACTGAAAGCAGTATAGTAGATGTGTTTTCATTTTATATATGTGATGAGCTGGCTTCAGAGGAGTGAGCTCCTCTGAAGAGGAGCGATGTCTTAAAAGAAATGAAAAATGTTAATAAATCTTGACCATGCTAAGAGAACAGCAATGGCCCGAGGCACTGAGCCTGTGAGTGCCTTTAGATTGCAGACAAGCAAGAGCGATCCCAATCCAGGATACTGCTTGTCAGTAAATGGGCAAAGGACAAGGGACAAAATAACTTGTTTTAGCCACAGGATTGGAAGTGACAAATTACCACCAGAGTGAAAATTTGTTACCTTTTTCTTGTTTTCTCCTTAGGTACATGGAAGAGAGCCCATCCCTAAGGCGTATGACTGTGATGAGGGAGAAGGGAAGGCGACAGGCCATTAGGGGCCCGGCCTTCATGTTCAACAACAGGGGCACGAGCCTGACGGCCGAGGAGGAGCGATTCCTGGATGCTGCCGAGTACGGAAACATCCCTGTGGTGCGCAAAATGCTGGAGGAGTCAAAGACACTGAATGTCAACTGCGTTGACTACATGGGCCAAAACGCCTTGCAGCTTGCTGTGGGGAATGAACATTTGGAAGTGACAGAACTTCTGTTAAAAAAAGAGAACTTGGCACGGATTGGAGATGCCCTGCTGCTCGCAATCAGCAAGGGTTACATTAGGATAGTGGAAGCAATTTTGAATCATCCTGGGTTTTCAGTAAATAAGCGACTGACTCTGAGCCCTTGTGAGCAGGAGCTCCAGGATGATGATTTTTATTCCTATGATGAAGACGGTACCCGCTTTTCTCCAGACATCACTCCCATAATTTTAGCTGCCCACTGCCAAAAATACGAAGTCGTGCACATGCTGTTGATGAAAGGAGCAAGGATAGAAAGACCTCATGATTATTTCTGCAAATGTAATGACTGTACAGAGAAGCAAAAACATGATTCTTTCAGTCACTCTAGGTCAAGAATAAATGCATACAAAGGACTGGCCAGTCCAGCTTATCTGTCCCTGTCTAGTGAAGATCCAGTGCTTACTGCTCTAGAACTCAGCAATGAACTTGCCAAGTTGGCCAACATTGAAAAAGAATTCAAGGTAATGGTATTTTTGTGTTTCTCTGTCTTTGTTGTTTTAAAGTTGCTGCTACTTCATGTTGTCCTTAGATGCTAAAATGTTTCACTGTGCTTTTACTTTTTCAATTACAAATACTCTCATCTTATCTCTTTTATTCTTGATACATAAGACTTTAAAAAGAAATTTTAATGAAATGATATTGCTTTTGCACCTGCTGTGTTTGGAAAAAAATGGTAAAATTGGCAACTGGAAAAAGTGGGTGGTCTGATAACCTTGCAGCAGATGGAAAACAATTCTGGCTGCTGCAGCACACAAGGATTGTTCCTAGTTACAAATGCTGAGTAATATAAGTGCAGAAAGCAGAAACATTTTGCTTTTCTTGAGGGTACTGCAGTACTGACCTTATTCCGTCTTAAGTTGTGCTGATTTTGGCTGATGTCTCCAAATTGTTAAGAATCCCCAAAGTGAATTTTTTTAGATGCACCTTTTAGGAATGTCACATGTTCAAAACCAGCTGTTAGACTGCTTACAGATGTTGGTCCTCTTACCTGGTTTTTAGCTGTATCTGGTTTTGTATGTCAGTGCCCTGACTTCTTTATATATTTTAGCTTCTCCCTCAGACAATTAATGTCTTAATTAACTGTTGCCCAGTGCTTTTTTTAGTGATTTTTCAGTTCAGTTGGATACATGCAAAAGGACCGTAACAGCCACCTTTCCTCTTGTCCCCCGTTCTCCCCCTGCAGCCAAACCCCACAAAAATCAAACCCCAGTAGACTGCTTGTAATGAGAAAAGCTTGGCTTGGAGAACGACAGATTGCTCTCCGTGAGTAGAGATATTCACAGCATTGTCTCTGGGTGTAACAGCCAATTTATTGGGGTTTTGCAAGGCCAGTGTTGGGTACCACTTGCTTGTTTAATATCTTCAAAAATGATCTGAGATAGACAAAAGATGCATTAACCTCTCCAAACAGCAGCAAGCACTGCTTACCCTGTGAAGTACTCAGAAGGAAAATACAACAACCTGGAGAAAGACAGGCAGAAATTAATAAAGTGAAATTTAACAGAAGAGGAAGAAAACTCCTGAGAAAGAATAGGTCCATATTCAGTTGAGTGAGTTAAAATAGAATTTAAAAATAAATTTTCGGTGGTGAGAAGGATTCATCTATTATAACACACACTGATGAAGTGTAAAATTCATCTTAAACCCTTCATCCCCTTTCTTTGCTGAAGGAACTCACTTCTACCATGCTGTGTATTGTGTAACCTGCCAAATTAGTTGAATACTTCCTCAATGTATTTATTCCAGGAAAAATGTCAGATTTTTCGTTTTCCTCAGATGAAAAGGTACCCTGCCACCAAAAGTTAAATTAGGACAAGCTGCATTGTGTTTTTGTTAGGCAAGGATGTAGATGATTAGAACTGCATAGAAAAAATAACAGTGGAAAGAGGAATTCATGGGAGACTCCTATCTCACAGGTACTAATACCATGCATACAAATTTCATCAGAAAAAATAGTAGCTTGAAATTTTGAAGGAGAAAATATGAAGTTTTTTGATTAAGCTTCTCATTTCAAACCAGAACTTAAAAAAATTATTTCAGTTTTAAAAATGGTAATTTCCTGCTATTTTGGGATGCCTAAAACCCCAAGAAATTCACTACCTTCACAGATTTCGGTATTTTTGGATAGCAGTTACATGGCTACTAACCTTGCCGGTGTATCAGATGATTCAGTTTTGGCACCTACAGTAAAAAATGTTCCTGACTCCTTGCTGGCATGGAAATTCCAGCTTCTCATCAATGTCAAAACATTCCAGTGACATAATTACTCTCCTCATTGATGTCACATCTCTTTTTTTTCCTTCTGTTTCTATCAAGCCTGATAGGAGAGCTGAGTGTTTTCCTGGAGTCCCTCCCATCTGTAACTGCTTTTTCAGTGCTTTCTTCCCTATAGATCTGTCATCTGAATGTGTTTGGCTGATAGCTTGTGTGCTTTGTCACATCCTAGAGGACAAGGATTCTAATCCAGCATTTGCATTCCTGCAGACTTCTGCTGCACTCTCCTCTAGGATCATCACTGGAAATGCTTGAGTGTTCCACTCAAATTCACTCTGTAGCACAGCACTGAGCAGAATTCAGGGTTTCAGGGTGGAGAAAAATGGGCAAAATAATTCATCTCTCTCACAACAGAAAAATAGACAAATCTGTTTAATTCATGATTTATTCTTAGTATCTATGGAATATTAAGGCCCACAATGTTTCCTGTGCATGCTCCACTTCCAGGATGCAGAGTGCTCCTACAGGAAATACTGTTCTGGATGGTTTTCCCACAGAGAAAGAGCATAGATTGAACCTGTTTAAAAACACCTGAGGGCCAAGATTCCTGGTAAATGCTTGTTAAATTGAACCTAACATCCACTGCATATGCAAGGTCTAGTCTGCCTCTCTTGCTTATCATTTACACTAAGAAATTCTAATGCACAAACCATGGTTTGCACAAGTGAATTAGAAATGTGGGAAGGTCATTTAGGTCATTCATTCATGATAGTTCCTCAAGAAAACCTGATTAATTACACTGATTTTTAGGCTTTTGTTTTATTTTCCTTTTAGAAGTAAGGAGAAAGGATACAAAGAAACCACAGATCCCTGATTTTTCTTGGAAGATGCAAGACACATAGCCAAAAGAAAAGTACTGAAAATTAATAAAAGTAGATGAGGAAACTGAAGCCCTAAAGACCATTTCATTCTACTCCTTTCATCTCCAAGCTTCCTTACATCCATTTGTGAAATCCTTGTTTCAACCTGCTGTTTGTCCTTTTGCTCTTCTTCATCTACTATATTTATTTTTCTTGACACTTTTACTCCTTTTTGATGTTTGCATCCACTTGTCTTCTTCCCATGTATTCTTCTGTTCAATTCTCTCATGGCCAGGGCAGGGAGTTCAGTATTTCTCTGACTTTACTTGGTATTCCTAGTTCCCCTAGTCCGCTAATTCCAGGGATTGCCTGCAGGATTTCATAAGACATCGGGAATTTCTGTTCGATCTCAGTCAAGAATGCTACCAAACCATAAAAACTGGAACTATATCTCGTCTTAATGTAAATAAGTGACCATTACCATAGTTGGAGAGTTATGTTTTCCTGTCCAGTAGCACCACAAAATACTTCGCAATACAAATATTCCCAATTTTTGTATTGTATTTTGTATTTACAAAAACAAATTTGGTAATTTGTTTTCCTGTTCTCCTAGTTTTAGCAGACCATGGCCACTGCAGCTTGGCTTGGGGAATGACAGGTTTGGGTTACTAATAATTGATATTCACCCTCCTCCCTGAGAACTTTAAAGCTGTTATTGCCCAGGGAAGGGAGGATTTCTGGTAGTTGGAACAGCTGATGGAACTTTCCTTTGGATTCACCATAGGAAGAGAGAGGACAAGATAGCTAAAAAGCCCCATGGTTCTCTCTTTATACCAGCTTTCAACTAAATACTGTCCTGTGTAAGCAAGCTCAGTTCTTCCAGCTGAAATTGCATTGGCAAGGATCAAAAAGGTTGTAGTCCTGCTTTCTATAGGATAAATCCCTGTTCCCAGTTTTGCTAAAAGCTCCCACTGAACCAACGGAAGATGTGGACGTGCATCTAAAAGCAGAATCTGTCAGTGTTCCAAGTAAATTTACATAGTGTTATCTCAGCTGAACTAACAAAGAGTGTTCAAGCTTGCTTGATCCAGGTTTAGGCCCAGCTTTTGAAAGGACAAGGCCCAGATCCATAACCATTAGTGCAATTATGTGCTTGATTTGCATATACAGTTACATGTGCACATACCATATATGTGGTTTCAAAGTGACCTTTTACCAGATAATAACATAAATTTATGATTCAGTATAATGACTATGAATTAGTTGTGCATTACTCATGAACTTTGGTGCTTGGATGAGTGTGGCTCCTGTAACAGAACACAGATCCCTACATTTTGTTTGACTGAATGTGATTCCTCAGGATAAATTTCCTTTGCAGTATTAATTTCATGAGCATGTGATTGCTCAGTATAAATTTCACACAAATCCTGTGTGAAATCAGTTGACAGTTTTCTGTTTGTGTGCTTCGTTCTTTGCACACAGACTGATACATTCTTTGTCAAGACTCTAGATGAATTCACAGGGCAGTGCTTGATGTTATGAGTGAGAACAGAACACACAAATTTGGGCAGGCTGGCATCCAGCTTTTGATGTGTGTCAGAGTCCTCTGAAACTGCTTGTGAGACACAGCTTTGCAACTCCAGTCGTCATCAGTTGTCCTCCATGTGCTGGAGTCAGCTGTGGAACTTGGGAAACGCAGGGTGTAGGCTAATGTTTTTCTGATGTTACGAAGATGTTTGTGCAACTGTTAGTGTTGATCTGGTGGCTTCATTTGTATGTTCTCAGGAGTGAGCAGAGGTGATTTGGATGACTGGGACCATAGATTAAAATTCTGATATGCACACAATACCCTAGAGGTAGAAGGTTTTTTGAGAATCGGGTGCTGTTTGTCTGTTTAATTCTGTAAAGCAATCAGATAGACTGGGATAAATTTGATTTGCTAATACTTTAGTAAATAAAGACCTGGAGAGGGAAATCTGACAAGTTTTCCTGCTATAAGATTCAAAGCCAGAGTGGGATATTAAGAATGCACATACTGGTTTTCATTCTTATAACAGCATTTGTGAGTAATGTAGGCTTTATTTAATCCTTAAATTTGACAGAATAAAACCTCATCCATTATATAGTTAATCTTATCTGACAATAAGCATAACTTGTATAAGCAAGTGGTGTATCTACCAATGAAGAAACCTGTCATTCATGTTATTCTACTGCTACTAAAAGAAATCTGGGTAACTCTTGTGGTAGGCAAACATGCAAAGTGTGGAAATAACCCTTGTTATTTCCTAACTATTAGAAATACACTATTCCTTCTTCTATTTCTTCACAATTAGCAAAAGAATGAGAAAACACTTTGTAATTGAAGCCTCTCCTTGCAACTGGACAGCCCATGTTCATTCATACAAGGACAAAATTTGAGTTGTGTTATGTCATAAAGCACTTGAATGATACAAAACCATCTAAACTAAACTTTATTAAACCTTAATAAGATACCACTTTAGACTGTAGGTTAGATACAAAGAATAGTAAAACAAATACTTTTTTTTCTTGGGAAAGTTAAAAGTGCCTGCAAGTTCAGGTGAGAAAGAAGTTCAGGTGAGAACTCACCTGAGTTCAGGTGAGAAGTAGTTTCTCTTTTAGTTATTATGGTGTACCATTACAGGAGTCACTGCAGGAAGTGTAATCTCCCATGCACTTCGAATAGTGGATTTACAGCTACTTTAAAGTGTTAGAGAAAAGTTGATTATCAGTCTTATTCCTGTTGAATTCTTTTAAGCTGTGTCTGATGATGTTCATGTTTTTTGCTCAGCCACCTCCTTTTGTAAATAATTCCTTTAACTGTAGGGAAATTTGTAAGCAAATCTTGCTTTAAATTAGATGCTTAAGGAAGAGTGTTTGAGTTCTCACCAATATTTAGGAAATCTTTTGTGGAAACAACATAAACAGCATAGGACTTGAATAAAGGGAGGCATGTTATTGGTTTTAGCTTTAGTAGATTGTCTTTAGTCACTCCTTTGTCTTCAGTGAATAAAATCCCCATCTTCTTTTTACATTGTGTCACCTACTGGTGCTTTGCTTAATATTCTCCATAACCTGAATTCTAGCACTTAGAGTGCTAATCTGTACTTAGCGTTTTGGCCTCTGTGATGAAGCTCTTTCTTGACTAGGCTGTCATGAAAGACTGTTCCTCTTTTTTCTTGGTTTTTGTTTTGTTTTGTTTTTTTCTTTTTGACTGCTGCTATTTTCTACCCATCATTTTGGAGTCTTCTTTTGCAAGGTTTTTATATTTGTAATGTCTGAGATCTAATCGCATTTCATGTAAAAGCTCTACCTGCATTCAAACCTCCATGCTAGCAAGTATATTTCATTGCTTTGATTAACTTTTTAATGAGACTTTGCCTTTTTCAAAGTCCTAAATCTTGGTCATACATAAGCTTGCTTACCCCTTCACTGAATTTAATCACACATCCCAGTATTATTTTTATAATTGTCTCTTCTGTCCTGTTCCCCTTGATTACCAAAAACAAATCTAAAATAACCCTAGATCCTGTTGCTTCACTGAAAACTGAATTAATTTGTCCTCTCTGACCAAAGGAAATAACAGGATCCTATTTAAGGTCTATGATTAGGACTGGTTGTTTCCAAGTCTGTATCAGGGATGTTAGTCTTATGTAATAACACAACTTCTCTAGGGGCATTTATTTGTCTCCAGTAATGTTTCATTTTGATTCATACCTGGATCTGACCTATGGGATTGATGGCTGATTCTTGCACTTGCCCTATGCAGCCTCTTTTCCCATCATTTCCCAAAATAATTTGAAACTACTGAGAGCACATTAGTTTCTCTGTCCCATTCTATAGATGCTAAGTTGAAAATTTAGCAGAACTACCAGTACAAGAAGGTAAAATTACTTAGGACAGGAGGAAAAAGTGAGGGTTTCAGAAAAAATAAAAGAGATTAAGTGAAAAAATGTCTTGGTTTGGAAACACAGGTATCTGCCAGGGAAACTGGGGTTTCCCTTAGAATGGAGAATGTAAACCCCTCACCCCCGCCAAATTATAATTTTGCAGTTAAGGGCTTTCAGGCAAAGATTTGGGAATAGGAATAACAGTTATTTACTAGGAATATTAATAATACAAATGTAGTAGAAAAACAAAACCACTCCACCAAACCAGCAAACAAACAAACAACAATTTTGGAAAACCCTGACAGAGTCAGAGCTACAACCTGTGAGGAAATTAGAGGCCACATCTCAGATGTGGAATTTCTAAAAATCTGTCTGAGAGGACATGGACACAAAATGAAGATCGAGATCTCTGCTGAAACAGAGATCAAGGTAAGTTTATAGGCAATGTCACAGAGGTGGTAGTACATTTACAATTATAAACAAAAGTACAGGCAAAATTTCAGATGTGCATGCTTTGCAATGTAAGCTAAAAATTCTGAAATGCAGCCACAAATGTTTTGTCAGAGGAGGAAGGAGATTAAAGAGAGGCAAATATTTGAAGCTGACTCATATAATAGTCCTTGGAAGACTGAACAGGTATGTAAGATGAATTCTCCTGTTCTTTCCAGAGCACTCTTACAGGAAATTTGGGGTATTTTGTCCACAATGTTGGTGTCCAAGTTTGTCCTCCAGTTACTCTATGCAGTTACTTTGTAAACCACTGTACCAGTTGTTGGGTGTGAGACATTCCAAAGAAGGTGGGAAGCAGAGGGTAGAAAAGAAAAAAGGGGGAAATGTAGCTGGTGTACATCAGAGTAATGAGTAATCAGCTGCTTTAGCAGTGTAGAAAGAGCTAAAAGATATTTGTAGCCTCAGAGGCAATTATTTCATTAGTCATCAGCAAAGTTTTTGTGAGAGTGAGGTTACCTTTTTGATAGTCCTGGTCTTACTTTGTGAAATTCTTAAATTTTCAGCTGCCCCTTGTTGCCCATCCAGGTTATTTTCATCACACTCTTATGTCATGTTCCCATGCTGTGTTAAACAGATGCTGTTAGATGTTCACCTTGTGTCAGAGAATGAATGATTCTGCTGTACAAAAATCTGTAGTATCTGATACACTCCAAACTTGATGCAGTAAAAATCTAACACTTCATTTTTAGCAACTTGTGCAGGTCCTTTTTTCCTCGCCATTGACTCTTCAGCACGTTTGTCACGGGCTGTTTTCTGTCCCCCTCCTGTTCCAGAACGACTATCGCAAGCTGTCCATGCAGTGCAAGGACTTTGTGGTTGGTGTCCTGGATCTGTGCCGGGACTCGGAAGAGGTGGAGGCCATTCTGAACGGGGATCTGAACACGGAGCCAGTGGAAGCGCAGAGGCACCGGGCGTCCCTGAGCCGTGTGAAGCTGGCCATTAAGTACGAAGTCAAAAAGGTAATTCTTCACAGCTCTCAGACACCGTGGCAGGAGGGCAGTGCCACCTCCTCCTTCTGCAGGTGTTGGGAACCCGTGGTCAGATGCACAACTGAGACATGGTGTGAGTAATCAAGACTCTCACAAGGCAGAAAGGGCTTGTAATGAAGGAGTTTAGTTTAATCTACTCCCCACCGCTGAGAAGTGGCAGGACATTGCAATGACATAAATGAGGTGTGTTAGCGAGGCTTTGCACGGTTAGTCAGATCCTTCTCCTGATGAACCCAAAGGATGTTTCAGTAGAGCCAGATTTTCATTCAGTGACACTCAGGCTGGGTCTTCCTGTCAGTTGATGCAACAATACCTAATTCAAAGAGAAGGCTGTGTTGGTGAAAATGTTGGTTTCAGCCCATAAATAGCTCATCTGCAACTATGTGTCATAGTAAGCAATTCCATGTGATTTACCATGTTTGTTCCTTTAAAAAATATTTTAAAACTCAGACCTGCCAATGCATGGAATATGTCTGTGGCTGTTTGATCAATTCATTTCAGTTCTTCACCTTTGTACCTTTGCTTATTGGTGTTTTGGCAGGCATTTTCAGTAGATGCCTCTCTCAAAGTAGTTTGTATTTTATGAATGGATGTTGTGCGTTGAAAAATGGAGCTGTGCATCACATATTTGACATAAATACATATCCTTTCATTGTAGTTTTTATTGTATATTGCTATGTTGTTCTCCTCAAGATCCCACATTAGGCTAGCACAGAAAATACTTAATACTTTGTCCTGTTGTGAGAGGACCCAGGAAATAGAGCTGTGCCTATGCATTATTTACAGCTACCTATTTACGTGATTAGCATCACTTCCATTCCTTACAGCCATTATAGTTTCATCATCTCCACAAGAAGCCTTGTGTCTCTCAGAGTAAATAACCCTGTGCTCTGTGGCCACCTCTTGAGCCAATCTGCCATATAAAACGAATTGTAAGGACTGTGCCAAAACAACTGGGAATTGCTGGTGTTTATGACAACTCCAAAAGATTGAGAACAAAAATTGTAAACACAGATCCCAAGCAGCAAATTATCATTTCCAGTGTAGAATTGGTCTACAGCAGATAAGTCCATATTAATTGCCAAAAATCAAGGTAAATATATACAAACATTAAATTAATTTAAAAGACTGGAACAGGGGGAAAAAAATCAAAGTGCATAAGCATGCTGTAGTGTCTAAATATATACATTCTTTATGCTATTGCAGTTTAATGTGTAAAACTTTGTTGAGGCTCATGTCAGCTTTCACACTGAAGGCTGTGGTTTTCTTTTATGAGTTTGTTGTCACTGATGAAATTCACTGCTGAGCAAAGGGCCACACAGATCTGTTAAGAATAACAGAAATCTAAATAGTGAAAAAAAGATAATTCCTCATAGCAAACTTGTTCCCTTCTCTTGCAAGAGAGAAACTCAGAGTGCAGTTTATGGCAAATACAGTTCAGAACCTACAAGAGGAATGATCTTGGTGGAAGGAAATAGTTGGTGCAGAGTTGTTACCATATTCATACATGGGCAGTTCCCTCTGAGTGGCCATTACACAGGGCACGCAAGGATGGAAATGTCTCTGCTGTCATGGTCCTTTGATGCTGGGATTTGCGTCGTCAGAGCTGTGACAGATCCTAGTGATATCCTGACTGGAACAGGTTCAGATGTGAGAACACCACATGGGATTATTTCAACCCTCTCACCATAGGAAGCAGACAAGGATGTGGCCTGTTTTCCTTAGCTTTCTATCTTTCTAGCTGTGCTTCGAGGTCAGGTCCATCAAGGTCAGTTCCCTGCTGGCAGCAGTGCAGCCAAACAGAGCAGCAAGTCCGTGAAATAGTTAATGAGCCTATGCCCTGTCCAGAGGGAGGAGAGGCAGGAAAAACCATATGACAAGGAGCAAATATGTTCAGAACTTCACTGCTAGGAAAAGGGAGTTTTTCATTCTTTAGTAATGAAAGTCTTGCACTTAATGCCCTAGGTACTGCACCGAAGTGGAGCCCATCTTTTAAACATGATGTGATTTTGAAGCTAAGGTTCAGACTGAAACTGCAGCCCCAATAGAGAAGGACTAAGGGAATTAAGGGAGGGAAAAAAAAAAAAAAAAAAGAAAACAAATTAGTCTTGCTATGTATGCTGAATTACTGCTGTATTAGTGCTTTTAGTTTTCTGTCTCAACTCTGTCTTTAGATTGCCAACAAAATTCCAGAGAAGAGCTAACACCAGCCCAACTAATCTGCTGTTCTTGCCGAGACAAAAATCAGGATGGAATTTCCAAGTGAAATCAATAAGAGCTGAAATAAAATCGCAGGAGTTAATTTTCAAACCCTGAAGTGTTCAACTGATAGATAAGAAAGAAGATGCAAAAATCTCTTTGTATTTTGTGTGTTAGTGTATCAGAGGGTGCCAGGATTTGTTCTTGCTCCATCTAAACCCAGCCATTATGATGGCAGAAATAAATAACATAATCACTCTGAGTCATACAGAAAAATATTTACATACTGATGACTTGGTTCATGGTCATGAAACTGAAAACATCAGAAGTGTTACTGTCAATTATGCTTGGAAAAGCAGCTACATTAAATTTGGGATATTTTTTCTTTTAGTGACCAGATACTGTTCTCATGCATCATTCTTGTTCACTGGGGTTCTGCTTGCAGCTGAAGGTATTAGATACATGTGATAATAAGTTCAACATATGTAATGAAAATTGGGAAACTGCATGGAAAATAGAGTGAAAGGAGAAAGGCAGGAAGAACAAAATTGTAGGATGATGTGAGCAGTAGTAAAATGTGATGGGAACCTACTGTCCTTGGAGGAGATGGAGCTGCAGGCAAATACAGGTAATAGAGACACACATGCAACAGGGGTGGACATGGTTTAAAGTTGCTGAAAATAAAACCAACATAATCATCAGTTGAAGTATTTCAGTAAAGACTGAGAGAGGAGGAATGAATTTCAGAGCTTTTATGGATGAGAAGTGACACAACTCGCTCCGAGGGCTTGGAAGTGGTGCACATTGTGCAGTTGCCAGCAATTAAATAAGTTGCTAAGATCCTCTCAAGAGCCTTTGGACTCACTGCCAGAGAAGAACTTGCCCATAACCCCTGGCATCTTATTCACTAAATCTTCTCTCTTTTTTTTTTTTTTCCTTCTCATTTTTTTGAAAATTATAGCAGATCTCCTCTTAGTGTCAGATCAAAAAGTTGATAGCTCAGGAAAATAAACCAGCACAGAGCTCTGGATGAGGTGCCACAGGGCCCATGGGCTGATTCCCAGCCCTGGGTAAACTTCCTTAAAGCTCCTTTACTGTTTCTTCCCATTCCCTGTGGTAACAGAAAGAATGATGTGGGTGTTTCTTCCCTCCTCTTCCTACAGTTTTAAGCCTGATTTTAAAAATGTCTTTGTAATTTGAAATAATTATTTACTTTCCTGCCTTTGTCCACAGTTAATCTGCTGTGGGATTTGTCTCTTTGATGTCCTGAGTTGACAATGAAATTTATCTTAGCAAAAGAAGAGGCTGGGGGCATATGTCAGAATGCACAAACACAAAAACCCAATCTCTTCTCAAATGGGCCAGTTTTTATGGTGCACAAGCTTCAAAGGTGACAGCCTAATAAAAAGAACAGAAGCAGTTTGAGTTGACATTAATTTCTTAAAGGACTTTTTTACAATCTCTTTATTTATTTCTCTTGGCCAGTCCGCTTCATGTACCAACTGCATTAATATGTGAAGTAACTGCTTAATGCATCACACACCAAAATGCTTAGGGACTTTATTTTACAGCAAAGTAGATTAAAGTATAAAGATTGCGTCCCTTTTTAAGGTTCATGCAGCAGTTTCAGATTGCTCTTCTTGAGAGGTTTCAGGTTCCCTGCTTTCATTGCCAATGATTTAATTTGATTTTCTTTAAGAAGTCTGTCCTGTTGTACTACTCCATGCACTTTTTAATGAGATGTGGAATATTGATAGAGTTTTGCAAGCAAGACCTGGCAAACAACAGTGTATGTAGTACATAATGATCTCTGCAGAGTACAAGGGATAATAAAATGGGTAGCCAAGGCTTCCAGAGTATAACCAACTGATATCAAATATCACTCTTAACCCAACACAAATTATGAGTTATCAGATTTATTTTCAAACACTTTTTGTGAAACACCTAGCCTTCTTTATTCTGATTCACTAGTTATTGATAAGTGAATCATCAGATTTCTTCAAACTGCTGTGAAAACCAGGCTACTCACCCTTGTGCTTAAATGGTGTCCCACATGCTCTTGTGATGTGGTGATGCCTTGGGAAGGCTGTCCTGGAACAGCGACTAGACAGAGCTAAGAGAATAAAGTAGGTATTTATTAAAAGGCCTTTAGGATCCACCTTGGGCAGTACAAGAGCCTGGCCAGGGCTACACCAAAAGGGGTGACCGGTCACGAGGTCTCACACTCTTATGAGTTTTGGTCTATTTGCATATTGGGGTTTAATTGTCCAATTACAGCTTCAGATTATGAGGTCCCATCCTTCTTGTTTTGTCTCTTCAGTCCACCGTTGTTTATGCTTTTGGGCCTGAAAACTTATAACCCTTGTCCCTGCTCTCCATCTGGAAAAGGATTTGTTTTGTGTACCTAGTCTGTGAAGAGAGCTGACTGACACTTAATATGAGGCTCAGAACTACACACCTATCTGAAAAATATGAAAGCTAAAACTTAAGGCATCAGTGGCAATTTCTTCTTTATTTATTAACCTTTGCTTTAAAGGAAATGAGGGGAAAAAAGCCATGGTTCTTAAATATCTGATGTTAATTTAGACCTTAAGGTGATCGCAATTGTGCACATAGCAGTTACATAACTCTTCCTCTTAATGACAGCATGTCTTGGTTTTTCTTTCTTTTTCTTTGCAGTTTGTGGCCCATCCAAACTGTCAGCAACAGCTACTGACAATCTGGTATGAAAATCTCTCAGGATTACGGGAGCAGACCATAGCTATCAAGTGTCTGGTGGTACTGGTTGTGGCATTGGGCCTTCCCTTTCTAGCCATTGGTTATTGGATTGCACCATGTAGCAGGGTACTGAATTTTATAAATTATGTGTCTTGTGCTGTTCTCAGAGCTGCTTTTCCTTTTCTGGCAGTCAACATGCAATTTCTGCTGCTTCCAAATTTTAACTAATTAATGATATTTTTAGCAATCTCTAACCTTGAGCCAAAAGATGCTAAGGGGTTTTTTGTTATTTGCACTGTAAAGAGGGGACCAAAATGATTAAGTATGAATATAAATTAGCATTAAGCTGAAGGAAAGAAAAATAACCTCTGGGAGCTTTTTTTCTTTTTTAAATTTCCCCAGGTTGTGCTCACCTCACAGTGTCTGCTGTGTAATTTATATGTATTAGTAACATGGATTTTTTGAAAGTCACCACTCAGATTCTTTACTAAGTCTCTGGTGGCATCCTAAGGTCTCATGCTGTTCCCATATAAACCATTAGCAGAACATCTGTTGACTTTACTGATGCAGAATGTAATCTTAAGTAAAATATTTGTTATACCAGCCCAAGGAGGTCTGTTTGCCAGCTTAACCGTAGAACAGAAATTAAATTAAATGCATCATTCTGGCCATGTAGTAGGGTATATTTGTAAAAGAGCTTAGCTGTAATCTCTTACCTTTTAAAAATATGTTAAAGTGTAAGGGTACTCCCACCTTTCCTGCTAATCACACAAGGAAAGGAACAGCAGTTTCTTTGAAATCCTGATGGTCTGTAGCACATGAATTATTTGCAAATCAGGTGTGTTGATAGATCCTTGGGAAATCAGATGAAAGATTTCTCTATTGCATTAACATTTTAAAAAAATTTAAGTACATTTACTCCAGTGCTGAATGTGGTCTTTCAATTTTATTACCTTAGCAAGTGTAAAGCAAAGAAATGTGAGTTTGTTTTATATTTCATTCTTTTAGTTCATCTCAAAGAGGATAAGGTTTTTCTCATCTACATATTTGAAGGGAACCTGATCTTTTCTCTGTGTTAAATATTTATTTACTTTAGTGGTAAACCTTTATGAAAATAATGTAATTGTTAACTCTCATTATCCTCTGAAATGTCACTTTCCATTAATATCTTTAGTAAATATATTCCTCACAGCTCCATATAATAGGAACATACTAAAATATTTTTAGCTGGTGTCTAATATGGAAAAGTGATGTTTGTCCTTGAGCTGTAATTCCCAGTAGCAGAAACATCTGATGTTTTTCCTCAGTGCTTATGCCAAATAAAAGCGCTATACATACAGGTCAGTTGTTGGATATTGCAATTACAAAATGCTTTCTAAAGGTCAGGAGCAGGAAGGGAACCTGAGATTGTTTGCCCAGGTAGTAAAAGCAATTTAATGTGTGCTGGTTTGCTTAGTTTACAGTAGCTGGCCCAAATTTCAAGGAAAACAATTCCTTGAAATAAGAAAGCTCATGTGGTTTTCTGGAAGCAGCTGGTCCTCTTCTGGTGCAGGCAGACTGCCCCTACGGCTGCTTTTTGTTCTTTTACCAGGTGGAGATGTGAATTAAACCTAAATTTATTTAAAAAATCACTAATATTTCTGATCTTATTTTTCTTAGTCTGTTTTGTGGAAGAGTCATTAGTTTTAATAGACATGGGTAATTAATTTGGCACTTAGAGCTCTGAACGTGTTCTGTGGCTGGAATACAGTAACCAGAGATAAGAAAACAACTAATTTTTCCTAGAGCTGTAGTTATAGAGAAGTTAATATAATACTCCTTCTGTTAGGGAAAATGTTTTACTGTAGTTGGAGATTTTAATAATTTATCTTTCCCTGGGCTTGCTTTATGAAGTCTTCCTGGTCACTGTCATTGTACATTTGCGATTCCTTGGAGTGTTTCCCCTCAAACATTGCCATCTAGAGTTTATGGAATAACATGTGCACTCACTAACAGGACAACATACTCTGTGCAGCTCCCTGTGAGAGCCTTTTGTCTGAAATGGCAAAGCATCAGTTAAGTGCTCTTGGAAGAATATCCTTTAAGAATGAGGTTTCTGGCTCTCCTGAGCTCTGAGTGCCCATTTATGCTTCTGGAATGCCTGGTGTTTCTTTCAGAAAACTGAGTGACTGCTTTCATTCTGCCTTTGCAGCTTGGAAGAATTCTTCGAAGCCCATTTATGAAATTTGTGGCACATGCAGCATCCTTCATTATTTTCCTAGGCCTGCTTGTCTTCAATGCTTCAGACAGATTTGAGGGCATAACGACACTGCCAAATGTCACTGTTACTGATTACCCCAAGCAGATCTTTAGGGTGAAGACCACCCAGTTCACCTGGACAGAAATGCTGATCATGGTGTGGGTTCTTGGTAGGTGTATTGCTCCTTCATCTTCCTGTTTTCCTGCAAATAGAAATTCTGAAAGGGAGGAGAGAAGCCCAGGTCCCAAACCTGGGACTGATCTAGCTGCTGTGCGCAGCAACTAATAAACCCTTAGGGCAGGTAACAGGGCATTAGGGCAGATTTCTAATCATTTGTATCTCCTGATTTAAGCACTGCTTTATCCTAAACTGAGTGTGGTTGGGATGGCAGCAGCAACCCCTTTGAATTATACAGCCAGGGAAACAATAAAAAGTTTGTGGGGTTGAGATTTTGTTATTTATTGGGGTTTTTTTTCCCTAAGAAACCTCTCTGAATCAAGCAAAAAGTCTTGATTCACAGCAACTGCATCTCATGTTTATGGTGAGGCTGCAATCTGGATTAAATCGAATTAAATTAATTTCTGAGAAAAAGTTTAAGTAAGAAATATGAATTACACATAGCCATATTCCACTTTCTATGCTGAAAAGCACCTTATTCTGTAAAGTGAAAAAACTGGTATAATTGTGCCCTTTATAATTGGTCATCTGTGTTGTTGGGTAGTTGTGTTCCTGTGGAAAAATTAAATCCTCTGATTCAGAAGTGGCTTGGAATGTAAATAGTAAAAAAGTAAGAGGATATTTTTTCCCCACACTTTATTTTTCCTCCTTTGGAGTTACAGAGGTTTTGTTGTTAGGCCAAAATACTTTCACTGCAAAATCAAGGCTCTACTCTACCCTCTGTGGGGTGATGTCTGAACTATATTTCCATTACTTAATCTCAATTAATACCTTGCTATTTGATCAACCCTGTTGAAACCAAGAGAGACTAACCTTAGTGAAGGGTATGATGATGCTGTGATACTGCAAATAAGTGAATCTCTGCTCCACTGGTATCACCCCCTTCCATGAAATGGGAGAATACAGGGAATTTAAATGACAACAGTTTGGCAAACATTGCTGTGCTTTTTCATTTCTTGTTGCAGGTATGATGTGGTCAGAATGCAAAGAACTATGGCTGGAAGGACCTAGGGAATACATCTTGCAGTTATGGAATGTTCTGGATTTTGGGATGCTGTCCATTTTCATTGCTGCTTTCACAGCCAGGCTCCTGGCTTTCCTTCAGGCCACAAAAGCACAACAGTATGTGGACAACTACATTGAGGAGAATGACCTCTCGGAGGTCACGCTTCCTCCAGAAATTGAATATTTTACTTATGGTGAGCTTAGTTTTTCTGCCAGATCTGAACATAAGAAAGCTTGAAGGATGCATTTAGAAGCCTCTCTTTACCCTAGAGCTAAATTTGACCCCCTTGATTTTAAACGTTTGGAAGTTATATTTTATTCTTGACTGATTGCACAACTGATAAAATGTTGATGTGATTACTTTCTCCTTTTTTTGGTTCAGTTGTTTGATAGTTATTCATGTTCATAAATATCTATCAGCATTTCCTCCTGTGAAGGTCTGCTTAAGTAGAATAAAACTACTAAATACTTACTGCAAGGCAGAAATTGTCAATAAAGGTGTGATTAATCTGTATTTGCAACACAAGTAAATGCTGCTGACAGTGTATTCTAGGATGGGCTTCAATATATTGTAACAGCAGACTTAGTTCTATTACAATTAATTGCAATATAACCAATCTGAACTTGTGCATATGTAAATACACAGGGTATTTTGATATGAAGCACATTTTAATTCAGTGTTGCTCTTCTAAGATGGTGCCTGAATTCACATAGTAATTTTTAAATCTCTGTATGACTCAATTGGTTCTGTGCACATTGTGTGTAAAACTCTCAATCCTATTTCTTTTGAGGTAATGGATAAAAATCTTTATGGTCACTATGGGAACTAGGTTATGTCCTGCAGAAAGCAAAAGCTTGGTGTGACTAAAAAATGAAATTGTTCATCAGGCAACCCTTAACTTCCATCAATAAAACACCAAATAGGAATAAATTTCCCAGCTTTAGCATAGTGCTTGTTAAGGTAGCTAATACAGACATGTTAAAAATGTAGTAAGGAATTAGTTATTGTCTAGTTCAGGTTAAAATGCAAACTGCAGAAGAAAAATGTCATGTTTCTTCAAGTCACTTCTAACAGAATGTAATGTAACTCATATCCATAAATTGTGATTTAAATGAAATAGAAATAGAGCACCAACTATTAGACTCTTCAAATATTTGTCTCAACTAAATTCAGACATTTTAATGGAAAAATCCTATCAAGGTTTACTCCTCAAGATTGTGATAAACGAGTAACCCCTGTATTTTGTATCTTCCAGCTAGAGATAAATGGCTCCCATCGGATCCCCAGATAATATCTGAAGGCCTTTATGCAATTGCTGTTGTTCTCAGCTTTTCTCGGATCGCATATATCCTGCCTGCAAATGAGAGTTTTGGGCCCTTGCAGATCTCACTTGGAAGGACTGTTAAGGACATCTTCAAGTTTATGGTCCTTTTTATTATGGTATTTCTTGCATTTATGATTGGAATGTTCATACTGTACTCTTACTATCTTGGAGCTAAACTAAACCCAGCCTTTACAACGTAAGTATGAGGTTTCATTGCAAGTAAAAAACAAATCAAAATTTTCAGGTTTTTCACTAAAATAACAAAGTCTGTGAGATATTGTGTGCTCTCTCTTAGCATTAAAATAAAACTGAAGACCTCAGAAAGCAGAACACAGAAGACCAATTGTTCCCTGTTTCTATAATGGAAGCTTTCATTTCAGCCTGAAAAAATTTCACCTGTATATATTTCAATCATGCAGACTTGTGGGCAACCAATTGGAAGAGAATATTACCTGATATAAAATACCTTTCTAGTTCCTGTTGTTCTGCATGTATTGTTACACCTCTATTAGCTGTGATGGAGCACAGAGCAGAAAGGGAAAGTGCTGTGAAAAATGCTTCCTTGCATGTTTGCTGTTTCGATCAGAGCTCTGATTCACAGACAAATTAATTGAGGTTGTTTATCAGCCACTGTAAACACAACTTACATATTTCTTTGTGTAGTTACTAATAATGCTTTCCTCTCTTTTTCCCTACAGAGTGGAAGAAAGTTTCAAGACCTTATTTTGGTCGATATTTGGCTTGTCTGAAGTAACCTCTGTTGTCCTCAAATACGATCACAAGTTCATTGAGAACATTGGTTATGTGCTTTATGGCATATACAACGTCACAATGGTGGTGGTTCTGCTCAACATGCTGATTGCTATGATCAACAGTTCATATCAAGAAATTGAGGTGGGCTCTGTTCTCAAGCTGTTCTCTTCTGTTATGCTGAAAAAGGGCAGAGTTAATAGGACTATTTCAGTGATATGCAAAAAGTACAAAGAGGAGATGACCACAGGAAAGGATATCACAAAATGTATAAAATAAGGCTCACTTTATCCAACAACTCAGCCAAGCTGCAGAACCTCACAGGATGTAAAGTTTATCTCGTGCCGTGTACACATATTTGGCATATAACTCCAATTATAAAACAAATCAGAAAATGTAAAGTACTGAAGATACTTGGGTTTCAAAAATAAATCTCAGGTTGCTGAAATGAAAGTAAAAGTGTATTTATAGTGCCAGCTTTCCAGACTATAGTTCAGAGTACTACTTTCACACAGATGCAGGCACACACCCACACAAACAGGAAGAAGGATTATCTAAGACATAGTGTACAAATGGCTATGTCATTCCCAGTCTTTTCAAGGAGTTCTGGGAAATGTTAGGGAATTCAGCAGGAGAAAACTAGTTATAACCCAGCCTTGGAATACTTCAGTAAGAATGCATTGGAACAAAATAAGTTTATCAGTATTTAACACAATTTCTTCAGGACCACAAAGTTTGTATTTTCTATACTCCATTATAAATCAGAGTTGCTTGTCCTGGTTATGTAAAAAGCTGTGAGCACTACCATTTTAAGGCATTTTTTGCCTTGAGTCTAATACTTCAACACTTGTGCAAGTACCAAACTCATGTGACCACTTTAATAAGAAAAACAAGACTTGAAAAACCCCTGAAAGCTCCACTTTAAATAGCAGGGAGTTTATATGTTGGCTTTCATTTGATGCAAAAATTATGCTTGTTTAAATGCTTCATATACTTGAACTAAGCATTCTCAATGAAATATTGCCATAATGAGACAACTGAAATTTGGTTAAAATAGACTAAGTAAAGTGGTTGCATTTTTTGCAGAACTGCTGGAAGTCTTACTAGCAAGAAAAAAAAACATTTTATCTAAAACCAGAAAGATATTTTAAAGTAGTTTAATTGGAAAGGGGCTTTGCATTTCATAAAAACCAAGAGCATCGTGTTTTATTTCCTAACACAGGATGACAGTGATGTAGAGTGGAAGTTTGCTCGTTCTAAACTTTGGCTGTCATATTTTGATGATGGAAAAACATTACCTCCACCCTTCAGTCTTGTACCAAGCCCCAAATCTTTTTTCTATTTCATCGTGAGGATCATTAACTTTTCTAAGTGCAGGAGGAGACGGTTACAGAAGGACATTGAAATGGGAATGGGCAACTCCAAATCAAGGGTAGGTTCTGAGGTCTTTTCATTGCAGTGAAGAATTATGTGTCCATTCCAGCAGTCTTCCTTTCTTTTTAGTTTTAGCCTATAATCTATGCTTCTGTTGATAGTAGAGTAATTAATCATTTATATCAATAAATCTCAATTTCAGGCTGCCTAAACATAATGCATGAAACAAGATATAGACTTAAATTTTGTTAGAACAACACAATTTGGGGAAACACAATTAGAGCAAAAATTGATGAGTGTTCAAAGATGCAAATTATTCCCACAAGGAGTTACTTGAATAATTATTAAAGATAATTTAAGCCTATGTCCCCAGAACAAGGTGGCTAAAATTATCAGCATTAAAAAAAAAAAAAAACAACATATAATTCCAGGCAATCTCATTTTTTTAAAAAATAATACTCTAATATAGTAAAAGATGGAAAGATCCCCAACATAGCTAAAGAAAAAGAATAATGGAGCTCAATCCTAACTCTGAATTCCATAATTTATTTTAATTTTGTCTTATTTCTTCCTAGTTAAACCTTTTCACTCAGTCGAACTCCAGAGTTTTTGAATCCCACAGTTTTAACAGCATTCTCAATCAGCCAACACGCTATCAGGTGAGTACATAAAATGATCACTGTCCTGAATAACAGAGCTGTGAGAAGGTTCAAGCAGAATTTTGTGTTTGAAATACATTTTGCCTTCACCAGATAAGGAGAACCTCCTGTAGAAATCAAAGTCTAGGATGCTCCTTGAAAAAAAAGACAGTTATTGTCCAAGCCTGTTATTTGCAGCATTTCAAAACTAGCTCATGCAGTACTTAAAATTGGCTTGTGATGTCCCAGTTGGGAAAGTGTGAGGAGCAAATATCTGGAACTGGGGAAGGAATATCTGAAATGGGTAAGGGACGTGAAAGCTGACTAGGTTGGCTGTTCCTTTCCTTTCTCAGCATGCCCCCAGAAAAGCCCATTTGAGGCAAGTGGTTCATGTGGGGCTGTTCATTCTTTGGCTTAGGCAGATGTGACAGAGAGAGCTATGAAAGAAAAATGAACAATGTTTAATTATATAATCTCACCTGATTATATAACTGTTTTAATCTGGCAGCAAATAATGAAGAGACTGATAAAACGTTATGTTCTGAAAGCACAAGTGGACAAAGAAAATGATGAAGTCAATGAAGGTAAAAAAGAGACTGCAATATTCAGAGGCAATCTTTTTCATGTTGTATATGGGGCCAGTATTACAGTGGGGGTTTTGAGTGAAAAGAGGGATTACTTCTATTCCACATGCACTGAGGCTCGGATAGTAATGGAAGTATGCCCATGTCATCAAAGAAATGGAAAAGTAGAGCTGAAGAAGTAGAACTGAGAAATATTATGGGCCCCATTTTACAGGTAGAAAATGAGAGCACAGACATAATGCACAGAGGAGATCTGTGAAGGAACCACTAACTTTTTTCACACTTCCAGAGTCCTAATCAAAGCTGCAGGATCTTCCTCTCTGTTTCATTCATCTGGACACACAATTACACACAATTTACCACTTTACACCATGAACTACTTGTTCTGCCTTCCTTCATAAAGCTGTGAGGAATAATTACCTGTGAAGCTGCCCATCATTAAACAAAGCTCCACAGTCAGCTGCATGGTGATAAAAAATGACAAATGTAACCTCTGTTTTAATCGGAGACCTTTTGAGAAACAGTGGATCTGAGCTCCTTGGCAGATGTAAGAAATGCTTGCTCCAGGTGCACGCCCTAACTTACCACTGGGATGAGATTATGGCAAAGGTTGACCTCCTTCCTCCAACCTTCTAGGGATGAAACACAGGCCTGCTGTCCAACAAAGAAACTCCTATGCTCTGGGCAGATTCCTGAACACCAACTCTAGCTAGAATGTTATCAAGCAATAGTGTGATGCAGTGATGGACAGCCTGGGGTCAGAAGATATTTTACTGGCATGGCACCATCAGACAGCTGTGTGCACATGTGATGTGAGGGGCCTGAAAGGGCTGCTCAGCTCTCAGCTAAGGCAGCAAAGCTGCTGTTTTGCTCCTTAGTTGCTCTCTGCTTACCTGTAACTCTCTACAGGGAGAAGCAGGGAGCAAAAAAGATTAAATTAAACCCCCCTCAGTGTCTTCAAAAGGCAGTATTGTGCACTGACTGTTATCCTGATGCTTCCCCATCCTGTGTGGCTGTACAGAGCTGTCATTGTCAGTGACAAAAGCAGAAGGGCTCCTAAAAGTGAATCCTCTCAGTGTGCTGCTCTCCTGAATTCCCACTGCTTTCTTCCTGTTCCTGCTCTGTGATGTAGGAAATCATCTACCTAGTGACTGATGAAAAGACTGTTCTGTCACCAGCAGTGCCAGCCCTTTCCAGGTCCCTGGAAACTCTTTGGTGTTGGCAGAGATGTGTTTAAATTAGGAAGACAGTGCAAAAGAATCAGGGTTTAACTGACATCATGGTTCTAGCTTTGGCACCAGGTTTTGTCGAGGAAAATCCACTTTGAGCAGGGAGAAGAACCCTTGAGTTTCATTCTTCAGCTGCACAGCCAAGTGCTCTGTGTCCTGAGCATCTCATTGGTACCCAAAGTACAGACCCAGCCTCTGAAGACACAGTTCTTCAAGTCTGCTATACCCTAAACAGAAAACATTGGCATTTCTGTGTACTACAACGGCTTTAACAAAAGCCTAGAGATTTTCCCTGTTCTGCATCACTAGAGAATTTAGGTATCTCTTCATACTCCTTTATTTTGTACATGACAAATCATTTCCAGAGGCAGATACTGTTAAGAATTCACATTCCTCACACTTTCTGGAAGAACAATATTTGAACATTTTTAAAAGTTTTTGCTCTTGAACTAAATGTCCTACAAGGGAAAACATGCTGCTGCTTATTACAAGCCTGGCCTTGACAGCTGTCTTCGTTTAAATGTGTTTTTTATATTTGTGTTAAATTATAACATCATGTTAAATTGGTTGACTTTTTCTAATTCCAAGGATGTTGGTAAGGAAGAGGAGAGAGACTCAGAATCTGTGAATTTTACTGCCAGCTCTGCCACACTTTTCCTTTATGATTTTGGCACATCCCTTCAGAAAAACACCTCTTTTCCTTTTTTCTCTAAAAAGGGGATACTAATATTTACCAGCTGTTTAGCAGTGTTGGTGTGATTAATTCATTAACCTTTGTACAGCCTTTTGGGCATCTTTGGTGTTCTGTATACACGTGGAGCAAAATGCGAGACCCTAATGGACTGTTAAAATTCCTTCAGTACTATTTAGGGATGGAGACACATCTCACTGAGAATGAAGAAGAGGTAAATCCTCCTGACCCATCCTGTACCTGCTCTCATGAACGTTTTGGGATGCTAATCTGAAATAGGCACTGATGTGACTTAAAAGAAGAGTATTGACTGAATGTTAAACTTGGCTAATGTGTGTTTCTTTCCATTATTACTGCAGGTGAATTAAAGGAAATCAAACAGGATATCTCCAGTCTTCGCTATGAACTGTTGGAGGATAAGTCCCAAGCAACAGAAGAGTTGGCAATTTTAATACATAAACTCAGTGAGAAACTAAATCCTAATATGCTGAGATGTGAATGATTCAGCAAAGGAACCATGGCTTCAACTACAGCACAACTATTTATTGGCAATAATATTTCAGTATCTTATACTTGAAAAAAATGTATTGTAGATTTTTAGCACTAAATAACTTTATGTACAGCTTCTCTGGAATTTAGTCTTAGGAACTTTTATTATCTCACCACAAAAAGATTGCTCTATTCATTTTAATTGTCTAAAAGCAAGAACTATCATAACATTTTTTTTTGCATTTATGCATTAAAAAGCTATAATGGTATCGACTGCTGATATTTTAACAGGTTTATGATTACATATGGAGAATTCTTTGCACTAAATTTGCGGGACAAAAAATTAACAAATACAGCATAATACTCTGTTCCTTGCAGTGTTCAGGTACAAAATAGAATTTTTCGTACTACAATAAAACAACTAGAGACGAGTGGAGCATTACTTGAAATCTTCTTTATTAGTGGTGCTAGTAACGCGTGTAAGCCCGGAACTCATGGTTATGACCACAAGGAGTTGCTGAGAACCAGGTAAGTGGGAATGTAATGGCAGCAGTGCCGTTGAACATGTCTGTATATACACCTGCCCGCACCAACTCTTTCTTAATTCAGTGTGTTTACTCTGGGAAGAATAAGGATTTTTTTAAAAAACTCAGACTCCGCGCAGGGCTGGTATTTTTGGCTTCGTTGTTAAATAAACATTCCTCGCGTGCGGTTCGGCACCGAGCCAGCAGCCCCCTCACGGCCCTTCCCGCCGGAGCCGCCCCGGGGCGCTCCCGGCTCTGCCCGCCCCTCGCTCTTTCCCCGGGGAGTCCCAGCCAATCGCAGCGCCCGTCTGGCCGGGGCCCCGCCCCCCGCCCGCTGGGAGGCGGGCTCTGCGCGGAGGTTGCCGCGGTGACGGGCGGCGGGCGCGCTGCGCCCGCGGGAGAGACGCGCGTCCCGCGGGAGCGATGGAGCCAAGCCTGGCACGCGTGGATTATCTGCAGGTGGGTCCGGCAGTGCAGGCAGCCCCCCGGCAGCATCCGGCACCGGGGCGAGGCGGCACGGCCCGCCCGGGGCCGAGGGGCGGCCTGCGGCGGGGCCTGCGAGCGGCCCGAGGCGCGTCCCGACGCTCCGGGCCCCGCTCAGGAGCGTCTCTTCCATCCACAGGTGGGAGTCACGGCGCAGAAGACGATGAGGCTGCTGCCCGCCTCCGGGAAGAAGGCCACGCAGAAGGTACCGACCGCCTGGTGCTTCGCTGCCGCTCCTGTGCTATGCCTCATCCTATCGTTAATCATCTCCAGAGTTTCCTTAGATATAGGACGTCATAGGGAAAGACTGTGCAACCCCATTTTGGGGGTTTGGAAAACGTTTTTTTTGAAAAAGAATAGAAAAAAAAATCTGAATTTGTGATTGGAAAACTTCAGAACTGGGAAGGAATTTTTGTAGTTTATTGTTTATTAATGCCGTCATTGCTGAAACCACAAAGGAGTTCTTCCATATTTTGGTTTTACTAACTTTTAAGACTAGAGGAAGTGGCCTGAAGCTGAGACAAGGAAGATGGAGATATTAAAAAAAAATATTTTACTGTTAGGATGGTCAAGCATTGGAATAGGCTGCCTAGGGAGCTGGTGTAGTCACCATTCCTGGAGGTGTTTAAGAGGTGTCTGGATATGGCCCTGGGTGCCATGGTTTAGGGGTTACAATAACAATGGCAACTTGATGGTTGGACTTGATGATCTTAAAGGGCTTTTCCAACCTTGATGATTCTATGAAACAGTTCTTTTTAAGTTTTTTTTTTAAAGTTTTTCTTAAATAAGTTCAAATTAAGGAAACCTTGTTAGGGAAATGCAATGAAAATAACTGCATTTTTTTCCCTTCAGTTGTAAAGTCTTAGTGTGAAAACACAACTCTTCCCAAATACTTTTTCACCTCATGATTGCCAATGTGTGCAAGTAGAAGCAGGAAACGGATTGTAAATACCTGTACCTGAACTGCTGTTCAATGTCCTATCTATAGCATTTTATATAGATCTTAATTACAACTAATTACAATTAATTACAACTTAATTACATATGGGAGTATACTTTAAAGTTGTCTAGAATTTTGAATCCTTAAATAGATGAAAATATCATAAATTTTATAATAGGGGGACTATTTACAATATGTAGTGACAGCACAAGGGGGAATGGCTTCAAACTGACAAGATAGTAGGTTTAGATTAAATATTAGGAAAAAATTCTTCACTATGAACATGGTGAAGCACTGGCACAGGTTACCCAGAGAAGCTGTAGCTGCGCCATCCTTGGAAGAGTTCAAGGTCTGGTTGGATGGAACATGAGGAACCTGGGATAGTGGAAGGTGTCTCTGCCCATAGCAAGGGGTTGGAGCTGAATGATCTTTAAGGTCTCTTCCAACCCAAATGGTTCTGTGATTTATGAATACAGGAAGAGCATTATTTAAAAACACAGTTGTGTGTGTAATAAAAAATAACAATGTATTGTACCTTTGAAGGTGGTTGTTGGAGATCAGGATGGGGTCGTTACATGTTTTGGCATAAAAAAGGGGGAAGCTGTGGTAAGTGGAATTTTTCCATTTAAAATTTTATTTTTGAAATGTTCTTCCCAGTGAACTTTGAAAGTCCATTTTTTATTGACGTGGCAAATAATATGCCCATGGAAGGTGTCTAGGTAGAGCTGTGGACTGATGCCTAACAGTGGTGAGGGCATGCAGATCTCATGCCTGGTATAGCACAGATTCCTCCAGTTACAGAGTCAAAAACTAATGTGGGTCATCACCAAAAAAAGTAATTTCCATACATTTTACACTTCAATTAAATTTGGCTTAAGCCTGGGCACAAACGCTATTATTGTAATGGGACAAAATCCTGCAGAGATTCATTAAATCACCTTAGGGATTTGGACAAACTGATTGCTTTTTATTCCCAGCTCAATGAAAAATTATTTTCTTTCACAGTTTTGCTTCTCCAGGAACTTAGCTCATAAGTATTCTGTAGCAATACAAATAAATCAATGTAGACTTCTGGAATAAGAATGTAACCTGTGAGAGGAGGAAGTGCGTGTGTGTGTGTTGTTCTTTAAAATAAAAAACAAACAAAACAGCTGACAGCAGTGCTGAATTTTTCCCTGGATGAATAAATAACACTGAAGTAATGAAGTCTTAATTTATTATGTTTTAAAGCTTTTTGTATTTATTTACTGATAAAATGCTTGGTTGCTCTGTGATTCTGAAGATAAATATAGACATGATTTTTGTCTGTGTACAACCCATTGCATTTTAGTTTTGAGAGAAATTGTGGAGTAATTTCTTATCCTTTATGTTAGAAGATTATCATAAATATGATATTGTGATGGTGAAAATTGCTTTCCTATCAAAATTGCTTTGATAGCCAGTGTTCAAGACACTACCAGGACGAAAGATCTCCAGACTGGAGCTGGGAGGAGCTCTTAATACACCACAGGAGAAAATTTTTGTGGCTATAGGATCCGAAGTCAGAGGTTTCACAAAAAGAGGGAAGCAGTTTCTTTCCTTTGAAACTAACCTTACTGAAAGCATCAAAGCTATGTATGTATGATATTTTGCATTTTTTGAGAGCTGTAGCAGATTGTTAGTTTATGATTTTATGCAATAATTTTGAGCATATTGTGTAGATGACACTGAGTACCAGTCCAGCCTCAGCTTGTGCTGCAACCCGTAGCAGGAATTTGGAATATCATGGAGAATTCTTGGAAGTGTAGGGGGAATTGGGAGTGATCTGGAGGCACTCACAGCAGTGCAAAATCTGTGTGAGTAGAGCTGGGGTTATTGCCACAGTGTGTCCTGTCCACATAGCTCCTGGAGCAAAATCTCGTTTGGATTGTGTTGTAAGATGCTGCCATAGACAAATCAGCATAAAAAATATAGTAATGAAATTTCTATAAATATATTCTTAGGGATTTACCTGAAGACAAAGTAGAAATGTGAGAGATATAGAAACCATGTGGTTTTAATATTTATAAAGAACTCTAAAAGCTGGACCAGCTTATAGGGCCCCATAATACCTTGGAGCTGCAAGCATAGTAAGGCATAAAAGCATAAGACTCTTGCTGCAGCAAGATGCTACAGGAAGTGTTTTCTTTTCCTCAGGTACATTTCAGGAGCAGATCTCTTTCTCTGTGCAAGCTACATCTATAACCATTACTGTGACTGCAAGGATCAGCACTACTTCCTATCAGGAGATAAAATCAACGATGTTCTCTGCCTTCCTGTAGACAAAGTGAACTGCATCACACCGGTGCTTGCATGTCAGGACAGAGTCCTCAGGGTGTTACAGGTTAAAATGCTTCATTCTTTATGTTTTATGTATGGATGCTATGGAATTGGACAAATTATTCAGGGAATATATCAGCATGGCTTAAACATCTTAAGGATCAGTGTACTGTGCCTTACTTGGCAGTGTTGCTGCTGTTGCATTCCATTTCTGTTGTTTTTTTAAAGGAAAATCATTATCGTAAACTTGCAAAAAATTAGGATTAATAAAACAACTATAAACAGGCTTTGGAATTCATAGGTGGAAGTCAATGACAAATTGGTCCCTCCTAACTAAAAGTGCTTACATACACATTTGATTTCCTGAAGTCTTTATCACTTTGGGAATTCTTGCTCTCATAAATTACTGTTGTAACAAGTCTTAAGTGATACTAAGCAGTTTAACATGTTAAATTGCCAGATAAGTTATCATTTTTAATGATAAGTTATCATTTTTAATGATAACAGCACATTTCAAGAATCCTGTGTTTTATTTCTACAGACTTCACCCTGGTTTTGGCTTAGAAATGGTTCTGCCATAGGAGTTTGAATAAGTAAATCTTACCTTTTAGTATGATCCATAATAATTTTGTCATTGTGGGGCTTTGGTTTGGGATGTGGCTGATGTTTTGTTCCTTTTGTTGTTGTTTTGGTTGTGGTTTTTTTGGGTTTTTTAACAAATTCATTTAAGATTGTTCTTTTTGTCTTCAGGGATCTGATTTGCTATATGAAGTAGAACTTCCTGGACCACCTACTGTTCTTGCTCTGAGCAATGGAAATGGGGGTAACAAGATTTTGAATATACACATAATTAATAGTACTATTTTACTATATTTTTAAGATTTTGTAGCTTGTCTTTTATAATTATTTTGTCTTGATTTTTAAGCTGATGTTAAAAATGCAGGAGAAAAGTGACTATGTGAGGTAATTTTTTTACATATAAATAGTCAGAGATATGACTTTTTAGACAGTTCCAAATTATATTCACGTTTAATTGAAGGCCTCTTACAACACTAGTGAGATCAGAGGGGTCTCACTGTGTGAAAACGAACTGGACATGGGGCCATGTCCAGGTTTTGCGTTTGTGTTTCTCTTACATATGGATTTCCATACCTGGAGAACATGGATGGACGAAAATATTGAGTAGAGCTAACAGAAACTAAGATGGGATGGTTCAAACTTAAAATAGTTTGATCATCCTTCTTGCTAATCTTCTCTAACCTCATAGAAATCGCTTTAGGGTGTTAATCTGGTGCTTAATTTAGTCTCAGTTAGATTGTGTGACAAACATCCAGAACTGGTTTGGGAAGGTAGTTCTTAATTGCTGAAATTTTGGCACAACATTCACTGCTGGGTGTGTGTTCTGAAAGGATTTCTCTGTTTTTCTTCTGTAAAGTCCATTGAATAGCCTTTATACTTCACCTTAACTTTGCTGAAATATATGGTAATAGATTCTGACTGGTTCTTATACAGAATTCCAGTGCAGAGGTGAAGCCAAACACAGCATAGTGATAGCCACAAAGAAATTATCAGGATGAGTGCAGTTTTCATGGATTTGTTTCCAGGTTTGAAGCCTGACAGTTCCGTTGCATGTCACTAATTCAGTGTTTTCTTTTCCCATGGGCTGCAGAATGTAACTACACAACATTTTGAAGTTGGTGTGCTTGATTTTATCAATTCTAAATTCAGTTTCTGTGTTTAGGGGATTCTGGGGAAGAAATTGTATATGGGACTTCTGATGGGAAATTGGGTCTCACCCAGATTACTGATACCAAGGCATTACCAAGGTGGGAAATTGGAAATGAAAAGAAGAGAGGAGGTATGTGTCTCAATTTCTCACTCTTTAGCTTTCCAGCATACCTTTGCTAAGAGTAGGCTAATCAAGAAATCTTATTCGTAGATAACTTTGGAGGCATATTGTGATTATGTCAGTATGTGATATTAATACGACAAAGGTCTCTTTCATTTTTCTGATTTGCTGACAAATAATTTTTATCAGTTTGTCTTGCTTTGGATTTTGTGTTCATACTATTTCCAGTATTTTAGCAAGCTTTTTTTTTACACGATTTTTAAAGTGGTGTTTGTAGAACAGTGTTGATTCAAATATGATTGAGATGTTTATCATTTTTCTATTTCTAAGTGTGTGTATATTTGGCAAATATACCTGCCAAACTTACCAGATGTTCAGTAGTTTTAAAGTCTCTAAAGAGTCATAATAAAGGGTTTTGTCTAAAGGTGGAATATGTCTCCACAATAACTAATCAAAACTTTCCCTGTTTTAGCCTTGGTATGCTATTAGCCCATACTGCTTTGTAAAGGAGAACATCGGGAATGGAATGTATAAATACATTTTTATTTAATTATAAGAGTTACCAACACGTTACTTTCTTAAAATGCTTCCTAGTATGTCCTTGGTCTTCCTATGAAATACGGAGCCATAAAAGTTAACCTTGAACCTGAAGCACAGGGAAGGGGAGGGACTTCACCCTCGAGGACTCATCCAGAAATCTCACTATTAACACCTTAAAAGCTGGCCAGGAATCTGTTTCTGTGTAACTGGGTGTGCCCTGTGTACTATTGTATCATAAACTAATAAAGATGAAGCAAATGGCTTTGTTTTCTTCTTCATTAGGTATTCTGTGCATTGATAGTTTCGACATTCTGGGAGATGGAGTTAAGGAATTACTTGTTGGACGAGATGATGGAATGATAGAGATTTATAACTTTGAGAGTGCTGATGATCCTGTCCTTCGACATGATTATGTAAGTCCTCATTCTTCATACTCTGCGAGAAAAAACCATTTAATTAAAAATAAAATCTGTATTTCAAAACTTAAGTGATCATTACTGCTAAAATATGTGGTTTGTTTTTAATTTAAGAGGTTTGTAACATTGACAATATGAACTTGAAATCAATATGGTAACATGTAAGAACCAGAAAGTGAAGTAGTTGTGATTTGAACACAAATCAAAATAATGTAGGGAGTGTATGTTAAAGTTTTGGCTTAGTTGACTGCTGGGTGAAACCTAATACAGAGTTGCTCTCTGAATGAAAAAATGGAGAGTGTTGTGTATAGTCTGTGATTTATAGATTAATAAATGGAAGCTGCCAGGGCTTCACTGAGCATAATTACTTTGGTTATCAATTGTTTAAAATATTTAACATAATTAAGTCATTAATGAGGGATCATTTCACTTCAGTCAGATTGCTAATTTCTGCTGTAAAAACACTATCTATCACTGGTTTGTTTTCAGCTTTACAATGTGTTTTTTATGTGGAGTAGAATCTTCTAAAAACTTCTAAAATGAGTGCAGTGATATTTCCCTCTGCTTGAATGTGTTTATTTGAAGGCTTTATCAGAGAGCATTGTATCAATCCAGGGTGGCTGTGTGGGAAAAGATGGCTATGATGAAATTTTGGCAGCAACATACTCAGGTAAGCTTCATATCATTGAAGCCATGTGTGGTGATAAAATGAAGCAGGTTATGTTGTTAGTGCAACTCTCATCTCTTAAAATTTTGTGTTGAAAAGCTCGCTTCTAATTTAATATTTACACTTAAAAAAAAGTTTCCTACATTTAAACTGGGGGGATTTTATATTTTAAGATATTCATCATGTGTAACACAGTGACTGGCTATATTTTGGTGTAAACTGCTGCATTATTGTGATGAATTAATGAGTATGTCTGAAGGAATTAGTTATAATTTTTTAATATATATGAAAAACGTTGATATACAAGCATGTTTTTCTTCTATTTTTGTATCTTTTATGTGATTTCCTTCCTTTTCAGCTTCACAATGCTTTAAATGGGGTTGATTTTGATTTTAGTAGGAAATAAAGCTCCCCCTCATGTGAGGCATCTCAGCACCTCCTCTGTAAGACTTGAGCTATGGGCCTGTCTGTGACAGAGGCCATGATAAACATGCTGCATATGTCAGCTGCTGGGAGCGAAAAGATGGCTAATTCTCTCTCTTTAGTTACCTTCAGTGCTAAAATTTAACCTATTGAAACTTCTTGTAATGAAAATTATGTCATTTGGTAAGATACAATCCTCAGTCAGTTACTGAGAAATAATGGTGTTCCAGGTACCTCTTTGAAACCTTTTTGATGATCAAAAGACCCTTACACCTGACCTCATATGAATTGTTTTGGTATGATTTGCCACAGTACTGTTGCAGCCTAAGTCCTTTGTGGCTTCTTTTAGTGGGAATGTTGTAAAGATCCATGGATCATAGAAGAAAGGGAAGAAGTGAAAGCCCGTGTTCCCCTGTGGGCTTTCAAAGGTGAATTCTGGTAGGATGTGCACTAGACTGATTTTGGCAGGGAACCGGAGCTATAAACACTCATTCATGCCTGCATATCATACCTGAGGTATCAGAATATAATCAATTAGTATTTGCTTTTATAAATAAATGTAATTTAGTAAGGAAAAGTATAAAAGCTTTTTTAAGCAGCAGCATCCAACCTCTAAGCCCACTGAGCATCATCCAGTTTGCTGTAAGCACATTGCACAGCTTTTGTTTTTTCAGTACTGCCATAATTCAAGGTTTTGTCAGAGAAAGAGAGGTGAGAAAAAATCCAACTGCTCAGTTAAAAACAGTTAAAGAGGAATTTATTGCTCAAAGTACTAAATGAAAAAAAAAAGTAATGTTTTCTAGTTTAAGAATGAAACCCATAAAAAATGATGTTCAGTGTCTAGGATTAATCCTACAAAAAAGGATTAAATTTGGCTCAATTCTCTCTACCCAGTGTGTGGAACAAACATCACTCCACACATACAGTAGCTGAGTGTAGAATTTTCTTTTTAGCTTATAAGGAATATAAACTTCATATATTGGTTTAGGCTGGCTGACAGGACTGACTACAGAACCTGTCCATAGAGAAGGTGGATCAGGTGAAGAACTAAAATTAAGTCAAGAAATGCAGAGCAAGATTTCATCCTTAAGGTAATTGCACTAGAAAGAAATCTAAATGGAAGAATGGAAATGTTAAAAGCTGAAATGTCATCTCTCCTTCCTATCTCACTGGATTTTCTTTATCATTAATATATCTAGAAGTAGAATCAAACCTTTTCAAAGTAGAAATGAATAGCAGCCTCATTTCACGATCTTTGTCTATCTTGCCTTCACATGATGATGTCTTAATGCTTTCTGCCTCAGTATCAGCAAGATAAGATTCCTTTCTTCCTTGCTGCTCTATAGCTTCTAAATGATGGCAGGAATGAAGTCACTACTGTATTATTCAAAATGCATTGTACCCTTGAAGGAAAAAAGATTGTCCATTCCTGTGTCTCAAAAACCTCTTTTGGCAAGGAACATGTAAAATCCACGTGCCCATGTGATAGAGTTTATATTTTATCTTTGCTAAATACGTAGAAGGGGAGTCATCAGTCACTTCTGGCTGGAAAATTGAGGACAGGAGATAAACATGATTACCTTGCAAGTTTAAACTACTTAACTTTTAGGGTAGCTATATAGTTGTCTTTTTAAAAGACATTTAAAGAAAAAGTTTCCCTTTTCTAGGAATGAATTGGAACAATTGCAGATAAAAGTACTTCAGGAACGGGACAAATACCAGCAGTCCTCTCAATCCAGCACTGCAGTTTCCTCAGTACCTGCCTTCAGTGTGAATGACAAGTTCACGCTGAACAAGGATGATGCCAGCTACAGCCTCATCTTGGAGGTGCAGACAGCCATAGACAATGTCCTGGTGCAGGTCAGTGGGGCTTTGTTCTTGTTGTCTCTCTTGATGCATAAATAAAACACTCAGAGACTTTCTAGTTCAAAAAGCCAAGTTACAGCATCTTAAGGACATGCTTGTTAGGGAACAAGTACAACAAATTTGTATTGAGCAGAGCAACCTTACCTTAAGGAAGCAGACCAAAGTGCCTGTTGTAACAGAAGATTTCCTTGTATCTCTGTGTTTTCTTTTACATGTCCTCATTTAAACACCAGTTAAATGAGGTGCACATCCTCACTCGCCAGTCAAGTGGCCTCTGTAGTGGGAAACTAGTTTCAGAATGTTGTGGGCCACCTGTTCACTTTCAGTGTGGAACAGCATCTAATTTGTGTTCAGTTGGGGGAAATACTCCTGCCCATCACAGCAACCTACTGTATCAGTAGGTTTCCTCCTACTGTATCAGCTGAAATTAATGCCATCTTTGGTAGTCAGAAAGAGTAGCACTACTGAATTATCTTCTTTTGGGGAATGCACGAGGAGAAAAATATGACAAGAAGGAATTTATGAGGCGAGTTTTCTGTAACAAATGGGAAAGAAGTATTGTAGGATTTTATTTTTCACTTCTTAATAAAAATCCTGTTTTTATTAAGGATGTTACAGAGCAATGGTAAGCTACAGCTAATTTGTCACTGTATAATACCAGATGTTTCCATAGCTAAATGAGAAATGATGAAATTGTTTAATCTACCTTTCATGTCTGAAAGACAGTTACAGATTTTACACTGAGGTCGTGATAAGCCAGCCCCCCAGGAGTTCAGGACTCTGTAAGGGAATAAGAGAAAGATCATCATGTTACTCCAGGATTAAGGAGTAAGCTGCATGTCTGTTAGGCTTTTGCCTCAGAGATGAAGCAATCTCCTTGCCTCTCCTTTATTACAAAGACTGATGACAGAGGATAAATACACTTGGAGCTACTCAGGAATGTAAGCTCTTTATTTTTCCTTCCTCCTGTGTTCTGCAGAGTGATGTCCCACTAGACTTGCTGGATGTGGATAAAAATTCTGCCGTTGTTAGTTTTAGCAGCTGTGATTCTGAGGTGAGTGAAACAGAGCAGGTGATGTCTGTAGAGATGGTGTGATGGAAACTCTTACTATTGTGTAGTAAAAGTAGAACTTGGATTTATAGATCTCTGATTTAAAATACATTCAGTTAAACTACTCATCTGGTAATTGTGGAGAGCACAGCTTCATTAGAGATACTGCGGAAGGAGTATCTCTTTAGGAGTTAAAGGCAGGTCCTGATGGAAGGCAAACCTAAATATGTGCAAAAATATCTGCTGTCTTCCTTTTTTTTCATTCCTGAGGAGGATTATGAGACACACATTCAGTATTGCTCTCTTCTCTGGATTTCATAGACTCATGTACGTTTACTTCCAAGTTATTTAGGTGAAGGATGTTACATTTCTTACGTAGTTAATTTCTAAAAAATATCTTTAGAATGTGACAGTTCTGCTGTGTGGGGAGTCAAATGTTTGTGTGTCTTTTTTATGTATATAATAACTAGAGTTAAATAGTTACAGAATTAGTATTGACACTGAGGGCTGGGGAGAAAATCCAGAAACTACCTTAGGATTTATGAAAATCTTCTGCAAAATCTTTTCCCTTCTAACAGTCCTTTATTTTAGTTTTAAGAACTGAATTTGCACATCATTGTTCTGCCCTGGAGCTATCAGAAATCAGCTTTTTATTTTAGGTTTTGTGCCATTTATGATGATTAACTTAGTGCTTTTTGGGGTGTATTTTCTTACTGATCCTGCTTTAGTTTTTGAATGTTGAACTAATTTTGCAGATGAGTGGGGCAGGCTGACATGCATTTTTCAGATGAAAAGTAGGTATCTATGTAATCTTTGTAGAAATATTAAAGAGTATAAGAGGCTTTGGTTGTATTCTCCTTATAGAGAGATTTTATTTTTTTAACTCTATCATAATTAAAACCAATTGGAACATTCAGGAGAACCAAAGATTGCTTTTTTTGTGTTTAAAAATAAATATTTACTCCTGTAAATAGCTGTACATGCATAGCAAAAACTTCACTGTAACAAGTGCGTATCTACAGTTGAAACAGACCAGTAGAAATTTTGTGAATCCATAGAGGCCTATTTTGTATTATTTTCCTGTTTAGGTTTTTTTTTTCCCTTTTTTCAGCCAAATAGCAACTTTCTTCTTGCAACTTACAGATGCCAAGCAAATACTACAAGACTTGAACTTAAGGTAAAATGCTCAAAAATATGTTCCATATATATAATGTTTAGTCCTTCTTTGGAATGGAGAGTTCTCTACGTGGGTCAGTCCAGTTTCGACTGCTGTTTTTTTTTTTTTCCTGAGACTAATCTGGGGCTTGTGTTCCTTTTTATTTGTCTTTAGGTTTTCTAAGGGCTTCTAAAAATATGTCAGAGGAGAGCCTTGGGGTCTTTTTGAGTGTCCCTAAGATGAAAACAGTGGGGACACCACAGCTTGGGAAAATACAGGATTCTGAAGGCAGTGTGTAAATCTTAAAGCTGAGGGAGGTGTGGGAAAGAAAGCTCTGGCACTGTTTATCCTCTGAAGTGTTTGAAGGAGGTGATATTGGGAACTAACAAGGGAATATAGACTCAATTTATATTTTGGAGAGGAAGCAAATCCTGTCATCCCATGCTTATTATACTTAAAGGCATGTGGGGTTTTGCAGTTTATTTTTAAGGATCCACACATTTTATGGCAACCACCACAGGAAATAATGAAGGAAATCCTGATTAGAAAAATGCTCAGCATGCGCACAGGCATGAGGTTTTCTCTTTTTTTCTGCAGCCTCTTAATCTGATATATGTTTACATAAAACTCTCAGTTTTGAGGCTTTTTATTTTAACTGATCAGAAAATGAGTTAGAGGGTGTTATTAATATTTAATTCATCTAATACAGCAGCACTTCACTGGACTATGTTCCATTTAGTTTTAAAATTCATCTGCTTTATTTATAGTGGCACTATCAAGTAAATATAGTACTCTAAATATTCTTGAAATACTTGAGACTTACTTTAACATACTTTGAATATTCACCGAATTTCCAAACAGTGATAAATAATCTTTTCTCTGGGTCCTTCTTTCCTCTCTGCAGGTTCGCTCCATTGAAGGACAGTACGGGACACTTCAGGCATACGTAACTCCCAGAATTCAACCAAAAACGTGTCAAGTTCATCAATATCAAATTAAGCCACTTTCACTTCACCAGAGAACTCATTCTATTGACCAAGACAGGTATGTGCAAAGAAAAACCAATGCCTTTTTTCACCTGGAAAAAATGACACAAGCCAGCTGAAACATTTGCTCTGTAAACTTAAGTATGGGCTTTCTAACCCATAACCTACACTTTTGAGCCTATAGTTCATTTCATGGATTTCTTAATAGAAATTATGGATTAAATGTGTTCCTTGCCATTCTTGTTTTGGGGCTATGTTTCATTTTACTGCCCTGGGTTATAGTTCAGCCCCATGTGTTAGTAGAGCTGAGGGTGTGGTAAAAAGGAAACTTTCCTCTGTAGGTAACTGTGTCTTTTCAGTTTCAGCTTCATTCTCTGGTCCACCCTTTTCCTCTATTTTTTTTCCTCACAGCTAACTTAGCCCCAAAACTGAGCCAGGACTTTTTTTTAACTTTTATCTCTCTGTTATAGGAGTTTAATATTTTACACAATTTCTGATGGATTTTTGCCCACCTTTAACTAACATCTCGTATTGCCTCCAAGGATCTGCTTGTTCAAACCAAAACTGAAAGACTTAAGGGAGGATATCAAAGGCTTCAATGTGCAAATGAGCTCCACTATGCCTTGTTCTTGATGAAAATGCTACATATGGAGTTTACAGCACAGAAGGCTCTTGTGGCTCTGTCTTACTCATATTTGTTCTTGTCAGTTATTTACCTTTGTCCTAAATTTCAGATTTAACAACTTGCAATGGGACATCAAAAACTTCTATCTCGTTTTGTTGTTTTTTTTTTTTCCTAGATCTGACATGCCTAGTGGGAGGTAAAACTTGAATGTGCATGTAGCTTTGCATATTGAAGTACAGACAGCTTTAATCTGCAATATGTATCTGTACTTAGGGAGACACCTGATTTTTTACGGGGTGCCAATTAAAAGGAAACCACCACATGGAACTGAACTTTTTTTACATGGACAGTGTCCCTCCTTCTTAACTATTAACTGTCCTTTTTCTCTTTTAATTTCACAATGTCACAGGCCCATGAATACACTGATGCTCAAAGGCCAGTTCAGTTTTGCTGAAATTCACTCCTGGGTTGTGTTTTGCTTGCCTGAGGTGCCTGAAAAGACTCCTGCTGGAGAGTGCATCACCTTTTATTTTCAGAACACTTTCCTGGGAACACAGCTTGAAAGTACCTACAGGTAAAACACAATTACTAAACCTAATGTATGCTTGTGTGTTCAAGTTTGTTTATTTAAATTTTTTCTTCTTTTGTAGAAAAGGTGAGGGATATTTTAAATCTGACAACATCTCTACAATATCCATCCTCAAAGATGTGCTTTCCAAAGAGGCTACTAAAAGGAAGATTAATCTCAACATATCATATGGTAAAAATCCTTTTCTATTTTGTTGTCCTTCAGTTCACTTGTTATTCCCATAAATGGAATATGTAATACTCATTTGCATGTTGGGGTTCTTTTTTACTCCCTGCTAGATGTAAATGAAGAATCCGTGAGGCACACATTACAGCTTATCCACCCTAAATTAGAGTATCAGCAGCTGCTGGCCAAGAAGGTTCACTTAATAGACTCTTTGAGAGTAAGTATCTGAACTCTTGGGGTTTGATTTTTACGGGGGGTTATGCTGTCAGATACCAAACCATGGCTCAAGTCAGGTGTGTGTCATGTGGGGATCTCTTCCCTTTCTGTTGCCTTAACTTAAAGCATGTACTTTAAGTGTCTAGGAGACAAATTTCTTCAAGGAAATTTCTCTTTTTTGCTATATAGTGAATAACGTAGAATTACTTAAGATGCTTAAATTGGATGGTAGAAGGGGCAGCCAGCTTTATCATCTAATGTTCTCTCCTAACCTGCTGTTATTTTCCAGCTCCTTCTCTCCCTCTTTCCAATAATATTTATAGTTTTTTAGGTCATCCAGGCCAGATGCAACTTCTTTGCTTTGGAGCTTCATCCCAGTGTCTCATAATTTCTGAATCATCTGCTTTTGAATCTTTTGCTTAATACCCTCCTCAATAGCCTTTGGGAGGTACCAGTTAGGCAGCTTGTCTCAGTTCTTAGACTTTCTTTCCAACAGCCAGGATTTTCCTGTCAAAAGCTCACCATCATCAAGTTTCAAGTTGGTATTTTTTATTTAATGGGAGGGGAGGTGAAAATGTTCAACCAGTTCTCTCTTGTCCTTTTGGGGGAATCAAGTACTTGTCAGAGCTCTTTAGATAGTGGAAAAGCTGGCTACCAATGAGAGCAGTGTGAATCTTCATTATCATTAAAAGGGTTTTACTTGGGCTTGTTTTGGCAAACTAGGCATGTAAACAAAAATAGAAAATTTATTCTTAATGCCTGTTGTGTTTTTGCAACAATAATGGTATTGTACATCTTGCTTGTTTTAGAGAGCAAATCTTCAACAACTTTTTTTGGTCACTCATTTTTTGGATGATAACTTATTGACAGGCAGTAAAATAATCTAATGATTGATGAAAGCTGTTGTCCCAGCAGACTGCACAACATAATTACCTCTTGTTTAGAACAGAAGTGCCTTCCTCTGGAGGATAAAAAGATCTATACTATCAACCATCCCAAATTGGTCTTCTGATAGACTGAGGCTTTTTAGAAGAGGCCTTCAAAACTTTTTGCTGTCACAAATTGATTGATACTTTCAGAGTTTACTTTTACCTTCAGACTTCACCGCATGCTACACTTTATTAGGGATGCACTTATTCTAAAAATGAACGTATGGTCAAGGCTTGAGTCTGTATGGTGTGATCCTATTCTGCCTCAGAGCTGGAAGCTGTAATACACAGGATTTTGAGAATCCAGTTTATGAAGTGACATATGGCATTTCATTAGAAGACTAGAAAATGAGGCACTCTGAAAATAACACTTGCTAGTTTAGGAGCGGATTGTCTTCCTTTTGAAGTACTTCCTTCTGACATATCTAAGCTTAAATATCTAAGCTTAATTTCTTCTTACCTGCTCTTATGATACTTACCTGCTGTTAGCTCTTACCATTTTAAACTGTCTTTGAGGAATTACAAGTTCATGAAGGCAATGTGGACTTCCTGCTCCCAAAATACCGCAGCATTTTGGAAGAGGCAGACCAGCTGCTCGAGGAATACAAGAGACAACCTGCACATCTCGAGAGACTTTATGGTTTGTTGATAATTCAGCTTTATTTAAATGGGGCTTAATGTCCAGAGACACTGCTGAAATAGACAGCTGCTTATATTTAGATGATTCTTGTCTTTATGGACATGGTTAAAGATGGTGTTCGAAATTCAGAATGGCATTTAAGAATGTATAAAAGTTAAGTGCCTTGGATTTGTTTGCAAGTAAACTATTGTTTAAAACGTGAAGTTCAAAAAGTCTTCTAACAACTGGAATACTTGGTACATAATCATGAGTTAAAAGTAGATACCTCCTACTGAAAATAAATAGTAATTCCTGGAATTTTACCTTTGCAGGTATGATCACAGATCTCTTCATAGATAAATTTAAATTTAAAGGTACCAATGTGAAGACCAAAGTTCCTCTCCTTCTGGAAATCCTGGATGGCTGCGATCAAGACGGATTGATCGCTTTTTTTGATGCTGCCTGACAAGGAAAAACGAGAGTAATTTTTCTGGTTTTAACCAAGGCATTTCAGTATCAAGTCAAAAACACATGTACTCTTTTGTTGTACTGTCAGCTCTTAGGTTTTATTCATATTTATTATCATATTGGATACAGTAGTAAACTTCATATAAACTGTTGTGTATGTTAACTGTTTGCCGAGGTTTTATGTACAGTGTTAATAGCTCAAGAAAGATCAGATGTAAATACCAAATATCCTTTTGGCAAAGATGTTTTCAACTGCTGTTTAAGATGACATGGAGTAGCCTGTCCCCCAACTGCAAGAACGGATGAAGAAACTGGTTTCCAGAGACTCAGATGGATTTGAAGAAATCTGTGTGTTTAAGCTGTACCTAGCTTGCTTTTTCCTTTTGTGCTAAGAATGTGGTGTGAGAAGGCCACCAGACTTGATGTAGCTGGTGTGTGCAGAGGGGAGAGAACTCCGAATTTCAGACTGATGACAGCTCCATTTAAAGCCACATTTGTTGAGGAATGGATGGCATTAAACATCCTCCGTCCTTCTCCAGTCTCCCTGTACTTCATTTCAAAACTCCACCTACTTTCTCACTTGGTTTTATTTAAAATTAGAAGAGATCAAGCAGCCAGTGGAGACAGAGATCTATTTGAAGGTAAAAAGGATCAACTCCATTGGAAGTGACATAGAATCATCAAGGGTGGAAGAGACCTTCGAGATCATCAAGTCCAACCATCAACTTGTCATTATCACTGTAACCCTTAAACCCCATCCCCCAGCGTCATATCCAGACATCTCTAAAACACCTCGAGGAATGGTGACTCACCCTTAACCGTGGTATTTTTTTTCCTAATTGTCTCATCTGAGGGTGGTGAGGTCCTGGCACAGGTTCCCTGGAGAAACTGTGGATGCCTCCATCCCTGGCAGTGTTCAAGGCCAAGGCTGGATGGGGCTCTGAGCAGCCTGGCCTAGTGAAAGGGGTCCCTGCCCATGGTAGGATGGCTGGAACAAGAGTACCTTTGTGGTCTGCGATTCTTTGATAATCGAAATCTCCCGTCTCATCCTGAGGCCATTTCCTCTTGTCCCCTCACTACATGCACCTCATTATCCCCCTCCTTTCAGAGAGCTATAGAGAGTGATGAGGTCTCCCCGCCCGAGCCTCCTTTTCTCCCGATTAAACCCTCCCGTCTCCCGGGACACGTTCACGAGCCTGGCTGGGCAAGCTCCAGCACGTTTCCCACACGCGTTTCCCGGCGGGAGCGCCCGAGGCTCTTCTCTCCCTCTCTTGGGCGGGCGCGGGGCCTGGTGTCCGCAGCAGCCGCACTCTCTCCCCGTAGACTGCCCGCCCTCCGTGTCCGCCCGTGTCTGTCTGTCCGTCCCTCTGTCCGCCCCATCCGGCGCGGCCGTGACGCCGCGCGCGCCCATTGGGCGGTTCAAGAGTCGCGGGCTACTTGAACGGCGCGGGCGGCTCCAGGCGCGCCCGTCCCCGGCCCCGCCGCTCCGGCCCCGCCGTCGCCCCGCTGTCGCCCCGCTGTCCCCTCCGCCGTGCCCCCCGCTCCTGCTGCGGCCATGCTGGCGGAGCAGGAGAACCAGGAGAACGTGCCCCCGCCGGCGGCCGGCAAAGCCGCGGCGCCGCCGCCCGCTGCCGGCACCCGCGTGGCGTTGGGGCTGCTGCGGGCAGCGCAGCAGCGCGCCGGGATCCCGCTGCAGGTGAGGGTGGGAGCGGCGGGGGGACGGGGAAGGGGCAGCGCCGCTTGGGCGCGGCGGGAGCTGTCAGGGCCCGGGCGCTCACGGCCGCTCTCCCCACAGGCGGCGCGGGGCGGCTGCGAGGGCCATGGAGCGGCGGCGGGGCTGCAGCAGCACCAACATCAGCCCTTCTCCATCCATGTGGACGAGCCCGATGGAGAGCGGGAGCTGCGGCGGCAGCGGGGCATCCCGGCGGGGCAGAAGGAGGAGGCGGCGCTGGGGCTGCGTGCGGCCGTGTGTGCCCTGGGGGAGCGGCGGCCCCTGGCCCCCCTGGGCAACGCCATGGAGCTGAGCTTCGGTAGGTGACACCCGGCCCTGCTACGCCGTGCAGGCCGCGTCCCACCTGCTCCCCCCTCAGCCCCTGCCCCCGGGGAGCGCGGAGGAGCTCACCTACGGAATGATTTCCAGAGCCAGCTGCAGGGCTGTGGCTTGGGACACGGGCTGGTTTGGTTCCTTTGAGCCTGCCACCAGGGTGCAACAGTTTACAGACAAGATCAACCCATAAAGCCTCCCCCTTTGCTATCATTACAGAGTTAGAAGGGGACTTTACCCAGGCAGATCCCAAGATGTAAAAGATTTTTCTCCCAGGTAGTGGTGCAAGTGTTTTGAGCTCTTTCCAGTATGTGAGAAATGGGAACTGCCAGATCCATCTTCTGCAGCACGTCTGATTATCTGAGGGCTGATTTTCCTGTAATCCACTTCTGCAGGCTACAAAAAGCTCTGGCACCCCTACCGTGTTTTAAACCACAATCTAAGTTTATGGGATCTGCATCTGTGTAACAAAGTAACACAAGGTGCACTGAGTACTACTTAGTTGCAGAGTCTTTTCCATCTCTTTATTCTTTGGGAGAAGAGAAAGGGGAAGGGGAAACTTCCCTGTTGCCCTAACATTTGACTTCTGTAGAGCCTCCTGAACTGCCAGTCCAGCTGAGTGAGCCTGCACAAGGTTCCCTGGCTGTGAGGGAGTGATGTGATGGTGCCTGTTTTAATATGGCTGTTATCCTCTGCTTAGATTCTCCAAGTATTATGGATATTTCAATAACCTCAGAAACAGAAGAGAAAGCACCAAACGTTAATAACGTGCCAGACTATATCAGCGAAATCCATATGTACCTTAGGGAAATGGAGGTGAGCTGCTGTCTTATTTGTATACAGCCCATGGGGGTAGAGTTTGGGGTGGAGAAATACATCTGAACATGAGTTTCCAAGACAGTGACTAAGTTAGAGCTTGTTAGAAAGGGAGAAATAAGAGCATGGGACTGGTTTCTTGTAAAAAAAAAGTTGATTGTGCCATGTACAAGCTAGAAATAGAAAGAGAACTTACTGATCCTAAACTCACAAATGTTTACTTCTTATTTGTTTAACTCTGATAAATGGAGTTTAAACAGTTGCTTCCCTACCAGCAAGTGGTCCAACCTCAACTTTATCTGTCATCTAAATCTGCAGGTGAAATGCAAGCCCAAAATAGGTTACATGAAGAAGCAACCTGATATCACAAACAACATGCGGGCCATTCTTGTGGACTGGCTGGTGGAAGTTGGAGAAGAATACAAATTACAGAATGAAACCCTGCACTTAGCTGTAAATTACATTGATAGGTTTCTTTCTTCCATGTCTGTTTTGAGAGGAAAACTTCAGCTTGTGGGTACTGCAGCTATGCTGCTGGCATCGTAAGTGAAATTGATTAATTTTAAGTTCCACCTGCTGGTTTCATACAGATGAAAATCTTGTGGCTGTTCTGTTGCCTAGAGCAGGATTGACTTGGGAGGGTTTCACACTGGGATAAAAATCAGGAGTTATCCACCTAAAACCTTGGCAGTTATCTTTAAGGTTTGCCCCTAAAGTGAAGATCCATTATTTCCACCTGCAGCAGCCAGAATCTAAACAGTATTTGAAAGAGTATGCAGAAGGCATCTGAAAAGCAAGTTGTGCTTGCCCCAATTACTAATTTAGTGGGTTATTCTGGACTTTCAGTGACTCAAAGTCCCAAATTCCTTAGTCCTAAATTATCGTGCTGTTGTAGCTCTCTAATTTCAAATCCTGACGATTCAAGAGCTACTGAACCAACTGCAGCAAACTTGTTTGGCACCAGTGCCCAGCTTCTTCCCAAGTCAGAACTTAAATGAGCATTTCATTAAATGTTGGTGGTTTTCTAGTACTCCATTTTTTACTCATGAATATTTCTCCTGGCAGAAAGTTTGAAGAGATCTACCCTCCTGAAGTAGCCGAGTTTGTCTACATCACAGATGACACCTACACCAAGAAGCAGGTCCTAAGGATGGAGCACTTAATTCTGAAGGTTTTGTCATTTGACTTGGCGGCTCCAACAATCAACCAGTTCCTCACCCAGTACTTCCTACACCAGCAGACAGATGCTAAAGTGGAGAGCCTGTCAATGGTAAGAATCAAGTAAGAATTAAGCCTATGCAATTAAAGAGTTTTATTGTAGATATTTATTGCATATATATATATGTATGTATAACATATAAACACCTTATGAATTGTGTTTGCTCTTCCAGGAGTAGTGCCCCACTGCAAGAAACACTCCTAATTGCCACTTTCTGTTTGGGATACTCCATGCTTATCAGAGGCTGGCACTCGGCCTGGCTCAAGAGCAAGCAGAGATTAATGCACTTTAAATCGAGGCTTGTTGCAGTGCTAGATAGATGTTTCCCTCTCTCTTATCTACAGCTGCCACACCTACCCCCCCCCCCCCCCCAGTTTGGCAAAAAAGGACTTCCGGTTTGGATTTCCCCTCAACCAGCAGCAAGCTCTAAATCCAGAGGCTAAAGCAGAGCACAGATAACATTTCACCTGAAGTTATAGTAAATCCTAGCTGTATGGTAGGTACCAGAGGTCCTAAACACAACGCTTTGTCTCACTGTGCAAAGGTTAGACCTGACTACACTCTTCCCTCTAGTTCTTATATATCTCTAAATATAAAATGTGCTGGGAAAGCATGCATTGGGGAATGCTGTTTGACCGTAGCTAGCAGGAGATGCTTAAAATGAAAGTAAATGGTAACCAATAAAAGGTGTCCTTCCAACTCATGGCAGAATTAGAAGCTCAAGTTAGGGTTCTAAAGCAACCATTAACTTTTAGAAGCAAATGATTTCTCTTTTGTTTCCTTTGCAGTACCTGGGAGAGCTGAGTCTAATTGATGCTGATCCTTACCTGAAATACTTGCCATCAGTTATTGCTGCTGCAGCATTTCATCTGGCAGACTACACACTCAATGGACAAACCTGGGTATGTAGCAGTCCAACATGAGCCTTCATGGGCCTCTGTGTGTTCAGTCTGTTTGTACATAGTTCTGAGTGCTGGGCCTGGGCTGAAGGAATTATGCTCCTAGGCTGTTAATTAGGGATTGCTCCCCGTGGCATTTGAAAAATGGTTTGGGGGGTAAGGTAAATATGGTTCAAAAGGAAGCTAAAAACTCCACCAGTGATCAACATAAGTGAACAGCAACATTCAAATGTCCCTCTCCCTTTCTTTTTTCCCCTCAGCCTGAATCCCTGTGCAAAGTAACTGGCTACACCCTCGAAGACATCAAGCCTTGCCTCATAGACCTACACAACACCTACCTCAAAGCAGCCCAGCACACACAACAGTCCGTAAGGGAAAAGTACAAGAGTACCAAGTGAGTATCTGTGGAGGTGTTAAGGTCTGAGTTGCCCAAACATGTAACTACCAGGAAGGGTGTGGGTGTGGGATGTGTCTTTTGAGTCTTCATGCAGACCCAACTAACCAAATTCACCTCTTCAGTGAGATGGTGACAAGACTCTCAGGGTTTTTGCATGGTGGTTTGTCAAGCAATACTTGGCGTTCTGTTGCTGTCTGAACTGTCACGTAGAAACTGGAGGAATTTTCTTGATATTCCTACAGCTGGTGATACCTAATGCTCCTAAAAATCTGTGAGGGGCATGACAGCCAACAAGTCCCAGAATGTTTCCTGCTGGTGGGAAATGTGCTTTGCTGCAGTTATGCTGTTCTTTGTGGCAAAGAGCAAGATGACATCCTGCCTCTTTTGTTCCCTCTCTAGGTACCACGGAGTATCGCTCATTGACCCACCAGACACACTAAACTTATTGTAATAATCAAGAGACTGATCTTTTTAAGACATGTATATTACCAGGAAAGGATGTACAGTTTTAAACATGGTTCAGGATTCTAGATACGATCACTCAGAATATGAATGCAGGCTTTCATGACTTCAATTATGAAGTTTAGTTTCATGTGATTTTAATGTAAATCTTCTGTACATGCAATCTTGTTGAGAGTTTTAGCTATATTTTTATCAAAATGTTCTCTTCAGGCACAGAATTAACCATGCAGGCTACGTTAAGTCTGACTGCTTATCTAATTATAGACTACATGTTGATGTTAGCTGTGCATTATTCTAGGGCTTTTTCTCCTTCTGGATAAGAAAGACTTGTCACCACAGAGTATCGGTAGCATTTTTATACTGTCTAGTTTAAATTGAGACTTAGCATAGATCCAAAATGCGCCTTAATGGCTACAAAACTGGAAGAAACTCTATGGCCATGAGGAGAACTTGCTGGAACGGACTCATGAGGCTCTTTAGGACGTGCCCCAGTTGCTGTACAATGTGTAGTGCCAGATCTTCATCAGGGGAAAGGCTGAATGCTCTGCTGCAGGGACTGCACAGTTAAAACCCCTGCACCAGTTCATACCTCGTGCTTCCACTATGCAGAAAATAGTCTTGCTGTCAGTATTTTCTAGTCCAAGTGTAAAACTGGTACTAATCTAAACCCAATGGACTTTCCATTTGGCTGTCCCAAAAGTTCATTGATGCCTACTGAGAAAATTAGGCCTTGGTCTGCTTGCCTTGTACCTCTGTAGGGGTGGTGGAGGGATTAAACTCTAGTGGGTGAAGTGCTGCTCTGTGCCCTCAAGGGCAGGGAATGTCTTCTGGCATGGTGGGCTGCATGCAGTGCAGCAGGAGTCCTCATGCTTGGGAGGAGCTCCTCTGTGGCACACAGCAAAAATGTGCCATATTTTTCCTTAGTTCTGGAACTGTTACATGAGCAAACTGGCATTCAGTCAGCATTAGATCAAGTGGATGTTTACCTTCAGCCTGTGTAAATGGAGTGATGCTGCCCTGTACCCACTGTTGTTTGCATGTAAAAGCAGCGAGTACATGGAACTGGGCTGAACTGAGCCATTTCCAGGTTGGCAAATAAACAGTTTTTGTATCTGATGTTAGTGGTCTTGCCAATAGCTTAAAATCACTGAGGGGTAGAGTACTGCCATCTTAAACTGGCATTTGTTTCTAAAGCCTTTTGGCAAGGGCTGCCCTGTGAAACCTGAGCCTCTTTGACTTGAAGTTGAGTCAGTGCTCTCTCTCTGGTTATCTGGGCAGTATAAACTCCTCCTCACAGATGTCCAAAGCTGTTAGGGTGTGAGCTATTTGAAATAATCTTTTTTTAAATCAACATCTCTCTGTCAGGCTGAGCAGCAGGTGTTAATGAGAAAGAACTCTGTGTCTCACCTCAGCAACTATGAAGTTACTACTCTGCCCCCACCTTCCTGCCAGAGCCTTCCCTGAACCACCTCAATTACAAAACCAATGGAGTTGAGTGGTGGTCAAAACTCTGGTCGAAATATGCAGCAGGAATGGCCTTTTTGGCCAATCTGAGCTTCTTAGGATGCACTTGGACTTTTACGCATGTTCTAATGGTTAATGAAGAACCACGTCATTGGCCAACAGCCTTTATTTAGATTAACTTCAGTGGGCTGCTGCTAAAGTGCTACAACAGATAGGGGACAGCCTGTGCAGTGTATAATGTCTGGTGCTTGGGATTGGAAACACTTTAACCTTGCAGGAGAGGGAGTTTACATAGAGAGGAATGTGTTTCTCCACTGTTTGTGACCTTGGAAGGGTAACTGGCAGCAATTACTTGAAGATAACAGACCACAGTGCTCTTCCTGGGAAACTGGGTTCTGCCTTCCCCTTCCTTTCTGGTGTATTCCAACACCATTGAGAAATATGAACTTTGGAGGGATAATTTAAAGGAAGCTTATGAATGGCTTTCTCCAGAAAGAGAGTAAATAGCAGTACTTAGGTGAAAAGACTTCAGTGGGTTTTAGTATGAATTTAGTGCTTGATCAAAGAGCTGTGCTCAAGTTCAAATGGAACTTGTTCCCTTACTATTCCCATAGCACAGAGAATTCTTCCACGCTCCCTGAGCTTTATCTTCATCCTCGGCCCAGCATGACAATGTTCCTCCTTCCTCAGGGCAGCACTTGCTTCTGCTATTAAGTGCTATCTTTTTCCACTTTCTCATTTTCTGAAGTCAATATGGGACAATTCCAGCTTTTCCTTCTAAGCTTTGAACAAAATATCCCAGGTTGTACTGTACTACCATTAAGCCTATCTAGGTTAACTTCTAATCCTTTCCAACTAAAGGCTCTAAGGAATAGAGGAATGTTATGTGTGAAGAGCAGTGTAAAAAAATACTGTTCTTTTTTCTGAAGATGTTTACCATCTTGTAGTACTACAGAACAAAGAAGGAAGTGCATCTTCACCCATTTTTGTACTCAGGACAGTGACTTTGAGTTGGAAGAACTGACACTGGACTGGTTTAGCTCCTGGAGAAAAGAGGTTTTGTGTGTTGGTCCCTTCCTGAAAGGGCACAACTTGATTCAAGGTTTGCCTGGCTGGGAGCAATTTTATATATATATATATGGTTTTGGGTTTTTTACATTAAGTTCTTAAATTTGGGAACAGTAAAATCTGCAACAGTAACTTCTCTCCTGTTCACAGCTCATATAACACTGAGGTCACTTGTAAAATAGCCCCGCTTCACTCTGTAAATATGTGTGTGTTTCCAGTGTCACTTGTTTGCAAACAGAGCGCCCAGATCAGGTATTTTGCAATCTTCCTTGTCTCTTTGTTTTGCCTGATCCTAAACTCAGAGCATAACTCTTCGCCTATAGTTCAAGAAGCATTCTTGTCTGTTGCATGTAATATTTAATTAAACTTTTTAAGGAACTCCACTTCTGAAGTTCTGTGCTAGTTTGTTAAGTCCATGCACTCCTGGTGATTTTCATAAAAAGCGGTTTGAGTACAAGGTAAGGTGGGGAGTAACAGGGGCAAGAAGGTTATAATCACAGCACACTGATTTTTCCCCTGTGAAGGAAGCTGAACTAGGTGAGGTTTTGCTGCAGCTGGATGCCAAACATAGGATTTCAGTTACAGGCACCATTTTTTTATTTAAATCTGTGTACCATCATTTTAACATATATGTAAAAGCAGAACCAGACATTGGAAGGGGAGGAAATAAAATTATCTACAAAAATAAGCTCAGTAATAATACACCAAAATCCATATTATGCAGCATTCTTGCAGGAGGGATGATGGCTTTAACGAGAAGTTCTCTTCTTTCTTCTCCTTTTGTTAAATGCTTTCTTACTTGGATTTTCTTGTTTGGAGCTGGTCTGTGTTCTGTCAGCAAACAACAGTTGTATCAGAGAAACATACTGAACAGTTTTTCAAAATAACACAGGCCGATTATCCATAACTTGGCAATTACCCACTGCGCCTGGGGCCAAGGTATAAGGTAGTCTTTTGAGAGTGCACTAACAAGGGTTTCCATGGATACAGCAGCAAATCTCCTTTCTTGGAGGTAAAACTCAGCATCAGCTCTAGTGCAGCACATAGAACTTCTGTAGCACCTCTAAGGAGCCACTGATTGTGAGATCCACTTTTATGCTCTCACTCCCTCTGGAAGGACTAAAATGAGCCAAATACCTAAAACCATCTCAGACAGCTGCAGGCCAGCCAGGCTCTGGCCTCCCAGGACAGGAGGCTGGAGACTGAGCCTAGATTTAAACTTCCTTGCTCTCAGCTCTATCTGTGTTCCCTTTGATCAACTGAAACCTTTCCTGGCCTTGCCCAAATCCTGTCCTTCCTGGGGATACTCCTTACAAACTCCTTTCCCCTCCTACTTCCGCTTGCTGGTCACCTTGTTTTCCTTGGTAGTTCCTGTGGTTCCAGAATGACAACTTCTTCCTCCTCACTGTCAGACAGTACAATGGGTTCACCTAAAAAACACCCAAACCCCACCAAACCACTGATCAGTTTTGCACAAACAACCCCTGTAAATAATAACCACAGCATTTTTAAAGAAACATTCAGAGGGGCTATGGATTCATTTGGAGCCCTCCCTATACTACAGAAATCAAGTTCTGAAAAGAACTGACCAGGTAAAGTGGAATTGGCAAATGTGTAAAATGGCTACAATGGTTCTTTCTTCCTAAGGACTTTTCACATTTTAATTCTGAACTGTTGATAAAGTGATGCAATAAGATCTGATATTAACAAATACTTACCACTCTTAGTTTCCCTCAGTGTACTTGTATCCTCAGTTTCCACTTTCTCATATTCAAAAGCAGCTGCCTCATTTTCACCTTCCTCTTCTGCTGCTTCTTCCTTCTCAGATTCTTCAAGGTCTCCCCAGGAGCTCTCTATTCCTTCCCCAATTTGGGCTGTCCCAGGAGTGTGCAATACTGGATTGGCAAAACTGCAGGAGTTAAGAAAAACCTTGGTGTTTTCTGGTAAAATTATCTGTATTTTGAGAGCAAACCAGGTGGCTTATAAACTGGGGAAAACAGCCCTGAAGGGGAGTTCAGAGCGCCACTTCTCCAGTCACTGTAATAATCACAGTTCTGACCTCATCTTTGCACTTCAGTCAAGAAATTAAAAGCAGACTGAACCAAAACCAGGCTGATGATGATGTCTCCTCTCAAGGTTATGTGGCTACCCAAGCTGTTGGGCATCTTAGATATGTGTTTAGCCTGCTTTTCCCCTGAGTAATACCCTGGAAAAGATACACTTCTGAAGGAGGGTCAGCTTTAGCAATGATTTCTCCAGCCTCTTCTTCCACGTCGTTGGTGTCCACAGCAGCGCTCTCCATTTTGAAGGCAGTGATCCTTTGGTTGGGGATGGATTCAGCAAAGCCGAACTTCCCACCTTCTTTCCTGGTCATTCAGGCACAGATATTATTTCAGGATAACCCAAAAATTGTTTCTCTCTTCAAGTTCAAACATACAAATGCTTGCTATTTAAAACAAATGCAGGTGAAGGCAATTTGCTGCTGAAACCACAAGCTGACATTAGTTTTCACTACATTTCCTAAAAACCTCCATTTCTGTCCCTTCCCAAAACACTCACCTGGCTTTCTGGTCGTTTTCCAAGGCTTTCTGAATCAGTTCTGTTATTTCTGCAACCTTAACAGCTGTTATTTTACTGCATCTCAGAATCTGTTTGTTACACATAAAAAAGCAGCTTACAACCAGGAAAGCATGACATTGTGAACTGAAACTGTAGAGCATCATAAGAATCACAAACATTTAAATCACAGGAACTACAAACACTTAAAATATGGCACCTTAGAATGAGGGACTGGATTTACTGAGGCTTATATAAAAAGTTAACAGCCTCCAGAGTGCAACTGGAAATAATTTGCAGGCTTTTTCAGCCAAATCACAGGGAAAATAAAAAGATGCGTATCTGACCAAAAACTATGCATTTCTTACATCCCTTCTGCAGCACCGTATGCAGTACTATGCTCTTCCACTAAGACATAAAATACATAATCTTTTCCAATGAAATCAGACATTTAATTGATTTCTTAGCTTGCAAATGTCATGGGTATTTCCACATCAAGATTGCAGCACAGGAAGCAGTTTATACACCACTGAAGGACTGGTCAAGGCAAAGGCTTACCTGATCCTGCAGCAGCATGACCACTCCGCTGGATTGGATGGTACAAATTTCATGGTGTTTATTCATGGCAATTACAAGGAGCCCATCCATCACCCGCTCCTCACGTTCAGTTGGATCCACCAATAAATAGGTCCTAGAATCAAGGTTTGAAATATGAAGCTACAGCAGAAATTCGAGGCATCTTACTACCCTTAAACACAATTAAACAAAGGAGTTGGTTTGCATATTAACTGTGGGTACACAAGATTTATACCCCTTCTATGGCCACAGAAGACCTCAAAATCTTACCCTTGATGGAAGAAGGCAAAACTGACACAAATGGGCATGTGGTGGATACTCAAGGGGACAGGATCACGTTCTTCAGGAGTGTACTTTGAAAGGAATTGGCCCAGAATAGAGTTATTTATGAAACTCATTTGATTTTAAAATTACAAAGACATTTAAGGAAATTTTAAAAAAACCGACAACTTACCACAGTTACTTCTTCTCCTTGCACAGACACATCTGGCCTGCGGAAATGACACAGAGCTACAATCCCTGCTATGCTGGCAGCATCAGTGATGTTGCCATCATGGTTTAACAGGTGCATGTCCAGCCGAATTTGCCAAACCTGAGAAAAATACAAAAAATACAAAATTGATTCTACAGAAGTTAATTTTTTTTCAAAACTATTTCATGTTTTTGAACCAGAAGAAGAACCAGCATATATGCCTTAGGTCTTTAATTAAGAAGATAAGGTATATTTCAAGATACTCACTGTGCCAGGTTTAATTATGACAAAATATGTAGCACTTCAGCACAATTTAAACATCATTCTGGTAGGGTCCCCAGCTACTTCAGAAAGCCTATGCAGACATGCAAGTTAAAAATACCTCTCAAATCAGATGAGTGTATCTTTACACTAACCTAAAATCAGTATTTCTACTATCCAACACAAGACAGAGACCAACTTAAAACTGGACTATACGTATCTTTTAGTTTAAACCCACCAGAAATTAAGAAGTTTTCCTACCTTTTCACCAGCAACCACGCAGAGAGATTCGGTGTCAATGCATTTGGAATCTCTGAGGCATCGCTCCAGTAGTCTGTTCAGTGACACCAGTAACTCCGACTGTCTGTTGGAACAAAATTAACCTAAACTTAATATGATTACAGTGGCTTTTGTGCCGTCCTTGTTCAGTCCTTTTAAGACATTCATTACCTGCCAGGCTCCAGCCCAGGTGCAGCCATGGGTGAGAGCTCCAGATTAAAGAAGAGCACACCTTCCGTGGGCCGATTAGGCTTAGGGGGAACGAGTTCACACGAGACCTGTGCAAGAACCCTGCCAAGGCAAATAAAGCACCAAGTCACAGAATGTACCAGGGAAAATCTAGAAACAAAACACATACTTGGGAAAAAAGGATGTGGTTAGGGTTTTAGTTTGTAATTCTCACTTCTGACAGCTCAGACAGTTCTGACAGTTCAACACCTGTCATATATATTCAAACTTTGGTAAACAACTGAAAGAACCAAATGTAAGAACTAGAACATACTCCTTTTAAGACTAAAAACTGACTCGAACACATGAGAAACTGTAATATTTATGTAAGCGCATATATTTCACTTTTACACAGGCAAAAAAGGGTCGTTCGGTTTGGGGAAGAATGCAAAATGCGAGATCAGTGAACACAGGGATGAAAACTTGGGAACGATTTTGCATTTTATAAATTATTTGTAACTAAAATCATCACGGAAACCCCATCCCTTTCCCGCTACCTTCCTTTCCATCTTCTCTTTTTTGCGCCTACCCTTGAAATACTATGACTTCAAGGTTTGAAAGGCTAAAACCTGTTTACAGAGATCTCTGCGGGCTTGGGAACCTCAGGCTCTATCTGACCCGGGTCCGCGGCCGAGGGCCCGCGCCCACCTGGTCCTGCCCAGCTCCACGATGCAGCAGCCGCGGTCGGCGCCGAAGGACACGCGGATGTTCCGGTAGTCGTAGCATTGCCTCCCGTCCAGGCGCTGCGGGAATACATGGACACACGCATGGAGAGGGTTAGTGCGCCATGCCCGGGATGCGATGGGACCGCAGGGGGGCAGATCCCGGGGACAGCGGCGCTCCCCGGGCGGCAGGGAAGGGGATGGGGAAAGGGGCAGGGAGGGAGATGCTGGCGCCGCACCTTCTTCTCCTGGACAGCGCGCAGGAGGAAGCGCCGCTCGCAGTTGGAGAGCGGCGTCGCCTTCATAGCCGCGCCGTGAGGGGGCAGCGCGCGCGGATGACGGAGGTGTGGGGGCGGGGGGTAGGGGGAGCGCACGCGTCATCGCCGCGCGCCGCGCGTGTCTAGTCCGCACGCGCCGCGTTCCCGCCCTCGGGTGTGTCCCCTCAGCGAGAGCACGGCTCTCAGAATCTTGCGGTCTCTGTAGCGGTGTGTAGATGCGCTGTGTTCGGAAAACCTTTTCCTGCTATCCAAGCTAAACCCGCCCCGACCCAGCTTCATGCTGTTTCCTCCAGTCCTGTCCCTGGCCACCGGAGTGCAGAGATCGGCACCCTGCCCTTCCTCTCCCCCGTCCCGAGGATGCTGAGTTTTCCCGAGTCTCCTCCAGCTGGACAGAGCAAGTGCCCTCAGCCGCCCCTCACACGGCTTCCTCTCCAGCATCCTCTCCAACAACTTAATGTCTTTTCCATATTGTGGTGCCCAAAACTGCACACGGCACCCGAGGAGAAGCCGCACCAGAGCAGGGTGTGCACCTCAGCCATGAGGTGGCACATAAGGGACAGAGGTAGCGTCAGCTGATGCCGGAGTGCCGGCCGTCGGGAAAGCCATCTTTTTAAATTAAAAAAAAAAAACAACAAACCAAAACAAAATACACCCCCCCCCAAAAAAAAAAACCAAAAAAACAAACAACAAAAACGACCACAAAACATGCATGCCAGACATTTCGAGTGGTTAACACTATTGTGGCGCCCAGCCCTCAAGGTGCGGATGGCCTGCAACCCTCAGGAAACAGCCCGGCTGGTATTGAGGAGCACGGCGGTCAGTGCTGCAGGCAAAAAATGTAGCCAAGACATCCAGTCTGCCAGAAGAACATCCCTCCCTGCCGTTCTGAAATGTTAGCCGTAAGTAAAAAGGCCTTTACAAGTGCTTTTATATTTAGTTTGAGCTAAAACAAGAAAATTGGTTATCTTCCCACCAGATACTGGCATTTTCCACACAAAAGTGTTGAAGTATCTCAGTTACATTGTCTTTTCAAACCTTGTTAACACACTACAGTTCTAGTACAAACTAAAATGTAAGTCATGTTTCTGAATCTCACAAGTTTGTGCTAGTGAGGACAAGTGCTGCCTGATTTTCTCATGCTGGTTTTATATTTTCAGTTTACGATAAATTAGTATCATCACAAATATTCAGTGTAAGACAATATTGATGAGATTATAGAACAACACTCCTTCTCCAAGGATAAAAATAAGCAAATAGCCCTTGGAGTTCTACTGGCAATCTTTATGTGGAAATTCTGTCTGATTTTACTTTTTTGTTGTCTGAATTTGGTGACAATATTCATTAGTGAAGGCTTGGGGTTAAATTCTCTATGGTTTACTAACATCAAATTTGGAAGGGTTTTATTGTTTGTGGGAGTCATCCAAACCATGTTACTCTTCATCAATTACCAAAAAGAAAGTTAATTTCAGCATATGTTGAGATTTCTGCTTGAGGTGGAGTGGGGAAAATTCCTGTTCCTGCTCTCTCAGTGAACTGTTAGGTGCCGTAATCCATCACGCTGGTGGCAAAGCACCCCATTTCAAAACAGAGAAGGTGGTGGTGACAGTGAACTTGAGGGGGAGCTGGGTGTAATTCCAGGGGAAATAAGTCAAGTATTGGAGCTGGAAATCAGCTGTGTCCCCTTTGATCCGTGCCATCTTCTTCATACAAAGGCTACTTTGCAGCTATTGTGCTTGCACATGTGCTACGAAGGGTAAAGAATTCCATGGACAATTAAGGAGGCATAAAACCACAGCACTGGAAATCTGGAGTAGGGTACATAGAAAATAAGGTCAATATAAATGGTTAATGAAATAGAAGCTGAGTAATTTCTGTGTTTCTGAGCAGTGAAAGGCAGGATTACAATGGTAATGAAATAATGGAAATAACTCTGAACGTTCAGAAGGAGTGAGTGCCACACCCTGCAGAGTGAATAAATGAGCAGGAATTTTTAGAAAAGCAGGGATTTTTAGAAACAAGATCCTGATGATCTACTGTGCCCACATGGAAGGTTTCTTCATTTGAGCTGAATGCTCTGTGGGTTGAAATGCTTGAATTGGATTATCTTACTGAACCAAGCCTGGAGGGAAAATCACGTTTGAGGACTGGAGAAGAAAACCAAACTGCATCAGAATCTCAGCATCTTGACAGCAAGCTGCCAGCAATTTTTATGGCCTAATCAAAATAAGTAAGAAATTGACGTTCTCTTTCCATGGCAGCCTTAACTGCAATGTGCCTTTGCTGCTTGGCTGCAAGTTCTGCTCATTTACACATTCATGCATGACATGATGTATGCAGTATTCCAGCTGATAAGGTTATTTAGGAAGAAAGGCTCTGCCTAGATGTAATAATGTAATTCATAATTTGTTTTTTATGATGAACAGTTCCCCGGGGGTGGGGGTGGGGGGGTGGGAGGATGGGCAGTCCTTGCAAGCAGTGCTGCTGGCAGAAGTGAGGCATGAACAGTACCTCCTGCTGAGACGAGGAACAGGATATTCTGGCCCGGATCCAGGGAGGCACTCAAACAAGCTCTTTATCTGAAGCACAGATAAGCACCTCTGTCCCTTAGGTATTAGAAGGAATGTGTCAGAGCTTCCAAGGCTAACATTTAGGAAAGGAGTTGCCTGGTATATATGCTCAAATAATTTTGTTAAAAAAAAAAAAGGGGGACCCAGAAACTACCAGGAAATTGTCCAAATACCAGCTTAAGGCAAGTTGGTAATAACATCTTCATGTGCTTGCTGGATGCTTGCTTGATCATCTTCCATAGGCTAGATTTCAGAGTAAACCCCAAAGTATTCTTGCTGTTTCTACCTGTACTTAGCCTTCACATCATCTTTTGGGGTTTACTGCTCTCATGAAAGAAGTTTTTTGCTCCAAAGGGTCCTGCCAGACATTCTGATCCTGTAGACAGTGCTGCATTGAACATTTCCCAGCTCTCAGCAATCCCTTGGGGAAAGTAGGAAGTGTTTCCAAGGCTGGATGCCAGGCGAGCAACACAGTCAGAAGAAAAGAACTGACACCCCTCTTTTTTTTGTCTTCATACCCCGCAACAGGCAGACTGTTTCCATGATTTCTATGGATTCTAGTGAAACCACTTGCTGAGTTAAGTGCCATGGTAAGCCAGAATGGTTACAGCTTGAGTTGAAGGCTTTGAACATACAAAACCAATGTCTGAGTTCAGATTTTAGTGTGGTTTAAGATTTTCAAACCTTTTAGAAGCATCTTCAAATTCTCTTAAGAAGCAACAAATGTCCATATTAAAGTAGAAACTGTAATTTCTTTTCATGGGGAATAGGCAAAAATAAATAAAATTGTTGCCAGACAAAAAAGCACTTTCTTGTATCCTAATCTTAAATATTACTTGACAGATAGATTAAATACTGGCTTGATGCAAGAACTCAGGAGTGTGAAAATGAAGTGAATATCTATTTGGAAACGGGGTTTTTTTTCTATTGGAAAATTTCTATTTGTCAAAAAATATTTGCTGGTACCACATATTGATAGTCCTACAATACAGAGGAAACCCCAGAGTACTCAACAAAGAGTACTGACAAGCTTATGAGTCACATATGATCCCCAAGACATGATTGCACATTTAATAAAGTTGGTGGATAATCAGATAATCAAGTTAAACCATTAAATCAACATGGGTTTTTTTCAATTATTTCTCCTGCTTATTCAGCTTCCAAGTATCTGTTACAGACCAGAAATTAATCTTTACTGCCTCAAAATGCTGGAAGTCATAATCTTTCTCCATCGAGTATTTTTGTTGTTCTGCATGGACAACCTCTCTTAAAATCTTGATACTAAAATGCTCCTTTTAATACAGGGGATGCATCTTTTTGTTGATTCGGCTGATTTAAAATGAAATTTCGCTTTTACAATTGTGTCTTAGAATGCAGGTATTGTTAAAAGATAGAAGAGTGGTTGAGAAGTGCCCCCTGCTGTGTAGAACAGCTTCTGAGCAGTCTCATGCACAAGAGCAGACAGTCTCACACGAAGTCTTCTCTGTATACCACATGTAAGTGTTAATCTCTCCATATTTCCCAAAGATCCCAATTCTTCATTCCCTGCCAAGAAATGCTTACAAGAAGACTGTTGTGAGTAGTTGAATTCCTTGTAGTAATACAAGAAAAATGGGAAAGTGCCAATTATTGTGTCAGGGACCACAGAGCCAGGATGAGCACTGGAGAATAATGGACGCTGGCCTTGCCTTTTTCCACCAGGTAATGTTTTCTACAGTATGGATGAAGTTGTCCGAATGATGTTTCAAGAAAAGGTAAATGATCATTTTCCCAAATTGCCCCAAATTGTTACAGAGCTTTATTGTGAAGTATTATTCAGAGATCCAACAAGGATAGAAGATTTGGTGTAAAATAATAACTCAATACATATTTGTCTCCTTAGCTCAGACTTGGGACGATGCTGTACTTGTGTTAAGAATTTGGGAGACTTGGTGAAGGAGAATTTATGACCTTTTTTTCAATTATATATTTCTTCAGAAAACAGTACACTTTCTCTGGCCCTCACAAAATTTGCAGTATTATGCAGCCGTGCTAATGTTCCCTCTGTGAAATTTCACTTCCTTGGCTTATAAATCCATGGAAGCTTTGGGAATATGATTTGAGTCAAGATAAATCATGCAGGCAAGTGGACAGACAGTACCATGAAAAGCAGAACTCATGGTGGGTCCATCACAATTGTATCATTCAGCAAAATCCGAGTCAAGCAGCCAAAACTCGGGATAACTTTCCTACTGCCACGGCAATTTCCCACTGCCTGATGAGTGTTCGTGCTTCGGGCCAAGGGCAGGGTTCTCAAATATCTTCAAGGAGAGAGGCATTTTCTGGTACCGCTGGAGGTCGGAGCTGTTTGGCGTGTGCTGGGGTACGGTGACGCGGGCTGAGGAGGCAGAGAGGATGCGTGCACATGTAGGCACTTCAGTCTGGATGGAAGGCTCCGACTCCAAGTGAGCCACTCCAGGAGCTTCTCCTGCCCGTGACAGGTGGTCTCGGAGCGTCGCTTCTGTGACAGGGGACCTCCTGCCCAAGGAGCAGGGACAACACGCACCAGCTCGGAGCACTTGGGGGGGGAGGGGCGTGGTGCAGCCCCGGTGCCCCCTGCACCCACCGCCCCTGCCTCGGTGCCCTCCTGCCGCCGGAGCTGCCCCGGCGGGAGGTGCCGCAGAGGCGCGGGGTGAAGGCAGGACGGACTCCGCGGCCCCTCCGCCCGGTGCTCCTCTCCTGCCGCAGCGGAGGAGGCTCGGCCACCACCGGCACCGGCACCGAGCGGTCCGCGGGGAGCCGAGCCGCGCCACGGGCGGCATGGAGTGGGAGCTCAACCTGCTCCTCTACCTGGCGCTGTTCCTCCTGCTGCTGTTGCTGTTGCTGCTTCTGCTGTGCCTGCTCCTCCGGCAGCTGCGGGGCTCGGCGGGAGCAGCCCCGCACCGCCTCCCGCCACCCCGGCAGCCCTGGGCTGAGTGCCGGGAGTCGGGAGCTGGGAGCCGCCCGCCGCCGGCGCCTCGGGCCGCCCCCAGGTGAGTCCGCGACACGCAAGGGAGGGTTGGGGGCCGCCCCCGGGGCCGCCTCTGCCTCTCCGCGTTCCCCGGGAAGGCACGGGCTGGGTGCTGCTCCGCCAGCATCCCCTGTTCCCGGTCCCCCGCTCTCTCTAGAGCAGCTACGTTTGCCATGTAAAATTCAGGGGAAATTTGAAGGTGCGCTCACCCTGCAGGTTTCACGCTGTAAGAAAGTATTATAAAACTCCCCTCAGGCTCTTTGTGGAGGAGGTTTTGTTGGTTTTCCTTTGGCATATAGAGATCCGAATTTGACCCAATTAGAGAATTTTTAAATGTAGCGTTTTCCAGTGCAGAAGACACCTTTTAAAATAACTTATTTTCCCACCCCGAACTTCAACCACATCTAACTCAGTTTTCCTCCTTTTACTCCACAGGAGCTAAAATCATCTCCATCATATAGCTAAAATGCCAAGTAGACTTCCCTCCCTGTAGGGTGGGAACAGACCTGTCAACAGCCCATGGCTGACCCTGCCCCATATCTGATGTCCCCCAGGGACCACTTTGGCCCCAGCACACCAGCTGCTGCTCCCCAGGTAATGCCTGGAGACAGTGTCAATGTAGTGTGGCTGCATAGCCACCTCCTGCTGACTGCCCCCATCCCGTGCAGGGCATCAGGGATGGCACGGACAAAGCAACTCGGCTGCTGAGCCTTTAGGAAATTTGTGCAGACGTTTGGCTGCATACCTTTCACAGCAGGTTTTTTTGATAGCTCTCTGGAACCAAGGCGTCTTTCAGAGAGTGAGCTTAAGCAAACATGAGTTCTGGCCTGTGCTCATTCTGGTGAGTTTCTGCACCATGGCAAAAATGGGCAGACACCGGTTTGTCCTTACAGGAAGGACCTGTGGAGAAGCTAAGAATAGGTGCTAACAGCTGTGCAGTGTGTGGCAAAAAGAAATTATTTTAGTGCTGTAGAGCCGATGTTCTTGTTTAAAAGTGTGGGGCTTAGAGGTCCTTCTTTAGGCCACATTTAGGTGGCAGCTGTTGAGGCGGTGTGGCTGGAGGCAGCCAGGTCTCCAGCACTGCTGTGGGGTTTATTTTTACAAGCCAGGTTGCTGCTAATTCAACAAGTGCCTCTCAGTACACGATCTGCCTTCTTCACTCCTGCTGTGCATTGCTCTGTTACAAGGCAGCGTGCTGCGAGCACGAGGACACTGTTAGAGGGAATATAGGGTATTCCAGCTCTCCAGCCCTTGCTGCAGTGATCTGAGCTCTCTTCTCCTGCTCACTGCTGGGTAGCTTGGCATGGGGGAAGAATCTGCTAATGGTGCAGAGGTAGTTAAAATCAAGTAGGAGAGGCCCTGCACCAGAGGGTGTTGGCATTGCTCTGGCCCTTCTTCCAGCTGGCTCACTATGGCTTTTTATTTCAAGCTTTTGAAATTGTTGCACACTCTGTGATTTAGGTCAGGTCTTTTGTTTGCATCATTACAGATCCATCATCTCTTATGCAGACTGTCCCAACACGCAGTCCTGTTTGGTGGGGGCTTTGCAAGACACAGGGCATTCTATTTGGGTCCTGGAGCTGATGCCATGCTGCCTCACACACCTCGGGCCATGAGGATTTGCTGTCTGTAGCCCCTCCTAGTGCCTGATGCCTCAGCTGGCCTTCTCCACGCTTGGCTGTTTTTTTCAGTCATGAGAAAATGATGAGAGAAGAATCCAGTGTAGGTTTCCCTGCCAGTGACCCATCAGCCTCTTATCTCTATGGTTTTCTTGTTCTTCCTCTGTGAAAATTGTGGGAATGATTTTGGCCTCACTAATCAGTGATTAGAAAGAAGGTGACTAATGGTTTTGCTCAATTAATATGAGTAAAACTGCAACACATATTCTGCACGAGCACCAAGAGATTACCTATAGAAGGTGACTTCACAGATAAGTAGCCCTGAAGTGTTTATAATCTTGGGAATGATTGGGGCACTTCTATTATCTTGTACTGCAGAAGCCCTTCATACTTATTGTATTGTGTAGAGCAGAGAGAATCTCATTTTTGAAATGACTCTTTACAAGCATGACTGACAGGACACAGTTGCCTTTCCCTGGAAAATGTAAACTAGTACATGATTTTTCTCTGACATATAAGCATTTTACAGTAACAGTGCAGGAGAAATGTTTGTGGGGGCTACTCAGCAAAACATCTGCAGGTCAGAGGATTATAATCTCTTTGCTTTGTCTTGTTTTGGTACTAGTACTGCATCTCAAATGTTGTCATTTCACAAATACCTGCAGTGTAAGAATAAATACCTCAAATTCACAAGATGAATGCTCCTTTTAAGTAAGCTCCATGTTCCAGTGCTGTCATCTGCAGTGTAATTTGGAAGGACAAGCTGGGGAGTTGTTTGGCATCACACACCCAAGAGGCATCAAACATCTGCCCCATTCAAACAATCTTCCGTTTCTTGATGATTGTTTTAGGGCACAGCTGTGGAGGCAGCACTTTCCCCTCTGCTGGTAGGGTCACAGGGCAGGAAGGTGGATGGATATTCAGCTCTTCTGTGCTGATGTTATAGGTACTGTTTTCCCAAAGATTGATGCTGCCAATCCTTTGACTGATCCTTTTGCTCAAGAAGGAGGGCAGGCTACCCCTTGTGCAAAGAGCCTGTCCCACTGTCCAGAGATGTAGAAAGTTCCAATTCCCAGTGTCCAACCTCTCAACAGAAGGTGTACACCCTTTTGTTTAATCAGTGATGAGAGGCAGAAGTAAGCCAAATGTTCTAAAAGATTAGCCGGATGAATCATCATGGGAAGATGTAAACAAGCTGCATGGTAAGAGAAATACAAGATGGAATCATTAATAGGAAATTACTCCTGAGCCCTGCATGTTGCTGAAGTGCACAGGCACAGGTATCCTGTCATAGCAGGGGGCAAGGTCTCCTTTCTGTTCAGTACTGAGGTGTTGGGACTACGGTGTCTCACTACGGGGCCATTGCTGGCAACACAAGAGGGAAGTCAGATAAGAGCCATGAAAAGTCTTTGGGGAGTCCAGAAAGAAAGAATAAAAGAAGTTAAATATGTATGCTTTTGTTAGCTGGCAGCTATAGGGTAACAAAATCATCTGCGAATATTTGAAAGATACAGACTCTGAGGAAGAAGATGATTTATTTAGCATGATCTGTAACTGGGCATAAGAGAGTACAGATAGGGACTAGTAACACTAAAGGCAGGAGAAAGTACTTGACAGGTACTCAAGAATGATCTCCCAGGGAAGACACAAAGCTCGATGTTTGCCCGTTGAAAATTCAACTGTCACTAGAGGGAATAATGCTGTGCTCTCATGAAGAGGCACTAACTATGTTGTCACCTGTGTCTGTCGATTAAAAGACACAAAGGCTCATTGGACCAGAACAGTTCCCAGTGAGGCCTGAAGAATTATGCCAGAAATGTCCTAATTTGGGCATTTACAAATACTCTGAAACAAACACAGCAATCAGTTTCTTTTTTTTCTGATGATTAATCTGGTGTATTTTCACAGTGACAGGGTAGTGGCATAGCTCCACTCACAGCTACAGCTGTGCAAGGCCTGCTCAGTACCTTTAATTTTTTGGCATTCCTGAGAAATTCTCTGCTGTGTTGTTTCCCTTCAAACATTGTTACATCTCTCAAATTCCACTTTGAAAATCCGCCTCTTTGGATTGCTGTCAAAATTCTGAGAGTCATTTAAGATCTGTTTTGAGGTGCCTTGCGGGGGTCTTCAGCCAAAGCAGGTTTTCTGTTCAGGTGAGCTGACAAAGCTTTCAATACAGAATATGATGGTCCATCTTATTCGGATTTACAGAAGAAATTTATTGTTATTGTTATTGTTATTGTTATTGTTATTGTTATTGTTATTGTTATTGTTACTACTACTACTACTACTGCTACTGCTACTGCTACTGCTACTGCCACTTTGATATCTTACCACATGGTAATGACTGCAGGTTTTAGAGAATGGGGAGCATACTGCTTCATGTAGTTACAGAAATTGAAGTTTTAACAGTTCTGTGAGAAATGTAGGTAATTATTGGAGGAAATTTATGGAAAGCCTTACAAATCCGAATGTGACCTTTTCAGTGTGACTTTCAGTGAAATTCAGCAGCATGTGCTTCAGGTGATTTCTCTCTGAAATGCATATCCTAGTTTTGATTTCAGAAAAACAAACATCTTTAGAACAGGTCTTGTCAAGAGCAGTGGTCTTAAAATGGTATTTTGCATTCCCTGGATCTTTTTTTTTAATAATTAGGGATAAAATATACATCCTCAGCCTGCTTAGTTTATTAGTTCTGTCATTATGGGTGAGGTTTTTTAGAAATTAATTTTGTACTTTTTCTAGATTTGTGTTGACAGAAACAGCACTCTGCAAAAATGATTAAAAGACAAGTCCCTGCTTGCTGAGGAAAGCAGTTGATAGAGAAAAAAAATTAATTTTCATTCCAGCCTGTGTGCACAAGGCTTTACATAATCTCTGTATTAGCAAATGATCCTTCTGCTTTTTCAGTAAGATTTAATATCTTTAAAAGCTGAGTTCACTGCGAGTCTGCTGTGATCACCAGGGCATGCTCACACCTAGTTAACACCTGGGAAGTGGTGGGTGCTGTCTTATTAAAATTTGTGCCGCATTAAGGGGCCTGTCAAGTGGTTACTCTCTGTCTTCATGCATGGCAATGAAGTTTTCAGAGGAAGCTGTTCTTTCGCAAAAGATCTCCTGTCTTTGGTAGAACAGGTTTTGCTGGAGCCTTGATTGATTGCTGCAAGGATCACTGGTTTATACTTTCCCTCCATTGTTTTCTCTTTGGGGTGATTGATGTATTCAAACCAGTCCTTTCCATGCGACGTGAATGCCAGGTAACGTCAGACGTGGCGTGAAAACTTGATATTCCCGTCCTGAAAATGAGAAAAGCCTCCCCAAAACTCTCAGATCTTCACATTATGACAATGTTGCTGACTCTTTGGGATAGCCTAAGGCTGGGTCTGTGAGCCCTGGGGAATTCTGATGGCCAGGAGGAGCCATGGGGGGAGTGAGGATTGGCAGGAGGTGAAGGAGGAGCAGAACTCTCGGGTTTGGGCTGGTTCACCCTTTCCCCGAGATTTAGGGTGGTTTAGATGTCCTTTGCCCTCTGAAAAGCCCCAAGCCGAATACAGGAACAACACGGAGTCTTCAGCTGTTCTTTTTCAAGGTTTCTTGCTTTGTTTATTAGTTCTTATCACTTCGTTTTCCTCTGTGCCCAGCCAAGGTCTGAACAGCACGGGCAACAGGCGGCAACTCCTGACCCTGACGTAAGCTCGTCCTTTTTTATACAGATAGTTACGTACAGATTATTTACAATTACAGACCAATATCTACATTTTATGCTAAACAGGTTACTTCTACACTAGCCCAATCCCTCTAAAGCTACTTTGTGCCACCGTCACTGCAGAAGATGGAGATGAATAAGAAGAGAAGACCTGAGGGCACCGCCCAGAATCCTCCATCTTGTCCTCATTCACTCCTATTCTAGAAACCCAAATGTGAAAACTAGACTACTCTTTATTACACTTTGTGTCTTGTAACTCCTCTCCCAATGTTGGAAGTTTTTTCCCATGGACTAAAGTCAAAGCCCTTGCCTTTCTGGGCTCTGTGCCAGGGTCTCCAACCCCCTTGTACAGATTCCAGACCCCCCTGTACAGGTTTTAACCCCCCCTGTACAGGTTTCTGACTGTCCAGGGTATCCAAAGGAATGCCCTGGACTCCAACACAGAAAAAACCACAGGTGTGGCACATAGAGAGGAGATCAGGCTCATTTACTTTCAGGTGAGGGTGGAAACAGAGGTTAAAAGCACTGGGACAGGAATCTGTGGGTTTTCTGGAGAGAGGGGAGGGCTGGGAAGTGGTGTCCCGGGTCTTCGCTGCTGTCCTGCATGGTAGTGATGCCCTCTGGAGCAATTTGTTGGGTGTCTGTCAAGAGAAGCAGGTGAGGATGGAGGGGCCAGGGCAGAGGAGATCCAGGAACAGCAGGTGACATGTTTATGTACTTTGCTATACTTGGGTTATTGTGTAGGAAAGAGCAGAGCATGGCCCACCTTAGAGGGTGAAGGGAAATGTACAAATGGGGTTTTTTTTTGTCTTCTTCAGCCAAATAGTTCCCAGGAAAATAGTGAGGCCTTACAAAGTAGGATATGATGAGGCCTCTCCTGCTTTGTCAAATCTCCCCAGCAGTTCCATGGGGGTTTTGGTGTCTGCATAGAGGTTTTTCTGTCTGTCCTGTGAACACAGTTTAGCACCCTAGTCTTGGGTTGGTGTGCTTTCCTTTACTTTACAATTGTGGAAATTAGACAGTATATCTTTATGGTCTTTTCATAAGCCCCAGTGAAATAATTTTGTTAAGAATGCCAGTAGTTGAAGTGATGTAAATCACTTCTTTGTTAAAATCCATAGTTTGGTTAAAGTAGAAGTCTATAAATTTTATAACTCTGCTTTAGTGAAGTCTACTTTAATGGACTTGTTTATGTCTGTTACCCTGATTCACATATGAACCCCTGGAGATTTGTCAGCTGTCATAAAATTATGGATGTTTAGCAAAGGAATTAGAGGTCGGCAATGTGTTGTTGTGCAAAGAATAAGCATGGAGGAAAAGATGATTCATTGCTGCTCTACCTGAGCCCTGTATTCACATACCTCATTCAAACCTGACTGAATTCAATCACCTTATCCATGGCTCAAAAAAACTGGGAGGGAAACATGCTGCACCTGGCCTGTGTGTATGCTGCTCATCCTCTCCTGGCTGCTGGTTTTTGGCAAAACCCTCTGTTACCCTAATTCCTCAGGCGGGGAAACAGAGGCATAAAGTGGTTCTGAGCAGGGATACAATGCAAGCCTCTGGTGGAGATCACCTGTGGGGAGTTTGTGTGTCTCTCAAAACCTGAGCGGGGGCAGTGACCCCCCTGCCTCAAAGCCCCTGGCTGAAGCCAAAATTTTGAGTTGCTGGAGCTGAATAAGAATGGACTCGGAGCTACTCCTGCATGCACTGTTACCTGCCACTTTAATGCACATCAGAAACCTGAAAGACTGCTAGAAAGTGTGTTATAATACCAGCTAATAAAGCTTGCAATTTGGCCTTCAACTCAGGGAAAAGAGCTTTTTCCCTCTTGTCCTGTTGAAGTGTGGAAGGCAGGTGAATCTGCTTATGGAATATGCGCTTGTTTTGCCCCGTGGGTAGCTAGTTACCCGGAGTGCAGTGAGGAGGCTTGTTTAATGAACCCACAAAGGTCTCCTCCACCCTGTGATAGCAGCTTGGTGGCCTTTACTTGTGGCCCCAAGCCCCCAAACAAATTTCCTTTTCAACCTCCTGTTTATGCCACCAGTTCTGTAAGTAACAGCAGGCTCCATGGAAAACACAAAGGTTGACAACATTTTAGGAATAAAAGACCTTAGGCATCACCAAATGCTTGTGAAAGGGCAGAGCTGTGTGATGTGAGATGTGTGACAAACTTATCCGTTTGTTTGTTTGTCTCAGCCTGCAGTGCTGAGAAACCAAATATCACCTGGGAGGTTCTGTAGAAATAATTGCACTTTTAAAGGAAATGCATAGTCATGGAACTGTGCAACATTAATTTAAACAGAAATTAAATGAAAAAGGGTTTTTTTGTGTGTGTTGTTGTTTTGGTTTTGGTTTTGTTTTGTTTTTTTTTTTAATCTAGTTCTTGCAGTTTAGTCTGGTCCTTTGAGCATAGTCAAGGCATGGCTGGATTTCTCATTCACCATTTGAAAGCAGTTTGCTTGATATTATTTGTGAATATCAAATTTTAAAAAAATAATTTGCTTGACCAAAATCTGCCTTGTCTGTAGAGACACTGTTGTAAAATCTTTCCCATTTCAGCTTTCCTTTGAGAGGAATTATTTGAACACTAGAAAGCACTGCAACGCTATTCAGTGCTAGTACAGAGGAGGGCATGAAATGCATTTACAAGTTGTAATGGTTTTGGTTGCAGTCTCCACGGAAGTAACCTGACTAATCAACAGGCTTTACTGTTTTTTCCTTATTTGTTCATCACAACTGTAGGATTAGTATGCAGGGGGTTTTGGCATGAACTATTTCCTCAATGTGTAACACATACCCAAAATTAAATACAGTCATAATAAGGATCGATGACAAAAAATTTTTAAAAACCCCAACCAGGACCTTCTATTTTTCTTCACCTTATTGATCCTACTGCACCTGTACTGGATTCATTTTCCCAGCTCAGAACTGAGTTTTCCTGTATTAAAGACAAACTCTTGGCATGAGATTATCTATTCCTGTGAAAAATTTGGCTTACAGAAACCTGCTCACAGTTTGATACTGCAGAAAGCAGAGCTGGTGGGGGATCTGCGTAGAGCTGCTGGGAATGCTTAGTAAGCAAAAATATTCTGGGATCAAATACTAGGATGTGTAGGTAAACAAAACCTTTCTCTTTTCCCGAGCAGTGCCACTAGATGGTGCGCTTTCTGTAAGGTTCATCGCGTTTTCAAAATCCCTGGGACTATTGGCAATGCAGGAAGGGATTTCAGCAAGTCAGCGTTTACATTATTCATCTTTTCACTTCTCCTTTGACTATTACCATACCTAGTTTTGAAAAATTTGCTACTGAGCGTGGTTTGAGGTGGTTTAACTAAAGTTCCTACAGTGACTGAGACGGGGAGCCTGACAAAGAGCAGGTATCCATCCTTCTCTGCCACTGTGTTCAGCAGAATAACTTGTGGTCAGTTGGCATTAAGCTTCTGTACAGCAGTTGTATCTATCCCTACTATGCTGTGATATAGTTCTAGGGTGCAGATGGAAGCTGGGGTTGCTGTGAGGTTGGTGTTTCCTGGTTTCTCCCTCTGGTTAGTAGCAGCTGTTCCCTGTTCCTGGGACCTATGGCATTGCCTCTTCTTCAGCCAGGTGAACGCCCCCGACCCTGAGAGGAAAGTCCTAATTAGCCATAAATATTTCTTTATTTTGGCTGAAGGCAGTAAGGTAATTTATGTCCGCAGCAGTCTTAAGCCAATAATAGAACACCAGGAAGGAAATAGGTTAGCCATTAAAAAAATAAAATGCACCTGCTCCTGCTTGGAAGTTTGGATGCAAAGTTTAAACGTGCTGATTTGCCACATGCCGTGACACAGATGGGATTGCACCAGCTTTTCCTGCAGCTCACAGCCTGATGCTGCAAGTCCTGCCACTGTAGTGCCTAAGGGCTTTAAAGGTGTTGGAGGGATCAGGGCAGGAATTTCTCCCCTTTTCCTCCCTCTTACCTGTCCAGAGCTAGGAGCTGTGCAGTTAGAGAAGAGCAAGATTTGCCCTGTTTGGAAAAGTTGTGTGACAAAACTTGAATGTTGTCTAACCTCAGTTTCACCCATGCCAGGGCATAGTGAGGAGTGTGTATTTCTCTTTTCTCCTGGGAAGATGATTTGACTGGCTCAGTTGTGACATCTCATTCCCTCTTAATTCCACACTTGGATTTGAGCATTCATTGGCTTTTTTGAGCAAGGGCCTCCAGACCTGGAATGGAATAGCAATTTTATTTTTAGGGTTTTGATTACCTGCAGTATGATCAAGCAGGTGGGGTTGCAGACAGCTCGTGAGAAGTCAGTCAAACCATTGACTGGAAATAGATACAACAAAATGAGGAGCTCAGGGCATAGGAGAAGGAGGCACGGAATGACATTTAACATCAGGCAGTCTGTGGTTCCCCTTGCAAATGGGATTATCCTGTAGCATCTGAATGCCTAAAAACCACTCTGTTTTTTTGGTCTGGTGAGGGATCAGGATATGTGGCAGAAGTTACATGAACACAGCAAAAGCAATTCTAATCTATAGTTTAGGGATCGTCAGTGCTTGTTATTAGTTTGTGGGTAGGGATTTGCATCAATGCACTTTTATGAAGAATAAATACTGTTTTAACCATATCACTCCTGGAAAAAGAGGCTTGAGGTTTCTTAGGAGCCTAACAGTGGATCTTGAAAAGACCCCCTGACTTTGAATTCATCCTCTAATCTGAAAAAAATTAAATATAATTATAAATAAATAAAATTAAAATTGCTATCAATACAATCAAGAAAACCTTTGTGAATACTGCATAATAACTACATAAAAGTTATTGCTGGGGATGGGAGGGGGAGCACTTTTCAATAAACAGAACTGCAGTTTGCATCAGGATGTCAATTGTTCCTATGTTCCTGGACTTTAACCTGGCTCTGGTTTACCTACAGCTCTGCTGTCATTAACACTACTGGAAGTTGATGGTGTGCTATATTTTTTTTGAGCTTGAAAATGTGAATTAAATTAACAAAAACTCCACCAAAAGAGATGCTGAGGTACTGAGGATTTTTAGAGGAACAATACCATGGACATTTCTCCTGAACTTATAGTTTATTCTCAGGCAAACAGCTAGCTTAGGAAGATTAAAAATACTCTGTCACACAGCCAACTCTTCAAAACTATGATGGAGGTGAGAAATTTAAACTACCAGCAGCGCCCTATTTTTTAACAGTAGGGCCAGTAATCCATGGAGGAAAAAAATCCCCTTGTGCCTTAAAATGATCAGGATGGGAATAGTAGAATGCTAAGAAGTGCTATTTAAAATTGTGTTTGAATATTTTCTTGAGGCAAAGGTTGGGGTTTAAACAGTGACAGGTCCTTCAGCCTTGATCTTTGTGGGTCCCCTCCAACTCAGAGTATTGTGTTTCTGTTTGATCATGTGTGACAGTGAGCAGGAGAAGGTTTATGGAATTTTGTCCTATTCACGATTGTGCCCAAAGCCTCATGTTTGCATGGCTTTGTTCATGCATAAACTTTGTGTGACCTGCTTACCTTAAAAATTAAGAAATTAAGAAATGGAGGATTTTATTCTAGAGTGCATATGTGTTGGCAATGAGCAGTTAAAACACACTTTATTTATATGCTGGCAGTTTAGGTAGGTTTAGTTCAGATATCTTAGTTCAGATATCAAAATGTATTGTAGAAACCAGGAAAGTGGCTTTAGAGGTCTTGAGCTAAGTGCTAAAAATATTTCTTGCATTTTAGAGTATTAAACATCTGTTGTTGAGGATTATATGAAACGTTATAGACAGAAAGAAAGGAATTAAGTTCCAAACAAATCATTAAAGCTCTGTAGAACACAAATGCCTCCTGATAAAACTGTTGGGTTATCTGGGTTTGATGTGGGCTCCATGCAGTTTAAAATCAAATCAGACTGGGTTTTGGTGAATAGTCACTTGGAAGATTGAGATCAGCATGTTTTAGAAACTTAATGAAAGGCTGAAGAGAAAAGAAGCTGATGTAGGCTTTGTAGGCTCACTTCCTTATAATCAAGGCAGAACTTTGTGGGCCTGGTTCTGCACTTCCATATGGGAGCCAAGGCTTGTGCTGTCAGGTGAGAACAGCCATTTGATGACAGATGACGAGGTGGGAGGGTGCTTCTTATCCTGGCACCTTCAGAATAATTTATGGATTCTTTTCATCTTCATGAGTCAATAAGTAAACCAAGCAGGCAGTTCTCAGTGACACTGAGGACCTTTGGCAAAGTAGAGAGAGGAAGAACAAAGCAGTGCAAAGTCAGTAGCTTGTGGCTTGAAACCTGGGCTCAGTTACCAGTCCCCAGCAGTGACCTTGGGGACACCACTGAGCCTCAGCTTGCCTTTATTCTCTATTTGAAAATTAAGATAATGCTGTTCCTATATCCCAGGATTCTTGTGTGGCTTCTAATGGGAGGCCCCTCGGTGAGAAAGAGGTCTTGTTACAGGATCTCACTTAGAAGTGTTTTGGGGAACAGTAAATGCAAAGCCCACACTTGTTTAGTGACTTTATGTCAGTTAATTTCAGCTAAACTTATTTCTCTTTTCCACAGGGAAACAGCCTCTCATGGGTGATTTTTATTTCTGTTCCTCAGATTTTTTGAATTTCCATTAAGCTAACAGAACTCAATTATTTTTCTCTCTGCTCCACTCTCCTAAGTAGAACTAATGGTCTTAATAGTTAAGGGAGACACCTTTCTGAGCTTGAATTGGTTGCTCAGGGTAGTTTATTTAGTGCTATGCCAAAGGTTTGAAATGGCTCTTAAGTTCTTCACACAGGGCTTCAAGTTCCTGGATGGGGGACAAGACTAGTGTTTGCTATTATAGATGAGCTGTGCCCTCATACACCATTTCTGTGTGGAAGTGTAGAGCACAAAGCCCAAGTGATCTGCTCACAATAAGCTGTAGTGCAGAACAGCTGGAAATGCAGGAATATAGCATGAGCCCCTATCTCCTTTTCTCTCTCCTTTCCCCGGATGAGGAGCCCATATCAGTAGTAATTAGGGATGTAAACTGTGTTCCTCAGGAAGAATTAGTCTGGAAATCAAGCCCTGCCTTAGTATAGTGCTGTAGAGCTGTCGTAGTAATCAAGAGCAGCATCGGGGCCTAGACTAGAATCTGACTGAAGTGATTTGTCTTTGCTTGAATTGAGACTACTGCATTGATGGCATCCTTGTGATATGTCTTACTCTAAAGATGATTTCAAAGAAACCTGCACCTCCTCTGAGTAAATGAAAATAACATTGTTTTCCAGTAAGAGGAAATCAGCTGCCTGCTGCTGTGATTGGTATGAATGCCTGTACCTCCCATTAACCTCTTCACATTGTACTGGTGTCCCCAGAGAAATCAAGAATCTGCCAAAGTCCTGCTCTATAATGCGTTGTGGATTAGAAGTAATGAATCACTTGAAGGAAGTTGTCTTTGCTGGAATATAAGACAACATTTAGTCTCCAAAGCAACTCTCAAAGTGCTTTAAGAAACACCAAAGTCTTCTACTTTGTACTCTTATTCTGCCCTTCAGCAGCCCCCTGATGCCAGCACATGCAGCAGGGAAAGAATTTTATAAACGTTCTGTCAGTGTTAAGCTCTAAAGCTTTTTTTTTGCCTGTAAACCAGTAAAACTCTCCTCTCTTATCCCTTATTTTAATGGTGTTACTGCTTAGTGTTTGCCTCACACCTTCCATCCACAAGGTGCTGGAGTGCAGCACAAAGCTCTCTCCATTTGTGCTCGAGTAGGAGCTTAGGGAAATGAGGCAATTTCTATCCTCTGACACCAAGTCTGGAACAAAACAGATTCTTCTCTGTCAGTGTTAATTAAACCATGAACTTGAAACTGCTCTATTTTTCCCACCCTCACCTTTGCTTCTGACTGTGGTTCATCAAGGAGTTTGGACTGTTTCACTTCTAAAGAGACATTAAAGTGTGGAAAAGCATTAAAGGTTGATTTCCAGTTATAATTCCATAAGGAAATGGTCTGCTCCATGAAATCCATGAATTTTCCCAAGCCTGAAAATCTCTCTTGGTAAGCCTATTGCCTTCAGTTCCTCTACAACAGGTTTTTAAAATATTTTGCAATGGGATTTTATTTTTAGGAGGAAATATATTAACTAGGACAATAACTGGCCTGGACCTTTGTGTGAGAAGTGCTTTAACGTGATTCCTGTGCCCCAACTGCGTTTGATAAATTGAAGGACCTTTCAGCAACTTCTGGATACATAGAGCAAACTCAGCTTTGAGGAGGGCCTTGCCCTTTTATTCTCTTCTGTGATGCATTTAAAGGTCGTTATGTAGGGTCACATAACTCAGAAATAGCATTGGTAGCAAAATGGGGCAGGAGGTGAGGACCTGCTGGGAGACTGCCTTGATGCAGCAAACCATCCCTCTTCCTATTTATTTGTTTTTTACAAACTCCTCAAAGCAACTGCAATGGGCTGTGCTTCTGAAATGAACTGCTTTTGTGCTAATTTTTCATCCCCCTAGACTTCTCCATTGTTTTCAGAAAAACACACAGATGTGTTTTAGTGCTGCAACCAGACTCTGAAAACATTTTCAAGCCCATTATTAGAAACTCCATATCACGTTAATTATTTCACATATGTGATGATTCCTGCATGCACCCTTTGCCTTCCTGTGCAGCTAGAATCCCAGGATTTCACTCTGTATGGACAAGTCTTGTGCCTTGAAGTGGATTGGGAACTGACAGGGCCCTGCTTGCAAAGTCTGAACATGTGCCAGAGCTAAATATACTATTAAGGCAATGCCACTCTTTTTCTGATATTTTACTGCTGTTTTTCATTCCAGGTGTTTGCAGCTCTGTGTTAAGGAAGAATTGGAAGTGCACTGTGCCAGCAGCAGCCCTGGGAAGCAGACTGTTGCATCCTGGTATGATTTTAGTAGTGATTGAAGATGCAAAGAACAGGGAGGGGTTTGGAAGGTAAAAAGACTGCTACGACCTCATGTGATTTCTTAGCTTGTATGAAAATTTGTCTTAATTTTTAGAAAATTATAAAAAGAATTATACTAAATCTAGAAGGCTTGTTTGTGACTTGTGGGTGGGCACTATTGATTGTTAGAGCTGCTGTCAGGTGAAATACCTGCCCACAGTGACCATGAAGGCGCTCCAGCTGCTGCTTCTGAGTCACCATCTCCAACTGTTATAGCCTAACTTGAATTGTTTCTGCTGAAGGCAGTCAGTGCAAAATGCGTTTCTCTCCAGGCACATGTTCATGTCTTCAGGTTCATCCTGGATTTGCTCATAGAGCTACTCCTGCCTTTTCCTTTTGCATTCAAATTGATGTAAATCCTGAAATTCTGTGATAATCAGATTTATTTTCAAACATCTGCATCTTGCCAAATGGCCTGGCGAGTCTTTCCCGTGGTTTTACTCTAACATTTCCCCCTGCTCCCCCAGGCCTCTTTGCTTTATGAAGCTATGTAAATATTTCCTTGCTTAAACACACATTGATAACATTTTAGATTGACTGAAGTGGGTTCTAGTCCCAACAACATCTGTTGGCAAGAAGATCATTCTCTTCTCTGTTTAACCTTTTCTTACCATTGCAGTTCATCTTGGATCATACATTTCAGACCCCTTCCAGAGCAGGAAAATATTCTGTGTTCTTACTCCCAAGATTCTTTTCCTTGTCCTTCACTGATTAGAAATCCAGAGGTAGCCTCCCATTGACTGACTGTTACCTCATATTTGTTCACAAAGAATAGAATAACAAGCTGGTTGGAAGTAGAAGAGTGGAAAACCGTTTCAAATATTTTGATTTTGAATAAAATAGACGTCTGCTACTGGAGATGAGAAGCAAAGTGTACACAGAGAAACTTACTGCAGAACAAAAGGCATGTGTTAATTTGATTCCAAATCCACAGCCCCCAACACAAAGTTTAAAGGGCAAAATGAAATTCAATACATCTGTTGGGTCATTTCCTTGAATCTGAGAGTTGCTATAAAATAGGAAGGATACCAAATAAGGCATAGGAAACAAAAATCTTATAATCCAGAAAAATCCATTCTCCTAAATTGAAGGGTAAAAAGCTAGCTGTCCCCTCTTGCCTCTTAATGTGCTGTTATACATGACACACTTGGAACAGATTCTTTAGGATAGCAGGAATTGTGTGTCACTGTACCTAGGTTAAACTATACCCAGCACTTCAGGGAGCCAAGGATTCAAACCTTAGATTGCAGCACTGGGAGCTGGGATGGGCTTGCTGCAGCAAGGAGAGGGAGGTAAAGCAGATGCAGTCCAGGTGGCCCCATGCTAACTGCCAAATAAACTGTCAGATATCTTTTTCCAAATTATGCAAAGGTTTGTTTTATTTGTGAAGTTTAATAGATTTTTTTTGTCAAGAAAAGTTAACTTACTGACCTTTGTATGGTATTTACTGTAGTAGAGATTCTATTAACATATTTCAAAGTGATGATTACAGATTTATTAGTTCCTACATTAATTGTTCACATAATACTGATACAGCTTTTTTAAAATTTCCACCTCACCCAATAATTTTTTATCACACATATGATTCACTAATGAGGTTTGACTTCCATGTGACACTTGAGGAGCCTTTACTGCACTGTTCATGTGCCTCATTCCGATTCACAGAATTTTGGAGTGTGTTAAACAGAGTGGATTTAGCTCCCAGTGCATTTTCTTATGTCTGCACTCTCTAGATGTTACAGCTTGAAACATGATCCAGTGTGACCTGTGTCTTTTCTGGGTATGATGTGTAAGGAGAAAAAGACTTAATTTTGCATAAGGGAGTGTATTTCTAAGCAAGGTTGTACTTAAATTAAAAGTAACCGATTTGAATATCAACTGCTCCTTTTAAAAACTATAATCTATGTTTTCTTTAGTATTGTGATTCTACATCTAATATACATGCACTTCCACATGCATGCTATGAGCAGCTCTCCATTCCCTTCATGCACCTTTGGGCACGTGTGGAAGGCAACTTCAATGGATAAGATTCAAATTGGAGTTTAATAAGTTAATCAAGACATTTTAGCAAACAGTTTGTTCCTTGGTCCTGCAGAGGAAGCCAGATGGGTGGATCCCATGTTTTTGCTGAACCATATGTGCACTGCTGGGGCAACAAGAAATGCTGGACAAAATATTTAAATATACATCATGATCTATGTTTCTCTTGCTGTTTGTGAGGTAAATGCAACTTACTTTCAGACAGAGGTGACTGTTACATGTTAAAATGCTCACACAGCAGGATTATGTTCATGTTTTATTTTGGCAGGGACAGTGAATTCCATTTGCATTGCAGTCACTTTTCCTCCTTTCATCTGACTCAAGGCTCTGTGACTGAGAGAGTGAGTCTGTCTGCAGCTTCGATGGAGCAGCTCCTTGAGTAGCCATACAGATTGCATCCTCCTTGCTCTCCCAAATGGGATATATCTTCCCTGTTTCTGCGGCAGGGAAGTGGTCCTGCTGGAAGCCATGAAGTAACAATTGTCATTGCCTGAAATGCTTGTAATTTCTGATAGTCGAGAGCTACAGCCCTGACATTCCGTTCAACACTGTGCTTGTTGTGCTAACCTGGCTTACTTGGAAGCCAAGCTAGGTCAGCTAATGAAATGTCGGCTTTTTACCGAATTCAGTTCAGACTCGCCCGTAAGTGCTGGGATAGGATCCCCTTCAGATCCATGGGAACCGATTTTATACAGACTTCATCCGGAGGGCGCTTGAGCACCTGCTGGAGGCTCTCTGTCGGCAAATGTGATTTTTCTTTTAAAATGTTCACGATCGCTAAGAATCAAAGCACTAATGCCACCCTTCAGGGCATCACAGGGACGGAGGAGAAAGCCGGGACGCAGCCGGCGGTGCCCGGCCTGCAGGCGGCCCTGGGCGGCGGCCGAGGCTCGCTGCCCGCCCGGGGTGGGGCTGGCCCGGCCCCCGGGTGAGGCAAGAGCGGCGGGGCCGCGGCGGGGACCTCCTCCCTCTCCGGTCCTGCCTCGCTCGGTGCCTCGCTCAGGGCGGCGTGGTGGGAGGTGAGTGGCAGGGGGCAGCCGAAGCGGGCGGGCGCTGTCACTTTCTGTCCCTCACTGTCGCGTCTCTCTTTGCAGACTCGAACTCGGCCCCACCCGGAGGATCCCAGAGATGGCGAAGGTGAGGAGGACGGCGGCTCCGGGAGGGCACGGCCCGTGCCCGGCCGCTTCCGGGGATGTCCTCGTATTATCCCTCTCCTTACTTTTCCTTCTCACCGATTTCTTTTCGGGTTCCCTTAAACCAGCCCATCCCCAAGCCCGGACGGACGCGGACGGGAGGGAGGACGGGGATCATGTGAGGGACGCGTCATGCACAACTTTTTTTTTTTTTTTTTTTTCCCTACCAGTTTCCACTAATTTGGCCAAGTTTTCGGTACCCTTTATTTATATTGCGCATGGGTGGAGGCTCCTTCCACTGAAAGGAAGGAAAGAAAAAATATCGCCGTGTCAGTGCCTAGTAGGGGCTCGGAGCTTGGTATTTGCATTCCCAGTTTTCCCGTAGCTAGCATGAATTTTTCTGGGAGCCTTGGAGCTATCGTGCAGTTCTTCATTTGGGGTTTTTTTTTCCTTTGCAGCCCTTTGGTTGCTGTGGTTTGAGCCTGGATGAAGGCGTGGAAAATGGGGCGGACCCCAGCATTTGTTTCTATAGTTGCATCAAATGCATACGGTCTGAAAAGTAGAAGAGTTTAATGGCTTAGTTTTAGGGTTCGTAATGGCTTTATGGGGTTTGTTCTGCCGTAGGAAGTGAAAGCAATCAAGATCTATTAGGGCTTTCACAAAGGTCAGAGTAATTGCACTTAATGAGTGGAGTGATTAGTAGTGTTTTAATACCCTAGTGAATATTTACTCATATTATGTCTGGATTTAGTTTTAAAAGGAAGAAAGGGAACTTATTTTAAAGAAAAGAAGTTTTTAATAGTATTTTTCTAAGTTCCTGAAGTTGTGTTTTGTTTTGGGGTTTTCTTCTGAGTGACAAAGAAGGGATTTTTCTTTCTCTAAACATCGGGCCTGGATTGTAGGATGCTGTTAGGAGAACAGGAACCATTACCCGTGCCAATGCAGGGCACCTGGCCAGAGGGATATTCTTGGACAATAAGACTTTTATTACAGTATACATAGCATTGCTTATGGGATTAAGGGTAACTTCCTTTGAGTAAAAGTGTGGAAATTTACAATATTCTTGTCTGTCCCACAGAGACAAACTTTAATTCATTTTCTTAACAGGAATATTTTGTTCTTCACTGGTGCAAACCAGTTACTCTTGGCTTCAGGCAGTAAGTTTTCTACTCCTAAGGTGACAGGTGGGGATGGTTTTTTTATCTGTGATGGGTAGTGGTAGATTGAAGTCATTGGAACAATGAGGGTTTTTATTAGGGAGGTCTCACTCTCCAATTCCCACATTAAGAGGGCTGCTTTCCAGTAAGTAGTATTCTTTGCCTGTGCAGTTAGGCAGCCACAAAAGACTGCGAGTGCTAAAGCATTGTAGCCTGTAACTCATTTTATGAAAAAATAGAAAAAGCAAAGTTGAAGAAGAAACTCCACTTCTCATGACAGTTGTCTGTTCTATATATTTTATTATGGAATGGAGGTACGAGTGAAAATGCCCATGAAACATTGACTGTCAATTGACAGAAACTCCTTGTGTACAACTAAAGCTTCAGAGTTCACAAAGGCTACACAGCACAGTGTACCAGAGTCCAATTTAGCCTAGGTACATCACTGAAGAATAAAACCCTTGAAGAAGGTAAGTTATATTTGGTGTCTTGGTCACTGAAGTACCTGTCCTTGCCCAGTTCTGTGAAGCCTTTTTTTTCCTTTGCTCAGAGGCCTGAGGGATTTTGTGGGTTCACTGTCCAGAACAGAAAGGTTCATTCATTTTGTAGGAAAACTACAGCACGCTGTGATGTGCTGCACAGGCTGGTCTCTCCCTGCCTCTGTTTATCTGCTTGCTTTGAGGGTGCACTGCTGCCCTGACAAGCTGCCCTTTCTCTCCCAGCTGTGTGTGCAGTGGTCTTTGTTACTGCAGCGATGCACAGGGCACCATCTCCTCCTGCTCAGTGAGCAGGCTGGGAACTGCTGCCCTGTGCTTGCTGGCTCAGAAATCTGGGAAAAAAGCAGCAGGTGCTGTGGACTGATCTGTTTTGGTCTGCTACTCCCGATTTTTTTCCTGAGTAAACTTTGGGAGTATTTCGTATGTCCATTTGTAAATTGCCAGGAAAGGATCCCTTGCTGCTGGTGAAGGTGTGGCTGCTCTGTGCTCTTTCTGGAGTTCCTGTTCTGCCAATGTGCACATGTGACACGGAGCACAAGGATAGTTATTGCCAGCTCCATAGTGCTCCAGAGGATTGTCTCACCTTCCAAAGTACAAACGCTTCTTCAGAACTGGGCTCTGAGCAGCCCCCTCTGGCTCTGTTGAAGTTACTCATGAGGATGGGTTTCTCAAATGTCCCTGCATTTGTTCCTACGTGGCTGCTGCTTGCTCTTCTCCTTCTCCCCCACCCCCTCTCTTCCTTATTTTTTTCCATCCCTCCTCCCTGTCTTTGATATCTCCATGGTGTACTGACTCAGAGTTCACCACAAATGTTGTGTAATTGTTTTTTGTCAAGAGTTTAAATTTAGTGGGGCAGATGTGAGTATAGTCTGCTGACCTGAGCGTACTCCTCCTGTGCAAGCAGACGGTCTGAAGCACTGTTAAACTTGGAGAGGTGCTTTGCAGACATGTCCTTATAGCTTTTCATTTGCATCAGCTAAGTGCCTGTATTCATCCATTCATAATGTCATTTACACTGTACTGTCCTTGAAATGTCAGCAAGTAATTGCATATTTGTTGTGGTGTATTGGTTTTAGAGCACAGTTTGAGCTGGCATCTCTGTATGGGTTTCAATGGCTGTGAAGGTTGTCAGGTCAGCAGTGAACACTGTTGTGTTTATCTGCATGATGGTTCTTGTGTAAGACATCTTACAGGAGTCTATCATTTGTTCTACCACATGACCTTCCGGGCTCTCCTCTGTCTGCTGGAAACAGCATACCTTCTCTCTTTGCTGGTCAATAATTTCCAGTGTTACCACTTCACAGTTTTCCTGTGCCATCTTGTAACCAAATGGCTGCTTTAAAAAAGAAAAAAAGGTCTCACAGCACCTTCTCTGCACTAAATACTGGGTTTTCCAGCAGCAAATCTTTGAGACACTGCTTCTGTTGCTGCAGAGAAAGGGGGTAGCTCTTCATCTGTGGAACTCTGAGAAGAAGTTGCTGTACATGGTACACAGCCATGGTAGTGGGGAGTCTCAATCAGTTCAAGTATGATCTGCTGTTTGCTGATATCAATGCTCTGCATTTAACAGTGGTTAAACACAGGGGCTTATGGGCAGGAAATAATTTGTGTCTTGGTGAGGAAAATGAAAAGGAACCTTGGTAAGTGTCTCTTGTTACTGTTGCCAGGGTATGTGGCAATATTAATTTGTGATGCTGAATTGTCTCTTGGGAGACATTTACCTCGGGGTGCTGGTTAGAAACGCTTCACCTGATGAGGTTTTATCTTCTCCTTCTGGGAACCTTTGCTAGCATAGAATTCGACAAAAAAACCAGAGAATGTGAATTTCCTCATTTGGAGGGACATAAATTCTAAAGCAATATTATCTCTTGCTTTATAGTCTTTTAAGTTATTTTTTCATTTTTTTCCCCCTCTGCCTTTTCATGCTAATTTTATGTTTCTAGGAACTTCGTTGGTCTCATAGGGAAGTGTCTGGAGAAAATTAAAGCCGCTGTTTATTTCTAGTGTGTAATCAAAAATTTCACTTGCACTATACATGACTCCTTAACAACAATCACTGTATTGGGGAATGTAGACAGAAAAGAATGTGTGTAGGTTTGGGGTGTTACAATCTTGTGATACACTTTTTGTTGAGGTTTTTTGTGTTGTGCTTCTCTGTGCTTTACTGCCTGGTGTAAGGTGTGGTGACTGAGTAAAGGATAACTCCAGATTACAAAAGGATTTATATCAAAGACTGTATTTGTCTTTTTCATTGATGTGCTTTGGATGCTAGTGCTTGGGGAGCTTATTATCAGAAGAAAAAAGTACCTGTGAAGCCGTACTGTTATTGTGTATCTGCTTACTTAAAGAGCAAGGAATGTTTCTAGTGATACTAAAGATAAGCTATCTTTTCATAGAGGTAAATAAATAATGACGTTTGTCTGATTCATAGCTCCTGTTTCAGATTTGCTGCGACAAGAACTTTGGGTCAGGCTGTGATGGTGGTTCAGAAGAGGTGCTGCCCTCTCTTTATGTGGCCAAAATGTGCCATGTTTGGGAAGGAGGAGTCAGCTCTTCCTCTGTGGACTAAGTATCTTACTGCTGCAGAGCTTTCTGCTCTTGTGCCATGTGTTTCACAAATGAGAAATCTGAACTGGAATAGCTAAAAGGTCATTTGTGAATAGTGGAGTGTTTTAAATGGATTTGTGGTTGTTGAACATGGTGTGCCTGAGTATTCCCTGCTGTAACCCAATTGTCAGGCCACACTGCAGTGCTCTAAAAAGCACTCAGATTGAGTAGGGTTCTGATGTGGAAGGTAAGGATAGCTTCACCCTTTCCCAGTATTGAGCCAGATTGGGAGTCACATCTGCCCACATGTGGCTCCTAAAGGCAGGTGTGGCTCAGGTTCTGATGGAGGGTGGTTGTGGCAAGTCAAAATCCATTGAGTGCTGTGTGCCACAAGGGAATGCCTGGAATGCAAATGGTGCTCAGACATCTTTTAGGCTTCAGCTGCACCAGGAGATTTTCAGGAACTGTTCATCAAGCTTAGTGCATGTTCAGGCCTTCTATGCAGTGCTTTGGAAAAGAGAGTTTTGAAGGATTCCTGTCAGTTAACAAAAATGAGAAGGGATGCAGAGAGAGATTCTGTCTGGCTTTTAGTGTTCACACATACGTTGCCTACAACAGCCACACAGGAATGTTGTCACAGGACTTCAGAATTGTGAAGGGGAATTCCACTTGCTTATAACAAGATAAGCAAAAGAAAGCAAAAGATCACTATCTGCTTCCTCTGAGATTTGTTGATGTTTTTCATTTCCAAAATAGAAATATGGTACTTCTGTAGTACTAATTACGTTGGCATGATATGGAACAAAAATAAAATAAATAACCCCACTCTGGCTGGAGTGGTTGTAAGGGAGGAGGAGGGAAAGGCTTTTCAGTCTTTATCTATTTTACCAAATTAAATTCAGTTCATAAAAGTGAGTCCCAGATCCTTGAGATTTTTTTCATGGTAGCCTTTGGAATTAGCTAGGAAGATGACAATAAATACATTCAAAGTACTACCTAAAAAAATTGCATATAGTGGGACAAGCAGAGTGTTCCAGTGGGGCTGTTATGCCTGAGTTATTCTGGCTATTGGAAAACATCTCCCAAAAAGAAATTTGTTGTTGCCATTAAACACAGTGATACTTTTGTTCTGATCTGTCAGAATATGTGAGGAATGAATCTGACTCCTGTCTGCTGCTGCAGTGGGAGCTGTGGGGAGTCCCTGCTGGCAGGAGCACACGGGAGCCCTGGGGCAGTTTCTGGTTACTGCTCTTTTCTCCCTGCCCTTCTTGCTGACCTGTCTCTGATGAGCGCATTGACTGGAGACCAAAGCACGAAGTGGCTGAAATTCCTAACTCCAGGGAAGGTCAGATGGCTGTGCTGCCTCTGGAGTAATCTGGTGTCAGTCTCAGTAGGTGTCTTGGCACTTGCTATTGTGCGCTTTCTTGAGAGTGGAAAAATGCCCTGCATGTACCGATTGCTGCGTTTTTATGGCAGTGCTTACAGGAAATTTTCCCTTTTCAGCTGTTGGAAACACCTTCCTTTTCCTGAAACCCAGCTGTTTCCCCTTTTGGCCACTTCCATAGTTAATTAATGTGCTAAACATATAGGTTCTTGAACTATCCTGTTTAAATAAAGGCAAAACTTTTCCACAAGGGTGATGAATGTCCTTTTGTGTTTAATCCAAAGAGAAATTCCCTCAAGAGCCATGTTCCATGGAAACCAAGTGAATTATTTTTGTGTTTGGACAAGCTGATCTCTTTTCCTTGTGTTTGAGCTGTTATTTTTTTAGCTGTAAACTAATGTAGCTGAATCACTTTTTAAGAAGTTGCTCATGTCAAAAGCACTATGATGAAAAATTGAAAGCCATTGTAGAGTTCAGTGGATCTCATTTGCAGGGTGGTGGAAAAAATCGGTGTGATACTGCTTGAGAGTTCCAGTAGGGTTTTCTTGAGGAGAATTTCTTATTTCCATATGTGTCTTTGTGCCATTTGTCTAGCATACATGATTTGTGCAATTAATTTTTCAAATTGCTTTAGCAAATGATAAATTCTTAGTCATTTCCCTGCATTCAGGTTCCAGTCTTGGAGATAACAATAGTTTGCGGAATTGGTATGTAAATATATCCAAATTTAGCTGGTGCACTGCTAAGGAAAACATAGTAGTGCCTCTGGAGTGAGCTGTGTTTAAACACCCACAGACTGTTCTTTAGCCAGACAATTGCAAGAAAAATACAGTCAGCTCTTGGATTGTGAATTCAAATTTAGCCTGAGCTCGTGTATGAGCTGAAAGGTACAACATTCTATTTCATGGCTTTTTCCCTCTCCCCCGACCTCTTTTCCCCCCACAGTACACAAGAGGCACCGTGACAGCTTTCGCTCCTTTTGATGCCAGAGCTGATGCAGAAGCCCTTCGTAAGGCCATGAAGGGAATGGGTAAGGATGATTTTTATTTTACAAGAAGGAAAAGGTTCTTCCTCCTATGCAAACATCCTTTCTGATCTACTTTTTTGTCTCAGTAGATGAGAGTAGGGCATGTCTAGCTGTGGAAGGACCGCACTGGTCTGGGTGTGTCCTGGTTGTGACTGTGCAGCTCTCAAGGATGTTTATTTTTGGATTAGCATGAGGGAGAAAAGGAGTTTACACATTCCCCATTAAAAAATGGGTTCTCCATATGCTGTTCTGGGCACACAAAAGTTTTACAGTGCAGTAGCTCTGGATTTACAGGGACAGCTGTGGAGAATTACAGCAGCATGGTAGGAAATCTGCACGGAAAATCCGCAGCAGCCTCCTGGGCCTGGAAGTGTGTGAGCACAGTGCAGTTACTGGGACAAGGAATGTTGAGCACACAGTGTGAGTGCGGACTAAGAAGTGGTCTGTGAACCCACACTGTAACTTTTTGCCCCAAAACTTCCTTGGGAGAACAAATTCCAATTTGGTGCTTTCACTGAAGCCACCTGTGGAAGGAAGCAGAAGGAAGGCAAGGAGGGACGTGTGATACACCTCAGCCTACAGGCGAACACAGTAGGGCTGGGAAGATGCTGTGCTGCGAGGACCTACCTTGCAAGCTTTGTCTATAAAATGGATAATAGCTCCACACAGCTGTCCTCTCGAATGTTTTGGATTGCTGGACTGAATTTTGCTGGGAGTTGGCAGTTTGTTGGTGAGCCCAAAGGGAAGGCCTTTCTGTGGAATACAGACTGTGACTAAATGTTATAGCTGGTGCTTGGAGCAAAGTCTTGATGAGAGCACTGATGGAGAACAAACAACATGTTAAGTCCTCCAGTCATGTTTTTGCACCAAAGTTGGTGGCTCAGCTTGGGTTACAGTGACATTTGTTGTTTTAAATGCTTCTGCTGTTTGCCAGTAGACTGTTGTTGTCAAAGCGTCTTTTCACTGCCTTTTGAGTTTGTGCTACTGCAGTTTGGTTTTCAGAGTGTGTTCGTAACTCATTCTTTCTAACTTCAGGCACTGATGAAGAAACTGTGCTGACAGTCCTCACCACCAGAAACAATGCTCAGCGTCAAGAAATAGCTTCTGCCTTTAAAACCTTATTTGGCAGGGTAAGAAGAAATTCCCTGTAAAACATTCCTTGCAAGAAAATCTACTTTTGCTTTTGTCTCCTCCTCACCCCTGCCTTATCCTAAAACAAAAAAATCACAATGTGTTTCAGGTTTTCCAAATGCCTGTTTATCCTTTTCTCCTGCCTTATTTGTTTCAGCTGAGGTACCAATTTAAACAAAGAGAGAGGTGTCCCTTGTGTTTTTTGCTGTGTCTCCAGTCTTTCAGCTTGCAGATCGTGTGCATCCTTTTAAAATGCTTAGCCCTTGTTCATCACAACCCTGTTTGTTCTGCACTAGGATCTTGTGGATGACCTGAAATCAGAACTTACTGGCAAGTTTGAAACCTTGATGGTGTCTCTGATGAGACCAGCATATATTTTTGATGCTCATGCACTGAAGCATGCCATCAAGGTAAGAGGAATTAATGTGTTACATTAAACGATTGGTGCTTTTGGTTGATTTAAAAAAAGTAGTAGCAAAGTTGTGCTAACACCTGCCAATGTCATGGTTTTGCCTTTTTTTTTTCATCCTAATAACTCAGAGGCAGTTTAGAAATCTACACATCATAAGAATTGTTCCTTCTGGTTTAAATACCATGAGTAGATATGTATGTTGCTTTCACGTTCTTTTTGCTGTTCAAGTGCAGTGCTGAAGTCCAGTGCACTCTGGATTTTTCTGCTGTGAGCAGCCAGGGTTTTATAGCTATACAGCTGTGTGAAAATTAGTTAAGAACATTTAATGGAAGTGTGGTGTTCTTTGTTTCTTCTTGATTGTTATTTAAGCTACAGAGTGTTTTGCCCTAATGGATTGCAGTGCAAGTCCAAAATTGACGAGCTTGTGTAAACTGGCGTCGCTCAAAATTATGAGCAGGTGTTGTCTGTATTATTGAATGTGCTCTAAAAACTGCTTCAAGTAACACAGAGGGAATAATTGATGGCCCTGTCAATCTTACCCTTCTATATTTTCTCTTTAGCGAATGCATTTAGTGCCTTTCCAGGCAGGCCAGATAAACAATTTACAGTGTGGATGTGTAGGAATCTCAGGGTCTCTTTCATGTACTCTTCTTTTCTGCTTCTGTCACACCTGTGGAATTTCAGGAATTGCGTGTCCCTGGACTATTTACAGTATTGATCAAAACAGAGGACACTGAACTTGACTCTAGTGTGAAGTAGTGCTTTACATTCTTTACAGAATGACATTTCCGTGTAAATTCCCAAGATCCTGGATGAGCAGCTGGTTAATATATAGGCCTTAATCAACTATGCAAGCAAATGGTCATGCACCTGTGACCCAGCAAATAGTCCCTCAGACAGAAACTTCGTTCCTGGAGGCCTTCTGTAATGCCTTTATGTGCATTGGGGGAAGGGGAGATGGTACCTGACAGAGAAACTGATAAAGGCCTTGTTGATTGATTAAAAAAATTGTATTCCCAAGCTCCTCCTATTGATTTGGGAGTCAAAGACTGATAGGGAAATGACAGGACAGATGGGTGTAGGAGGGGAAAGTAGAGATAGTGAAACAAGAGTGGTTTTGTTCTTGTCACTTACAAAAAAAAAAAAAGATATTAAACCTTAGAGACTGTAGAATTTCAGAGAATGTGTCTGCACAGGAAAGTATGTCAGTCCTGGCTGCAGTTCAGCCAAGGGAGGGTAACAGTAAAGCAGATGTGATGGCAGGGACTTGAGTGCAAGATAACTCAGCTAAGAGCACTAGCTCTGTGCTGAAAGCTGTCCCATCAGTTTTCACTGCTGCTGCTTGGATTCGAGTGAATTTTACTGTGCCTGCCTCCCTTGTTGAGTAGGCATGTTCGTGAAACAATCTGCATTTTGGAAATGATTGCCAAGTATTCTGGATAGCTTTGTGTGCAGTTGCATATCTTTGTATGTGTTTAATATTCAATGTTTTCCTTACAGGAAAGGTTGTAAATAACATGCTGAAGCCAAAAATGCTCAGTATTGCATTTCAGTGTTGCTTTTGTGAAATAGCTCCTTTGTATGTGTGAAGAGCAGTGGATTATTCTTGCAAACAAAGTAGGCTTAGGCTTGTGGAAACAAGATATTGGCCTGGCTTTTGTAAGTTTTATCCTTGTAAAAGTGAAAGAGTGGCTGTTGTTTCTGCTGTCGTTAAGAACGGCATACTGGAACTATCTGGGTTAGCAATTCTGTTGTAAAGTGAGTTTGCAGTGGAAGAAGGGGTTTGTTTGACAGCACAGTTCACAGCAGGGTTCAGATCTGTGCTGGGTGGCTCTGTGTCCTGGCTGGTGACAGGCACCATATGAATTAGAGCTAAGATGCAAACTTACTCCATTCACTTCTCTTGGTGTCCTTGATTGTAATAGCAAAGAACTGAGGCACTCCTGACTATGCTTGGCCATGAAAGGGCCCATCTGAATCCCGTGGCACTAGGCTTTTATAAATTGTATGGTTGGTTTTGGAAACAATTAAGACAGAACTGGGAGAAATTATCTTCACAGTATAGCAGAAAGAAAGAAAATTATTTGGTCCAAATGTATAAGTTTATGCTTGGTTTTGATTGTCAAAGGGAATTCTTGATTTCCTTTTGTTATTCCATCAACTGATTCATACTTGCACCCTTGCAGGGAGCCGGAACCAATGAAAAAGTGTTGACTGAAATTCTTGCCTCCAGAACACCTGCAGAAGTGCAGAATATTAAGCAGGTTTATCAGCAAGGTAATTTTCTGTATAAAATAAGTATCTCTGTTCAGTTCCCTTAATATGATTTTAGCTCATCTTTCAGATAGGGCCTATCTCTGAACTGATGGATGTGTCCAATAAGAGGCAATTCTTTCTGCTGTGTTTCAAGACATTGTGTTGAAAGGAACTAGAATTTGAATTGTAAACTGAAATAGTTTTTATTTCAGGGTTATGACTGCAGGTTGTGGTGCTTTGTGCTTTATAGTTAGAATTCTTTCAAAAGCATTTCTTTCCTCCACCCATTATTTTCATCCCTTTGACTGAAAGGTAATTTTCAGTAATTAGAAACAAGAAAACTGATATCACATAAAAAAAAGAGAAGTGATTTTTTTTTTTTTGCTTTTGCTCTGTGTTGGGTTCAAGTGCACTTATGCTAAAGCACATGCAGATTTTGGCTGTCCACAGGAGTGGATTGTGGGGTTGTTTTTCAGAGCAGTGTTTAATTCAACAGATTCCTTTTAGCTCTATGCGGACTCCAGCCGCACAAGAAATTCTCACATTTTAATGAATTTTGAGCCCAAACACAGAGTCTCCAGGGGCAAAATTTAGTAGTAGCAGACTTTTCTGGGCTCACAGTTTTTGTACCGTGAGGCTGCCATATTTGAGCATGACTTCATGTCTGTATCCTCTTTAGTTGCTTAAGGAGCTAAACCCATGCATGTCACCTTGTACTTCAAAGTATTGTGTGTAATCTGTTCCTGTCATGAAGTGTGAGGTGCTGTATTTTCCTCTGTTAGAGTAATGTTATGTTGTAAGTGAAAGCAGAATATGTCCTGAGTGTTAAAGATGTTTCTGATAGATGATTCTACAAATTGTGAGTCAAGTGAACTTTTTGCCTTTCCTTGCTTTCCCCTCAAAATAGTGAGGGAGCCTGTAGGGTGATGAGTAGATATTGCTCTTTTGCAGAGTATGAAGCCAACCTGGAGGATAAGATCACAGGAGAAACATCAGGCCATTTCCAGAGGCTGCTGGTGGTGCTGCTGCAGGTTGGTGTCCTGTTGTGTGATGACTTTTGCTTCAGGTGCACTTATCACTTTCTGCTTACTAAGCTGGGTTCTGAATGGGCCCGGTGCTAGGTGGGATTGGCTCTGGAGCCGAGTCATTTCCTCTGATGTGCAGGGTCAGCCTTGGGCTCTCTTCTGAGTCATTTCCATATCACTGAAGCAAAAAAACTTCTGTGATGCCTATGGGGTGTAGCAGGTGCTGTTATGTGGGGTTTTGAGGGCAAAATGGGAGGAGGACACTTATTTCATAGACACATGCAAGGGAAAAGGAAAGTGGATTTGGAGAAGATGCATTAGGGAGTGACTTCTTACAGTAACTTACAGGCTCAATATAACAGGTAAATGCTTTTTGACTTCTCTTCTAATTCTTCAGTTTAACAACTTCTTCTGAATTTCTGTTTAGGCAAACAGAGATCCTGATGTTGGAGTTGATGAGGCTCTTGTTGAGCAGGATGCTCAGGTGGGTGACTGACTTAGGGTTTGGGGTATTTCTACAAGTTACCTCACAAAGTTGGTAAACAGCTAGAATTCAAATGTGGAAGAGTGATAGTTAAGGTTCTATGTGGTTTTTTTATATGTTTTCATGTGCTTTTGTACGTTCTGGACAAAAGAAGTGTCAAAACCTGAAATACTCAGATCAAAATTTTTGTCACTTCCACATTTCAGTTTTCCTTATTACTTGATGAGGGGCCTGAATGAATCAGTGAGTAGATCATTGGAAGAGAGGCTGAGGGGCCTGCTGCTGGAAAACTCAGATGTTAACAGTTTATTCCTTAATACCTGACTTGAATTTCTCTCTGAATTTAATCACTTATTCATGACTGCTCCCTAACTCAATGCTCTGGATGGAAAGGAATGCTAGCAGTTAATTGGTGTCCTTGCCAGTCTCTTGCTGGGCACCATTTGCTTTGTTGGAGTGACAGTCAATATTTCAGCAATTTGATTACAACTTACTTAATACATGTTTCTTCCCAGTTATTTCAGACAACTCTGCATGAGAGTTTTCTCTCATAAATTTTCTGTTGAGATGAAAGAAATACAGGGATTGTTCAAGGTGACATGGAGTAAACACAGAATATCAGATTAATAAAACATTCTCCTGATAGCACAGCAAGATGGAGAGAGAGACTGGCAAATATATTTTACTGGCACAGGCCTATCCTGTGTCACTTAAATTCAGAAAGCATTCTTGTTCTGCTGTTAATTTCCTATGACAATTACAACTAGAAAATTAGAGGAGCAAACATTTGAATCGTGAACTAGACTGTTCCATGAAATTTTCAGTCTTGCTTTTGGCTGGGCCTACATAATTTAGGAAACCCAGGAAGCACTGGCTCTGGACGGTAGATAGGTTCCTCTTGGCCCCTTTAATTTGGTTTAAATGAGCAGCTAAATTTAGGAGGCACCAAATCCAGCTGTTGAAAAGGTCTTGGTTTTCCAGTCTCTGTGGTTTGCTGCATATGTTTAGCTTGGGCTGGGACCTTGAGTCAAAGGACTTTCCATTCACCACCCACCACGGCTGTAACAGTTTCAGTCATTTTCTAATTGCTATTGCCAGGTACAGATGGTCAGAAGTGAGGTACATGACTGTGCAAATACAGGAGTATTTTTTCTTCCCAATGTTTTCCTCGAGTCATGGATTCTGGAAAGGACTTGATACAAGGCAAACTTCTTGCTCAGTGGTGATTTTTAATTTTTTTGTGTCTATGATCACTAAATATTAATTCAAAGCAATTGTGAGACTTTTCTGAGAATGCCTGAAAGAGAAAGTCTGGTTTTTTGGAAAAGATTTTGTGAATATCAGTTCTTAAAAGTTACATAGTTGAGGTACGTTTTGTGTATTGCCCAGTGGCAAGGCAGGTAAAAACGTAAAGCTGACAAAGTTCTATTTACAACTTCTAGTTGTAAATCAATCTTTTGTTGGTATTTCTAAATGCTGTACTGGGACTTCTCATTTGCTAGTAGATGGAGAGTGCTGGTATTCATTTGGAGGGCTTAGCATATGTTATTTGTAATAAATATCCTTGCAATTATTGCCTTGAGAGCTTTTTCCTCTCCACCTTTTTTATTCTGTACCATTAATATTAAAAAGAGCATATATACTATAACAGGTACAACCTTTCTCCTTAGAGTGTTTAGGAATTTGGAAAAAGGCAAAGTTTTCCAACTCTCAGGAAAAATAACTAGTATCATTTTCCAAATTTCTTTTTCTTTCTGATTTTTTCCTGGCTCTTGCTCATTCCAACTTTTTGAAGTACTTTACTTTCCTGGTGCCGAAAATGCACCCAGGTCTTTGTCTGCAAGACAGACTTGCCTGAAAAGCCATGAATGTACTAAAACTATGGTTAAAATCTGGCTTCAAAAAACTAAGAATTTATCAGGCCACAAATCCTGTTTCTGAGAGCTAGATCCACCTTCCCCTCCTACTTGGAAAACTTTCTCCTGAGCCAAGTTGGTGGGGTTCTGCTGTTTAAAAGCCACGATGTAACAAAATTTTGCTACTCTGTTTGAAAAAGGGAAAAGGGAAAAAGGGCAGAAAAGGCAGTATTGTGAATAGATTTTATCTGCTGTATTATCACAGTTTCAGGAAACTTCAGGCTTATGAAGAGGACTATGCACAGTCAGTTTCAGGACCTGAAGGTGCATTACTCATGGAAATGCCTTCACAGTCCATTTCAGATTTTTTCATTTGTTTCTAAGATGACTTCAGTACTTGACAATTTTCATTTTTTTCCCTTCAGCTACAGCTTGTTACTAAATTTAATGCTCCTTAGAGTGAGACAAATAGAGCTTTTCAACAGGATGCATGGACACAAAACAAATGCTGGTATTTTGATCTCTTGAATTTGTAACAGGTTTTGTTCAGAGCTGGGGAGCTGAAATGGGGAACGGATGAAGAAAAGTTCATCACTATCTTAGGAACTCGCAGCGTTTCCCACTTGAGGAGGGGTAGGTAGTGTGGTTAATGAGTAAGCTTCTGCCTGAAATCCAGCCTGGAAAAGCTCAGCCCATATCAAGGTGCCTACTTTATGAGCTGTTATTAGAGACAAAATACTTTTTTCCCTCTGCTCCTTGCCCATCTGTAAGTCTGTTTTACCAATCTGTTTAGGCCATTGGGAATAATGCATGGGGTTGTACAGGGGACATGCAATGGGAAATTGATGCTCAGAACAGGACAGTGAGTGGCAGTAGCACCTGAACTGTGGATAATGACTCCCAGGTGGCATTATCCACAGTTCAGGTGCTACTGCCACTCACACTGGCAGGAATGTTGGCTGTTCACTAACTGAGCATACTTTGTTTTTCAGTGTTTGACAAGTACATGACCATTTCTGGCTTCCAGATTGAAGAGACCATTGACCGGGAGACCTCTGGCGATTTGGAGAAGCTGCTTCTGGCAGTGGGTAATTGAGTCATAACATGTCTAGCACTACGCTGCCTTTGCTTACTTGCAGGCCTCTTAAAATAGCAGTTGTCACAGAGACAGGCACAAAAACAGGGTTCGTTTAGGAAGGTAATCAATCACCTGGGATCTATTTTATATCTAAAGAAGAGGTGTTTAACTGCATTCTGTTTGGTCACGTGCACCTCTGCCAAAGGTGAGCCAGAACTCTGCCTTCATCTGTATTCCTGGCAGTTTATCTAGGACAGTGTTGTAGAGTTTGACTAGTGAAGTCTCTCTACTATCAGAAATAAATGTTTGTTCTATACTCTAGAGCCCAAAGAGTTGTAACAGAGGAACAGACCAGGTGACACCACAGGAGAGAATTACCCAGTACAACACACCTTGTCTTGGCATTCAAAGATTGCCCTGTATTTAATAGCAGTCAATAATTCAATCATTTGGCTTTCTGCAGTGAAATGCATCCGAAGTGTGCCTGCCTATTTTGCTGAGACCCTGTATTATTCCATGAAGGTATGTAAATGTTTTCCCTAGGTCACTTTGCATCTCTTCCGGGTACAATTCCTCTCCCTTTAGCTGCTTCTTAATTTCTTCTGCCACTGTAAATGCTGGCAGGATACAGGATACAGTACATTAAGTATCTGTAAAAGGTTCAGGGAATGCAGGTCTGGGAGAGGATGCAAACAATTCATAGTTTCCTTGGAGTTCATAATGGGTTTGTCAGGCTCTAGACCTTTTAGTCTCATCAGCTGTTTTTTGATTTGGTGTTGCTACACTGGAAGATGTCTGGCAAGATCCACTGGGTGCTTCCAGCTGATTAAACTCCCGTGTCTTTAGGTGGTGGATGTACTGAGAAAGGAAAGGATTGTAAATTGTGCAAATTAGTACTCTTTGATTTGGATGTATTTCCAGACTGAGGGCACTAGGTAGCTTTGAAACACATTTTGGTTACTATCCATCCTGTTTTGAGAAGCAAAAGGAACTCAGCAGAGAAAAGAAAAGGCTTCAACAGCTGCAAAAGATTACACGCAAGAATGCATTAGTGCATCCGTGTTTCTGTTGGCTTCACCTTTTCTTGGATGGGAAGAGATAAGCAGGGAAAGCTGTAATTTTTAACTCTCAATGAGTAATATTAATTAAACCGGAGGCAGATAGTCTGTTGTTTTCAGGCAAGTTATCAGCTTCCCTGAGGAATTCCTCCCTTCCCCTTGCTGGAGAGCCCTGAAGTATGTTCGTCAGAAGAAAAGGTGACAGCTTGAGAATTAGTGATGAGACACAAAATGATAGCTTAATTTTTAAAAGTCCTTTACTGCTTTTATAGATACCAATGTAGAATAAGGTTCAGGTGAAAAATGCAAAATACTGTACCAGTAGGCTGAGCTGTCTGAGGAGGATTACTTTTCTCTTAATTATTAATTTCTATTTTTTAAAGAATGAAATTTTCCTGTAGGCTTTAGATTCTTAGACACTTCTGTTATGAGGAGCCTGACCAATGTGTGCTGATGAGATCCCCAAATTTTTTTTAATATGAATAAAAATAATTAAACACTTCAGATAAGAAAGCTTTTTGTCAATTATTACTTTGACAGAGGAGTTTGTACTTCTAATTTATCAGTTTAGCATGACAAGGTTCTGCACAGAGCAGAGTTTGCTTTCATGATTAGGTGGGGCAGAGGTGAGGCTTGGCTTTTATTCCACAGAAACCACTGGACTCACAGCATAACTTTTGAGCAGCTTTAGGGCATTTCTAGGTGTAATCCACGAATATTGCCCCCAGTGGCCCTGGACATTAGGCTGAAGATGACCATGGGGGTTCTGCCAAGTCCTTCCCTGAGGTGCATCCGCAGGTCAGCTAGTGAAAGTTTCAATGGCTTCAGCTTGTGCCTTGTCTGAGCAGAGGGGTCAGGGCCTTGGTCTGCACTGGAAGGTGAAATGTTTCAAGCACTGAAGATGATGAACAGAGTGGGGCATGTTTGTGTGGTTGGAAAAGATTTGTGAAGTTTGTCCCCATAATAAACAGCTGGAGAGTTCATGGGATGAGTTGCTCTGCCTGTGTCCTGCTGTGTGATGTTCTTTGTACTGGTCACTACTGGGATTGAGGTACCCAGTTCCAGAACTGCCTGCAGCTCTGCAGCCTCGGGGTGCACTGCAGCGGGGATTTACACATGATTCTGCTTGTGGTGAGCAGCTGTGCTACTGTGTAAGCTTGGAACTGGGTTCTTTTAAATTTATGTGGGCATTCACAGTTGCAGCCTGGGGTGAAACATGAAGTAAGAGGCCTGAGCATTTGACCTTGATAGAGGTCCAGGGATTAGAGCCCCCTGCATGGTCAGCCCTGTATTCTCCACATTTCAGTGTGAATGTCTCATGGTACTGTCCCAAATATTCTCTGTTGGAGCTGAACTATAATGCAGGAGTGGTTTGAGATGCCACTTGTTGCTTTCATCTTGTACCATAGCTATTTGTGTTTCATGTTTTGTTGCAACATCTGTCCAGATCAAACTCATATTTGAATGTTATGTGATCTTTTCTCTTTAGGGAGCCGGCACTGATGATGACACCCTGATCAGAGTCATGGTTTCAAGAAGTGAAGTTGATCTGCTGGATATTAGACAAGAGTTCAGAAAGAATTTTGCTAAATCCTTGTATCAAATGATTCAGGTAAAATTTCTATTCCATTCTCAGGGAACACAGGGGTCATTGAGATGCCACTGTTTTCACTGTTGTTTTTCTTGGCAGAGGGTGGGTATGGGTAGAGCTGGGTGACTTGGGCTCTGAGATTGATGAGTTCTTCTGCAGTTTTGACATGGTATTGTTTAAGTGGGGGACACTTCCTATGGAAAAATGTTTCCTTCTAGTGTTCACTGGGGCAGGTGATGTAATTTTCTGAAATGACAATTACTTACACACCATTTTTAGCTACTGCATCATTTCCTTGTTCTTGTCTGGGTTCCTTATTCTTGGTTTCCTTGTTCTTGTGTGGCTCTCAGTGCTTTAGAGAGGGTGCTGGCTCCAGAGAAATAACACTGGGGTTGGGAGTCTGAATTATCGTGAGGTTGAAGTTTAGATCTTGGGTTGTGATGTGGAGCCCTTTGCAACATTTCCAAGTGGAAAGGGTTTCGCTGTGGAACCACTCTGAGTCATAATTTCCTTTAGTGGGGATGGGAAGGAGCAGGAAGGGAAGGAGCCAGCAAGTAATGCGGAGCCAGCTGTTGCTGCAAAGTTAAGCCAAAAGGCTTTTTTTTTCTCCTTGTTTTATTTTGAAAGTCCTGCTTTTTATGATTTTTCTACTGTCATTCCTGACATTATGCTCCCTTAACTAGGCTGGGTGGAGTTGCTTTTTGGTGCTGCCTGTCAGGCCCATACAGGTTTTGTATCAGAGCTTGCCATTGATTACAAGGAGCAGAGCTGGTGCCCTTCTAGCAGTGGCAGGTGCACTTTGCCCATGTGTTGCTTTTGGTGCTGCTTTGGGCTTCTCCTTTGGACTTTCCTCTGGCAACAAATGCATCAAATGTGCAACAGACAGCTCTGTGTTCTTGTAAAGCTTTTGGAGGTTTTTTTGTCTCTGGCAGTCTGTGTAAATAAAGCTGGCACATGAGAGGCAGAGAATTTCCTTGTGTCATTCCTAAGCAGAGAGTCATCCGTGTGGATTTCCTGTGGGTGGGATGAATGTGTAACAGGCTGGGGCCCTCCTTGGCAGCTGCTCTGGTGACTCACAGTGCTGCTGTGCTGCATTGACAGAAAGACACGTCTGGGGACTACAGGAAAGCACTGCTGCTCCTCTGCGGCGGAGACGACGACTGACAGGCAGGGGACACACAGCACTTGTCGTACTCCAGCTTTGCAGCCCTTCATTAGCATGTCTGCCTGAGGTTTTGTATCTTAAAGCTTTGTGGCTGCTTGAATTTATACTAGGATTGCATTTAGTAAAAAGGAGCGCATTGTTATCCTTCTTCCCCACATCTTAACTTCCAGGAATTTCAAGTGCCTTCTGTGATCTGCAAGAGTCACCTTCATGGAAGGTGGGTGCTGAGCATAGAGCCCAGTTCTTTACAGGTGTTTTGCTGAAATAGGAAAAAATAATCATGTATTTTACAATAAACTCAAGATTATCCTTTTTTGCTTTTATTCCTTACATTTCCACTGAATGTTAAGCTAGTTCTAACATGGCAAGGAAATCCTTTGCATGTAATATTTGAATGAATTCGCTGAACATATTAAAGTAATCACTGGAAATCTAAAGGACCAATAAATTTTTTCCCCTCTTATCACAGTTGTATGTGGTTTTTAATCAAATTTAATGGTTTTTTAAATTTATTTTCCCTTTGATACGATTCCACTGCCTCAGAGCGTTGGTATAGATTTCCTCCCATTATTGCAATTTTGAAGTATCTATGGTGTTTTGCAGCTCTTCATCTTCATGTCTAGCCCAAGATATGGGTGCTGTTCAGTAGTTGGAAAACCAGTGTTGGTGTTTGCTGGGCATTGTGTAGTAATGCACCCCCCACTCCTGAGTGGGTAGTTCTGTATAAGGAAAGGGTTTTGGTTTACCTTTGGATATTTTAGGAAGTTTAGCCAGAAAGTTCTGTGTTTTTCTCTTTGTAATTGGCTCAGTGCCAGGAGAGAAGCACCTGTTGGTGTTTGTTACTGTCTGTCAAAACCTTTACCCCTTCCTATTGGCAGTTTGCCAATAGATCCATCTTCAACCATTAGGTAGAAAAGGTGACAGAACAAAGGGTCTCGTGGCATTTTTGGGGTGTTTGTAGCAGGTGTAGGATCTGTCCTTACACTGTGCTCGGCTTTGATCTTTGTTTGTGTTTGTGTATTATTTTGCATTATTTTATTAAACCTTTTTGAGTTACAAGGCACACCGATCATGCAGTCCCACTAATTATTATTAAGCCAGCACTCTGAACAGGGCTGGACCCTCAGAGATTATGTGGGTACAAACTCACAGCATTGCATTCTCATTTTGTGCTGCATTGTGTTTTCCTTCTCCTCTAAAGCTGGGGCAGGAAAGGAAGGAGAGTTGCTGTGCCAGGCCAAAGTAGAGCAGATGTGCTGCACTCTAGGACCGGTCAAGGATGTCTGGGATGGAAGCAGGTGAAGAAGAGATGCGTTCTGTTCTTCAGGGATCTTGTGAGAAAAGAGGGTTGTTGCAGCATCCCTCCCCTCAGGTTATCAGGGAGCACAGGGTGAGAGAAGCACCAGCCTATTTTGTGGGCTGCCTTGAATTCTATGCTTTTGTTCAGCATTTATGACTGGATCTAAAAATCAAATTGATGTGTTTGAAGGAGAATAAATGCCTTGGTGAAGTCTGAACACCATGGCTCTAAACTTGGTTTATCAGTCGGTCACATACATCAGCTGCAGAAACTGCACGTTTTAGTAGTCCTCCTGAAATTGATTCTGCACAGATTATTAAGAGCTTTAAAACTTTCACGTTGAATAAATGTAAAGTTTTAATTTTTTATGTTGTAATTCTGAATTAGTACTGTCACGATCTCTTACTACTAAGTGCTGTGTTTTCAGTGTAAAATATTCAGAAGAAAAAAACTATATTGTGTTCAGATTTTGTTTTCTTCCCTTTCCTGAAATGAATTGTCAGTTTTGCTTTTTGTGGAGCCTTTACAAATGTGTTAGCAAGGGTTGTTAATTTACAGCTATTCATCCTGCAATGACGTGGGCAGCTGCACACATTGCAAGCTTGGCATGACCACTGGCCTGGAAATATCTTGGGATAACAGGAGGTTTGGGGGGGTTTTGGTAGTTTTAGCTTTTATCTTTCTTTTTTTTTTTTAATGATTTAATATTTGCTAACACAAAATAATGCACAAAAGTCTTTAATTTCTACTGCTTTAGAGATTAGACAGTACATTTAAATTTTCAACTTTCTACAGTTTCTTTAGAATTTTTAGGAAAGTACCATCTGATCTTCATGATTTGTTTTCAGTTCTTTGGTAAATTTTTGGTTCACATGTGAAGCTCTTTCAGCAGACTCTGACCCTTGTCACAAACATGATGCTTATGATTTAAATGAAATTATCTCAATTACTTGCAGCATTTGTAAGTAGTAACTCTGACCAGGGGTTATTAGGGGTCAGTATAGAAACAGTCACCTGCAGAAAGTTTTAAGATGCAAATGGAAAAAAGCATTTGAATTTCCCTTTTGAAGTAATTAAACAGAGAAAATGAAGTCTGAGAACTTTTCTTACTCTAAGAAGTCTAATTGACATGTAAAGAAGTTAATTGAATTGCAGTACTTGTAGTATTTACTGTGTAACATCCCTTTAGGAATACAAGTTTTGGAATCTGAAGTACAGTGCTTTCTTAAGAGAGCTTTAAATTACAACTGCCAATAAATGAATTACTTCCTCTGTGGTAATAGTTAATCATTGGTGTATTTGGCTTTTTCTCTCCATCTTCTGATTTTGAGTAGTGAAAATTTGTGTTATGTTCATTTTGTCACAATTCAGAAGTGTTGAGAACCCCTATCAATCTCTTTGCAGAGATTTGAGCATGAGCACTAAAATCAGCCCTCTTTGCCTACGAAGAATCTGTTTTAAAGCAAACTGCAGTAAATACAATATTGTTGGTTTTCCCTGAAGAGCTACTGTCCCTTCCTGCTTGGGTTCTCTTCCCCCACAGGAAAGCATTTAAAGGGATCCTATTTTACTGCTAGAAGTATGATATTCTTTATTTGCTTTCATCACAATGTGTTTGTCTTTGCAGTACTGAAGACAGTATACAGGGAAAAAGAAAATTAATAGCTTCTTTACTTGATTTCTTTTCCCTCAATTTTGATATGATGCATATCAAGTTATGATTTTGCTTGGTTTAGATTCATGATAAGTGCTATTCATAATGTTTCTTTATCCCACTTCAGCGCCGTGACAGCTGGAATTGCTGTGGGCATCCAGTTACTCAAATATGTGCTGAAAGCAGTAATTTTATGAACAGGGCAATGTTATGCATGAAAAGCATAAGCAATAACTCTTCTTTTTGATTTAGTGTAGAATTCATATAGGAGTCAGAACTGGTGAGTCACAGCGAGGAGTGGTGGTTCACAACTTTCGTGGTGTGGGGTATTTCTGGTGTCCTCTGGAAATGCCACTTGATAGCTTACCTGGAATAAGTATGTGGAATGTGACTAAACAGCGCTTTGTTGGTAACTCACCTACCCAGTGTCTGTATTACATCATGACATTGCATTTCTGACTTCAAAATGAAAGGGCTTCATCTCTGTGTCAGTAAAGCTTTTAGCATGTGGTTGTTTTGTTCCTGTTGCAACAAAGCATCCGCAGAAACACTGAAACCTCATGGAGTGTCCGCACATAAACCACAAAAGACTTTTTCTAGCTGTGCCTTCAAGAAGTGTTGCTATAATCAGCAAAACAGAGCTAAGTGGAAAGCCTTGTTTCATCTTTTAGTGCCTGTAGTTACAGCTCCAATTCCTCTGGATGTCGGTGGAATGAGTTGAATTCCCATTTCCCGATGGAACAGAGGTGTCATTTCTCCAGGCCTGTGCTATTTGCCATGTGGGCAGGGGATGGTGCTCTTGTTCCAAGTAATCTCATTCAGGCTATGGGTGGTGCTCAAATTCTCTCATTCTCTCTGGAATCGCTTCCTGATTTTATTTTTTTTTTTGGTACCTTTTTCAGGTTGCTTTCTCTGGTTTTCTTGACCTAAACCAGGAGTCAGACAATTGAATTTTTTGTTATGTTTTCAGAATCTTTTAATGTAATCTTGTGTCCAGCATGAAATGAGAGAGCAGTGAACAAAATGCTTTATTGGAAATAGAAGCTGGGCTTATGCACATGACATTTTTATTAATGTTAAGCATTTACCTGCTGCAGTCTGAGCGTAGAAGATATCCACTCTTACTCCCCAGTCACAGTTATGGGAAATGAGAAAATACGGGTTTGTTCAACTCATGCATTTATAATAGAGGAGTTGAGCACAACAGATTTTGCTGTGCAGTATTATTTGATTTACAGATTTCTAACCTGCAGTCCCTGAATTACTGCTGGGTCTTAGTGAGCCTGTGGTATTATTTCATATCCTTCAAGCCCCAGCATAATTGCCCTGCACTCTCCAAAGAAACTGGAAGGCCATGGAGGATCTGATATTTTAGAAAGTAACTGTGTAATTAGCAGGAAAAACTCGTGGGCTGGAAAGAACAGGAAAGATGATGTTTTGAATTTATTTCTTTTACTTTCAAACAGTTGTGGTAACAGAGGTGGCATTTGTAGGATGCCATGACAAACTCTTAGAGCAGAAAGGGGAAGGATATTGTAAGACACAAACTAATCTGGTCTGCTACCAGAAGAAAAAATGGCCAAAGTAATCTTCCATTGATATCTGTGGGAAATGGGCTCATAAATCCTTCTGATTCTAAAGTATATGTGAATAGAATTTCATCCACAGAATAATCTGATAGCTTTAAGGTTTTGACTACTTTTAGCCTTAAATTTCAATAGGTAGCAGGATGGAATAACAAAAGGTCCAAATCTTGGTCATTCTTACATCTATGAAATGTGTCATGACAGTGAGGGAACCTGAAGGAAGGAATTAGAGATAAAAGCCAACTTGTGATTTTTTTTTTCCACACACTTTGCAGTAAACGTGCTTTCCTCTTACCCTTCCTGTTCTCAAAGCCTTCTTCCAATAAGAGAAGGCTACAGGCTGCATATAATGAGGCATGGTAGTATCTCTGAAATCCAGTGAAAACGTCATTAGAAGTCTTGCTCTGTATCAGTTGCCAAGTATTCATCACATGTTCTGTTCTTTCACACTGATTGCTTTATCTTTGTATGCAGAAATATTAAATCAGGGAAGTTTCTCTGTGGATGCCTCTATAGCTTCATTAACTACTTTACCTATTTATCTCTGCTCACCCTTCTGCCCTTTTATGTTTACTTTCAGAAAACAATCTTCTGGTGATAAATCTGACTGGAGGAAATTAAGAGTTTGTAGATCCTGACTGTGCTGGCAGAGTGAATATGAATGATAAGGGGGGAAAAAAAGGCCCATTCATTTTTGATGAGTATCACCAGTGGCAACTTAGCAAGAGAAACTGACTTTACACCATGGCCATCCAGTGCTCCTAACAAATAGGCTCAGTAAGGCAGTGTTTTGTCACTGCTTGCACTTTATCATATTCACCATCTCAGCAGCTCTGCTTGCAGCATGGGCAGTCCCACATGTGGGCCTCACTTAAAATGGTCTATCTGAGGTGAACAACCTTAGTGGACACAGCCAAAATTTTCCTTAGTAATGATACAGACATGGCTGACAAAACCTGTGAAGGGGAGAACGAGGCTGGGGTGTTCTAGATTTGGGTTTTTTGGTTTCTTTTTTCCCTACACCCCATCCCCTTTGCCTTCCTGCTTTATGCTTAGATGTTAAAACATTTTATAGATGCTCTTATCTGCAGGTAATCTGACTTGCCTCATGAGAAGCATACACAGTGAGTCTCCCATGCAGCTGGGTATAAAGCATCTGTTAACCTTAAGGGCATAACAGAGCAACCGCGTCTTAATGCCATTTACAGTGAGTAAAAATAAACTCTGATCCATCAAAGGCATCCCCTGGCTAGAGGAAACAAAATGATTGTCTAATTATTTAACCTGTTTATATTGTGTTTTGCCTTGGCTCAGCACCTACTATGTCACCTTCACTCCAGACTGATGAATCATCGTGTGTATTTATTTGGAGCATCTTTCTGTTTGTTTCATCTGTTCTTATCAGGCTCTTGTGTTGCAGATGAGGATCCAAGCAGGCATGGCTTGAGCAAGTGAACACTGAATTTAAACAAAAGATCACTTGTCACACTTTGCTTCAGTCCGTGTGCAGGTAGAGCCTTGATGTTATGGTGACCTATAGACTGTATATGTTGCCTGGAGTCTGAAAATGACTGGAAAGAAGGAAGGATGAGAGAAGACTACAAACTGATGAATGACCAGAAGAGGACTCATCATTATTTACTATTCTCAGACTCGAAGAACCAGGGGACCCCAGCAATATTGCCAGGTAGGAAGTTTAGAAGCAAAATGAAAGGAAAAAAGTGTCATGACATGATTAAGTTACAGAACTCACTGTTACCTGGCACTGTGGAGACCATGGCTACAAATTATGCTTAGAGGCTAACAAGACAAGTTCATGCAGAGGTCCATGGGTAAGTTTTAAACCAGATGCAGAGTGTAGCTCACACTGATCCCAGCTGCTTTTCCTGGGGGCCGGCAGGGAGCCCTGCTTGTGATGGATTCATGACTGTCACTGCTGGCAGCCAGTTATTGGATTAAATTGTCCAATCCCTACGTGGGTGCCAGGTTTTATTTCCTCCCCCTTACATCCCTCCCCAGCAGGCTAGTTTGTCTTTCCCATGGTTGCCTGCCGAGTCACAGGTTAGAACTGCAAACTATACCTGTGAGATTTTCTCTGCACAAGAAAGTGCTGATTTAGTTGGGAGGCTGTTAATTAGTGGCCTCTTGGGACTGACCTTGATGAGTTTGACCTCAGCCAAGACAATCTGAAGTCGTTCAGTGGAGAACAGTCTATCAGGAGTGTTGTAGATGAGGCTGGTCCTGCCTTGGGGAGAGGCAAAGATGGGGCAGTGTTTTTCTACCTGTTTTAGTTGAAGACTCACCTAAATGCTTTTGAACAACAAAATAAAAATCAATGCAAATGAAGGAAAGCTTTGAACATGCATCTCTTCCTCCCTAATCCCCTCTAATTTTATTCATTTGCACAGGATATATGTGTAGAGGTAAGACCTTTCTGGTAAATATTTGCAGTGGTTTGTAAGGCTGTGTGCCCGAAGAGTTTTGTTTTAAGCTGACTTCTCCCATTTCCTAGTCTTGGAAACAGTGGAGGAGGAGAGGTATCCCATCTCACTCCTCTCCAGGTTGTGTGTGCCTGCAGCGATGCCAAACTGGTGTACACCAAGGATCTGACACCAACAGAAGCAGGTCTGTCTCTCTTTTCTCGTTTATATATTTCAGGGTGCCCACAGCTCTCAGTGCAGGACGTTGGACCTGACCTGTAACAACCACACCAGGTATAAATGAACAGACTAAATTCTATTCATAACTGCCAGTGGGAACAGCTACACTTATGTTTGTCCACACGTGCTAAAAGTTGCTGCTGTTCCTCTCCAGATTCATTCCCTTTTTTTCTGTACAAGCTGCTTGCTCGGGACAAATTTACTTTTGAAGGCATGACAATTGAACAGTTTGGGTTTTGAAGTCCCTTCCTCAAGTTGGTCAACTCAGCCTCCCCAGTAACAGCAAGGGAGAAGTCAAATAGTCAGTAGCGCAAAGCTTTCCAAGCATCCTGAGGCAAGGCACTTGTTATTTTTAAAATGAGAACATAAACTCATAGATGTGAGACTTGTGTAGACAGAAATGTCTTGTTTCAGCATTGGCTGGATTTGCTTTAGGGTATCTTTCATGATATTGGTAACACTTAAAGTTGTCATCACAGCAGATTGGTGTAATACAGTCAAGTTTATACTTGACCACATCAAAGTCTGTGATTTTTTTTCACCCTACAGCAACTGTTTTGAACGTGCAGTCTATGTTTTTAGTCTGAAATAGTATGTGGTTAGAAAGGACAGAAGCATGCCTGTGTTTTAGAGCCCAATCTTTCTCTGCTGGACTGAAAGTCCACTGTCACTTTTGACAGTGATTTCCCTCCAGCTACAGTGTTTTGCTCTTTAAAATACTGTGCTGCTGTACGAAACCTGCTCCCTGGAGCAGTGGGGTTTGCTGTATGATATGGTATCACTTCAACAGATCTGTTTCACCAACAAGGCTCTGCACACTGGCACTGTCTTGATATCTCTTGGTAGATATTCTGAAGGTCATTTGTGTTCCCCCTGGGTCGGGGGAAACCAATCTTTCCAAAGATTCTCTTCCAATACTGTTCTGGTGTGTTTTTATCATGTTTCCAATTGCAGCTCAGTTTTAATGGCCAGTTTTATACACCACCCATACTTTGTATTGTTATAGTATATTTTATCCCTAATGGTTTGTTCCTTTCCCCTTGTATTGTTGGTTTTGCCCTGGTTGTCTTATCTTCCCTAGACCTGCCCTTCCCTCCTCCTACAGAATTGTCAATCCTTCCCTACCCCTGCCTCTTCTTCCAGACCCTTCCCTGTCAATCCCCCAACCTTTGATGCCCCAGTGGTTGGTTTAAACTGTTCCCTCCCCTTGTGTTCTTTCATTGGTCTGTGTATTGTACTCCCCGCCTTAAGTTCATCCCCCATGTAACCGTTATTGGTTGGAAATTGTATCCTCTCCCAAGACCTCCCCCACTTGTAAGCCCCTGCAAGCCCGGGTCCTGTGCCTTTTTCTGTCCCTGACCTTCCGGGGAATAGACACCTTTGGAAATCACACAGAAGGTCTCTCCCTGTTCCTTGTCCCTGCGCTCGACACATGCCACCTGTGCTTTAGAACAATGGTGCCCTACAGCTGCATCTCAGATTGCCTGGCTTTCTAGGGACAGCCCACTCCTGGTGATGGTGCCGGGAGCTAGCTGGGCTGAAGAACACCAGCATCGCGTCACAATACAGTGGCTGATACTTTGCTGGCAGTCCTGTGGCCCTGGCAAACAAGAGACAGGAAGGGTCTGTTATAAATGAAATAAATTGTGGTGAAGGATAATTCATGTTTTCATAATGATGTTGTTTTGGTGAAGGGTGATTTATGTTTTTCATAATGTTGGTATCATAATAGGCAGAAAATAAGATGTACTGTTCTAAGAAAGCCAAAAAAGCCCCCCCCAAAGTCGGGTACAGGGTTTAAAAGGGGCTTCCCTCTTCTCCAGAGAAGGAACCAAAGAATTACAATACCAATAGAAGGCGGAGAGCAACCTGGACGGGGATAATCAGCACCTGATAAGGACTAATGGCCCAGAGATGGTATCTTATCTGGGACATTAAGGGTACTCAAGAACCTTCCGCACCCAGGAAATCCATTCAGGAAACTGGACCCTGCTTTCGAAATTTCATCAACCACGACTCCGAGGGACAAAAGAACTTATAGAAATCTTGGGCTCACGTAAGCCCAGCCAGGGAAAGTATAAAACAGCTGGCTCGGGCTCGGGTTGGTGTGAAACCCCGGGGAACGTAACGCGATAGGGGTTATGTTGGTGGTTTCACTTGCTTTGTCTGAAATTTTCGTTGGCAAATAAATTGTTTTTCGGTGGAATTGGCTCTCTAAATTTATAACATAAATGATTTAGGTAATTTGTGTTAAATGTTATAGTTAATAATTATAAATATGTAGGGGCTATTAAGCAAACTGCAGATATTGTAAATATGTAGAAGATATTAAGCAATAACTGTAAGTTGCAGAAACTGCAGAAACAGAAAAGTTAGAGAGAGCCCAGCCTTGGTGCAGGATAATGTAATGTAACTTTGTATCATAAGACATGAAGAAAGAAAGACAATGAGTGATATGGTGAAACCACGGTGACCACAGTGGAAAGTCCCCATGGACGTGCTGCGAGGAGGGAGGAGAGACTTCATCCATCAACCACCGTGGGAGGGCAGAAGACCCCAGACTCCCGGAATCAGAAGACTCAACTATGACCAAATACGGGAAAACATGGACTGGGGAGGGACCAAGGGGTATGTGTAAACCAAAAAGTTATAAAAATGGGAAATTGTGGGGAAAACTTTCGAAAGCTGTGCGTGGAGCATGAGCTGAGGCTTGTGCTCCCCGGCTTTCCCAGCGCTCTGCTTGCTTCAACTTATCGCTTTAATAAAGGTTTATCTAATTGGCAATCAATTATTGGGTCCTTTTATATTTATCAGGTCTATCTGCCTGAGTGTCTTGGGCCAGTGACACAGGAAGGGGGGTGCATGGGCTTGTATCAGTTACCCAAAATTATTGAGAATCCTTTGTATGTCGATTGCAAGAGTGGAGAAGCTTTCACAAAACCTGTTCTTACGCTGTCTTGTAGTCCTTGTGGATTTAAGCACACAAGAGCTCCGTTGGAAGATTTGGATGTAGTTTAGGCTTTAAGGTGCTTGTTACAGAGTCCCAGAGTCAGGCTGCAACATGCAGTAAAGAAATGGGATTAAAGTTTGAGCTTTGCTTAGAGTACTCTACCAGAGGGGCTCTGAGGACCCCATGGCTGACTGCATTTGCAATGGATTGACAACTTCTACACAGTCTGTCTGTGATTGTTACATTTTTTCCATTTGAAATGGTCTGGACATTTTTTTTGCAGGAGCTGTAATCTTGGCATTCTTTGAGTGCAAGTGTAACAGGCTGTCAAGTAGCGGTCAAGAAGCAAGTTGTAAAAGAAGTGTCTTTGCTGGTTTGCTGGTCAGAAATTTTGTTCTTTGCTTCTCTGCAGAAAAGTCTAAACCTTTTCTGCAAGTTGAAAATGGGTCATTGTCCGTAAAATAACTTTTGAATGTGCTTAATTGCACTCTTCTTACCCCTAAAGTTTCTTGCAAGATTACAAGGTTTTGTCTATAAAAAGAATGTACTTTCCTATACTGTCATGCTCGGTCCACTATTATTGAGAAGTGGAATGAACAGACCACATAGAGTAAAGGATTATTCCTCTCTAAATTCTGGAAGTATGATGTGATTTTGGCCTTAGGTCACAGCAGTTAGGGTCTTTGGGATGTTCTGTATCCGTGAAGTTATCCTGGGAAACACTGACCTGGTGATATTTCATTCCTTCCCTGATGCCTCCAGGTGCTCCAAGGAGCACTGTGCTCATTAGTCGCTTGCACAGAGAAATGGGACAGATGGGGGCGGGGGGGGGGGGGGGGGGGGGGTGGGTGCGTAATTTGATTCCATAAATGTGCTGTCAGTCCTGGAGAAAGCAGTGTGGCAAAGGGATTGCAGGAGAGAGCCGTGATTAAGGTTAATCGGTGTCAAGTTGCAACCACTAAAAGCTGCAACGTGGGCAAGTTTCTTGAGAATAGAGTGACAGGAGAAATCAAGGTTTTATGGCACTTTCAGAACAACTTCTGATTGCATTTCAGTCTCATTTGATGTTCACATAATGAAAACTTTGCAGAACACCATGGTTGGCCTGAAAAAATTTTCGATCCCCACTGTGTAAGCTTATTTTTTTCCTCATCATTTTTCTAGCAAGTGCTACAGTAACAAAGTATATTTATAGAAACTTGTGGAAGAGAACAGGGAGCAAACAAAATCCATCCTGAGCTGCCAATTATTCAGAAATGTACTGGATTGGTTTAGTACCTAGAAAACAGAACCTCACGGAGCCTTTTGCACTGAGAGCCTGTTACCATGTTATTTCTAACCCGGTATTTAGTTAACAGAACTTGTAATAGCTGTAGTCATACCTACTTTAGAGATGCACTGTTAACTTTAGAGCATGATGTAAGTGAAGATTTTGTTGCAAATTCCATTGGAAGAGCTGACTGAGCTCCCATAAGATTGATGCACTTCTGGGTATGCCCCAAACCAGACATTAAATGTTTAAGCAGCTTCACTGTAGGTTTGCAGTACCTATATTTTTTCTGTGTCTGCCTAAGAATGACTGACTGATATTTTCTGAACTTAACTCTCTGTATCTCCCACCAAAACCCAAAGGGAACAAGCAACAAAATTGTTCTTTATCCATCTGCTTAACCCATGAGAGAGCCTTTCACAAATGAAGACTGAATTTTGTCATTTTTGGGATAGTGAAAATGGAAGCAAAAGCACAAGTATTTGTCTGGGTTCAGCACAGTAAGTCAGTGATGATTCACTCTTTTCTGGGATCACTGTTGTTAATTCAATAAAATGCTCAGAAAGCTGCAGAAATGTTACTTGATGACTGCTGGAGTGCTGATCATCACATGCCATGTGGGAACTCTGATTGGATGTACAGGAGATTTAAAGTTTTGCCATCTTATCCAGCATTTTAATGGCACCAGAATTATGCATAGAGCAGGATAAAAATATCTACTGAGCTGGAAAATATACTGAACTGATACTTCTTCTGCATAAAGCCAAATTCAGCTGTTGACTTGCTTTTGTTATCTTGGCTTTATGAAGATATGTAATTTAGTTCCCTCCATGTAATATACTTGACAGAACTTGAAAAAGCTAAAAGGATATTCTATTTTATGGATCTCTGCTGAGTAGAACTGGAAAGGATTTTAGTTAAGTGTCGAGTAAACTCATAAATCCCCCAAGAGAGAATTCTGTAAATGCTTGCATTTTGTCATGCTTTCCCCAGTAGAGAGGGGTATTGAAAACGGCACTGGCATAACATTTCCTTAGGAGGTGGCTTGTAGAAGTCACTCTGTTCTTAATGTGGAAAAATATCAGAGGCTGAGAAGAGCTTTCATTATCCATCTCTGCCAGAGACCTGCCCCTTTGTAGACTCACTGCACTGAGGGTAAAAATCTCTTGGGTTTGGCATTGATGGTGGGCTCTGAAGCTATGAAGACATGTGCGCTCCATCCACCAAGAAATCATGCACCTTAATGTCCTCAGGCTTCAGAAACTGCCAGAATATCTCTTACAGCACTGACAACTGTAAATCAGACCTTAACAGAGTACCAGATGCCTCATACAAGCACTGTATTACACAGGTGCATGTTCAGGTGTGGGCTGTGATAGATCACATCTAGCAAGATTATACAGCCTTTTAATGATCTGGAGATGACTGAGACCTTGGGATCCTACCTCTTGGCTCCTTCCTTGGGACTGCACTGAGTCTACCAGCCTTGTCCTTATCTGCTCTGTGGCAGTTATCTGGGCTGTAAGGATACCTGGGATCCTCCTTTCTGCCCAGAATTGTATTTTACTTGGCTTACTGCGAGTTCAGGGACAGCTCTTTCTGCCTTATGTGGTTTTTGGCATCAGAGCACCCAACAGCCTGACAAAATGATCTCAAATATGACAACAACTTTTAAAATCTGTGAGAATCTGTGGCTGTCTGAAACAGTGTCTGAAACAGTGGCTTTTTCAGAGTAATTGATGGTGGGAATTTAGCCTGAGAGACCCCCATCACAGGAAATTTACACTTAAAGAATGACATGAAATACAGAGGTGGCTTTACATGAAAGGTAATTGCAGCTGATCAATAAGACCTTTTCTGGCTGATGGTTGAATTCACTATCTTTTCTATGGCTTCTAATATGCAGCCACAAATTATAGTTTAAGCTGTAACAAAATGTTCTTGTGCAAATATACAACTGTTTCCTGCACCTGCAGAAAGGAAAAAGGGAAGGGAAAGAAAGAAGAGATGGGAAGTCATGAAAGTGGTGAAGGAGGAGGGAACCTGGAACACCTTCAATTTTCCATGGGGTTGACAGTCACATAAGCAAAAAGTTTCCCCCCTGTGGGTCTGGTGAGGAGCCAGGGGGACAGAAGTGTCAGGGAAGAGCTCTGCCTTCCGAAAGCAGAGCTGAGAAAGTAAGGCAGGAAGAAGGGAATTTGCCATGACAATCCCACATTATTTTATACTGGTCTTGCTTTTAAAATGTATTTCCAATGCCAGCATTGAACAGCTGCTTTATTTTGAGGGGTAAAATGTTTTCTGGTCAGAGGGTAGGAAAAAACTTAATGCATGCATTTACACAAAGTCCGAAAAATGTGGTTGAGTAATAAATCAGAATTGTCTTTTTTTTGGTTTTGATGTAAGTGATGTGTTTTCCACTCTAGTAATCTCTATGGGTTCCCATTAAATACATGAGGCTGTCTGGTGGTACCAGAAGAAACTTATATCCTTTGGCTTATAACCTGCTGGAACTCTGAAAAAAGAAATTATTTAAAGGGTGACAGATATTTAGCCTGCTCTGTGATGCCTGGCTCAATAAATAAGTACAGAGAAAAATGTGAGGGGAGACTTCAGTGGGGAGTATAGAAAATGTGATATTTTGAATGAAAAGTGTTAGAAAAATGTTAGTAGATACTGGTTTTTCTAGATGGTTGTATAAAACCAGCTGAAACAAATGCTCAGAAAATGAAATGCTAATATGCTGCTACAAGAAGTAAGATTAAATTACTTTTTGTGATTAAACCTACATGAATTAAAACTGTGTATTAACAAAGCCCTTGGCAATCAAGGACTGAAATTTTTTCATAATGTTAAGAAAAGACAGAATATGATACCCTTGGGCTATTTAATTTCTTGTATCTACTGAGGTTTGAGAAAAGATGAAATTTTTTTTGTTCCTGTTGACATTTTTTGGGTCTGTCTTAATTTATATTTCTGAAAAAAAAGTGGTTGCTTTTTGGAGGGGGATGGGTGTATATTGGGAGGTGTTGTTTTTCTCTTTCCCTGATTTAGATAAGATGACAGAAATAGAACCAGAACACTGAGAGGTATTTGTTGCTGGTTCAAATTGGTCTCAGCCAGAATCTCACTGGTGAATTAGGCATTTAGTAGACCAGAGCAAATGAGTTTGTTGTCTTGCATGTATCTGAACAGACAATTCCTAGATTTTTTTTGACCTGGCTATATGGTAAGCTAATACAGATTGATTAATTAGTGAGCTGTTAACACTCACTGAAGAGTGAGCTCACAGTTTAAGAGAGGGCTTGAAGCAATGATTTTTGCACAGTAACAACTTGCTTGTAGTAATGGCATAAATGCAAAATTACTTTATGACCTTTACCAGAGTTTATTCAGTGCCAGCTGGTTCACAAGACTACAACTTAAGGTCCAAAAGGCTGAAAACTGAATAATCAAACAGAAAAGCTATGAGAAAATGCCATCTAAAATTTCGTGAGTCACATCTTACCACTGAGTGCTGCACCTAAATTGGAACCCTCTGGTTCAGGTGGGGACTCCAGTTACTACTTTATTGGAAACAAGACAAATCCCCATTTGAAAGAAGATATCACACTTAGATGACCTTGAAGTACTTAAAAATTTTGTGCAGCAGAAGGAAAACCTTCATTCAGTTTCTTGTTTGTGTGGGTGGATTTGTGTTCCTAAAGTGTAAGCCCCAAAGCACCTCTCTTCTCAGCAGTGGTGAAATGGGTCTTGCTATTTGATTTATGGGAGACTTTGTGGTGGCAAATCCTTCCTGCAGGTACATTGGGGCTGACAGCTCTCAGAGCTTTTGCATTTTGCCACTAATTTTTGTGTAAAATATTGTCTGTTGGACACAAGAAACACTTTAGATTTTGAAGCTTTTAAAGGAAAGGCACGGTAAATGCCTCTTGTCTGTTCTTCTTGCTTTCCTAATGTGCTTCTGATCTATTTTCGGTTACTTTTTCAGTGATCTGGATTGTGGCCCCCTTATCAATGAAGTAGTTTTTCACAAAGGCGCAGGAACCCTGAAGATTTCCTCCAGGATGTCTTGTTTAAAGTAGCATTTCTGTCTCCAGTGTGGGCCACACAGAAAATCAGCAAAAGCTCTGCACCAGCCTAGTGTAGTTAGTGCTGCTGTGACCCTCTTGGTGACAAGGAGTGATGTGTCCTGCTGATGGATCCCATGTGTATTGCAGTGCTTTTGGTTTTTTCTTATTCTACTGAGCAGAACTCTTTATAAAAAATATTTTCGGTGGGGTTTTCTTTCTATTTTATAAAATTTCAGGCATTTAGCAAGACACAGCAAGTTGTAAAGGAAGTTGTGATGTGAGGAGATAAATCAGCACATATACGTGGATTAAATGCACCTTCTCCTGCCCAGTATTTTTCCTTGGACTCCTTTGATTCACTCAAGGAGGCTCTTATTCTGTCTGTCTTACATCGTGCCTCAGAGATGCAGCCAACCTGCTCTGCCAGTCTCTTTACAGTTGTATTTCATTCAGGATGAAGGCCTCAGGCAGGGAAAGAGGAATGTTGTAAAGCATTTAGTGACAGAGTCATCTACTCTAATGGTGTGCTCTGGTTGCCTCCAGCTGTGTGATTGCTCATTGTGTGTCAATGTTTATATTTATTTTGAAACACTTAGAAATATGATTAGCTCTGAGCCCTCTATCAAATCTATCTGGTGTTGGCTCAGTTTTTTCCAAAGTTGTTGCAGATTTGGGAGAAGGTGGCAAGGAGCAATGCTCAAACAAATAGCATGGAATTGCATGGCTTATGCGTCATTTCCACAAAGCTGGCAATAAAAAATTGATTTGGGGTATAGGTCTCCAAAGATTTGTAGGCATACAAGCTGACAATACCTGATCTTTGATCCGGCATTAAATTTACATTGAAAGGGAGCTTTGGAGGTTATATAGGCCAACCCAAGATTAGCATTAAAGTGAGGTTTGGTTGTTCAGGGGCTTGTCCAGCCAAGTTTTGACCATCTCCAGGAATATCCTCCAGCTTTGCTGAGCAATCTGTTCCAGTGCTTAGCTGCTGTTGCTGTAAATATTTGTTTTCTTATTGCTAGTCAAAGTTTTCCTTGCTGCAGGTTGTGCCAATTAGTATTAATCTCTTTTACTCCTGAATCAATGACTGCATTACAAACACACAGAGACAGCAGAGGAGCAGGAGAGCAAACTCTAACTTTGGCTTCTTTATTATGCTATTACAAATGAAAAGCCATTTCATTTGGCTGTGAGCAAATGTAATGAAAAAATAGGCTTATTTCTTGTGAGAAGAGAAACAATCCAAGTGTTTTGCTTAGAAAATGCGTAAGCAGATAAGTTTAATTAAGGACAAAGAAATCCATGCAGTAGAAGTAGGAAATGGAGCTGTAAAACTGGGATGAGGCCCATGAGGTACCACCCTGTGCTCGTATTTGCACACTGTCTCCATTGCTCTCATCTCAGGCCCTTTGGGTTGGCTTATGATACAGAGATTTTATATAATTTACATTTAAAGTCACTTGAAATTACACCTTTGTGTTATCTTTAAGGCTTTCTGAAAGGGAATGGATTCTGGCAAAATTTCAAAATAGATTAGGAAATTCTGAATCTTGGAACAGGGAAAAACAAAGCATTACAGTAAAGGGAATTCATCCTGTTTCTCTTATGTCTTCACTGCTGCTGTGAGGATTTTTCATGTGGGTTTGCAAATGCTTAGAGGAAGACAAAGTACTCCATACTTTTTCTGGAATAACTTAACCCTGAGCTTCTTGGCCATCTCAGTGTTATGGATGCCACATGAAGGAATGAGTAATATTGTAGTGATAGCAGAGTAAGAGAAAGCTTACTCTTTCAAAGGGGGGAAATACGGTGGTCCCAATTTTCATGTGCATTCTGGAAAAGCTCTCACTGTAAGAAGGGAGAAAGCTGTTTTATTCCCTCTACATCAGTGTCTGCTATCTTCAAAAGGGTCTGCCTGCATCTTTGTTTTTCTTTGTGTGAGGAAAGATGTCAAATTCAAAAATGTCAATAAGTTGTTTCTGTTGCCTCATATTGACTGAGCAGGTATAAACCAAGCTTCTGTGAGCATTATTAATGAATAGCAAGAGATTATATTATATTATATTATATTATATTATATTATATTATATTATATTATATATTATTTTTATTTTATTTTACTTTATTTTATTTTCCCCCTCTTGAACTTTCTTAAATAACTTTGTTAAATAAAATGGGCAGCCTGCCCAGTTATCTGTTGTGGTATGTCCCAATTCCCGTTTGTTTCCCCAGTGTTGGTATACCCCAAAAGTTAACCCAACCTCCCTTATCTGCCCATCACAGCTGTCCCTACCTCCCTTTCCAGAAAGTTCTATGTTCTTCAATGCCTAATTGGCCCTGAACACCCTTGTGTGTACCCCATTGACTGTATCTCCTAGCACCTCCCTCTGTAAACCCCAGCCCATAAAATCCCATTGGTTGATGCTCTGTACCTCCCCTTGTTCCACCCCCATGTAAAAGCTGGTGCACAGCAGCTCCTAACTGCTCTTTACCCTCCCTGAACCCTTCAATAACAATAAACCCCAGAACCTCAGGAAGAAAGAGTCTCCCTTATGTCCTTTGCCTGCGCCTCGACAACTGTGGCAGCCACCCATGCCGTGGGATCAGGTTCAGCGAAGGCTCGCCTGTGCCTCGCTGTTCCCCACTCATATTGTTAGCTGTGGCTAACAATAGTTATCTGTTTGCCTCTGTTATCTGTTTTCATCTGCTGTGAAAAGTGCAGATTTTCCTTTGTGCTTCTTTGCCTTGCCACAAGGTTCGTGTAGAATCTGTTTCAGTTCTGCACAAAGATAACATTGACTGAAGTCCTGCACTCTGACTGGGTGTGTTTGGTTCCTAATCAGCAAAACCCTAAATGCAGGGGGTTTTGTTTTCGCCAGCATTTCAAGTCTGGTGCATGAATTTAAAGAAAGCTGATCTGGAAAATGGTTATTTAAGTGAAGCAGTTTTTTGGGGAACATGTTCTGTTAGGCTCTCTGACTTACTGGAAGTGTCATCCCTGCTGGTGTAAGACCAGTGTGGCGTCAACAGCTTCTTGCTCATTTAGATGCTTTCTGTATCCTAGTCTCACTTTCTAATATGGAAAGGAGAGACTCTTGAATCTCTGGCAGGTCTCTGTTTTGCATATGGCTCAAAATAAGACTGCAATAAATTATTTAGTAGCCACATAATAAAGGGGATATATTTTCTGAGCCTTTAGAATTCTGTGATCAAACATTACAAGGCAACAGGCTTGTCAGCACTGCAGAAGAGGAGTGGCTCTACACTTTAAAACTGCTCCTTGGAGTTTGCATCAGAGCATTCCTGAGCTCTTTCTGTAATTCAATAAATTACTTACATGGCTCAGTTACCTCCAGTAAACTTGTAAACTTGTAACTCCAGTAAAGAGTAAACTTGTCTCTGAGGCAGAGTAAAAGAAAGCAGGCAGACATCCATAGGTGGGGACTGCTTGTTTATGAAGGGATAAATGCTGCCAGCAAGCTGTACTCTCTGAGGTGGGCTTCAGGAGAATGAACTCCCCTACATGGAAATACCTGGCATCTGGCAAAAGGCCTTTTTGCTCCCCATCTGCCCTTGGGGACACTGGCTATAATGATATCACAGTGTTAGCCTGCATGGGCTCTGTTTAATCTTGCAGGGATTAATAGACCTGGGGAAATCAATTATTGTAGAGATAACGGGGTATTTAATGGTATTAGGAACAAGTAAAGGTTTGAATGAAAGCAGTCAAAATGAAGGAATTATCTGTACCAGTAATTATTTTGTGCTGCAGAGGTTTAGAGCAGTTCTCAGCTACTGTGTTCCTTAGAGAAAGCCTCTTATAAAAAATCCCTTAGACCAGTGTGCTGGTTTGAAAGCAAAACCAGTGGAAGACTCCAAGTCAGAAACACAATTTAATAGGAGGAAAAGAAGAGAAATAAAAGAAAAGTAACATAAAATAAAAGTAATAGTACAAAAAAAAAAAACACTGACAGAGTCAGAATACAACCTGACACCCTGTTAGGGTGGTAGTGGCAGTCCAGATGAGATGGTCTTGTCAAAGCAGTGATCCTGTAGAAGCGTCTGGTAGCTCTTGTCTCCTCTGGGAGTCCAGTGGATAGAAGCTATCTGTGCTGTCCCAAACCCTGGATTTATCCAGGTGGGAATATTTGCCTCCTCCCCCTGGGCGGAGCATCTCACAATGGGATGATGAGTCATGCAGTGGGTCCTTGATGGCCCATTAAACAGAGATAACTCCCGGAGGGAGTTATCTATGACTCATGTGGCAAGGCATTGTTGGGCTCATTAACAGAAGATAAGGAAAACACTGCCCCACCTTGACTCCAACGGCTCATGGGGATAGAATACATACCTTAGGCACAATTTTACATTGTAACCTAGGACAACCAGGAGTGATGAAAAAATATAACTGTACGTGTTTTGGGGGACCACATCCTGGCTGAGGTCTCTTGGAGATTCATGGTTTAATGAGGAAAAAGGGTTGCCTCAGAGATTTCTTCTTTGAAAACATTCTAAGCATAAAACTCTGCAAAATAGCATGGAACTTGGGTTCATGAGATACCAACCTAATGGAAAACCTGGAATATTTTGCATGTTTATTACTCTTTAAAGGCACTGGCAATGAAGCATGGAATTAGAGGCCAAACTTCAGTCTCATGGATATAAGTTCTTGTGCTTTTAAGAAACAATTATATGGTGGAAAAAATGAAGTATCAACTTTATAGCTTAAATACCTTTCCACGATTTTTCAAACTATTTTCCCCAAAATACCTGTCACAGGGACACTCAAAATCCTCATGATTGTGTGAATCACTCATCCTCTGGGTGTCACTTAAGCTGCAGACATTTTGCATAGTAAACAAAGAGTTTTGTTCTTACCCTGTGGTTCCAATTATCTGGTGTTATGCATAAAGGAGCAAAACTCCATTTTATACAGGCTTAATTAAAAAAACCCAAACCCTAAACAAACAAAAACCTGCCCCAAAACTCAGTTCCTGTCTGTGTATCTTAGAGATTTCTGAATGCAAATGTGTTACTAAAGCCATATCCAGTCACATCCTATTAAGGCATGCCTACAAAGCAGGAGACAGGCACATCACAGATTTTTGTGCATAGAGGCAATCAGAACATGGATGCAGATCCCTTGTCAGGTTTATGATGTGCATCAGTCTCTTTTGTGCAGGTTTAAACTATCTTGTCATGATTGTGGCCTTGGTTACCTGTTGCCATGCCATCCATAACAGCTGTCAGCTCTGGAATTACTTGGTCTGGCCAAAGTGGTGTTTATTACTTTGTCATGATGTACAAATCCTTTAGTCTGCTCCTTTGCCTCTGGCAGCCTGCTCAGGGATCAGGACTGCTGGTGGCTGGGGATTAGGTGACCCTGGGCACGCTGGTTGGTGTAACCCAGCAGCATTTGGGATGTAACACGGGACAAAATGTGAGAGCTGGGCTGTAACATGTTATCCTGTGTAACTTTCTGAAGTAGGGATTTGATTTTCATTCCGGTTCTTGAGCTTTGGGCTGCCGTCTGTGTGGAAAACAGAGAACGCAGCAAGTGTTTTCACCAGCCTTTGGAGAGTGAAGTGCAGCACTGAGGATGTGGGTGGAAAGGCTCTGTGGAGAGAGCCAAGGGGTTGGAAGTGCAGCCCTTGAGTTCCAGGCTGCTGTAGAACAAGCAGCTTTCCTCCCTGCCGGTGCTGTGCCATACTGGGATAACTCCTGGAGCTGGCTCTTGTGCTGGGTACGGTGCTGGCACACCGGGTTATGCTCTAGAGCTGCATTTCTGTGTGTGGGCTGAGGCTTGAGCCTTTGAGGTAAACATAGCAAGATCTGTTCCATGAGAGCAAGCTGAAAAGAGATTTATAGATTTAAAAGTCAGAGAACCACCGACATTTTTTTTTTCTTTTCCTGCTTAAAAGAGTTCAATGGCAGGCAAAACAGAGTAGAGGAGGAATTGTGATGCAGTCTTCCCTACGTCCTACCACAGTGCTGGTTCTGCATTTGTTCTGAGAACTTTTTGTTGACAAATTCCACTGAGACCCTTCAGATACCTGAATCTGAGTGTGCGTTTGCATTTCCCAGGTTCCATTTGGGCTGCTGGCTGGTTTTCAGTCTCTTCAGACTGTATTTTTTCTGGTCTTGAAAACTTCTTTCTCTGGTGCTTGCAGAGATGCTGCCAAAACAGATCTGCCTAATCCTTTCCTTCTGGAGTGGAATTCTTTCTACAGCTTTAGCCAGGATTTGGCAAAGCATGACTTTTTTGCTTCTTGGTGGTGATATTTAAAAGAAACCTTGTTCTGTGACTTAAACCAAACAAATTGAATACAATTTAATGACTGATGGATCCATGCATAGCAACCCACGTGTCCCAAGAACAAATGAACTGTGTAACACACAGAAGAAAGGTAGAAGTATAAAGAAGCTTATTTACCCTGCTGTTATCACACTGCAGGAGGTTGGTGTTTTTCCTTTTGATTTTGTATGTCTAAAGTAATTTCATCATGTTTAGCAATTACTCCCAGCTGTCATAGGGGTTAGAGGGAGAATTAAGCTTATTCTCCTTAGCTGTTCTTCTCTTTCAGAAAAATATCTCTGGTTTTTCAGAGTGGATAAATACAGGATCCTCAGGACCTGCAAGGTTTCCTGAATTCAGATGGGGGAGATTTTGTTTAGGTACTTGTAGACTAGTGAGTAGTTTGCTGCCATGCCACAGGGTCGGAGTGTTTGTGGAACAAAACCTCTTGGTTTTGAGGAACAATTTGGGGAGCAGGTAAGGAGTCTTCTAGTACCTGTTTGTATGTGCTTGGTTGCAGAGAGATGTAAAATATTCAGCATTTTCTTATATGTTGTGACTCTCTCATTTAATGTGTTAGAGAAACATGAGCAACTTTGAAATAAAAGATTTTGTCTTAGCAAGAAGGACTTTATAATAATGAAGAAAAATCGTGTCTCTTTGGTTGACTTGTTGAAGTATAGAAAGTTTTACTTCTACTATTGGAAAGATGACATTTTGGCTATTTAATTTACTGTTTACTGATAAGAGGTGTGTACATGGTTCTGGCTGGGGGGGGGGGGCCGCCAGTTTGCAAAGCTAATTTATGTGTAAGAAGATCACTTTTAGATAGGAGTAGTAGCTCAGGGCCAGAGATCTCACTGTGTGCTCAGAAAACTTTACAGTTAACTAGGGAAAGTGCAAACTAGCACATGAAAAGAAAAAATAATCCAAGTGAAGAGATTATAGATCTGAGGCAGAAATGTGGAAAATAAAGTAATGCAAAGAGAAACTTTGATGGGTGAGTAGATGGCAACTGCAGTATGTAACTGCAACAAAAGCCATTCTGGCTGGTCTGGGAATCTCATTATCAAGCAGGGAGCAAACTCTTATTCTACTGATAAGTTTTTGCAGTTTAGAAGACTGGATTTTAGATATCATCTAGACAAAGATTTTTGGCAAACAAGATGGAGTCTTAACACCAACTGGAAGGTAATGATAGAACTGATGTGTGTTCTGGGTTGACGGTGCCTCTATCCCATATCAGTGGACTGTTTTTGTTATGTCTAGCAGCGCTGTTTTGCTCGCGGGGCTTTTGCTGCTCGAGCTGAGCTGCTGCTTGGCTTCTGCTGCTTCGGCTGTTTCTGCTGCTTGGCTGCTGCTGCTTCGGCTGCTTCTGCTGCTTCGGCTGCTGCTCTGCTTCGGCTGCTACTGCTGCTGCTGCCGCTGCTCCTGCTGCCTGCTTTCCGCTTTTTTTTCTTTCCCCCTCTTTTTTCCCCTCCCCCCCCCGCCTGCCCAAGACTGGACCGGCTCTGGAACTGATCTGACCCGAGACGTCTGAGAAGACCCGGAGCCCGCCAAAGAAGCTTTATGCCCTCCCCCTGAGTAAACCTGAGCTTTTCCTTCCACTCGGGGTGGGGAGAGTTTTTCATTTGTCAATAAAACCGTTTTTTTCCACTTTTTCTCCTCCAAAGAATTTCCTTCCCAACCCCGGGCTGGGGGGGAGGGGTGGTGGAGGTTGGTTTGAGGGGACTCCCTTTTAGAGATTCTCCCCCTAATTTATCCTAAACCAATACAAACATTAAGCAGAAGATCGATGAAAAATTTGGTTATTTATTTGGCTACAGCCAAAATAACGGGATGAAATCAAGCCAGGTACAACATTTAGGATGAAATTTTCTCAAGGTGAGAACTACTGACTTTGTAAGTGGATTCCTGGGAAGCACTGAACCCTCATTGCTGGGACTGTTTTAGAACCTGTAGGGATGAAAAGTTGATCAAGGTCCAATAAAGAAAGCCAATCTTTGTTAAGAAAGCCAGTCTTTGTTATGAGATGCTGTAGCTCCATGATGAGGACTTTTACCTGCTTAGGACGGTGAAGGAGCTTTCCAGTAACCTAAATGAGGAATGATTTATTGGTTAAGTCTTATTCCTTCATTGCTCCATGACTTCATTTTTAGAGATGTCTGTAGCAGAAAGACCACATGCAGTGATCACTCTGAGGCTGCCAGAGCAACTGAGAAACAGCCCCAGGAGGTGCCAGCAACCCAAGGCCACCCTATAGAGACTGCTGGGCATCTCAGTGGGGAAAGATTCTTTATGCAGCTCTAATAATGACCATAGTTAAAACTTGTAACCTCAGATACTTGTTACCAGATCTCATTTTGAAATTGGGATTGAGCTCGTTCTACTGGTACATGAAAGACCTGGTGCTGGAAGCCTGTTTTTAACACACAGTGAATGTGCCTGTTGGGAAAGATCCCCACTCTAGGCTCTGCTGGTAGTGATGAGTGACCGTTCCACCAATTAAATTAATCAAGTGCTTAGGTATATGTAATTTCGAAAGCTGACTTGAACCTCACAATATTGCTCTGGAGTGAAGTGAAAGCCCTTCCAAACAATTATTTTGCTACCAGCATACTGAGGGATTATTTAATGATATGACAGTGATGCCTCTTTAATGGTAAAATTAGGGCAGTGACCTCATGAGAGTATTCAAGATATCTTCCTTTACGGGCTGTCTTTATGGGAAGCTCATTGATGGTGCATTATGAATGCAAGAAAATTGAACCTTTTTAAGTTCATCTGTTCTAGAACTTTCCTTCTACTTGTGTTTCCAGTATTTTCCTCTCAAACACTGTTTCACAGAAGTGATACTTTCCTTTGTTGTAACTGTAAGCACGAAGCCTGTACCTGGTACAGGAATGTAAGCAGCCCCACTGTTTCAGTTCTGGAAGTTGAAATGCTTCCCCAGTGCTGCAGTAATGTGATTTGAGCAGTCATTAGAATGTTACATAGTTTTTCTTTTCCTTTCTAGCCCCTCTTGGGAACATCCAGCAATCTGTGAACGTACCTCCGTTTGCATCTTACAGCAGTTTGTTGAATTTGTTATACTTGTTTTGTTTTGCAGAAAACTCTTTATATAATTTTATTTAGCCTGGACTATTCTATCCTTGAGGGGGAACACTTGGACTTGAATTATCTGCTGGATGAATCTCAAGGTGCATTTTTAATTCAAGTCCTATGTTGAATTTAATACTGGGTGTATTAGCCTGCAAACTTAAAAATAAAATAAAAGTTTAGATTTCTTTTTCAAAAGCTATTCTAGGCATATATTTGGTATTCTTGCCCCAAAGCCCATCCCTCTCCCTTGTTTCATTTTTTCTCTTGTATCACTTTTGATACAATTAAATAATAGAATCATAGAATGGCCTAGAAAGTACCTTAAAAATCATCTTGTTCCACCCCCATGGGCAGGGACACCTTCCACTATCCCAGGTTGCTCAGAGCCCCATCCAATCTGGCCTTGAACACTGCCAGGGACAGGGCAGACACAGCTTCTCTGGCCAGCCTGTGCCAGGGCCTCACTACCCTCGCAGGGAACCATTTCTTCCTAATACCTAATCTAAACCTATTTTCTGTCAGTTTGAAGCCAATCCCCCTTGTCCTGTCACTCCAGGACCTTATAAGAAGTCCCTCTCCAGCTTTCTCGTAGGTTCCCTTCAGGTACCAGGAAGGTCACAATTAGGTAACTCCAAAACCTTCTTGTCTCCCAGCTGAAAAATCCCAATTCTCTTTTTTCACAGGAAAGTCGTTCCATCCTTCTAATCATCTTGCTGACTGGCTCCAAAGCCTGTCCTGTGCTTGGGGACCCCAGAGCTGGATGCAGCACTGTGGGTGGGTCTCACTAGAGCGAGTAAGGAGGATTTTGTTACATCAAAGGAAACAGCTCTTTAGTTTGTAATAGTTAAGCTTGGTTTGTGATTTTTGTGAGCCACAGAAGGAGGGGGTAGATCTGACTGGAGCATAATTGTGCCTTGGGCATCTCATTCTGCTGAAGGCAGTGCAGAGGGTGAAGCCCTGTGGTGTGGAGCCTGTGCCAGGCAGCGATCTCTGCTTATCAGGCTCACATATAGGATGGCTCCCTTGGCTTTGATTTTCATTCAGTTTCAATGTGCATTTCACAGAGCAACTGTCCTCTTTGCCACCTCTGGCTGCAAATACTGAGAGGGAAAGAGCAGAGGGGGAAGGCAGGTGGTCACAGACTGCTGGCTCTCACTGGCTTGGGGCTGCTGTAACAGCACTTGCTGTTATGAATCACAATCCATTTGATTTGGCACATGGACCTAATCTGAAGTGGGCTGCAATCTTTTAGCAATTGCCTAAAATGAATTAAAAGGAACAAACCCAGGATAACTAAAATGTTCCCCTGGAAGCCATTGAAAGCTCTTCTTTAGCATTGGTGTAATATTCTGATAATGGATTGACCAGGGCTGTTTGTGTAAAGAGTTTGCCCAGCCCCCCAAGGATGCACTGAGAGCCTTATTTGCAAATGAGGTGATGAGGAGCTTTCTGCATGTATTTCCTACCAAGCTGGAGGCTGACCTGGAGCTGTGCCACACAGCTTTGCCATGAGAAAGAATCTCTTGCTGAGGGTGAGTTTGGGTGAGTCCCAGCACTTTTTCTGTCCCCTTCAGGCAGGTGATGGAGAGTTTTCTGAAAGCAGGATGAATTGTGTTTCCCTCGGTCAGTGCCAGTGTTAGAGTGAGACTGGCAACAGACTCAGCCTTAAAGGTTATGGACAGCTGCTAAAGCCAAGCTGGGATGGAAAAGGGAAGTGGGACACCTGCTGCACTCAGTTCAGACTTTAGGGGAATCTCCTGTGTACAGGAAGCCTGAATGCAAAATATCTCTGTGACACCCATTCATCTCTGCAGGTTTAGCCCTCCTCTGCTGATGTGCCAAATACAACATGGGAAGGAGAGGGCCTTCCTGATTTCCCAGAGGATTCAGTCTGCTTTACAGGATTTTATTAGTTACAGTGAGTTTGAAAATGGCTGCATCCTCCAAAAAAGCCAAAGGATCCTGGTGTTGTGCATTAGGCAGTGTACAAAACCCAAAAGCCACAGGGCTGCTTCTGACTTGGCATGTTGTCATGGGGCATTAACAATTCTGCCTGGGAGTGCTTGTAGGGGAAGCAAGAGATTGCGCTTGCTGAGAATAGGGTGAGAATTTAAAGGAGGGAAAATCTAAGCACCAATTTTTTGATTGAGAATGGTGAGCTCTGGAAGAAGGGAGGGGGAGTTTCAGGAGTGTGAGTGGTTGAAATATTTATATAAATAATGCATCATTTATGTGAAAAGAAACAAATTGGATGTTTTCTTTCACTAGTGTCCTGGTTTGAAAAGACAGGTATCTGCCAGGGAAAGCTGGAGTTTCCCTTAGAATGGAGAATGTGAACCCCTCACCCCCCTCCAAATTTTAATTTTGCAATTAAGGGTTTTCAGGCAAAGATTTGGGAATAGGAATAACAGTTCTTTACTAGGAATATTAACAATACAAATGTAGTAGTAAACAAACAAGCAAGCAAGCAAACAAGCAACAATCCTAGAAATCCTGACAGAGTCAGAGCTACAGCCTGACACCCACTGGTGAGGGTGTTGGAAGCAGTCCAAAAGTGAGTCCTCCTGGAGCGGCAGATGCGGTTCTGTTGGAGTAGAGATGATCCTGTAGCAAAGGGTCCAGTGATGGTGAGAAGGATCCAGTCTTCCTCCGGGAATCCAGTGGAGCCAGATACCTCATGTTTCTACATCTCAGTTTTTATCTAGGTAGGAATGGTTGGCTCCCCCCACTGGGTGGAGCATCTCACAATGGGGATGATAGAATATGTTGTGCCCTTAAGTGAGCCTTAATGGCCCATTAGCAGAAAATATCCCCCTGGAGGGAGGATGGGTGGTGAAAGAGATAAGAAACACTGCCCCACCTGGTTTTAACAGTTGGCCCATTATCAGAAGGCATCTGCCCCCCTCCCCCCAGAGTTACAAGAGATAAAGAAAATGACATCTCCCCAACTGCTTTCAACAGATGAAATAGAATACACATTTTTGGTTCCATAACCCAAGACAAGTAGCTAAAATCCCTCAACCTCTCAGGTTGTGTTTGATGCTGCCTGCAGAGTTAGGATGACAGTGTAAGTGGCAGAGGATATTTGCAGTTTGTGGAGAAAATACAAGGGATTTCAGAGCAGCCTGGTTTTACAGTAAGACAAGAACAGATCTGCTTTCCCTGCAAGTGAGAGGTGGGTCCCTTTTCGGAGCTTTCAAACAAGAGGCAGGGGAGGAAACTGAGCCTACATACACTGTCTGTGACTAAAGAAAGGAAGCTAATGAGCATTCATGGAGGGAGCCATGGGGTTAGATTTGCCCTGTTTTCAAAACAGCTGTTTAGATTTTGATCTCTTTCACGTAAACTCATGGGTTGCTGTGATTAATCCCAGGCTTTTTGCTCTGCTTAGTGCCCTAATAAACATATAAATTAGCTCGTTTCCTAAATGTTCATTAGCCATGAGCTCAGTTAAATAAAAAGTACCAAATACATGTTCACTTGAAGCCTCTGTTGCTCACTCTAGCACTGCTCAACTTCCAGGGTGAGAATTGATCACCATCTGCCATGATGTGATTGATACACAGCAGGATCTGCTCCAGAGCTGCAGTTTATGAATTTCTTACTGTGTTGAATCATTGAAGACTTGGATGTGCCACATCTCTGAGAGGAGCAAGAGTTAAGCTTTCCAGGAGGCAGATGCAGGGTTGGTGAGGGCACACCTTGAGTGCCCTGCTTGAGAGCTGGGGAACCGTGAAGCCCAAATGCTATGCCTCCCAGAGCTGAAATTACCGAAAAACACAGGTCTTGTGTTTTGTACCTTGCCAATCACTTGCTTAGTGCCCACTTAGTCATCCCTCTCTACTTCATGTACTGATTTACACTTGTGCAGTGTGGCTGTAAAATACCTTAGTTCTTTACGGTTTGTCATCATACAGTTGGAAATAACTAGACACGGTACAGAGAAGTGGAGAACTAGCACAAAATGTGTGCCATTCCTCCCACTGTGCTGGTGCTGCCAGGTTAGGATAAACCTGAAGTAAAATTTTTTGTTGAAGGTGAATGCAGGAACAAGACCTTTTGACTCTGTGATTGTGACACTCATGCTTGTATTAAATTTCTCTGAATTTAACTGCCGTACTTCTGTCTAATCTTTGATTGGTTTTGTCCTGCATTTATAGTGAAACATGATGGAAAAAGAAATCAGTGGAACAGATTCTATGCTAACTCTTTCTGTTGTAAAAACAAGCAAAATATCTTTTGGAATTTGTCAGTCTTAGAAGTAGTTTAATATAACCTGGTTCCATTTATATTATGTTAAAATAGCCTTATTCTGTTTTGTTTCTATTCTATGTAATCTGAAATAATTTTTAATTACTTTGTATCGACTTCTCACCAATTTTCCTCACTAGTAAAATGAAATCCACGTACAGTTCTGAATTGAAATAATAGTTCAGTACTTCTGAAAAAAGATTGAGGTGTTTCTTTTGAGATGGGGTGATTGGTTGGTTGGTTAGCTGCTGATGTTGACATTTTCATTCAGAACAGAAAAAAACCCACTATTAGAATTTCCCATGTGGCAGAAGATCCACCTTTTTAAACAACTGAAGTATTTATTTAGTATTTCCATTAAGGTTCTTGAAATATTGTAGTTATCAATTGTAAAACTTAGTGTTGGAGGAGTATCTTTTTAAAATGGATAATGTGGGTCTTCTCAATTGCATTTTAGTTGAAATTAATCTGGAAATGTCTACCTGAAGGGCATGGTGACATATCCTTCCCAAGGCTGCCATTTGCTCATAGCCAAATAGGTTAGCTAGTGTTGGGGAGGATGAAGCAGGAAGGTCCTGCAGAAATGATTTATTGGTGAAAGATTCTAAGAGTGTAAAACCTGCAGAAGAGATAGAGTTAAAAGCAAGATTTGAGCTATAGAATGTTAAGCAGGAAGATGGTGATAAGCTAGCTGAAAGCCAGGGTCCTGGTAATTGAGCAATACCCCTCCCCAGACAAAGGGGGTTGGGCCCTGCCAGGTAGCAAATAAAAGGTGGTTTTTCAGGTTTTTAGTATGTAGATTAGTATGGTAATGTAGTAGTTCTCATAGGCTCTATGTAAATTCTGTAGGTTTTGTATCCTGTACTGGTTGGTTGGTGCTAACCAGAATATTCAGTATAGAAAGAGAAAAAATGTAATGTAACAGGAAATTCAGCCTCTTAGGCGCTTGGACCTTTCCTCCTGCTGCTCCCTTCCCTTCCCTTCCCTTCCCTTCCCTTCCCTTCCCTTCCCTTCCCTTCCCTTCCCTTCCCTTCCCTTCCCTTCCCTTCCCTTCCTTCCCTTCCCTTCCCTTCCCTTCCCTTCCCTTCCCTTCCCTTCCCTTCCCTTCCCTTCCTTCCCTTCCCTTCCCTTCCCTTCCCTTCCCTTCCCTTCCCTTCCCTTCCCTTCCCTTCCCTTCCCTTCCCTTCCCTTCCCTTCCCTTCCCTTCCCTTCCCTTCCCTTCCCTTCCCTTTGCTTCCTCCGGACCACGCTTCAGCTGGTCCTGGTTAGGTTGCCTTTCCCCACGACCAATAAACCACGTGTCCTAAGAGCATCCCGGTCTCCGGATATCTCTGATCGAACCTCACGGCAGCCCGATTCCAATAAGCAGGTGCTTTGAAAGGAACAGCAGTGAAAGCCACTATTAGGTGAATAATGCTGGGGCATGGCAGAGTTCCCTCATGGCAGAACAGGGCCTTCCCTTCCATTTCTCTCTTCTTCTTGTATGCACAAGTCTGTATTTCTTGCTGTTTCAAATCTTGATTATTTTATTTATAGAGTTTGTTTTTCTCTCATTATTCTATTCTGAGTAGAACATCTTATTCCAAGTAGCACATTTTATTTGGAAAAGCTATAGCTAAACAGAAAGGCTGCAGATTCTGATCTATGACTTCTTCATCATTTTGCATCATGCAATCTTTTATATTTTCAAAAAAAGGCAGTAGAATGATGCCTACTGTTGTATTCCTCTGGGGAAATGGTTTCTCCCCAGAGACCCCCTGAAGTTTATACCTATTAGTTTGACCCTGTTCTCCCCTTATCTCTGACCTATTGGCTTGGTGCCAGCTATCTATCTCGAGACAGAGAATAGATAAAAACCCATGTTCTTCCTTGTTCGGGCTCCTTGGCCTCGGGAACCCCTTCGGGAATAAAGCCTTGGAATGATGCCTTGAGGTAAGAGCCTCTTTTGAATCTTTTACCCTATCCCTTGAAGTTATTCCCCACAAAAGCTCCCCAGAAACTGAGCGAGCACAGGAACCCAGGGGGGCAGGGGGGAGTACTTCAGCCTACTACATATGGAGTGGGCTGTATAATTTTGGCATGAATAGGTGATGTGCAAGGAGTATAAAAATCCAGCTTGTGTTTACCACCTAAATGCTTTAATGTATGTAGTGCATTTTCTTTATAGAATGTTTAACCTTTGTCTTCGGTGCCATGCCAGTATTTAATTTTAAAAAGCAGCGCTTAACAGGGGTGGGCTGGAATGCATGTTATAACCAGAGCTCCAATAGGTATTATTAATTAATTTACAATTAACTATTTTTATTACTAAATAGTTAATTAAAAGTTACTTGTTAGTATTTAACTAGATATTTAATGGCTGAGGTCAATATGACCATTTTCAATATTAATTTTTCTAGTAAACTGTAAGATGAGTCCATGTATGTGTGATCTATTAGTCCATGTTCCTGGTACTTCTGCCTGCTCTTCATAACTGCATCTCAGAACCAGCTGCTTGGAAATACTGTTGGTCCCACTCAGGAATTGGAATGGCAGTTTTTCATTTGCTAATTACATTTTGGCAGCCTCCAGGTCTCACTTTCTCCTCTCTGACATAGCTCTGCCACTAACATGTTCAGGAATCTGATTTTAATGCCTTATTTACTTGGTACGCCCTGTGGGCGGCTGGTTTAGTCTCAATTTACATTTTGCATAAGTAACTCTGAGCTTTGAGGGCAATGAGCAATTCACTCATTTCACTCGATTCACTCAGAAGTGGCAGATGCCACTTTTCAGAAGATGTGCACTTGGCTGGCATGGAGCTCATGCTTTGCTTATCTGGGGCTTCAGCAGCCCCAATCCCAGCATTGCAAGAAGTTGAAGTTAGTGTTTGATGGGTGGAGGCTGGAGATATGAAGTATTGGGGTGTGAGGAGGAGGCTGCTGATGGTAGGGAAGATGGTAGGAAGTGGCTAGTGCCTGCCTTTGGATCCAGGTCTCAAAGGCACAGGGGTAGAGATTGGTGCTAGAGGAACTACAGGATTTGGGAGTTAAAAGGATCCCAGCTGTGTGTTTAAAGGCTTGCTGGATCCTGGAAAGCAAAATGACCACAGTACAAGTAGACTGCAGGGTTATGGATAAACCTAGAGGTAAATGAGGGAGTATTGTCAGAGGCTGTGAATGCAGGGGCTATATTGTCCCAAGATTTTATTCTGTATCGTTATGTCTCCTGGTGGTTCAAATAAAAGTGATACTTGTCCATAAAATAAATTTCCAGCAGAAATAGTAAAATAACAGAACAACCTCGTTGCTCAGTGCAGCAGAGTAACTTGTGGGTGTAGCATCCCTCATGTCACAGTAAAGTGGAACTGCTCATGATTTTCTGTGAGCTTGCATTCACTGGGCTTTGAGGGTGTGAAGGTGCAGGAGAGAGCAATAGGAGGAATTCTGAGCTGTTCTCCCTGCCCAGTTCAGTACAATGCCTTGCTTCCCTGAGGTGGCCCAGTGCAGCCTCATGCAAAGATGTGCCACAAGCCTCCTTCCAATGTTAGACACAGACTTGTGACCGCAGTAATGACATTCTCTATGAGCATCTGCCTAAGTGGCTCCTGTGGTGGCTGCAGAGGAGGAAATTGGCTCTTCTGGCTCAATCCAATGCCTCTGACATGGGTGCATGAAGATCTTCAGTGCACAGTGTAATGCCAACTTACTGCTCCTTCTGAGCTTTGGGATCAAGTGGAAGGAGTACATGAAAAGACAGAAATTAATTTGCAGGCTTCAGAGAGATTTACAAGTGCAAGTATCTGTATGTTTGTAATTGTCTGGGCTAAAATCTATTCCTAAAGACTTAACACTAACTATACCTACTCTGCTGTAAGCATTCAAAAAGTTTTTGTCTGGCTTCCAGTAAGAAAGGCCGTGTATAATTCTGATTAGAAATTATTCTAGATTGCTGTTATAATTTAGTAACCTCTGGTAACTGCGAGCATCTCCAGCTACTGTTTACTGACAGCTTTGTATTTATTAGCTAATGGCAACCATGGAAATAACAAGCTTTGTCATTTCACTTGTGAGTTTGTAAGGAATAAGTGATTCATCTTTCGAAAGAGCTAAGGAGTGGATGCTGAAACATGCTTTATATATGTAATTTCACCTGATCTCTCAGGATGAAGTGATGCATCTGTTGAATTGGCTCCAGTCAGGTCCAGTCACTTTGTTCTTGCTTTCTAAAACTTAATGTTGAAGGATGGAAGCATTATGTAAGGTAAGAAGTGAATGCAAACAAGTCTTTCAGTATCACAAAAAGCCAGCATTGCTTCTCAGAGAAAGAGTGGAAGAACAAGGCAAAATGCCAGCATGAGGACATAAAGTGAGATGAACTACAAATTTCAATGCAATCAAATCTTGTTTTCCTGACACGTTTGCACATTTGCAAGAAGATAAAACAAAATCTAAATTTCAAGTTATGCAAGAGATTCAGAAGTAATAGTTCAGATGTAGCACATTTCAAGGAATTGATTTTCAGCCAGACTGTTACCATAAAACATAGTCAGGTACAGGATAGATTTCTGCTACTTCTTGCATTGGTTTTTTATAGCTTTGTTTTTGGGGTTTTTTTTGGTTTTTATTTTTAATAGTAAACCAAAGGCACTTTTATGAGATTGAAGTGTTGTGGTGTGCAGAGTTTGAAGTCAATATTCAGCAATTGATCTTGTCAAAGCTCAAAAAAGCCTTGAATTCTATAGGAGTTCTGATATTCCAGCAACCTATTTAAAGAGGAGACTAGAATTAAACTAGCCTTATGACAGGAGTGCATATGGTGTTACTGTCTCTGTGTGATCCAATAAATGTGCTTAAGTAGTTGCCATGGATATGCCGTGGCTCAGCTTGTGCCTCAGGAAGGGGTTGGACCTAAACAGGAGCTGGCACTCCCTCTGAGGAGTATAAGTACATAAAACTGCAGGTTTTGTCTGTACTTTAAAACTGAAAGTAGCTTTCAGTACTCTTCGAGTACAGTTGGCCTCATCTCACTTCAACTTTCTGTTGAAAAATCTGTTGCATGTAGAATATGGTAATATATTTCTTCAAGCAAAGAGAATTAAACTAGAAAATATAGCATTAAGAGTTGCTTTTTATCCAGGAAGGCTAATAAACATGCCCATTGTCTTCTCCTGTGCATTGCTGGTAGAAATTCCACACATTTGAATCCTACCAATGAGATTTTCTTTTGCTGTAATACTGGGAATTTGCTATCCTACCCCAGACACACTGTGGAAACAGTGGCACTGGCTGCTGTCAGGGCTAGCATCTGCAATCCCAATCAAGGGGAGCTGAAATTGTCTCTCATTATGATAGTGTGGTTTCGTAGTTTCCTGACTGACACTTAAAGCACTATTTATTGCTAAAACAGCACAGCAGAAGAGGCAGAGGAACTCATGAAATGGGAATTGAGACTACCACATAGATATCAATGGGAATAAATTGCTTGTTGTTCTGATGCAGCTAATTGGTATTTCTGTGAGCTGTTTCTGCACTGATTGAAATGTTGAAAGTGAAACGTTATAATGAGAGGGTTCTGCCTTTATTTGCCAAATCACTCAGCTTTGTAGCCTGCTACAGAAATGGTGCTCTCCCACACTTGGACTTAGTACTATAGGAATTACCTGTCTGTGTAACTTTTTAATTTTAATCCTGCATCTTACCTAAACAGGAGAGAAAAATATTTCTTCCCTGTTTTATCTCTGTATTCAAGATCATGGGATTAAAAAAGATGTCCTGGATGACCAAGTCCTATACCTTGCTGTCATAGCCACCACATCCTACAATCCTCTTTGTAAATGTATTTATTCAATCTTAAATTGGCTTACTCGTCTCCAGTTCCTTTTCTCCTGGCTGTCCCAGGACATCATTGCTCTACTGATCTTCCTAATTTTCAGTTTAAAATCAGCCACTGTATTCCCATTTCTTAGGAATTGTCTTTCATCTTGAGCAGCACTTACTCCTCACAGCATTTCATGTGTTTGTGGAAAACACTCTGTCCTGCCTCCCAGTCCCTAATTTACAAGGCTGATTGCACAAGGGAAATCTTTAACTCTCTTTTTGGTGAGGTGGTTGCTCTGCTTTCCACTCCCATTCACCTTTTTAGCTTGGATTCTTCTTTTTTATCATTATTATTATTATTGTATGGATTACCAGGACTGCAGAGTACCAGCTCTAAAAGAACATTGAAAATAAAATTGCCTTTCATTTCTAAAATTTTTGGAATGCACTGTCTTCTAGCATTTTCTAATGTTGCCAGAGATTTGTAAGCTGCTGAAGAAAAATATGCGTGTCATGGGAAACAAGTGCATGGCTTGTTGCTGAGATGGGAGATAGTGTTTCCTTTATGCATTAAGGTGGGAACAGAAAATGCTGTTCCTGGTAAATGTGAAATATATCTGTAACATTGGTAAGCTTTCAAATTACAATTTTAGCCATTGAAGCAGATAACAGTTTTTCTTAAGATGGAATTGAATGCATGGTTTTATCTCTTGCTCGCCAGATAAAGTTGAGTACCTGATTCCCTGGAATTCCTGTTTTCAGAAATATTATCTGGCTTTTCAGCTGTATTCTTTGCAGAAATGGTGGTGTTGGAGCAAAGGCCAATCTGGTTGTGCCATGATACTCAAGGGGCAACTGGAGCTCACTCATCAGCCAAATCATGTCAAAGAAATGCTTTTCCCTCCTCTTCCCAAACTTCAGTTTTCTGGGTTTCTGAGATTCAAGATAAGCTTATCATAGTTCTGCAGCAGTGTTTTCTTCTACACTTTCATTTACAAATTAAAAAAAAAAAAAAAATCACCTAGCCTTACTAGGCCTTGAAAAAAAAGTTTTATTTTTAAAGAGAAGTGTATCTGCTTTCTCAAAAGTACACAGCTCTTCTCACAGCCCAGGCTAGGCCCAGATTACCAGATTATAGTAAGAAATTATTCGTGAATAAGCAAGTACTGAAGCGGTCTCTGCAAGCAATCTCATCAGTACAAAAACCCTCCACCAAATCCCAAATGTAGCCCCCTCAGCAAAGAGAACCAAAAAATTTTCCCCCAAACCCCCTTGGTGGGATGAATGCGCAACTAGAGAAATGGTAACTAGGACATTTCTCTAAGTAGATAATTTAGCACTTCATAAAGAAAGTTTTCAGAAACTTCATGCATTTCCCCCAGACTTGTTACCTGACTTATTGCAAGAGCATTACTGAAGTTAACCTTGGGCCAATCTTCTGATTCCCTCAGAGGGACTGTGACTGAGCAAACTCTCGCTCCTCAGGCTGTGTAACTTCATGTTCCTGTGTGATTTTCTGTATGGCAACATCAGGATGAGTCACAAGAAGTAAAACAGATAAACCTGAATTGAACCCAGTCACAAAGACAAATTCAGCTCCTTGTATAGCAGTAGAATAGAATCCCTCTGTGATATAAAGGATTAAGGTAGTTTAAATACAGCACTAGTACTTTTTGTTCAGTAATTAATTTCTGTAATTCCCTAACATTTCAAACATATGATTGTTCAACATATGAAGGAAAAAACAGATGAAAATGTGGTAAGTGGTGATTATCTGCACTCCATTTTTTTCTGAGCAAAAATGTCTCAAATGGTTATTAAAAAGTACAAAGCATTATCAGCTGACAATCACATGCTTTTAAAGTACTAAAATAATTGTTTTGGCAACAATATTCAGAAATAAGACATACATTTTGTGGTGGATCATGTTAGGGGGTTTTGTGGTTTGTTTTTCTTGCTTTTTAATTTTTTTTAAATTTAACCTTGAGGAATGAATTCTCAAAATCCTCACCTAGTTCTTCGCTTCCTTAGTGGTTATGGGCCAATTTTCCATGACTGTAATGAGGGCTGAAATAGCCTGGAATAATGGAATAGGGTAAGCCATTTGTTCTTTAAAAACTGGTTTTGGTGGCTCTATTTCTGTGAGCAGCCAGTTATTCTCTTTACAGGGTTCATTTCCCTGTTGCCCCATACAGTTATGTACAGCATTAGTAGTTGAACTTTTTATTACAAACTTAGAGAATCTGATCATCCTGATGCCAATTTTTGGATAAATTTTGGTGAAATTAATTCTAATTTATACGTTGCTTTGTAATCTGCTTGATGCTTTTCTCAAATGACATTGAAGAATTTAACCATGTAATATCTGAGCTGGGTAATGTCTGCATTGTGATTGATTTCTTTTTCATTATTTTTATCACATAAATTCAGCTACAGAACATACATTAATGTCATAAACTTTAAAAAAATGTTTTTTGAGCTTATTCATGTAATAGTGGTATAAATCATTTATGCATATTCTGATGCTCTTAGAATTATTTCTACAAGAAGTAATAAAGATTGTATGTCCCTGAGAACAGAGGAAGCAGTCCCCAGTAGGATTGTCTGTTGCATAAAGCTCTATTCTGGGTGGGCTTTTAAAATATATCTAAGAAACCATCTTTCAGAAGTTACTTTTAATTTGCATTTTTTTGGATTTCGTACTCCTGCTTCTTGCAACTGGTAAGTTTTCAAAAAGATAGTTTTCAGAATATTTTTCAACTGAGTAAATTTCATTAATTCTTTACAATAAAGCTGCTGATTAAATGTCAGTTTTTAAGCATGGGGGCCCCAGCTCTACAAGCAGACTTTTGGGAGCTGTGGAACAGTAGCTGTAGATCGTTCCTATTTGAAAAAACCCAAAAACCAAGGGTTGGCACATGGGAACACTTAGTCTCTCTTAGTTACTCTTTAAAACCTTTCTTGCTTTCCTTTTTATGAGAGAATGTAATATGAATGGCTGTCAGTGCAAAGGCTTCCACGTCTTGCACAAAAATCAAAGCCTGCTTCATTCTTACCCTATAATTGCTTTTAATTAACTTGAGTTTCAATATGTAAAATATAGGTGAGATTTAAAATGTTTTCTAATTCGCTTTCTATGTTTTACATTGGATTAGTTTTCTTCAGTTATTGGATGGATGGAAAATTACTTATATATGTAAAATTTAAACCTGTGTGGCATAATAAAGCAGAAACACAAAAAATGAGTGAGATAAATATTGGTAAATCACCGAAAAACAATTTTTCATTTAATTATGTTCAAAAATCACATGAATTGAATATATAGCGAGTCTGTCTCTGTTCTGCTATAGTGTTTTCAATTACAAGACTGTCATTCACAACATTTTACAATTAAAACTTATATAACATCCCAAAATCACAGAATTTGCTTCCTTTAGTAAGGAATATAATACAAAGCTGCGTGGCCATTATCCTTAACTGTAAGTTTCTGTACCCCTTACAACATGGAATTTGGGAGAGTAGTGTGCTTTAAAGCAGAGAGGCCATTTTGAGAACCTATTTTTATCAATACAGGGAAATGCTATTGTGAGCACATGAAGGGAAAAGTCTGCTAAATCCAAGGAGTATTTTGCTCCTAGAATTTTGGAGAGTGTGCAATAAAATGTGCATCTCTAACAAGAAAAATATCTGAGGAAGTAAAATCAATGAAAGATAGCGCTGAGGCTTTCCAATACTGGAAAGTACTAAATGTTATAAGGCCCTAAAGTTTTCTTTCAGATTAATTTGATAATAAATTAGATCCTGGTTTGCTATGGTCAGAAAAAGATAAATCAATGGTGGCTGAAGCAGCAGCCAAATTACAGGGTAAGAGCTGCCATGATGCAAATACATGTATCTCCCTTTCCAGGCGTTAATTTAGTTGGTACAGACTTAATGCTTCCTGTGATGCTATGCGGACCTAGCCATAAAATGTAGCTATTTCTCACTGATACCTTTATTTCTGCCCCGGAGGCTCTACCCCACCTCCAGCACAGCCAGCAGGCACAGCCAGACTGTTTCCTCTACATCCCATTGTCATGTATTTGTCATCTCAGTGTTGACATGAAAGAGCTTTAATTACCCTGACAACTGAACATTCCGAAACCCAGGGCACTGCTGGATGTCACACTCTACCTGCCTGCACATCACTTACTGGAGCTAATATGGGTCAGGGCAACAGCAGAACTAAAGCTGATAAGATTTGCAGCTGTCCTGAAGGGATGTGCAGGAAGGCAACTGTTTTGTGGGGGATGCTGAAGTAGTAAATACCTGCTGCAGTTCAGATTCCCCTGGAGGTCCACATTCTGCACCAGCAAGAGAGAAATTGGATCCCAACAGTTTTCTTCTTTTTCTTTAGCTAAAGAAAAATAGCTTTTTATGTGGCGCAGCATTAGCAGCTTTGGTGAGTGGTGTGGGATGAGAGTGGATAGGAGCAGCAAGTAAAGGCACAGGGTAAATGTGGGCTCCTGGCTTAGTTTGCAAAGCAAATTGGCATTTGTCTTTATAGATAACAAGTCAGATAATGAGCAGGACTGTGGGCAGGTAACATAACTAGGAGAAGCAAGCAGGATTATGGAGGAAGTTACTATAGGAATAAAAGAAGATTTTCCAAGTGGAGACAGGTAAGACTTTTATTACTTGGAGTTATCACCCAATGTGGAATCTAGGTTGACAGAATAAATGGCTGAAAACCCAAAGACAAGGGGGAAAACAGCAACAGCGCACATTAGAAACAGTGAAGTCCTATTAGGAATGAGCAACGTCAGTGGGGTTTGTGAAGGTTTCAAACATCTGTGGTCTGATAAGTCAGACTGGAACATTCAGGGAAACAAATTTTCAGACAAATGTAATAACTTGATTTTTTTTCCTTTGGAAGTATTCTGATCAGCCTTTCTCACTCCAAAGAGTTTTCTGCTTATGGGAGAAAGAAGGAACTCCAGAAGAACAGCATATTGAGTGTGAAAGTGATGAAGCTTCTCTTCACCATTTAAAAGGTAAAGCATCTTGAGCTGGTAAGAACAAAGTCTATTGAGTGATGACACTGAGGACTGTGATTACATGGAGAGAGAAAAAAGTAAAGGAGGAAATATAATGCTAAATAAGATGATGCTTCAGAGGAAATGTTTCAGATGATGTATACCTATGCTATTCTTTGCAAGCATTAACTGTCTTCTGTTATGATCAGTGTTAGATGAATCAACCCTGGAACAGATTAAAACTGCTACTATCCCAAGGTCAAGTGTGTGCATAAGAATTTTAGAGCATTGCCTTGCACAAGTGCATGCTTTTTGAAATTATAATTAAAATAGATGGTTTTCCTTTTATAATGAGCCAGAAACCCAGGAACAACCATAGCAGCTTGCTGGCTCCTCAGCAGGTGCTGAAGCCCCTTCACATGAGCAGGCAGTGTGGCTCTGCCAGCACAGAGATCAGTGCAGGTTAATCTGTTTGGCCGTATTATTGCTGCAGTCAATCTGGTTACCAGACTGAAGGCAGCTCAGAGACCTTTATACCCTGACACAGACTGCAATATTGCTGTTGGTTTCCAAGAACTCTTTATGAAACTGTTACAGTTAGTAGAGCTGTGTGTTGGCCTGGGAGCTATTTCCTCAGATACAGCATCAGCCAAATTCTGCATTTTGTTGTTTTGTAAGTTTGTGTGAAAGTTCAGAAGGAAGGAAAAAAATCAAGTGTTTTCATTCTTTAGCTTCACTTTTACCATCTCTTGGTGGAAAAAGCCTCTTGTCATTAAACCAGAGCATTTTTGGTGTGAGATGTGGTATGTCACTTCAAAACTTCATTCTAATGGTAAGTGCGTCAACAGATCCAAAAAAGACATTGTAGGGTTTTGACTGCAAGTAGCAAAGATTTGCACTGAGCTTTGCTTTAGTTTCTTTCAACATGTTAGAGACTCAGGACAGTAAAAAGGACCCCTGGGTGTTGGGAGGGTGTCGAGACAACAGGAGGAATGTGTTTAGTGGTGGCACATGGCTGGGAATGGGGTCAGACTGGCTACTGCTTTCAGCTGATCAGCACATGCTTGGGTTTTGTCACTGTTTCCCTAATTAAGGGAGCCTTTGGAGCTCTGGTCACAGGCCCAGGAAAGAACTGCCAATTTGCTGGTGACTTGCCAAATCTGCTGTGCCTCCAGATGGAGGAAAACCAAAATCTGTGTGATTAATAAATGTAGGTTATGCAAATGAGAGATGGTTGAATGAAACTGTAAGTGATCAGTGTTCTGTGCTCTATGTGCCCAAAGGAGCAAGAGAAATCCTTTCGATGTAATACAGCCTGGAAAATACAAAAAACAGTTGTAAAGCTGAGCTTGGACTTCTGGGGGTTCTTGACTTATTAGCCATCAAAAACTTTGCCTTCTCTATTGATTCAAAGTCTTTTAACACTTGCTTACCCTGAAGTTGCACAGTCTTGTTTCTGATCATGACTTGTTTTGTTTTTTTCAAGACTGAAAACAGTCTTGTTTTCTGATCATGGTTTAGGGGGATAAACATGGGGCAGGAAAAGTTACTAGGAGAGAAGTCACAGCAGACAAATGTACTGACAGCTGTGAAAAAATGGGTCCTGTTTTATACCTTCTAGTTGTTATTAGCAGTCTGTTGATGACTGCACGGCTCAAATGAAAGTAAGCCAGGATTACAGAACTGGTTTTCCAAACAATTTGCTTTGATTTTGCTTGTTCTAGCTACATCCCAAGGAAGTTTTCCTATTGCAGTGGCTGTGAAAGTTGATTTGTGGATGGCACAGAAAAAAACATTCTGTTGTGTAGCTTTGTTAAATGAATAACAGGTATTCAGTAGCCAAAACAGCAGATCAGAGGCAACCTATTTGTGTATGTCAATGATTTGAAAATGTATTTGAAATACAGCTTCTGAATAGTTGGAGACTTATCTTGATATAAAGTAAAGGCATTTGAATAACAGCATTATTTGTAAGATTATATTTAGTTTGGGAAAAGGTGAGATTTTACCAAATGTTCCTTTCAAACAGAAGCTGCCTGGGACTGACTGATCCCTGTGAGTCAGCCTCTACAACATTCACTGTCACTGACTCAATTGTACAGACCAACAGCCAAATCATATTTAGAGGAAAAAATATCCAAGGTGTATTGGTTGAATTTAGTTGCTTTTCTTCACCTGTATGCACTTCAATTTTAGGGGCAAAAAGTCTTTTAAACTGAAGAAGTTGTTAGTCTGTAGTCTATGAGAGAAAAGGAAGGAGAGCCAGCAGTATATAGCGAGCTGGAGGTGTTAATTCCCTTCATCTTTTCTGGGTATACAGGTAGTACACAAATTTTTAGAGTCAGGTAGTTTCCTTCCTGATTACACCATGTCCCGGTCAGCCCAAAATCTGTGCTTCACAGTCACTTCCTCCAGCTGTTCCGGGCACTTTCAGGGACCTTTCTCCTTGTCCTTGTGTATCATGTGTGTGGCACTACACTACTCTGCAAGTTTGAGTGGGATCTAGGCAAATAACAGGTCTCTGACCTCCATTTTTTTCCAGTCTCCATACATTTGCATACATCTATCTATCTGTCTCTTACTTTAAATGACCATATTTTTCCCCTTTGAGAAAAAAGAAATTGGTGCTATGTTTAATGTTAGTTCCGTTATTGTGTTTCAAGCTGACCATTACAAACTTCTTCATTGGGTGGCAGCCCCTTTGGTAGCCTTTGCAAAGTTCACTTTGATGGAGTGTGTCCAGAGCTTTGTTTAATACTGTGTATAGCCTGCATTAGAGTACAGTTGTCAGGGCATCTAGCAGAATTGAGACTCTAAATTTGACTCATCTTTATTTGGGCTTCACAGTTTCTCAGACATCTGCAGTGAGACCAGAGCTTTGGTACCTTCTTTTCAAATGTTTTCTCTCCTTAACCTTATAGTTTTTTAAGGTATGTCTGGCATCTGGGGTAGAAATGTGATTTTCCCCACTGTGATTTTCCCATGCACCCCACCTTTTTCTCTTGCAATAAAATGGCTTTAACTATACAGACTTGCTTTGGTTTTCCTCCTGAGAATCTTGTGCAGTAGGCTCCCTTTTTGCACAGCTGACAGCTGGGCCTGTGCTTCACTTGGCCCTAGGGCTGCCTGGGGTGTCTCTCCAGCAGCAGCTCGTTGGCCCGATTTGTGATTCCCTGTTCAGACAGAAAGGGATGGCAACAGGCATTTGTCTGGTTGGTTGATCTATGTGTTACAGCTGACTTCTTGTTCCCAGTCAGATGGGAAATTGTGCTGCCTGTCCACTGCTGGATGGTGCTGCCAAATGGTGCTTTAGACAGCTGCTGCTCCTAACCACAGAAGCAGACGGATGACAGATTAAATGAGGATGTATTTGATCTAATTTGGAACTTTCTGAAGGGCCTGTATCACTTCCTTGGTGATATCAATGCCCTAAAAGTTTGGAAGTGGTGCTCTGAGACCCCACCTTTCATGGGTCGCCTTCCTAGGTGGTGTGGGGCCCACACAGCTGTGTCAGCCCTTTTCCCCAATGCCACTGGCAGGAGAGCAGCCAGGCTTGTAACATCCAGGAAACGCTCTCCTCTGTTTCAAGCTCCTGAGAGAAGCCTGCTATTCCTTCAATTATTTTGCAGGATTCTCAAGGTTGGATACAATTCAGTCCCTTTGAGTACTCTGAGTGTTTAAATTATTCTGGGCCATGCCTGCACCTGCTTCTGGCTGTGCACAGAGATTATGAGAGTTAACTGCCACTTAAAAATCACTTTGAGGAGCAAAAGCTTTCTCTACTTTGTTCCTGTTACTTTCAATTAATTTCTGAACATCTGTGAGATAACCTTGAGAGAGGCTTAGTGGAATATAAAGGTTCTTGACAAACTGTTCTTAGGTGAAATAAAAAAGTAAGTTTTCTCAGAGATGAGAGGCATCTTCATGAGATGCTTTTCTTACTCTTAAACAATGGCCTTCATTGTCAGTGAGAAGCTAGTTTCTCAAAATAAATGTGTTTATCTTTGAACAATTATTACTGTAATTGCATTGTATCAGTGATATATTTTTTTAAAGCAGGGAGTTACACAATAAGGCAGCAGCTCAGTAAATGGAATAAAAAAGAGTGCAAGAGCTGAAATTATAAAATGTTAGAGAAATATTGGTTTTGTTGGTTTGGTTTTGGAGGAACTAAAATCTCACTGCTATTGAGTTATAATGTACATTCCAAATTCCCTAACTGATTATGCATAGGGGGTTTGAATCTATATGCTCCTTGGTATCACGCATCTGACTTCTATTAATAATTAGGACATGGAACTGGAGATGGAATTGTTCAAATCCTCTGGGCACCCTGTGTGGAGTAGGTGCCACAAGTGTGTGGGAGAATGAAAAGCTCAGGATTTGTTTGGAATGATCTTTTTAAACAAGCGGTGTAGTTTGAAAAGAATAAAAATTCATCAACTGGTACAAATTCCAAGCACAGTACTTAGCAATGGCATGGGGAAAGCTGGCTGTGGAGTCTGTGTTTAGACAGAAATGGATGGCAGTTTCCAGGGAAAACTGTAAAAAGAAAAATGCTGTTGAGGCATGTGCATGACATTTTTAGTGCATCTGGGTGGGAGATGAGTGAGTTGTTCTGCCTTATTAGGGCTTGTCCTAGGGGATCAGGTACCAAGTCCTAGAGCATCTGGGTACCAAAATCCAAGCAAGCTGTGCACCAATGAGAACTGTGTAGAGAGAGGAAAAGAGTGAAGACATGACTTGTGACAAAGATTAATGAAATTGATGATCTTCAGCTTGAAGAAGAGAGGATTTAGATCCTTTTCACTTAATTACAGACTGTTGCAGTGTGGAAGGGAACGACTTGTTCTGCCTAGCTGCTCTTGGTAAAGCAAGCATGAGCAAGCTTAAATTGAAGGAAATTAGAGAGTACTTCCTCAGACTTTTCAAAGGTAAAGATACAGAAATGTTAGCAAGGATTGGAAAGACTGAAATCTGTCAGGCTCTGAAGCCTTTAAGAACAAGGTGCAGAAATACATGTCAGGGATAATACGTAAGCTGGTCATGTCCCAGGGCACAGAAAAGGAATCCTTTCCAAGCTCACAGTTTGGCCATGAATTCTGGGTATCTTACTGCCTGTGAAGCTTCCATGTGTTAGGCAACAGTGATGAACAGGAGCATGAGCAGACTGGGTGATGCTGCTTGTACATGGTAGAATTTATCAGCTCTTGAGAGACAATAACTTTCCTATAGTCACTGTCCTGGTTTAGGGCAAATTTGGGAGAAAACCCCCGAAGGGGTTCCTCTGGAAGAGCAAATCCAAATGGCCCCTCCCCCCAGCCGGTCCGGAAAAAGAACTTCCTCGGAGAAAAGTGGAAAAAACTATTTATTTAACAAACAAAATGCCCACAAATGCAAAAAACTAGTAATATGAAACAATAAAACCTCTGCCCGCTCCGAAGAGAGATGGCAAACAGAGACAGTCCTTGCCGTGGGTGTAGCTCAGCTCACTCAGTCTCCCACCAGTCCTGCTCCCTCCGGAGGTCCAGGCCCCGGCGGCCGCAGGTGCCAGCCCTCGCTGCTCCTCTGGGTTTGTCAGTCCAGAGCAGATTTAAACAGTCCCAAGAAAAAGGAAAAAAAACAGTCCAGGGAGTCTTCTCTGCTCTAGCTAGCTAGCTAAAACTAACTAAAAGCACAGGAGATCTCTGTCCCACCGCTGTCCGTGCCTCAGACGAATGCCGGAGAGAGCGACATGTGGGAGTCAGGCCGTTTCCTCAAAACAAACTGCGCGCTGTTCTTTCTCCCCCTTCGCTCCCAGAACAAGTTTTAAAGGTACAGAACACAATATTCAGCACAAACAGAACAGACGATTGGGGATACAAGCAGCATAAAGTCACCCTACCACAGTCACTTATACACATCCCTAGCCCCCATCCCCAAAATGTGCTGCTTCACCTCCCTGCATTTGGGAGTTTGATCTTGAGTCTACAATTGCTGAGTTGCTTGCCATGTCAGCAACCACGCATCTCAAATGGCCTTTCTCATTCATGTCTCATTCATGTCAAAAACCAAAATTAAGGTAGCGAGTTATTAAAAACTTACTTGGGAAGTAAAATCTAACCAGGCTATGGTGGAGTTTGTGTCCTGCCTTCTATGTGCTGGTGTGTGCTTGCAAGTCTGCTTCAAGGCTTGTGTGTGCTTGCAAGTCTGCATGAAGGTTTGTGCTCCCAGGGAGCTGAAGCTTAAATCAAGTGTAATGGCTACTACTGGTTTTCAATTTTTATGCCTTCCAAAAATGCTGGGTTTACTCTTTTGTGGGGTGAGCACCTTTTGAAAGGTTCTTTCAGGCAGCAAGATAAACTCAACACAAACACTTCCTGGAATTCATTCTTTCCATTTAATGGATAAAGTGTCTAGTTCTTCAGGCTTATAGTATTAAGATATTTTCTTTTGTTATCTTTTTATTTAAACTGAACAATATTTCTAAGTTTTCAGTGAAGACTCTGAGTTCTTTAAGGTCTCTGTAAGAACAGTCAATCAGATTTTATATTGAAAATTTATTATTAAATGGGTAGGTGGCTATAAAATGCATAAAAATCATTGTTGGGTGAGCTATTCACTGAAATACCTGAATGAGTTGCTAATGTTTCACCCTTTCAATCTATTTCATGTGGTAAAGAAGAAAATATTTTTCATACTTTGATAACTGCATTCTAAATTCATAAAAGTACAAAGAAACAGAATTTTAAAAGCAGACTCACAGCAAAATAGGCTTCAGAGCTCAGTGGGAGGTATATGGGAAATTCAGGCTGCCTTTCACTCTACAGCTGGACCAAAGATAAGGAGTAGTTCTGTAATTGCTAGTGTAGAGTACACTACAGCACATTAACTTGTTTCTTAATGCTACATTAGTTTGGAGCAGGAATCCTCTATGGTTAAATAAAAATGGTTTGGAGTAGGTGAGGAGGTCAGCTATCCAGGGATAAGAATAAGCTAAAAAGATTCACTTTGTCTTTCCTCTGCAGGTCAGTGGTAAAATTGCTCCAAGTTCTTGACTTGCCAAAACCATCCTCAACTGCCCTGAAGTAAAACTTTAAATACCTGATGAAATCAAGGCAGAAGGTGAGTTGAATCTCCATGTGTGAGGACATCCTCCATGTTCCCTCTCATGCCTTTGCGTTACCTTATCTAGCTGTGTTTTCTTTGGCTTGTGTGAAGTTCATTCATTCTCCTTGGCAATGCCATGGCTCTAAGCAGTACACGGGATGTCCTTCTATCCCAGTCTCTCCAGGATGCCTTCATGTTTTCTTTTGCGGTTCCTCACAGAGAATGACTAACATCCCCTTTTTTCTACTAATTTAAAATCTGTTTTGTCACAGAAAGGTGTTGGTTTTACAAAGGAAATGGTTTCAGGCTCAGCAAGAGTGTGAGATTCTAGCTTGAGAACCAAGCTAGCTGACTTGAAAAATGAGTCTCTCACTCCAGGCACAATTCAAAATTTTTACTCATTTTTAGAATGAAATTCAGTTGAAATTTTTCTGAAGTTCTAAAAAAAAGCAAAAAATTGTCTATCAGTCTGCTGTTATCAAAACTGGACAAAATGGATGGAGTGCAGTGTTGTAAAAGACTATTTGTCCACATACTCTTAGCTCAGAAGTGAAAGGCTCTGAAATCATGAATATAAAGCTGTCAAGAAGCCTCTAGTCAAACATTAGAAACTGAGGTGAGTGATTTCAAATAAGCACCTGTGCTTGTCAGCAGCCATTTTTCTGCATACCTTTTTTTTCAGATGGGACATTGAACTGACGTCTAATTTTCCCCAGAACATATGGAGCAAGTTTGGTTATATCTTTTTTAAAATGTTAGGGTTTTAAACATTTGAAAAACCCAAATGACCATTACCTCTTGCCCTTGTTGGAATTACCAATTCAATGACTTTGTTTGACTTTTTTTGGTGTTTTTTCTGGAAGACATTTTGATATTCTTGTTGGGTTTTTACTGTCAGCTATATTTTCAGGTTGATCACTGTATCTTACCCAACAATTTTCCATTTGATGTTGAAACTCATGTTATGCACACCAATCTGAGGAAGAAAGAATGATTTTCTATGCTGAAACAGTTTTCTCTCTAGTTGAACTACAGTTTTAGCCCACACACATTTTTCTAGCCACAGTAATGAAATAGAAATACCTATGGTTCAATAACAATACAAATGTGACTGACAGTACTGAACGAATTAGGATAAATGTAGCAATTTTCTAACCATATTGGAATGTCCTATTTGATAATTAATCAGCAAGAGCTAAAATAAGGCATTTCTGTAGCTTTTATCATCATGGAAAAACACATTGGCTCTTATAATTGTTATTTTAATCTGTACTCTTATTCCTTACTCATTGTTTTGTTGATTCATTATTAAAAAAAAACAGCTAAACCAATTGCAGCCGTCCCTAGAAATAGACTGCACCAGTGGTATCTACAGAATGTAGATGGAGGTTTGTTTCCACATTTCTCTCTCTTTAAAATGGATCTTTTGGGTTTTTTTTTTTTACATTCAGAGTTCATTGAGAATTGCAACTAAGTCATGACATGGTATGGATAAAGTTCCCCACTCCCCCTGATTTTTTTGTAAACCTTAGATTTTGGTTGAATGAATGGGAATGAATCAGTCAAAAACCAGAGGAAAATGGGTGATCACTGGCCAAATAGTTTGAAATTTGCCTTTCCTCCCTGTTAGACTGAAAAAGTGGCTAATCCTGTTATGGGCATTTCTTTTCATTACCTTGGAGAAGGCAGCAACAGGAGGCTCTTTGGAGGGTTATTCCTGTTCCTCTTGGCAAAGCAATCAGTGATGGGGCTAGAAGGGGAGTATCACTGGCTGATTTTAAATATGTAGAAGACATATAGGACTTTGAAGAAGCTGAAGTTTAAGCAAAAACCTCTTTAAAGTCAGCAAAAGAAACGTACATGTTTTTATTCTTCTCCTGTCTTCTACACTCATATTCCCCTGACACAGCAAAAGCTTGAAAATCTAATTAAATAACTCTGAGCATAACTTTCTGATCAGGTAATATAAATTGCTGGGAGAGTTAGAGAAGCACAGTTGTTAATAAATGAGCTAATCATTCATTTAAGACCCCACTAACCTACAAAGATATTTAATATCAAATCTTGAAGCACAGGATGAAGAACAGTGAGTGTTAACATCTTCTAGAGTATTTTTTATTGGTTACAGCTGTGCTCTTTGCATTACAATTTTGGAGTCAAGCTCTGAAAACTCCAGCATTTTTTGTTTGTTTCAAGACTACAAGGTTTTATTATGCTGGTGGTGTTACTGAGAAACAGTACACTGTTTTTAAAAGGGCAATTTCCGTTGTGTGTGTTTGTGTATTTATGTATCTACAGAAAAAAAGGTGTGCCTTATAGAGTAGCAGACACATTTTAAATTGCTTTTTGAAGCATTTTGGCTTACTTTGAATTCCTTTTCAGGCTTTCTGAATGGAATTATTTCTTATTCTTGACAATTGCATCTGTGGGACTATATAGATGTTACTGAGAACACAGCTTGAGGAAAATGACCAAAGCTGTCCCGTTGAGATAAAGCTTCACAGATCAATTAGTTTTTCATTGTCAGCAGCGCTGGAGAGGGAAAGCCCCACTTGAGCTGGCTTGCTTGGTAACTCTGAAAGCTGTTACCTGGAAATGGTGTGATGATGATTGCTGATTTGCACAGTGCTACTGCCTGAAGAATTAAATGGCGAGGAGGCTGAAAGCTGTGCCTTTTCTCCTCAAGAGCATGCATGTCACACATTATTATGAACAGGTCCCTGCTAGTGAATTCTTATTTAGATTTAGTATTAAGCAAAACACCTGTGCACAAGCCCCAAGAGCCACTTTGGCAGTAATTAGATTTGCAATTGCTGCCCAGCAGCGCAAAGACAAATGTACCAATAAATAAATTCTACCAGCCAGCACCAGTGAAAACACTGATTTAGCCCAGCAGATGAAAATAGAAGAATTTCACCCAAACCTTTAATTTCCACAGCTGCCCAGGAGCAGGCATTGAGCCTTTCTGGAGAACTCTGTCCCAGAGGCTGGCCAGAGTGATGTGCATAGCTGTCATCTTTGCTGAAGCCAAGCAACTCATGGGCATCATGTGTTATTATGGTCTTTCTCCATCAACCTGTGGAAAGGAATGCTGCTTTTGAGGCCTGGGAACTGGTTGTTTTTTACCAACAGGATGTTCTTTTACACAGAGTAGAGGGTGAGTTTCTTTATGTAGATTCCAAAGGCAGAGAAGTTTCAGAAATTGTAGATGTGTATTTGTTTTCTTGCTATAAAGAAAAATAAAGACTATCAGTAGGAAAGAAACATAATTTATGTTCTTAAAATAATTGAAATGAGGAAATTCATCCTAGCAAAAACCAGAAATAAGCACTTTCAAGTTAAATATAATGTAAATTTGAACATTTTTTCCCCGTTAGTTTCTCTAAGAATTCAGTGGAATCCCTAATTTATATGCAAGTGGAATATACATGGGTTGTTTACATCAACAGGAGTATGGATGGAGGTTTGTTTTAAAGTATGGCAAGCTTAAAAATATATAAACCAGTTTTTAGAATGCAGGACCATATTTGAGATGTTTCTTAGAAGTAGAGACCTTGTACTCTGGATGTAAATTGAGGGAGCAGAGGGGGTGTGTTACACACTGCATGTGTTTATGGCTAAAGGCAAACCTGCATTAACTGAATTACCACATCCTCCAGTAAAGGAAAAGGAGATAATCAGGATGACCTTGCAGCTGCTGAAGGCTGGGAGTGAGTGTGCACAAAGCCTGTGCTCATTAGAAGCAAGAGCAAGGAAGGAAATGTAAAGAAGAGGTTGGCAGGAAATCGTGTAAGCAGCCTCCTGTACAGAGCATGCCTGTGCTAGCCTGGGAAAAGGCAGCGGTTCTGAGCATGACAGGGAAAATAGAAAATGATACCTTGAGGGACTTGTGTGTGTGCTTGTGACGCCCCTGAGGAACTCTGCAGCAGTCATAAAGTAGTGCTGGTTAAATTAATAAATAGTAAATGTTGTGTTAGTATGATTTCATTAGGAATTGGCAAGTAACCTACACTTTTTAAACAAGGTATCACCTGATCATGCAGTAAATAAGTATTGAGTTCCATGGCTGCTATTTTAACGTGTATATTTAAAGCTTTCCTCTTGTTTTGAGAACAGTAGCACTGGTTTTCATACCATGTCTATGCTCCTGTTCTACTTGCAAATTCCAGTGGTTTCTGAGAAAATTGGAAACATCAAATTGCTAAAATGCAGATGTAAACTAAAACTGGAATTCATTATTTGAATCAAGCTCTAATGTTCAGCAATTTAAAACTCCGATTACGCGAGGTAATTGGAGTTGCTTCCCCTGCTTTCCCTTTAGTCACTGTGGGTCTGTATTAAAACTAATTCTTGCGGAGACTCTCCTGTCACGGCCAGGAACACTTCATTCCTCAGCTGTGAGTGGAACAGAATCCATTTTCTTGCCTTCCTCTGGCACACTGGGACTGAACTAGCTGGAGATGAGACACAAGATTCCAATGGGACAGACCTTTGAGGAAGAACAAAGAATCCTTTTTCTGGTCTTTCCCTGACATTTTTGCTTCCATGTATGTGCTCAGCTTTGAGCATCTTCTTTGAGATGAGCTGGAAATCAATTTGCCCCACAGGGATCTGTCAGATTTTCACGTTCCTCTGAAACCTGGGGTGTGGATCTCCTGATGGAACTGTTAGGGCTTATGTCACTCAGTCACTTCTCTGCTACTGCTGCCACCTGAGGAATAATTGTCCTGTCCCTGTCTGGGAAACAGGAGCCTCCTGACAGCTGCAGCACTTTAGATCAAGTTCTCTGGGCTTTGTGTAGGTGAGTCAGAGGGAAACTAGAGAGGAGGTGATTTTCTTCCCTTGGATTTTGTGAGAGGATACATTGAAATGGATACACCATCATTTTCCAAAGACAACTTATGCTGCTATTCTGAACAAAGGCAGCTTATGCCCTTATCTTTCTCCAGGGACACTTTTTCATAGCTTGGAGCCTCCAGCCCCCCTTGTGGTCTCTGCAGAGGATGGTGGTGCTGTTGAACTGCCTGGGAGCTGTCCCCATCCGAGTGTGGTGGCTGAGCACTGAAAGCCAATTGCCTTGGATAATAATCCCTGTGAAGGGAGCAATCCACACCTCAGCTGGAGCTGTCACAGCTTTGGGGAGCCAGCACTGTGCTGCTGACATGGTGACACCCCATGAGGTGACAGAAATGCCACTGGCTAATGAGTTCGAGCTGTACAATGTAGGCAGCCATTAATGGAGGAAAGCAATTAAGTATCAGTAAGTTTTTCTGAAGCCACATTTGAGGTTGGATCTAATTATTTTTGGCAGATGGTAATTCTTTCGTATATCTTGATAATTCTGTACCTCTCCTTTGTGGTAAAATAAATAGCTGCAGTTGGATTTTTAGAAGAACCAAGGCAGTAGATGGGCTATATTGAACACCTATCAATAAAATGTAATTCTAAGCTGTAAGAATAATGGCCTCCAAGAGCAGAGCTAACATTCCCTCTTAAAAACTTTTTAATTAAATTAAATTCTTAAGTAATCTTTCAATTTAAGGAACAAGTGATTTTCCCCCCTTTAATTTAATGGAAACTTTGATTTTTGTGTGACAGAGATGAATGACTCAGAGTAACTATTTCTTTCCCATTTCCTTTTCTTTTGGTCCTTTTCTCCACATCCAAAGGAGAGCAATAGAGTTGGGGAAGGGTCTGAAGAGCAGTTGGGGAAGGGTCTGAAGAGCAGTTGAGGAAACTGGGGGTGTTTAACCTGGGGAAGAGGAGGCTTGGAGAGATCTTATCGCTCTCCACAACTGCCTGAAAGGAGCTTCTAGCCAGGTGGAGGTCAGTCCCTTCTCCCAGGTAACAAGTAACAAAGGACAAGAGGAAATGGCCTCAAGTTGCGTCAGGGGAGGTTCAGGTTGGATATTAGAAAAAATTTCTTCACCCAAAGGATTGTCAAGCCTTGGCACAGGCTGTCCAGGGAAGTGATGGAGTCACCATCCCTGGAGGTGTTTAAAAGATGTGTAGATGGTGGCATGTAGGGACATGGTTTAGTGCTGATCTTGGCAGTGCTGGCTTAGTGGTTGGACTCAATTTAAGGGTCCTTTCTGGGGACGAAAACACCATTCATGACCTTGAAACTAATTGCAAAGCAGTATCTGACCAGTCGGCAATCTCAAATTCTCTCTACTATTTTTTCTTCATGATTGCAGTCAAGAGACAAAGCAGGGACACATTTATGATCTGCAGCATGTGTGGAAACAGTGTACTACTGTGTTTTTTGGAAACTTGTAGGTAGAACTAAAAGTATTGGTGAACCCCTTCCTTACTAATGAGACAAGATGGACTCTAAGTCACATCTGTTAAAACACCCTTGCGGTGCTTAATAAAAAAAATCCAAGAGAAGGTGAAATGTGAATATTGCAGGTTCTCTGATCTGGAAAGGGAGTGTTCTCCCCCGGCAGCATTCCTGTCTGGACCCTGCTGTGAAGTCCCTAAGCTAAGGAAGTGTTCAGTTGTACCAAACAGGGTGCAGCAAAAATGTTGATGCATTTCTAAGAACTGAAAGAGTAGAATGTTTTCACAGGTTATTGCTATTCAACTTCTTTACAGGATTGCCAGGGTATCAGACCCAGCCAGCATGGGTTTAGGAGGGGTAGGTCATGTTTGACCAACCTGATCTCCTTTTATGACCAGGTCACCTGTCTGGTAGATGCAGGTAAGGCTGTGGATGTTGTTTATTTGGACTTCAGCAAGGTCTTTGACACTGTCTCCCACAGCATACTCCTAGATAAGCTGGCAACCCGTGGCTTGGACAGGAACACTCTTTGCTGGGTTAGGAACTGGCTGGATGGCCGAGCCCAGAGAGTGGTGGTGAATGGTACTGCATCCAGCTGGCGGCCAGTCACCAGTGGTGTCCCTCAAGGATCTGTACTGGGGCCAGTTCTGTTCAGTATTTTTGTTGATGACATGGATGAGGGTATTGAGTCTTTCATTAGTAAATCTGCAGATGACACTAAGCTGGGAACATGTGCTGATCTGTTGGAAGGTAGAAGGGCTTTGCAGAGAGACCTGGATTGGTTGGATGGATGGGCAGAGCCCATTAGGATGAAATTTAATAAATCCAAGTGCTGAGTCCTGCACTTTGGCCACAATAACCCCCTGCAGCGTTATAGGCTGGGGACGGTGTGGCTGGACAGTGCCCAGGCAGAAAGGGACCTCGGGGTTCTGGTCGACAGCCGGCTGAACATGAACAGCAGTGTGCCCTGGTGGCCAAGAAGGCCAATGGCATCCTGGCCTGTATCAGCAATAGTGTGGCCAGCAGGAGCAGGGAGGTCATTCTTCCCCTGTACTGGGCACTGGTGATGCCACACCCTGAGTATTGTGTCCAGTTCTGGGCCCCTCAGTTTAGGAAGGACATTGAGATGCTTCAGCACGTCCAGAGGAGGGCAACAAGGCTGTTGAGGGGCTTGGAACACAACCCATATGAAGAACAACTGAGGGAGCTGGGGTTGTTTAGCCTGGAGAAAAGAGGACTTAGAGGTAATCTTATCACTCTCTACAACTTCCTGAAGGGTGGTTGTAGTCAGCTGGGAGTTGGTCACTTTCTCCAGGCAACAACAGACGAAAAGAGAGGACACAGTCTCAAGCTGCGTCAAAGGAAGTATAGGTTGGATATTAGGAAAATAAAGTACTGGAATGGCCTGCCCGGGGAGGTGGTAGAGTCACTATCCCTGGATGTGTTTAAAAAAAGACTGGATGTGGCACTTGGTGCCACGGTCTAGCTGAGATGTTAGAGCATGGGTTGGACTTGATGATCTTGAAGGTCTCTTCCAACCTAGAAATTCTGTGATTCTGTGATTCTCTCAGTCCTTCCTGGAAGAAAATAACACCTGCCCTTGCAGATGAAGAAGCTGTTGAATGCCAAGATAATTTCCCAGCGTGCCTGTTGGGAAGGGATCATTCCTTTTTATAGGTTGATTTCAGTTGTGGGTTGGGAAGGGATGACTCCTTTTTATAGGTTGATTTCAGTTGTGGGTGACAGCACAAAGCTACCATCAAAGCTGCTTCTGCCAGAGGGTTGTTTTGATACAGACTTTTGTAGAAGTGCTCAGTAGCAAGAAAATTTGCAAAAAAATTTTAGTATTTCCAGCAATTTAAAGTATTTCCTAATGCTTTATGATTGACTTCAAATATGCAGAGGTGGGTATAAATGTAAAGCAGGCTAGCCTTATTACTGTTTGGGGTTGTTTGTTTGTTTGTTTTTTATTTTAAGAAAAAGAGATGTCAGGTTGTCATGGGAATATATGCTTTTAAAAACCAGAGATGATTATGTCTTCCTGTAACTGAAATTTCAAGTAGTATCTGATGAAGAGGCTGTCAACAGCTACAAATCTCAGGCAGAAATAAAAACAGTGATTCTTCAACTCAGCAGTGGGGAGGACAGCACCTAGTTCAAAATGAATGGAGCCAAGTGTTAAAATAAAAGCATCTTTCAGGGAAAAGGAGTCTTCCCTGAAAGCAGTGAGCTTATGGAATGAAATGACCATCATTGCGGGAGTCAGCAGTTCCCCAGTGTTCCACAGCTCTGTGACAGCAAATAGTATTTATTCTGCAGTCCTTCACCCCATGTGCAACCAATGACCCAGAGTATTAGAATAAGAGCAGTGCCCTCTTCATGGACAGAATCAGAAACAAATGTTGTCACAAGTATAGATGGTCACATTTCCATCTGGGAAACAGTTCTCACTCGTGTGCTGGAGGGCAGGTGTTGGAGCTCAGCAACCTTTCTGCACCATCACAGCCTCCTAGATGACTGTGATCTCACCAACAGATTTAAGAGGGCTTTGTAACCACCGGACAGAGTTAAAGGAGGTAATGAATAAGAAAGGGAATCACTTTGTAGCCATTCAAGAGAAACACTTCTGAGAAGTGAGCCTGCCTTTATAAAGTCCTGTGACATTTCAGGTCTAGGAAAAACCCTGTTTGTGAATGAAAGTGTTAGTGCATTGCAAGAGAGGTGTTTCTCTGGGGGATAAGTATGAAACATAAGCTACTTGAGTCCAGCCTAATAGTTCAAAACTTGTTTAACTCGTTCAACTTGGAGAAAACGGGAAACTTTAATTACAATTATGCAAACATAATGCTGTAAGGGTTATTCTTTCTCCTCTATAACTGACTGTGTTGACAAGTGAAAAATGTGTGGAGTTAATGCTTTCAAAATGGATGGTAATGGTAAGCATGTTCTCTTTCCCTGCTCTGTTCTCAGAGTTCATCTCTGTTGGTGGTGCTAATTACTCTCACATCTCCAAAGCATTGAGGCTACCTTATTTCCCATGTCCTTTTCTGTCTGCCTGACAATGTATGTTTATATTAGCTTTTATATGCAGACTTTTCAGGTGCCACTCAGGTGCCAGCATGGGAGTCCACTGCTGTCAGAGGGAATGAGGTAGAGTTATTTAAGCAGCCTAAAACCAGCCCTTCACTGGGCTGAGAGATTGAAGATTTACATGTGGTCAGTTATTTCCTCTTGTATCTTTTCTGTTGCCAAATATATTCAGTATTAAGGGGAATAAGTTTAGATAAGGTGCACCTGTAAAAACATGAGGGCACTGTGGAAAATAAATCTTCCAGTGAAGAACAGGAGAGTAATTAGAAGTGGTTCCAGGAGCCAGTTGCCATTGAAATCATACAAGTGCTGCTTCTGGCGAAATAATTTCAGCTGAAAACAGACCTAGCAATGCCTGCAGAAATCACTCATATTGATTTGTTGTTGTTAGCTGTTTTCAAAAGTTTGAAAAGTTAGAGAAGGAATATAGCCTCAAGGATTTGACTGTAACAGTGACTCTTGGGATTGGTGACATCTCCTGGGCCTGGCCTATGTGAAGCCTGTAAGGCATTGCTGAACACCTGCTCTTTTCATTGAGTTGCTGCTGCTGGCAAAGTGAGAGTGATTCTCTCTTGAAATGAATGATCTGTAGATATCTTCTCTATAATTTATTCTGAGCTGCCTTTTCTTAGTAAAAATAATAATTTGAAGTTTGGAAGGGAAGTTACCATAGGAATAAAAAGGTTTCATGATCAAAACCAAGTTTTCCCTATTTCCTGGCAGAAATGGCATCTGCATGCATACAAATATTGAGGTCAGAAGCAGCTGGCAAATTCAAATTCTTGGCCTTTTTTTCTCATTTTCCAGTGTGACAGGAGCATTGCTGATTGTAACTGGAAGACCCCTGGAATCCCTGTTGAATTTATTGCTACCCACAGGTGATCAAAACCTGATCCTTCTGCTTTGTAAAAGTCCTCATTGTTTGGCCTTAGCAGTGGTCATCCATATACTGGTTACCTCCAGTTGTATTATTTGATGTCTTTAGGAAAATGGTATCTGTTGCACACAGGAACCACACAAAATGGCCTGACTCTTTCAAAACTCATTTTCCAAGAATATACTGCTGCTACGTTCACAGTCCTACCAGGATGTCCTGGCCAACTTCCAAAGCCAGTTTAGGATCTTGCTCCTAACCTTTAAAAAATTTCATAATTTCATAAGGTAATGGCATCAGCCATGAAGGTATATTCCTGTAATAATTTAAATCCTAATTTAAGTCTCTGTGCTTTGGCTGCTGTCTCAGTGGTAGGGTTGAAATCCATGAATCCACAAGACAACTATGCAGCAGGGCATGGGAGGCAAAATCAAGATCTTGTTAGGCCATGTTTGCCACCAAAGCAATTGCTTCCTGAATTGCATCTGAAAATTGAAAACAAAGCTGCTTTGAATTGTACATCAACAATTGTTGCCACATCTTTCTGAGACATGAAATGAAAATGCTGTGGGTTGTTTTTAAACTTGAGTGCCTATCAAGCCTACTCATGTCTCCAAATCCCCCAATTAAAGGATGGTAACTTAGAGTTTTGAGAAGCATTGGAAACTTGTGTATATATTTGTCCCTGATTTTTTTTACTGGAAAAGGTCTTGAAAGACAAAGCCAATAGTTACATGGCACTTGAAAGTAGAGTGCCTGGAGCACGCCCACTTGAGTTATATCTTACAGTTTCACTGTGAATTCCACTCAAAATGGATTCCAAGTGGTTTTTTGGTTTTTTTTTTCATATTAAAAACTTGCCATGAACTTATAAAAGAAATTGGATTACATTCCCAGCTCTAGTTGGAAAATACTGTTAAAATTAATTAGTCCTATCACTATGTGCTACCTAGGGGTCTATGTAAAAACCTGAAGAGAGAATGCAGTCATTCTTATATTAGAAATTAGTAATGAACTGTAAGAGAAAGAGAGCATGTACTGAAGTTTTCAGTCTTGGAAAGAATATTTATTGTTAGCTGCAGCTGTCAAACACTTTACTGAAAACACACCAGCCATAAGTACAGATTGTGTACTATAGGAAAGAATATTTATTGTTAGCTGCAGCTGTCAAACTCTTTACTGAAAACACACCAGCCAAAAGTACAGATTGTGTACTATAGGCAATGGTACCAGATCCTAATCATTATTTTGGGATAATAAACATCATGATTGAAATAACTTTGCTAATTTAGGGAAGAGATGCTACCACAGCTCCTTGAAAAAAACTCTATTCTTTGAGTTGCAGTTTTTGGCACACAGAAATCAGTGAAAAGACTCAGTTATATAATCTAGGTTGACCAAATGAAATCCCATTTTGGTATACAATAACATGAGTTTGCTAAAAGGAAACTAGAGAATTATTTTCCAAGGGCAGGCATTCTGTATAAGGTTAACACACACAAAAAGAGGCTGATTTGGTCCTCCTACCATTTTTTTTTTTAATCAGAGTGATGCATAAACGTGAGTCAAAATTAATAAATATGCATTTGCTTGGTACAATGAAAATTTTATTGCCCCAGAACTCAATTTCATTAGTAAATGTTGGCATTTGTGTTTGCCACATGATAGATTTCAAAATTTAAGGATATTTACTGTAGTCCTGTTGTCCCAATCTAAGTAGTTTAATAAGGGCTAGCAGATGAATGGTGGGAAGGAATTCCTTTACCTAGCTTATATAACATTTTCAAAAGTGTATTACCTTGTTTCACAACAGAGAAAAGAACCCAGTGGCTCTTACTGCAACTTTGAATTCAGGCTCAGCCAAAAGAAGCATTAATTGAAAATGTTTTAAATATAAAATATTACCACTTTTAAAAAGAATATAGTAAATTTAACACTTGGAAAAGTCAGGTGTGGAATGGATCTACCTAAAAAGTATAAAGTAATTCCCACATGCCAGCTAACTAGAGGTTTTTGAAACTACTACACTCAGTCTGTGGCAACATAAAGGAATCTTTGTTCAGAGGTGTTTGCCTTGTCTGTCATCACAGTATTACAGTTTTAATTACCTGACAGTGTTTCTTAGGAGCTCATTCACATTTCAGGTATCCTTTCTGTGGTGCCACTGTGCCAGCCATCACTTGGGGCAGCCCCTGTGACAGGGAAGGCTCAGCTTGGCTACTGTGGGCTACCTGTGAGAGGTCTGAGGGTAACGGAATAACAGTAATAGCTACTTATTTATGCCAGATGCCCAAAGGACTGTGATTCTGGAAAATGGTTAGGGCTTTCTCATTCCCAGACAGTTGAGAGCTGCACTGTGGTCAGAAGAAAGCAAAACTGTGGGGATTTAAGTCACAGGAACAGAGAGCAAAAAGGGATACCAGGCCAACCTAGCACTTGCTGTCTGACATGCTGTTTATTTATGTTGTATACCTCAGCTCAGTGAGTCATGCCTTTAAATAAGAAAAAAAACCCACAGAACTGACAAATGACACATGCGAGGTTCCCTCCAGTTATTTTTTCCAGTAAACAGCCAACAAAACAGTGTCTGAGGGAGAAGCTGACAGCTCTTTCCAAGCACACTAAGAACACTTGAGAGGATGAGCAGCTACTTGAAGATGGAAAAAAACAGTGAAACAGCTGACAGCTATCAAAAAACTCCATTGTCAGTTCCTCAGTCAGTGATTTTCCTCATCCAGCTGTTTTCATTCTTTACAATGTTGTTGCTTAATTACCAATTCTAAAAATTCTAGGTTATGTTTAAAAAATGTAATTATTTCAAATGTTATTTTAGGTAGAAACTGTATTTAGGCAAAACTCTCTAAGCTGCAGGCTTTTTATTCAAAAGTAAGTAACTTAAAAATCTTTTGTGCACTGAAATATCTTGTCATAAACTTGAGGATGTGGAAGACAGAAATTAGAATGTAATACTTTTTTCCTGAACACAGGTAAAGTTCAGCTGTGTCATTTAAAATCAGTGGTAAGTGAAAATGCTTTTCCATGTCCAGTAAACCACTTCCTGCTCCCTCTCTACTCTATCCCTTGTTTCTTCATCTGTGTCCCACCAGCTCAAGGTGAAGCAGGTTGCTGCCATTTGTGAAGGTAACTCATAAATGGGCCCTTGGGCAGAGAATTTGGGTTTCCCGACAGGAAGTTAGCTGGAGCCTGCACTAGGGAAAAGATTCCTGCAGGTATCTTGCTTTTCTTTTGGTCTTCATCAAGCCTTAGTTCATCTGGTTACTGTGTCTTCCTGTCACAGTTGATATGTGGCAGTCAACATGGACACTGCACTTGAGGTGTTTCTTTAGGATCATCAGAAGGCTTCAAGTATCTTCATCTTGTTATTCAAAAAGTCTCCCATATCTTTCTTCTGTAGCTTCTAAGAGCAGCTCCACACAGCTCTGTCTCTCCTTCTTCCGTTCCAGCTCAGTCCTTCCTGTCCCTAGCACAGCCGCCTAACCCTGTCTGTCTTACATACAGTATCTTACCTTTTCTGGCCCTTGCACAACCTCCTGTCCCTAGGTCTTCACAGCACGGCAAGCAGACTCCAACTGAACTCTATACCAGTTAACTCACTCTTTATCATGCCCAAGGTTGTGAGGGCAAGGCTGTTTCTACTCTAAGATAATTAACACAGGTGAAACATATCAGAGGGGAGACTGCCTTCAGCAGCATCTCCTTTTGTCTCCCCACATCTTCCTGATCTGTTTTTCCTGAGCAGGTCAGAAGCCATTTCACAGCAATGGCCCCAGCTCACTCATTGCACAGCTCTTGCTCCATTTCTCATGCCAGGGCTCAAACTGAAGCAGCAGCTGATGTCACCTAGGGTGGGCAGTGACACAGAAGTGACACTTCACAGTTGGACTTCATTGTGTCTCAAAAGTTTTTCTTTTTTTCATTTAATGACTCTTGTAGGTTTGGGATGATTTTTACTTTCTCTGGATAACAGTCAAGGAAGGGCAATTACCAAAGCTTGTCAAATGTTGTCATCCTAGAACCTGAAGTTGGCAATGAACAAAAACCTAAGTCATCAAGATTTGGCAGCATGCTGGAGCTGGGAATGACAAGGTATGATGTATACTAATGACCATCTCTAGTTTTTAGTCAGGGTCAAGTTATTTTTTCTTTTGTGACATTTAATATTCCAACATAATGGACTTAACAATGACCTGGAAAATGAAACACTATTTGGCTTCTCAGAATTGTGAGTTTAATATTTTATGCTGTAGTAAGCTTGAAAAGAGAAAACATAACCAGGAAAATTAATTTGGTTTTGTTTGTTTGTATTAAGAAACAGCCATGCTCACTTCACCAGCTTCTATCCCTCAATGTTATTCTTAGACTCTTATTCTCTCTCCCTTTCAGTTGTGTATTTCCAACCTGAAGCGTTTAAGACATGCCAAAACTTGGTCCCATTAACCATGCTTCTCCACACCTGTTCCAGCTTGGCTTGATTGTCTTTAAACTGAGAGTAACCAGAACTGCATTTCATGTTCAACATATTGGTATTGTATAGGCTGATATATTGGTAAGGTTTCGTAAAAATGTTGACTTTTCCTGATTCTTGAACTAAAACGATTCCACACGTGCGTTTGTCCCAGATGAGTTTTCCAGCTTGCCAGAATGGGATATGGGACACGGTGTTAGGAAAAGGAGGAGCTCTTTAGATGAGAACCCTCTTTTCCCATGCTGAGGTGGACACTGTCTAGTGGTACACACTCTATCTTATGTAAGAGGTGACAGAAAGAAGAGCAAACCTATGCAATGAATTTCTCATGATGAGGGAGTTGTAGTCTAGTGGAAAAATCATTGGTCTAATGCCCAGATGCAAGGCTGGTTTTGTTAACAGAATAACCTTTAGGAAATCATTTCTTTCTGTATCTCAGATTTCCCCTTAACAGCATTTACTGCTCTCCTTGTCAAGCATTTGAATGTCAATCGATGACAGAGTCTTTGGACCTGCCAGGTTGCATTCCAGAGCCATCACAAGTACTTGCCATTAACTTAATTATAACTAACATTATTCTGTCCTTTCTAACTTAAGGAAGAGTTCCTTGTTAAAACCTGTCTTTGTTCACTGATGTTACACCTGGGCCTGCAGCCATGGGGCTGTTCTGGATACGGGCCAAATGAGAAAGCTCACAGCTTAGGAAAACTTTTCTAGGAATTTACTGAAAAGAAGTTATGCACTTACCTCATCTGTGGCCCTGCTACCTGTGGCCCCCTCAAACACAAAAGCTTATCCAAGGCTTTTTTGTCCAAACAAATCAGCTGTTTTGGAAAACTCCTTGCACTTCTAGGGAAACATGGATGAGGTGCCTAATACACAAGTGGTTTAACTTTTTAGGATTTTGGAAACCTAACTTGTGTGCTGGCATAAGACTTTCTGATTTACTGGATTTTTTTGCCAAATGTCTACCTTTTTCAACTAGATAATTCATTTACCTGGTAAATAACTGGAACAATTCATAGAGCCATGGTCAAAATTTCCTTGAAAAAATGTGGAGTTATCTGCCATTGATTCCTTAATAGGCTGAATATTTTCTGATCTTTTTTCCATATGAAATTATCTAGAAGTTCATGGTGAGCAGTGTACAATATAACAATAGCTATTAATTGATTCATAGCTCTTTTTCTTGTCTCTGTTACATTCAGGAGAAAACTCCTCAGATTTCTTTCCTAGTGTTCACTTTGTAAACCACTTACATTCGCACAAAACAAAGACAACAGTGAATACATTTCTGAAATGTGAAAAGTAAATTCTGCCAAAAATGCTTATTGATACTGACACCATTTAAAGATTAGATTATTCCATTGCACTTCACTTAATTTAAGATTCTCAGGATTTTTTACACGATTTAATCCTTAATACTTTTTCTTACTTCCTTGACTTTTTTTATCCTTGGAATACTCTGAAGAAGTCGTTACCTGTGCAAATAACTCTTCTCATATGGACAGTTTTAGTTTTTATGCCTATAAAAGCTTCCTGTTGTTTAATACCACCCCAGTGCATAAAATTGTCCAAAATTCTGGTCCTTGGTGGTTGCATCTACCTAGAAGAGCTTTTTGTTGTTTCAGCCTTAGACTGAAATTCTGTGATGGACAATAAAAATCCTACATGTCTTTTTTTAGTTGATTATGACATTTGCTTATTCGATACTTGAATATTTTTAATTTGTTTTTAACTGGATTCACTTTTAACCTGTTATTCAAAAGCAAGGTATAATCCAGTGCTGCAGTGGTGCTTGAAGTGAGAGATGAACTCTTGTTTTGCCCACAGCAACTGTGAGAGTGAGATTCCATCTCTTCCCACTCCTGTTCTTTCCCCTCAGTCTTCTACTTGCCAATGCTTTTGCCAACCCAATGACTACCTTGTTAATCTGCTGTGACTGTGTGACAAATTGTACCTCTTCCTACTGTTAACCGTACGTGGCATTATGTGACACTTGATTCATGGAGATGTTAACTGAAAATAAATTAGCCAACCTGTCCCCGAAGTCATCACCATCATCTTCAGCCAAGAGGAAAACAACCCCCAAACCAAATTCAATTGCTTCTGTATGCTGTTGATCCTGGCATTTTTAATGTGCTTTCAGTTAAATGTCCGAAAACAACTTATTTATAATTACACACTAGAATCTGCCTGTACTTTGAAATCTGTGTGTTTGTACATACATCCTCTTCTTTAAATTTTGTTTTGGGGACAGCAGGTGGTAACAGCAATACAAGCAGCAGAAATGTGCTAGCACAAGCCTCTTGCTGTGTAGCATGTGATACCACCCTGTCTAGCTGACATTATGCAAAACATTAGAAATGAAGAAGAATTATTTAATATTCTAATCGAAAGAAAGAAATTGCTTATTCAGAGCAAGCTGATCTAATTTAGAATAATAAGGGTTATATGAAATTAATCACATCTAACTAAATCATGTTGCAATAGCATCATAGGAAGGTCACCAGTCACAACAGTATTAAAGAATGCTTAAATGATACCAAACTTACAGCCAAAGAGCCTTATTAGCACTCACATGAGCCCCACATTGCTGGGCTTGGGATTTATCCTTGAATACCATGTGGATTGTCTGAAGTAGAGTGGTGCACAGGGTATTTCATGAACTGATTTTGTTTTAATCCTTTCTGAAATATTGTGATTATCTTTTAATCAGGAAACTGCTGCCAATCAGACCAAATATGCAGGGGATAGAATGTTCTTGGATGTATGTTGAATGTTCTTGGATAGAATGATAGGATGTAACAAAACCCTCTGGAGTTTAGAGGGACGAATTCAGCTACTGCTCAAATCATGGCAAAGCAGCAAACTCCCAGATCAAAAAAGGTAGGAGTAGCCATTTCCTGAGAGTTTCCTAAGCGGTGGTGCCTTCCACTGGGACTAGTACTTGTTAAGCCATCAGATGGTTTTTGAAAATCTTTTGCACAAGTGGGGTTGTTTTAATTACCTTCTCAGAGAAAGTGCAGATTAATCACAGTAGGAAGGCTCTTACATGAAAACGAGTCTGAATCTAATTCTGATTTTATCAAAAAGGATGCAAAATATTTTATCTCCCTGTGGTCCACCTTCATTTCTCTCTCTTTACTCTGAAAGCTCTTTTGTGGAAGAAATTATGAGGCCAAACAATACTACAAAAATTTGCTAATACTTTTATGTTGATCTTCCCTAGTTATTTCTGTTGCAGTCTGTATTTCCAAGGTTTCTTATTCTATTCATCACCTTTTCCCCCAAGTAATTTCTCAGCAACACTCTCTTGTATTTGAAGTGGTTATTTTTCCTTTATAAAGCCATTGTAACTTGTAAAAGGATGTTAAAGGGTTTCAAATACTAATCTAACGTAGAAAAAAATTATTACATGGAAGTGATTATGGCATCTTCTGTTTACCTGGCATTTGGTCCAACAGGAGTTGAGATTTTTAAGTGTTTATGTAACACAAGGGTAAAAAGGGAGTCAGTCAGAAAATTGCTTTGCTCCAGAGTATGGAATATACAGCCTTTAGAGCTTGTAAAATGTCAGAACATACATTAACTACTTACCAGTATCTTTTCAGAAAGCAAAAGCCATTCTTGGAGATGCAGCAGCTATAAAGCATGAAATCCACTATCCTAAAGCAAAATATGGATCATTGCCATGAAATTACCAGCAGTGAACTGTCCTGAACTCTGCTGTATATCTCAAGCTCTTTTGGTGAGCTTTTCAAAGGATTATTGGTGAATCAGTGTTTTCACTTGGCCCGAAGGTGGGATTCTGGTATCTTACTTACAGAAGTTTAATGAGCTAATTTCACCTTTAAAGTGTATTTTCTAACAGGGATTTTTTTTCAGAAATAATTTAAGGCCATTTATATCAATGAATACCTGACATATAGAACTGCAGCATTATATTCTTCAGAAAAGAACCTTTCCCGATGTGTATTTGATATATGAAAATGAGAGACTGAAATTCTGTTACACAGTCATTATAGGTGAAAACAGCTTAAATCTCTACTTGACAACATGAAATTAATGATTATAAATAGAAACATTTAAAATTATTGAGAGCATTATAGTATGATAATCTTCATATCACAGTATTTTAGTAACAATACACCAAATCACAATGGTAACTTAAATTTAAAATGCTAATAACCGTTCTCGTAAGTGAGGGTTTTTTTCCTAAAATGGCGCAGCTTCCCTTTTCAATCCCCATAACACCATATTCTGCATGTTCCTGTGGAAGCTTAGATCCAAAGACTGCCTCAATTTTAAGTTGACATCTAGAACTGAATCAGTTTTTTTGTAATAAGCAAAAGATCCAGGTCACTGCAGTACAGACATTTAACACCATAGTTTGCAAATGATATAGCTGGGTACTAGCATCAAATAGAAAGGAAGAAAATGAGAATTGGACTAGCAGAAAATGAAATTATTGTTATATTTTATTTCTTGAATGAAAATGTGGAGGTGACTGTGTCTGCTCTTAGATGGAGGATTAATTCCAGTGCAAGATAAATAGAATGCTAACAGCTAAAAGCTGTGCCAAGTAATTGGCCTTTTACAATTAGGTAAAGGCTTTGTGTGACAGTCAACCAGTTTTAAAAATTACTACAAAAATGGTTACTAAAAGTGACAGAACAAGCAAGGGGTATTCAGACTTTCTAATATATTTGGAGCTGAAAGACTTCAAATGAAAGAAAAGAGTTGCTCTTGCAAACCTTTCTCTGTAAGTGCAAATGAGATTTATAAGATGTTTAGAACTGATTTTTGGGTACAAGTCATCTGGAAATCATTGAAAGAAATGAAAATGGCATGAGGGCTACAAAGAATGAGGATATCTACATCATGGTGCTGTTGCCATTGTCTCCTGATGTTCTGAGAACAAAAGAAATAGATTTGTGGCTGGCCAGGGAGAACACTGCTTGTTGTGGGACTTGTGACTATTCCTAACAAACGAGACTGGCCCAGGGTTTAGACTTGGTATTAAATCAGAAGATCGGGAAATTTAATTTCATATCTAGGCAAACTGTGGCGGTTGATAACTGGTGGGAAAAATAGCTGGTTTTCTGTGTATGTGGATAAAAGAGAATACCAATTGGAATTGTCTATGGAAACGGAAAAAATTAGTGAATTGAGGATGGATGAACTGCTGCTCAGGACAAGGAAGGAAATTAAAAACCCAATTTGGCTTAGTATTTTGGCATGTATATCAAATGCTATTCGCACATCACATCACTAGCTATTTTTTTTAATTAAACTCACTCTTCAAAAAAACCCCAAACCCTCACAAGTTAAATACTTTATATAACATATGTAATTTTTTTAAGTTGTGGAACTGTTGATCATTTTCTTTTTTTTACTTCATTTGCATGAGGAAAGGGAATAGGGGAGAAAAGGAAGGAAAATAGAAAAAGCGAGTGCATTAAATTATTTCCTTTGACCATTGTGCTTGCTGCAGCTTATTCTTGATTCCACAAGTTCACTAAACATTGTTGGGATTACAAATGGCAGGAGGAGTCAAAGTGTCTAAAAGAATAAATCCTAGTCCAGCACAGACTTTGTTAAGAAAAGTATTCATTTGCAGTAGGAAGAAAATCCAAGGAAGGAGCCCAGGGGGGAAGGTTGTCAGAAGGTGGGATAAAAGTAAGTGGAGGTAAGTGTCATATGCACCACGAACTATGAGAAATGTGCTTCTTTTGAGGGAACAGAACAATTTCTCAAGGTGATTTTAAAACACTCTTGCTCAATGAACCAATATCCATGCCAGTTGTACATTTTGGGATAGAAACAGTAAATCAAATAATGCCAGAACAGCTTGAGCAACAGTCTTGGTTTGGGTGAGTAAAAGCCTGCACTGGGCTGGGTGGCTGCTTTTTCTCTAAGACATCAAGCTAGTCTCCATGTTAATTGTTCAGAGGTGTCACAGTGGCAGGGTCCCACGGGGAATTGGAATACCTGCAGCCTGGTGAGGTTGGGCTTCCCAAGCTTAAACAAAGACCACTTCATACATGCAGTTCTTTGTCATTTAATTGCTGTATCAAGTATGACCAGCAAGCTCTATGGGGCTGTAAGGTTCGTGTCCTCCATCCCACCATGCACACACTGTGCATTAATATCGTTGATACAAGAGGCTGGGTAATAAAGCTCAATGGGGATCCCTAAATCTAGAGGTGCAGAGACATGAGGCTTCACAAGAATAAAGATTAGCAGCCAGTAGTGTTTATCAGCACAGCCACACAGTGGGAGACAAAACATTTGGAATTAAACCAATGTGCTAAGTTAACAAAATTTATTTTCTGTTCAGTCACTCAAACATATTTTGCAACTGTGTGATACTCTGCTTTAGGGATTGATGCTTCTCTTCATAAATATTGTTTTGTGGAAGCTGCCTGTCTCCACAAGTGATGGAAAATAAAGCCTGCATGAAGATGAGACAATAGCCAAAATTAAGTATACACTGATAAGACCAACTTTGAGCTGTATCCTTAGATACCAAGTAAGATTCTAGTCCAATTAGTGTCAAGTGTTCCCTTTTCCAAGATAATTTACAGTTTGGCTAAGTGTATAAAAGCATGTAAATCTAAAGTTGAAATTTTAGCCTCAGTGCTCTCTCCAAACATCTGTTCTCAACAACAGCAAATGCTTTATCAAAATTTATGTTTTGGTGACTGCTTTGACAATTTTTAGAGCCACTCTATTTCTGACTTAATCTAAAATTACCTAATGATGATTGTAAGCTGTTCCATTGCTTTAAAGAATCATCCTAAAAGCTGTAGTACTGATCTGGATTAGAGGGGAGTTCATCCCTCATGTATCTACCAAAGGATCCAAGGCCAGGAAGGTTTACTAATCATTAGTTGCAGTGGCTGTTTAAAAGTTGGTAACATGGATCTGAATTGTCTCTTCCCAAGTATTTTGATGTGTCAAGGGAAAGAAAGAGGAGGAGGAAATGGATTCTTTACTAGTTTTGCCATCTCTTTTGCCTGAACTAAGACATATGAGTAAAGATTTGGAAGGGGGAAAAAAAGAGTTTTAAAATTTCTGGCTTAAGATTATACAGTAAGTATGTGCTTTCTCATTATGTTCCAAATGTCTGCTGTTCCCAGTTTCTACAAACTTCATGCTCAGTTGTCAAAACTTATCCAAAACTTTGAAGGCACATAGTGTTTTTTTCACAGCTGCCAGACGTGGATCTCTTTGCATGCTAAGCGTGGATCTCTTTGCATGCCAGACGTGGATCTCTTTGCATGTTAAAGGGGAAACAGAGTGCAAGTACAGCTTCTTTCCTCTCTGTAACAGAAAAGGTTACTCACTGACTAACAGGATTTCTCAGTCTGCAGAAAATCCACTATCTCTTCTGAATGAGAAGGAAGTGTCATGCAAATAAATCATGTAGGCAATAAACAAATTACCATATGGTGACAGGAAGCAAGGAGTAGTTTTGGTAAGAGTGCAGTCTGGTACAACACATATTTCACAACTTTCTGTGTTTATCAGCCTGTCAGTTTGTGACCAAAGAATATACAATCCTTCTGAAGCCAAAGAAGAATTACCCAAGATTTGATCTCTATTCCAGCTGCAAGTTTTTTCCACTGGGATTCTAGATACAGAAGTAAAATATTTCTAGCCACTTAATTAGTAGAAGGCTTAATTTTTTTCAGTTAAGAATAATGAGAAATGCATTGTTTCCATATAATCAATTATTTACTAGAAGATTTTGGGCTTTTTCAAACCCTGCTTTATATTTGTAAATGCATCAGTTTAACAAATAATTGTCAAAGGAACAGAACAGTGCCTTGTAATTTATTATGTACAAGCTACTAATAATTTGGGGTTTTTTACAGCACACTAGAGGCTTTCAAAATTTGGTATGGAGCTTAATTTGTTATTGCAAAGATTATGTAAAGGCATGACCCGTTTCCCATTGATGCAAATATCAGAACTCCATAGCCTCCAATGGTACCAGAAGTGGATTTGCAGGTTGCTGACAAGAATTGGGAAAAATCATCATTAAAATCTGAAAGCAGTCATGCAGGACAAAGCAAGATATGTGTGTATGTACATATTTTGGAGAGCAAGGCAGCAGGGCAGTTGCTCAAATCTTTGAATTAGGAATGTCAATTAAGGAAAAAGGACCCCCTTTGTTCGACAAAGCCATTTCCTACCTTTTTGGTTATGAAGATTTGCACAGCCTCTCTTTCCAGTTCTAGACAAAACATGTTTACATGGCTGGTGATTTCACCGTGTGGGGAGAGTCAAGGCCAGCCCCACACAGCTCTGCTTTGTGGCTGCAGGAAGCAGCAGGAGCTGAAGCAGTGGGGTGCAGGATAAGGCAGAACATGAGGCACTGCCCTGAAGAGTAAACACTTTTCACTACCTGCCAATTATTTGTAGCCCAGGGAAGCAGAGAAGTCATTTCAGTAATTTCAACAGGTTTGAGATGAGGTCACCTTTTGTAAATCAACCCTTTTAACTCCAAATACAATTTCATGCAAGGCAAGGAGCAGGGAAACACAGTTACTAGTGATATGCCCTACAACCTGTATGATGTCTCTGCTCTTATTGTTTCAGCTAAGAGGACAGATAATGCCCAAAGAAAATGAAAGTTCCTGTAAATCCTACATTTATCTTCTCCATGTAGGTCAGTATTAACAAGAAAAGTTATCTGTAAAATAATCTGCATTGTGTCTTTCTTTGCATGAAAAAAAACCCAGCTAAATCTGCACTAGATGCAATGGCACCCTTCCATTGCCTACAGCTTCAAGATTTGTTTATATTTTGTGGAATAACCTTTCAGATGTTGTTCATTTTTAATGCTGTTTGATTACTTGTAATGAGCAATCATAGTCATAAAATAAGGATATATGAAAAAACAAATGTCCATGCTAACCATAAACCCAGACTATATCTGCAGTATTTAGGTGAGAGTTTATTCCCATTTATTTGTTCCTGACACACTTGGATGCTTTTTACAACGAACATCACAACACTGCAGTCCATGATGACAGACTGGCCTCCAGGCTTGGCCCTTTATTTATGATAGGAATGAAATTTGCTGAAACATATCTGGCTTGTTTGTTAATAGAAGAGCCCCTAAATGAGGTGTCTGTTACCAGCACAAAGTGGAGGGAGAAGAAGGAAAAGAAGAAGAGGTACAGGAAAGGATGTATGAACAGAGGACATGAAGGTGGCTCCAGGCTATACCTGGTGTAGCTAATGGATAGTTCAAGGGAAGGTGCTGGGAAATTGGTCTCAAAAGAAGTCTGTCTGTGTGATATGGAGCATAAGCTCAGCAGGATCATTATGGGAATAAACGACCAAGCTTTTCTAGCCAACAAAGCAGGCCCAAGGGAATGTGAAAGGGGCTATCAGCATCTAAGTCAGTCTAATAAGCATGTGCCTTCCAGAACAAGGCTTAGAAATCCAGTCAGAGAGGGAGCCTGATGACATTGGTCTCAAGTGGAAAACACATGGCAATGCTGCACAAAAAAAAAAAGTGACATCTCTCTCACCGTGGGATAATAAAGACAGTCTTTGCCATGGACCTGCAACTTAAGAGAGGGTTGTCAGCACTTGGAGGACTGAAGCAGCACAGGTTAGTGCAGGCATTGGAGCTTCTCTCCATTGATTTTCACTTAACTGCATTTTTTTGTTGTTTTCAAAGATAACACAAAATAGTTTTGATCTTGTTGTGTAGCCTTGTGTAGGTAAGGCTCTTGTTCTGCCCAAGGTGTACCCTCTAAATGCCCTTCAAGAAATATCTACTTTATTCTCTAGCTCTGTCCAGTCTCTGTTTCAGGTCAGCCTTCCCAAGGCATCGGTTTATTTTGCTGAAAATGAATTGGTGGTGAACTCTTCCTTCTCCAATTTTCCTTGGCAAGCCAGAAACTCTATAAAAAGCCAGCTTTTGCTAGATTTTCTTAATTGTTTTTTAGAGTTCCCTTGTACAGGTAAAGTTATGTACCCAGGGCTTGGAGCATCCCTTCTATAGAAAATCTAATTTTGCAGCATTCTCTATGGTGATGTGGTTTCCCTATGAAACATCTGTCTCTGTGGGGATGCAAAGTGTGGCCAGAACAGGCTTCCATATTGTTATTGCCTTCTCTTAGGTAATTTCTCATGTGACTGATTAAAGCAAATTGTTGCTATTCAATGTAATATTGTACAAAGGGGATATTACCTGTGCTAGTGAGAAAGCCGTACTGGGCAATTTAAATTAGGATGTGTAGTAATTAGTTAATTCATGTTTTTGTAATAATGTTGTTTTGGTGGTTGGTGAATTATATTTTTTATAATAACGTTGTAATAAGTAAAAGGATAAAACTTACAGTATCTGAAAAACCAAGAGAGGAAGCCTCAGACGGGTGCAGGGCTGGAAAATTTCGCAAGAGGATTGCTCCGCCTCCAGAAAGAGAATCAGAGAATTACAATACCAATGATCATCACTATGTCAAGGGACAAAAGAACTTATAGAAACTTTAGAATGGAACAGCAGATCCAGCCTCAGAGGAGTTTCAAGGTCGTGTGTCCCCCCCCCCGCCCCCCCCCGACACCTGGGCCTGTGGAAGGCCTGTGGAACAAGTCAGGACACGTACACGTAGTCCGAACCAAGAGTATAAATCAGACGGACTTCGAGGCACACAGTGTGAAACCTCGGAGGGACGTGATGCTGCGGAGCTCACGTCTGAGGTTCTTGAAAGAAATACAAAAACCCAAGCTGTATACTCCCAAGTTGTAATGTTAAATAGTTTGATTGTAATGTTAAAACAGCCTATTAACTCGCCCGGCCTAAAGAGAAAAGGCCGAGAGGCGAGCCCTGCCCCCAGGGGCTGTCTGTGAAGGCTGTCGGCAGCCAGAAGTAATGTTTTGCTGTAAAATGAAAGATGCAATGTTACTTACCTATTTAAGCTGTTCAAATTGAATGTATCCCTAAAATTTTTACTTGTTGTACCCAGAGTTTTATACCCTTTCTCCCCTGGGTCTCGGGGTGCCCCCACCCCGGGGGATTCCACCCTTTTTCCCTGAGTCACCGGGCTGTCCCCACCCCGTCGGGGGAGAATCCTGTACCTGCTTCCCAGTGGGGGCTGCTGACCCCGCCCAATATGGAGATTAGGACACCCTGCTCCCAAGATGCACTGATTCAGCCAGCTGAACCCCAGAAAACCCCTAAAACAACGAGCCAACACAAAAACTGGACCTAAGGAGGATAATACTGTGCAATGCACAAGTCCAGCTACCTGCAGGTAGCAGGTATTTTTGGTTACCTTCTCGCCATGACCTGAAGAGAACTGGAGAGAGGTGACCCCCCGAGAGCACACGAGCAAAAAAATGGAAGATTCTTGAGAAGCTCCTGCGAGGGCAGGAATCCCGACTCTGCAGCACCAGCAGCAGAATCGTCAGCACCTCCTCCTCCACGGTGTCTACAGGGAGCAGCGGCGGCAGGCGCAGCCCCCGAGCCCCCTACCCAGAGCTGATTTCTAATAAAGGCCTTTTCAAAGGAGCTGGTCTCCTGGCCCATTAATTCATAACAGTTCTCACCCGGTGTGCACCGCTTCCTTGATTTGTTTGGCTTTGTCAATTTCTTGTCAATTTCTTGTTCGCAATTATTCCTTGGCAATAAATTGGTTTCGATTGAAATTGGCTCTTAAAATTTATATCAGGATGGAAGAGAAATCAGTGCATATTTTCAACTAGGTCCCTCTGTTAGACCTTAATTGTTATTCATATTTAAATTGCAGAAGCATTTTTTTTGCAGCCAGTTAGCTGAGTGCACCTTAGTAGCCTCCATGACCTTACCTGAGTAGCCTTGCCAGCCAGGTTGTGTGGGATGGAATTCAGTCACATCTCTGGCAAGAGTGGTTGTACTGCTGGGAAAGGGGTCTTCAGGAGCCTTCTGTCCTCTCAGTGGGTTCAATGGCTGAAGTTTGGAAAATATTTTTCTGTCTGAGCTTTGAGAAGGGCCTGTAGTGGCATTGCCACAAAGGGGGCTGGAAGGGCAGATAAAACCCTGTGCTGTCTCGTTTTGGCTGGGCATGAACTAGCAGCAGCCTGAACTGCTGTGGGTGGCGTGAGCCTCCCATGATGCAGGAGCCCATGTTTCCCGCAGCATCTTCTCTTTCCTTTCCCTCTCAGCCTGATCCAAACTTGAGGAGAGGTTGGTTTGGGAGTTTCACCACCCACCTTGGGCATTTTGAGTCTGGGCTGGGGAGACACCCGTGAGTGGGGTGCAATGCTGTGAAGGGGTCCCAGCGATGTGAGGGGCAACTAGGAAGGGGTCCCATTGCAGTGGGAGGCTGGGGGGCTCAGCACGGTGAGGGGCAGGTGTTTGAGGGTCTGTGAGGGAAGCTGTGAAGAGGTTCTGGGGCTATGAGGGGGGCAGCTATGAGGGGCGGTCCCAGCGCTGTGAGGGCCTGTGAGAGAGCAGCGGCGCTATAATGGGGTCGGCGATTTGAGGGGTTCCCGGCGTGTTCCTTCCGCCCAGAAGCGGCCTCGCGCCCGTCCCGCTCCACAGCGCCGGGGCGGGCGCGCGCCCGGCGCTGATTGGCTGCCGCCCCGCCGCGGGCGCCGCCGCTCCGAGTTTGTGTCCGGGTGGAGCCGCCGCCGCCGCCCGTGGACTGCTCTCGGTCCTGCGCGCTCCCTTCTCCGGCGCCGCACCGCGGGGTCCTGCCCGGCCGAGTGCCGGAGGGGCAGTGGTCCGGCCATGGCGGGGTACGGGCGGCGGCGTTGAGGCGGCCGAAGTGGGGAGTGGTGTCGGTCCCCGAGCGGGCGCCATGCGTTCCCTGAACATCACCCCGGAGCAGTTCGCGCAGCTCCTGCGTGACAACAACGTGACGCGGGAACAGTTCATTGCTCTCTACGGGCTGCAGCCGCTGGTGTACATCCCGGAGCTGCCGGGGCGCACCAAGGTGGCGTTCGTCCTCATCTGCGTTCTCATCTTCGCCCTGGCGCTCTTCGGCAACTGCCTGGTGCTCTACGTGGTGACCCGCAGCAAAGCCATGAAGACTGTCACTAACATCTTCATCTGCTCCCTGGCGCTCAGCGACCTCCTCATCGCCTTCTTCTGCGTGCCCTTTACCATGCTGCAGAACATCTCCTCCAACTGGCTCGGCGGTGGGTGCCGGTCCCGGGCCGGGCTGCAGGGAGGGGGCAGCGGGGAGGACGATGAGGGGCAGCGCCGCCGCCGAAACCTCCGTTCCCCCGTCTCTGAGGGACCCTTCCCCTTCCCGCCCCCTGCGAGAGATGCCCTCTCCATCCCTCCCTCAGGTCACGTTAAAATAAGCCAGGGCGCCTTCTTGCTTGTATTCCTTTAAAGTTGCGGTGTGCGTGTGGGAAGCTGTTCGTTGTGTGGAGCTGGCCAGGAAGCCTTACCGTACTACTTCCTCTTTTCTCTCTCTCTCTCTCTCTCTCTTTTTTTGTTTTTTCTTTTCTCTCTAAGTAATGAAATCTGTCTAGTAAGTGAGGTATCAGTCTTTATACAGCTGAAATTCCTCTGACAGCTGTCAGTTCGGAGACAGACCTCCTTAACCTTCTGTAAGGAAAAAGAATTTCCTTGGAGGAACAGGTGACTGAGAGAACATGTAGAATTTATGCTGAAATAATGCAGCCTTTAAATTTTTTTTTTAGTTATTTTTTTCTTGGGAGCTATGTTGTATTCCTGTTGATGTGAAGAACCTTTTGGCAAAGCTTCCCTGATGCCTAGAAAGAAGGATTTTTTTCCCTTTTCTATGCATCCCAGTTACAAAGTAGTAAAGAGCAAGCAGAGAAAGGTGCAGTGGAACTGTATGTGGTATTTATCTTCTTTTTTTTGTTGTTCTTAAAACCGTGTTGTACAACTACAAGTGGAAAAATAAAAGGGATAGTTTTGCAGCAAGTAACAGACAACATCTTGTACAACCACAAATTGAAATATTTTTCAGAATATTTCAGAATGATCAGGGAAGATGTTGATAAAGTGACACATTTATGTTTCAGTTTCCAAGACTTACTGTGTTTCTTTAGTTTGGAGATAGAGAAGGTTACTGTCAGAACACAGAGGTTTAATTCCACAACTTCCCACAGACTAGAATGCTGGGTGGGAATTGACAGGTCAGAGGAGACTTGGATCACATGTGAGAAATGGGCTTTTTTACAGAAACTTCAGTGAGAAGTGATGAATCCAAAGCTCCTGAGACTACTGATAGTAAGGACAGCTGTGCTATTTTCTTATGAGCTGTTTTGGGGAAGATAACCTTTGTGATTCTTCTCTCTCCTAAAGAAGGCTCTGATCTGTCAGCTTGACCAAACATCTGATCAGAATCAACTGAAGCCTCCGTATGGAGTGAATTACAGGAGACAAGGCACGGGCATGTAGAAGAGTATGGGGAGAATATATACGTCTTTATTTGCACTCTGTTACTGAGGGTCCCCCACAAAAATCTAGAAGCAGTGAATGTAAAAGGTCTAGCATGGTTACAACAAATCTCTTCAGATATTCAGTATCTGGGTAGCTAAAGTACACTGTTCTCTGGGGATTGCTGTATTTTTTGCCTGCCCTCTTTGCTGTGCTAGAGCATTTTCAGTGCAAGTGAATCCGTAGGTCTTTTGATCTGGTGAAATCAGATCAATACCTTGAACTGACACGGTGTTGGGAGGACATAATAAGTAATATTACTGATGGGTGTTAACCCTTTACTCTGGGGGATGGGGGTGTGAAGTAAAATTGAGGAAAACAAATACGTGAACTGATGGTATCCCAAGGGTATCTGGTTCCTGATGCTTACACGGTGAAGCGTGAGTGGTGATTACAGTTGTACTGCAAATCAGAGCCTGCCAGTCCTGGAGGAGTCTTTTTCTTGCTAGCTTAACTGGTTTAATTTGCCTTTTGCCATTCATTTTGGAGTCTGAAAAAAATATTTTTCATCCATTGTAATGCAACATTGCTGAGTAGTGCAAGATCCAACTCTGTTATAAAAAAGGTGATTTGACTTGTGATAAATCCTTGGTGGACAAAGTGGCACATCCTGAGACACTTGATGCTAGAAATTTTTGGGGGATTCTAAGCCTTTAGTCACTTTATATCTTGATTTACTTGCATCACTAAAACAAGCATCTGTGCTAGGTGTTGTGAACTGAGATGTGTATATTTTGTACTTTGTCTTTAATTTAGAACTGGTTCTTTATTTCCATGCTTGTATATGTGTGTTTGTGTTTCTTCCCCTTCAGAAACCCACAGAAGAATGGGAGAGGGGAGGAGAGAACTGCAAACACCATAATGTGAACAAAAGAACAGCCGCAGTTTCAGAGTAGCTGAAGCTGTCATTTTTTCCATAGTATTTTCACTAATACACACTTAACTTCATCTGCAGTTAAAAATCTCAGTGTGCCTCACTTTGCCTGATGATCAGCAGCATTAACACAGACCCTTTAACTCCATATGAGTAGCAGCAGGAAGCAGCACCATATTGACTAAAAATAGATTTGAATTGGTCCTGCTTTTGATTCTTTGATCTCTTTAAGAATTTGTATAGCTGTGTGAGTGTAATAGTGACAGTATATGATTTAATTTCCAAATTTAAACTTTGCAGCTGAAATGGCTGCAATTTCTAGGGGAGCTTTGAAATGAAAATCAGCATACTCATCTCTCTGTAATGCAGAAGAAAATGAAGATTGTGGCTTTGTCATAAATGATCTCTGGGATCATATTTATTGATAAGAAGGATAAAATGGGAGCTCAAGTGGGAGTAAATGGTTGCATACAGTGACAATGTGTCTTGGTGGAGGCTGAAGCAGTTGAGGACTTGCTCTCATATAGTCATAGGTGGGAGGCAGCAGTAGTGGTCCTGTCATACTGATGACAGCAATATTAAAGATAAATTTGGGGGGTTGTTTCTGGGTCAAATATTACAATAGTTGCTTTGTTTCCTGACACTGCTTAGTTAGCTGAGTGTTCTCTTTACAGAGCTGTCTGGGGTGATGGGAGAATTAATTTAACGTTGTGTGATATAACAGTCCTGGCAGAAGATAAGGGCACAACTTGAGCTTACAGAACAGCCAGCACCATGCTACATTCTTGTGAATTTTGCATCTTCTCAGTTGGAATGTGTATTCTCAAGACAGGTGTCAGAGGGTGACTTTGCCTGTCACTTTGAGAGTAGTGAGTCATCTGAGACCCTCCTGAATACTGAGGTTCCCTCATGTTTCTTATCCAGCTACCACTCAGGAGAGGGGTGGGTAATCTGTATGTTGCTGTCATGTCTGTTGCCTCTTGATGTGAGAGCTTCCTCTTCTCTAAAGGCTTGCTGAAAAACTAAGTGGCACCTTCTACCCAGCTGAGTCTTTAAGGTGTTTTCTGTTGCTTACCAAATGTCTTGTGTCAAGCAGTGTGTTACCTTCGAACTTCCCTGTGTGAGAACACATAAACATTCTTTGCTGAGGGATGAGAACTAAATCTTGCATCTATACCAAGAACTGATGTAAAACAACACATTGCCCAGTTATGCAATGCCCTTAGGTGTTGTGTGATGATGACTGATGTGTACTGCCCCAAGTTACAAGATGTGAGAAAAATCACCTTGCTTGCTTCAAGTGCGGTGGAGAGAGCTCATTATAAATGGTGATAGAAATTCTAGTGCAAGGGCTTGGTTAACAGCATTTTACCAGAGGAAGGAGCAATTTAACTTTTATCAGAGAATGATTTCAGGTACTTTTGTTACCCTGATAAAAGAAAAAAAGTGATATTTGAAATTACTAAATCACAGTTCCAAGTACAATGTCCAATAATGAAGGCATAAAACACTGTTTAAGGGAATGTCACTTATATTTGTAGTCTCTGAATGTGTTGTTATGGGGAAAACTAATCACTGCATGAATAATCTATGCAGTTCTTAGCAAGCAGTGTATAAGGAATACTTTTAGCTTATTGAAAAAGAGAAGCAATTAGTTATTTTCATTCAAAGTGTTCCTCTGCAAATGATTTTCTTTCCCAGTTGAAAATGGTCAATATTAGATGCTGTAGTGCTGTCCTGACTGACAATCTGTTGAAAGTGTTCTCTGAAAGCCTAACACTGTGGAAATTTAAACATTTTGATATATACTTAGGATATTAATCAAAGTGTTATGGTTATTTAAATTATTCAGAAGAGTCAACACTTTTCTGTACTGTCACCAGTGCAGAAATGAACACAGTTTCATTGATCTTGAGGTGATCCCAGCACTTTAGCCTTTAACCCAGCACTGGGAAAACTTACGGAGTGATATTTTCAATAACCTTGACTGAACCTTACTGAAGTGGACTTTTGTTCTTTGTGTTTGTCATGTAATCTCCAAACCATGTTCCAAAGAGCCACATTTTTACCAGATGGCTTATAACAAAGATTTAAGCTAGTATATTCCTTTAAAATCTTCTGTTACTCTGCTTTAAGTCTGAACGCAAATGTGAAAATTCACTTGAAATTGTTTTAATGTATGTGTTTGACACAGCTGGTTTTTGCCTGTCTCAGTCTTATTTTAATTTCACTATATTTACTACGATGTAGTAGCATAATTATATTTTTTTTCCTCAAAACTTACCACGTCTTCCTTATGGTAAAATTTGGCACTTTCTTTTGCAGTTTTTCCATAAGGGACTTCAACTAACAGACACTTGAGAATAGGGTTGGATCAATTTCTTCTTGCTGCAGGTGAAACTTGTTCTACACAAATGGATTAAATTATTAAGTGAAATGTGCATGCATTATTCTGAAGTAATTACCTTATTTGACAGTAAATTTCATTTTCCATGTGTAAAGGCCTGTAAATGTTTGTAGTTTGAAAACAGAAGTTATATAATTTAAAGTATTGAAAGATCTGGAGAAAGTCCCTAGTAATTATCTAAGCAGTTGGGAATGGCTGCTATATATTTATAAATAAAACAATGGGTTTGAAAACTAAGAGGAGACTCGATGTGAAAGACATTCGTTATTCTGCCAAGTACAAGGACTCCTGGTATTTCAGGATTAAATCTCATTCAAACACAGTAAGGATGGTGGAGTTGGAGGTCAGGTGTGTTGATGTCAGAATTCCATTGAAGTTGATGGCTCTTCTGTTGGCCCTGACATTCTAAACAGTTTATTTCTTTCCCTTTTTCACCCAAACAAATCTGTTTTAAATACGTCTTTGAACGAAAGTCGACTTCCTTGCTCAGCACTCTTAACCTTGATGGAGGTTTGAATTTCAAGGCACTTGAGCGTCTCATAATTTCAGAAAATGGGAAGCATTTGTGTAGTGAGTGACAATTCAGCACAAGAGCCCTGAAGGGATATTACATTGTTAATAACAGTTATACCCAGAGACCTTGTGCATGGTGGCATCAGAACCTTCAGGAAAGCTGAAGTTCTGTTCTATTTTTACTTTTGGTATATAGGTGCTTTTTGAATAGCTTTACCTACTATTCATTTGAAAATACCAATTTTGTTTCTTGCTTATAAAAAAACTTGTGTCTGTTTTGCTGTGGCCTCCGGGTCCCCAAAGTGTGTGCTGTATGCTTCAGAGCAGGTGTTTCTATTCCAGCTGACTGTGTCTTACGGAAAATATCCTTTTGCTTCCCATTCTGGAAGTGCTAATGTCATTCCTTGTCCAGCTCAGTAGGCTCAAGCTGCAGGCATTATGTAGATTTTTGCTTTTAGCTACTTTTATGCAGTTTAAGTGCTTACTTTTGTGTGTTTGTCTTCAAAAAGATTAAATGGGGGGGGAGTTCAGCCTTTTCTCCTGGGAGTTCAGCTAAAGGCATAGTGAGTGGTAGTCTCTGCTCTTTGACCGTGTGGTTACTGGGAAGAAAATGAGAAGACGTCTGTAAAAAACCAGTGGGCATCTGGGAATTTGGGAGTTCATCTCTCAAATTTGGGATATACAATTTGGGATATTTTCTTTGTTCTTTGTATAGTTGGGCCCCAGCTGGAAATTCCGGCAGACTAATGGTGAAAGTCTGTCTCACTTTGTTGCTTGAGTAATAGTGATAATTCTTTGCTTCCTAGCAATACCCTGGGATGCTGGGACTTCAGTGGACGAGTAGTGCGTTACAGGGAAATCCTGGAAAGGCAGGTATAGCTCAAGCAGACTTAATTTAAGTCTGGCCTTTTTCAAACTATAAGAAATAGCCTATGGTGAAAGTTTGGGTTGTTTTTTTCAGTTTTGTTTTGTGTTTGTTTGCTTGTTTTCAGTTTTCCCCCAGCTTCAGCACTCAGACTGGAACTCATTTCCTTAGTGAAACAGGAACTTAAACATTTCATTAGCAAGTTTTGCTTTTCTGCTTATTATTTGTAGCAGGAGGCCCTTCTAACTTACTGAAGCAAAAATTTAAAACTGGTTCTTTGGTTGCATTCACCATTTGCCGTGTGCAGTGTAGGTAGGATTTGAGCTTGCTTTTGGTTTAATCTTACAACAGAAGTTTAAGCCCACTGAGTGAAGGATGTGAATTTGACAGAGTGGGTCTGGTGCCGTATGTGCAGTACTTTCTGGATGTAGTGAGAAACTGATGAGATGCTGAGTTAGTAAAATATTGGCAGTGTTCCGTGAGACATTTCCTTAACGCTTTACTGAAGGCAAGGAAGAAGCAGGGATAATTTTATTTTATAAATTGCAGTTGATACAAGATGTGAGGATGTCTTGTCTTGCTCTTCCTGATGCTCTAGAAAAATACATACCTGGTGAAAAACAGACATGCAGCTCAGTGTATCCTTAGCCATGCAGTTCCTACTGGCATGCTAAGATGTCATTCAAGGAACTTGAAAATGGGCTGCATGGTGTGGTTTTATTCTGGTTTAAGCCAGATTTGTGTGCACATCCGTCATGTTGCTGATGTTGAATATATGCTTGAAAGGTGCTTGATTTCCACCAATTGCTGCTTGTCCTCTCCTTCCCTTTGTGGAGCCATAGAAAAAAGGATTTTTGGGCAACTAGAATTGGTAAGACCAGTAGCATACCAGTTCCTTCTTGTAAGCTGGAGTGTCTTTTAGTCTGGCCTAGCAAGCAGAAGTTTCCCTGTTCCTTGTTCCCTTCATGGAGTTTTCAGAGTTTTCTGTTTGTTTTCTCTCTGTTTTCTATGCTGTTACTTCTTAAGGTGTCTGTAGCACCTTAAAGCTTGACTGTAAATTGGATTAGATACTTCTTACGCTGTTTTGAGTTTATGGATTATATCTGAGTAAGGTATAAATAATGGTCTAGTAAGGAAAATAGCCCTGAAGGTTGCTGAAATGAATACCTGATACTGAGCTGTAGGAGTGTGAGGGAACTGTGGAAATATAGACAGAGAAAATTATCTCAGGGTGAGAAAACAGGTAAATGAGAAGTAGATTAGGAAGGGCATTAAGGTAAGATTTTTTACAGAATAATTTATACCACTTTCTAAGATGCCTAGGACTTGAGTAATGGAGAGTGACTAATATGTTAAGAATTGAATCTGGACTTTGGAAAGCTGTGGCAGCAATAAAACTTGAAGTTGCATTAACACAATAGGAATCTGTACAACTTAGAAAATGGGAGCAGGAAATTGCATTTTTTTGGACAGTGGCACTAACATAATTTGGTAATCAGCAGAGAGGGAGACTTGAAGAACAGAAGGATGATAAAGAGGTTGAAGTTTTCCTCTTATGTCTCCTCCTCTATACATCTCACTTGGCAGGATGATGCATTAAATGCCGAAGTGTACAGGTAGAGTGATATCTAAACGAGCCTAAGGAATATGTTTGCAACAGTGGAAAAGGTAAACTTTTAAACAGGTAACACTCAGACCTTCATAAACTGCAGAGTAATCTGCCAAAATAAAATAGTAAATAATTCTGTTGGCATGTTTGAAGTCAGATGATGGAAGACTTGGTCAAAAGTGGAATAGGAGTAAGTGTCAGACTGGTAACAGAGCAAGTGAATATGTCCTTAGAAATTTTGGCTTTGCAGATGTGTACAATAAAGAATGGCTATGAAGAGCTGCATTTGACAAATGGCTTAAATAGGTGACTTAGCAGTTTAGATGTTACAATAAATCTAAGAATCTTGGTCTGTTATTTTTAGTAGTGAAGTCTAGTGTTGATAGCTGTTGCATGCCTTACTTTCTGATTATTGCAGGTGCCTTCGCTTGCAAGATGGTGCCCTTTGTTCAGTCCACTGCTATTGTAACTGAGATTCTTACAATGACCTGCATTGCTGTGGAAAGACACCAGGGAATTGTGCATCCACTAAAAATGAAGTGGCAGTACACCAATAAAAGAGCTTTCACGATGCTTGGTAAGATTTTAAGCATCTCCAGTAATTGTGTGTGAGAAATAATCTTCAGGGTGGATGGCATGGCAGAACAGAAGGCACTGATATGACTAGTGATTCAGAGACAGAGTTAATTGACCTTTATAAAATAGCTCAAGGATAGTGCCTACAAGTACAGTATTTACTAGCCAAACCTCTCACAAGGGACTTAGCATCTGAAGTCAAAAATGTACTTAAAAAAGATAAACCTTTAGTAGCCATTTCTTCTTGTTTTTTCAAGAAAGGTTCAAAATGTACAAGCACTGCTTAAGCAACATCACAGGGAAATGGTCCTTCCATTGTTACACAAAGAGATTTACTTAATACTCCTTATGCAGATTAAGTGGCTTTTATTGTGGAATATGAATAAATGGAGGTAGTTTGAGAGACAGAAAGCTGATGTCAGAAGATGCTGTTATTGATGTGAGTGTTGATTGATGTATGCCTCATAGGAAAGTTTGTTCTTTGCTACAATTTTCTGCCTTGACTGACTTTTCAAAGTTGTTAAACTCTTCATGCCAAATCCTGCTTGTTGGACAAAGTATTAAAATATTTATTTGTTTACAGGCATAGTCTGGTTGCTGGCTCTTATTGTTGGGTCGCCCATGTGGTATGTGCAACGGCTTGAGGTAGGTTAGGTCAAATGGGGATTTGCTTGTTCAACTCAGTCCTTGCTAGATCTTCCTGTACCTTTAGGTGAAATTGAATCAACTCCTGAGAAATTAGAGGGGGATAAGGGAGGCAGAGCTTTTGTTCTCTGTGCCAGCCTGGGAAAGTTTAAGGATTAGAACTTGCATGCACTGGAAGAAGGAATACCAACAGGGACTAGTCATGCCTACTCTCCCTAATTACGTCAAAGAACAGTAATTACATCTGTGACTGCCACTGTGGCTTTCTTTTGGTTTATATGTGCACACAGCATCAGAGGGCTTAGATTGCTGTTTCAGGATGACATAGTGCTCCCCAAGATCTGGAAGAACTGTGCTTAGTTTAAAATTAATTATCTGCTCATTATAGCTGAAGAGTTACCACACATGCTTGGGGGTTAAGGAGGAGGCTTGGCAGAATCTGCTGCTTGTGAGTCTAAATGTTAATGATTTTCTTTTTTTTTTTTTTTTTTTTTTTTTTTTTTTTTTTTTTAAGTGGCTGACATGTGAGGTTTCTATACATCTATCTTTACTTGCAAAATGTGTAGCCAAGGTTTCCTTTGAAGTGCAAATCAAAGCGTCTTCTGGCCTCTCTTGGTCAATTTGGATTGAACCCAACACTTCATGTGGAAAAGTGCTTGAAAGAATTTTGTCACTTTGAAAAATCTGTTGAATTTTGGTTGTTCCATTAAGAACAAGGAATATCTGAATGTGTTTGGCTTTTACACTTGGGATAAACACCTTGATGACGCATCTTCTTTCCATTTGTTACAGGTTAAATATGACTTTCTGTATGAAAAAGTGCATGTTTGTTGCTTGGAAGAATGGGCCAGTCCCATTTATCAGAAGATCTATACAACCTTTATTCTTGTTATACTCTTCCTTCTTCCACTGATGCTGATGCTTTTTTTGTACACTAAAATTGGCTATGAACTCTGGATTAAGAAACGAGTAGGAGATGCTTCAGTTCTTCAAACCATTCATGGGAGTGAAATGTCTAAAATATCAAGGTTTGTAAGCAAAATACACTTGGAACTTTGACTTCTAGAAAGCTTTTTTCCTGACTTTTTTATTCCTCTTGAGTAGACTTGAAAATGCCTTGCAAGATGTCCTAATGTCATGCGGCAAAGTGTTCTGCTTGTCCCAAAAAAAGAGAAATAAAGTGCTAGATTTATATGATGCTGCATTTTTTTTTTGTTTCCAAGGGAATTGTGTATTTCTGAGCATTCCTTGAGGAGTTTATTTGCATCTGCAGCCATCACAGTCATGAACACAGTCACAGATCTAACTTTTGAAGAGAGATATGTAACGGCCAGCCAGTTCCCAGTGATTCAGTGTGGAATTCTTGGTGCAATTTCAGGAAGAAGAAGCGAGCAATTGTTATGATGGTGACAGTGGTGTTTCTCTTTGCAGTCTGTTGGGCCCCTTTCCACGTGATTCACATGATGATGGAATACAGTGAGTACCTGCCATATCTCATAGAATAAAGTCTGGGTTTTTTGGATTTTATTAGTAATGGAACTTCAGGTTGTGAAAAGCTGATGATGCTACAGCATTCAGCTCTAGAATACCTTCTGCTAGCAAAGGTTGATTTTCTGCTTATAAGGAAGACCTAAGGAAAAACAGGACTATTAGAGGGATGAGCATTTCTGTGTAGATTATTTTTCTTACCATGTCTGTTATCCTGCCCTCATTTGCTGAAAGGTCAAAAGTACTTGGCTAGAAGGTAAAAGTTATTCCTGAGCATAAAACATCTTGAAGTTTTTTATTGTATTTAATTTTAACTTAACTGAGTTAAAATGAAACATTTATCCCTTTTATTGAGGTAGGCATATTGGAAATATAAATACTGCACATCACAGTGATGATACCCAACAAATCCAGCTAGAGTTTTTCAGTGCTCTTTACTGCAGACTGGCTTGGAAATGCCCTCAATGCTTGTTGTGTTGGCTTTTTTTTTTTTGCTCTTTGCCCTGTTCTCTGGTGTCTTCCACTGTTCATCTCCCACCTCCTCCATGGATACTGGAGCAGCCTATGTGCGGCGGGAACAAGAGGCAGTTTTCAGTTTTTGTACTTTACTTGCTGAAGGCAGGAGCTGTTTCTTTGTCTCCTATGACAAGTAAGATTGTAGCAGACAAATCAGTAGTTTAGCCAACCAATGAGTTTGGCTCATAGGTTTTCTCTTTCAGTTGGTTCTGTTACTACCTACGAACAAAGCAGGACTGCGTGATAGATCTTGATTTTATCTTGTTGATGAAACTCAATTGCTAATGTTAAGAACTTCCAGCATGTGTTTTTGTTCATTTTAAACAAAAGCCAAACTGGATATAAGTAGGCTAAGTAGTAAGCATTTATGACATTCTGTGCTTACAGCATATTTCTCTTCTTTCCAGGTAATTTTGAGAAGGAGTATGATGATGTGACAATCAAAATGATCTTTGCAATTGTCCAGATCATAGGATTCTTCAATTCTATTTGCAACCCTATTGTGTATGCTTTCATGAATGAGAACTTCAAGAAAAATTTTCTGTCTGCCCTCTGCTTCTGCATTGTGAAAGACAGCACATCCCCAAGCAGGCAGCTTGGGAACTCAGGAATTACCATGAGGAGGCAAAAGCCAAGTGCATCTCAGAGAGATCCCATGGATTTGGATGAAGGCAGGAGGGAGGCATTCAGTGATGGCAACATTGAGGTCAAGTTCTGTGATCAGCCAACTTCCAAAAGGAATTTGAAAAGGCACCTGGTCCTGTACAGCTCTGAGCTTACTGTGCACTCTGCAGTAGGAAGTGGACAGTAGCATCACAAGGGGTTTGGGAATGGAGAAGTCATTCTCTTTATGATCATTTCAATAAGCCATTTAAAAGAGTTTGTTACTTTGCTTGCTGAAAGGAGGGAGGAAAATGATGTGTGGACTTATAATGTCAGGATAGTGGCTGAGAAAATTTAATATTTATTTTGTAATGAGGAGGAGTAAAACTTTGGAAAACAACATTACTGTATGATTTCCAGGAGAAAAAAAAATCTTTCTGAGCTAATTTAGGGCTTGTTTGCCCTCTGCTTTAGGTAAACAAAACAACTGCTGCTTGCTCCGTTTATTCTGTGTCTGGACTGTACACAGCTCTGAATGCCAGAAGACAGGAACTATGGGGAGAATGTGCACCTTTTTGGGACCACTTGGAAGTCTGACATGGGGCTGATATTTTAAGATCTGCTCTCAGCTTTGGGGAGAGAATAGCTTCAGATCTGAGTTCAGGAAAGATGAAGACTGAGATGCAATTCTATTTTAGAAAAAGAAAAGGGAATATGAAAGAGTTATCCAGAACATGACTCTGAAGAGGCTTAAGATTTAAACATCACATGGATGTTCAGATTTTTTTAACAGGAAGCATATTAGTAATTAACAATGCATGCATTATTACAGTGCTGTTTTTACAGGTTAATTCTTGGGTACAAATTTAAATGCCATTGTACTGCCCTGCAAACTGCATTGTTCTGCTGGAAAATGGAGAAGCTGAAAATATGCTGTACAAGAGAGTGCAAATGGTCTGTAAACACGGAATTGAACTTCCAGTCATCCTTGGACATGTGACTCTCAGGTTGAAAGGGTGGTGTTGCCATTTTCTGGAGGGTTGTAAGGGCCTGATCCAGAGCCTGTTGGGACTTCACAGATGATTTTCAATGGAATATCATTGTCTTTTGACCAGACACTTCTCTGAAGACATGCTTGTATTTTTCTGTCTGTCCATCATCTTCAAAGGGGATTAATTGCTGTCTGAGAACTGGGCCAGTGCTTTGTTATTTTAGGCTTCACAGTAAATTGTGGGGTTGATATCCATATAAATTTTAAATGTTTTTGCTCTCAGTGGGCCAAACTGCAAAATTGCAAAGGTATGTTTGCAGTTGTGGGACTGGGGCAGAAGTGTGATCTAGACTGGTATGCTAGGATCTGATCCCATAAATGAGGCCTTGAAATACAGAATTTTCCACTCCAGCTGAGGTTAGATTGGATCCTTTAACAGCCTGTAAAATGTCAGTACTCTCTTCTGTCACCCATTGCCTCACCTATGGGATCTTGGTGCTGCCTTGGCAGTCAATTTAAGATTCTTTTACTTTGCTACTTTACACTTCATTGTAAATGAAAATTTAGGATAAAACAGCCTTATATAATTTGGAAATAATCTGATCTTTCTCTCATGTCTACAGATTGCAATGGGTTTGTGAAACACTTTATTTATAGTCTATATGATACACTCCTGTGCAATGACAGAAAGTTCCTGTCTTGTCCTGAGGGCCAGGAATTAAGAATTTAATGGATTATTATCATAGTTTTCCTCAGCAGATGTAAAGTTTAACTGCCTGATGGTGAGAACTATGTGTTTGGATAGAATCTGTGACTGAAAACTAATTTAAGCTATTTATTTATTTGCACTGCTAGTTTCAGTGACAGATTTTAACAAGCATTTAACCAAAACTTCCGAGTATCTTATGGTTTTGTTTTAGCTTACCTGTTTCTTCTGTTGTCTCATAAAACATTGTGTCAATGAATAACTGTTGTTGTATTCATTTTATTTTCATTAAAGTTCCTTTATGCTTTGTTTTGCACTAGGGGGTATCTGCTGTAAACTTCACTTTGAGACTCTCTCTGTTTAAAGATTCATGTGAGCTTATCTGTGTCTCTTTAGTGATTAAATTCCAGTCCTGTTGTAGGTGCCAGCTGTTCCTGTAATCATGAGAGCTGTGATTTTAAAGGGCTTTACAGAATAAGGTGAGAAAGGGGAAAAAAAGTCCAATCTGTAGGACTTCCTTCTAAAGTAGAAGTGATAAATGTTTCAGCACAGATTTATGGGACTATGGTTAGTTGAAACAGAAACCAAAATACAAAAGACAGTTCTCATACTGTTCTTAATTAGTAATTGTAATTGTAATCTTAATAATATAATTGTAATTATATTATTTGCTCATTTTTGACAGAGTAGTTGTCTTGAAGCCAGGTAGGGAATAAAAGATCCATTATTGACATAAGCACCACCAGGATTTTGCCCATGTATTTTAAATCTGTCAGAGCTTCAGCTTTGATGTAGCCAACAAAACCAGTTGTTCTGTTGAAGTGTGTCAGTTTTAAATCCAAGCTGGTAGCTTTTCCCATGCAGTGGCTTGTACCCTGTGTGTGGCTGTAACTGAGTGCTTCAAACCAGGAAATGCCCTGCTGTCCCTCAGCCTGCCTGGGCTTATTTCCATCTTCCAGTAACAGAATTGCATGGTTCATCTGATCACAAAAATATTCCTGGCTAATGAATTTATCAGCGAACAGAAAAATCACGCTTGTTTCCCTAAACTGAGAATTTTTATCAAAGCTGTTGTGTTCTTTGAGGAGAAGTGTTTCTTGAAGTTTTTTATTATCTTAGTTATGAATTATAACTTCTTTGATAAAGTTAAAGAGAAACTTCTTTTATTCTTGGCTGTAAGTGGCTAAGCCTTTACGTTGCAGTGAGATGATGCCAGGAACTGACAGGGTGATGAAGACAGGAGCGTGAAAGGACACATTCAACTGAACAGAGACTGTGGAAATGGAATGGATGAGGAAAAAGTGTCAGATTTGTCAGCTTGTTCAACTGATACCAGATACAAGGAAAACAGTGAGTAGAAGGGAGTGAACCCTCTCAGCAACTGTAACAGTAGCAATTTAAAATATCCAATGTTGGCCTGTGCCAGGAAATAACCAATTGCCAATGATTGCCAAAGCAGCAGAGGTGTGTGATGTGCCTGCATCCAGGGAGTAAGTGCATAAATTCTCAGCCTGGAGACATTTTAGCCCCATCTGTATGCTGATTACAGAATTAGCTCATGTGCAGTGCTTGGATGTGCCGCTGGCAGAGTCTTCGAGCATGACAGAAGTTGTTGAAACAAGTGATCCAGCAGAGTGAAAGGGACACCTGAGAGATCCGAGAAATACATTGAAGAGGAGACCTAGATTATTATTGCCCAGGAAAAAAAACCAAACCAATAAGTAGAGGAAAGGATTTAGTAGAGCTGTTGACTTGGAGAGATGGGAGACGAAGATAATCATGGCAAGCTATATTTTTATATAGATTAGAGTTGATCTGAGTGTTAGAAAAGTTGGGAGAGTTTAGGAACTGTATTCAGAGAACAGTTTTGTGAACCGAACAGCATCTCGGTGCACCGGGCAAAAGGCTGGGAAGAGTGGAAGCTGCCCTTTTGGTGCCTCTCCACTGTGGGAGCAGTGGAAGGGACCAGGAACTTTGCCAGCCTGAGGAGGAGACAGGTAAATGTGGATTTAATGCACACTAAAGAGGTGCCATTATGTATATCCCTTCAGAAACACTGACATAACAAGCTCTTTATTTCTGTCTATACTCAAAGTCCTGCTTTACCCCTCAAAACTGGCTTCCAGAAGTAGGACATTGGAAGCTATTCCAAAAATAGAACTGCTGGACATTCAAGATGTAGTGCACTTCCTCTGTTGAAGCTCCAGTGAAGCCGATGGATTATGAAGTTATTTTAAAAGCTCTGGTGTGGTTTGAGATGAAGGGTCACATACTGGTTTATTGCAAGAGTTTCATCTCAGCCCCCACTCCTCATCCATGTCATTTCAACAAAACTTGCTCAGTCAAAAGCAATAAAACCTGGTTCCTTTCATTCCAAAAAATACAGACTCACAGTCCTAGAAGTTAGGCTCACACAATGTTCATTTTGCTACAAAAGTGCTGTCCTACAGCACAAAAGTGCTGTCCTACAAGTTTGTCCTACAAACAACAAGGGTTGTTTTTAAGAAGATTTAAGGGTATTTGCATGTACCTTATGCATTCACAGAAGAAGAAATCTAGTAGAGATACAAAAAAAACTTCTACAAATTGCATCAGTGCCCTGTAGGGTACTTAAAATGCCAAGCAAGACTTGGTATCTTGCTGCCTGAAAAAGGTAGAATTTTGTTTCTCAGCATCTGTGGAATAATACAAAGCTTTTCTATGGAAAGCTCTTATTTCTTTGCATTTTCCATTCTTGTTTTGTTTTTTATTTTTTTTTCCACAAAGCAGAAACTTCTGGTTATTTCTTATTCTTTGGAGAAATAATCATGCAACCTTTTCCCCAAACATATGGTGGAATACGTTCAGTTTATGAAAGGGACTCTGTTCTAAAATGACATAATGGGCTTGCATTGAAAAGCTTTTTTACATTAGTACTTCTTAGAGGAAAATGTCTTTTTTTTTTTAAGTTTCTGTTGAAATCTCTTTACAGCCTTCTAGTTTTTATTTGCTATCTGCCATCACTACTTTTTTCTAAGTTAATTTCACCAGGGTTCCTCAGGACTCATTCTCATCAGTTGAATTTACTGTTCCCTTGGACATGGTCCTTTTTTTCTCTCTCTCAAGTTGTATGGTCTTACACCATCTTTCCCCATGCTTCTGAGAAAAGCCTTAATTAAATGATTTAAAATTTATGGCAGAAATCTCCATAAATCTCTTGTTAGATCTTGGAAAGTTATGAGAAAGCTTTCAGGCTTTTTGAGTGCTCTTGGATCTGATTTGTAAATCCATTCCATTTTCCCATCTGAAATACGCATCCTTGCTATTTGCATTTATGCCGCCTTGATAAAAATTCTAATGTATTGGCATAGAACTGTTGCAGGATCAGGGATAGTTCTCCCGTGGTATCACAGGCGCAATTTTTTCATTTCATTTTCTGCTTCAAGAGTTTGCTCAAGCACAAATTAGTCAGGGTTGAACTGTTTTTTCCAGTATTGACAAATAAATTATTGACTGACTTAATAAAGCAGAATTGCACTGTCTTACAGAGCCATCACACTGGAGGGGAAAAAGATTTCAAATATTTTTAGGAGATTTTTTTTTCTTAAATAGTTTTTCTACTTGTAAAAGAAAAAGATTAGCATATTTGGGTTTTTTAAAAAAAAAATTCTTAATTACTTTTTAAGCTGTCTTTCCATAGTGCCCAGATTCTGCTGTGCAGGGTGAGAAAGCTGCTGACTGGAGTGTGTGGGAAGAGGCTGAATTATAGTTCTCATTCTGCATCAGGGCTACTCTGTTCTGCTTATTGGCATCCCTGTGAACGTTCTGATTTCATGGTGTCAGTGAACTCTGCAGCTGTCTTTGCTTAATATCCCTCTTCTCCTAACAGCTAAACTTTGTTTAGTAGGAATTAAGCTTTTTTTTAATCTCATGGGTTTGTTTTTTCACTTAGTGTCTGTCCTTTTTTGTTTCCCTATTGCTATCCTTAAAGCAACTCCTTCCGTTCCTTGTGATCTTATCTCTTTTATACAGATTAGAAAAACCAGGCAATGAATTTTGAGAACAAGGTGAAGCAGCCCTCTGGTTCAGAATTTTTATCCCATCAAGTCTGATTATCAGATTACAAACTGCATTTCCAGTCCTTATTTCAGGCACCCTTGGAAAGACCTTGCCCATTCTACTGGTTACATTAGGCTTGCATGTGTGTATTTTGTTTCTGAACTGACTTTATATATTGATATTTTATTTCTCAGGCTGCTTGTTGTCATATTTCCATTTTAATTATTTTTCTCTTTGACTTTACAAATTTCTAATTCCTAGGAAGTGAGGCTTTTCTGTAGCATGCCAGCTGCACTGGGAGAGTTGGATTTTTTTGCTTTAAATAACATGTATAGATGCCAGTCTTTATTATACAGACGACAGCTAAACTATGGCTTATAAAAAGGTCCAGTAACTTTCTTCTGGCAGTCTGTAAAATACACTCTGTGCAGTGTCTTTTATGTGTGTGTGACAACAAAATAAAATGTTCTGCTTCTTGCCTCTAACACATGGTTTCCATAGATATATCTGCTAAACACCCAATTTAGCTATTAATGAGTCCAGTCCATAACTGAAAAATCTTCAAGACCATGCAACCTGAGAATAAACAGCTAGAAAATATTTAGTGTCTTCATGGGTAAAGTATAAAATATATCCTACTAAGTATCAGTATTAAATATCATACTAAAGTTTCGTCCTCAGGCAGACTTGAATTCTGGAAGAGCAGATGTGTGGCAAAAACACGTAATTCCCTATGGCTCCAGCAGCTCGGTGGGATTGTTGTGGCCTCCCTCGGGCTGTAGATGGCACCGTTGCTGCACATGAAGGCCGAGCTCTTCCAGTCCCTCCCAAGGGAATTGTTAACCTACAGGCGTTTGGAAGCATGTATTTTGTGGTAGGACTTGGTAAGGGTTTGAATGAGTTTTTCTTTCCCATGGAGAGAGGTGTTGGATTTTTTTTTTTTTTCCTTTGTGAAATAGTGCTTTGAAAAACAGTTGGAGCTTGTGAATGAACGAGGACCAATGGTACAAACAACCCAGCCAAAATTGGTTTTATTGTATCTCAGATGTTTAATTTTTCATCTAGAAGTCATCTCTTTTGCTTTGCAAACTTGTTTTCCAAAACAAATAAATACCACTCTTAGATGTTTCTTGTTTTTGAAGCTGAGCATTTGAAATACAAATTAGTGAATGGATCCATGAAAAAAATAATAGAGATCAAGGCTCTCTGAAATTCTTCAGACAAGTCATTTCCAGATTCCCCTGCTTGTACTAAAAAGCCTGTAGCTGTAGGCATCCCCCTTTCCAAATCTGCATGTATAGTGGAGGGAAGCCAAAAGGGAAATGGAAAGGGGAGAGAACGAAGTGTTGTTTATTAGCAATCAGGAGAAATCTCAGTTCCTAAATGCTGAACTTTGCCTCGGTTCCCACACCCCTGAGTGTCCTGCCAGGCTAGCACTGAATCCTCAGAGGGGAAATTGAGGCGAGGACGAAGACAGAAGACAAAAGGCGCTCTTAGTCCCAGGAACAGTCCCACAGTTTAGTGCAGAACCTACACCTTGGAGTCCTGAAGAGAGTAAGAGACCGAGCACGTGGTTCGGAGTAGTTTTGTGTCCTTTGGGAAAGGGGAGGGGGGAGGTGAGGGGTCACCCGGCCAATGGGGGCTGACCCAGGGGGAGGTGAGGCACAGGTGGTGTCAGGTGAGGGGCGTGCAGGGATTTCTGGGAAAGGTAGCGCTATACAACATTTTGTGTGGATCTATGTATACATATAACCCAAAACACCCAATGCAAATATAACAAAACTACTTAGTGCAATGCAACAGAACCTAAAAATATAAAGGGTCTCAAAAAGTGATCTCTTTTTGTTACAATCTTCACAGATACTTGTTTAAACATTTTATTCACACTAAAAAAACCCCTCTAAATTCTCAAAGGAAGTGGAATAACTTTGCTATTAACGTTTTAAAAAAGCAAAAAATACTCTTGTACGGGGAAACAAGGGTATCAGCCTGTCAAGATCAGCTGTAAAATACAAGTCTTGCCATAGTGATTTAAGTTAAGGCTCCACATATACTAGGGCAAATGGAGATATTATTAAGAATGTAAAAGGAGGATAAGACTTCTGGCTATCCAAGGTAACACAAACCATGAGAAGAAGAGGAAAGTCTTTGTCATTATTTGCTCATGGAATTATAATATTTTTCAGCGAGGTATTGATGTGTGTTCATAAAGTCTGAAGTAGAATAAACCCACTTTACTGATGAGGGGGGAGGAGCAGAGCAGGATGTAGCCACAAAAGTGGTTTTTTTGCAAAGTAACCTGAACAGGCAAAGGAACTTACTGAATTTACAGTAATCAGCTCTTTTGAGTGGAAATATTCGATAATCTTGTGAAAATCAAGGAAAATACTGTTTGGTGGGGGTTTGGGTTTTGTTTTTGTGTTTGTTTGTTTGTTTGTTTTAAGGAACATAATATTAGTTTTCTTAGCATGTGGTATTTTCCTCTTCAAAGTAAACTTACAGATTAGCCATGTTATTCCTTCCTGATTTTTTTAAATATATTTTGGATATCCCAAGTGCTCCTGGAACTTTGTTCCTGGAAGATGTGCTGCAGCTGTGTGTCTGCCAGGCAATAGGCAAAGTAAGTCCTTACACCTGGTATACTTGGAGCATCTTGGAGCAGGTGAGTGCTGGGTCAGCTGTGCCTCTCTTCACCTATGAGTAGTTATATCATCTTCTAAGGCTCCAAATCCTACTGATTTTTTAGAGATTATGAAAAATTAGACTGGATTGTAATTTCTGCCTGAAAGCTGTGTCAGAGATGGTTTTCAAATGTTAAACAACCCTTATCTCAAGTGAGATCTGTTTTTGTTTTTTTGGTTTTGTTTTGTTTTTTGTTTGTTTGTTTGTTTTTTCTCAAGAAAGGGAAATACAGTGGGGTGGTAGAAGGGGAAATATAGGGGGTATATTCTTTTTAAATCCAGCACAGTAGTTTTGAATTCATGCTGTGTTCATGCAGTGTTCAATAGAAAGGGCCTTAAGTGATAACTATAAATGAGGAACAAGCACACCATTATATCTGATAGCAGACTTTTCAAGACATTTGTGTAGCTTTCAGGGTTAGTTGTGAAAGATGGGCATGAAACTGTGAATGATCAAAATAAAACTAGACAAACCATCTTTCCTAGCATTAGCATGGAACTGAGGCAGAGTTGATGATTGATTTTATTTCTTTTTCTGTATTTGGGTCAGTTTTTTGAGGTAGTTCATTAAAAGCTGATGCCTGGTTTGCATTTTCCATTGATCTGTGTGCACTAGGTGCATTTGCTGTTGAAATTATTGCCTTGCTGCTTACAGCTGAAAGGCCTCCGCTGCACCAGGACGCTCCTGCTCAGGCATTAACTCTTTCTGATCCCATTCCAAAGCTGTCTAACATGTTTCCAAGGAAAGGGGAGCAAGGATAGGGAAGGGCGTTCAAGGAGTATTTTGGCTGATGCATCTCTAGTGACACCTTGTGGGATGTTTCACATAATCACCCACAACCTTTTGGGGGAAGCTATAAACTGCAAGGTTTGTTGTGCCAAAAGCTGCCCAAATACTGGGATATGCTTAAACCTCTGCACTCACCTATAATTAAAAATAAACTATACAGATACACTTTCTCATGTCGAAGTTGTCCTTCCTTAGTCCATGGAGGTGTTAAACACTTCACCTGTTGTGAATATACATATATTATTATCTAGAAATAAAATTTGACTTTTAGAAATAGACATATTCAGATTCCCTTTAGTGTGAAACAATGATAAAAGGGGAATGTTGGGAATCAGTTGAAGCTGGCATGATTTAGGTGTACTCAGTACACATTGTCCTGCCTGGTAAAGGTTTGATGTCCTGAGGAAAAACTGGCTGGGAAAAATATCCCAAATAATTTTTTAAAATACATTCAAAAATGAGTATTTAGAGAACTTTAATCGATATTTCACTATCCAATAATTCATTTTTAGAACCTTCTGGTGATTTTCACCTACTTGTATGATCTTTTTCTCCTATTGAGTGATACTGGATAATTGTTTTGGCTAGATGTGTTGAAAGATTTGTTTCCTGTTGCTTGCTCTCATTTTATAGAAATGGCCAAGTCTGGGGGTAACCAAAATCTCCTGTAGAGAACGTAAAAAAGGGATCTCTTATGTTTTTAAAGTTCTGTGCTGGTTGCAGCTTCACCCATGTGGCATTTCAAAATGCCTGCTGCCTTGAGCTGGTCAGACAATGAATCCCGGCTAACCCTGGGGGAACAGAGCAGGCTTATTTTTGAGATAGACCATTTTTTTAGAAAAATTTGAACCAAATTGAAATAATTTGAACCAAATGAAAAATTGAATTTTTCTTTCTGAGCCTATGGGCGTGGAGGTTATAGTGGGCGAGATGGAAGATGTAGCAAGATAAACTGCTAGATGAAGATAATTCGGGAAAGAGGACTGAAAAGAGATTTGAAAAAGATTTACTTACTTGCTTCTTGTTTCTTACTTGTTCAGGAGAATATTTCTTCTGCCTGTGCATAAGTATAATGAATGGAAATTTAGCTTGATCCTTTACTGACTGAGAAGGAGGAATTGGAGACTTCTAGAAAATGCTGTGGGTTGTCTTCCAGCACAGCCCAGCTGAACTTTTTTTGTTTGTTTGTTTGGTTGGTTTTTGTCTAAACACTCAGCCTTTCCTTCCTTTGCATGCCTGGTGCCTCTGGCATTCTACCCCTCCCTTAGCCATTGTACGATTCTGTGGAGTTGTGTGATTAGTCCTTTAATTGATGCCCTTGATTCCATTGAGAGTATTCTTTGTTACCATCTCGTTTCCCTAGATGGAAGCACTGGGCCAGCTGAGCCTGAGAAAAGTAAAAAGGGGTCTCTAACACCTGAATCTACTAATTAGTCCAGGGGACCTCTTTATTCAAAGACTTTCCACAAAACTCTGCTGTGAAAGAATAACATCTTTACAAAGAGGTGGGTGGGATCTCTAATTGATATAGTAATTAATAATACACAGGTTGTGGAAGGTTTTGGCCAGATCTTCTTCTGCAGCTCCTGTGAAGAAATGAAGCTGTTTTGTACCCCTTATATTGCTTTCCTTTTAAGTAATCTATATTGATACTGCCTGGTTACTTCTTGCTTTCTATGCCTGGCATGTGAAAGTGATATATTTGAATTCTTGCTCAGTTTTGTGGTGTTTTGGTTGCATGCAGATAGCACAGGTAGAGCGCAGAGGTAGAAGACAGACTGACATGCTGGTGTTGCCTCCAGTTTCCATCTCTCTGTAGTGAAGAATTAGAACTTTTGTAGCCAAATTTAGTACAAAGCTGATACCTAAAGCAGCTTTTGTTGGGGGGGCTGTGTGCAGGAGGGCCATGAAGCTGTGCAGTTTTCATTCTCTCCTGGACTGAAGCAGATAGAAGTTGTGACTTGGTGAGGTAGCACTGTGGTCCAGTGGCAGAACAACTCCAGGTATAGGCTCTGCCTGCTGATCTTTCCCCAAAAACGTGATGCCAATGCAAACTTCTGGTGTGCCAGTGCTCTGAGAGCCTCACACACTGGGCAAACTCCCAGTTACTAAAAATCCCAGTTGCTGGTGTCTGTATTCAAGGCAGGAGGCATCTCCTTCCTATGAACTGCCTACGTATGAAACATCCCATGTAGTTTACAACTACTCTCCTGCTTTCACTGTGTAGGGGAGTTTACTAGAAACAGTAACTTGAAAGGTGACCTTCACACTTACTGAAAGCAGCAGAGTGCTTGGCTGTGACTCATGGAAGGAGCCCAGCTATTGGGGTATGATAACATGTCCCTCTGCTGCCTGGTTCAGCAGTTAACCCAAGCCTAGCTCTGTCTCAGGTACAATATTGTAGGTCATGTGTATGATGGCTCTGTCCCTGCCAGAATCCAGAATGAATCAAAAGTTCCAAAACCACTGCAGGCTGCTGAAAGCAGCTCTTGTGTTGGCTCAGCTGAGTTTTCAGAGTGAAGCCTCACACTCTGGTGTGTGTCTGATTTCAGTTTTAGAATAATAAATCCAGTTTAGATCATGAGCCTCTAGCTGAAATAAAAGCCATTACTTTCTTTCTGTAATTGTATTGCCTCCCTAAGAAATCCTTGGTCTCTCCCTCTTTACTGTGATCTTTGCTGATTTTTGCCTTCTGTGATGTTCATTGGTGCTTTACTTCAGTAGGAAATCCCCCTTTTTTTTTCAAATGCCTTGTGTTGAGTCACTGCTGCTGTTTGCTTCAAACTGAAGGGGATTCCAACTATGAAATTCTATTATTGCTAAAATAGAATCCTGTTCCATTGTGTAGGTTGCAGTTGAAAGCAGAGAAAGGTCTGGGGGAGTTGTAGAGTGAGCAAGCAGTGTGGCTGCTGGTTTGTTTACTAGGGGCCTAATGGCAATTCCAGTAACAAGTAAGCAGCTTTGAAGTCTAGTAGATCAAAACCAATCTCTAGCTGAAAAGCAGTCCTGGATCTCTGAAGCTGAGCATAAAGAACCGAAAAACAACCCCCAAACCATAATAGTCTGTGTGGTTCTAGCAATGGATATTAAATCAGTTCAACAGGAAGCATATTTGGTATGGGCTTTTTTGTGTATCTGTGTTTGTTCATTAGGGGTTCAAAATTGAATTGCTATAAGAATGATTCTTTTAGACATGGAAGATTGCTTTCAATTTTTTTCCTTCTTTATAAATCTGACTACCCTCATATCTATGTTACTGTTGGTTTAGCCCTGCTGCTTTAAGCTGCAATGTTCTGAAACCATAGTCTATCGCTTTCTTTCATCTGAAGTAACTGCTGCAGTGCTCTGTCATACTGGAGTTTTGACCAATTTCCAGATCCCCATGTGTGCATACAGGAGATGGAGATTGTAATTTGAAGTAGGCTTTGGTCCTGTCTGCGATGCAGGCAATTCTATCCTCTGAACACTGACTTTGCACCCTCTTTCAGCTCTGGATTTCCTTCCTTATTTTCAGAGTTCACCTGAGAACTTCTACAGGCTACAGCAAAACATCCCCCAAACCACAAAAGGCGCCATTTAAAGGCATTTTGTATCAATTTCTTCAATACTAAGGTCTTGAAGACTGTGGTTATTGAGCATTGAAAAGGACCATGAGGCTGCTGGTAGTGCCACTGTAATACTTGAGTTTAAAAAGAGCCTCACTACTGGTTTTACAGCATATTGCTGGAAAGGAAATAAGTTAATAAAAGCCACAAAGATGTACAATTTCCCATAGCCTTTGACTAATACTATAAGAAAGAGAGAAGTTAAAAAAAAACACTCTGAGCTGAAGGTGGGGGGATTTCCTTAGGAAGAATGCTTGGAAATGGCCTTGCTCTGAACCAGACTGGGAGACAGTTGATTCCTAACTTCCTGACAGGAGTGCCTGTGCTGAATGGGAGGACACAGATCCATTCCTCAACCCCCAAAATGCTTTTTGGTTTGCATCTCTTCAAAGATGTTTAATGCTGAACATTCAGAATCCCATAGCAATGCCCTATAATGCCTGATTTACTTAGCTGCAATCCTCTCAGGTAAAAGGACCAAAGGCTGAATATGCTTTTTTAGGAGTTTAGGTTGAACTAACCTTGAATTCTTGCAAACATTTAGAAAACTTACAAGTAATAATCTATCAGAGTCATTGGCACTCTACTGTGGTTTAAGGCTTCCTTCCAAATAGGATGCACAGAGAACTGCAGGAGCTTAGAGTAAGGTCGTGATTAATAGGTAGACAAGTATCCCTACATTATAAAACAATTCTCAGTGTTTAATGTTTTTTCTAGGTTATAATTGCTGGGGAAGTACATAAGGGAAGTAGAACTTTCTTTGCTACATTTCAGTGCTCCAAGAACTTGGGTTTTTTCTTTTTTTTTCTTCTTAAAGAAAAATAAAAAGAAAAAAACCCCTTATCTCCACTCCAGAAATTGGCTTTTCCTTACATAATTTATAAAAATTAATCATTTTAACAACTTTTTTCTTTACTGTTCAAAGGAGTTTTACATTTTTCTTGATTGTTCCCCAATGCCTATACACCGCCTCTGTCTATGTTTTATGAGTAAAATCTAAATAACACAAGGGTGCAGTTTCCAAAAAATTAAGGTCATATGAGGTGGAAATAGCAGCCTAAGATCAGGAGTTCCTTCATTTTTATAGTCCTTTCTTTTGGTAACAGGAAACAGCTCTAAGGTAGTTTGCTTGTAGGATATGTAGGAGTTTTTGCCTTTATAGATATTTGTGTGTGTCTGCATGCTTATGTGATGGAGAGCTGGCTTAGGAATATTTGGATCTGACTTCTAACAGCCAGAGAGCTCTCTCTTATGTGGTTATTAGCTTTACCACACATTTGGAGAACAATATTGCAGAGTTGTAAGCAGATATTACTCTTGATTTCACAAAAAGGGAAAATTAGATTCATATGCTTCATGGGGAAGGTGGGGCGAACTACTGCTGCTGCTGGTTGTGGAAAGGTCATCAGATCCTCCAGAGAAGCTGGGAAAGAGTACAATTCTCATCTAAAATGTAGATATGTCACCTCTCCCCACCTTCCTTTCCTCCAAAGTGCCTTTCCTCCTGCCCACCAACAGCCAGGATACCTCCTCTGAGATACCCTCACTTCTCTTTGCCCTTGGTCAGCTGCAAACCCAGGTGGAGGCATCATCCTCTATTCAGCCATCTGTCCTGAGGGCAAAAGCCATCTCTCACTGGGTACATCAGAGTTATTTCCTTTCTTCCTTTTCTTACTTAGCTTCCTTTTTCCTTTCACTTTTAACCCAGACTCATGTTGTTGTCACCTTATTCCATTCTCAGCCCTGTCTGTGGAGGTATCCACCGTTCTGGGTGAACACAGCAGCTCATTGCACTCCTTACTGCTGAGATAAAAATCAGAGACCAGAAGAACTTAGTTTCGTGGTAGATCAAGTTGTTGGGAAAATTCTAAGTCCTCTGGGCTCTGTGTCTAATTTTATTTTTGCAGCTCAGCCAAGAAATAGCAAAAGGCAGGAAAGTGTCTCTGCAACTTGCAGGTTCTGGCAGTCCCTGAATCTGGGTGAAAATGCTTTGCTTCCTGCAAAAATACCACGTCTCCATGTGGTAAAGGTCACTTTTCTGTCAAACCACTAAATGTTGCTTTAAGATTTCATTGACGTAGAGGGTAGTAAATTTAGTATAGCTCCAGGGCCGACTTTTCTCTCTTGGTAATTGGCAAGCAGGTGAAAGTGCGTATGGCTAGGGAAGAAATCTCTCAGAAGTTGGTGCAGAAAGAGAAAATGCTTTCTTGGATGATTTGGACACTGTTTGAAATTAGGTTTAATTCCAATTTGGACCAGAATTTAAACACTGCGGTAATCCAGTAAAAAATGTAATGGTAGAGAGCAGTGGGTGGGCAACCAGCTGGAGAACAAGGTGGCCATATTACCAAGAAAAAAATGTTTGTGACTCCCTGACACTAAGCTGCATGCTTAAAGTTTGTGGGATTGACAAATGTGATGGAAGGGATGTTGTGCTGGAACCTGCTGCTGGACTGATGTAAAGCTTGTTTTCATACTTGATGTTGTATCAACTTCATGAATATCTTCAGGAAAATCCAGTGAAATAGCATAATATATTTAAGTAAAGAATTCATAGAATCACCGTCTAAGACCTCGTAAAGGAGCTGTGGCATTCCCAATTTTTCTGTAAGGAAGAGAGATTTTCTTGTGGGTGGTCTTCTGTTCATGGCTAAGCAGTGAAGCCACACAGCTAGCAGGAACAAAATGGGTGGGAGGTGCCTTGACTTTTAATATATCTCAGGCAAAAGCTGTTTTAGTCCAAACTAAAATCAAAGCAGCTCGCTAAAATTTAGGGTAGAGCTGGGCAGCAGCATCTCCCTCCTTCAGAAAACCACTTCTGTGAGCACAAAAATATATTTTAATAGTGTATGAGGAGTGGATAAGAGATAACCTCACCTTTAAGTGTTTAGTTCACCTCAAAAACCTGACAGCTGGGATGGGTGTCTCACTGCTACTTCTTGATCTGAGGCATGTGAACCTGTTCAAGACAAATATAACTAAAAAAGAGCAGCCAAACTACTTGCGAGTGAAGCACAAGAGAGTATTTTAGCTTGAGAAAGTGCATGGGAGCAATTCTCATTCGTGCACTAGAGAGAGAGAAGGACAGCTGCAGACAGCCAGGGAGTAAGTAAGGCTTGTGTGGAGGACAGCAAGCTGCCTCGTTTCAGCAGAACAAACTCCTAATGCCTTAAGTGTGGTATCAAAGTGTCAGCTTCAAGCTAAATCCCAGAACATTTCTGGGCAGCAAATGTGTCTTAAGCTGCATCTCCAGAATACTGGAGTCTCAAAGTGTTTTAAGCGCTTTTGAAACTATTCGTTCCCCTCCCGTCCCGTCCCCCCCCCCCCCCCCATCTTATTTCTTCTTTGTAGTGGTCTTTTCTCTCCTGAACAATACTTACATGTCAATTAAGCCCTTTACAAGTCACCAAGGATCTGGTACTTTAAGCCGTTGTCTTTGCATTGTATTAAATTTTCTCTAACTCATTTCCTTATTTTTCCCCTATGGGAAGCCCCAAAACAAGCAGTTCTTCAGTGGATAATAAAATAATTTGAATGGCAGCCATCCAACCTGGCCTTTTTCTAGGTAAGTGGTTTGAGTATCCATAAGAAGCAATGAAATTTTTATTATTCTGAATGGTGTAGCCAATGCAGTTTTTTTCTTTTGAATGGGGACAGTGGGAAAGTCAGGTAAAAAGGTGATTTCTGCTGTACCCCCACAGTTTTCCACTGGAGGTTAAAAGAAAGGGTTCCCCCTTCAAATTTTCCACTGACTACTTTTCTCTGCCTCCACAAAACACTTTGTTGTACCTGCCTTGCTGTGCTGAAAATGTCAGTACTTTCATATCACCAATGTTTACAGGAGTTAAAAAGAAAAACCCTCTGATTGTTTGAGTCAGGAGGGTTGTGGAGCTGCTGTTAACAGGAACGGAAGGGCCCACGTGTTCGTCTCCTCTTCTCTGGAAGCAGGAAAGGATGCTGTGCCCTGTTAGCCTCTGCTGCACAGATGAGCATCCCATCCCTGCCTGTGTCTGCCTTGGGCATGGCTGGTGCTTGGAGTAGCCCAGCAGAACAGGAAATGTCCAGTCTCAGAAGGACTCCAGTTAAAATATTTTAAAGTGGTTTGTATTTTATTCAGGGAATGCTTCCCAGAATCAATTCTTCTATTGGGTCACTTCTCTTAGCTTGTGGGATGGCATAAGACGGCACCTGGCCTTAAAGCCTTAACAGCCCTCGCTTTGCCTTGTCTTGCATGAGGAGAAAAGCAGCTATTCCTGGCGTCCCTGGCAGAAACCACAGTGGTTCAGTTGAACAGGTGATGGATAATAAACCCAGAAGCTGCACACATGCAAAGTTTTAATTTAGCCCCATCATTGTGGGGCATTGTGACAGATGATGACAAAATGACAACCACACCTTGAAATACTTCCAGTCCCATTGCAGTTAAGCACGTTGATCGCTCCAAAGGTGAAAGCTGTGTTTGAGTGCAGTGAAAGCAAAAACCATAGAAGGCTAAATTCACTGTATTCTGTGTGAATGCATTATTGAATAATATTTAATGCTATTCCCTTCTTATTCAGTCATCCAGTGGGAAAAGCATTTCCCCTTAGAGCATCACCTCTTGGCTTTGGTTTCTTTTGCTGCTTGGATTTGAGTGTCACTCACCTCCCAAGACACTGCTCCAGCACTTTGCTACAGAGCCTTTGCTGGGTTTCAAATGTCCCCTGTTGAGGCTGTTCAGCTTTTTATAAATACTTATATAAAATTAAACAAGAAAATAGGGTAAGAACCAGTGACTGATGTGGAGCTGCATGTATAGGATGCTGTTCTGAGAAGTGGAAGACACTGATGCTGTTGCATTTTTTTTTATTATTGTTTATTTTAAGCAGGCAGCCAGTAAATCTGAACTCTTGTTGGTAAATGTGTGAACCATCAAACTGAAGTCATTAACATTTTGTCTGAGAAAGTGACAGTAAATGCTTCATATGGAGTGGAGCACTATTATTGCAAAAGACTGGAGAAATCACCCTGCATCTCCAGCAGTTAAAACATTGACCTAGGAGGTACAAACACAGTTAAACTCCCTTCAGGGAAAGACAAGGGAAAGAATTAGACCTTGGTTTCCCACATCCTGATCCTGACCCTGGCCTGTTGTTTCCTCTGTTATATTTGCAAATACATCCAGAATAGTTTTGTTTGAACAAATCTGCAGTAAATTGAACATGAATTTGCAAATTACTATTTTCTGCGTGCATGTGAGGAGCTGAGTGTAAGTGCTTTGACCGAAAAAGATCCACCCTGCACTTCTGAGCAGGTGAGATATTTCTGCTAGGAGGATGGGAATGCTCTTAGTGCAGTTAGATCATGAGTGTTAGAACAGGAATCTCCCAAAAATCTCAGCAGGGTTTTTAGTCCTTGGAGCAGAACTGCACAGGTTTTGTTGTCATCAAAACCGAAACTGATACAACAATCAGACTTAGAGATGAGTGTTTTTCTGAGCTGACCTATCGTGAATCTTTCACTTTTATATGACAGCACGATAATGTTAATTTTTATCATCTGTGAAACTTGATTAATCAACTCCTGTGTTCAGTGGGCTATAGCCTGGAATGAATAGTAGGTTCTTGAAACTGCTGCATCAGTTCTTGTCTGGTGAAGGGGGGACATTTCTCACCTCTATAAGCCCTCTTTCTCAGAATGAAAATTAGATATGATAGGGTGGTGTTTCTGGTCAGGGGCAGAGCTGAATGTCACTGCTGATGAGGAGACTGTAGCTGGTCAAACTGAGCACTGATTCTGTAAGGGAAACCTTTGAAATAAATTCTAATTAAAATGCATTCCTAGAAATGCCTCCCTGACCTATTTGCCCCTTACAGTAAATTATTCTGCTTCTAAATTTATAGTTGTGTTCTATTCAATCCGAGTTGATGCAGCTTTTCCACCATGCTAGAGCACCACTTTTCCCACAGAGCAGCTCTTGCTGGTGCGTGGGCGAAGCGTTGTGTCACTGTTCCGTGCTAATCTGAAGAATGAGAGGGAATCCTCTGTGGTCTCTTAAAAGCAGTGCTTTCAAGTAGCTTTGTGTGGGCTATGTTTGTTTGAGAGAGATGAATGTGCTCTCAATGGTAGAATGACTTTAGGAAAGGGGTTTCCCTTAAGCCTGGGGTGTAGGTTAAACTTTGAGATATATATACACGGATACACTTTTGCCTCCAAACCACTTAGTTCTCATTTGATTCAGAGCACCTTTATTTGTGACTGGTATGTCATAACCTGGCAGTACAGAGAGGGACACCTTCCCTAAATATGGTGAGTAAGATCTGCATTCATTGGGAATTTGTACTGGTGGGTCTCTTCCTAGCCTCAGAGTGAAGTCATATGCCTCTTTTCCTTTCTCATCTACCAAAAAGACCTCAAATCCAAAACCTGATATTTTAAAGAATTTGGTTTTTATTTGTTTGTTTGTTTGTTAGTTTGTTTTTTCCTAGGAGGCTTTTTAATTTCTTCCTACTGTTTATATAGAATGACTATAGGAATGTTCTTTTATTTATTTTTCCTGAATAAAGTTGGACAATGTAGAGTATGGCAATAGTAAAGGATATATATTACTGACTATATTAAACAGTTATTTGGGGGTAAATTTAGTGATACAAAGATTCAATGCACCTGTGCTGGGTTTGACCAAAATCCCTCTTTTTGGATAAGGCTTCCACTGAGAATTTTGGAAGTTTCATGTGTTCTGTGGAGTTTGGGATGTTCCCTGAGCTACTGACTCTGCCTGGGGCAGGTACAGGATTCCTTAGGTCGTTCTGTCATTAGGACATCTACTACAAACTATTTTCTATAATCCACATAGCATTTGAGAATGGGCTAGGTGGTATTTTGCTTGCCTTGGCCTGTAAATTAAAGCTGCACCTCAGAAGTTTTGATGCATCCTAACTTTCAGTAAGGAATACTTGGAGCTGCAGTATTACAACCTCCTTTTTCCAGGGCTAGTGTTGTTTGCTGCCAGAGAGCACATTCCTGTTTGTGTTGGGGCAACTGTAGGAGCTCTAGATTGTTTTATCTCCCTCCCAAAATTAAGCAAAAGTTCTTATCTTCCCTTGCCTTGATTTGGCATCCTCAGGACATCATGACATGCTGCTGGCAGAGTTTCTGGCAGCAGCAGTAGCACATATCCGGAAGTGTGGGAGCGCTGGAATGTGTGGAAAGCAACATATACTTCTGGGTCATTTAGGGCTGGTGTTCCTGCCAGCCAAGCAATGCCAATGTTTGGGGGTTTTTTTTGTCCTGGGATTTTGAAGCTTGTTTGGAGGGCATGAATCTTATATAGAACAGGGCTGCATTCCTCTTCTAAATCAGCCCTTGTCTTCTTACTGTTAAACTTCCCTTCTTTTTGTTGCATGGCATTTTGTAGCTAGGACTGCCTGTGCCTTTTTTTACAGCTACGTGGCTTCTGTACTTGGAGCAATCTCCTTTCTGTTACGTTTTTATATTCTACTTCTTTATACTGCAGAGATTTGATTCCAAAGTCATGGATTCGATACATTCTAACTTTTATCTCTTGGTTTGGATTGTACAAGCGAGTTTCATCCTTTCCTGTCACGACATTACAGTTTCACTGCGGTAACATCTCTATTAAAATTGTTCTGCAAAAAAACCACATTTTGGATGCTATCAATGAATATCATAGTAACACCGCTTTTATCCTGCAGCATTTTTCCTTTTCACTTCTGTATTTTATCTTTTGGAAAGCGTCCTATCTGTGCTTTGGCAGTGAATAATAATAAATAACCTTTTTTTTTTTTAATTGCATAATTTATATTAGACATTTAACAAATAACTAAGTACTTCCTTCCCATCTCACCCACCTCCAAATAATTTGTTGAGCAAATTAAAGTTAGACACAGATAATGAGAAAATAGCATTGAAATTATATTAATTGTTGAGGGGTTTATTTTATCAGCATATTTTATAGTTTTTTAAAAATGAATTCATATTCTATTAACAATTTGCTTCCACAGAAATTGTGTACAGTAAGTGTGCTCAAAGTATCATGGACTTTGCACCCACACCTCTGTACACTAATTGGCTTTAGCTGAACTGAGCATTTGCCATGAAGGAAAGATTTCTTCTAAATGTATTAAAATTGAGGAGTCTCATTTTAACAGAAGAAGTAGAGGGTGTTTTGAGGTAGGCTGTGCGTGACTTTGATGGCTTGGTGAGATGATATTTGCAACTTCCTCTGGTCACTTCTTATGTGACTCTTTTGCAAGTTGGAAGTGTGATATTTTTGGCACTGAGCTCGTGTTTTGTGGCCTTTCAAATGAGTCTGTGTGCTTTAAACTCACTTGTGCAGATGCCTGTGTGGAATGGCTGACATGGGAAGCGTAAATGTAAAATGTCTGTTACCCAAGGCTGAGCACAATTGTAGTGGCTTTTTGGTGACATCTGTGCAACTGATTTCTACTTGAAGAAGGGATTTTTACTCATTAGAGAATCATCTTCTGATTTTTAGATCTTCTTGAGATCTTCAGTCCAAAGATGTTTAGGAATTTGCTGATTGACAAAGGGAGAAACATGCCTGTAAATTGGTTTTGTCTCAGTCTCAGTTCAAGAAACAAGTGTTGTATTGATTTTGAATAAGGTCCTGCAGTTTAAAGCAATGTTTTGCACTCAGCACTGAGAGGAATCTGTGTGTTTCAAGAGGAGCATTTTCACACACCCAGTTGTGGGGGATCATAGCCCACACTGTTTATCAAGTTGTGGATATCACAGCTCCATGGGAGGGCATTTGGGAATTACGTTCTGGGGGGGATTGCTGCTCAAAATCTACTGTCACCTTAATCAAGGGGAATTGTACTTAATGTTGAGATCAGCTTAAGGTATTCAGTGTTAAATCTTCCTGTATCACATAGGGCAGGTACCAGTTTCATTTTGTCCAAATTAAATTAGGCAAGATAGAACTGAGGGAACTATCTACTCTTTATTTTTGGCTAAAATCAAGCTTCAGATTTAAAATTTTGGTTAGAAACTGTCTTATATTGAAGTTTCAGCACTTTATCAGGAAATAACAGGGGGAGGAGACAACTGGCAGATCTTGCTGTGTTTGTGGCTTTTTCTAGGCAGCATTTGTATATGAAGCTGCATTTTCAGCCAAGGGCAGATATGCAGTGTAGTGGCTCATTCAGGTGCTACTCTGAGAGCCAAACCTGGGAATATCTGGGTAGGGGGAGATGGCAGAAATGTTCTATGTTTGATTTCTTCATGCCAAAAAGGTCTTGAAGGCTTTTTTCCTATTCTAGATTAGTTTCAGGGAGTGTTGCTTAAGCTCCCTTTCATCAAACGCTCTTTTATTTCTCTGGTTGTTCTTCCATTTTGATCACATTTACTGTAATAACGCATTTCTCCCTCCCACTCCTCCTACACAACAGCCACACACAAATAATGTATAACCTGCTGGCTTATTTATCAACAGCATTGGTGATGGTGTTTGTTCCACTTTGTTTTGGAGCTATTTTGCAATATGGGTAATGCTTAAATGAGGAAAGTTTAGTCAGCCTGGCAGTGACAGGCCCTGCAGCTTTCACAAAAGAAAAACGTGTATTACTGGAAAGGTATCTTATGAGTGGGTTTATTCCTTAGGTGAATTTTGTTAGCATGTACTTCAGTTTATTTGGCATATTGTTTCTTTTCTGTTCTTTCTACTTGGACAATGTCCGGTAATGGTGCTGATCTGTAAAATTGAGCCATTGAGTTGATCTAGGCAGGAAAACCAAACCAAACATCTCCCTTCCCTTTTTCTGCACTTTTCATCTGGCTCACCTCTGGCATTCATTTTACACTGAATTCCCACAAAATATTGCTTTGGTACAAATTAAATACAAGTGAATTGCTCAGCAAGTTTGGGTAAAATGAGCAAGGGTTTGGAAACATCAGATGCTCTTAAGCTAGAAGAAGAGTTGGAGAAAGAAAAAGAGGATGGGGCAAGAGCAGTGCAGGATTAACATTTACAATAAGGATGTTTGTAAAAAGCATTTTGGAAAATATTTTGAAACACCAGTGTGATGAGTGCCTCTCTGGTTGTAATCAATTTTACAGTTAAGATTTCATTAAAATTAGTGAGTCTCATTTTTTTTCTTGAACAATGTATTATTTTTCCTCTCTAAATGTGTTTCTTCTATATGGGAAACTTGGTTTTAATGCAAATTAATACTCCAGTCAAAAAATGCCTTTTTGACCTATTCTGAGAGTGTCTAGGAAATAATTAGGTCTTGGGGCTGTGATAAATTTTGTGGGTGAGCACCAAGGAAATTCTGCACACTTTTGACAAACATTTCCAATTATTGCAAACCCCCATAAATCTGTGAGCAGAAGTGATTCTGTTTTGCTTCAGGGTGTTCCTGTTCTTAAAAGCCTTGACAGAAAGCAGAAAGTTTATTTAATTCTGAGCAATCCTTTACATGACCATTACAACTCCCTCTTTTACTGAGCATTAATTCTTTGAAGTAGCTGAATTTTATCCATCTTGGCTTCAGTCTGCCAGATCTAATAAAACCTTACAGCACTACACTGCATATTATGGTTGTAAAAACTTCTGGTTGTTCTAATAACAAACACTTGCATGAGGCACAACGACTGGGTCACATCTCTCTCGTTCAGGTTCTCAAGTGGAGGTTTGGATTTTAGCTGCAAAATCTGCATATGACTAAGAGTCAGGAGACCTGCCCAACATCCCCCACCCCAACAGTGTGAGCAGCAGGGCTTCTGGAGAAATGCATGTGTATGCTGCCTGGGTGTGCAGCTGGGCCACGCAGGGATGTGGGACTTGTCAGCTTCTAGCAGCTTTTTCTGTGTTTCCCTTGCTTGGAAGAGCAGGGACATGGAAAACCCAGAGCACCCACGATGCAGCCCCGGAGAGCTCCCCAGCAGGGCCCCCAAATCTGGCTCACGCTGCAGAACCAAGAAAGAACACATCTAATAACTAAATAAATATATTTTTGTTCATTCACCACTGCGTTTTTTCCTTTCCAGTTTTTCAGAACATTGCTTGCTTCTTACATGACTCTTACCAACACTGGTGTCATATTTTCAGTAACATTTAACCTGCATCCCTTTAATGTGGGCTGCAATACTGTGCCCAGCTTGGCAAATACATCTGAAACTGGTGAAATGTCAAAGCTCAGTGGGAGGAATTAGAGCTGGAGTTGCAGTCTGAATTCTGTAGTGTTCTGGGTCAGTTTTGGGTTTTTTTCATTCTGATTTCTTTTAGTCATTTTGCTTTATTTTTATGTTGTTTGAGTGGTGGTAGAGAGTCTCATTCCAGATGGATGTTTTTCAAATTTGATAGTTTTAAGTTAGATGCATGCAGTCCAAGTTCAGGCACTCCAAAATAAGACTTAATCCTCATTAGTACCCAGTGTCTGCTGCTCCCATTGAAATCAATCAGATGCAGTTTTCCATACTTCAATGTGATTGTGTTATGATTAAACAGATACTCATAAATCTCAGACAAGCTGGAATCAAGTTTCACATGGAACTGAATTTTTTTTTTCTTAATAGGATCCTTGTAATTAGTGATTACCAGATGGATTTAGAATGTGTGAAATGCCTGCAGGAGTTGGAATTAAGAAGGGGGAGGGATGTCAAACACCTCAGATCTTCTGCTGGCAACCTTTCATTTTAAATTTCTGCCCTGCACATAGATGGTTTCTATAAAATGTTCAGCTGTGGTTTCACATTAAGTCGATGTTACCAATAAAGAGAGTTACTTGTAATTGAAAACTTATTTGCTTATAAATAGCAGGTTTTGCTCTGGATGGCTCCCCACTTCATTTCAGCAGTCACCTTGCTATCCTTAAGATAGGTGTTATGAAACCTGTCCATTTTCAGTTCTAGCAATTACCATAATGATATTGTTTGATCTAAAGAGAAGAATAAGGCTTCTGGGCTCCTTCTCTAATGAACTAGAGGTGTCTGAGGAAACATACCCAGGGCTGTCACCAGCCTGCAGGACAGGAGCAGAATGATTCCTCTAGATGAGGTGATGTTGGCTCACTCTTTGTACAATCTCTTCTCCCACTTGAGATGGAGAGGTAGTGCTTGCTTTTTTCATGTTTGGGGTTTTAATTCAGAACCTCCAGTTTCAAGGGATTATCTTAATGTGGACTGCTTACTGTTACCCTGTAACAGCCCTTTTCTCTGGGAGCTTGGTTTGGGATTTTTTGTCTCCCTTCTCTTTGGAAATGCAGTGCTGGGGAGTAACTTGCCTGACCAGAGAGAAGCTTGTTAGGAGCTTGTAGAATGCTTGAACAACACACTTGTGCTCAATACATCTGGCTCCTTTTCTCTCCAAGTGATTTAGACCAGAGTCATTACTCAGTCTCTTAATTTTGGAGCAGTAGTTTTACTGGGCACTTCCATGAAACATAGGAATGTTTTGGACAATGTGAGGACACGCGTGAATTCTAGAGTAAAAATAATTGATTCTTTTAGAATGATTAATAAAAGCCCCCTTTGCAACCCTTCCAATGTTCCTGTGACTGCTGGCAGCTTTGTTCCTTGGGTAGATTTTTGTCACCACAGCCAGAGATTGTTGTTGCTCCTGCCTTTGCAGAGCTGTTCCTGACACAGTGGTGGGCTTAATAGAGGATGGTGCTAGGAAGGAGAAAGTAGATTCCTGGCTTGCTTGTCAACTATTTGTAGTTCATGAAGAATAAAATAGAAATACATGACACTGTTATCTGTTCTCATTGTTATTGAATACTTAACTTTTTCTTCTTAGATTGTTGATTTTTTTTTTACTTTCCCTTAAAAACTCTTTTTTTCCCCCCTGTTCCTAATAGATTCACTGTGAGGAGCTCAAAATGAAGAAAGATGCAGAGGATTGCACAGAACTGTGCCCCCATCAGTGTGTTGAGATGGAAAGGTACTCTGTTAATATTACATGGAAAAACTCCTTTGCTAATTTTTTTTTTTTGGTGCCTGCAGTTTCACAAGGTAGTCTTAGCTCTACTGATAATACTGAGAGTATTAAGTATAACACAGTGAGTGTCCTCTGCCTTTCAGCTGAGGCTGCCTGGCAGCCACCAAAGCAAGGAGCTGACCTGACTTAAAGAGCTGATTGTCCCCTGTCAGCTACTGTGTGTTACATTTCCTGGCTGCATTCCTAAATGGTTTTCATCTGTCCATCCTGCTCGTGCTGTCAGTAGACCACTGCAAATACCTCAGCCCTGTGTGGGAGACACAGACTCAAATGAATCATGGGCTTGTTTACCTCCAAAGGTTCGGCCCAGCTGTGAGTCCAGCTCAGCAAGGCATTGGTGAAGCGTCCCCATACTGGCCCAGCCTAAAGTAGGAGGCAGAATGGGCTGCTTGTGGTGATGCCTGATTCAAAAAGAGAGTAGTGCTGTCAAGTACCAGTTAAAAATGTCAGCTCTGTGCAATTGCACTGCATCAGAGTCACAGATTTCCAGAGGAACAAGCACATGTGAGATGTGAACAGACTCATGGGGCTTCAGCTGAATCTGCAGGGCATGCAGCCAGTCCAGAAGGGGCCATGGAAGGGACACCATTCCAAAAAGGCACATACTGAGGGCAGGGAAGTGCCCTGAAAAGAGCACCACCTTTCCTAGGCATTGATCTCCACAGGAAAAGAATGAGCATTTGAAAAGATCTAGATTTGCCTCCCTTCATGTCCTTTTAGCTTTCAGTTCTTTCAACATGTTCCTGCCACCTCCCCACAGCTTTCTGCATGTGTGCCTTTCAGTGGAGGAATTCATTTGCTCAGGCAGCACATGCTGCTTGGTGGGTCTACCTTGGCCCAACTTTCCCGTTGATTGATTGTCACAGCAAAAAATTAATTCCCTTTCCACTGGTGATCCACACGCAGCTACATGAGGCCTTGGGGATGAGTCTGGGTGACAGTGCCCCACTTGCTGCCCCAGGGAGACAGTTATCTGCAACTCACTCATGGCTCATTTGAAGCCTGAGAAAGTTGGTGGAAAGAATTTAATTGGCTTTCCTGAGGTTCGAATGCAGCCCAAATGCTGCATTGACCATCAGGAAGACAGTCAATGTCTTGGAGTATAATTAAGTAGAAGATCCAAGTGAAAGGGTGATGATGCTCTTTTCCTGATGGACAGGCTGCATAGGGTAGAGGAGTGAGGCAGCAGCATGGAAACTTCCCAAGGGAGACGAATATCTAGGCATAGAGGGAACAGCACCGTGTGATAAGTCACATCATTTAATGCAAACCAACAGCCATGGTCTTATTGCATGTTGCAAATTTCCTGAGGGGTGTAGTCAAACAGTCACTGTGAGTGCCTGTATATCAGTAGCTGTCCTTCTCCTTACTGAGCTGGGATGGATTATAAGTGCAGCTTCACTTAATCACTGCCCCCTTTCCCCACCCCCTCCTTTTTTTTTTTGGCTTGTTTTCAGAGAAAACCAGATGTGTTTCCATTAAGAACATGCCCCCCTCCCTTTTTGTTGTCATTTGTGTAATTGTTAAAATTAAGCAAAAGTATTAAGGAATAATTATTTCTGCTCACATTAACAGCACACAGCTTCTCCAAATGTGGCATTTGACAGCCCAACAGCTGCTGGCTATTAAATGTGACTTAAAAGGCCCATTCCTTTGTCATAAAGAGAACAGAAGTGTAGGGACGTTTATGGGGTGGGAGGCAGATGTTTTGGCTACATCAGATTGGAGGGAAAGTTTTAAGTGGTTTCTCTGCTATGGTCACAGTGTGTGTTTTAACCCCTATCATACACCTTATGGAGCTCTCTTCTTGGCGTTGGGGTGAGATTATTCCTAATCCCACACTGGCCTGTGGGGCATCTCATTCTGAAGACAGCGCAGTTCTGCCAGGTAAATCTCAGCTGTTGCTTGGCTGGCTTTCCAGCTATGCTCTTGAAATACTGGTTAATTTTTTGAGGTGAAACTCAGGTTAAAATATTAAGCTAGAAACAATTTGAAATAATGTGTTGTCTTTTTTTTTTTTTTTTTTTTCTCCCTAAATTCACTTTTTAAGTATCTACTCATAATCATCAAAGGCAGGTGTTCTTTCTGTGTTTGTCTCAGCATGGTATGCTTTATGCCCAATAAACTGTTCTTTTATGGTGGTACATGTGAGGTATAACATGGAATGAGTGGAGCTCAATTTCAAAACTTCTGGCTCAAATTCCTGAGGCTAAACTTAGAGTAGAGCGTTGAGTACTGGAATAACACCTCTGGTCCTTAGGAAGTTGCACTACATTTTAACTATTCTCTATCAGCTCAGAGTCTGCTAAACTTCTAAGAGTTTATGGGGCTGCAAACATTTTTTCTGTAACAAAAATCTTTTTGTCCTCTTTGCAATTTTTTTTCTTCCTTTTGCTTACCAGACTGGAAATTCTTTGTTGTTATTTAGTCTTAACTGGAGAAGATTTTAACATAAAAATCCCAATGTATTTGCATGAAAAAAAATCTAAGAATTCTACAAAACTGAATTAAAAGAGAGCAAAAATTCTGTAAAATCACATGGAACATAGGAGAATAAGCTTGTTCTATAGATAAACTGTCATTTTTAAGAATTATATCCCTAATTTTATTCCTATTTTAAGTCTATTTCTAGTACAAGTTAGATTAAATATTCTGTAATTCAATCAGATTCTCCCCCTTATTCTACAGGCCTTTTTTTGACATGAAGTCTATTATCATAAATAAGGGAAATATTAGCTGAAACAATTTGTCCTGAAATTTGCTACATTTGTAATTTATCTGACCAGTTCATACTCCATAATTCAAATGCAGAAATTTCTATCTTTCCATGAATTTACTCCCTAGGCTTAGCCAAGCAAGAATCCTACATCCCAAATGCCCACCCAAGGGGATGAAACACATGTTTTACCATCAAACTCTGGAATTAATTTCCCATCAAACTCTGGAATTAATTTCCCATCAAAATATGAGTCCATGGTGTTGGTGTCTGGCTGTAAATCCTGGCTTAAAGCCTTTTTTCACAATTGTTTATAGTGTGTATTTGTGCTTTCACCACCACAAGAGAATCACCCTGCCACACTATTGAAATTAATATTTCAAATGGAATTATGTGGCTTGGGTATTAATATGGTGCAATAAATGCCTTGGGACATCTTGTAGGTATGTCCATTGTTGCCACGTAACTGCTATGAGTAAGGAATAATGCCAGTTTCCAGTGAAAAACAGGGAAAGCCAAGAGATGCAAAACTGGGACTCTTATGGAGCTTCTACCTTCTTATTTGAGAAACTTCTATTTCTCAGCCTTCAATCTATGCTGTTCAAGCCCAAAGTATGGGGCTGATCACGTTCTGGCTCTCAGCTTAAAAATGGAATTGCTGTAAAAAGTATGCGACCATATATATATAAAAAAAAGTCATTATTACTTAGAGTATTATATTATTACAAATAATATCAATAATTATAAATAGGCCAGTGGAGCCTAGAAGCTGAAGTGGTACAAAGATGTACTGTGGGGCAAGAAGTGAAAACCATTTTAAAAGGCAGCAAGTTGAACACATGGGAGAAATGAAAACACCTTCAATGGAGTGCACAGTGAAGTTCTGCATGGGTATGACAACTTGAAAACCAAAGGGAACATGCCTATTTTTTTATTCTTGGAGGACATGGCTTTTTGGATATGACATGGAAATTGTGAGGAAGGTTAGGCTCTCTTCTTTCCCTGCAAGCTACTAAAACTTGTGCTGGGAGGCCAGCTTCCTTCATTACATCTCTACCTTCTGCTTCCATGTAAAATACCTTAATTTTTTCAAAACAAGAAGGAAATTTTGCAACTAACTCTAGGTTTAAAAAGAAGAGTTAACCTTCTAATCTTTCATTGTCTCCTGCAGTAATCATAGCTTGCTATGTGTAGTTGTTATATCTTTGTATACTTTAGAAAGCTTTAGCACATAGAAAGGATATACTTTGTCTTGTATGACCACAGAATAATGCTTTTAATATTTTCTGAAGAGTTTTAATGGTGCAGAGGCGTACCTGTGAACTCCATGAAACCAAAAGCAATTTTGAAAACTGTTCTGTGCAGAATCTCATTCCTGTGTGCCCTCTAGAGCTCTCTGGGGGGAGCTCTGGTAGTCAGCCTGTCTTTGTCTGGGGTAGCTCGTAATCATGAGTCCCTTGATGTATTCGAGCACTCACAGCATCTGTGTGCTCTGAAAGTCCAGATTCTAAATCAAATCTATACAGCAGATATGATCCTAGCTGTTCTAGCTAGTTCTAGCTCACTATAAATGTATCCTTCTGATTATCAAAGGGGCTGATAATAAAATGCAGATAAATGCAGCAATAGTTTCTCACTCTAAAAATGAAGTAACGTTTTGACATTCATGATAATCGTCAAACACATGAGTATTACAGAGAAGAAATTGGTTTGTAGAGGTCTGAGCCTTTTGTAGTTCTCTTTCTTTTACCCAGGCACAGCTGGGTCATACTCTTGCCCAAGTAAGTGCAGACAGAAGAATGTAGAGAGAGGCAAGGGTAGGAGCAGCCAGAGGTTAATATCATTTACAGCTACAACATCAAAATGTAGGGAGCAGAGCAGAGGAATGAACGCTTCTTGGCATAAAAAAGATACAAAAAGCCAACCCCCCATGTTTATGGGGTATTTCTCAGCTTGGTTCATGCTCTCACCTCAGGAGTTTGTGGTCACACATCTCCACTTGCTGCGGCTGAACCAGCAGCAAAGCTGAGTGCAGCCTGCCTAAGCATTTGCTGCTGCACTCCTGCCAAATTGCTACTCATCTTTTACTATCCCCAGGGCTGCACCTGGGCATTGCTCTTTTATTCTGAGTATTTTTTTTTCCTTAGGCTAAGCTGCTTTATTTAGATCAAAAGAGTTTAAGAAGCTCTGGCTACTTTGCCCGAGCTGGGGGAATAGGTTGTGCTGGCAGCTGGGCGTGGTAAATTGCAGCAGCGAGTGGCTGCTTCCGTGCTGTGGCTTTTCAGTTCTTCTGAGCAGCCTCAGAAGCAGCGAGGGCTCTGCACAGGGTATGAGCACCTCTGTTACACAAAGCTATCTCAGATGGCATCAGGAATTGGAGTCCAAATGGGCTGAAGGTGCTGTTTTCCAGGGGAGTGCACTTGAGAGTGCGGAGTGCTTGCTCTGGCTGCTGCCCGAGGTCCCGGAACCTCAGCACAGAATTACTTTAGAAAAGTGCCACTCGCCCTGGCTTATCCAGGATTTTGCAACATTTAGCCAGAGAGAGGCCGGATTTCTTTTGCAAGGCTCGTTGCTTTCCTCCTGCAGTTTTCTCCTTGAGCTGCCGCACGGTGCCCGTGCTGCTGCTGGGGCTCACCTGCCAGCCCCACACAGCTGAGGCTTTGGAAACTGCCACCAGCCCTCAGAGCAGCTGCAGCCTCCTGCACCACCGTGGAATTCATGAAAATGTGCCTTTGGAAGGTCCTGCTTCTAATCCTCATGGCCATGAACGTACAGCTTATCTAACTACCAGCAGCAAATAAATAAATAAATAAATAAATAAATAATGCACCCCTCTAGAATTTTACTAGCCCTTATTTGCTACTGTTGGTATTTTATTTCCTCTTGGAAATAATTCTGTGTCCATGCTTAGTGAAAATATATTTCTGCTACAGTCTCTGTGTTTTAAATAGGGAGCATTAAATGAATCATTCCATGCTATCAGCATGAAATTCACCACATTTATTTACTCTTATGATTAAGATAGATGGGTTTGTTTATTGGGTAATTTTATCAATTTGACTTGACGGGTTTCCTCAGAACCTGTGGTGCAATCCTTGAGGATTGCCTGTCTAAACTTCAGGAAGTATAATTGATAAACTCAGTTTTTCTGGTGGTTCAAATAAAGAATTTTGTATTTTCTGCCTAAATCAAGAGGTAATCTGGCTGTAACAGGCTGGTGATATTTCTGAGCCTTGCAGTTTGCTTTCTGATGACGCATTACTTATATTTAGAATTGGTTTGAGTTGATTAAACAACGAAGCCTAAGCTTGCAAAAGAGATAAATCTTTCTCGGTAACTTGGGTTGATCTAGGAGATTTAGGGGCTTGTGTTAATTATATCTCAGTTAATCATCTGGAAGTCACATTCCACCGTTACAGTGTATCAAGTGAATCAGCCCCAGTTGCAAGTCTGTTCTGTGAATTTGGAACAAGCCCTTATGTGCACCTAAGCCTTGTATGTCCTTAGCAGAGAGACTGAAAGAAAATAATTTCCCCCTTAAAATATATAATTTTAATTTTCTCAACGGACAATATTTTTATACAAGATATGAATGTTTTTAAAGGAACCTTTAAGGAAAAAAAATAAAATTGAAAATGCATGTCAGGTGCCTACTACAAAGTGTTAGAAAAAACAAAATGTGCTATCAAAAGTCTTTGTGAACTGAGCACCTAGTTTTGCAGTTCTAAACCTATTAAACTATTCTGATGGCATTTTGCTGAAACTGAATTTAAAACTCTTGAAACTGTGAGTGGGTGAGGTTGAGAGCACATGGCAGCCTTCATATAATCCCCAAAAGGGTCGATTTGGATTTTGGAGATGAAAAGTGGTACAATTCATAAAGGCTTCTTGTGTAGTATTTTAAATGAATTTCTGCCACAAAGCACTTAGAGATGATGTGTCACTGCCCTGGTGCTCTCTGCTTGTGTTACCAGGAAGGAAGGGAGCAGGAGCCTGGTGCAGGACCAGCTCTGCGTTCTACATTCAGGAGAAAGCCTCAAGTCCTGGTGTAAAGTTTAACATTGCTTTTTCTTCCTAAGCAGGTGTGAAAGTAAAGAGCTGGATGTTGAAATAAGGAACCTGATAGGGAAGAGCAACACTTTTGAGTCGTGCGAGGACCCCAAACCTGTTGCCCAAGAGAGGCTGAGCCCTCAGAGAACTTTGTGTTCCCTTAAGGTAATCGCAGCGTACTTTTGCAATGTTCATCTGCCAGGAAAGAACGTTCAGGGGATGTTCTCTGTGGGGCTTGACTATGCATGAAACTTTAGGATTTCTGAAATGATGCAATGAACTTGCTACACATTTTTTTTCCCTGATACGGCTACTTTCTGGTATGAGGAAGAGTGGCTGAGAAGGAACATTTTATAGTGCTTTAAAAGGTCAGCTAAATTCACTGATTATTATCCTAAGTGTCAACCCCTGTAACCAGATGTGCCTGTTGGATAATACAGGTCCTTGGTCCATGTAACCCCCAGAGCATTGTCATTTTTGATGCATTTGGAAGTTCTGATTTATCTGGGATTGAGCAGAGGTGTGGGACACAAAGACCTGTGGAAGTGTCAGAAAGGCTTTTAGATGAATATGAGGAGAGGAGAAGGAAAATGATGATGATTCAAACCCACACTTCTGTGGTATCACAAACAGAAAATCGTAAGCCACCTGCGAAGGCGGTTGTCTTTACCTGCAGTGAAGCAGTGGTTAACAAGCCTGACAGAAACTTGTTCTGGGTTTCCCTCTCAGTTTCAGTCCTCTCCCCTGAAATAGCCAGAATAGAAGGAATCTCCCCCTTTTCCACAAACTGGGAACAGGATGAGGGAGGAGTGCGGAGAGGAGGAATGATTAAACCCTGAATGATCCGCCTGCAAGGGATGACACTTACCTGTGTACTCCAGCACGGGACGGGGCAAGGAAAACTCTGAAGGCTGTACCCCGAGGCACGATGCAGGAAATTGGTGAGGAGTTAAAAGGGAGATGACTCTCTTCTACGAAACCCGAAATTACACACAGCTCCTTTCACATGCAAACCGCCATCTCCAGAATGACTCATGACCTCAGGCATGAAGCTGAGTGGAGCCTAAAGAGACACCGCAGGGTCAGACCAGTGGGATTAGAAACGGTGAGAGAGAAGCCACAGGGAGGGATGGGGATTCCCAGAGGCGAGGAGAAATAAGCGTGAAGCAGAAGTTCAGAGCAGAACCAAGCTTTGAAATTACAAGCCACAAATGATCCATGGAAACACCGGGTTCCACATGTTAGCCTCTCTCCAGCAGAAGGAGACATAGGAAAGGATTTGGGGGATATGGGAAGTATGGGGAAGAAAGAGAATATGTATATGGACCCTTTCTGAGGGATGCTGCAGTGCTTCAACCAGGAGACAGTGGCAGTATTTAATCTGTGGTGCTTTTATAATCTTTGCATTTATAGTGCTTCTTTCCTGTAAAATATGTGTGTGTGTGATTTTCAGGGCTTAAAGAGGGACACTTCATGATATTTCTGCACTAGACACATGCTATTTTTTATTTATACTTTTAAGTCAAGCAACTTTTCACTTGGCTGGTTATTGAGCTGGGCTTCAAGTGAGTGACAGCTTGACAGCTCTGATGAGCTTCAACCACCTCAGTGTAAGGTGCTGGGAGTACCTGGCTTGGATTGTGTGTTTTGGGAAAAGAGGTCCTATTTTTAACACCTAGTAGACTTTGTGAAGATTATGAAATAATATTGAAAACCCCTCACCAGAAAATATCCGCTTGTGAAATTATGCCAATTTGGACTTAAAATGAGGGGCAAATTATATGTTTAAGAGTTAAGAAAAAGTTAGTAATTAAATGAAAGTGTACCCTTCCTTATAGTGTCAGTCATTCATCAGGAAGTTATTTGTCAGAGCCAGCAGGTTTTTTTCATTCTGTAACTTTTTTTCTGAAGTGAAAACTACAAACCGCACTCTGAAGAAAGGCATTTCCATCTGTAGAAGTCCATAAACAAATTCCCCCTTTTGCCAGGATTTTTTTCCATAAAAATGTATGATATTAGTGTGGTTTTAAGTGCAAATATTTGAGAGGAAATACAGTTCTGCAGAATTAACTTCTCAGCACATCCTTCCAGTCTATGATTCCTTCAGTTGCAGCTTGTCCTGATGTTGCATTCTCCATTCCAAGAAAGGGAATAGGTTGGCATTTTTTAGATTTGCAAATTGTCATCCAATTATTTTCACATGAAACTTGGATCTTCATCAGCAGGCCTGAGTTTGCAAATGCCTAGGTAGCTGGGTGGCCATGCCTTTATGGTTAGTGGATAAAGGAAATCCTGAAGCAGGAGCCTGTGCTCAAATATTTTAATTTATATTGAAACCATGTCTTGCTCTAATTTTATCTGGTTCCCACATATTAAGACACAAATTTGCATCTGCACCTATTTTTCTGTCAGAGGGAGTACATAACTGAGCAGCACAAAAGGCTGAGGCTGATACACTTACTGAAGGGAAAAATCCCTTTTCTAGCACACCTCTCTGGTGAGGCATGGGGTCCAGGCTGAGGCAGGAAGAGGCAAATTCTTCTTCTGGTTCAAGAGCCAATTTGATTCTTCAGCTAAAATCTCTCATACTTTACCATTTCACCACATGCCTCAGAAAGGGAAAATGGATATTGTGGCAAACACTGCTGGCATAACAGCTTCAGCAGTAAAGCCAAAAACTGAAGCTCAACTGAAACCTAAGCAAAGTAAGGCTCCCCAAAAGCCACCAAATTTTAACCCAAGTAATCTCAGAGTTAATCTAGCTTCTATAGGCCTGCAACTGAACAATAAATTTAATTTTTTTTTAAAAATCTCCAACAAACCTCACAGCAGATGCATGATCAGCTAGGAAAAAAAATGACTTTGTCATTTTGTACGATTTTGTTATCATCAAGGAAATCCTCACATTTGCTTGCATTAAGTCTTTTAATAGTTCTTGGTCTCACTGCAGTTGCTGAACAGACAGAATTTTCAGAAGAGAAAAATGGTTTTCATTATCTGACATTGAGTGATATTTTGTAATACTGTGGCACAAAGTGTTCCCAGAATTGGGATCCAGCACACTGAAAATGAGAACTTTTATCTTCTTGTGGTGCTGAGGCTTGTGAGAGGATTCAGTGCTGGTCACAGCTCTAAGGCTTTGATTTTTCTCCCACTGCAAGCTTCCCAAAGATGCCTAAAAGGCCTTTATGCTCAGGAAGCCCAGGCCATCCTAGAATACAAACTAAAATATTTCTCATTTTTAAACAGGACATTAAAGGAAAACAAAACAATAATCTCAAAGCTGCTACTAACAGAAATTACAGAGTATAATGGAAATAAAATAGAAATAATTAAGAGGCTTCTAAGTTGTTGTTAGATGCCGCTTGGGAGTTAACTTAGGGAGTGTGAGGGGCAGCAAATTCTCCCATTTACTTCCTGAGCAGCTTTTCCCATACCTGGCAGATTTTTAGGTTTGTGACTGCATTTACAGCCTGTTTGTCAACTGGAATTTTCCAAGCAATTTAAAATTGTGTGTTTTGTTCAATAGCTTCAAACCAAGTAAAAATGCTTTAAAATATTTGTGGGGCTTTTTGAATTCTGAAACCTGATAGATTTCAAAGGGTCCTTCTTTCAAGGATTTCTGTGTATCTGTTTTCTGGAGTGCTGTTGTACAGCTAAGATTTTTCTTGATAGCAGTAAACACAAACAAATGTAGTCTCTTTATCACTGCAATATCAATGAAAATTGTCATCTCCTTCTCTTTCTTTTTGGTGCTATTAACTGTTTTTGCCAGAGACAGGCAATGATTTTGCTTCAATGTCCCAGTTTTTGCTGGAAGAATACCATCAGAATACCTCTGAAGAGCTTGAGTTTTTGTTCCCTGCTCATTGGCAATTCTTCTATTTATACAGATTTCAGACATACTCTCCTCTCTCCAATCTGTTTTTACATAACAACCAGTTATCCCTATGAATGCCAAGCTGGATGAGACAGGCAGTGAAAAGTATGTAAGCCTGAGTTCTATTCTGTCCACTTTTATGTAAAATCATTAAGTTGTTATTATTACAGTCATGAGGAAATAACAAAAGACTTAGTGTCCTAATGTCCAGGCAGCTTTACAGAAAACTACTCAGCTCTCCAGGAAAGTGTTGTGACCTAAATTACAGTATCGACCAAAGTCTCAGCCTCATCCTCTCTTCAAAGTAATTTGAGCATTAATATCTTTCAAGTGGGAATGGTGATTCATGAGTGGGGCTGTGCCCTGGATTTGCTCTTCTGTCCCCACTGCGGGGACCACTCAGCGCCTCACTCACCACATCCCAGCCTGCTCTTGGGAGGAAACCAGAGACTGAGGCTGCTCACCTTTGCAGACCAGACCATAAAATGCAACTGTTCAACCTGAGCTTTCTCCAAAAGTGAATGTGCTGCTGGAGTGGGGATGAGACTGGTGAGAGAGGGAGCTGGGGAAGGGACAGTGTCTGGGCTTGAGAAGAACCACCCTCAAGAGGAGATGTGCAATGTAGAAGGTTTGTGACTGTGTCTTTATTAATCAGATGCCCAGTGTTGGTGCTTTTCTGCTCCAGTTTATAGTCTTCAATGCTGTACCTGATATGCTCAATGTTTAGTTTTGATCTAGGTACAGATGAAAGTCTCCTAATTTTTGATGACTAAGATGACTCCTATGTAGAATCTGAAATGTCCTCATTAAAATAACCTTTTTCAAAAAATCTTTCTCTTGGAACACCGCAAGTTTTCCAGCTGCTGCATAAAAAGGGAGAAAAATGGAAAGCACCTCAGAGTGGCAGGACATATTTCATATGCAAATATTATAAAATAGTAGCTTTCTTCCAAATTGAGGTTTGTGTCTTGCAAAAGAGGAGTTGCTTAGTCACACATTGTGAACCAGAGATCTGGAATGTGGCTGCAAAATTCCAGCATTTCACAGGATTGCTTTACTTTGTCTAAATCCATTATTGGAAATTGAAAGAGGGCTTTCTATTATTTTATGCCAAATTTCACTGGCTAGGTTTCATTTCATTCCTTGAAAATTAAATAAACAACCTCTGCTGCCACTGCAAAAGCCACAGACCCAGAGATTTTTCCACAATAAGGAGCAGGATTTTTCTTTCATACTTCCCTCTGAAATCCATTATTATGTAGAATTTCAAGACTGAAGATGAGAACATTTTGCACTTTTCTGTTTCATTCTGACTTTGTATAGGAAGTCTGTGGAAGCCTTTTCTTTGTTAATCTTTTCGGTGAATTTAACTTGGTAAAGCTAACATCTTCAAATGGGCGACTGAGGCACGGGTTTGTTGTGTTGGATACCTCTGAGTACCCAAGTCTTGAGTAGCTTCAAGCTGGATCTGTGCTCAGGTAAGGCAAGTGGCAGAAATGCAAATAAAACATCTGTCATTCTTCATCATCGTGCAGCTTTTCTTCGGGGAAACAAATAAATTTTCCAATTTTGGTTTTCCCCTAAACATCTTGGGGTTTTTCTATGGGGTGCTCTTCCCTGTAGCTGTTAACAGACTTTGCTACTGCTCCTTCAGAAGCATGACTCACTCATTTTTCTGTTCTGATAGTTCACTCTTAGTGTCAATAATTGTTGTAATTACTTAAGTCCTTTTTTATAACTGGAAGCAGGGATAGAAAAGCCTGTCCTCTTATTTACTGAAAAAGCAAATACCCTTCCTTCCCTTACACATGCAACTTCCTCTCTGGGGGAACTGGCCAGGCAATTGTGATTTCCATGCACACAAAGCAGAGAGCTGCCTTGCCTGGCACATTAGTCATAGGCATTGTGCTTCATCCATTCTGGGAAGTCCCAGCCAGGAAGGAAGAAAAGGTTAAAATCAGAATTCCACCACTTCCTTCTGGAACTTGGTTGCTTCCACAGGCAGCACTCCTGGATCTTCTGGGTCTGAAAGCAGTTCTCCTGCTCCTTTAGCCAACGTAAAATCTCAGTTTCATTGCTCTTCTTCCTCCAAAGACCCACAGTGAAGGAAACGCTCCAGGCCGGATTGGATGCACCTGGGCGGGTGAGAGTGACATGGAAGCTCCAGCAGAACCATTGGAAGTAAGTGACTGTGTTGGCTGTTCTCTGAAGTGTTTTCTAATTAACAGGAGCTGGTGCAGGTCACTTTTTAGATTGACAATAATGGGCTGATCTTTGTGTTCTAATAGATTTTTCTGAATGATTTGAAAAGTGTAAGAGTAGAAGGAAATGTTAGAAATATTTTTGCAGGTGGCATTCTTAGAAAGAAGCCCTCTCCTAATGTTTTGTTTTTGCCCCCCAGAAGCTGCACAAAGGGTTCAAAGCAGTCCTTTTGGGTGACCCCACAACTTCTGTGAGCAGTATTTGAGCTAGTTGGTGCCAAGTGTATGTGTAGTTGTTAGATATGTGAGTTGTCCTATTCACTTTATTGCTGTTCTTAAATGTGCTCTTCAATATATTCCTAAGGCCCAGATGCTGAAAGCAATTCAGCATGGGAATAACTTCACTGGCTGCCAGGTATTGCTTTAGATACTCTAAATTAAACATGTCTGTGAACTACAAGAGGGTTTAATGTTTTCTGGCTTGGAAGTCAAGGGCTCCATATCAGAGTTCAGCAGGACTGGCCATGGGGCCAATATGTGGTTGGGATTTTTGCCTTTGAAAAGACACAGCAAAACCATCTTTTGATCTTCATTGGTTTTCAACATTAAATTCTCTATCTACAGAAAATTTATTCCAGACCTCAGAAGTGTTCACACTATTATTCTTGTTTTTCATATATGGTTGAGAATTTAGGGAGGGAAACAAAAATCCCTGAGCATGTATTTGAACAGAGTATGTTCTATTTTTATGAGGCTGTCTCTTTTTTTCCTGTACAGTTCTCTCTCTCTCTCTAATAGATCACATGTTTGTTTTCATGAGAATCCATAGAAACTTCTTGGAAATTATGATATACATCACTGCCATTATAAAATAAGGGTCTAGCTGCTGCTGTCCTGCATGGCTGAAACGCCACACTTTAAAAAAATGGAACAGTTACAGACTGATCTTCTAAATTTCTCCAAATGGTCTATTTGTTTTCTGTATTGCTTGTTTTGAGCCCGTTGTCCTAAAGTTTATCACCTTGGGCCTGCAAGCACTCACCAGAGACCATCCTACTAATTATTCTAGTTCTTGTAGATGAGGGGAATTACTTATACCCACTCCAAGTCATGCTCAACTTTTGTGGCTTGCACTACTTGTTTGTTTTGTCATCTGCAAGATAATTAAAATCCTATTTTGTTCTGTGTCTCAGATGGTACAAATAGATACAACTTTGGTTATTTCAGTGGCTATTTGCATAACACTTCAATTAAAACACAGCCTGAGTGGGTTTAAATCAGATGTATGCTCCAGCATCAGCTGTCAGCAGGTGTGAAGGTATTTAGATACAAATTTGGTGTAAGAAAATGTTGGTTTCCATTTCTTTATGTGCACCTGGCAGGGTGCATGGGAGCTTTACATGAGAATCTAGAAGAGAACAGGCCAGAAGTTTTAATTTTTGAACATTCCTTTTCCCCAGTCGAGGCACACATTATTGACCAAAAAGAAGCCTTTATCATCCAATTCTCTGGAGCAACAGATTCTCACACTGGAAAGACAGAGACGAGAGGTAATCCTAAATATACCCTTAACCATATGATGACTGATTGTACCATGCCCATGAATCTGGAAGAGCAGAGGTTTATTTAGTTCAAAGGGAAAATTTTATTAATGACCATTATTGCTAAAGGCCAAGGAACAATAAGGGTTTGCACCCAGTAATATCCCAGTCAGTAGGAGTCTTCCATTCATTTGAAGTCAAAGACCTTCTAATTGGAAATATGTTCATGGAACTTCTAGCAAAGTAGCAGGAAATTCCTTGGCCATTTAGGAGTTGCAGCTTGGGATTTGTGCGGTTGGGGGTTACAAATGATCCACCTGTAGCTTATCATGTATTTGCATGTTTCTTGAGTGTTGCTTCTTGAATGTTCATGTGCTTTAACCGAAATACCAAAGCACTGCTTTGGGCTACAAGGCTTATCAAACCTTATGCTTGCTTCTTCTGAAATAAACAAACTGGCCAGATGATGAGGAGGTTGGGAACATTCACTGACAGTGAATTAGAATGCCAGTCTGCTTTTGATTTACTGAAAATGTTGAAATAAGGGTTATTTACTGTGCCTTCCTGGTAATTACAGCTTCTGGAGGTCAACAAGCAATGGGATCATCAATTTAGAAGTATGAAACAGCTTTATGAAAAGCAGGTAACAATGCTGACAACTTCCGTTGCAACCCTAATGTGTGCCACCTGCTGACAGTTAAGTCTGTGTTTAAATGTCAGCCAGCCATAGCCGTGGTAAATATCTTACTTTGTCTTGAGCTCATAAATTGAAAAAGCTTCATCATATAAAAGTGAAGCCAATGCGTGTCAATCTTGAGTAGGACAAACTAACCAGAGAAGCAGGATGTCCCGAAAACAGTAGGGACCATTGTGGATATGACAGCATCTTCATGCCCTCCACACTGTAGTAAAAGTTGCATATAGCTGAAAGCACAATTAACTGAAAATCAGTCTGGTGTGCCACATCATCATGTATATGTTGGTTCTTGTCCCATCTCTTGTGAAGCCTGGGAGCTCCCTGGTAAATTCTCCATGAAAGTTGCCCTCTCTAAGCAGAGACTTTCAAAATGAATTGTAAATAAATATTTTGATTTCTATTTATTTTCCATCCAAAATCCAATCGACATAGCTTTTATTCCTTGCTTGTGGCTGTGTAGCATCATTGCTGTAGACATTATCATCAGCTGCCTGGTGAAGTTCAGTGCTTACAATTCTGTCTGATATTCCAGAACCCAGGTAGCTTCCTTGACTGCAACTTCTCATCTGCTGTTTCCTGCTATGAAAAGGAAGTTAGAATGACTTAATGTGCTTATCGGGAAAATTTTCTCTCTAATATTTTCCAGAAAGCTTTACTGAGATTTGAATCATTCATTTTCTTTTTTCCCCAAAGAGAAGAGGAATCCTAATGGCTCTTTTAATCTGCAACTGTTTTATGCCTCTGGCTCAACACCCTGAAGGTGCTGTGCCTTTCAGAATTGCCGGTGAGCCCCCCAGCATGGTCTGTCACTTGCTTTTCAGCTGGCAGAGATGAAGGCAAAGCTGGATGTGTCGGAGAGGAGAGTGAGCGAGCTGGAGCAGGAGAGACACCAGCAGCATCCAGAGGAGAGGTGGCGAGCACTGGGCAGAGAGAGGCTGCTGCAGGAAAAGGTAGGAGGGTGCCCTGTGGCATGCTTTTGTGCTCTGTGGTGAGCTCTCTCCTGCCTTTCATCTTTCTCCCCTTGTGTGAGGCACAGCAAGGGGAGGGTTGTGCAAGGGTTGTGCACAGCCCGGAGGTGAGACTGTGGCTCCTCAATATCCTACCTAAGGCAGTGGCTGCTGAGCTGCCTCAGCACAGAACTGTGTATAAAGAGTCATTTCAATATGACTGGCAGACAGCACAGCATTAGTGTGTGGGGAGGAGTAAAGAGCAGATTGATATCTACACTGCACAGATTTCTCTCCTCACAGTTCAGTTCAGTTCAGGGTGAATTTCTTTGTGAAGGAAAATGCTGCCATTATTTCAAATGGAAGAGGAACAGTGCAGATGTTACACAAAGTGCTTGGCAAGAAATACTCAAGGAGTGAATGCAGCTCCAGTCCCCAGGTTTTGATATTGACAGTACAGGCTCTCATACATGTGGTAGCTGTCTCAGCTCCCTGCAAATATTAGTGACACTGTCAGTGCAATTATCAGGACTGGAAGTGTCTGGGCTGATCAGCTGCTCCAGAGTGGTGTTCACCTCACCCTCAGAGTGGTTGGCCTGCTCTCTTTCTTTGGGCACTGCCGCTTGTGGTGGGCTTTTGCATTTAAATCTAGATTCCTGACCTGGATTCCCACCTCAGTAAAAGCCCCAGCCTGAATGATGATCACCTACACAAAATTTTGTGCTCCATTTTAGAAACCCCACAGAGCAGTGCTTCCTGTTCTCATTCTGCTTCATGGTATCATGTACTTCATGACCTCTAGTGAGAGTTTCTGGATGATGATGATGGCTGAAGTTGGGCTTCTCTATTCATGTGGTAACCTGAAACACCTGAAAGTGGCAAGACGTGAATTAGCTGCTGCAGGAAAAGAAATGCAGCCCCTTTAGCTTACATCTGCATAAGCAGAACATTAATCTTATTTGCTTATCCGTTAGTCTTTAGCTAAGCACATACTTGATTCCAAATCCATAGTGCAATTTACATGTTTTAAGACAAACTATGTTATGTACTTGCTGAATCACTGCCTATATTTGCTCTGAGTGTTGATTCAATGTGAGACAGTCCATATTTCTGTTCACATTACTTTTAATGTATGATACCTGGGAAAATAGCTACCATTTTATAAAAGTAAGGATGCATAGTACACTCTCTCAGATTTTTTTTACTGCATACGTGACTAATGAACTAAATGACAGTATAGTCCAAAACTTTTTTATGGGGAAAGGTTAACCAAAGTTCCAAAGCATGGAACTTTGGTCTTAAATCTGCCATTTCTTTTGAGTTTACACACTCGGCCCTTGAGTGCTTGTCAGCTTGAGCTAGCTCAAACTAGTATAAATATGAGTTCCTATACTTATTGCAGAGATACCCTGCTAATCTTGCCTAGTTTTTGGAGAAAATGAAATGTCCCAGCTAACTTAGAATACAGCAGAGTCAAGCTTCCTCCTGTGTAAGCAACAGTTACTCAGGGGTGTTTTTCACTGGCTCAGTTAGCACACGGTGATGAATGAGCCCAAACTGACTGGCTGCACAGAGATGTGCCTTTTACACAGAAAAAAACCCATTCCCGTGGTGTGCTGTGCCTGTGATTGTTGGATGTCACTTTTTTATTCACATAAAGCAGCTGCAGAAAATATTTGAAATACTTCTTTTTCTGTTTTTTGTTCAATGGTGTATGGCACCAATGGGAACGGCTGTGACTCTACCAGCATTTAGCCCTGGTCTTATTCTCTGAGTACGTAAGAGAAATGCAGGTCTGGGGTAACTGTGGATGTGATTTTGATCTACTTGGCTTGCCAGCATTCCCATGTCTTCGTGCAATTGCAGAGAGCAGGGATTTAGTCTGGTATGTTGTCTCTGTCTCAACATATGGTGAGTGGTCAAAACAATTTCTACAAACTTTACCGTATCTTGGTGTACTAATGATCTTCCTTCCTGTTGTCTCCCCTCCCAACTCTGTTTGGGACAACAAAAATGCAGCACATCTGTCAGACAGAAGACTATTCTGAAAATTGTTCTTGAAAGATGTTTCCATCTGCATTTCTGCAGCATCTCTCTGTATTTTTGCATCCCAGAAAGATACAAAGGTCCTTAGTGAAGCTCTCCATGAAATGAAGGAAGAGAACAGGCTCCTGAAGCAGAAGAATGCCTCAATGACCAGAAAGAAAGAACACTATGAGAGTGAAATCAGTCGTCTCAACAAGGTAGGAATAGGAGTGAGTTACTGATTCCTCTAATTCTGGGATCTCTGTTGTTAGTGACCTACTAGATACCATCTTTTCAATCCTGGGTGAACAACCTGGTGGCAAACACATGATCACCATTTGGGAGTTGGGGAAACATGCAAGACCTCACTTCAGCTCAGACCTATGCATGCTTCTCTTGGCACATAGTAGGAGGAGAAAAGGAGAAAAAATCTGAGAGTTTTTGGCTTCTCCTATAAAACCTCTCTACATGTAATGTCTAAGCCCTTTCTACATCCTCCCTCCTCAGAGCAAAAGGGAAATGGCACAAAGATGCTTCTGTATGCACCTAGTGAAAGACTGTGGTTGAAAAGAAAGGTCACACAGTTTAAAAACTGTTGTTTACATGTATTCTGTGTTTGAGAATAATGGCTTCTCTTCACAAGACATGGTCCTGCCTTACTGTTTTTATCCATAAACACACATATTCATACCTATAATATTACGTGTATATATGTCTCACTGAGGAAATTGTCATTAAATAGCTAAATGGGATTTTTTTAACTGAGGGAAAGTAATAAATGTAATTTTGCTTAATCAAAAGATTACATAAAGCAGTGGGTGTTTTCTAACAGTTTTGTATTTCATGGTGAACCATAAACACTTCCTGAGGAAATGCACTGCAGTAACCATTGCTGTGTAACTTTAATAAATGCTTTAATAAGCTAAAGGGCCATGATGTACAGAAGTCAAGCCAAAAAACATAATCCTGCCATAAGAAAAAATCTGACAGAACCTATGATCCCTAGCTCTTTTTGAAATGTATTGACAGGACTTGCTCAAAGCTCCAGTCTAACTTTAATTCAAGGCCTTGTTTGTTAAACAACTTATTTAAATGTTTTATTTTGCTGTCTTATGATGTGGCTGTGGTAAGACAGATGGGTATATAGACCATTCTTTTAAATGAAGCATCAATTTCATATACACTTTCCTGACAGTAGTTTACTAATTTTCTGTACATTTGCATCCTTCAAATCTCATGTCATGAATACACATGAGACAGGAAGGGACACTCCGCACCCTTCTAACTTTAGTCCCTTGCTATTTCAGGTTCAGCTACTTGAAGTTATTACAAATTCTCTGAAATCAAACAACTTTTTCTTCTTTTTATGTGAATGGATAAAGCAGGGTCTCACAGTATTGTTTCCAAATGCAGTTTAAAAATAATTTTCACCTTACAATTAACCTTTTGAACATTTATTTTCGTGATTTTTCTTTTTTTCCCCCTTTATAATTATGAGTTGTAGAATCATCTCAAAAAGGTATTAAAGAGAGGTTCAAAAGGGCAGAAGAAGGGTTAATCAGTAATCAGGCTAACTGTATTTTCACCCTCCCAGTTTAAGTTCAACCTTTTTTATGTACAGGCATGGAACACAAGTTTTGCGACTATTATACCAGTTTCACTTCTGCACAATTCTTAGGGACACCAGCTCATTAGATAAAAAGTCTTTCTTTTCTGTGCCTTCCTTGGAAAGTGCTTGGTGTTCATTGGGCCTTGGATAATTAATACCAATCCTTGGATTACTTTATATACTTGCTTGGCCACTTCTTCCCCCTTTGCCTCTTCGTCCTCCAAATATCTTCCATGCTTCCTGCATGGAGTGTGGGCAGCAAGGGAGAGCTGAGGCTCATCGGCATGAATGCAGCTTCTAAAAGGGGTGAAGTTAGGGATTCATATCTTATGTGAGAGAATTTGAGAAATACTGAGTGCTATTTGTGCTAGAGTAGAGAAAATAATAGGTAATTATAATGTGCGGTTATAAACAGAGAGATGTAGGAATGATTTAATTTAAAGATTATTCCAGTCCAAGGGAGAGCTGTGTAGCACTGTTACAAATAAACAAAGTCTGCAAACAACTGAGGCAGAATTTCAGTGTAAAACAGAGTTAAGATTGGTACCGGTGTTGTGTGTATATGTAACTCCCTCTAGTGACAAGCTATTGAGACCACACAACTTCCTCTCAAACGTGAGGGTTTACTTTGTTCCACATGAAGGAATCTCTACTTTCAGTGCAAAAAAACTTTCAGTCAGATTTTACTGTAGTAGAGTTGGTTTATTATCCAGTGGATATAATTGAAGCAACTACAAGTGAAAGGGAAACATCTTTCTAATAATTTTAAAGGATATCTTTTTCTTTTTCACGTAGTGAATCTCTATTTAGTAGTTTTGCTGTTTGACGTTGCAGGCCCTTCTGGATGTGTTGAAAAAGCAGCACCTGCCCGTTGTCAGGACTCCTCCAGGGAAGGGTGACAGGAATAGCATTGAGGAGATGAGAACCCAACTTGAAGTTCTTAAACAGCAGGTAAGAACAGCTCAAGAGAGCCTGGATAGATTTCACAGAGCATAATTTTGCCTCCTCTGGCAGGGATTGTGGCTGGTAGACTTGCTGTGTATAGCTTTTGAAAGGAAGAGCCAGTTTAGCCACAGCCCTTTGGAATGATGTTTCCCCAGATGCTGTCATCACAGCAGTGTTCACAAAGTGAAACTGAATACTGACAAAGGACTGGATCAAAGACTTGTGGAGGACTCAAAGCAGCAGATTGGCTATCCTGACTTCTGGAGGTGTCCTGCCAGCTCTCTGCTAGGGGCTGAATGTCATCCAGAGGGAATTCTAAATTTCATGACTTACTGATTTTGTCTTCTGCTCCTTTTATCTTAGAAATTGCCAGTGTAGTGAAATATCCAAGGATGCCAGTTTGGAAAATTAGAGCATTGGCATTGGTTTTCTAAGTGTGAAGCAAACCATTTGCATCCATAACCTACATCCCAAGCACTAAAGACATGTATTAATTTATTTTTTCATCTTTGTTCTGAGCAACTCAAGTGCTTTGTGCGCTGTCTTTCTTTCAATATGAAAGAATTAGTTTTAAAACAATATAGTTTTCAGATAATTTTAACACTTCAGGTCTGTTGTCCTGGATAGTGTCAGGGTTAATGTTTTTGACACACAAATGGATGTGATCAGAATGGGAATTTTATTCAGTGGGAATAAAGTACTTGTTTTTGTCACGTCTGACAGCAGAGACAGATTTTTTCTCTAATGTAATGCTTGCCACATGCTTGAGAACAAAATCCTGCACTTGAATGTACAGTAATGAGTTATTTCATTCTACACAATAAAATAGAGTAAACCATTTTTTTTTCCAAAATTCTCATGGGGTATCCATTTTATGAATGTGTTTTTCTAGTTGTATAAATCAGTACAGTGAGTCCAGACTTCCTTCTACACGAAATGGAGCAGAAAGCTCTAACTGGATGGAGGAGAGACTCTTGGGACAAAGAGTGACGTAACAGAGTCCCACGGGAGCTTGGCTGTTGTCAGCCCATCCCTGGTCACGGCAGTGGAGGTGAAGGCATTCATTCCTTGGGAGGTGTCCCCTCTTTCTCAGGGCAACAGAATAAATGGCAAAACTGTGCCAAAGAGGTTCCCTTGCAGCTCCAGCAAGGAGCTGTACAGCTGGGGAGTGGGAGGGAGGTGGGACAGCAGAGAGGGAATTGGGAGAGAAGAAATGAGGAAATACTGAGGAGAGAAGCATGTAGATGGACAAGGGATGGCTTTGTCTCTGCTTCAGAGGGTCAGGAAAAGAATTTATAGAGCCCTGTGTTGACCTTTTTCTTCCCCTGAGATATTAACATTTTTCTAGTCCTTCTGTGAAGTCATAGCACTGCTTCCAGCAAAAAGAAAACTGAATTTGTCCAATGGACAGGGCATGAGCCACAGTAAGCAAGTTTTTTGGGAAGAGACTGTCAGCAGGCTTTAGTGAACGACCAAGAGGACATGAAAGAGCTTCTGAAAGTTCTGGTGGTGGTTCCCACCCAAACATGCCTTTGCTGTTATTTGTCAGTAGAAGTGTCACCAACCTCCAGCTTCTCACCAGGTGGATGCCTGCCCATTAGCTGAAGAATTAAGGCAGTCATCTTTACACCAAATAATTTATAGATTTGTGTTTTGTTTCCGAGTCTGTGCGCTTGCTGTCTGTGCCTGGGGTGGTCAGATATTTTTTAATGGGATGAAGCTCTGTGATTCCTGACCACATATAAAAGAACTAAGCCACTGCATCCCTTAGCATTTGCAAGGCAGCTTATTTTCTAGGAACAGGGTCAAACATCTGTATTTCCACTGGGAATTTTCTACATTCCATTCCGTTTGGAATTGTGTACATTACTCTCCCCTCTGCCTCTACACTAGGAATGGTGAGGTTCTTCTCTAACTCCTTGCACCTGAGATACAGGAGTGAGTTAAAAGTGCCCATAAGTGAAGAGAAAACTGGAAAAATGTTGGTAAATGTTTGTCCTGCTACTGCTAATCCCTTAAAAAGGGATTACTAGTATTTGCTATCTCATTTATAATATTTGAAACTGATTTCTGCCAGTCAGCTTTTTGAATTGCAAGATTTTACATAAACTGGCACCGGGGACTGTTTCAATTGATGTGTGCCACTGGAGAATGTCCATTGCTTGTCACTTTGTGTTGGTCACAAAAAAAGACCAGGGAAACTTTTGCTTGAATGACTGTACAGAGCAGGGATCCCCTTCTGCTTGGGCAGTGTTTAGAAAGCAACCAAACCATAAAATGGCTCTGCTGAAGTTCACACACCGTTCATGATGATTGCAGGTCCAAATATACGAGGAAGACTTCAGAAAGGAGAGATCTGACCGAGAGAGGCTTAATGAGGAGAAAGAAGCATTGCAGAAAATTAATGAGAGATTACAATCTCAACTGAGTAAACTCAACTCACAGGTATGAGTCAAAAGAAAGCTCCCATTGCCAGCACATGTGTATTTTATTTTATTTTTTTTCTCACTTTCCACACAACTTAAGGCTTTCTGGCTTCCATTAATTGACATTGGATTTTATATGAGGTCACCACCTGGGATGAAATCATTCTGAAGTAATGCAGTAAGAAGATGAGAGACGATTAGAGAAGACTTCCAAAATAAGTAGATGGAGTATTTATTGCAAAAACTTTCCGAACATATCTGAAAATGGAGGAGGAGGAGGGTGGACACAACCAAAAACAAATCCAGAGAACTTTGATTGTTTCACTGGCACTTGATATAAGAGTTGTAAGATCAAACCAACTTTTGAAATAAAGAGCTTCTGTAGTTAATCCTGACCTCTGCAATTGAATTACAGAGTGATGTTAATATCACTGAGGAAAAAATGGTCTCCATACAAATTAGCTGAGCAGCCTCTGCAATAATTTTTTCTTGCAACATCCTTTTTATCTCTTCAAAGTAGTGTCAGTAGAAAGCCATAGTAAAATCTTAGCATGCAAAACTCTGAACTTTCTCAATCCCCATTTAAGAATGACGAAATTCTGAGGTTTCCTGTCTTGGCAAAATTGTGCAATACTTTAAAACAACGGCCGATTACCAAAATGCTCTGTGGTGATTTATTGTCCTCCCCAGCACTCTTGTGACACAGAAACTTCAGGATTGTCTTATTCTCAACCAAGGCATGCATCAGAGGTGGTGGGAACTTGCTGAAGTGTCAGAGGCTGTGTGCTGCCCTATGCCAATCACTCTGGCCAGTTTCAGCGATGTTGTGCTTGACAGTCCCTGCAGTGCATCAACAGTTCACATTGGAGATCTTCCTGTTTGTCTCTTCCTGGCTCGGGATTTGATTAAACAGAGCTTGTAGAGGATTTTAAAGATGAGAGCAAGCATATAAAATATTTATTTGTTTGTTTCCTTTGAGTGAAATTATCTAGTTGTGACTCACAGAGTCACAGAATATTAATCATCTTTTACCCCTCCCTGCTCCGTTCTTAGGCTGTCCTCTTGACTCCACTAGAATGCACAGGGCCTAAGAAAAGGCAGACCCAAATCTGAGGCCAACAACTTTGGTCCTATACCAAAATTATTTGCTTATCTTGTCGTGCAAGTGACTGTCCATGTAGTTCTGCTTCAAACTATTGAAAGCTACTGTGTGTAATGAAAATATAGAGTTGTTTTGGAATATAAAAGGCACACAGAAATGTGCTTGTAATATCTTGAAACCACAATTTTCCTCACATAAAAGGCATCAACACTCTGGTGTGGCACAAGTCAGCTGTCTTAAATAATTTTTTAACGATAAGTAGTCTGAAGGGTCTAAACAAGTAGCATTGTAACCCACTTGCACCCGAATGTTTTGGTCGTATTCCACTGCTAATGTATTTCTTCTTGTTCTTATTTTCTTGACAGACAAAAGACCTCTTAGTACAGCCTGAGAGGCCCAGTTACCCAGCTCCACTCTTCCTCTCTCCATGTGTCAGTTATGGGGGTTGTGGGATGGTTCTTCACTATCCAGACCCTCGGGTGCATCCAGTGCCTCACAGGGCACAGAAGCAGCAGGAGCAGCGCTCAGTAAGGTTCCCACCATCACCTGTATGAAAACAACACTGGTTTTCTCACAGCATGGTGACCACAAGTGCCATCACTCTGCCATCCTCAGCAGCAACCGAATCTGTGCTTTCCTAGTGTCTTGTTTAGTCCAGATCAAGATCGAATTTACTTTGGCAAATATTCTTTACCTGTGACAGCACTAAGACGAAAAACATAATTCTTTTACATTTCTTTGTTAATTAAAAAAATAAGGTTGTTTGATTGGAGTCTTGCTGATTTCTTTGCAAGAAATTTATTTATTTCCATGACACACATTCAGAGCCCTTTCTAGCTGTATAATTACCTCACTTCAGAAGTAGCAATCTGCTCTGAGCCTTCAACATAAGATAATAAAAACCAAATCACAAGTGGAAGTTCTGTCTGAGTGTGGCTAACACAATGGGAAATGTGCCTTTTTTACTGGAACACAACAGGGTCCTGTCTTCCTCAGCATGAAGAAGGATAGCTTTGCACTGGAGCAGGTTCTGTGAGTGGGAGTTATTTATTCCAAGGAAAATACTGCTTCAAAGAACTTTTTTTTGAAGTGCTTTGGGTTATCTAAGAGGGCTGGCTTGTTCCAATCTAGTGAGAATTCATTTAAACATGGTGAATGTCATTTTAAATACACAATATCTGTTTCTGGCTATAAAGCTGTCACATATGGAAAGATGCTCATTATTTGAGAAATTATAGCAGAATTTTTGCAAAATGTAAGGCTTTCAGGCTGTAGAAATCCAATGGAAAAGCTGTGGTCAGACAAGTAATTTCTGTGCTTCAGGAGTGTGCTTATCTGCCTATTTATCGAAGTTGGAAGTATTGCAGAATGTTTTTCCCTGAAATTTGGACACTAGCCCAGATTATTTTGGCTCTTCTCCCTGAACTTTCATCATCTGGGTTTCTAATTCTGTGAGGGATCACTGGGTTTACAACGTTGTCATTCCTGCTGGAGTGACGGTGTCAGTCTGACTGGTTGCTTTGTAACTCTCGGTTTCATTCTGACTCTTTTTTTTTTTCCAATTTGCCTGTGTGAGTTGTTGCTCTGAGCTTTGGGTACCTCCCTGAGCAATTTGTTAGCAATGGAGAAAGGTGTTAGAATTTAATGGGTGTCCTGATACATAATCCTGCATGTTTAGGCTGTGCTTTTGCTTTTTCATTCTTTTTCTGTTCTTGTGCTTTTTCCTTCCTTTTTGCACACTAGTAGAAACATTTTGGTTAGTCTGATGTAAAATATACATCTTGTTCCTGAAATTCATTCAAGTTTGTGGGACATAGGTACATAAAAAGAAAAGAATTGGTCAGAGAACATAAAAGTCACCAGAAAGTCAAAAAAGCAATGCAAATTTGAGCCATTGGTGAAAAACTACCTGTGCTCAAAGTCTACTTTGTTTGCCCACAAGCACAGAATTAGTTCATTATTCCTGTGACTGGTACAATTTAAGTTAAAATACAATAGCTCCTTTTTTTCTGACAATGTATGAGAGTGATTACTGCTGTATAAGCATGAATGACAGCAAAATATAAAAGTTAAATCTGTTTTCTCTATCTGCAGCTTCATCCTGCCATCTTAATTCAGGCAAAACTTCTGTAGGAGTCTATGAAATTTGTTCCCTGCAAATTGAAATCTGTAGGATTCCCCTTGGGACTACTCAATGATTTTGTCAGAATTATTTCTGCAGAACAAGAATAATTTTTCCAGTGTAACTATTTGAAGCAGTTATAGCCTAGAATTAGACAAGCTTGCATGGACTTCTTATTCCAGACAGAAAGCCTAACACAGCTTCAGCTGAAATGGCTAGTCCCAAAGTTGTTTTCTCTAGTGGTAATTTACTACTCATTTACCACAGTGGGTGGTATAAACTGTTGTTGCAGCGCGTGTGGCAGCAGTGACCATCGTGTCCAGGGAGGTTCAGCCACCGGCAGGGAAATAAACGACACAAGTCTCTTTCCTAAGCTCGAGAATCCATTTTATTTCCCGCACTCCAGGCCGGGGAGGGGGTGAGCGTGAGGAGAGCGAGCATGTGGTTTTTCTGTTACATAGTGTCTCAGGTTCGTGGGTGGTACAAGGGGCAGGGCAGGGGGCAATCGACCATAGGGAAGACAGAAACCAGACACCAGGCCCCCATAGCCAATGGGGCAATAGGGAAAGGGGATACCATGTCGGGGGTGGTGGTGAGGGTGGTGGTGATGGGCTTGAGAAACCCAGGGAGAAGATTACACGATGTTTGAAGGGAACCATGCGGGAGAAGGCCCTGCCACACCTGGGAGTGGTACAAGAGACTCCACAAACTGTAATGCACTATTTATTCCAAGATTTCTCCAAACAAAACTATGTCTGCATGGACATACCTTCCCAGTACTTCCTCTTATGAGAAAGATGGGAATTTTCCCTATCCCATGGTATTTTCAGGAAGTTATTGGATAATAGCTAATGTTATAGTAACAGCAATGCTAACCTGTGAGGAAAGGGAGGAGGGAAAAGAACTTTATTCCATGGTTAACTCCTGTCACACTGGAGCATTTTACAGCTGTTACAGATGCATTCAAACTGGAAAAGCTTCACCTGTCAGGTGGGCCAGGTTTCTCTGGGGTTCTTTGGCAGAGGGAGATGCCTGCTGGTATCTTCTGCTGTACTTTATTCCTTAGCCCTTCTAAAATCTGCTTTGGTTCTCTTAATGCTTCGTTGTGATTGTGGGATCTAGAAAGGCTTACACCAATTTTTCTAATGCCATGGGAAAGGAAGCAAGTTGGAAGACTGGGATCTGAAGAAACCAACCTAAATATAAGACTTTTTTTTTTTTTGTAAACTGCTTTTGTATGGCTAATGAGAAGCTTCACAGCACAATTATGTTTTTATCATGTCACTGTTATTTTGTTTGAAGTGTCTGTGAATCCATATTGCTGCAATAATGTTTTTTTGTTCTGTGCAGCCAGACTATCAGCGGTATGTTCCTGACCAGCTTCTGCCAGATGTGCAGCATAAGGCAAATGGTAAGACAACAGCTGTATAGAGCTTTACAGTATTAAATAAACTTTTTTTTTTTTTTTTCAAATGGAGGCCTTTGAGGGATGTAGAGTAAACTTTCCTGTCTATCTGTTGAGTGCTTATGTGACAGCTTTGCCTTGGAGAGTCAAGGCTGGTGTGTGTGCAACACAGGTGAGGTTTCTGATGTTATACCATCTATGTTGTAGCTTTGCTGCAATTCATAAAATGTCTCTATTACACATTATAGGATCACACAGTCGCCTCATAGTAATAGTCCTAAAGAATAGGACTATTCTCATAATAGTCCTAAAGAAAAGATACCCTCAGAGTTCTCCTTAGAGCTTCTGTTGCTCCAGCAATGACCAACTTTAATGATGTGCCAAAACTAGGGGCCAGCATGGGGCAGGTTTAGGAGACCTTGGTAACAAAGTGCAGGATTTAGGATGTTGTTTCACATTAAAGGCAAGATGCCCATTGCTGTTCCTGATCTGTTCTGCTAGTTCAGGGTGCCAGGTCTGAAAATAGAGCCGTGCAAGTGAACAGAGTTAAATACTTGCCAAAGGATCAGTATGAACTGGTTTTTTTGGAAACAGGGAGGAGTAATTAATATTGTATCTGGATTTGAAATAATTCCTGGGTGTTTTGAAGTACTTGTTTCAGACCACGCAAAAGATGGACACCACAAGGAATCTCTTCTGGGTGGGAATCTGCCGTCCCATGGTGCCACCCATGTGGGATGGCAGGGACTGCTGAGTCCTGAAGCTGATTTTTTACACCCAGAAGAAGAAGATGACTACAGAGGAACTGTTCCATTATTTCCTGTTGTCCACGTTTGCCCAGAGGAGAGGGTAGGGTGGCAATGTAGCTCACCAAAATGGCTGATGGGCATCCCATAATTACACAGCAGCTCTTTGGAGGGTTCTGATGTGGTCACAGGGAAAGTAGTGCTGTGTCTGCACAATAGAACAGGAGATAAATTATGCCATTCCTCCCACTCAAACTGCAAGTGATTTACTGCACCAGAGGATACAGGGAGTATGTTTATAACAGGGAATGAAACAAGTCCAGCCACCAACTGCTGCTGTGGTCCAGGGCAGTGCACTTGGAGGATCTGAAGAGAATTCTTCTTCTACCCTGCTTGACTATGTGACGTGACTTCTCACTCCCTGAAAAAAACTTCTTGAAAAATCTGTGCTCTGTCTTTCTATTTCTCTTCCCTGACCAGAATATCCAAGGACCCCCTTCTCAACAGGACAAGGATTAGGATACTTGGAGATTTTGCCCTTCCATTTTTGCACCAGTCCCTTTAAAGAGGATTTCTTAATAGTCCCATCATAATGCTGTGTACAATGTCTGCTTTAACACCTTCTGGGCTCTTATTTTTTTTATCCTGGCTGCTAAAACAAATGATTTTGATAATTTATCCATTGATCGCATAGAGGTCAAACTTCTATGCTCAAAATATTGAATCATTAGCCTGGCTTTATGTATTATATATAATTGTCTATATTAAATCTGCCTGTAAGTATTTTGAGAAGGGTTTCCAAGATAGAAGCTCCAAGAATATGTGATGAGCAAGAGTTCTTGATGTTCCCATTTCTTTGCTCCATTTGGAACAAGTGCTAATTACACTGGTGGGTCTAAATGAGCCAGTATGTGCAGCAGCATTCCTGATTCTCAGTTCTTATCCTTCTTTTCTTCAGTAGATTATAAACAGACCAATCAATCTTCTCTCTGCTGAGCTAGGTCTTCAGTATAGGAAACAAATCAGCAGTGCAGCAACTTTCAGGTGTGAAACAGTTTCCTCTAGGAATGCTGTTTCAGTAGATGAATGTTTCTAGGGAAAACCTTTAAATTTCCCTTAACAGTTTTTCCTTTGACACTTGGCATTTTTTCTGAAGTAATAATTATGAAACACAGATTGCAGGTTGTAACTTCAGAGCTGAACACAAGGAAATGAATTGGGAAACTGATATTTTTGGTAACATTCCATTTTAAAAGCCTGGTTTAGAGATATCCAAAATCTGTGAAAGTCTCATAATGTGATTGGGACTTTAAAGGTGTACGTCACTAAGCAGGAATTACTGATTTTTTTCTGTAGTTTTGTACATTTTTGCACCTTCATTATGTTTTCCTCCCTCTCTTGTGAGGGAAGAGGGTGTTTGCATCCAGGTATTTTGGGATTTGACTTGGGTTCTGCAGGTCCTTCTGTAACCAGCTGTAATCTCATGTTTTCTGCTTCTCCTGTAACTATATCTGTACTTTTCCTCTGACTGACACCACTTTCCTTAGCTTCTCCCATGGTACAAGGAGACTGTATTAAAGGACTGGTGTCTTTGTTAAGCCCAGTTTGTTGATCTATTTTGTTTAAATAATATAGAATTATCTCTGAAGAATTTTTTAATTAAAAAAAAAAAACAAAACCCTTTGCTACAGAAATTTGGTGAACACTATTTGATGCTATTTTCTAAAGTTTGCTCTCCAGACTGTTATTTTACCCAGAGATGTGTTTTGGTAGTTGGCAGAGGATCACTTATGCAATGTTGTGTCCGGCACTGACTGAGCTCTCGTGGCTGTGTGATGATTTGGGTCTGGCAATTTTGTATTTGAGCCCTTTCTAATAAACTGGGAATAAATTCATCAGAAAACAGGAAAGGATGCGGGGAATAGGGTGGGCAAAATGAGAAGCAATAGAAACCCTAATCCTCAAAAAGCTGCTTAGAATCTCAGATAAGTCATAGCTGAGTTCAGCTTGTCTTCCAAAAAAGCAAAGGCGTTTCCTTTAAGGTCCCAATAAAGAAGGAGAAGCAAAGTGGAAATGTAGATGATACAAGACAGAGATTAAGGAAGATGATGAGATATTTCCTTACTGCACTGGCAATATGTGTCCAAATGAATAACTCTTCTTTCCCACCTCTGAACTGGTCCCTCCCCAGGTACCTTGCTGTGCAGGAAGTTTTAGTCCTAAATTGTGCTTAAATTCTCCCAGCCTTGCCTTGTTGGACCAGCAGTGCTGCTTTAGGAGGAACTTCAGCTCCGAAGTCTCTCTTTGCTCTGTCACACTCCTGATGTCAGTTTCTGACCTTTTTGTTCTTGATTTTGTGGTTCTGATTGGTTTTTTGTGGTTGATTTGGGGTTTCTTGGTTGTTGTTGGGGTGGGATTTTTTGGTTGTTTTGGTTTGCTTTTGGGGTTGTTGTTGTTATTGTTTTTGTGGGTTTTTTAAAATTTTTTAAGTACCAAGGCAGAAAGATTTCCAGCAAATGTACTTAATGTCACTTTATTTGGCAAGGAGTGTTGACTTCCTTCCTTACCAAACTGTGCAAAATTGAAAAGACAGTTGTAAAAATGAGCTTGATCTTGGAGATTTTCCCTGGACCCAGATTTTTAATGCAAAATTCTCTGGAAAAAAGGTTTACTACTCAAAAGCCTACTTAGAGCAAGAACCCTTTTGCATGCTGCAACTGCTGGCATGTCTTGCCTTTTTCACTTCCACAATTAATCCTACTGCGTTTCTTTCCTTGGCAGAAAGATTCCCAGCAGATGGATTTAAGGGCCCCAGTTACCCCTTCAGAACATCAGATACAACCCATGGGTTTCTCCAGCCTGAGCTGGATGTTTTTATGTTGGATCCAGTGATACCAGCCATGGAGAGAAGCCCAAATGGAGCATTTTGCTTCCCTCCCCAGGGATAGCTCTGGAGGCTTGTAGGAGCAGCTGGTCACCTTCTCATCTTGGCACGCTCAGGGAAAGCAGAGCTCAACCTATAAAGCCCTAAGGGTGCCCAGATGAGCACATGGATGTGCCCTCTTACTTCCATTACAATCTCATCTCCTCTTCCTTTCCACACTCTGCTGCTTCCCAGATTTTTGCCCTCGAGGCACCCAATTTGCTGCTAATGTTGTTATAATTACAGCTAATTGGGAGAAGAGGAGGGAGAAGTGTGGGGTTTGCCACTGAAAATAATGACATCTGTAGGGGGAGGGGGGAAAATATGAAAACCTGAAAAAAATGGATTTGTGGAGGTCTTCAATAAAAACCAGACAGAAAAAAAAAGTCAATTAATTGATATCTTAATTTTCCTGGAAAAAATCCCAAACCCTTAATATTTTTGGTATTAGCCTGTCCTCAGCACATACATTACATGAGAAATTATCAGTGCTTCCAAGTAGTCAAGACAGATTTAATTAGCAGCTTGCCATCCCCATTGGGAATGAAAATGCGATTATTTTCAGCATTTTTACTGATACAACTTGATTTTTGCTATTGCAATAAGGCCATTAGCACAATTCTGATTCCTGTCTCCAGAACATGTGCAGCTAAAGTGCTTTTAAAAGTCAGCTTGAGCTGAAGATCATAGAATATGTTGTAGTTCTGCGGAGTACCAGGCAGAAAAGTCTCATGGGAAGAGGAACAGGCTATTTGATTTAAACAGCTGCAGGATTTGATAATTTTATTTCTGTGAGCCAGCAGATTAGGATTCATCATTGCTAATGTTTCTCTTTAAGTGAAATACTGAGTGCACTTGTGCTCTAAAACTAGAGACGTGTTAGAGCATTTCCAAAACCTTTTGAAGCTTCAGAATTCGTGTGTTGCACCAGCAATAGCATATTTCCTTTCTTCAATTTTGTTTTATTTTCCTTGAATGACTTACTTGAATGACTTACTATCAAACACATTTTTGAACCACAGACACCTGCTTAGCCATGGGTACTACCACCTAATTATTCCATCTGTCAGATTTATCTGCTCTCTTGGGTGTACCCAATGCCAATGTACACCTCTGAGCACTGCTGAATGTCAGCTGATCTTTTTAGAAGTCTGGAAAAATTTTACAGGGGGGCTTTAAGCCATTAGATCCTACTGTTTGCTCTGTGTCAACCATCAGGATTAGAGGAAAGTTGAGACAGACTCCTGGAGCACTCTATGATATCCCCACTCTCTTTTGCTTCTTCACTCCTACTGCCACTTGTATTGGTTTGATTACAGTCTTGTGATGAAGTACACTTGGCTTTGGGGCTCTGTGTGTGTGAAAGTGTTACAAAATAGAGGCAATTACTCCTAAGTGAGTTGTATATCTCAATGTCACAATAATTCCCATTGATTTTGCTTCTGCAGATTCCTCCCTGGAGAAGGGAGCCCATTGCTGACAGCCTCCGGCCTGGAGAAGTGTAAACCAAAGGCTTCAAGGGACTCTTGCAACTTCATTAATCTGTTTTCTTCTGCATTTTTTTTGCCCCTAGCTCCTTATCTCTTCAGTGCATGTGGTTTATGTCTGGTAAAATCCCTGCGAGGACAATAGAAAAGCAGGTCATATGGGCTGGTGATCCTCAGGATCCAGTTAAGCACTGCTGGGAAGCATTACTGCCCTTTGTTCTGAAGATGCTGTTTGTGCTGCCTTGTGAGAATCTCTTTAAAAGCCTGATGAGAAGAGATGCAGTTTTTGCTGGGGATTCAGTGTCACATCTGGTGTGAATTCAAGAGCTTACAAGCCTAATATTGGTGTGATTTTATTGTTGTTGTTGTTTGGGAATTATGAGGGTTTTTATTTGATTCCAGGGAACGATTTGTTGATATATCACCTTGAATTCTGTCCACTCCTTCTTGGTTGATAAAGGGAAATCTCCTTCACTGTTTAAACCTGTTTGTGTAATTGTAATTGTACCACCAATGCCAGGCCAGGTGAAAGGTGTTCACTTCCCCTTTTTGAGTCTAGGTCAGACCTCCTTTTGTTTTGGCTCTAGAATTACATGTAAAACATAACCACAGGGGAGGTTTTTTGTGTGTACTTATTGTATTGCAAGAATTTTAGTAGAAATATTTAATGGGTTTAACTTCTCTGTGAATACGGCTTTATATTTCCAAATTATTCTTGTAATGAATCCGAACATCATCATGTAACGTCTAACCAAGAATAAAACCTGGCTCTTTAAGTGAAATTATATTTAGACAATTAATTTTTTTCAGAAAATTTTGGTGGATGAATGTCCAGCAAGCATTACTTGATAATCTATGTACAAGATTGTCTCTTCCCTTCAGGCTTTTAAGAAGGCTGCTGTTGAGAAACAGATATCCAAACCTGCTGGGAACCCACCTGAAAGAAGAAACAGATTTTTGCAGGATGTGAGATGCCGTGCCTGCTTTCCTGGTAGCTCAGGAGTATTCCATGTGGATTTAAGTTCTGACACAGTTTTTTGACCTGTGCAAAGACAGAGTCATCAGCTACAGGACTGCCTGCATGTGTCATTTCTGCTTATAGAACAGGTATTTCCATTCCTTTCAATATACAAAGGCCTGCGTGTAGAAATAATAACCTTACAGGATTAAACATGTCCGGCATTTGATTCTGGACTCAATGGGGAACAGTCCATGGGAAAGGATTCTTCTGCTTTTGCATTGTAGGGCAATGCTGCTTCTGCCAACAGGATGAAAGAACTGACACTCCTAACTTTTATAGTATGGGTTCAGGAAGAGCAGGAGCAAAACCCTGAGGGAGGCAGCCTCTGGGGAGAAGTTGTTTTTTGGTGAACTGTTGAAAATTGGAGTTTGACTGCAACCTTGGCTCCACAATAGACTCCCGAGTCTCTGCTAGAGAGAGGGGAATTTTTATCTCTTCATGAATTTGGAGCTGGCTTGCAGACACTGCGGCAGCCGATAATGTAACCAGCACACAATATAACCGCGCTCCTCCTGATTGGCGATTTGGCTAATAAGGGTGAGATCATGGAAAATGCTAATGCACTGCCTTCGGAAAATCCAATTAGAATGTAACCTCATTCAATGGGAGCTCCCAGCAGGTGACTAGCGCTGCGGGCAGAGCACCCCGCGCTCAAAGCCGCCGGGAATCCCCCGAACAGACGTGCTCTGTGTGCTCGGTGTGGGGGCAGCCACCCCGCTCCATTCACTGCTGCTGTTTTCCTCAGCCATCCGCGAAGGTTTGCTCCAGCTATTTGTGGTGCTTAACTCATTATCTGACAGCATTAGCCGCCCCAAAAGGACGATTGGATGTGAGCTATTCACAGGGAGAAAATGGTGTTTGCAGGGCTGTCTTTATAGTCACAAGCTTTTAATGTTTGTCAGGCTTGGGCACAGGACTGTAAACTTTGGCTCACACAAATCCTAAACACGCCAAGCCTGGGGTATTCCTGGTGTTTTACGAAAGAGAGTTTGTATATTTGAAATGCACATAAAATAACTGGAAGTTGCTTTTCTGCTTGATTTTCTTGGAATTATGTATGTTCTCCCGATGCAGGTGGTGTCATCTGTCTAAATTAGCATTGTCAGGCTCAAACACCCCCAAAGGAAACACTTTCTGCAGTGACCCAGACAACTCTGAGGGGGTGAGTTATTTTACTTAACATCAACCATAGTGTTCTTAACAGGGATTTTTTCCTTTCCTGAGCTCTGCCAAAACTGGATATCAACACTCCCAGTTCTCCCTTAAAAACTTGGGGTCTTTGGGGAATTTTTGTCGCTTTCTTTTTTTTTTTTTCCTCTGGAGAAAAATGTTTTGTTTTTATACATAGTCTTATAGCAAGAACACACCATCCATGAAAATATTTTCTTCTCAGATGAAATGAATTGTATAAATAGTAGAAGTAGAAATGCATGGGGAATGCTGTGGGTGAAATAATGCTCTGTACCCTTTGGCTCTGGGTCCTCATACCCAAAGACTTGCACTTCATTTTCTTCACCATGAAAGCATGACCAGTCATTGCTTGGTCATGACAGCAGTTTCTGGGTAATCAGGATTACGGGGTGCCCAACATTTCTGATCTTCATCCCTTCTCTCTCTTTCAGTACTCTAGAATAGAAGGAGAAAAAGCAGGTGGTGTATGACCATGCCTTTTGGTCAAGCATAGGGAATGTACCCTGGGAATTCTGCCTTGCCGATAGCATCTTGTGCTGAGCTGAGAGGGTAATTCTAATCAGGATAAACTTCTCTCTCTTATTTAAAACAGAAGTAATCCTGAAGTCTAAAAATGGTTTCTGTATTTTAACTGTAGTGAGAATGACAGAAGAATTTCTCTGATTTGTGCAGATGCAAGTTTAAAGGTCTGCAAGACACCACGGGGTGGAAAGCATTTTTCTGATTAATAAAACACTTTCCCCCCAGGAGCCAGCATGCTGGTCAATGCTGTGTTTTCACTTTAGAGCAACAACAGCCCTGCTTCCACCTGCCCTATAAAAGGGCAGAACCCAGGTGTTTCCTGTCCAAGGGCTGTTTTTGTGAGAGCCAAAGGCCTATGCTGTCCCTGGGCTGGCAGTGGGGAGAGCAGGGCTGGAGCAGCCGGAGAGGGCACCTGCTGGGTTCCTCTTCGTCTGTTGATCAGTGCAGGACTTAAGATCTCACAACAGTGAGGCTGTAGCTTGCAACTTTGGTGTAATGGGAGATATCAGCCGGGGGAGGGGGTGGCAGTCTGATGCTCTTCCCATGGCTGAGGGCAAGGATCTGGAGAAGGGAAGTCTCCTGGAACGAAAGCAGGATGTGTGCTGCTAATGTTTGTAGCACATGACCTGACTGACAGAGAAGTGACAGTTCTGGCAAATGGTAAAGCTCCTTTGTTGGCCTTTTTTGTCATCTGGGTGGCTCCTTTCATCTAGTTGCTTGGTTTAGCTGGGAGAAGAGAGGGAGATGTTTTAATTTTCTTGGAGGAGTTTTTCGTGTTGTGCCTTCCTGTGTTCAGGTATCCTGTGTGTCAGCTGTTGGTCATGTTAATCCCTCGTTAATAATTTAAGACAATGGCATTACCCTTCAGGGCTGGTGCATGTAGAGATTCTTTGAAAGTTATTCACCAAACCAGCTCTCTCTTTGATTAAATATAGCAGTCACTTAAAACTCTCACTTAAGGTTAGGCACAAAGCACCAGCCAGATTATTTTCTTATGCCAAAATGCACTTTTCTGAAAGTTAAAATAAGAGCTGGTCTCTTTGCAATTCCTATTTGTTATAAATTTTGAGAGCCAAATTCAATCCAAAACAATTTATTGCCAATGAAAATTTCGGACAAGAAATTGACAAAGCTAAACAAATCAAGGAAGCAGTGCTCACCGGGTGAAAACCCCAGACGTGACCTCCGCAGCATCACGTCCCTCCGAGGTTTCACGAGGTGTGTCCGAAGTCAGTCCGCTTTATACGCCTCTTGGTTTGGACTACATGTACATGTCCCGACTTGTTCCTCGGACCCAGGTGTCAGGGGAATCTTGAAACTCTCTGTGGCCGGATCGGCTGTTCAATTCTAAAGTTTCTGTAAGTTCTTTTGTCCCTCAACGGGGTGGTTGATAGGATTTGGAAAACAGAGGCTCCGTCTGAAAGGATTTGCTGGGTGCGGGAGTGTTCTTGAGTACCCTTAATGTCCCAGATAAGATACTGTCACCGGGCCATTAGTCCTTATCAGATGCTGATCATCCCTCATTCTGGTTGCTCTCCACCTTTCATTGGTACTGTAATTCTCTGACTCCCTTTCCTTTCCGGAGACAAGGGGATCCTCTTACGAAATTTTCCAGCCCTGCACTCATCTGGAGCTTTCTTTTTTGGTTTCTCAGACACTGTAAGTTTTATTCTTTGCTTATTACAACACTGTTATTATAAAAATATAATTCACCCGTCACCAAAACAACATTATTACAAAAACATGAATTAACTAATTACCATACTATTCTTCCCTTTTTCTCCTGAGTGCCAGATTTGCAGCCTATCCTTTATAATAAAGTCATGCCTCAGCTTGGAATCTGTAGAAATAATAGAAATAATGTCAGGAGAAACAATCCTAGTTATGGAATGGAGGAGATTAGCAATGATACCAGAAAGACACAGTCATCAAGAGCAGGATGTTTCAAATAAAATTCTTTCTGTGTAAGTGACCTGTTCAGACACTAAAGCAGCTTTGGAGGGGTAGTCAATCTCGCCATACTTCCAGCTTTCTTTTAGGAAAGAAAAGCTTAAGAGGAAAAAAAGCTGTTCTCTTCTGAACTGGAATAACAGTACTCTGTTATGTTGGCAGTAGCAAGAGAGGGATTAGTTTATTCCCTGTTAAAATTCCCCTGTGGTCAAGAATTAAGTGAGGGTGGGGATGCCAAAGAGGGGACTTGGAGCCTCCAGCAATGTACTTACTTGCTCCAGAAGGGAAGGGAACTCGCTAAAATCAGGTTCGAGGCATGAATATTGTGTTACAGTTAAATAAAAGTAGGCTTGAGTCTGGCTTAGTAATGCCAGCAAAATTGGTTGCTCACAGGGATTGTTTCTAATCCTTAATAGTGATAATTAAAATTCAAAGTGTGTGTGTTATGTTGTTATCTCACTGCCCATGACTTCTGAAGAGACATCTGACTTCCCTGAGGATTTGGGTGTGGTTGGGTCAGAGCGCTGGAGCTGCTTTTCTTTTCCCGGGTGATAAATTAATAACACAGGACTTGGAAACAGAGCTCAGAAAGAGCTGCAAAACCAGAAAACCTCCCCACCAAATCAAACCCATTGCGTTACAAGATACCTGTTGGGCAAGTGAAAAAAAATAAAATCCCCAGGGGAGAAAAAAAAAAAAAAAAAAAAAAAAAAAAAAAAAAAAAAAAAGACAATCTCAAAGTGCTGTTAATGGTATTCCCATGTGGAGTCTTAGTGCTACTGTCACAAGCTGGCCATAACTTCCTTCCTTCCACAGATGCTTGTGACAGGTTCTGCTTTTCATGCTCATTTCTTTGCAGCCCCTCAATTCGGAGTCACAGCAGACCATCCATTTGTAATTTGTTTTCATTTTTATGGGTCAAACAAGGTTTGCAGAAAGTAAAATTCCCATTGGAAAAGAACTTAGAAAGGTAGCACTGTACTGCCAGGAACTTTTTTCCAAATAATTGAATTATTGTTAATAGGCATTTTTACTTTGATGAATGCAAACATTCAAGCTAAGGCATGCTATGTGGCTTTCTGTATCTGAAAGCACAGATAAGAGATGTGGGAAATGCAAACAAAACCCTGAATAGTACCAGGGAGGGGGAGGATAGTAATAAGGAAGGAATATTCCTTATGAGTTCCTTGTTCATATTCATTCAGCCTATTCTGCCCAACTTTGTTTAATTTCTGTATGTAAACACCACTACTGTTTATGAGCAGTGCTTCATTTTGGTTTGGAACAACTTCTTCTTCTGAGAAGAAAATGATGCAGGCACTGCACCTCGATTTGTGTGTGCTGGGAGGGTGTGACACTGGCATTTCATGACTCCTGAGCAGATGCCATTTATCTCAGTCAACCGTTCTCAAAAACACTACATTTCAGTTGCAAGCATCTAAATCCCCATTAAATTCCTCAGCCTACTTTAAGCTTTGACATATTAGCCCCTGAAATTGTGCAGACATTCTGCCTCTGAAGTCCCCAGAGGGAGGGGGGCTCTGCAGAACTCAGACCAAGTCTGGCTTTGCTGAACTGCATGGATTTTCCTTGCTCTGTAGGAAAAACATGTGTGGAAATCTCAGGCTCTTCCAGGTGGTCTAGAGCCTGTGTGTGCAGGTGATGATGTTTGTGCACAGTCTGTGCTTCTGTGCGTACTTGCATATTTCTATTTCTATTATATACATAGAAAACAAGTGTTCACTTATGAAGGTTTGAGTCTAGGAGCTAAATATATCCCTACACGTCCTTCCCTCCAGGAGAGAAATCTCCTAGAGGTTTAGCAAAGTTGCTAAAACTTATAACCAGGCCACATAACAAGAATCAGTCTCCCCAGGGGAGAGTGTTGTAGTGAGAAAAAATGGAGGTTTCTCTTCAGCCTGGAGTTCAAACTTCATCAGGGTCTGGTTTTCAACGTCTTCCCGGGTTGAGCAGCTTTGCCTGTAGCTGTTGGATGTGTTGCACTCAAGGCTGGCAGAGCCCACTGCTACCCTGCTTGCTTTCTCACTGCAGGCTTTATGTTTATCCTCTGCTGAGGGAGAAGTTGTGTTTCCATTTGGTTTTATTTATTCTTTTATAAGACTGCTCCCAGTTTACTGGAAGAGTTTAACTGGGATCTAAAGCAGTCTCCCTTGCTCACAAAACTGCTCACAAAACTGCACTGTTGCTCTGCTTCTGTTTTTCCTTTGGTGATGAGGGGCTTCTGGAGCTAAACCACCATCTCCTCCCTGCCTGCAGGCTGTGGAAAAGCTCGTGGTGCATCTCTGGAATGGGAATGGGCATGCACAACTTTCCTCTCCTTAGCCTCCTCCACTGAGCACCATGTAGGGTTTCACCAGGATGGAGAAGGTCAGTATCCCCCCAGCAGAGCTGTGCTCACAGCTGAGAGTAAGGATTTGTCCAAAGTGACATGATTTTAGACCAGCCTGAAAAAACATTCCTGGCAATTTAAACACTTCTCTTTTGTAGTGTCTTGGGTTATGGAACCAAAAATGTGTATTCTATTTCATCTGTTGAAAGCAGTTGGGGAGATGTTTTTTTCTTTATCTCTTGTAACTCTGCGGGGGAGGGGGACAGATGCCTTCTGATAATGGGCCAGTTGTTAAAACCAGGTGGGGCAGTGTTTCTTATCTCTTTCACCCCTGTCCTCCCTCCAGGGGAATATTTTCTGCTAATGGACCATTAAGACACCCCCAAAGCACACATCCCCAAAGCATACCCTCCCTCCCCAAAGCACACATCCCCAAACTATACCCTTCCCAAAGAAGTACATCCACATTCCATCATCCCATTGTGAGGTGCTCCACCCAGTAGGGGGAGCCAACCATTCCTACCTGGATAAAAACTGAGACATAGGAACACAAGGTTATCTGGCTTCACCAGATTCCCAGAGGAAGACTGGACCCTTCTCACCATCACTGGATCCTTCTCACCATCACTGGACCCTATCTACAGGATCATCTCTGCTCCAACAGAACTACATCTGCCACTCCATGAGGACTCACTTTTGGACTGCTTCCAACACCCTGACCAACAGGGTGTCAGGTTGTAGCTCTGACTCTGTCAGAGTTCAGGGTTCTCCAAAATTGTTGTTTGTTTGCTTGTTTGGTTGGGTGGTTTTGTTTTCTACTACGTTTTGTTAATATTCCTAGTAAATAACTGTTATTCCTATTCCCAAATCTTTGCCTGAAAGCCCTTAACTGCAAAATTATAATTTGGAGGGGGTGAGGGGTTTACATTCTCCATTCTAAGGGAAACTCCAGTTTTCTCTGGCAGATACCTGTCTTTCCAAACCAAGACATGTAGAGAGAAAGTAGAGTACAAAAACTGGCTTCCCCAAAGGGAAACCTCCTGGCAGAGGAGCCTCACCTCCTCCTCACCTCACAGAGCTAGTTTCCTTCTGCAAGGCACAAACTCTTCATTACAGGGAACAGAATGTTTTTAGGAGCTCTGGGGAAGACAGCCAGGAAGAACAGCTCTTTGCCTGGTTTCCTCTGGAGCAAGTGTTAATGGAGCTGTGCAGGTTCTGTGCAGGCCACGTGCCTGCCAGGCCTTCCCAGTGACTTTGCATCAGCTGTGAGATGTCAGATTTGATACAAAGCCAGCAGGTTCCAAGAGTGTTTGTTTCCTAGAGATGGGCAGGTGGAAGATGGGGGAACCTTTTGGGTCAAGGAAATCTCAGCATGTTCTCTGGGCTTGGTGGACATCAGAGAATGCAAACAGGACCTCAGCCAGGTGGGACGTGTCCCCAGGAGACCCAGCTTCAGCGAGCCAAGGCCATGTTGCCTGTTTAATCTCCATCCCTGCCTCCACACGGTGCAGGCTACTGAGGTTTTTCTGAGGGGGAGAGGCAGGCTATAACACAAAAATGTGGGATGTGTGTTACACACTGACAAAGTGTCAGTGACACCATGTGCACGTCGGTGTGTGTATAAGTGAAAATCAGGGCGTGTTCAGAAGATGGAATCTAACCTGGCCATTTTCATCAGTGAGAACTTTGAATAAGGGTGTCAAAATAGAGTCACTGCTGTACAGATTCATCTCTGCCTTGGAGATCTTAAAGTTCTTCAAACAACTGCCTGTGTGACTTTGCACTGGGATGGGTCTTCATGGGCTCTAGAGGGAAGGAGCACATAAATTGTGGGACATTTGTAATCCAGGTCCAGGCCAATGCACAGGAAATCTGCAAAGCTATCAATAAAGCAGGAGAACATGATGAATTAGTGCATGATAAATGAGCTGATGAGCTGGCAGCTGATCCTATCAATACATTGAAATGTCATTGCTGATGCCAGGCTGAACTGCTTTGATGCTGGTCTTTCCTTGATTTTTGTGGACATGGTCATCATCATCATCATCTTGATGACTAAACAGAGGAACCACTCTACCTTCTCTGGAAAAGTGGGACTATTAAGGAAGCACTTGGTGCTAAAGCCATCTCTCTCTTTAGTGCTCCATCTTTCTTCTTCAACAGGAGTAAAATGCCATTTGAAAACAAATGTACTGCATCTTCCCCTGCTTTCAAAGATTGTGATGGTGATGGGGAAATTAGTTGCTTCTAAGCTGTGTATTTCCTATTTGGCTTTTGCCTGGTTTTAAAATGTTGTTTCCTTTCCTTTTCTCCTTGCTGACCCAACCCTGGCAAATCTTAGAAGGGAACCCTGGAAGACCCATTTTCTCAGCAACGCTGGGCGTATTGCCAGGCAGGGGATGGCCTTATTTTCTGGGACTTGTCCTTGGGGTAGATGTACACAGATTGTTGGGGTGTTTACAGACAATGAATGCCAGTTCTGTGTGGAGAAGTGGGAGGAGAAACTGGGGCTGGAAAATATTTCATTGGCTTGTACAAAAAACCTCAAATCCGGTGCTGAGAAAAATAATTATCTTTAAGCCAACAATTCCCCTTGGAATAGTAACACCCACCCCAAAAGCATTTCCAGCCTTAGTTCAGGGGTGCTCTTTCCATGTTCTGTGATTCAGTTGATTCCCTGTATTCCTCCAGCTGGAGTTGTAAAAATGACAGGAAGGATTAATTAAATGCATCCCATCAGATCCTCTTTGGCCCTTTGGTAGTCAGCTCTTCTGTACAGATTTCTTGATATCTTGAGACAGGCTATCCCATGGGCTTTGCTGGGGACCACACAGACACTCATCTTCTTCTGGCATTTTCTTCTGCTAATTACCCACCTTCTAAAAAGCAGCTTCTCCAGAGTGGAAAACAACTTCCCCTGAATAGCTCGGATGTGCTTGGCTCCCGGGGAATGGCAAATCAATAGAAGCATCTCTGTTGTGCCTTTTGTTCCTCACAACATATGAATGCTGTGAAAAAACAGACGTACCAGTGGGGCTTGTTGCCTCCACACACACGTCTGAGGTTGTACCCATATGAATCCTGCTCCCCTGCCCAGTCTGGGCAGGAGCAAGCACTTCTGAAGGCAAACCAGTTACGTGCATTCCCACACGCCGTGTTCTTGAGGCAGAGACAAATTCCTGCAGTTACATAAGATGTTGGGCTTGAAGCTTTGCATAATTGTGCTCTCTATCATTTCAATCTTGTGTGTTCTTAAATTTTGCTTTCCTGGCCAATGCAATTTATTACAATTAACTTGTAATCTGCTGCATTGGGCTTTATCATTTCTTCATTTGAGACGGGAAGCAATTACAGATCTTTCAAAGAGATGTCCTACTTAGACATAGCAAAATGTCTTTCACAGGACATATGTTTTATAATAGGAGAGAGGATTTTAATCTGTGATAACATCCTGGAGTGCAAACTTGGGAACTTTGTCCTTCCGGAGCTGTGCTGTCTTCCATCAATGAAGCTCTGCGCAGTAGCTGGAGCAAGTGCTGAGGGACTGGGGCTGCTGTCCCTGCTTGCCATGTGTCTACACCATGGCTCACTTTGCCATCTAAAAACAGTCAGCCAGTGCCATCTGAGATGCCACTGGGTAACCAAAACATCTGCAGACATGTTTTTGGCAATGGGAGGATTTGCCTTTCAATAGAGGGAGCTATGGCCAAACAGGACCTCCAGAGATGCCTCAGAGGGTCTTGGGTGCTTTCTTCAGGAGACTGAAGCAGCTTTAATTTCGAAAGCAAGACCAGCTCTGTGGTAAAGGGCTGATGCTGGATAGTCGGTCGTCTGAGTTCTCCTTGGAACTGTTTGTACCTCTGAGTTTGACCGCGAGGACCAAAATCAATCCCCTGAAGCAAGTTACGGCTGCAATTCCCGTGCTGGGGCGCATGTATTTGGCCCCAGGGAGGACAAGATGGATGCTCTGACTTTTTGGGAAGGCCCACCAGATGGAGCTCGTGCTTGAGGGATTAAGCTCCAGCGAGGAGCTGGACATAGACCTGTATTTTATTGGACTGTTTCAGTAACAGGGGTGAGTTGAAGCCTGGCTTCCCAAGCTTTTGCTTGTAACAGGAAACATTCAATGCTGAAGATGCAGAAAAAGGAAATGTTTTTGCAGCTAGAAGTGCTTGGAGCTTTCACTCATGTTTTAATTTTTTTTGTCACTGTCTTATTTTGCAGAACTGTTTTAGCACTCATTCCCTCAAATATATGTGTCCCTTAGTGTGCTTATATTTAATTATAATAACTTCACCCCTTGGTTACTGAATCCATGTAAAATCAAAGTAGCGGAAAACTTCTTTAGTGATTTAAAAGGAAAAAACATTTGGGGAGTGGAAAGGAAAAGTATTCAGCCTTTAACTTAGTTACCTAAAATACAGCTAATAAAACTTGGGAGTGTGGCAAAGAAAGCAGCATTAAGCATGTCTTAGTCTGCAAAGGTGTAATCCACAAATTCAGAGGTCCAGCTACACATCATTGCCACGCTGATTTGGTGTGCACGTCACCTCTCAGCCTTGTACTTCAAAGGCTTTTAAAAACACATTTTTAGAAGCCCATTTGTTATTAGTGCAATCAAACTGCCCCAGCAATACATCAGGGAGCAGTGTAAACACTCTGGGTATGAGGACATGGTGCTTATCTTCAATATGGACGGTGCAGCCACTGGTGGGGTTTGGCCCCTGCTTCATGCACAGCCTGAGGTGGCCGTAAGTCATGTTCTGCATGGAAAACACAGCAAATGGATGCCACTGATTTCACCTCCTGTTGAGACAGATAGGCCCTTGCAGCACACCTCTCTTCCCTGCCACCCATCCTGGTGGCACTGGGGACATCCTGGTGGTAAGGTTTAGCTGAGTTAGACTCTCTTGCTATCGTATTTATTTTAAGCTCCATCAAACAACCAAAAATGTGTTCATACATTTAATTTCAGCCAGCATTGAGCAAGGCCTCCTGCCTCATGCCATGGGATTTCTCGCTTTGTGAGACAAAAAACAGTCAGATGAGCTTTTATTCTAAATCATATTTGCAATCAAGTTTGCCTTCAGTAATGCCTTCAGAAGAACCATTCTGTAGCTGGCCATCCCATTCTGTCATTGCCTGGAGCTCTCCTCCGCTGTGTGCATGTGAATGCCAGCACACAAAACATCCCTGCTAATTGCTGAGTGCTGCTGGATGCACTTGGGTAGGAAAAAAGGAGCACATGTGCTTTAAGAGAGCTGGATGTGTGCTTTGAGTGCTGGCTGTAGTTCTGCAGTAGCCAGATGTGGCACCATGCTTAATTTAAACTCTCTTTGTGTTGTTACAGCCTGTAGTGCAGACCTTGAATATGGACAAAGTTGGAACCTGAGGCTCCCCAGAGGAGAAATGTTTGTTCTCTCATTGCTCCCTGTCAGTAATGACAGAGAATCAAATCTTAGTTTTGCTGTGTTTCAGGTTCTCCCAGTTAAGGCATCACTGGTCAATGAGTGATGATTTCCCTTTTCTTTCTCGGTGATTTCTGTCTATTCAGTAAATTGCATATTCTGATTTCCTGGGAATCCTGTGTGCCACTAGTCAACCAAAAAAAAAAAATTCTCAGTCTTGAAATGGGAGCTGAGGATATCAAAGGCTGGTCCTCACTTTGAGGGAGGAAGGAGAAGCAGAGGAAGTTGATGCTGTGAATTTCTCAGTGGAAGGAATTAGGACATTACAGACTTCCCTTATCTGTCCTGTGTAAAGGTAAATCCTTCTTGATTAGCTGCCATCCCATAAACCCAAAATGAGTTCTTCAAACCCATTCCAGTCTTCTAGGTTTTTCAGTCTTTTGCATTTCACAGGCAACCACTTATGGAGTCCTCAAATTTGCCCTAAACATTGCAATTACTGTTCTTGCACTGAGGATTTAGGGGCAGCAGAATGTCCTATTTGCCCACACATGTGCAGAGCTGAAGGTAAGGGCATGGGAAGCAATAAATGCAAAAAAAAAAAAATTAAAATTTAGCATTTCATTTCAAGTGCCATTTTTGAAAAGCTGATTCTTGGTGCTTAATTGTGTGAGTGTGTAAATTGTGGTGGGAAAATAGTGACTTAAATCAGCACTTCACAGTGACATGTCTGAAACAATTATTCTTTGAAAACAGGAATATAACAAGAACTTGGGTCTGGGCTGTGTCTGTGGGAACACCTTCACACAAGAATTACAGGGTGCATATTCCAGATCAAAGTAGCATATACTTCATAATATGTCTAATTACCATACCAGTCATCTTTATTAAATTAATTTGTTTAAATTAAAAGAATAGATATTTGGCATCAGAGTTTACAGGGTCTGTTGGGCACTTGAGATTAAATCAATGGTTTGTTAACAATTTTATCTGGAAAGTAGATTAGATTATTTAAATTATGCAAAGTAGCTTTATTTTTCTTTCTCAGTAGAATGAAGTTATGATTAAGAAATAACGCTTGGAGCATGAAAGCTCTGCTTGTCATTATTTTTCATATTCACATTTGGGATTTTAGAGTGAAGTTGTTGTCAAAATACTGTATAACATTATATTTGATTTGGCAAAATAAAACAAGTGCTGCAGTGGTGTCTAACAGCAGTTGTTTTCCAAAGGTGATAGGGAAAAGCCAGTGCTGGATTCTTGATTCAATTGGACTGTATTTTAGATTTGTATTGTATTTTGGTGCTGTTGGAGAAGCAAGTCTTGTTAATCAGTTCATAAAACAGTAGGATTTTAAAAAATGCACTGAAGGTGTAAAACGATCAACACCAGGAGAGTTTCAAGAGTAGCTTAATAAATAAAACATAATTGGATAAAATGGGCAACTAATGAGTTGAGGGCAGCCCAAATGTGTAATTTCTTGGGGTCAGTGGCAATGCATCAGTTTGCACTGCATCTGGGTGAAGCTTGGAGGTGTTGTGGTGTTGTATTAACAGGGCTGTGTCGCTGGGGTGCCTCACTTTAATCCTGCTCCCACCAGCGCTTCCAGGGGACGCAGCACAAACACTGGATTCAGTCACAAGTGGTGCACTAACCACTGCACATGCTTTTGATTTTCCTCAGGAGAGGAGAAGGAAAATGCCTCTTATTAGGAAGAGAAACCGGGGTTGGGTCTAGCAGAGAGGCAGCCATGAATGCTGGGCATGGTGCTCCCTGCCTGGCTGTGCTCATGGAGCAGAAGCACAGGGGGGAAGGTGTTGGCTCCAGCCCGTGCTCTGCCAGACCCCACAAGGCTGTCACCTCTGTCATAGGTTACTGCTTCAAGCAGCACCCACCTGCTCCCTAAAGGGCAGAAAGAAACCCCTCTTCTTCAGATGAAACCTCTAGGCAACATCAGTATTCCTATTGCAAGTAGGAACATGATCTCCATGCTCACAGCATTCGGTTTTAGGCCTTCCTGGGTGCTGTTGCTGCTTGGGTTCCACCCAGGCACTCATGTGTGGCTCCTCTGGGTAAGGCAGTGGCAGCTTCCAAGCCAGAAGCTTCCAAGATGCCTCTGGAGGCCCCTGCTGTCCCACCCATCCCTCTTCAGGGAGAGTGACCTCTGTGTGATGCTGCATAACTAAAACCCATCACAGCATGGCTTATCAGGCAATATCAATCGGTAAGGCTGGCTTAGCACCTCGGTTTATAGTGTTAAAAAATAGCAATACCCTCTCCCTAGTAACAAATACTAATCAATGAGCTACTAATAACGGATCTTCAGACCTGTACCACAATGAGAACCATATAATTGGGCAAAAAAATTGTGTATACACAAAATTAAACACACATGCAAGCACTCCCAGTGTCATCTGTCTTCCATACCAAATGCACGACAGTGCCGGCTGCTAAAACTTGCAATGAATTATTTATATGATGAATTATCCTTCTTTCTCTCCTCCTAGAATATCCAATTGCCTGTTTCCATTTTTGTTTTGGAAAGATTTATTATTCAGGATTTTTTTCACTGGATAGCTTATTAAACATTTCCTGCTCTTTTTCTCTACTGTACATAACACGCGTCTTGTTTCCTTGTAGCACCTATCCATCTCCTCTAACAGGGCCTCCCAGTGTGGGTAAACTGTGAGGAGTGCAGTTTTTACCCAGACAGTTTACAGCCCTCCTTGGGATCCAATTAGTGATGTTCAAAATTTGGGATATTTATTTGCTCACTGGAATCAAAGCTGTTTCAGCCCCCAAGGAAGCAATCCACGACTACAGACAGAGGTTGAGACTGCATGTGGATGAATAATTTGGTTACTTGGTTGCTTGGAAGCCTCTGAGAGGGTGGGAGGAGAAGGTGAGTTCCCGGAGAGAGAACATTTAGAGGTTTTCTGCTCTTCTGCCTCTCTAGTTTCTCAGTTTTGCCCCAAAGACATAAGGAACAGCATTTTACACTTGAGGACTTCTTGCCTTGGGTGTTGTACGTGACCATGCCTGGGACCTGTTCCTGTAAATGATTGTGAATCATCTCTGGTTCCGGGGGGGAAGATTTCAATGCCTATTTTCTGGGAGCTGGGATACCAGCTGGGACTATCCCAGATATTTTTAATGAATTTCAAAGGAATCACCTACATGGGAGAATTTTCCATGTTTGGCTTTCATTGCTTGGTTTCCATTTAAGAAGCTGCCCCAGACACTCCTGTAGTTTCCAGCATCTAAATCCCAAGTCTGCTTCCTGTATCTGTGTGGAATGTTTTTTGTACCTTACAAATTTTGGGAGAGGGGAATCTTGTTGTGCAAGCGTTTTAACTGTGCCTCTGGACGGGAGTCTAACTCTGTGCTGGGCTTTAAGTCACAACGGAGATTTACAGTGGCAATAGAGGTGGAACTGCAGGCATCCAAAACAAGAGTTACCTGTGCAGAGGTGCTGGTGTGCACACACCCCTGAAAATAATATCCCAGGGATTTCACATTGCTTCCCCTGGAATCACAGACAGTGATACCCCCTAAGAACAATAGCACTAAAATTGTCTTTGGCTTCAAAATAATTGGTTTGCCTGTGTGTGAGGCACACCGTCTCCTGAGCTCTTTAGCTGGGTAGCAATATTTTACCTCTAATGACCTTAAACCCGAGCCAGCCATTTTTGCAGGCTCTACAAAACCCTGTTGTGCCAAGAATTGCACCCAGAGGTAGCTGCTGCCTTCACCTGAATACATCCCTCCCTGCTGGCTCCTGCATGCTCTGAAGGCTTGGGGGAAGCTCATCAGAATGTACCAGGTTTTCTTCACCTAATTTTGGCTTTCTCATTTAGTCAGCTTGTCCCATTTTTGGATGATTGAATCTCTGTGTCTTCTGCATCAGAAGAGGAGCACATGTAGCTTGCTGAGATTTTTTTATTGAGGTGTTGTAGTTGGAAGCAAACGATCCTCTAGGAAGAGAGAAGTCGAGACGCTGTGTGCAAATACCAGGTATTTTTTTGTTTCTCCTTAAACATGCATAAATTAATTCTAAATTTGTGTCTTTCTCCCTTCCCTAAACTCCTACCCTTAAAACCTGTTTGAAAACTATTAATAGAGTTCTTAAATATGTAAAAATAGGGATGTGAAAACAGAAGGATAACTGGATAGAGGCTCCCATGGGGCTCTTTTTCTTAATCCTGGGTTTCTTTTGGTGAACTTATATTTCTGAGCAGACCCTTGGGCAGAATGCTGGCTGGCTGGACCCGACTGCTCTGTGAGTTGGCAGAGTGGCAGGTAAGTAACACTAACTAATGGCAATTAGCAGAGGTCTGGACAGCTAGGTGTTCCTGAAGGCATGAGCTCTTCTGAGGGTTGTGTCTTCAGAGTGGAGCTGTTTGTCACCCTACACATCACCCTACAGAATATGACAATTTGCATCCCTCCACTGAGGCTTTGCTGTCAGATTTGCTCAGCTCTCTTGCAAGAAAAAAAATTAAAATATTTATTTAATTTTTGCTCCCTAAATCGGTTGAAATAATAGGGCAGAAAGGATCAGCTTCCGGGAATTACCCATCAGCTGTTATCAGTAATAACTTGTTTAATGTTTATGGTAGCACTTGACGTTTTTATGACTGATGTGCCAGAAAGGAAACAAAAAGAGATGGATTTGTTTTTTAAATGGCAAAGGATAGGTTTTGTCTTTTCATCGCAGCTCTCAGGTAATAGTAAGAATATCATCCCTCGTTCACCAAATCTGAAAGCTGCCTCTGACCAAAACGTGGTGAGGGAGAAGGTGAGAGGTTGAACATGCAGCTTCGAGACCCGTTTGCTCACTTGCAGGAGGTTTAATAAATCCCGTTTCTCAGGCGTCCTTGACGGTCTCTCCCGCCTCCATCGCTGTTGGGATGTTCCGCAGCGTCCCCGCAGCCTCGACCGATTCAAGCAGCGGCTGCGTGAAAGAGAGAAGCAGGAGCGCCGCGACCCCGGGCCCCCGCATTCCCCCGTCCCGGCTTTGCTTTCGGGCAGGATCCAGCCCTGCAAGATGGATGTTGAGTAGGCTCCGGCAGCGCAGCCGAGCGCGGCACAAAGCCGGGCGGCGCGGCGCTGACCCTGCGCTGCTCTGCCGGGAGCGGCGGGCCGGCCCGGGCTCCCCGCGGTGCCGCGGGCTCTCCCCGGGCCCGCCCCTGCGGTGGCGGAGCGGTGGCAGAGCGGTGGCGGGGCGGGGCGGCCGCGCCCGCGGGGCACCCCCTGCCCGCCCGCCCCGGCGGCAGCAGCAGCAGCAGCAGCGAGACGCGCCGAGCACCGCCGCTCCGCGCCCCCTCCGCCAAACTTTTGCCGGCGCTCGGCCGTCCCGCGGCTTCTCCCGGGAGGCGAAGCCGGAGCCGTGCCCTCACCCCAGGCGGCGGCGGGTGTCCGGGGGGCTCCCGGCTTCTTTCCTCAGCTTTTTATTGTTTTTTTCTCCTTTTTTTTTTCTTTTTTTTTTTCCCTTCTTCCCCGCGGGGAGGGGTGGGGAAGGGAAGGGTCTATAAAGCGCGAAGGGGCGTGCGTGGCACAGACCCCGCTGCAGCCCGTCTCCGCCGGAGCGGGGAGCTAGGTCAACAGCCGCCCCTCTGAAAAACAACCCAAAACAAGCCAAGCCTCTCCCGCCGCGGGAGGTACAGCACGGGACGGGCCGCGACCGGACGCCGCAAGGTAAGGCACCGGCAGCGGGGCGGGGAGCGGAGCCGCCCGCGCAGCCCCCTTCGATTGCCCCGAGGTAGGCGGGGGCCGCGGTGCCCCGACCCGGCTGCGGGACCCTCGGCCAGAGCGGGGCTGGGGCCGCGGCCACCCTGGCGCCGTCCCTGCAGCCGCGGCTGCGGCGCTGAGCCCGCGTCCCGGCACCGCTCCGCCGCGGCTTTTGCGGGATGCTGCCGGGAGAAACCTCGGCGCCCTCTCGGATTCCTCCCTCGCCTTCAAGGTTTGTTTTTTCCTCCCCGTTTTTGCCCTCTTGCAGCCCGCGGCGGCCGGTGCCCCGCAGCCCGTGCGGCTGCCGGGAAGCCCGGCTCGTCTGGCGGCGCTGCCGCGGAGCGGGTGTGTGCCAGGCAGGGAGCGGCTCCGGCTTCGCCAGCATCACACGTTGTTCTCGGGGAAAAAAAAGTGGCTACCAAAAAAAAAAAGGCAGACAGAAAACTCTACGGTGGGATGTAAGTGCTGAGGTTTACTAGGTGCAGCCTTGGTTCTGTTTTTATTTCGACAGCGCAGAGACAATGGCTACAAAGCATTGTATAATCACTTGCAGATACAACTTTTATGCACTTAAACCTTAGCAGTTAAAGGCTAGCACAGAATTTTGAAAAGCTGAGATTCTCTGAGTGTGTTTATTCTGGATGAATTTAACACTTGAGCGATAGCATGCCCTGGTTCCCCGGACGGGTTAGCGTGATGCCAGGGATGAGTGTGATCCTGTCTGTGCCATGCCGCCCAGGGCTGCTCTAGAAATCATCCCGGTGGACACCGACGTGGACTACGCAGCCTCTGTAAGGCTGGTTTCAGACAGCGGGTCGTGGAGCTTGTAACTTCCCTTGGATTTCCCCTCCCCACCAAAGGAGCTGGTTAGCATGTAGTTACAATGTTAATTAGAACAATTAAACAGTATCGCTGTTCTTGTGGCTCGACCGAACGGCAGGAGGCTAGCTCAGAGGGAGGCAAGGTCCCTGCCGTAAATTCCCGGACTTCCCTGTCCCAGCTGGCTGTTTGTGAGCAGCCATAGATAGCAGGAGATGTTCAGCTGCACAAGTGTGGCACTGCCTCCACTGGAGCATTCCGCAGTCAGGCTGCTCTGGCAGTCGCATCCGGCACTGAGGATGGGCTCCCAGCCTCGATGCACCCGTTTTACGCTTGGTCGAGATAGTGGAGTTGTGTCTGTAAATGTGGAAGGGGCGAGAGCAGCAAGTGATTTATGGCAGCGGTGACCCTGGCGAGGCACTGCTAACTTGACCATAACCCTGTTTCCATAAAAACAGAGCTTGAGTGTTAGACACCCATCAGCACCCTTGGCTGTGCAGTGAGGGAGCAGGGGAAAAAGTTTGTGTTTCTGCTCAGCCTACTTTGAAAATCGCTGAATCTGAGGAATGTTTTAGGATTGGCAAAAAATATTTTAGGAATGGCATTTTGGATTGCTTCTTGTCAGGAATGCCTCATCCTCCCAGCCACGCTCTCCTACCTCATAACGAACCACCTACCTGCAGGAGAGCTGCCCAGGTCAGCTTTCTAGTGCCACTACAACTCTCTGAAGTATTCAGAGCAATGCCTAGAATTTAAAACTTGCTGATATTTGAAGCAGGAGAGGACTTTTTAAAACACTGAGAGATTTTTATCTTCTAGTCTGACCACTAAGAATGTGGTGAGATGTGCAGTAGTGCATCACGTGCCAGTGCAGTGCGGATGTATCCAGGGTCCTGTGGCTGTGTTTGACCCTGTTGTGAGCAAAGTGATACGTGGTGGGCTTTCTGTGTCAGCAGATAATGAGCACTTCTTAATTTTGAAAGAGCTTTAAATTATGTCTGCAAAATTTCTTATCACATTTCCATGACAAGGATCCACTCTCCTCATCTCCGTTTGGCCCTGGACAGAAATCCTGTTGATTTCTGTGCTGTGGAGGGTGGTCACTGCAGCGTGTCATTGCAGCCCTACTAGCGAAGTGACAAAATATGTCCTGAATGGGACATGCTGGGCTCTGCCAGCAGCTCCCTGGCACCAGCCACACCTGGCAGGTAGTGGCACATGCATGTGACATGCCGCTGGCTACATGGGTCGGCAGGTCACCTCACACCCCAGGCACCCTGGGGAAGGTCAGGATTTGGTGGTCAGATGAGAGGGAATTTGAGCACTGTGCGAGATGCTGATCCCACCGAGATGACTATGGGCCCCTTTATTTAATTGTGAGAAGTTTATCACCAAGGCAAAATAGAGCTGTGTAGGATCACCCCACGTGCCTGTGTTGTTGTGGGTGAGCACTTCAGAAACACGGAGGAAAAGCTCTGAGGTTTCCCCAATGTTTATAAATACAATCTGGTGCAAACTGTCAAGCAAGCTGTTCAAAATCACATCACGCCTGAGCTGCCTTCCCTGCTCAGCTTAAATGCCTTTGTCACAGAGCCGGTGTTCATCTGTCGTTTGAAGCTCCTGGCACGCAGCTCTGGCCCGTCTGCGGGGCTTTCCCAGCACCCCTCTCCTCCTTCTGCGAGCCAGGCTGGGGGTGCAGTGCTGTGGGTAGGGTCAGTGCCGTGGCTCCATGTGCTGCACACCCGCTTGTTGGAGCCTGAGCATCCTTCAGGGCTCCAACAGCCCAGGCTACCCCAAAGCAACCCAGCTCACAGACCAGAACTGTGTGCAGGGGCAGAAAGGGCATCTTCAAGTCCCCTTTGTCCTCCTCAGAAGGTTTGCCTACCTTAGATGTCCCCTAAAAATGAAGGGATAAACCCTTTCTTGAAAGCTCCATCCATGCAGTGGCCTTCTGCTCCATCCCATGCCCTCAGTAGGGCTGGATGGAGGCTGTTTGCTGGATGTTTCACTCTGAAGTGTACCAGGGTCTTCTGCCTTAATATATATAAAAAGATGAGATGTTCATTAAACTCAGACCCTGCTTTTTCATCTACTATTTATGTCAGGAGAGGCTGACAATAAACAGTTTATTAAAAAGAAATCCTGATTTTTTTTTCTGCAAATAGTTCCATTTCTAGCTGGTACCAAATGGTTTTGTAAGAGACCACCTTTTATTCTTCCCGTGGGAGTTGAAAGGATTGCTAGAAAAACAATCCAGAATCTAAGTACATTTGGATAAAGGCAAGCCAGAACCGTACGTCAGGGTTTGTGGTGCTTTTATGCAGTGAGGCGGTGAATTTTACCACGGAACATCTGGGCATTGGCTTCAGTTACGGCGCAGGTTTTAGTGGGATAACAAGTCTTGCTTGGCTTCACGTTCATTTTGAAGTCACTAAACTTTATGCAAATAATAAAACTGTAAGCCCATTACTTCACTGTTTGCAAGGGGCTGTTTCAGTCCCCCTCGGGGTCTTGCATCTTTCTCGGGCTGATTTTACTTTGCTGTGCTAAGGGGGTATTTATCTTCTCAGTGCCTGGCTCACTTTCGCGGGAGGCAGCTTTGCTAATTGATAGCGATGGCCATTCGCTACAAATGGGGGGGGGGGGGGGGGGGCGAGCGGGTTTCCATTCGACCCCGCCAAACACGCACGTTTTCTGCATTAGGGGCAGCCTCACGAAAGCTGCACGTTTCTCCTTCACAGCACTCGAAGGGACTGAGGTTCGTAACCTGGAAGGCGATAGAGCTGCTCTGGGCTACTAGCTCAGCCCCTCGTGAGAGTTAAAGTAACAGGGGACGGTTTGCTTTCTTTTTCTGTTTGATTATGAAATGCAGAGGAGAAGAGTAGACTGGACTGAAGGAGGAAGGAAGGGATGCCTCTTTTATACAAGAAAACAAGTTTGCAAGCCCTTACAGAAGGGTGCACATACCGCTAGGAACGCTCCAGCATCAGGGAGGATAACCCCAGCTAGTTATGTATCAAGGAATACGTGTTTGGAATACAAGTTCTATGTGAGAGCACATAGACAGGCCATGAGACTGGTGCTTGTTGATCATGGAGCAACTGGGGTGATACTGAATGCTGGTGAGCTCTGTATTTTGGTGTCACTGACTGTGTGAGCAGGCATAAACCAGAAGAAATCAGTATTACATCCAAGGAAGGAGAATATCCCAGGTAAGACCAGTGAGAAGGGACTTAAGGCACTGCTTGAACTCTGCTAACTCATGAGTAGAGCAGTGAGTGAGCATGACTTTGGGGAAAAGGCAGAGTGCAGAAAATGTTCTGTTTCACAGTGTGGCTGAGATGTACTTCTGTCACAAAAATCCTCATTAGATCAAACAGGGATAATTTCTGCCTGAGTAACTCGTGGATGGATGGAAGGAGCTTTGAAGGCTGAGGAGATGTTATGTTTGAAAACTTTAGCAAGATGTCATTAGGAGAGGAAGTATTTGCCTTTAGATTGGGAAACAGGTCAGGACAATAAATCATGACTCCAGGAGAATGTGCTTAAAGCTGGAAATACATTCAGAGGGGAGAGAAAGAGAATAAATATTAGAAAGAAATTTGTTCTTTCAGAATTAATTTTCTCATTTGCTGCATGCAAGGACACCCACCGAACAGGAGAAGGATAAATGTTAACACAGAGGTGTAACAGAAACCAGCTGAAAATCTCATGACTGCGTGGATGGCTTGGATTGCTCTGCAGGGAGCACGTCAGTCATGTGTGAGACATCAGAAACAGGCTGTGTGTCATGTCACCTTATGTGTGAGGTAGCTGACAGTCCAGCTTCACCAAAAACCTGATGGAGAGCATTTTACAGGATGGGTTTTAAATGACATTGGAGTAATCAGCAAACACGAGCAGCCCGAGAAGCCAGCCTCACTCCATGACTTCTTCACTAAACACAAACATGCCTGAGTTACCAGAGGGATGCAGCAGATCCTGCACAGAGCATCTCGCAGTGGGCTCTGGCCTTCCACCCAGGTGGGTATTTTCAGCATTTTTCATAGATTTCTCAGGGTTGTTCAGGTTTGGCCTGAACTGGGACTGCTCTGGCTTCAGGGTAATTAAACTCAGAGGTTAGAGAGATGTTTGTTGCTTGTGTGACAGCTGAGATAGGAAGCAGTGGGTACTTGCTGCGAGCACCTGGAAAACTGAAAAGTGAAAGGCAATAATTTATCTCTCCTGCCTCATTCCCTGCTCCACGGGTCCGGATATGAGTGCCCCTCCAGCATGACCCTCGCACGCTCCCAAGGTGCCACAGCACTGAGGCCAACACTTTGCCCGTGATTTACAGGGGAAAAGCATTGTTTGCCTAATTGAGTCTGTTTCTTTCTTTTTTTTTTTTTTTTTTTTTTTTCCCTGTATTATTTGAGAAAACACAACTTTGTTGAAACTTTATTAGGGGATGAGAAAAATTATGCTTTTCATCTTTCTCATCTTTAACTTGCTCAGTACCAAGACAGAGCAGCGCCAGGCCAGCTGAGGCACAGCAGGATGGCAGGTTCCTCACACACATTTGCAGGAATGATTGAAAAGGAAGATGCTTGTACAAAGCAACCAGAATATCATGAAGAAATGAGTGCTCCCTCTCTTTCTCTTTTTCTTTCTGTCTCTCTGACTCTCTCTACTTTGTTTAGGTGCAGCAGATTTACTACTAATTTGTTTATAGTCAAACAGTGTAAACATGCCCCAGCATTCTGAAATCCAGAAACCTGATGGAAATGAAGCAGTTTACAGATCGGGATGATGATGGTGTGAGAAAGCCAAGTGTCTTGGAGCTGTCAGCTGGTCTCTGGATGTGAAGGAAAACATCAGTGAGCAGCGTTAACAGTTTCTAGTCCCTGTTCCTTCCCTCCCTTTGGCTACCAAATCTCTGTTTAATTCCCTGGGGTTTTTCTGTCCTGAGTAAAAATTACTTGAGTATGATTTCTACGACTAATAGGATCTTATCCTTACTTGGGGAAGACCCTAGGGGCTCTCTCAAACTGATTTTTCAGTAATGAGAAACAATGAATAAAAATCTAATAGTCCTGGGGGGTATTAAAGTTACAATTTTGCAGGGAAGATTTAGTATCAGTCAATTAAAACTTTCATAATCCTGTTATAGTACAATAGTCAGAAAAAAATAGTAAGTGGGAAAATAAGTAGGTTTTAAGACCCTCTCACATCACGTGAACAAGTCTGAATTTAATGTTTGAATTAAACAGGTATTTTAAAGCAGAAGTCTAAGACATCTTTTGCGAGTGTGTGATAGCAGGGTGGCAGGCTCATGGAAAGAAACATGCTATGTTAATTTACGAAGCACATTCTAATTCCCACTCATCTAAGAAAAAGCGGTTGCAAGGTGTTTATGAGAAAATCCAGGAAATTAGGGCTTAAACTAGAAAATGCAAAATTCATAGACCTCAGCAAAGTGTGTTTCCAGTAGCCCAAAACACGCTCTGGCTCAGCCTGTAACTCACAGGGTACGTGAGCATCCCCCTGGGCACTGTGCGCTCATTGTGGGTCTGTTCACCCAGGGACTGGGCAGACCCAGCTCATGGCCCTCGGTGAAATGTGTGGGAGCAAAGTGGGACCCGGGGGCATTGTCCCTGTGGGCAGAGCCCACCACATGGCTCCAGCCCAAGCTTCTGCTGAGATGCTTTGAGGGAACAAAGCACCAGGGAACAGATACTGTTTTATGAATTTACAGCTTTTTGGGTTTACCAATGATCGGTAGTGATGCTGGAATGATGCTTTGTCCTTTAGCAGTAACTTTCATCCAAGAATGTTGTAGCCATTTCTAGCTGCTGGCAAATGGACAGCCCCAGAAGGCAGTGCTGGATCCCACACCAGAGTTCTTAATGTGTCTTCCCCCTCTGGGAAAAGGAACACCCCTGGTGTGCATTTCAGTCATCTCTGAATGCGGAAGCGCCTCCCTTCTTCTCCCTTCTTTCCTCCTCTGTCAGCCCAGGATGTATGGCTGCCATAAGAAGGCTGGAGGTTTTGGGGCTGTTTGGATGTTCACTCACCCGTGACAGCCTGGCCTCCCCACCCGGATGGGTTCCCTCCGCTTTTGTTGGCAGCCAGCACATAAAGGGCTAACCTTTCCCCTGCCAGCCTGCACAAATAAACACTGGCCCAGCGGTAAAGTGGAGCTGAAATCAACCCTTGCAATAATCTGATTTTTCAGACCCCTTACCACGGCTCTGCAGGTGACCCTGGCAGGTTTGAACCTCTGGTGCCACATCCCTTTGGAGCACCCATCTCTTTTGCACTTGGGAAGGACACTCCAGCTCGGAAATGCACAAGTCTACTGCTTAGAAAATGAAAAAGTGCCAGAAGGAAGAGAGAACACTGGCAGCTCACAAACATGCTCCTGTCCTGCTTTGGTGTGATGGGCTGGTGGCTGGTGATCCATGGTTGGACTCGTGGGGTCTTACAGACTCTCCAGACAGGTGTGTGTGTGTCAGCTCTGACCAAGGCAATCTCCATGGCTCTGCCTCACTGTCTCCCCATCATTTTGCCCTTTGGAGTCAAATCCTTGCTCTGTCACATGCCTCCTTAGTGCTGGAAGGGTTGAATGATGCTGGATGAGCAGCTGGGGGAAGTGTCAGGCACCATGGTAGGGACAGCAGGTAGCTATGTCAAGAAATTTGGAGCAGCTAATGCCCTCCACTAACATCTTTCACTAATTTATTGAGTTACTTTCACTAAATTATCTGTGGGAATCTGTGCCTTTTTTTTAAAGCAGGATGCTGGGGGAATAAATACAAAATTTAGGCAATGTGAGCATTCCTTCTCCTTCTCATACCTACCCATGTACTGTATAAAAGTGAGCATGCAAAAGAGGGAATTTGCTAAGTGATGTCCAGGAGCAGTGCTGAGACTGATTGTGCTCCCTGGGATGTGGTTCTTCCAGGATGAGCCATCCTGTGCTCTCAGCCACTGCAGCCCCTGAAGAACCAGTGCTAAGAAATGGTGTATGCTGCTTCTTGGGTATAGTGGGGATCAGTGTGGGAGACAATATCCATGCTGGATCTTGGAGTCTTTGCTGCTGTAACCGTGGCTGAGATCTGCCAGCTCTAGCACTAAGAGTTGCTGGTAGAAATATGTAAATATCAACAGCTTCAGTCCTACATTTGATACTTTCCATTTTCAAACACTTGACAAATATTTACATGTTTTCAGCAGCCCTTTTCCAGCCTGGGAAAATGAGACACAGCATCTGTGAATTACTCTGATATGCAACAAATCATTACGAGAGAGAACCTTAAGGCCGTGCTGGGTTAGCGACTGCACTCAATGGTCTTAGAGGGCTTTTCCAAACCAAACAACTCGGCTTCTCCTGCTCCTGCTCCATTAGTCACTCTGGTGACCTGCAGCTCTCTGCCAGTCCCTGCCTCTCCTGCAGCTCCCTGCCCTGTGCCAGCCCTTTGTGTTCTCCCCTTTAGCAAACACCTTGTTGGCCAGGAGCAGCTGCCATGCCAGTGATATTCCCTAGGAATGGCTCAAGCAACCTTAACTCCTTCAGCAGTTAATGAAGTTAATGACTTTGTGTTTGTGTTGTAGCACTTTTCCAAGTCTTCCTGCCCTGGCGGTTTGAGGATGCAACAGCAGGGTGCAGATCCCGGTTCTGTTCCTGATCTGTATCACACCCTGACATTTCATCCCTGTCCCTGGAGCATTTTGGTGAGGGTGCTCACTCATAATGTCATCCTGAAGTATTCCAGAGGAACAGTGGGAAATTGTAGCAAATACCAACACGCTGGTGCTGGTTGTAATTTATAATTGTTTGTGTATTCCTCCCCACTAATCCCCTTGCTGAAATTCATTACAGAGAGTGAGCAACCTACACTCGGAGAGCTGTGCTGAAGGCAGAATGACTTGGCCGAGGAAAACAGCTATTGTTTTGTGATTAAAGGAAAGGATTATATTGGGATTTCCTTGAACAAGGAAAGTCTCTGCCCTACTTTTATTGCTTGTAACAAGGGGATAATAATTACTTTCCATTATAAAACACCTCCAGTGCTTGCGCTGAAAGATTTGTGGTAGAGCTGTGTGGCATTCAGGGCTGGTTATCTTATATGGCTTCAAGTTGTACAAACTAAGATTTCTCTGCCTTATTTCTCCAACTGGGGCTCAACCCCTGCTGAGACTATGGAAAAAATTGCTCTACTTTGAGTTGGGTCAGACTCTCCAAGTGTGACATATTTTCCTCTGGAGGAGCTGGTACCAGTCACCTATCCCATGATGCCTGCCCTTTCCAGGAGTGACATCCAGCCACCTGGAGGTCTTGTACTGGCTTGGGAGTATGAGCAGGGATAGCAGCAGGGATCCAGCCGGTGCTGGAGTGGCCAGGGGAGGTAACATCTGTCCTGGGGGGAGGGCTCCCAGCTGGCTGCCACCCTGTGCTCCAGCACATCCCTGCTTCCCATGCTGCTGCCACCCCCTCGCAAGGCGAGGCACAGAACAACTGAGCATTGTAACAGGGCGCCGGAGGCGTGCTATTTGTTTGGGTTTGATGCTCGGCACTGACTCTCGTGGGCAGAGGTGACTGTGAAAGGTAGAAGCACTGGTATGTGGTCTCTGTTTGAAGTAAAACTGAAGCATTTCCTTGAACGTCCCAAATGGCATCTCCTGGCTCAACTGGTTTTCGAAGTGTCCGGCTGCCACCAGCTCCAGGGTGATGGTTTTGATATGATCAGGGTTGAATCTGTTTCCACTAAAAGTGGAAAAATAAATAAATCTCAGTTTAGAAACAAAATAGTCCATGTAAAATTTGATTTTTTTGATACTGTATCTGCCTGAGTATGTTTGCTTTTCAACATGTCTAATTTGAGACAGCTCTGCATTTTCTAATGGTGCCTCTTTGGAGTTAACCTCTCTCCCAAGCTGTAGCTCACTGCCACTGTTGTCTATTAAGATTTGGTAGAAATGTACCCTTATTTCTTCTTTCCTATTTTTACATGGTTGTATTTTTTCCCTGTAATGCTACAGTGATTTGCTTGGCTAAAACCATACTCTCAGCAAAGGAAAATTGTGGTTGAATTGGAGTTGCAAGAGGCGCTTGGTCAATCCACAGATTATTGACACGGTGGACCCTCTGTGCTTCAAAGGCACCATTATGGTCCATCATGTCCCTGCGTACTTAGGGAGCTTTAATCCATGGATTACAGGTCCCTGAAAGCTCCTCCCCTCCCAGCTACAGCTGGTCCTGCCAACGGGAGCTGCCATGTCAAGCTGCCTGTGGCACTACACAAAAAATTGGTCTTTAAAATCCATGGAGACAGTGATGCACCCTTGCATCCCTGTTAGGGCTGCATTCCTTGTCCCGAGCCCCTGGAGAGGTCCCACAGCCCTGCCTGGCCCATGCTTTTTCCCCAGGCACCAGGCAGGACCAGACAACAAGTTTTCAAAAACAATGCTTTAAAAAAAAAAGGAACCACAAAAAAAGCCCAAATGAAAAGCATACCAAGCATTTTCTACATCGTTTAGGGAATAGTCAGCATTAAACAGCAGGCCTTCACTTTTTCCCTCTGGTCTCCCCCTAAACAAACAAACTGATCAGCTTCCAGTTTTGCTTAAATTGCAAAGGCATTATTTTTCCTTGTTTGCACATTAAAAATAACTAATTGCACTACAATCCAAATCTACAAACGCTTTTAAACTCCTCTGTTGCTCAGGTGATAACTGTGTGTGCTGAGGTGCATGTATTTGTGGCATATATCTCTGGAAAAGAGTGTATAATGGAAAAGCTTACAGCCTCTTTACTTGCAGCATTCCTATAATAAGTCAAAGAAGTCACACAGTGCCCTTTTATTTCCTAAGCTGGACTTAAATCACGTCAATAAATCTGCAGGCTTACTATGAGATGCAGCATGGGTAATGTAAACAGAAAAACAAAAAAATACAAAAAAAACCCCAGCACACCAGAGTTTAAAAATAGGATGTAAAGACAAAAAAAGTTAGTTAACCATCCATACAATAAAAAGAGAAGAAATGCAACACAAGAGCACTGTGTCAGGCAGCGCCTTGAAATTATCCTCACTAAATTACAGTTGTGCTCTTCCCACTCTCTGTAATTAACATGAGGGTTTGGTTATTCCAGATGCAGTTGCTCCAGATAAACACAGATCTTTTTTGTTTGGGTATTTTAAGTCCTTCACAGGTCTGGGTGACCTGCAGACAGTTGAGGAGTAAAGCAAATTATTTCAATAGATCACGGAAGATGATTGTAAACAGGTACCAGTGTTGCATGTGGTGAATCCAATACTTTGCTCCCTTTTTCCACAGCATAGGTGTGTTTGGTGAGATTGAGCCTTCCTAGGAGTGTCTGTGTGAAATAAATGAACAGTGAAGCCCAAACAGGAGGACACAACTACTTGGGTCCCCAACAGCCCAAAATGGATTCTTGGCTTGCTGGGCAGGATGTCTGTGGTGGAATGTAGGCAGGAAGCCTCTGATCCCTTATAGCATACACCCCCACAGCTGCGTTTCAGTGCTGGGAAAAAAAGGTCAGTCAGAAAATACCATAGGTTTGAGCAGGAGAATCAAAAATGGGGTGATGTGATTTCATTTGTCCCCAAGGCCACCTGTTTCTGGCTTAGGTTGACAATGTGCCCACCCTGCTGAGCCTTTGGGAAAACCCCACGAGGTGCTGCCACAGCTCCAGCTAATCTGTCCCTCACAGAACCTGACCCAGCTGCAAATCCCATTATCCTCTGCATTTCTGGTCCTAATTGCAGTTTACCTGGAAATATGCAGATGGAGTTTGTCACCTGGAGGTGTTAAAGGCAGGAGAGAGGGCTGTGTAGGGCTTTTGTAGGTGGGATTTTGGAAAGGTTGGGTAAGGAGATTATTAAAAAGATAGGAATTAATTATAATTGTCATAAAACCCACAACCTGACTTAACGATTGTTTTTATGTATGCGCTTATAACTCAAGTTTATAAAATGCCATTTATAAAATGGTTATTTATACTTTGTGAAAGAAGGAAAAAGCCCCAAGCCTCTGGCAAGGTGCTGAATTTTGAAGTGTTTAAAATCATGTATCTCCCTCTCCAACGTACAGCATGTATTTTTCTTCTGTTGGTCTTTTTAGGTAAATACAGCTGGGTTCATTAAGCAAACCTCTCCTGAGGTGTGGCTCTTGCTACCGGAGTGTTTGTGTAGCCTGGGAGCTGCTCACCTGGGGCCAGCACTGCTGCATTTCGGGTTCAAATCCAAGGAAACCCTGGCCACCTACCCTGGCATCCCTCAGCCTGCTCGGGTTTAGTGTCCTGGTGTTGGCAGGCAAAACTGAGTGGCCTTGTCCCCTGGGAGCAGCCTTGGTGTGTAGGAGGAGATGGGACCCTTCGGATGCTCCATGCTCAGTCTGACTCCCAAGGTCGGTCAGCCAGCAGGATTTTTCCCTCTGGCTTTAAGGCTCAGTTGAGACAGAGTTTGGGGAAGAAGTGAGAGGTACAGATGGGCCATTAGAGGGCACTTTTGCAATCCTGGAGAAGGAAAAGGGTGCTTAATATTCCTCTTAGAACTGTTTGTTTTGGCACTCTCTTAAATTCAGTGATAAACAGCAGCCAAATCCCTGCAGTCAGCAGGAGTATATCAATAAAATATTGACTCAGAGTTTAAAAGAAAAGAAGAAAACATGACAAACTTGTATAAAATGGAATAAAAGACATTTAAGGAGGCCTAGAGAACAAAAAAATCACACAATGTATTTCATGTAATTTGTGTGGCTTAGCAGCACAGTGCTTAGGCCTTAGCTTGCACCTGGCTTCTAAAAACTAATCCAAGACAAGAAAACGGTCTGTTGGGAGTTTCTGAAGGCTGGGTGGCAGAGCATGAATTCACAGGCTCACATCTAGCAAGTGCATTTTCTGAGGGAGTCTGTCGAAGTCATTGGTGAGTTTGCCCAGAAACAAACATGGGATGAATAAATGGGCTTTTTGCTTTGCTCTTGATGTTTTGCATGAGTAAACTATAGAGGGTTTAGCTTGAAACCCTGCCAAATTATAATGAGTGCACTGCAAAAACTAAAATCTGTTTATTAACTGGGGTGAAAGGGTAGTGTAACACTGACAGCACAGCCTCCAAAAACTGTGAGCGCGGTTTGGATGCCTCTTTGCTGTTGTCCTGCATTTGGAAGTGTTGTGCATGAAAATTGGGCCCATTTTAAGCCTCTGAGGTTAGATACATGAAAATGAAAGCAAGCAAAATTCTATTAATTGTCAAGAACAGAGATTATAAAAGTTTCCTTTTTCAGTAATAGCTGACAACTTTGCAAGGTATTTCATGTGTGGGATGGGCAGGGATCACAGAACTAAATTTGATGTATCTTTTTGGAGTTATTTTTAAGCCGAAATGCTTTTTAGAAGCATTTAGAAAAAGAAATTGTAGACAAATCCGTACCTTGTCACTGCTCTGTAGCTGTTAAGGGGGGGGGCAGAAACACTGTTTATGGGAGTTTTTAAAGTGCATTAGCTAGTGAAATTATTTAAGAAGTGAAACTTAGCCTATAATCAAAATGGTTTATTTTAGTAGAGGTTACATTGCACTGGAACTGACTATGGGAATACACAGGATTGCAATTTCAGGGGGTTCATGCAGAGGATGCTGTCTGCGGAAAGTGTCCGAGTTTCTTACCTAACCAAATAATCTGCTGTAACTGTTGTAATTAAGTTGGAAGGAATTTCATCCCTGTTGGCCAACAATAATACTCGAAAAATCAATAAACAGCATGTCAGAGCACACAAAACGCATCATTCTTTGTGTGAGGAGAGTTTTCTGCCGGCTCGATGACTCAAGCCAGCAAGTATTTTGACTTATGATCTTCACTCCAAAAGGTCAAATGTCTTTAACTTTGCTGGTAAGTATCAACACTTCAGTCTGAATTTGAGGAACTACACTATCATCAAAAGCTAACTCAGGACCTGGTTGGGATAGATTTTGACAAAGGCTGAGAAAGCTAAATCAGGATTTACCTATAGGTAGCAATTGCATGTGTTAGGTAAAGCCCTGGACTCCTTTCCCTTCTGTAGGGCAAAGCACTGCAGTAACCTGTCATTAAACCATCCCAAATGAAAACAGAGCACACCATCTGAGACCAAAAATTACATCCTGTGAAGGAGTGCTCAGTGCACATCACTCCTGGCTTATGGATACTGCTGAGTTCGTCATGTGTTTTCCCTTTCCCATCACCAGTTTCAATGGAAAAATAGAAAGATGAAGGAATTGAGCTGGACAGCAGGAGTTGGAGAAAACAGTAGAAAGCAGGGAGGGAGTGAGCTGATATCAGGGGAGAGCAGAGAGGTGGGACCTGCATGTTGGTGGAAGGAATGATTAAATAACAACATGACAGGCAGAGGAAGCAAAATGAGGGTGAAAATAGCCCTCCACAGCCTTGTTGGTGTCAGAAGCCCTGCTGTGCAGCATGTGGGTGGCTGTGTTTAGTTGTCCTGAGAGCAGCACAGGCAGAAGGGGAGCTGGAGGCAGCAGGGAGAGGGATTTAGGAAGAGCAGTTGACTTGGACTACAGTGTGCCACTTCTCAAGGAGCTTCATGTTTGCTATTTTTACATAAAATATTAGGGATGGTGGGAAAAAGAACTCAGCAGCAGATTTGATCTTAAAGGTAAAAGAAAGAGTTTGCTATAAAGTAGTAGTTACTTCACAGTGCAGTACCCAGAGCAGTGCACACTCAGCCAAGGGACATGATAAAATGGTTCCTGCCAGCTCAGCTTTTTAGCATGTTTCCTCCCAAAAATCAGTGCTAACACAGTTTAGGTAATGGCCTAAGCGTCTTTTTTTCCCTTCCCCCGCCCCCCGCCCCAATTAAAAATGGTTATCATTTAACAATTTAAACTTGATATACTTGTACCAGAAATGGGTTGTTTCCCCTTTCCCCACCCATCCCAGAGCCATTATATATATCACCTACTGTATTGAAAGATTTCTAGCCTGTTCCAGTGTATATATTAGGGTAGTAATTTCTGACCTAGTTATAGGCATAATAATGAAAGGCTGAGATTATGAATTATTATGCCTAATTTGTAAAGGATTATTTGCTTTTGTGTTTTGCAATTCCCATCAGGCTTGAGGATTAAACCCTGCTGAATTGCATGTTAATACCAATGTGCTTTGAATATGTGTGGGTTTGTATCACATGTTTTCCTAATTCGCTATTTTTGTAAAGAACAGTTTCACTGGAAATATTTACTTTCCAGAGGATTGTTGGAAGCCCAACCAAAATCTCCTCGGGGAAGTGAAACCAACGTACCGTCCATCTGCTCTATGCTTACTGTAGCTCCCAAGGCCAGTGAACTCTGTCTTTGCTGTGGCAAAACATCAAAGTGTAACTCACCAAAGCATGTGGAAGGCTTTTGCTCTTTGGTAGTGATTCCAATTTGAAACCAATGCCTGGGCTTGCTTCAGTCACAGTTCAGGATGGGAAAATCTTGGTGACATGCTTTATCCAACCGCTGTGACAGTGCAAGCTCAGTCCTTACAGTGAGTTTTCCTGGCTTTTGTGTGGCAGTGAAGGTGCCTGCAAAACACAGTGTGCATATGAGGTTGGTGTAGATGTGCCCATATTCCAGCACAGACAAGCTGAATGTGGTGCCCCCCCTGAGGTGGGACTCCCTGTTGTTGCAGGATGCTCCTGCTGCGTTGCCCGCTGCTGCTCCTGCTGCTGCCGCTCAACTCCACGTCCCAGAAGTTGCCCACCAGGGATGAGGAGCTCTTCCAGATGCAAATCCAGAACAACGCGTTTTTCCATGACTCGTCAGTCATCCCCGATGGAGCCGAAATCAGCAGCTACCTCTTCCGAGACACCCCTAAAAGGTATTTCTGTCTGGCCCAAGTGAGGAAGCCAAACTTTGAAGACAGTAGCTCTGGTTGCTGGGTGCTTTGAGATAAAAACTGGATCCCAACCAGAAGAATACAAATGCCAGTGTTCTGTTTGGTGAAGTAAATATGTGACCCTCCATCCCAATCTGGCCTCCTCAGCTGAGGGTTCGTCCACTTTATTTGATTTCTGGGATAAGCCCAGAGCTCCCTCAGACTGCAAAATTTCCCTGAAGTGGGGCTACTAACCATGTCTGGATGCAATGGGAGTGGGAACAAAATTAGAAACTGCAGGCTTGACCCACCACACTTGTCCCTCTTCATCGTTCCCTATTGTGCTTCAAAGAAGCAGCATTAGGCAGCCTGGTCTGAACTCCCCAGTTCCCAAACTCCATCCTATGGGTCAGAAAATACTGAGGGTTAGACTGGGGAAGATCTTGAGGCTCCAGAGAGTTCAGGGAAGAACTGCATTGCCTCATTAGCACATACCTCCTCCAGCCTTCATCAGTGATGAACATTTTACAATAGCTGATGTGTGGTGTCTGGAGTGGTGTGGGAGGGCAGCTGGGTGTATGTGTGTGTACCTCAATGTGCTTACCTGGATACAGTATAAAATGTGTGTCCTGCTTGGAAGACCATATCCTAAGTTACAGGAGAGATCCTGTTTCCCTCATTTATATTTCTGTGATTATTTGTATCTAGGTAGTATAGGGGTAGAAAGTAAAGCTGCTGGAGGGGAGGGTAGGAGGCCAGAAACCCCTCTGCTCTGCCTTGACACAGAAGTGTGAACTCTGCTCCTTAACTCTGGCCCACCAGCCTTTCTGCTCCCTCTGCCTGCTGGGAACACTTTTGACTCTGTGGCCCCACCAGGACCATCCCTGATCATGTCAAGTCAATCCCCGCCAGTTGGCTGCCATCAGGAGTTCCTGACAAGTGGATCTGTTAACCTCCCTCTAGGTATTTCTTCATGGTTGAAGAGGACAACACTCCCTTAGCAGTGACAGTGACACCGTGTGATGCCCCTCTGGAGTGGAAACTGAGTGTGCAGGAGCTCCCAGAGGAAGCCAGCGGGGAAGGATCAGGTAACAAACCATCAGTAACTTCCCCTGTCCCCTTCCCTGCTCTTCTCCTGGTTTTAAGGTACCTCAAACACTGAGTGTCACAGCAGGCCTGTCTTTATGATCTGTTGTTTTGGTCTTCCAGTGCAGGAGATTGACAACAGGGAGAAACATGAAAAGGAAAAGGGCTACAAAGAAGTAAAAGCTGAGGTTACAGTCACAGGGGTCTGGATGCTGCCAGAGCAAACTGTGTCTGCCCAGAGTGACTCAGTTTGATGGGGCCTTTGCTGTGAAATGTTTACACAAGATAAGAATTGGAGAGACAGGGCTGGCATTGCAGAAGGACTGAGCTCACCGCTTGGAGAGGCTCATCTCCAGACGCAGAGCCATGTAGCTGATGCTTAGAAGAGAAAAGGGCTGCCAGAGCCTCTGACACGTGCTGAACTGTCACACACACTACATGGTATGGCAGACACACTTCCGGTCCCCACCGTGTTTAGCAACAAAAGTTTAGTGTGACTCAGACAGCCAAAGCCAAGGGTCTACACCCAGGAACAGGCAGGTGAGTGAATTTCCCCTGGGGAAAACTACATGGCAACTCCAAGTGGGATGCCTGACACTCCAATGGAAGGGGTTAGCTACTATTCATGAGACTCCATTAATACTGATCACGTGGAATTTCCATTGTGTTTGGGTTTAACCTGAGTGCCAAACCGATTTTCCTCTCTGATTTGACAGAAGTGTTGATCAATTACATCTTTGTCAGAAGACAAAACCTTCCTTTTCCATCTCACATTTGTATTTTATGCAGTAAAATGTGCCTGTTAGAGTTCTGTTTTTCATATTTGCAGAGAGTGTCTGTACAAATGTTTTCTTTTGCTTGTATTCCAGGTGACCCAGAGCCCCTTGAGCAACAGAAACAGCAGATTACCAATGCAGAAGGCACAGAGCTCTTCTCCTACAAAGGCAACGACGTGGAGTACTTTGTGTCCTCTAGTTCCCCATCTGGGCTGTACCAACTGGATCTGCTGTCGACAGAGAAAGACACCCATTTTAAAGTGTATGCAACCACAACTCCAGAGTCAGATCAGCCTTATCCTGAGTTACCTTATGATCCCAGAATTGATGTCACCTCTCTGGGACGTACAACGGTGACGCTGGCATGGAAATCCAGCCCCACAGCCTCCTTACTGAGACAGCCCATCCAGTACTGCATAGTTATCAACAAAGAGCACAACTTCAAAAGCCTCTGTGCTGTCGAAGCCAAGCTCAGCTCTGACGATGCTTTCATGATGGCTCCAAAGCCAGGCCTGGATTTCAGTCCCTTTGACTTTGCCCATTTTGGCTTCCCTGCAGACAACAACTCTGGCAAAGAACGTGGTTTCCTAAAATCCTCCAAGCTGGGACGACAAACATCCCCAAAGCTGAGAGTTGACCTGCATAGAGTTTGTATAGGGAACAAGAACATCTTCACTGTGTCTGACCTGAAGCCAGACACGCAGTACTATTTTGACATGTTTGCAGTGAACACCAACACCAACATGAGTACGGCCTATGTTGGCACCTTTGCCAGGACCAAGGAGGAGGCAAAGCAGAAAACAATTGAGCTGAAGGATGGCAAAGTTATAGATGTCTTCATCAAAAGAAAGGGAGCCAAATTTCTACATTTTTCCCCTGTTTCATCTCACCAAAAAGTCACCTTTTCCATTCATTCCTGCCTGGATGCTGTTCAGATCCAAGTTAGGAGGGATGGAAAACTTCTCTTATCTCAAAACGTGGAGGGTGTGCGGCAGTTCCAGCTCCGGGGTAAAGCAAAAGCTAAATACCTTATTAGGCTGAAGGGCAGCAAGAAAGGTGCTTCCATGCTCAAGATCTTGGCTACAACGAGGCCTAACAAGCAGTCGTTCCCTTCCCTTCCCGAAGACACACGGATCAAAGCCTTTGACAAGCTCCGCACATGTTCCTCGGTCACGGTGGCATGGCTGGGCACACAGGAGAGGAACAAATTTTGCATCTACAAGAAGGAAGTGGATGACAATTACAACGAAGAGCAGAAGAAAAGAGAGCAGAACCAGTGCTTGGGTCCAGACACAAGGAAGAAGTCAGAAAAGGTTCTCTGTAAATACTTCCACAGCCAGAACATCCAGAAAGCAGTGACCACAGAGACAATCAGAGGCCTGCAGCCTGGCAAGTCCTACCTGCTGGATGTTTATGTGATAGGGCATGGTGGGCACTCGGTGAAATACCAGAGCAAACTGGTGAAAACAAGGAAGTTCTGTTAGTGGCCCTGGACAGAGGAACACAGGGAACTCTGGACTGAGCATTATCCTGCTTCTGAGTACACAGATTGACTACTTGCACAGCTGAGAAGTTGTGACCTGTATCTGTACTGTGTAGAAAAGATATCAACTTGTATATTTGTGTTTACATAAGTTGTTGTCTGGAGAAACTGAGGCTGGTGCTGTCTGGTAGCACCTGCAGCGGTGTTATCATGTGTCCAGTGACCCACATGTGATGCTCAGTAGATGTCCAAGGTAGCAGAAAACCTTGGAGGAACTGGCACGCCTTTGCTTCCATATTGCATGAACTGCTTCTAAATTATTTTATACTTTAAAAGGCTGAGATACATCATTTGTCCACTTTGTTACTCACACACACAACTCACAGACATATGCCCTTTCACTCAGTGTAGATGGTAGGGTTTTTGTAAATTGTTTTATAGAGTCCTGTTTTAAATGTTTATGTTTCTATGATTGTAAACTACTAAAAATCTCCCCCCAATAAAATACAGATCTAAACTAAATATTAACTGGGCTGCACATGAAGCAGTTTCATTGCTAATGTAAATTCTTACCTAGTTGATTTTCATGTTTAAATACTGTATGTATTTCATGTACAAAATTGCCATAATGTTATATTCCTGTACATAAAATTAAAAATATTAGATTATATATTATTGACTCTTTGTCACTTTTTTTGACATTCTAAGTGGGCAGACAGACATGGGGACAGAAGAGACATGCTGAAACTTGAACTGAATTCAGTTTTCTTGTTTCATCATGGCTTGGAGTCTGAATTACAGAGGCCATGCAGATCTTTTGTATGGTCATTTGTTATTTTTTGTTAGATTGTCATTGGAAGCATTTGCTTTCTGGATGCTGCTGGGTTTGACCACAGTAGTAATAAGCTGAAAAGATTGTACTTTTTCCATTAACAAAAATGGTAGTGCTACCAAAACTCCAGGTACTTTCATTTAATTTGCAGTTATTTCCATGGTGTAGATTTCTTTAAGATATTATATTTCTAGAGATCATATTTTCTAAATTGTCTTTGTTTTTCCACATCACCTCCATTGACTCAAAAGCCTGTAGAGAGCTGCTTAATAGAAAACACTCCTCAGAGAAGCAGCTAGGCCAGCCCCATTTCAAGCAGTGAAGGTTGGAGGGAAAGAGGCCAAAATCCATATAAAGGCTGAAAGCAGGTTCCTCTTAGGCTGCTGACAGGGAAAACCAGACATGTCCTTCCCTGCAGTGGTGAGCTCCAATTTTCCTTGGCCCCACAGTGTTGAGCTCCTCATATTTTCCTTTCTGCTGCCCCCAGCACATTCCAGGTTGCAGACTGGTGGGTGACAGTAAGGTTTTGTGGCTGCACAAGCTACTGTGCCGTTCCACATCCTGAGTTTGTTGTGATTCTCCCAAAAAAACATGTAGGTGCCATACGAAGATTGATCAGAAGACATCTGCTGTTTTTAATGGGGTTATATAATAAATAGAAGAATGGGAATTCAGATTTCTCTGAAGATGATCTTTCTGATATCTTAAAGGAACCCAGAAACACACACTTGCTGAATTACCATCCTACATTGTACAGGAGCAGTAGGTGACTCCAGTGGGGAATCCTCAAGAACAGGACACTGGTAGAAAGGTTAGATCACCAGTTGCCAGGGAGATACTTTCCCTATATTTCATGGTCTGGAAAGCTACTGAATCCTTAAGCTAAATATATATTTTTTAAGCATTTCTCTCTTTACTGCTGTCAGTTGTATGGGGATCTTCCACTGGCCTAGCATGATGTTTACTTCAAAACGCGTTTTACCACAATTCCAGCTCTGCTTGTTCTCTTCAGCCAGATTTCTCTGGATATTCATCCAGCTCACTTGGCTTTTTTGCCTGCTAACCCCTTATGTTTGCAGCATGTCACAAAATTAAAAAACTCCCCAAGATGAGTTTTATTTCTGAACATGCTGTTTTTGAAGAAAAATGTCACAACAGTTGTCTTTATTTCCCACTGGAATTCTTCTTTTCCTGAACAGCTAGCTCTATTTATTCTTCTGGATGAAACTCAGACCATACTAGTACCATATCTACTAATCATCACATTATTATTCAGGTCTTAATGATCTGAGAGAGGCTGTTCTTTGAAGAACAGAGTTAAAATAAGGGCACTGTTTTATACAGTGCAAATATAAGTCAGCCTTAACTGAAGCAGGTGTTAAGGTAAAATAGGTCTCATCTGCTGCGAAGGCTCCAAAGTGAGTGTTTGTGAAAGCAGAGAGCCCATGTAAGAAGTCATAGCATGGGCAGCATCAAAACATAGATGAAAAGAATTTATAAAGAATGTAATACATGGATACCTGGTGGAAAAGGTCAAAAAAGCCAGTATATCAAATATATATATAAATATACATGCAAATATACATAGAGGCTTTTTTAAGCACAAAGCTGGTGAGTTAATTAAAATAGAAACCTAAGCTGGGAAATAGAAGGTTACATGGAGTTCAGCATTCATACTGATGGTATGTGTCCCTTTGGGACAGAATGCCATACTGGAATTTGCAGCTGAGGAACACGCAGGGTTATAGGAAAGCAGCAGAGGTGGCTCATAGGGATAGCAGCACCTTCTTAAGGCTCGTCTATTGCAGGACTGTAACAGAGAAATTCTCTACAGATGAGGTTTGTTTCAAAGCTGCTAAAGAGTCACTGAGCCACCACAGCAAGATAATCTTCAATACCTTCATCAGTCAAAGGGGGCTTTTAAGGGGGCTTTTTTCTAGTTTTACTGCTTTACCCACTGGCAAATGTGGCAGCTGCCTTACCGTGGAAGCTTCAGAGAGCCCAAAATGGTCCACGAGTTACAGAACAAAAGGTTATGATGGTAGCAAAGCTGCAGAATAAATCCATCAGTGATACACACAAAAATTTCAAGAACTCCACTTGTAGCAACAGCAGATGGGTCTCAGAGCCATATTTCTTTGGGTTTTAAGTAGCAGTTTTAAGACTCGTAACATAACAGGGAGAAAGAAAATCCTTGTTTTGAACAGCAAACCTTAGCACTTGGCAAAAAAAAAAATGCAATAGTTGTGGTTGCTTAAAGTCCTTTGGCTATTTAGGGTTAGGGTTACCATATTTGGATATACTCAGTTAAATGGGATGTGAAAATGCATTTTATTTGATTCAGTACATAACTGTGTACCAGGAATGCTGAACTCTTCTTCCTCTCTTTGCTTGGAAGAAACCTCCGTGATAGCAGAGATCAGCCCTCAATTTTGTGGCAATACATGAACCTGGTCTGATTAAGATTGTCCCAGATGTGCACAGCATAGCTGGTAACTCATGTTCTCAGTTCCGCACCTATTCATTCAAATTCCCATTTCCCTTGATGTTCTCTTCCATTTGATAATGTTTGCTATAACTTAAAAGATGTCTTGACATCCCAGTGATGTTAGGAGGCTAGAGGAATATGATTTTTTTATTCCTGACTATTACACACTTTTTTTTCTTACTTCTTGCTGCTGGTTTTCTTTCAAACACTTCCGTGTAGAAGGTGCAAGAGAATATGATGCACAGTATTGCCCAATAAACAAACTCAGAGCAATTTCTCTTCCTCTTCTGGGAGGCAAATTAAACTGATTGTGTTAAAAACCATGGGGCTGTGGCATTTCAGCAAAGGCAACTGAGGTCACAGAAATCTGAGGAAAACCTTGCAAAAATGCCTTTCTTTGCTGGTTTTCCCTCTTAAATGGACTTTTTTATGGCAATATGGGTGCAAAATAAAACCCCTCCAAAGAAGGTGGCTTTTTCCATCTGCTTTTACCCCACTTCCACTGATTTGAGCAGTGACACAAAGTGCAAGCCAATTCCCCAGGGAAACGTCATCCAGAGCCCGGGAGGATGTAGCTGGGATTCATTAGCAGCCCCACCAGGTGGTGGGGGCCAGGTGGCCCTGCTTCCTTTAACGAGCAACTATGTAAGTATGCATGGCAACTACGGAAGATGCCTTGCCCTCCCCTGCCATAGGAGGATGCAGTGTGTTCTTAGAGATAGGTGGGTCAGTCTGTCTTAGCTTTTTAAAGTCTGTTTTTAAGTAAAAGGAGAATGTTCAGACCCTCAGAGGCTTTGGTTTTATGCTTTAACTCTGCTAGAGAGAGTCACTTGATTTTGTATCGTGATACTGGTATTTCAGCCAGTTGTTTGTGTGGGGTTAGTAAGTGTGGCCCTATTAAAATAAATTTTCCCCTCTTTTTCTCTCCTCTTGTGTGAAAGGTGTGGAAAAAGCCTGTTTCCTTGTATGAGGTCACCTGAAGCTACTAACCCTGTACAGAAGATTAACTTAAGCTATGACGTCTTACTTCAGAGAGCAAACAAAAGAATTATTTTTTCTGTTCTCTGAGAAAACAACAAATAAATGCTTTGTATCCCAAATGTGTGTGGATAATATAAAGGCAAAGCTGCTGAAAGGCTGATAGAGAGGAAATAATTAATTGCTGGTTTTTAAGGGTTTTATTGCTGTATTTATACATGTTATGGCTGTGTCTTAATTCTGGCGGATCAGATATTCAGGTAGGGTACACCTGCTAGGGGTAAGCAGTCACATGCTTAATTGTTTCCCTTGATTTAGAGAAGTGTGTGTTTGAAGCAACAGGCAGCTAAAATGAATGTAAATTTCTGCTCCAATGGCTTAGCTTAAATAAATGTTGACAGGATTATTAAGTATTAATCTTATAATGCATACCTTGCAAAGAGACCTGAATTCTTGTTTTAATTGTGTTCAAATCCTTTTTTTAAGCCTAGCAAGTGTGATAGTGAAGAGTTCGTCTGACTGTCTGAAATCTGGTTGTAAGGTGGGAGGAACACCACAAAGGGGACACAGTGTTGTAGCTTGCTTTGTTTCTAGAATGGAAGTTAAGAAATTATCCTGCTAATTCTCAAAGTACGGATTTTTCGGATGGGGGAGGGGGAAGACCAGAGAGTCTGGATTATAAAATTATATGATTCTGGTATTCAGTGGTTTAATGTAATTCCTAATTAATAGTGATTTTACCTGTGGTATTCCATACTTGGAATTGCACATTGTTTCAGAAGAAAGAGGGATAGAGAACTAAAACTGAGATATTTTGTGAAGTAAATTATTTAGTCCCGCCCCCTGCCTCCTGATTTCTTTAACTGTTAAGCAGAAATAAGTGCGTTGTAAATATTGACTTCCCCACTCCCTGCCCTTTTGAGCTACTTCAAATGTTGGATTTTGAGCTACTTCAAATGTCAGATTTTCCTGTTGAGCTGCAGCAGCTGCTTCTGGCTGTGTAATTTAATCCTATATGTAGAGGAGAAGCTGAGCTTTTCACATCATTTCCATATTAAACCCTTTCCCCAGCAGCTCTGTGTTAGTGAGGAGAGCCTTTCTTTGGTTGTCTTGAGGTGCTCTATGGATTTCAGAGTCCCTTTAGTGTTTCAGCGAATCCATAAAAGACTTCAACAGCAACTGACACAATTCAGGGACGGTTTAGTCTTCTAAATAAGTGTTTAGACTGGTTTATAAACTTGTGGTATTAATCCTGTCAGGGAGACAAATTCTTACTTCATTTTATGTGTTTGATGGTTCCAAAGCCTACTTTGGAAGAATGCTTTTATCAGTTTTCTGGAGTCCACATCACTGGTTATAATAATCATAATCCTCAGCCTGCCTAGACAACCACTGCTGATACCAGGCTGTGGGAAACATCCTCCCTCCCTTCTTTTTTTAAGCCATTTCTTTTAAAAAGAAAGTTTATAAATGAAAGTTTAAGTGACCCAGTAACACTGATAGGTTTTGTGAATGCAGCTAGTTATTACTTCCCAGCATAATTTGTCTAACACAAAAAGGGACTTACCTATCTCAAAATAGGCACAAGTGAATAATGAATGTACAGCTGGCATCTGATCTTGTAGTCATTATTTTGGGAAGTCAACTGATTCACAATTTGATTTCTGCCCGGTAAAAACTGTGTAGAGTTGAGGTACCCTTTGATGAACTATTAGATAAATGCTTATGGTTCACTTTAAAAGGAGATCCTCTTTTCCCCTGAAGAAATCCCTTACTGATCCCATTTACAGCGAAGAAAACCGAAAAGGAGCAGGTGGAAATATTGTTACTCAAATATTTGCTGTTTATGGACGCAAAATAGTATGGCTGTTAAAAAGGATGTTACATCTCAAAGGCAGATAGCATGAGGGAGGGATGATGGTGGGAGGGTATCTCAGGCAGTTAACTATGGTTCTTATTTTGCTCATTAGTGGAATCAGGACTTACCTCCTGTGTCCTGGGAAATGAGTTAATTCTTTGAGGACACAGGGATGAGGACCCCTGCTGAGCACAGGCAGGGCTCACACACAGGCTGTAGGCGCTCTTGATGTTTTTCCTCCCACGCACCCATGCTTGTGCCAGCTGCAGTCTTGCAGTCGTTACTGTGCTCATTCTCAATTTCCCATTGCACAACTGGGAAGCTGGATGTGAAAAAAAACACAAATACATTTACTTCAAGTTGCTTGACATGGTGTTGTAATTAAAAGCTGGAGCCAAATCTCTCCATTTGTTGTTCAATAGGGAGGCATTGTTCTTCCTCCTGGTTTTTGTTTTCCCAAGTACCATCTCTTCACGGCTACTCTCACAGACCGAAAGTTTTGTTTGGGTTTTTTCTTTTAATGCTTGACACATTTAAAATTACTGGGCAGGTACACTAAGCTAATGCAGAGATTGTGCTGTTCTGGAGAGCTGGTCTGGTCTGTGCTGAGAGCAGAGCTGCTGCAGACCGTCTGCAGATGTGGACTGCACAGACAGTTGCTCATGAGTGATTCCATTATGTTTCCTCAGATCCCTCTTCGAGCCATGTTGGGCAACTGCTCCCAACCTCTAATGGCTTCCTTATGTTCTCTCCCACTCTCCTTCAAGCTGTGCAGCTGGCTGCCGGGGGGACAGCATGGTGACAAAGGCTGCTGCAGCATGCTTGGCAGGCAGATGCTGCCTGACAGGGCATGGACAATGCAGGGGCTCTGCTCCCTCTGTAATTGATGGCTGCTGAGTGCCGGGTAATTGGGCTCATGCCCTCTCCAGAGTGGGTGGAACAGGCTAAAGGACATGGAGAAAAGGCTGCTTTGGTGGGAGCAGTGGGTTAAAGCAAGACACAACTGTTTCTGGATCCTGGGTAGTCATAGGTTCCCTGTTAGCACTGACAAAGGCCCTTTTCTCATCGTGTTTTGGAGCTGTTTGATCACTGTCCTCTGGCCTCGCCCGAGTGGCATCATAGCTGATTGTAGAATAACTCAGTCTAGGGTTCAGGACAGGCTTTGTAGGAGGCTCTGCCCACAGCTTTTGATCAGCAGCTCCTGGTTCAGATGGAACACAGGAAAAGTGGAAGAAGACTGGAAAGTTATGAAATCCTTTTTACCAGAACCTCATGCTACTTTTATTTCCAAGTGTGCAAGAATTGCTTCCGAGATCACGGCTGCTACTGCGCTCAGACTGTGCCCTATTACACAGCTTTTGACGCTGGCACCCACTCACTCTTCTCTAAAAAGTAAAGCTTGACAAGCATGCACATAGCAGCCAAGTCTTTGTCATCATAACTAAATGAAACACCAAAACACCTCTGTCACTAAAGAATAAAAATCTTTGACAAGACCATTGAGGTAGGTCTGTCCAGAGCTCTTCCCTCAAAGAGATTTTCAACTCAAACCTCAGGTTTTCTTTGAACAAAGCCTACATCAGACAAACCTCTTGCAACAGAGATGAGAGAGAGAAAAGGCAGACTAGACATTGGGAAGGATTTATAAACAAATCCCCTGCTGCTCACTTTGTCCCTGCTTCCAGTCTTGCTTTCAGTCAGCTCTGTGGCTTTCTGGGCTGAAGCAGACTGCAAGTTCATTGTGGTCCCTAGGGAACTTTTCCCATTGTCACTGGGTCTGGTTTCTGGCTTGTCCTGCTGCTGTCAGCTATCTCCTGAGCCTGAGCTGTGTGCCCGTGTCTCCTTGATGTTTGCTTCTCCCTTCTTAAGCACACCCAGTAGCTCACACATGAAGCTACCCGCATCTTCTCTCCTACAGAGGGGCCCACTTGGCTGTGTTGTCCCCTTTAAAGGAACATGATATACCAAGAGAAACAATTAAATTGTATACTCTGTCCTAGCCCCCAACCCAGATATTTTTCCAGAAAAAGAAGGGTTTGTTGTGATAAATGTGAAACGTGCAATATAAATATTTAGCTACGATTAACTCATCTGTTAATGTTTCTTGCTATCTTTTCAAAATTGTTTGTGTGCTTTTTTCTACGATGTTTCCATCATACAACACTGTTCTTTCCCATCTCAAAATAAAAACCCCATATTTTTAGTTCTCATATAATGGAGGAAAAGAGCAGTTACCCACACCTCCAGTTTGTGCAAGATTAATAAATGGGTGATCTATTTGACTGTCTTGTATTTCAGCTGGAATTTGTGCTTTCAGGTCCTTAGTTGTTTTTTGGGGTTTGGTTGTTTTTTTGGGGGTTTTTTTGGGTTTTTTTTGGTTTTATTTTTGGTGGCCTGGGCTGCTTATTTCTACCAGTTGAGGAGATGTGCTTATAATGAAGAGTTTGGTTTAGTATTTGGTATACTTACTGCACGGGATGAATAATTCTGCTCCCATTTTCTGCTGTTGTAGACCTGTGTGAATGCAAGTGTAGGGGCTTTGATTAAGAGGGAAGTTCTGATAGGTGGTGATCTGATGAGGAGCTTCTGTGAACTGTAACAAGCCTTCATCTGCTAAAGTAATAGAGCTCCACAAAAATGAATATGGTTCCTCTTTCCCTGCTCCAGACTAAATCTTCCCAGTAAGTTCAGAGAAGTGGCCATGGTGGAACCAACCCTCTGTAAATGAACCACCAGTGTAGTGAGAAGTTACACAAATCTGTAACATCTTCCTTAATCCCATAGCACCAGAACAGCAAGACACTTCACAGGACAGGGACAAACAATGATACTGAGGAGGAGGAACGGACATGAAAGAAACAAACAATAATAACAAGAATAGAGGCACATTGTCATTAAATGAAAACATCTTAAACAATGACCTTTCTGACAAACCACAGAAATAGCAAACATGCAGCCTTTTTAATAACTGTTCCATACTGGAGTTTTGCACACATACCCCCTGGAAGCTTAATGCAATCCAAATGTCTGTCCCTTGGACAAGGCCTGGGGGTAAATGCTCTTTGATGCCCGAAGGACAAGTGAAAGCTTGCAGGTTACTCAAACCTGCAGGAAACCCATGCTCCTCACTATGCCTCTCTCCATTTCAATATGATTTTTTAGCATTTGATGTTTTCTTCATCTTTTTCATTTTTTCTATGGGAGGGAAGTGAGGGGAGAGGGGGAAGAAGATTTTTAGTAAATGTTTTGTCATAATAAGGTATGCTTAGTGTCTGTCCTAAAAAATTGAGTATGCTAAAAATAACTTGTGTGGAATGTTAGTAATGATGTTGGGCTGCTGCAGCCCTCAGTAGTGTCATATTGCATTTGAAATGGATAAATGTCTCCATTTATATGATGATGGGGGTTTTGGATGAGTTGTCCTATTAGGCAAATACTATAAGCTGAGGGGATGGACAAAATACCATATGGGATGATACCAAAATCAGTTACTGTTCCTTCCTAGACCTCTCAAAACAGTAGATTTCTTAAGAAAGTATTCAGAGATTTTTTTTTTTTTGTATATTGAAACCTTTTAAATTTTCACTTCTTTCTAATAGCTTTCAATAGTGGGACCTGTAGTAGTTAGTTAATTCATGTTTTTGTAATAATATTGCTTTGGTGGAGGGTGAATTATATTTTTTATAATAACATTGTTGTAATAAGTAAAAGGATAAAACTTACAGTATCTGAGAAACCAAGAGAAGAAGCCTCAGATGGGTGCAGGGCTGGAACATTTCGCAAGAGGATTGCTCCATCTCCAGAAAGAGAATCAGAGAATTACAATACCAATGAAAGGCGGAAAAGAAACCAGGGCGGAGGATGATCAGCAGCTGATAAGAGTTGATGGCCTGGAGACAGTATCTTACCTGGGACATTAGGGGTACTCAAAGACACCCTCACACCCAGGAAATCCTTTCAGACGGAGGCTCTGTTTCCCAAATCTTATCAACCACTACATCGAGGGACAAAAACTTATAGAAACTTTAGAATGGAACAGCAGATCCAGCCTCAGAGGAGTTTCAAGGTCGTGTGTTCCCCACCCCACCCCCCCCCACACCTGGGTCTGGGGAACAAGTCAGGACGTGTACACGTAGTCCGAACCAAGAAGAGTATAAATCAGACGGACTTCGAGGCACACGGTGTGAAACCTTGGAGGGACGTGACACTGCGAAGCTCACGTCTGAGGTTCTCACCCTGTGTGCACCGCTTCCTTGATTTGTTTGGCTTTGTCAATTTCTTGCTCTAAATTTCTCCTTGGCAATAAATTGTTTTTGAGTGAAATTGGCTCTTAAAATTTGTAACAGGACCTATCAGATCCAATAACCATCTAGCTTCTAAATCAGGGGTCATTATGTGACTTTAATCTCTCATAACAGTATCTATTCATAAATATTCAAAAGCCAACTGAAGAGCATTAGAGATTGTGCTCAACTAAATGGAGTTAAAATACCTGCAAATAAAGTTCACCCACGTCTATTTAATGTTTTTTTTCCAAGCCTTTTAGATTGTTGTGTGTTTTTTCTACGTCTTTTATCAAAATTCAGTGTTAGGTTATTATAAATATCCTCCAACCTTCACAATTTCATTAGGAGTAATGGTTATGCCCACAGCCTCCAAGTCTATAGAGAGATGAAACGAAGTAAAATTAAACTACTGTCAATCTTATTTTACAGTGTTTTACCAGAATTAAAATATGTGGCCTACAAACCAATAACTCTTACTGCAGTTTGTAAACTAAATAGAAGTAATGTAGTGTCAAGAACTATTGCACAAATAATGGAATTCAGCAACTTCAAATTGCCAAAAAATGGTTTCTCTCCAAGTAAAGTGAAAAGGGAAATGGAGACTCTGCTTCTGTTTTCTGCTGGGGGCTCTGTGTGTATAGATGTGCCTATGGGAGGACCAGGTTGGTGGTGGGTTCAAAAATTCACTGGTTAGACAGGCAGGATCCTACCAGAAACTGCACACTGAATGCTCTGCATCCACTGCTTCCTTCCCTGCCAGTTCTCCAGGGTTTCCTTGGTGCTGTAAGGATAACCTCACTCAGGCATAGATCAGGCACAAGCACGTCAGCTGTGATGTATTCTGTGACTCCACACAGGTTAATGCTTTTCATCCCCAGTGACAGACCAGGGAAGTGTGCTTGGCTGCAGGTTGGGCACAGACATGTTGTACAGGGACTAACTGTGGGTGCTCTTGGAGTGCAGACAGGGCTTTTTCCAGATTTTCTGTGATGACTTATTACAGTTTGGGCAGACTTTCGTATAGTTTCCAAAAGGGCATGTTAATGTCTTGTACCTCTTGAAAGACACACTTTTAAATAAGATACAGCTGCCCTGTACTTTCAGCCTGGTCCCTTGCTGCCTTATGAGAAAAGATGACTAACTCATTTACGGCAACCCTGAGCAGTAATAACTTCAAATTTATGGTGCACCCAGTGTCTAGATGCCTCAGGGTGCCTGACAGGCTATAACTTAAAACGCAACTTAAAAAAAACAACAACCATGTGATTGAACACAATGGAGCCGAGGGAGAAACAGAAACCCTACTGTGTGATAAATAGAACGGCGTCCCACAAACAATCTCCAACCTAAACTCACTGCAGCCTGGCCCAGGGGGGTGCCATTGTGTTCTCTGAAATGCCAGAGAGGAGCACTCACTGCAGCTAAGGGGAAGCATTTGGGCAGGCAGGCTTGGCACATGCAAAAGCAGAACCAGCTTCAGCTTTAGTCCGAGGAGTTGAGGAGTTGTGGCTTTTGTTAACCAAGGGTGAATACTTCAGAAAGAAAGTGGCAGGCATCTTACAGATGTCTTTTATAGCTATTGCTTTTCTTCAAAAAGCCTGCTTTTCAGAGTACATGTACACTCTTATTAATCTAATGATTACTCTGTACATACATTCACAAGCATTCTTCCTTTGGTCCTACTCTAATTTCAGATACTTACAGAACTCCTTGTGGACTTTAATCTGCTCTCAAAATCAACTTCTGCCCCAAAGTGCAGGTGTATCAATAGTTTGAATCAGCTTCTGCTCTTAGTGAACAGTGACAGTAGTTCCTGACAGGAGGATATGTGAGATCCTCTCTCCAACGACTTCAGTCTCCAGACACCTCTGCTTTATGAAGCTGAGTAGATCTGTAAAGTTTAAATAGAAGGCACTGTCTGAAAGAGAGAACTTCTTTGAATCATGCTGTTGTTGCTTGTAGGGAAGGAGACATTTCTAATTCTTTGTCTTAATTTCAAAAACATAATAATGAAGGGAATAAAGAAAAATTATATTCCTGCCTTTAATCCTCCTATTGCTTTCAAAACTGAGTAATTTAACTATGAATTATTTGTAAGAACACAACCTTTGAAATAGCTATTGGTTTTCTTCATTTTTCCTTGGTTGTTTGTTTTTCTAATGTGCATAAGTAAATTTATAGTTGATCCTTGCAGACCTTGGCAATAATATCCAAAAATCATTTGAGACAGTCATATATTTGATGATTCTTATATTTTTTACAGTCTAGTCTGACATATTGATGTTTGGGACAGAGCTGCTGAGTACCCCTGGTGTCAGATGGAATATAACGAGGATGAGAGTTTTTAAATGGAAGCATTCAACAGTAAAGCCTTTTTCAAATGCTCATCCTGCACAGTTTAATGAGAACTTAATTCCTGACAAATGTTGGTGGTTTGAATTTTTTTTTTGTTGGTTGGTTGTTGTTCGGCTCAGTTCTTCCTAAATATGCATGTGGTGCCCCTGATTATGCAACCCCTTAAGCTTTATAAAGCAGCTCATGCCCTAAAGTATTGTTGAAGCTGGTTCTGATGAGGCCTCCAGATGGAAAACTCTCCAATTTGTTTAAAATTTTCATATTCAGAGCTATCTTCTCTTTCTCAGAACAGAACATGTATTTGGATGGAGTGGAGCAAAGATCCACAGAGCAATTTAAGTGTGTGTCCTCTAGGCCTGTGTTAAAGCAGTAAGAATTTCCCATTCTTCCAAAGGAATTTGTTAAGGTCCTGGGAAGGAAGTACTTCCTGGGGGTAATGTTGTTAGCTGAGAAAGTGTCTTCAGTGGAGGGCAGGTAGGCAGGAGACTGAGAACCAAGGAAAGCATTAAGGTGTGCTCAGCTTAGCTGTTGCCCATTCTTAAGTCAGCAGCTCTCACTTTGGTGTGTGCTATTCCCTCTTAGGAAATGGATGCCAAATTACATGGTGGGTTGATTTCAGCTGTTCTAAAAATAACTAAAACCTAGAAAAAAAAAGAAAAAAAAAGAAAAGGGAAAAAAGAAAAAAAAAGGCAACAGCATTACAAGTAACATCCCAGTTTCCAGATCCCTGGTGTCAGTGAGAATTTCCCTCACTTTTCAAATCTACAGTGTCCAGCCCTAATGGTTTGTGTTTTTGTAGGCCTTAAAGCAAATTGTTCTCTTCTGGGATCAGGTTTCCTGAGCAGGGGAATCAAGTTGCTCCAGCTCACAGTTCAGGAAGAAATGAACACATCTGTAGTGTGGGTAATTGGGGGATTTAAGACCTTCACTGGTGGGTCAGGCACAGCTGAATACTGGAAGATAAGAAGATATAGTGGACACTCACCCTTCTGAAAATAGGAGGACTCAAATGTTGTTTTTCTGTGAATGGGAGGAAGACAGTGAGGCCAAAGTGCATAGAAATTATGTGAAAGATGACCTGAGGCAAGTCTCTGAGCAAAGAACAGCACGGATTATGAAAATGTGTGCTCAGAACGGCAAAATGAATTTTCTGTAGCTGGCAGTTCTGAGAAATACCTTCTGTGTGTATGTTACCATTCTCCAAGGATTTAAAAACATTCTGTCAAGCAGCATAATGATACTTTATGTAGTGGAGATTCATGGAGAAGTGAAAATAGGAATATCCAACAGCACTTGGAAGACATGAAAGGCAGAGGTCAGTTATGGGAATTGTCATCCACCTGCTAAAATAATATCAGCAAACCACTGTGAGTTCATAGTAGTCAGCTGTCTTCCTGCTACAGGAAACCCGAACATGGTGTTTCAGCTTCACGTCCTGTTGAGGAATGGCGGAAAAATACTTCACAGCATTAAAGCTCTTTCAAGGTTTTAGAAAGAATTTGTTGTATGGTTGGACTGCCAAACACGATGAGTTAAATGACTGGCACAGAGCAGGTACTGAAAGGGAGCCAAATTTCCATGTTTTTTCAACAAGTAAAAATAAAGTGCACAGCATGGGAATTAGCTTGGTGATGAATCTCGTGTTCCATGAAGATGCCTCTCATGATTAGGTAGCAAGTAGAAGAGGAAGCAGGCAAGTTTAAGGCTTATTGCTCCCAGAAGGAGCACAGGATCAGCTCCAGAGCAGGCTGTAATGGGAAATGGGAAGGTATAACCTTTATGCACCAGGGCATGTATGGGAATGGTTAGGATTGAAGAAAGTAGCTCACTAGGGAGAGGTTGGATCTGGGAAGTCACTTTCCATTAATGAAGGAAAGGCTGAGTTGACCCTGAAGGGGCTGAGAGGAAAAACAGGGGGGGTGACATCAATTAAGGAAGTCACTCTCAGGCTGAAATAAGATATTCCTGAGCTGAGGAAGACACTTTTAGGATGTGTAAGGATGTGGCCCAGTTCATGTGCTACTACACGAAGTGTTTGTCAGTTACTGTCTCTGAAGAAATTGATGGAGATGGTTTACACTTAATGTTTTAAAATAACTATTTTTAACCATTCCCTACTTGCTTTTTTTAGACTTCTTTCTGTATCACTTATGTGAGGCTTTCATGAGAGATAGCTAAAAAAAGAATCTACTACACTCCCATTACATTGTGCTCCTTTTAGGTCCATCACTATGAAACCTGAATTACTAGCTTAATCTCCTAATTACTCAAAATCTTGTGGGGCCTTTTTTGTTTGCTGTTTTTGTTGTTGTTGTTGTTGTTGTTTGTGGGTGGTTTATGGTTTTGTTTGTTTGTTTTAACCCTAGTTTAAAACAGTTTAACCCTTTCAGACAACAGAAGTGAACACTCAATATGCCACCAGCTGGGGAATGTAAATACAAATGCATGTCTGAATTTTAGTATATTCCAAGGGGAAGGAGAAAAGATTTAATTCTGAAATCCTGGTACCAAATTCTAGGACTTCAAATATCTGAGAGAGAGACTTTCACAGCAACTACTCTGTGCATGTAAGCAAAGAATGAGACAAGTTTAAAACAAATCTTATAATTTACAGCTTTTCATGACCTTGAATATCACAACACAAGGATTCTATATTTGTTTACAGAAAACCCCAAAAGCCAACTGTGCACTGACTAGAAGAGAGATTTTTCTGGGGAAATAGTTTTTTAATTGCAATGCTTGCTGAATTCAAAATTTTCAAAAGAATCAGTGTAGAGAAAAAAACCCCACCAGACAAAAACCCACAATCCTTAAAAATAGCTCTGAAAGGAATTTTGCTCAGTGAATCAAAGTGCTTTAGGAAAAGAACAACTCTCAGAGCACCAAAAAACACAGACAAAACAAACACTGTTAGAATTGGAAAAGACCCTGAGACACTGAGTAGATGGGACTTTTTGTCATATTTTAAACAGGCACATTTAATTGTTTCAGAAAGTTTACACGAGAGACACTGAGTTTTGAGTTGGTAGTTTGACATATGGTTTAAGTTGACTCCATGTCAACATAATTTGTTCCAGGTACTTAAGGGTTCCTGTGTCTGGTGATTACTGGTGGCAAGGGTGCCATTGTACCCAAAGCAGGGCAGGCTCTAAAGGTGTACACAGCTCTTACCAAGCTCAGGTAGTTTGTTTTTTTTTTTTTTTTGAAGTGGAATTCTATACAACTGAGGAAAGGAAAGAAACCCCAGCCCTGAGAGGTCTTTATGCTATTCCTCTTCCCATTTTTCATGCAGACTGTGCCATGAGGTGAGCTGGAACCTTTCTTTCCTGAAAACTTCCAGTGCAAAATGAGTCACTGCAAACCCTGTTTCCATCCTGGTGCAGGCACTGCAGTGTGTAAGGTCTGGGAATTCACAGCGAAAGAAGAACAATGATCCCAAATGAAACCAAGGACTTCGTACCTAGGCAGAGAAAGGGGCTTGGCAAATTCCAGGGAAATGCCTGACTGAAACCTTCATGTACCTGGTCAAAGCTAAGTGTTATTTGCACACCTGAAACGTGCAGGTACACATGAACTAAGAGGGAACAGTCTGACAATACTGTACGTGTCCTGCACATGAGGTACAATCCAGATAAGACAAAGATTTGCTTTAAAAGAGCTGCTCCCGATTATACCAGGTTTAGAGGAAGTGGATGGGGTTGGAGTGGAGCTCCATAGAATCAGAAGGAAGTTTTCAAAACATACCTTCAAACTTGGTTAAACTGCAGTGCAGAAATGTTTTGTGGACCAGTTCAAACTGGGAAGGAGGAGCCATTATCATGAATAACACCCTTTTCTCAGGTGTGTCACCTGCCAGAATCAAATTCTGGCATTGCTATGGATGCTGCAAAAGTTAATATTTTAATACTGCTCGATGCAAGGAACTCTTGAAAGGATTAAAAAGCCATTAGCCTCTCTGATTTCTGTCCAACTGCCTGCAGAGCAGGAGGAGGGAGGATAGAAATGTTAAATCCCTGAAAAATTTTAGAGATGATACTACACCAGCTAAACAAGGGATTAGCAGTGAAAAGCCACCCTTTCTTCTTGGAGAACACATTTTCTTTCTAAGCTGCTGGACACTTCAGGGGCTGGCATGTTTGGTTCTGACGTCTTGAAGAGCATTTCGGTCTTAGATCTTTTTGTTAGAATGTGACATATTAAGTATGACAATTAGCTGTTCCTCGAGTGGAGGGAGTAACATAATGTCCCTCTGGCATAGTGTTGCAACAACAAGTACTGTAACTCCAGACAAAAACTTGCAATTATTTTGTCACCACAGGTGGATTCCTACCATGGAATTTCATGTGGGACACAGCAGCTTTCATGACTACGTAAGAGCCTCCATCTGAAAATACCTTGTTCCTTTTCCAAGGAAGTTATATAAATTATTTTTTACAGTGTAAGGCTTCAAATCTGAAGGCTGCTGGATGCCCTTGTGTTTCTCCTTGGCATTCTGTATAGAGCAACACAGAAACAGGGGGTCAGCATGTTCAGTTTCTGTGTGCTGCACTGCAAATGAATTACAACTTTAAGGTTAATTGCTGATTAAGTTGAAAAAAAGGGTATTTTGCTACAGGTGGACAGGCAGTTGTGAATTTGTGATCAATGTCACACCACTAATACACTATGAAAGGAAAGAGTGGTACCAGTTTTGTCCAGTGCTACAGCATTTTTTTTTCTAATTTGTTTAAACAGAATAAGACACAGGTAATGACATTCCACATTGGAATAATAATGGCTGAAATTTAAAAAATAAAACAGTTGTTCTTGTGTACTGAAAGAGCTTAAAACCAAGACACAAATGCATTCAAACTGTGCTGTATTATTACTTTTAACTTCACGGAGAAGAAATATTTTAAGGTTCAAAAGATCTCCGCAGTGATTTTTTTTCCTCTTCTGAAGAGAAAAATACTGAGGCCTTCATAAAGTGTAAAATGATTTTAGAATATTCATGACCTTTGGAAAAGGTCAGAGACAGGAAAAATAATGCCAGCATTTTAATATGATATATATTAAGAAAGACTGGCATCCAATCAAGGAACTGTTCTGGTTCTAAAAATATTAAGTACATTCAATTATGCATGTGGAAGCTTTAGAGCTAGATCTTAATTAAAAGAATAGTTAAATTTTGCTCTTAGTCGTAAAACTGAAGCAATTGCCCCAGGCAAATCATTTCCTCTCCGTTCAATTTATTTGTTTTTGAGATGGTAGAATTCTTATTTATACAGACTTAGATGCTCCATTTTTATAACTAAATTAGTAGTCAGTGTCTAGGCTATCAACCAAGGTGTGAAATCTGTGGGTCTGGTGTGTTTCATTCCCAAAATTATTCTTTCAACCATGTTGTTGGAGCCTTTCATCCTTTTTTCTTGTCAAATTAAGGGCCTCATCAAGTTTACCAGAGCATTTGATTATACATTGAATATCATGCAGTATTATATAAACTCATCTGTATATACATGTGTGTTGGTGGAAATATACACCACCTTTGTAAAGATTTTTTTTCTTTTAAAGCTTTATGACAGGTAAACTAAGACACCATAGATGCTAAGCACAAAAAGCCATTGTGTGCAAATAGATAAGGGAACAAAAACCAGTCAAAGGGAGTTTCCTGTTGAGCTAGACCTGATTTTTAAATTTAATTTTTCCCTAAATGTCCACCTACGGATGGGCAGGAATCCAACCAATCCAAAGCACTTTCATGATGATCTGTTCCCTGGCACATGGTAACTAAAATTCAGGACATTTGTTTCATTCCTTCCAAATGACACCAACACAGAATTTCTCTAATACTTTGAGGGAAAACGATGAGCTTTTAATATTTAATGTCTACTATTTATACATCTGTTAACGTAAAAAGAGGTACAGAGAAAAGATGTTTTTACGCTCCAGTGGTTTAGTTATTATTATTAGCAGCACAATTTTAAATAATGTCTATAAATAGTTTTCTCCCCTTTTCTTCCTTTTCCTTCTGCTTGCCTTGCATGCCTTCACTTATTTTTAATTCCACAATCAGATATAACCAAATCCCTTTTCTAGCTACACCACCACCTCAGTTTAGAGAGCAACAATGAGCATGCCATCAAGTAAAATCTTCAAGAAAGCTATTCAGCTTTCTAGAAGAAGGCCAATGTATTTTGTGCATATATATAATGTATATTTATAATGCATATTGTAGTTTTGTGAAAGAGTACTGGTGTGATGTTAGTAATCTGTTGAAGTCGAACTTCTCCTCCCTGTTCGACTACATTGTGTGTAGTTTTAGTCAGAAAACCGTGCCTTTGCTGGGTATGTTGTAAGAATACACAAAATGTTTATTTTTTTTTTAGACAAAAAGTGTCATGTTTGCATGTTCGTAAGGATGCTCAATTTCTGCCTTTAGATCCGCGTTCCCTCAAAACCAGACCCCGAAAGTGAAGGATTACTTGGTTTCGAAGCGAAGCTGCCCCCACGCATCGCTGGAATACAAAAAGAAAGGGCAATCAATGCGAACGCGACGCCGCCGCCGCCATGGCGCCGTTCCCGCCACTGCCCCGCCGGGCGCGCGCGCCCCCTGCGGCCGCCCCGCCCCGCGGCGCGGCCTGGCCCCTCCCCTCAGGAGCCGAGAGAGCCCCGCATCCAGCCCCTCTTCCTGCCCCCTCCCCCGGACATCTCGCCGCTCCCGGTGAGATGCAAGTCCCCCGTAAGCCTCTTCCTTTTCCCCGGTAGCAGGCGGCGGGGCCCGAGTTCGGTGCAAAAATGCTGGGCATGTACGTGCCGGATAGGTTCGCCCTGAAGTCGTCCCGGGTGCAGGACGGGATGGGGCTCTACACGGCCCGCAGAGTGAAGAAGGTGGGTGATGGCGGGAGAATGGCCTGGCCTGGCCCGGCCCGGCCCGGCGGGGAGCGGCTGCCACGTATCACCGGGGAGCTGGGCGGCTCTCCCGCCCCTCTGCCCCGCTCCAAGTTCGCCTCAGCCGTGCTGTGCCCGCCCGGGCTCCCTCTGCTCGCGGGAGGCACCGCCCGCCCGCTCCCCCCTCTCGGTACAAGGAGTCTCTCGGGGCGCTGCCGCCTCAGGCGGAAAGGGGCGCGGGGGCCGGCGCAGGGTTTGCTCTAAGGAATTTTATTTTCCCCGTTTTGTGATCTTTTAATTAATTTATTAAAAAAAACCACAAACAAACAACCCCCCCCCAAAACAACTTGGTTTGTGTGTCTGGCACAGTTGTGAGGGCAGAGCTCTCCCGGGCGGCACCGCCTCTCTGAGGGTCCGCGCTCTGAGGGAAGGGGGGGCCGCCCGGAGTTTGCGGGCTCCTGTCACCCCTCTCACGGCTCCCCGGGCTCGACGGGACCATGGTTTAATTCCTCTTTTGGCATAATAAAGCTGGACCCCTGAACGATGTCATTCAGCTGAACCGAGTCTCGTACCCCAACCAAGTTATGCCTCTTCTTCACACTTCATGGTTGAAAGTCTCTTGATCATATGAAATTCCAGTTGAGACTGTCCAGGTGGCTTGTTAGGACATATAAAGGCATACCAAAACTATGAACCCCTTATTAGTAAACGCTTTTCTGTGTTCTGTACATTTCCCTTTCCATTTTTGTCCTCATTTTGGCTCTAATTTTTTCCTAATTTTTCAGTGGTATTATCAACAGGGCTTAGACACGATGGGGTGGAGGTCTCACATTTTTAAGGTGTCTCTGAATGTTAAGGGTGGGGCTGGAAGGGGAACAGTTTTACATAGTTTGGTTTAATTCTTTAAAACGTTTCTACTGAAGTGTGATTTGAAAATTTTGTGTGTTCACACAGCAAGGAAGGTTGTACGCTATTAGCATTTGTTAATCCTCAGACGCTGAGTGAGCTCTGGAGTAAAACTCCAGCATGGGAATGGGAATCAGCATGCCCAGTTCAGAGCTGTGGGGCTCTGAGCTTTTGTCCTTCACACTGATGACAATTGAACCGTTAGAGCTGCATGCTGGGACAAATGTTTTCCTGCCTGAATTATTCCACCTTATTTATGAACTTCCTACAGGCAAACAAAGGGTGTGAGATCAGAGCTGTGCAAGCACCTAGAAAAAGTGTTGCAAGTGCAGTGTGTACTTGGTGTGGACTGCAGAAGGTAAAGGCAGAGGCGGTTGTGTAGGACCTGTTCGTATTAGGAGTGTCTGGTGACAGTGTTTGTTACAGACCTGTCCTTTGGCAGTGAGTCCCCTGTGCTGGTAGCACAGACAGCTGTGGTGTGCAAAGCCCTGGTCAGAAAAACAGAGGAACCAACTCTTGAGTTGCTCTGTGGTTTATTAAAACATACTCCTAAAATTTGCTGGGGACCTAAGTACCATGTTCTCTGTTGGGAGAAGGGTGGGTGTGTAAATGACACAGGTGGTACATCAGACACAGACAGACTCTGTGTTACTCTTCCAGGGAAAGAAAATTCACACCTGAAGTTCCCTTAGCTTGTTCCCCTGTCTAGTAATGGGGCAGAAGTACCACACTTCTGGGCTGTGATAAAGAGTAGCTTATAGCTGTTAAATTGATTCCATGGAGTTTTGGGATTGGGAGGAGGTGTTGAATGTGACACTTTATTGTGAAGTAAGACCTAAGATGCTGGGTAGGAAATACTGCACTGTTTTCTCTCTGTTGCCATCACACAATTGCAGTTGTCTAAACTGAAAGTAAAAGAAAAAAACCTGGATGATCTTTTAATCAGAAATTGCAGTACCAGCATTCCAAGTGTTGTGGAGGCCTCTGGAAATTCTGCTATTAGCAAAGTTTTGGTAATAATACATTCTGAACTTCTGCTGCCTGCCATCTGCTTGTGCACCTTCAGGCATGTGGGGCTTTCAAGATTTTGTCTGTAATCATAAAACTTGGAAATTTTTCTTTTGTTACCTTAACAAAGCTGTGATTCCCATGTACCTTCTGTTTTCCATGAGCTGGCCTCAGGCTGCAGAGCACCCGCATCATGAGGCTCTCGGTATAATCATCAGAGAGCCATTGCATTTCTCAGAGTTTTGCTGCAACTGTAAGATTAATCACTGCTGCTTTTTTGGAGGCAACTGTTGAAAATAGCTTTTTCAGCATTGGAAAAATGTGTTTTTATGTACTGAATAATTTCTCTGCCTTCAGAGTGTGTTGTGTGCCTCACTTGTAATGATCAGAGGGGAAGTTGAGGTTTTGAGTATGCTTTTGTTTAAAGTATGTTGGCATATAAAAACATGTTTATTAACCAGAAATAATGTGTGTGTATATATATATATGAAGAAAACGGTCTGAAAGGCTAAATAAATAATTGCACTTATCCCAATGGACCAAGACATCAGGTTTTGGTTCCACCCCCAAATTTGAGAAGCCATAAAAAGTGCTTACTCTGTGTTTAGAAAAAATGTTTACTCTGTGCTCAGAGGTGAACATGTTGCTTTTGCCATTGTTCTGAGCTTCCAGAAGGTCTTGAATACTTGAATATTGCAGTAGGGTTTTTCTGGTTTGGAGTACTGAGATGGGAATGGTGTGTGGTGTTTCTTGTTCTGAGCTGTTCCTGTGCTTCATCCCAGCGGTTCTGTGGGCTTCAGTGAAATTAACACTGTACACGCTGTACACATACAGCTGTATTTACCTATTTCCACCTTCTTTGCTGATGAGGTAAGAGAAGGAGTGTCTTGGGTTATGGAACCAAAAATGTGTATTCTATTTCATCTGCTGAAAGCAGTTGGGGAAATGTTCTTCTTTATCTCTTGTAACTCTGGGAGGAGGGGGGCGGGTGCCTTTTGATAATGGGCCAACTGTTAAAACCAGTTAGGGCATTGTTCCTTATCTCTTTCACTGCCCGTCCTCCCTCCAGAGGAATATTTTCTGCTAATGGACCATTAAGACACCCCTAAAAGCACACATCCGCAAAGTAGAACATCCACATTCCATCATCCTATTGTGAGATGCTCTACCCAGTGGGGGGAGCCAACCATTCCTACCTGGATAAAAACTGAGACATAAGAACAGAAGGTATCTGGCTTCACCCAATTCCTGGAGGAAGACTGGACCCTTCTCGCCATCACTGGACCTCTTTCTACAGGATCATCTCCACTCCAACAGAACCACATCTGCCACTCCAGGAGGACTCACTTTCGGACTGCTTCCAACACCCTGACCAACAGGGTGTCAGGTTGTAGCTCTGACTCTGTCAGGGTTCTCCAAAATTGTTGTTTATTTGTTTGCTTGTTTGGTTGGGTGGTTTTGTTTTCTACTACATTTGTATTGTTAATATTCCTAGTAAATAACTGTTATTCCTATTCCCAAATCTTTGCCTGAAAGCCCTTAACTGCAAAATTGTAATTTGGCAGGGGTGAGGGGTTTACATTCTCCATTCTAAGGGAAACTCCAGTTTTCCCTGGCAGATAACTGTCTTCCCAAACCAAGACAAGGAGGAAGTTTCAGCCTGAGTATTAAATCCCAGGATTTGAAAAACTGGCAGGGGAGGAACTCTGACATTATTTATTGGCAAAACAATGAAGGATGTTATGGAAATCAGTGAGAAGTAAGGTAATGAAGCTCCAGGGTGCCAGTTTTTACTGTCACTGCCCCTATCTGGCTCCTTTGTTGCTCTGGGCTCCAGTTGCTGACTTCTGCTATTCTTGTGTTTTTACCTTCTGCTTTGCTGTTCCTTGTAGTGAAATGTTCTTTGTGTGCATTTAAAAATTTGTCCTCCCTCCCTCAGTTCTGTTGCCTCATTCCGCAATGCCAGTTTTGTTTTCCTTTGTTTATTACCGCTTCAGGTTTAATTTTAAATACAGATTGTTTGTTTATTATTAAAAAAATTGATTTCCTGTTTCCAATAGGAACAGTCCTAGACGTTTTCCATTTCACTTTTTTCTCTTTACCTGTAGGCAATCAGTAAAAACTAAGCAAGAAATAAAGGACGTAGCAGGCTATTGTTGGGAATATGGAATGTGCCTGGAGGAAGGGATATGTGGACAAGATCAATACTTTTTTAACCAAAATACTGTTGTTTTTAAAAGAAACACCAAGGTTGCTTTTCAATATACACTTAAAATTGATAAAACTTGAAAGTATAAGTACTTTTGGATCTGAATGCTTCCTGAAGGAACACAGCATCCTATATTCCAAGTTTTAGGGCCTGTCCCTACAAATAGGGACAAGGCAGTGTGTGTGGGGGTAAGTTGGACCTGTGGTAGAAAAAAGTCCTATTTATTTATTTTGCCCCACTGCTCCTGTGGCGTCTGTGCAGGAAAAAACCCTGATGCCAAGTGTTTTGGAAGAACATATCAATGAATGCCTTCACAGCAGGTGTTACAACTAGCAGGTGGTAGAACATTTTAATTTTGTTTATGAAGGCTCAAATTAATTCATAAGCACGTGCATGCTCCCTTAGATTTTTAAACAAACCTCTCTATGATCAAGCCCTCAGTTGTTCAGTCTTTTGATTTCTGGCACTTCAAAAAGTGGCGTTGCAAATAACCACACAAATAAATCTAATGTAAACATAGTGCTTGCCAAGTTCTTTGTTTTAGTTGGATGCCTGTTGCAAGGTGCTTCCTGAAAATTTTATAAGAAATGTAAGAAATTTGCCTTGTAAATTTCAGCCTTATTTAAGATAAAGAAAAATCCTGCTTCCCAAAGGAGAAATAAGCATGCAGAGGGAAAGTATGGTTTTATGAGATTCTTCAAAGTATGAGAAGAATGGGAATGAGCTTGAAAGTTGAACCCTCAAGGATGTGCACCTTCTTGGCATATAGTAGGACAATAAAGGAAAATTATCCTTTTCTGTTTGAAGCTAAAAATGACTCCTCTGCTGGAGTTTGGTGATTCACTAGCCTTTTTCTTTTTTCCCCCTACTGATTCTTTTTCTTTTATAATTATTCCTTAGGGTGAAAAGTTTGGCCCCTTTGCAGGGGAGAAGCGAATGCCGCAGGAGCTGGATGAGAACACAGACTGCAGGCTGATGTGGGAAGTGAGTAAAGTGACATCATCACACCTTGCAAAAAGTGTCATCAGAATTAAGTTTTACTGTAACAAATCCTTTCTATTTTGTTTCATGGCTTAATGATCCTGTAGTGAGATTTAGTACTTTTAAATTATGCTGCCTGGGTGGAGGAGGATTGACTTCTTTAAATCTAAAGAAAAAGCAAATGATGGTTTCTGATCAATGAAGTGTGAAAAAACATCAAGTCAAGCCAAATACGAATATATTAACAATGTGAAAAAGCATTAAAACATGAAAATAATTAGAAAAATTAAAATAATTTGAATTGGGAAGCCGATTGTAAATTACAGGGATACTGATTTATGCTGATGAACAGGTAGCAGCTTATGGCTTCCTTCTGCTCTAATATTAATTTCCTGGTGTGACACTTCTGTTTGGGTCTGGCAAATTATGTAAGCAAAGTTTTAACATTTTAGCAGTTTTTAATGCAATGAGTAGGTATGAAGTCTTTAGCAAAATAGAAGCCTGGTGCTGTGGGCAGCATTTTGTTTTCCTGTATGCATTAGGCAGGAACAGCACTTTATACACTCGTTCTTGTAATTAGATACATAACCCATCCTACCTACTGTTATACCTGTGTGTGCCTGAAGTAAAAACTGAGTTTAGCAGTTGAGGAGATTACACTGACTTGAAAACACTGGATATAACAACTTTTCTAACTTGTTAAAAATGCCTTCTTTCTGGTGCCTCTGTTCTGTCTTTGTAGTCTTTATTTGCTGCTGTAGTTCTTTGAGCAGAATTTCTTTTTTTCCTTTTTCTTTTATCTTTTATATTTTTTCTTTTTTTTTTCTCCTTTTTTTTCTTTTTTTCCTTTTTTTTTCTTTTTTTCTTTTTTTTTTCCTCAGCCAAGCAGTTTCTATTGAATGCACATTTAGTTCTCTTTTACACGGAGGAGAGGACTAATTTCTTACTTTTTTACCTTTCTGTGGTTAGAGGTGGAAGAAGGACTGTTACTGCACTGTATAAAAAAAGCTTATGTTTGACATCTGGCTTTATGTACAATCAGTGCATTTACCACAAAATACATGTTCGTTTGAAAAATCTCTGGCATTAACATCACTGAGCAGCTTATGGAGAGAGCAGAGTATTGATGCAGCCTTAGCAGAGCTATAAATAGATTCTATACACTAGAATGATGACTGAGAGTGTGTTAAAAGCCCATCTCTTTTTACCCAAACTAAGTATAAATATCGTGAGTGGTGAAATATTCCTAGGTGAGTGCTAACTCCAGCCTGTGAAGCCCTGTTTTCTCCCTTTCTCTTTTTTTTTTTTTTTTTGTCTGTTTTAATGTAGGGGTGTGCCCCAAATGCCCTTTCCCAGAGAAGAGGTGTGAACAGTTTGTTCCCCTTTCCCTTTTGAGTTACATACTCAGAGCAACCAATTTCATCCTCTTGGTTCCCAACTGAAAACAGAGCAATACAATGTGCTTTTATTACAGATGTTTGCTGGGTATAGTATGTGTTAATATGCCCTGGCTCACTTGGCTCTTTCTGATGTTTCTGCAGGTTGTTTTAGATCAGTAAAATGCTTGTGCTAGAACAAGGTTTTCAGAAAAGACAGTGGATGGATTACAGCAATGAGAAGGCCTTTAGGTTTGTTGGAAAACTTTATGATTTTCCAGATTCCTCACTGCTCATACTTAAACGAGTTTTATCTGTTTCTGCACGACAGAAAAGGAAAATACATGTATTTATTGGTGACACTAATGTGACCCCGTTGACAGCAAATCAGAAAATGAGGTTTTTATGATCTGTTTTAAAATCATTTCATAATATCTTACTGTAACCTAGTTTTGAGAGCCTTGAAAAGATTCCTGCATACCAAATTTTATGACTTCCTGGAGGTTTTAACCCAAGTTGTTCATGTTTACTGAAGTTCATCTGAACATGAGCTTTATAATATAATTTAAATCATGCTGGGGGTAGTCTGAAGTTGAAAATTGAGACCAGGAATGCAGAAAGTAAGACTTGAGCAGACCAAGTAGATGGTTGTTCCAGAGCCTGTGGGAGGCACGCACAGAAACTGGCCAAGTTTGTGTGTAGTCAGCTGTACCAAAGATATTAAAAATAATTAATTTGAAGGCTGTTGGAGGGAGGCACACTAAAGCCTGACTTCACAATCTGATGGCAGTCAAAAAAAATATGTTTACAGAGAGAACACCTTCAGAAAGAAGGCTCAGCAGTAGAGGCTTTTTGTGAATCAAGGGAAAAAGTGGGCATTAGTGTCACATTTCTTTCTTTGGCATGTGATGCCTGGGATCCAGGCTTCAATTTTATGGAATATTTTTCTGTGAGGAAGTTTGCCACATGCATTTCTAGTTGTGCAGAGTAGTGCTCTGTGATGTGGTCTGTTTTGATCAAGCCATTCCTTTTTCTCTGAGACCAGCATTGTGAGTTGGCATCTTTAAAGCATCATGTTGAGACTGAATTGCACACATTATGTTTTTATGTTATTCTGAAGATGTTAGAGTTTCTCTTTAAATGAAATATAGCAGAATGCTATTACTCTGCCTGTAACGTGCACAGTTGTGAAGAAATCAAAGGTTTATACTTGCTTGTTCAACAGATTCCAGGGAAGTGGAAGATCCAGCAGGTGGGAAGCATCCTTGATCTTGCTGTTATCTTTGTAAAGAGCTACAGGCTGAAATGTTTTATTTATGAGTGGTGTGAAAGGAAAACAAAACAAACAAACCTGTGGTAACCATTTAAGAGTGATAATAAAGTGTTAAGAGTGATAATAAAAAGCCAAGAAAATGTCCGAATGGCTTCGTGCTTTCTCTTTCTTTCTGTTAAAAAAACACCTCTGTGTATCCCCCAGGTCTCTGAGTATTGTGCTGGTGAAGGACACAGCTTGTTGCTGGTCATGAATTGAGAGTTCTGTTCTTACTCTTAGCATCCCACTAACACCTTGGTTAAATACTTCTTTGTGTGTATTAGTAAACTTGGCATAGCACCTTTGAAATGTGTGTATTTGCTGGAGAAACAAGGGCTTAAAGGCAAGCAGGAAATAATCTTTAGGTGTTAAAAGTCCACAGACATTTTTGCTCTGGAGGCTCAGACATGCCTTTGTGGAGGGAAGATACCAGTTCATTTATGTATGTTAACTTCCTTTTCTTCATTATCCTTAACCAAGAAAGGGGAATTCATTTTACTCCTATTGGGCTGTGGCAGGCGTATGTGGCAGGCAACTTCTGGCGATGATTTTGGCGAATGTTGAAACAGGGAGGGCTGGAAAGATTTTGTCCTTCTTCAAATACTCTGACATACCATGAAGAAATGTTGGTCAGGGTTGGATGGATCATAATACACCGTGTAATGCTGAATGTTACATATTTCAGATTGGGTTTCTGTCTATCTGCCAGGATCATGTTTTCTTCATTTTTACATTAAAACCAAAGAGATCAGAAATCAGTCTTTCAATGGAGGCCAATATTTGTGTTTATTTATATAAGAAAATGAAATGAACTTACATTTCTGCTGCTTAACTCTCATCACTTTTGCTGTAACAGTTGTTTTCAGTTAAATAAGCCTGCCTGAAAACTAGTGAAGGCAACGGAAAATCTGCTATTGGCTGCAGCCAGCTTCAGATCAGAGCTGTGGTGTTCAGGATTGTGGTATAAGAAGTCAGGCATGTTAAGCTTGGTGTGTTTTGGTGGCTTCTATTTTTTTTTTTTCTTCTTTCTTTGATACCTTGCCTATGAAATGTGCTTCTGGCATAGTAAGGCTCTTACATACAAGACATTCAGTCAAATTATGTCCATAGATCCATGATAAAATATGTCTTAAATAGATGAATTCTGTGTTTGCTGTCAAGGTGAATATAATATTATAAATCTAATTCTGAACAATATAGCATTTATTTTTTCTGTATGAAGACTACCTTCCCAGTCATTGTTCCTCAAATTCTGTTTACATTGGAAACTGTTTGCTTTTAAATGTTTTTGGGTGTATCTTTGCTTAATTTTCAGAAATGCATTTGTTTTTCTCATTTCTTAAATGATCTGGGCTTTTACGCAAATCAGAAATTGGTGCACTATCTCAGCTGCAAGTCTATGTCCCAGAATTTCAATTTTGGTAAATTATTCTCAATTGGGATAGATAGGTATCCAGAGTAGTTATTAATGTTATAATCAACTTTGTTAGAACTTGTTTTAGTCAGCATTTTCTGTGTTAAATGTATGACTTTGTATTAATTTTAGTGACTTTTGGAGCAGGCCCATTGATGATCTTTTGATTTTGGTGGTGAGAAGGATCTACTCCTGAAAGTAGCTGAGAGTGTTAACCTCCCATCTTCAGTTATGGGATATGTTTAAGATGTTGGAAAGCATGTGTTGCTAGGCTGAGGTGTTTGTATTCCAGTCTGAACTTACTGTAGAAGATCCCACACAGTTTGCTTAGGGAGATGTGCATATCATTCCGGAGAAAGGGGAGTTTAACCCCGCTCCTGAAAGCTCCACAGAATGTTTGCAGGAGTCTGGGAGTGAGCTTCTTTTTGTCCCTGGCAGGGTCAGGTAATGTCTTGCATCAGAAGGAGCTTCATTAGCATGGGAAACTTGCTGTATGTTTTGGCTGAAGGAAAATGTCACATGCTGTCTCTGTCCCAGCCTTCTTACTGACTAAGCAAATCAGCAGTTGCTGCCTCAGGCTTCTTTTGCTGAAGTTATTTTATTTTAATGCTTTCTCCAGCATTAATATAGGAGTTTTTACTCTGCAGTAAACTCTGTGATGGTCTGAACTCAGGATGCAGAAGTATTGCATCTAGCTGTTTTATGCTACAACAATAAAGATCATCTTTTCAGCTAATCAAAAAAGAAGCAATGCAGAAACCAGTACTTTTCTCTACATGATTGCTTGATGAACATAGATTTTTTGATTTAGAAGTGTTTTAGGAAATGGTTTCCAGAAAGCAGGCAGTGAGTTTGCTGCCTTCACCAAAAGTAGCCATCTGCTTACTTGCAATGAAGTTTTGTTCTTCTCTCTCCAGGTGTGCATGGTATGGCATTTGCAATACACTTGTGAGGATTTTGAAGTAGCATAAGTGACAAATATGGATGTATTTTGAAAATGTGAGGATAATTTCATTGCAGCATAAAAGGCTGCCAGATGGTGTAGTGCCTCTTGCTGCTGGGTATTGCCACAGCTTAGGCGTTATTTAGGCCTGTGTAGGATTTCATATGGGGAGCTTATACGTTGACCAGGGACACATCTTTTCCCGAACTCTTGTGTTCCTAAACTCTTCTGGTGCTTATTAATGTGGCATCATTCAAATTGTCCTGATTGGTTTTGAGGTGGAACCACACCCTGGGTGGTGACAGTGAATGTCACGTGTTTCGTCTTATATTGAAGGCATTTGACTGAGTTCCTTCAGTGACACCTTTTGTGTTGATTCTCAAGTAGGTAATTCTTGGGTACCTCAGTTTGAGGTATATAATGTGACTATGTGTATGCATTTTAGGTGTTGGTTTTAAGTGCTATGTTTGGGATCCGCTGCCATGAGTTCGTTTAGGAAACTCCCTACTCATGCAACCAGAAAAGGATGGGTTTATGTCACCAGTCTAGTCCATGCTAAGGGCAGTGTTTTTGCACTTTTTCTTGACTTTTCATGCTGACATGTGTATATTCAATGCAGCATTATTTCTTTATGAGGTGAAAAAAGCAGCAGAAAATACAGAATTGTTTTTAAGGGATTTATCATATTCCTTTATCAATAGTTTCCTTATGTGTTAAAGCTCTGGTTTGTGTTTGGCATCTCTATGGATTGGCAGAGATTCTGAAAGCGTAACTGAGATAACTATGTATCACCGAAGCAAATATAAATTATTCTTCTAGAATTTAAGGATCAAGCAAATAAAGAAAAATAGATGAAAAGTTAGCTAGTGTAATGTATAGTTTTTATAATAGGACCTGGATTGCTTCTTATTCCCACTCAAGATCTGAGGGAAGCCTTCATAAGATCTATGTGGTGGGCTCCTGTAACTTGTGCTTTGGCAGCTAAAGCACAAAGCCGCTGTAGAACTGGGTGATTATTACAGTATCACAGAATGGTTTGGGTTGGAAAGCACCTTAAAGACCATCCAGTTCCAGCCCCCCTGCCAGGGACAGAGATGCCACTCATTAGATCAGGTTGCTCAGGGCCCCATCCCATCGGGCCTTGAACACTCCCAGGAATAGGACATCCACAACCTCTGTGGGAAACCATTAGTGCTTAGTGTCAGATAATATTGTTTCCAATGTATTTCAATGTGTAGATTTGACACTTTTCACTGTGGTTAATCCATGTGTTGGAAAATAAGGGCTTTTAAAGTTTGAATGTTGGCACCTTTTCAGGATGTGTCCTTTTTCCTTCAGAAGAGCAGTAATGGAATTTGAAGATCCTTATTTGTTTGTAGAGCTACAGTAATTCTTTTTTTCTCAATCTGAGAACAACGTGCTGTCACCAGCTATTATTGTAATGGAATACAGTTTTTGTCTTTTTTAATAATACCCTAAACGTTTAGGTAATTGAAACAGTCATACTGAAGAAATATGGTATTTCATTCTATTAGAAATAAATATAGCAAGAATGTGAGCAATTTATATACAAAGCCACAAAGACAATCTAATTTTGATCATACACAGCCAAATTCCCTAGCTTTTAGGAAATACCTGTCCTGGATACTACTTGTTGACAGATGGAAAATAAAATCCATTCATTATATAAATAAATTACATGGAATAATAGTGTGGCTGTGTGACCTTTTTGCATGGCTCTCTGTTGTCTGGATCAGTGGAGATTCAAGTGATCTATTACTTAAAATGAAGCAAACAGGGATTTTTGGCAGTGACAGATGTATTTTTACAGCAGTATGTCTTTATGCTTTGGGGAAGAAGAATGACTTAGTTAATATTCAGTTTTATTTCTATTGTCTTCCTTTTTTCAATGTAAGCTGGAATTCTGCCAAAATTGTAGAAATAATGATGAACTTTGTGGATTTGTAATGGTAGCCAAAAGGTCTAGATATGGAGATGGATGTATCTTGTGTGCACAGTTCTTTTTTTAAAGTGTTTTTTTTCACTGAGTAGACAAAAACTGGACATATTTGGTATTTTAATTTTGCTTGGGGTTTTTTTCTGAATGTTTCAGGTTCGTGGGAGCAAAGGCGAAGTCCTTTATATCCTGGATGCCAGCAATCCACGCCATTCGAACTGGCTGCGGTTTGTCCATGAGGCTCCATCCCAGGAACAGAAGAACCTGGCAGCCATCCAGGTAGATTTGGTGGATTCCTACCTTTTGCTTCCTTTTACTGACTTACTAATTTGATCTCCTCTTTGGCCTTCACTACTTGTAATAAAATTGCAAGATCTGAGAAGAGTAGCGAACTGCTTTTCTTTTTCTGCCTTTCTTTTTAGAAGAGAACTCTTGTGCTTAAGGTAATACCACAAATAACAGTGGTAGGATGAAAGACCGGAAAAGTCCTTGGAATCTGATGCTATTTGAAAGGTTAAAGGACTAATTATTTAGAGACGCTGACAACAGCGACCTCGCTCTCAGCATGGCGACAGGTCACTCCTCCAGCAAGGCAGGGGATAACAAGGTCCCGGTTCAGTGGCTGCTCCCAGGAGCAGAGGCTCACCCCACACCAGAAGAAACACGACCAAGCTGGGCTTCTGTAGCAGGAGTGTAGCAGAGATGCTTCTTTTCCCCAAGCAAGCATCTACACAGCTCTCCTCCGAAGGCTCAGAGCTCAGATCGAGTGCGAGAGTTTCCCCTCCCTGTCTGAAGCCTTCAGCCATCAGTGCCTCTTATCAACACAATGGGAAAAAATTCCACTGGTAACAAGTAAAGAAAAAAACTCTAAAACCTCAACCCCCAACAATGTGTTTCATGCCAAATTTGGGTATGGGCTTAGGTGTGTGTAAAGCAGAATCATGCATTCACATTAGTGTTCAATAAAATTAATAATATCATATAATATATGTAATAAATTTTAGAGAGCAAATTTCATCGAAAGCAATTTATTTGTCAGAGAAATTTTTGGATAGCGAAATCATCAAAGCCCACAATCAAGGAAGCAGTGCCAGCACTGGATGAAACCGCGAGTACAGCCTCTGTCGCACTGTACCCATGGGTTTTCACGAAGGACTGAGCCCATTCCAGCCGGTTTTATACATTTTCTGGCTGGCCTTGCATGAGTCCAAGATTCTGTAAGTTCTTTTGTCCCTCGGTGACTTCGTTTTGGTGGATGTTGAAATTTCTGAAGGCAGGGTCTGCTGTCTGAAAGGATTTCCTGGGTGGAGAAGGCTCCTGAGTGATCCGAATGGCCTTGATATCATCTCAGAGCCATCAAGCCTCATCAGGTGTTGAGTGTCCTCATCCTGGCCGTCCTCCACCTTCTATTGGTATTGTAATTTCTTTGTTCTCTCCTCTGGAGACAGGGAGAGCTCTTGCAGAAATTTCCAAACCCTCTGCTCTGCTTTGAGAGGCTTTTTGGCTTTCTCGGAAGAACCCATTTTCATTTCTACTTACTATAACGACAATATTATGAAAACATGAATTACCATTTATCACAATATACATGAAATATTACATAATTAATTATGAAAGTGTGACAGGTTTGAAAGGAAACATGATGCTGAAAATATTTAAGTAGAAAACAGAAAATTGAACAATCTAATTATGTGATAGGATGATCACATAGTGCCTGAGGATAAATTAATAAAAAAAGATAATTTTCTTGTCTTTGCTGTTGATCTGAATTTATGAAGCTTATTTTTTCATTTTTATAGTTGTCATTTGCAGCACTCTGGGGTAATGAGTTCCACTTCTTTAATTATGTTGAAATATGCTTCTGTTTTTCTTATAGACACTCCTTAATTTCACTTGATTTTCTCGTTCTGGTATAACAGTGAATAGTTACTTTATTTTTCTATGCCATCTTTGATTTTATGGAATTGTTATATACTTTCACTCTTATTTGACAGCTCTTCTCTCAAGCTAAAGAGTCTTAGTCTGTTTAATTGCTCATTTTTGGAAGCATTCTGTGACTATACAGGATACAGCAGAGACGGGATACCTTTCCAGTTCCAGCTGTTGTTCTTTTGGAGATTACTAAAGAAAGTAGCTATCTGCCCGTTTTTTAACAGCTCAGTTTCACAGTAAATTAATTTCCACTCCTACATAAGTAAGAATTACATGACTGTGAATTTTTTTTCTCAAAATGTATGCTTGACAAAATGTTGTTTCAGGCTAACTTAAGTTATTTGCTGATGTAATCCAAATTGGCAAGCAGTCAGGAAAAGGGGAATTATTTATCAGCATTTCCTAAAATTACTGTTCTGATTTTTCATCATGAGATGACTTTTTTCCCCAAGGACTAGCCTGCATGTCCCTGACAAAAGAATTATAGTTTATTTTGAGGTCAGACATTTTTTTTTTCTGTGCCAGGAAAACAAAATTTAATTTCTGATGAAATTTGTTGTCGTATGGTAGCAGATATGAAAGGCTCTCATACAGGAGGTGTGATTAGCACCTCATCAGTGCACAGTCTTTGTTAGCAAATGCATAGTAAGGTTCACAAGAGAGAGCAGTGTGAGCAATTAATGTTTGTTATTATCTTTCCAGTAAATGACCTGAACTTTTAAATAGAAGTTTTAATGGAATATCCAGTGCATACCTGTGGGTTTCTTTATAAGGAAAATGATAGAAACAAATAAAAATCTGCTAAATTATCTCATAGGGTTTTTTAGGACCTTAAAGCCTATCCTAATAAAGAATACTCAGATGGAAAAATGTTCTAGCCTTCACTGGCAGCTATTACTAAAACCTGCAGTATGGAGAAATGTCATAATTGCTGTAATAGTTTAGCCTTGTGTTCTGTTCAGTCTCACATTTGTGTCTCAGAGGTTTTCTGCCTCTGAATAGATCAGAATAGATCAGGAGAGAGAGCTGAGGCTTCTGGATTTTGTTTGTATGTGGTTCAGGTGCTGTATTTTAGATGAGGTATAATCTGAATTCTGGGCTGGGAAGGTGGGGGGGTGTGAAATCATCTCCACACATTTCCTGAACTGCAGTTTCTGGCCTCAGACATTGCCTATATTGGTTTTACCTCTGCCAAACTTGACATCCTGGAGCTGCAGGGAAAGACTGTGAAAGGCAGTGTGCTTGTTTGGAGAGGTAGCCAGGGAGAACTGGCAGAACAGGTAGGCTGAAGAGCTGATTTGCTGGCAGGGAATTATATACAGAGGGAGGTCAAGTAACACTCTGGACACAGAGACAAAGTGGGTAAGGATTAGCAAGGCTGGGTTGGAGCCAGCTGCTCAGGCTCTGAAGGATGGAAAAGCCCTATACTCCCTCAGGTAACACAAGACTCTGCTGCTTCCTCCTCCTGTGTTTCAAACTTTCAGGAGTGATGACATAAGTGTTTCATGCCTTTGGATGAAAGTGTGATGGGCTGTCAGTGATCTTGTGTTCCCTCTTACAAAGTAGATATGAAGGAGTGTAACTATATGGAAAAGCTAAGAGTCTGCGTGGAAGAGGTACCTGTAGTGGACCAAGATGGAGATATCAAGGGCTGTTGGAACTGCAAATCTGTATTTGCTGAGCAGGTCTGTGTGGCTTATAGTGTAAAAAATGACAGTGAAGGCAGAGGTGAGAAAAAAATAATTAAACACTAAACCAGGAATAACATGAAGGGAGGTTGTTGTGCCATCATGGTGAGCAAGCACTTGGAGTTTTCTCCCAAGGACCATTGTGGTCTGCTGCAGTTGAGTGTTAGGAAAACAGCCACCATGGTCTAAGCACTTGGGCAGGTGGAATGGCTGCAGATGTGTTCTTAGAAACAGGAGGATAAAAGACGGTATACTTTGTCTGCATGCAGTAGATTAATGTGATTCAGGCAGGTGCTGCTCATGGAGGGAGACCTGTAATTTCTTTTGTGGTTTCTGGAGAGCTTCCTTGCTTTCACTCAAAATGCTGCCTTGAGGAGCCACTACAGCAAGTGGGACTATCTTGATTAATTAGTGCTCTGAATATCTGGCTATTAGCATTTGTTTGGATGGAAAAGCCAAACAAATTAATTTTGGAGGAGAAATGAGTTTAGATTGGGCTGTACCTAAGGGAATTTCTTTCCAATGCAAAGGTAACCTAGAGCACTCAAACATTGACAGCTCATAGTACCTGGGGCTATTTTTGCCTGGGATATATGACTTTTTCTCTTTTGTTTTCTTTTAATTTTCAAATTTTAAAAATCCTTAATTTTTAAATTCTTTTCAATATTATTTTTGGTAGTCCAGTAATAGAGATGTGCTTCCCTTCATGAGGTTGTCTCACTTTTAGAATAAGGTTGTATTAAACAGTGATGTAGTGGAGATTTACCCCAATGGTCTGTGTGTAGACTGAGCGTAAAAAAACCTTTTACTTTTCCTCATGTCAAGTGGATTTGTTTTGACTTTAGACTGTACTAAATTAAAGGTTTCTGCAACTTGACAGAGACATATGAAACCCAGCAACTTGTAGATGCGTATGGAGGTTAGGTTGATGTGCTGATAGATACTGGACTGCAGAATATATCTCAAGAAAAAAAAATCATAATTTTTGGTTTTCCGATGCTGCTCTTGAGATAAGGGCAGAGAAGTGGTGCATCCTTGAAAGTAGTAGCTCTATCAAGTCTACTGAATTAAGTAGGTTTCACTCCTGTGTGACAGTATCTTGTGTAAAATATAACAGACCTTCTGCAGCTCAAGGAATACTGCATCCCTCTTGACAGTTTAAATTAATCTTAGTGTACTACAAAAATTAAAAATCATTATCTTGTCCCTACTCAAGGAAACTTGTTACAAAATATATTGCTAGATGCAGGGCAAAGAAGCTTCAGTTAACTTTTCTGGGTGTTAATCAGATAAGCTTTAAGATTTAGGATAGAACTAGGGAGTCTTTGTTGCATAAAAATGAGTCTCCTTCAGTGCTTTGGTCAGTACCTAAAGCAGTTGGTTCATATATAGGAAGCAAAAAGTTATTTTTTACAGAGTATCAGTTTAGGGGACAGATGTGCAGATTCCTCCCCACATCCCATAGTGCTAGCCTTGGTAACTTTAATCAGTTATTGTCAAAGCCCAAAGTTGTTAGCTTATGTAGCTATTTGGAAGCTTGTCCAGGCATTATCAAGAAGCTTTTGGAGTTTATTGTTATGTAGTTTGTGCTGTTGTGCAGAATGGGGGCTGGATGCTTTGTGGATCTACACTGAACCCAGTACAGGGTTTAAAGTTCACTTTCCAGATGTGCCTGCCAATTTGATAGGGAAGATAACTGACTGGGGTGAAAGCCTGTTGGAGAAGGCTGGGAATCTTAAAGAGAGAGAGAGAAAGAGAAAATAACATGATGCAAACATGCTGCTGAAAGCTGTGTTAGAATTCCTGCAGTCAGCTGGGGAGAGAGATAAAGCTGTGTTGGTTGTCTAAATTTTGCTGTTTTTCTGATCCTCGAATATTGCATTTTCAAACCCTGAAGTTCTTTCAAACACCCAGTCTAGTAGGTGTGGCAGGAGAGGACTTCAATGCCACCTCCACCTTGGTCTAAGCTGCAGGGAATAGTGGAAAAGCCTCACAGGTCAGGCAGGGGAATATTCCCAAAATAGCAGAATACAAATGCACCCTATCCATGCAGTCACACTGGGAAAGAAGTCTTAGCAAGGCTGTTGTAGCATTGTGTTCCCTGAGGAATGGAGCCAACCCTTCCATGGTTGAGGAATCTTCATATCTGCTTTCTAAGAGGAAACATGGGACACTGACAGCCCATCACACTTTCGTCCAAACCCTAATATTAGTTCAGGGTCTCATACTTGTCTAGATTTTCGTTCTTCTGACATAATTATTTATTGCCTCTATTTCCTGTTTTTAACAGGAAGGGGAAAATATTTTCTACCTGGCTGTGGAAGATATTGAAACAGACACAGAACTTCTGATTGGGTACTTGGACAGTGACATGGAAGAAGAGGAGGAGGAGGAGGAAGTAACTGTTATCCATGAAGATGAAGACAATGGCAGCAATGAAGAAGTGCAATCAGCCGGTGAAAAAATTGCACGTGAGCAATATGTAAAATATAGGGTAACTTTAGAGCTTAAAAGTGGTAATGAAGAAAGAGAACACTAACCGTATAGGACAGGGGAATTGGAAGTTCCCTGGGGTCTAATCTGAGTTCTTGCATTATTTTTATCTCTTTATTTGAGTTTGAGTTGAGCTTCTTTGCCTTGTAAGGGGCAGCCAGTCTTGTAAATTACTGAGTGAATGAGTGAGCCTGGATTTCTTAAGTAGTAACCATTAATTTTGAACTAAAGACAGAGTTTGTTCCACGTGAACACTGAGCTTTTGCTCTAAGCGGGGTAGTTTACTTCTTACTTAGATGGGAGAGAAATAAACATTCCCTTAAAGCTATTCAGCCAATCCTAAGGTAAGATGTCTGGGAAAAGGAAGGTGAGCTGAGCTGTCTGGGGAATTCTCAGCATCTTTATCAAAGATAAAGATGAATTTATGAACGACTAATTGCATTGAGGTTCTGAGTTGAGTGACTAATTTGGGCCAACAGTCTAAGTCACCCCCATCTTAATACTTTCCATCCGTTTTCAGTAATGCTGACGGTAATCCACTTAAGATAGTCTGTCTGTAATCCCTTCAGAGACTTTTTTTTTTTTTTTTGTGAGTTTCATGCCACCATTCTGCATAATCTGTTTCTGGCAGAGTGTCTCTCTTAATGTGACCAAAAAACCTGGAACTTACTCCTTTACATTGGTTTTTCTTCCAATCATGCAGATCCTCTCACCTGTAAACCGGACCATGTATGCCCAAACTGTGAATCCAGTTTTGCCAGCCAGGAGATCCTAGCTGAGCATCTGCAGACTTTGCACCAAAAACCCAGTGAAGAAAAGGAATTTAAGTGCCGAAATTGTGGAAGGAAATTCCCTGTTAAACAAGCTCTACAAAGACAGTGAGTAGAAACAGGAGTGTTTTTTCAGGGATAATTTAAATCAATTTCATTCAATCCTATATTTCTCTTGACCTAATCACAAGCCAAGCTTTAATTTTTATGCATCTGTATTTATACCCTTACCCTTTGCTTTAATCTTTTAACATCTTAGTTTCTCGTATTTGTTGTAGAATTCAATGAGAATTGCAAAAATATTGATGATTTTTTGTGTGTTAAAATCATACTCTGGAGACCAGACCAGAGCAGCAGTTTGATGCAGCATTACCGGAATTTCCATCAGTGGAATATTTGGTATGCTGGTGGATGCTGGTACAGAATTAAAGTAAGATTTAGGAAAAGGAAAAAAAACCAAACAAACAAAACAAAACAAAACAAAAACAACCAGTGGTTCATGTTTGCTTAATTAAATATTTGGGTAATGGAAAAACAAAATAGAAACATAAAAGATGTGAGATTTAAAAACACGTCTTTATTGTCCTTAAGAGAGTAAATACGCTGTTTTGTCTCTGAAGTTGTGTATCTTATAATTATGCTTCTGCACAGAAATGTAACTCGTTTTCTTTTGTTGTTTAGATATGTATTTTCTTACAATTAGATAAATATCTTGCTTTTTATTATACATTTAATTACAGATTGTTAACCTACTTTTTGTAAAGCTGTATATAGTTTATAGGTACTGCAAGCCTGTGTAAGTTGTAGAATGTTGCCCTTACTTCAGTTTTTTCCTTTATTTGTTTTTTAGTGTCCTTCAGTGCACAGAGAATATCAGCCCAGGAGACTCCTCCAGAAGTTTCCAGTGCTCTGTTTGCAATACTGCCTTCAGCTCGGAATCGAGGTTTTGTGTCCGAGTTACAGGACTGTTGTCATGTCCTTGCTGGCCTCCCTTTGCATGTTAGCTTTCCAAAAAGCTTGGTAGTGTTTGGGAATCCTAACAGGGCAAGGACTCAAATGCTTTCATTCCTCTCTGCTGTAAGTAATGCATGAGGTAGCCTTGGAACTCTGCAGGGCAGCATGTGTTCAGCTCTGAGTACTTGCTACAGCTCTGATTTCTGGACACACTGCCTGATGTGGGGTTTTTTGTCTATCTTTGTTATCCCATGTAGTTATGAGCAGCACAAGGATGCGTGCAGAGGGGGTGCCAGGTTCATATGCAAGGCAGATAGCTGTGGGAAGAGGTTCAAAAGCAAGGATGCCCTGAAAAAACACAAAGAAAATGTTCACAGTGGTAAGAAAGAGTTTAATGTTTCTTCAGAAAAAAAAAAACAACCAAACCTCTGACATATTCCTAGCCTTAAATTTGTAAATCAGAGAAAACATTGTCTTTGGTTTATTTTTTAAGGGATTCATTTGTATCAAATAGAAAATTAAGAAGTAACTTAATTGCACGAGTTTGTATTCCTCCTCTCCCAGGGAGAAATTACTGTAGGCCACAATCATTAGTCTCCTGCAGAAAACGTAATAGGAATCTTGAGAAGTTTAAACTAGGCAAAGAGTAAATGAAGCAAAATGTTTCAGTAGTGAGGAAAATCAACCACTGGCACAAACTGCTACAGGAAATTGCAAGTTCTTGATTTTTTGGTATTTTCAGGACTCAACAGGATGTCTTTACTTTGCCTAATCAAATGATTAAGCTTGATGAGGGTTGCACAAAATCCTATACCATCTGTTGTGCAGGAAGCCAGACCAGAGCATCCACTGGTCCTCTTAGGCCCTAGTGTTTTCATATCTGTGCTGTGAATAGTTTTCACTCAAATTTCACTCTTTTCTTATGAAAGGGCAAAATACTGCTCTCAGGTCCACAACACATCTTAATTGTGGCATTCTGCACTCTCTCTGTGTGTCCCCTCGTCGTGTCAAAGGAATATCGTGTGGGGACAGCAGAATTCCAGAGCACACAGAAAAGAATCTTCAGTTGATGGTGACAACACTGAGATGCTTTTTAAGATTTTCAGTCTCTTTCTGCTGCCAAACTCTTGCAGTGTAGAGAAACCTTTCTGTAATCATTGTTACAGAAGAGTATCTCCTTTTTCTGGTATCAGTAATAATTTTTTTCATCCATGAGCACTGTTGTATTTAGGCTTAGCTTTCATCAGTTATGTAGTAGTACATGAATTCCACATTGAAGGACTAAGTGTATTCCTGTATTATGTGTCTGTTTGTGTATATAAATACTTGTCATAAGTTTTATAAGTTTTTACTTCTGTAATGTTTCTGCTGTTTGATGTAGTATGGATATGTTTTACCTAAGCTAGGACCTATGGGCATCTTAAATTATAAACAAAGAATTAGGTTTATGGTGGTTTTGTCTTGTAATAAAATAGCTTTGTGGGGTACTAAAATGAATTTCTCAAGGTAAGTAATAGATAAACTCAGTTAAGTGGTCTGTGACTTTTTAAAGCAGCTGTGAAAAGGAAAGGAAAATGTCTGGTTTTGACATGGTTTTGACTTAGGTTTGAGATCTTTTTTGTCACTGCTACACTGACTCCTGTATTGGTTTCTAGATGAAATGAACTGTTCAGTTGCCAAGTGAGCTGTTCTCAGTTGTGAATTCCGCTCTTCTTGTGGGATTGGTGGCGTATGATACCATCTGTTTGAAAAGTTTTTTCTTGATTGTTCTGGTTTTCTTAATTTACATTCCACCAGTGACTGGTTTGTTGGACACCCACAGAGAACTCCTGATATGGAGTGCTTTGAAGATAGGATACAAATGTAAAAGTCTTATGTCAGTCAAATGACCTGTGAAAAGTCACAGGCTCAGTGGAAATATTTAGGTTCTTTCTTAGCACTTCCTCTTTAAGATGTTGGTGGTATTTTTTTTCTGTTTCAGGAAATTCTAGGAAGAAACTGATGTGTTCAGTGTGCAATAAGAAATGTTCCTCAGCCGCAAATCTCCAGGAGCATCGAAAGGTCAGTGAGATGAAGGCTGACTCACAGCAGGCACTGACTTCTCTGAGATGCGAGGGTGTGCTGCCCATGTCACTTGAAAGCTGCTGTAATACAAGCCTTTGGGTGATCTCTTTCGTGGTTACAAAGCCAGCCTGGTTTAGTGTGGGTATTTATTTTTGTAGTCGAACTTGTTCAAGCCAGATATCTCCCTAAAGTTTTTTCGTACATCTCTTACCAAATGCTAATAGGTTTGTGCACTCCAGCATTAAGTCAGAGTTGCCTGCTGTTTTTCAGCATTCTTAAACACTGTGTTATGTAATCACAGCATACATACAAACCATAAAATAGGTTCATGAGCCTTCAGTTTTTGTACAAAACAGTAATTTTCATACTGCTTTTTGAAATACCACTGAGGGGAGTTACTTCTATTGCAGTAGTAAAAAAAATTCTTCCTCAACCCCAAAATTTTAGTGTCTTTTTGTTTATGCACATAATCTTTATAACCAGAACAGGAGGGGTTAACAGTTGGAAAAGCATCTATTGGAAATAAGGGTGTTCATGTAGAAATACAGATGGACCATGAATATGAGATTCTGAATCCATTATACCCAAAGGAAGTCCCTGCAAGATTAATTTGATAAATCACTAAAACCCAGGAGGATCTGTTTTTGTAAAAAGCTGCATTGTACTGTTTATCAGATTAACTTTAAGTCTTTCATAATGCCCTGGTTATAACCTGAATCCATTGAGGATATAAATGATACCAATTAAAATATGCAAAGGAAATGGTGGGGTCCCTCCTTTTTAATTTGTTTTTCTCCTTGCTTGTGTTAGTATGCCCTATGCTTCTTGTCTAATAGGGCTATATTTTGCTATCATGGTGTGCCTTGCCACATGTTATTACAGGTTTTACATATTGGCACAGGTTGTGCACATCAGGCCTTTAAAATGCAAAATATCCTGGTTAGTGTGTCCATTTTATTAAATGTTTGTTCTGTTTCAGTATGTGCTGGTTTGGAAGCAAAACCAGTGAGAGACTTCAAGTCAGAAAAACAATTTAATAGGAGGAAAAAAAAAGTAAAATAAAAAAATGCAATAAATAGTACAAAAGATCACGGACAGAGTCAGAATACAACCTGACACCCTATTAGTTAGGGTGATGGTAGCAGTCCAGATGGTCTTGTTCAAGCAGTGATCCCGTCGAAAGGTCTGGTAGCTCTTGTCCTCTGGGAATCCAGTGGGTAAGAGCTCCCTGTGCTGTCCCAAATCCCAGATTATATCCAGGTAAGAGTGTTTGGCTCCCCCCCACTCCCGAGCAGAGCATCTCACAATGGGCTGATACCATTCCACCAGTCATGCACTGGGTACTTGACTGCTCATTAAACAGAGAGAGCTCCCAGAGGGAGTTACCTGTGAGTCATGGGGCAAGGCATTGATGGCCCATTAACAGAAGATAGTTCAGAGGGAGGGGGCAAGGGAAGCACTACCCCACCTGGTTTCAACAGCTCATGAAGATGGTGATAGATTACATACTTTGGGCACATCTTGCATTGTAACCTAGGACACAGTAGTTGTAGTTCTGGGCAGACATTGTGGCACACAAGGTTCTCAAATATGATTGATCATGTCAGCTGAGCATTTACCTTAAGAATCACTATGAAGATTTTGTGCATAAAACTTTCTTTGCTCTTCTTGATTGGCTTTTCATTTAAAACATCCAGAAAATGGGTATTCCAGGTTTACACATTTATATCAGATAGTGAAGGAGATTGCATACAGCAATACTCATGCTGTTTGTTTGCTTGAATTAATTTCCTTTTGTAGCAAGTGGGGCAGGATCATCAATATTGCCAAAAATATTTGTACAGGCAATAAAACCAGTAAGAAAATAATAGGAGAAAGAGACAGATTTTTTTCCCTCACCCATTTCAATGTAAAGAAATAAAAGCAGAGAATAAAAAGGTAAAATATAACAGAAAACAAGCCCAAACAACAGAAAGAGAAAAGTCTGACAAACACAGAGAAAGGAGGTGAAGAGGGTGGATTTTGATAGGGGATTGATACATGTTTACTTTCTGAAGACATGGTCATTCAAATCTGTAACTTTCATGTCAGATTTAAACTAATTTTTTGCTTCCTGTGTCTTGTGCACTGCTTGTGCCTTAACTGTCTAAATGTAGTCTGATACTGAGTTCTGAAGTTTGAGTAAAATGCAGAGTTCAGTCACTCAACAATTATAATGAGGAAAGCAAGGGAACTGTTAATCTTCACTGATGCAGATTCCTGCTAAATGATTCCTTTCAATATAAGGATTTCATATTTGGATTTGAATTGTTCACAAGAACTCAAATTTCAAAGTGAACACGTACATGTGAGTAGCACAGGCTGCCAAGGCCTCTCCACTGGTGCTCCACTGTTCTGTAGTGGAAAGGGAAGAAACATACAAACAAATCCCAGGGTTGCTGGTTTCTTTTCCCAGTCAGAGTTGATAGAGCTGCACTTCCAGTGTTTGTAGGTGGGCTGGGGAAATCTCTAACTTCCTGCCTGTACAGCTGTGGGCTGAGCTTCTGATTCCTACTGTAAGCATGTGTTTTCATGGTAAAGCAGCTCATTCTTCTTTTAAGAAAAAGGATTAGGGACACCTTTGAGTGTAGGGCAGTCAGGCTTTTTTGACTTAAGAAATGCAGGTTTTATGTGTAACTGGTAGGACTGGTTTGTGCTGGTGCCTTTCTGGATGTCTCAGCAGATTTCTTACATGGACCTGTACAATTCCATTCAGCTGTAGTGCTGTCTGCCAAGGGACCAAACCAAGGTAGATCCTACTTTGGTCAGAGTTTGAGAGTGTGCATGAAGAACCCTTGAGTCTTTCTGAACTTTTTAAACTTTGTAGAGCTGGACTTCCTGCCAAATTGGTGTGAGTAGAGTCACAGTTAAAAATCCTCTCTGCTTCCTAACCCCTGACCCCCTTTTTTTTACCTGCCAGTTCCAAGCATCTCTTTTGGGTTAATTTCTGACCTTTTTGTTTAACACTGAACAGTGTTTTGTTTTACTGGGGAATCTTCATTTTTTATTTACCAGAAGTTGCTCTTAACTGCCTCCTATTTTCCCAGCATTTAGTCCTAAATGCTGTAATGTGCTGTGATGTTAAAAATACTGCATTTGTAGTTTGAGACAATGCTACCCCTCCACTGTCTGGCCTCTAAAAGCTTTTAAGAGACACAGTCATGCCCAAGTGTGATAGTACTTGTTTTTTAAAATTCTGACCAAAGCTACAAAGTTATTTCTGTTATTTTTACATGTGTCTTGACTATAAGAAAACATCCTGACAGGTTAGTCTGCATTTTGTTTTTTAATGTTTTCATAATAATGGTATTTTAAATGGATCAGATAGTTAGAAACACAGGTTATACAGACTTGGAGTATAGTTGTAATGATGATTTTTTTGTTGGCACTTACAAATTTTTACTTTTTGGGAGATGATGTTTTTCAGCAAGAGACAAGCAAGGGGAAAAACTCAGAATATTCTTGAGTATTAGTATAGCTACTGGCTAATAAGTAGCTACATTTTGATAGAGATTTTTTGTCTATGTAAGAGGTATGGTCTTGTTTTAGACACACATTTCATTATTGTAAAACATTTTGTAGGTCCATGAGATCTTTGAGTGTCAAGAATGTGACAAGAAATTCATTTCGGCGAACCAGCTGAAACGCCATATGATAACTCATTCAGGTAACATACAGAAATGACACAGAGCTGTATGTATGTGGATATGTATTTCATGTGTGTAGAGTTTTACCTAGTTTCTTATGGGAGGCTCAATGAAATCTGTGTTGTCCTGAGCTGGGCAAACCAATCTCAGGTTCCAAGGAAACTGTCTAAGCCAGCCTTTCCATGCCTTCCAAAATTCTGAGTGGAGTGGCGTAGTCTTCTTACTGCTGCTTTGTTAAGCTGTTTTGTCGTGCTAGCTGGGGTAGATGGGGTCAGTGAGCTGGGGTGGCGCAAAAGGTTGGTACATGGCTTGGAGAGGAGGTGGAAAAACCAGTGGCTGAGGTTTTATGCTGATGAGAAGAGGCTGGAAGCGGGATGTGCTCTCAGTGATCTGTGCTACACACTCTGTTTTCGTGTTTATCTGTGTATGTATTAGTGGGCTCATAGCTTCTGGTCAGAGGAGAGCAGCTCATAGGCCAACCCATCCACAGACCATCCAGAAAGATTCCCTTGTGCCAGCACCAGGCCACTGTGAGCAGGGAGTTTCCCATCTGTAGGTTTGGCAGTGTGGCATGAGTTGGCTTTGCCAGGATTTCTGGTCACTGCAAATCCAGCATTTTCTGTGTTCCTCACCAGTGATTAGAAACATCAAGCAACACAATGGAAACACAAACATTGTTCTGTCAAATGCATTAACATTTAAACAAATGCAGGTTTTACAGCTGCACAGGCTTAGAGTTGAACTATTTTCTTGGTATCAATCCACAGCAAAAGCTCATTTCTTGTAACATAATCTGTATCTCAGAGGCTCCTGGCTTTCTTTTGACACTGTTGGATGAGCATTAGTGCAGTTAAGTTGCAGTCACCAGTTGAAGCATAAAGGCTTTTTGCATAGGAACTTTCGGGTTTGGAAGCTAGTATGTATATTGTTAATTAAGTTTTAAAACATTTAAACTGTCATGCCCTCTTTCACATTTGTAATCTGGAAACACAGTTTTCCTCTTTGAAGTCATTCTCTTTTGATTTAAGCTAATTAATCAGAGTTTAGTTATAGCAATGAGTATTGCAAAGAATGCTCCAATTTCTTGAGATACACCATGGCTCATCTTTTGTCAAGTGACTTAATTGTCTAACATAAAGGGCATTAGGTGTCTTTCTAATTGGTTTAATCTTAATTGGGTTGACTTAATTGCAGAAATCTCTCTGAGGAGATGACTGTCTCTGCCTTTCATCTTCTCCCCCTGTATAAACAGGAGATTAAATGTCCCCCACTCATTTTCTGCAGAAAAACGCCCCTACACCTGCGAGGTTTGCAATAAGTCCTTCAAACGACTTGATCAAGTGACTGCACACAAAATAATACACAGTGAAGATAAACCTTATAAATGCAAGCTTTGTGGAAAGGGATTTGCCCACAGAAATGTTTACAAGAATCACAAGAAGGTAAAGCACTCTGCTGTTGTTGTTTACAGGTCTGCCAGCCTCAGATTTGCAGATTTTTTTTTTTTAAGTGGTTCATCATTAAGCTCTACCAAGCTTACAAACATGGGATTAAAGTATTGGAGAATGTAGTTTTAGTGTTCTTTGTTATATCCAAAATCTCAAAAGGCTGAATCAATTCTAGTAAACAAAAAAGTTAAATAAGCAGAAGTAAAACAATGTTGCTTTGTTAAAAGCATCAAATAAGTCCCATTTTGACTTTTTTGTTTTGCTTTTGTTTTTTGCTTTGTTTTGGTTGTGTTTTCTTGTTGTTTTTTTTTTAAATACTAGGTTACCAGGTTAATGTTACTGATTTAAAGATGTCTTCAAATACTTTTTTTAGATAGTGTAATTGAATAAACTATGTGTAGTCCTCTTGCAGTCATTGTTGGACTTAGCAGCAGATGCTTTCAAACTACACTAAATTTGAACTTGGTGCAGTGTTCACATATTAAAACAACATCAGAAGAAACGTTACCTGAAAAATAGACTCACAAAGGGATGTTCTGCCTGTGTTGATCGAAGCTCAAATTCTGCCTAATTTCTGTAATGCCTGTCACTGGTTTTAACCTGGGCTTACATTTCTAATGGCAAGGCTCTATCCAGGACTGCTGTTTCAGAATTATGAGACTGTAAAAAAAAAATCCCAACCCTGATAAAGCCATACCTCCAAGTCTTTTGCAGCGTGGCTCATGTTATATTCCATCTGGGAATTTGGCACAGGATCTTTGCACCATCTCTTGCTCTTGCAGCCATAAATCATGTAAGAGCAATAATAATGCCTCTCACAGGATGAAATGGTGATGACTGTCTAAAACAAGAAATCATGCAGCAGCCTGCTGAAGGACACGATTAGCTCCCATACATTATATTTTGTTCTAGAGTTTAAGAAAATGGGACAGAACCTTGCAGATTGGATATATTCTAAGAAAAATGTACAAAATATTATCTAGAAAGATAGCTCTATATTTTAAATGAATACTTCTTACATGTTTCCTGATGTTAGCTTGCCATTGATGACTGGTAGGGAGTTTGGGTTGAAAATGGACTTAAGGATTAAGTATGAAGGAGTAAACACTTTGACCCAATTCTGTGTGTAAAGCAGCAGTACCACCAGCATAAGCAAGGATTAGAGGCTCCACTTAATGGGAAAAATATTAAAATTTAGACAGCTTTAGTGGGTACCAAATTTTGACGGAATTCCTTAAAGCATGTTGGAGTGCTGGTTTCCTGGACCTTTTTGCACCTAGTACTGACTGTAAATCAACTCTGTTTTAGATTGAGAGAAACTTATTCCTGTGTTCGTGTAAAGGTTACCCAAACAGCTGTGGCTGTTCAGCTGTCCACGTGTAGGTCTCTAAATTCACTTGCTGAGTGAGGAGGCCAACAGGAGAGACAGGAAACTGACATGGATGGCCTAGAGTTGCTTTTTTAGACACACACCTCTCTCCACTGAGGAAACAACAGGAGGAGAGGTAGCAGACAGCAGAGGGGAGTCTGTATGTGCGTGCACAAAAGCCAGTTGTACCATACAACTCAAGGGTGTGGTGGTTTGGGAGGCCAAAATAGTTTTGAGTGCTATGATTTTGGGAAGGCTATGCCTAGGGAAAGAGGACAGTGGTTTTCTTGCTTGTTCACAGAAATGCTGGTCCAGTGTAAATGTAGTACTTTATTGTGTATAATACTTCTATGTATTTCTTCAGCTTGGTTTTTTAATGATTTTTAGATGTGTGTTTCCTGTAAGATGTCTTCTTAGGTTTATTTTCTTTTGGAGGAAGAGAATTGAACTCTAAATAATTTCAGGGTGAAAAATCTTTTCTGAGTTTCAGGATTACGTTACTGGGCTAGTAGCAGGGAGCATAGATACCTGCAGTAGGAATGATGAATATAGGAATTAAAAACACTTAAATCAACTGCATTTAACAGAAAACATACCTTTAAGTTTGATAGCAACATGCTTAAAAAAACTTTGAATTTTACAGCAGGCTTGCATCCTTTTTATATATAAGAGAGTACAGATACCTTTTTTGTCTTTGAATTCTTGATTTGTGTTTCAGATGGAAACCTGTTGCTGTTGTTTCTGTAATTCCTATGTGGTTTTGGTTTTTTTTAACCTGTTGGAAAAGTCTCAGAATAAAAATGGCTCCCACAACATGTGTTTTTAAACATCTTTCAGATGTGGGTGTCTGTTGGGTCATTTCAAAAGTGCAGAAGGAGATTAGTTCCTCATATTTCACAGGATTTCACTGGGAGATACAGTGGAGTGGCCAAGAGCATGTCTGCTCTGTTCAGTGAGCCTGGGATGTGAACCTTAACTCAGCACTTGTTATGTTCTTAGAGCTGCATGTCTGAGGCTGGAACAGTGGTACCTCTGTGATCTGCTGCTCCTGCAAACAGGTGTTGCGCTGCTCTGCATAGCTGCATGTACAAGCTGGCTTTTCCCCTTGCTTGGAGGTGTCAAGGCTGGGAAGTGTTCTGGCATATGGAACCAGCTCAGATGTCCTCTGTGAGAGCTCAGGCTGTGACTGAAATGATCATATGAATGCAGTTCCATTTCTGTGACAAGGCAAGAGAGCAGTATCTGAAATAAAGAGACAAAAAGGGGTTTGTGCTACAGATAAAAGTAGTCACTTTTCATGCAGGTTAGACTGGATGAGGGTGCATGTTCTGAGCTGTATAATGCAGATTATCTCCATACAGGAGATGTCTTTGCTCCATCTGCTCCTTGTTTTTATGTACAGAGGATGAGTTCGGAGAACAAAATATGAGGACGTGACAGTCAGCAGAAATAGGTCATCAGACACAGGATTTTAAAGGGTTTATGGCTAATCCAGGGTTGTTTGGTCCTGGAGAGTGTAATGATTTGAAACAACTGTATTCCATCAGTTTATCTGTTGGGAATAAGTAGCCTTGGGCTGGGCTTAAGTCTCCACAGATGCTATAGTAGAAAAGGCTGCCATGAAATGCTTCGTAAGAGCCCATCCTCAGTTGCTGGGATGATGTGTATACCTCTGCATGTGGGTATGCCTAGTTAAGTGATTTTTTTTGTAGGGAAGTTAAGATGTGCAGATGAATCTGTGTATTTTGATCAAAAGATGAAGAGAGTATAAAAGAAATGCTAGGGAGGAGTTCTGTACAAATCACTGTGCTCTTCAGAACTGTCACTCACATGGTGAGTGTTCCAAACCAGGGCGTTTTTAAATAAGCAGCATGAATTTTGCGCTCGTGAAAGGTGCCAGATTGACAGCTCTGGAGACTGAACCCTTCTATTTATCCACAGAACAGGTACAGCACAGGCAGCAGCACTGCGAGCTTCCCCACAGTGTCTCGTCAATGTATCCCAACCCTGTTCTGGAGGAACCCCCTGTTGAGGTGAGAAGGCAGTTCAGTCTCTTCATGTCCTGTCAATCTTTGGCCTCACTGCCAGGGGGGCTGAGCAGGGTGTCAGCTAATGCCAGCTGTGATGGGAACCTGTAGAGTCTGAGCTTGAGCATGCAGTAGATTTCAAGGAACATGAGATATATTCCACACCTGTGATGGTCTTCCAGCAGCCTTTTTGCTTTCAGTGACTTAGGCTGAGATCAAGGAATTGGTTTTGAACCCAAGGCCCCCTCCTTACCATTGCAGGACACTCAGGTTTTGGCGCTGTGTGTATGTGAGAGGACATTGATGTTAAAATCAAACTGGGTTTAAGGCTCTCAGCCAACCTCTCAAGAATTGTGCTGTCTTCCCACAGCCTCCTTTTTTCCCAGTTGAAGGGGTAGATACAATAACAGTTGTGTGGATTCTGCATAGCAGAAATAGATTATATAAATATGTACTGTGCTAATATTTGCCCTTAGTCTACCCAATTAACTCATTTACCTAATTTCCTGCATATTATAAAACACTTACTGTCCGTCCCCTTTTCCTCTGGGCACTCCAGCTTGTAATAAGGTACTTGTAAGCTAATAAAGTATTCAGATGCTGATGCTTTATATGCCTGCTTTCCTTTGCAAAAATAGTGGGAAATTGTGTAGTTAGTAAATTAATCAGTACAACTTATTATCTACAGTGGGACAGCTGTTAAAAACACTAGGAAACAGGGAAAGTGCTTTGGAATTTATAGAAGAAAATAATGCTGGATGTTTCCCAAGCTTCAGAAAAAAAAAATTTGCTTCAACAACTCTGCGGTCTAGGAGATTCATCCAAGCTTAGCCTTTTATTTTATTCATAGCTTTGAGGCTGTTTTTCAGCGACGATGAATTTTTCTACAGCCAACAAAAATCTCAATACTGTTGCTTCCATGGCTTTGGTTTTTATCTGGTGGTTTTTGTTGTTTGGTATTTTTTAAAATAAAAGAAGCTATATATAAAAGTAGTCTTGTGATTTGAGAAATTTTCTTTGCCAAATTTTAGGTGCTATCTTGAAAATCAGATGGGTTTTACATTAAAACTTAACTGAAAAGGAAGGGGTTAGTGTGCATTCAACTTTAAAGGAGTTATTCATATTGATAAGTATTCCAGGTCAGTGTTAGTGCAATTGAAGGTATGCAGCTGAGCTTGTAGTTTTTTCTTCTGATTATTCTATATTTTTGTTTCTGTTTAAGTGCACACCTCATGTGACGCTTGGGAGGAAGGTGCAGTTACTAATTAGCTGCTGTGCTTGGCTTTCAGGATCCTGAATAATGGCAGAATGATTATTTGAATTCTTCATCCCCTGATGCTTCCAATTGTGATATTCCCTCCTGAGTCCCATCTAGAAAATTAACTGTAGTTACTGCAATGACAACTGATGGATTTCCATGAGCCTTTCCTCTTGACACGTTGTGTTTAATCCACAGACCCATTCTGAGGAGAGACCATTCCAGTGTGAGGAATGCAAAGCCTTGTTCCGAACCCCCTTCTCTCTACAAAGACATCTGTTAATCCATAACAGTAAGTGTCAGATCTCATATGTGACTGAGACAAACAAACATGTGGCACCTTGCTCCTATATACAACTTGCTGTGTTAAATTGGTACTAAGATTCAACTCTGTACCCAGGGAGTTAAAAAATTCAGAACCACATTCAAACCTTGCCTTCAGATGCACTTAAATGCAAATCTAAACACGCTGTAGAAAATCCAGCAAGGAATTGAGGTCTGATAACAAGAAATTTATTTCTGCATTAAGTGTAATAGCGTTACCGCCATTTTAAGAAAGGACAAATGGAAACAGAGTTGTTTCTTACCAACAGATAAGTTGGTGACTTGCTCAGCTTTTGTAGATAATCCACAATTAGACCTTGACATTGAGGTTGTCTCTCCTGTGCCAGCCCAGGCTCATATTTGCTGCCTCTGGCATAGAACTGGAGCAGCTAAGAGAAATGCTGGGGCCATTTTTCCTCATGAGTAATTTTCTTGGTATTCTGTCTTTTTTTAGTTGACTGTGTTAAGATTTATTTTTCCATTTCTCCATCTTTAATACTTGCAGAGCCCTAGACTTATCATTCAACCCTTTGAACATCAACAGTTTAGATTTTAGAAAATGCTCATGATCTAAAATCCTTGTAGCTTAGAAGACAGTACTTTGTTTTGGGGAATATTCACACTGGCATAACTAAGAAAACCACAAATCTTTACTTTTTTTAATCCTGCATAACGGTGTTTCTGTATGATGAATTATTGGATTGGCATGTTTAGTTTGTTCTTTTACAATTATCTTCCAAAGCTTCTGCAGTTTTTTAAAGCATTGGATGTCATAATTTTTTTCCCAATGCTAAATGTTAAAAATGATGGGGGGAGATGTTAAAAACCTGTTCAGTAATGTGTATTCTAATAAACAAGCATTTCCAGAATATCCAAAATACATAACCTACTGTGTATGAATTGTAGGTTTTCCTGAAGGTTTCTCTAAAAACATACACTTTGACTTTTTTTTTGAACAGGATGTTAGTTCAGGAAGACCTGTTTTTCTCTTTGTTAGGTGAGAGGACCTTCAAGTGTGATCACTGTGATGCGACTTTCAAAAGAAAGGACACATTAAATGTTCATATTCAAGTTGTACATGATGGACATAAGAAATACAAGTGTGACCTCTGTGACAAAGCTTTTGTGACACCCTCAGTCCTGAAGAGCCATAAGAAAGTGAGTAGAATCAGCTGATCCTTTCTTGTGTGTCTTTTAGGCTGTGATTCAATGTAGAATCCCCAGCTGCTTCTGCCTTTCTGGCTTTTCAGTAGAAAGTTGTGATTGCCATCACCCTAAAATGCTGATTGCAATGGTGGGGTTATTCTGTTATTGGTGCTCAACAGAATCTACAGCTGGTGCTTCTGTATAAATTCAGTGTATCTGCTGCAGCATCAGGTGTGTGGCAGGATGGGCCTGGCTGCACTGCTCTTATCAGCCTCCTTTCCACCAAACTCTGCAATGGAATTGAGGTAAACTTTAGGAGGAGGCTTGCTCACAATTTGCCTGAGGTAAAATTGATGTTGCAGGGAAGAAATGCAAATAAAATAACTGAGTCAAGAAAAACAAGCTGAGAAAAGTCAGTTTACGTGCTGCCACCTAATTCAAGTTGTGAGAATTTGTTTTAAAATGACATGCATGTGTTGCTTGCCATATAGTATGTGCTTCATACGTATGTGTAAAATTGGAATTGCTTTTTCTTTGTGCTCCTGTCAGACTAGGACTGGCTGTGTTTGTGAGCCTTGTGGTTGTACTGTATTGCTCCCAGAAATCCTTTTGGTATTTGGGTGTTTGGAATGAATTAGTAACTGTCTGGTATATCCCAATGTCGCTGCTAGAGATACAAATGATTTCCAAATAACTGTATCCTAATCAAGAGGAGTTTAACATTCATATCTTTAATGTCAGGGAATGAAAACAGTGCAAGTCCATTCAGTATTGAAATGAGATCTCATTTACTCTTGCTTCAGCTGCAGCATAAAATGCAGGTAGTTTTTTTTTTTTTTTATGATGTAATGAAGAATTTTGTGTCATTTCAGTGTCTTTCATCAAAATAAGAATTAATTTCCCTGTTGGGAGAGGGTCACATACGTGCTAGCTCAAAACCCAAATAGTCAGCTGCACATATAACTGAATGTGTTATCTTTGCTATCTCATTTAAATTAACACTTTTAAATGAAGTCATCAGAAATTCTCCACTAAAAGAACAGGCACAGTTATAAGGAGAAGAGCCCCACAGTTATAAGGAAAAGTAATTCAATAGACTGATAAATCTTTAGTTCAGAACTGTGTGTTGAAAGTACAGTGTGAAAAATGATGGTGACCTTGTGTGTAATTGATTTCAGGGTGATCTTCCTGTTGACCACACAGGTTGGATGGGAGAGTTTGTAACATTTTTTTTTCTATTTTGAAATAATTCTTTATCAATGAGGCCCTCTAGCCCTAAAACCTTGATTTCAAAAGACAAACTCAGTGATTTAGTGCTGGTGATAGTTAAAATGTTCTTTTTGTGATCAATTCTCTACCACCAAGAGCTAATTAGATTTTTTGTCTTGGTGTGATGGTAAAATACATCATAGAGGTAATAGCAGTCAATGTCAATACAATTAAATATTCCATATTTCACTTTTTTACTTAATGCTGAACAGTCGTTCTTGTCTTTCCCCTCCCCATGTAGACTCACACAGGAGAAAAAGAGAAGATTTGCCCATATTGTGGACAGAAGTTTGCAAGCAATGGAACACTGAGAGTTCATATTCGAAGCCATACAGGTATTTATTATAACGATCAGAGAAGACTTTCTAAATCTGTAACAATGTTTCTCCATGTCCACAATTTGTCTATCTACAAACAGGCAATTTTACAGGTAGGCCTAATGCAGCATCTTTGTCAGACATTTTACCTGCTCAATGTGTAAAAGCTGTTGTCAGGATTCATTTTGCAAGTTTACACTTTTGTTCAGATAAGTGCCATCAGGCAGCTGAAAGAGGTTTCTTTGTGATAATTTGTTTCTGACATAAAATGGTGTAGATTTGCCTTTGGCATGACATTCTGTTTCTTCTGCATAACCAAGTTTGGTTTGCTGGGAGATGACAGTAATTTCTGTGTCCTGCTGATGTTACCCATCAGTTTGGATGGAGCAGAAAGCCCCAATTTTTCAAGCTCACAGTGCCAATGGCTCTTGGGAAAATGCTCTGTAGTTGTCCAAGTAAAAGTGCTTTCGAAATGTGTGCTGCTACCAGTTAGATTTCAGCTCTCTCAAGCAGGGTTTCTTAAATTTAGCTGTTGGGCTAACATGAGTTTCATGAAACCACACACCAGGGACCTCTAACCTTGAGTATAGAGCCCTGCAAAATTTGTAGCCTCTATTATAGGAGGCTGTGACATTTTGAACTTACTTGAAGCAGAAAGGCACTGAAGTTTTCTAGTACCTTTGTAAATTAAATCCAGGGGGAGACACTGCCTTGCCAGGAGATGATACAGGTTGAAATTACAGCAATATGGACTGTGGAAACAATTTATTAATGTATAATGCTGCAGGAGGGAAACTTTCAAGGCCTCTTTTTTTTACATAAGAAGCTAGAAGCAGTCATTGTACAGTTACTAATTCAGGAAAAATGCCTTGCTAAATTCATTTATAATGACCTGTGATAAATAAACTTCGATCCTTTGCTCTTTCAGTCTTGCTGCTAGCACAGTGTCGATTCCATTTTTGGTGGTTTTCATCCTTCACTGTGAGAATTAACCAAAATACATTTTCATGGTTGTTTTTGTCACTCTGTTATGGTTCCTGGCCAATTTTTGATTATCCTGATGAAAAATGGGAGGAAGTTGCTGCTAAATTGTGACTTTAGTTTTTAAAAGAATATTTTTATTACATGGCAAAATGCCTAATGTAAGCTTGAGTGAGAAAATGCCATAGCTGGATCCAAATTGCAGTTCTGGGGAGATGTTTTTTTTTGGTGCTGTACCTGAAGGCTTCAGCCTTTTTGTTCTTGGTCATAACACAAGCACGCTGATCACGAGAGGAAATTGTTGTCCAGTATTAAGTGAGCCTGAGGAAACATGGCTTTCTGAGGAAGAACTTGCATCATTCCGGAAGAATGTAAGGGGAGCTACTGTAGGAAATCCAGGTCATTTGCAAACAGGGTAAAAAAAATGTTGAGCGCTCTTAAGTTCCCTACAATGTGAAAATCCTTGACAACTTTTCAGGGAATTTCTGAGCAGTAAGAAATTTTTGGTTCATCAAATAGTGGAGCCACAAACTTACTTTATTCAGAGAGGAATATTTGGTTTCTAAATGTTGCAGTGATTAATACTTCAGGGTATTGGTATCCATTAAATTCTTTAGGTTTGAATTAATCATTTCAAAACTGTGCCATCCTTTTTCTCTTTGGTCAGATTTCAAAGTATCACTTTGCATTCTGAGCTAGAAGTGAAACAAGCAGCCACAGTCTGTTTCAGGAGATAATTCATCCTTCTGAATAACCCTTGAGCTTTTGGTGCAACTCAGCAGTCCACCATAAATGTAAATACTGCAAAGACCTCTTGTCTTAGTGATGAGGTGATGAGATTTGAAGTCGGTGTCCAGACATTTGCATTAACCCATTTTCTCTTTGTGGTCAACTAGACTTCATTTTATTATCTACTTTTTGTGAGAGGTTTTGTTCTGTATTTATAGAATAAATTCAGGTAAAGGTTATTTTAAGAGAGAGTTGTGCATCACTTTTTGTCCTCCTTATGTTTATGAAGTTACTCTTTATAAAAGCTAAGGTTCTAGGGTACCTCTCTGGTTCTGCTTTCGAATTGTATTTTTGATATGCTTAATAATCCATATACAAAAAGAGAAGGTCAATGGGGTTTTGTCCTTTATTTAATATGCAGAACATGTTCTTGTTCCACACAGACATGCATGCTTCTTGGATAAGCAGTTTTCTTCCCTCTTCTGTGTTAGAATAAGACTCTGTAAATGAGCCCAAACAGTACTTGGCCTTTTGCAGCAACTTAGCTGGTTTGGGGTGAGTGAACATGTCTGCATGTCCATGTACAGAGGGAAGGGGATGATGTTTGCCTCTGAACCTGAGTGTTGCTCTGTAATTCATCATCTGGGTTTCAGCCTTGGCATGACACGGACAGGTCAGCTGAAACACTAGAGCACATTCTCCCTCTCCTGTATCCTGTTGGTTTATGACTTCTTAGGGTCACAGGGAGCTGGGGTTAATTCAGCAAAAGAATCCTTTGACTGTGATATAAATTCCTTGGCTTGTTCATAAATTGTAAAAGAAATCCTATGGTCTGCTCCATGGGCTTGAAACCCAGGGCTGGGAGGTTAATTGCTTCCCTGAAGTTTTAAGCAACTTTCAGTGTTAGCAGTTTCTGGCTGCAGTTTGTGCAACTTCTCAGTTGCCTTATGCGTATCTGTTTAAAGGTGTTAATTGCTGTGGCGTGTGTGTATGGATGTGTGTGTGCCTGTGTGATCTGGTATAAACACACACATATTTTATCTATCTGCTGTTTATACTGTTGCGTTCCTAATTAGCTGTGTCCTGATCCCTTCCATCCTTGGGATGTAGCACATCAAGTTGTGCAACAGTGAAAGTTGTTCTGAAGTGGTTTATATTTGTAGGTAAATTTCTATTAGGGTTAGGAGAATTAAGGGATTTGACTGTAATTCTGTCCTTTCTACGCTGTCCTTTCCCTACTGTTACTTAAAGACTGATGGGGAACAACTAATAACCATAAAAGTCTTCCAGAAAATTACATGCAAATATAGGTTAAAATATAACCTTATTTTGCTTTTACCATCACAGTTAGTCCAAGTCCTGATAATAAGCCAGTAAGATAGCTATCTTTACATCTGTCCTAGATGTTCTCTGAAAAGTTGAATTTTTTAATTCTATGTCATTTGAAAGCCATGACTTATTGTGTCACTCTTATATATGACATGCTCTGCTAGGTGAAAAAGCAGCTTTGTTTTTTAAGCGTGGGTTGAGAAGGTTCTTTGCAAACTTACTTCCATGTGCATGAGTAAAAGATAATACCAAGAGATTACATTAAAATAGCAAAAAGCATTTGGACCACAAACTTCTATATCTTTTGCGCCAACACGGTTAATCTTACCTTTTCAATTTATATAAGAGGAGATTGCTTTATAAGATTTCAAAAATATTAACTTTAGGTACCGATTGTCTTCTTGAAATGCCTCCTGCACTGAGAACCTGATGTTATGCACCTAATTTTGCCATTGTAGTCCCATTTCTACAGCTTAACCAAGTTTTTGAGCATACTTACAATCCTACTTAAGTCCCAACTATATAAATGTCTAAGTTCAAGTTTTGCACTTCTAAGACAAAATTCCTGGGCAAGCAAAATATTAGTGGTGGAGTATAATAATAAAGATCTTTGGGTTTTAACTGTAGTTCAGTCATCTCTGAACACAGAAGACCTCAAAGTAGTTGAAGGAAGTAATGAGTTCAAGTACAGGGTAACTTTAATTTATTATGGTGTAAAATATATCACCAAAATTTTTATAGCTAAACAAGCAACTGTTTGTTCATGTACATAATAATGTACAGCCAGGATCCTGATTCCAGCTGATCTTCTGCTAAATTGCTTTACAAGTAATTTATATTTTCTTACATAGGAAAAAAGATAAAAGGCAAGTTTGAAGGAACTTCCTCTCATATGCCAGTGAAGTATGTGAAAGAATGTATCTGTATCTAGTCAGTGAACAGCTTGCAAATGTCTACAGATAGGTTCTTTCTATTAATAACTTGTAAATGATCCCTCTTTTATCTATCTGGTTTAAAAAGGAGCTTGCAGAAGGCCTCAAAGGTAAGGATTCTGCATTTCTAAACCTTTCAGTTTATACATCATTGTCTTGTTTGTCTCCAGACAACAACTAAATCTTTAAAAATACCTGTAAAGTTTCATGACACTGTCAGCTTCTTGTTGTCTGTACCCATGAATGAGGAAATGTTCTTTTGAGGGATAGATTATTTGAGTGAGGCATCTTTAGATCAAATGAATTACTGATTGATTAATGCATGTTCTTTAAAAGACTTAGTTGACCATTGGGTTCACTGAAGTAACAGATGTTACATTTTTCATTCATAGAGAAATCAGATTAACTCCACTCATAGCTGGAAAGAATGGAACTGGTTTATTCTTTAAAGTTATGTCTGTTTTTTATTTATTACTTAAAATTACTTAAAATCTTGATATCAGTGTAGAACTGATGAGAGCCTGAAAGTAAGTAATAATGGTAGTTCATGCTTTACTGCATGGATTCAGATAGTCTTACTTTGTAGGGTTTTTTACTAGTCTTTACAATTCATTTAGTGGCAAATAGCTAATATCTCAATTATATCATGGTAATTTTGGTGGACCAGATAGGGCAAACATTTTATTGGTCTTAAATAGAAATAATCTGAATTCTTTGAATAAACCCTAAACTTTTGCAGAAAACAAACCACCTCAGCTGTGAAAATACCAGTTCCATACCTCAAAAATTAAAGCATGGCTAAATACTTAGGAAAAGACAAGTAATAGAAAAAAATGTTTCAAGCCTTCTGGTTTTCCCTTATTTTGCAAGAATAGGATTTGAGGTTTTTTCTTATTAAATATGTGACTATTTTTAGTGGATGGGAAATGCATGTAGTTGATTTACATGAAACCAATTCTAGTTCTCCCTGGTGGCTGGAAAATGAGTGTTGGAGCTTGCTTAGAAAGCATTCACAAATACACAAACTTAGAGTTATTCATCATCAGTGAGGAAACAAACCACGTGAAAAAACAGAGGCATTTAATCTCGTCTTCAGAGTCTGCCAGATATGAATGTTGGTTAAAATTAAGTAAGAAATGTTTCTAATTGCCCCATACCTGAGGAGTGTTTCTCAGAGCACAGGACTTTTCTCAGAGCAGTTAGAGTTATCCCTTTCTTTATCTGGCCCACTACAAGTATAAAATTACCTGTGCTTTTGGTGTTTCTGGGTCTTGTCTCAGCTGATGTCCTCAAGTATTTTATCTTTCAGATCACAAAGTTACTTAGCTCTTGGCATGAGAGGGCTTTTCCTGTGTGGGGACTTCGGTACCTTCTCAAGTGCTAAATTTTGAGTGTTTAGTGGCTGAGAAGGAGGCAGGCCAGGATTTTGCACAGGCCAAATCACTTTTTATTGTCTAGTCTGGATTAAGACTACTCCAGATGTCATAAGGAAATCAGCTCACTGCTGCAGGTGGCCAAGCTTCTTGATTACTCTTCTGTTCTTTTCCCTCCCTGGTCAAAATTACAGAAATGCCTGAGAGATGCAAGGTATTCAATGCTTTTGAAGATGCTACTCAGGATTTAGAAAATAGCCACCTCTACACGAGAGGAAGTTCATTATTTTTAAGAGGTGTTGGTTTTCTCACAGGCTTGCAACACCAAAGTGGTGAAATTTACTGAATATTTTCTTGACTTGTGAATTTTTAGTCTTTCCTCAGTGATTATTTTCCTGGCATTTTCTAATTGAAGTTCTGTTGGAATCACTGGGTTCACTGAGTTCCTGTTTAATTTAATTTTGATTCCTAATTAAGTCCCTTTCTATGTGGGAGAAAATCAGATCTGTGTGGTTTAGGTTTATTTGTGTTTGTGTTTGTTTGTTTATTTGCATAGTGCATTAACTGAATAATGTTCAGTTAAGGAGACAAAGTTTTTAATGGAATGGGAACATTACTTAAGGGCAAGAGCAGCTGAGGATAAATGTGTGAAGCTGTCAGGTGCCCTTTCTTAGCAGTGTTCTAAAGCAGATGTCACAGATTATAATTTTGTTACATCCCTTAACCTTTTGCCCATCCTTACTTGCTGTTGAATGCTGTCATCACCCAAATCTGACATTTAGTCAGATTATCTCTAACTAAAAAGCCCCCTTGAAATTCCTGTTCTGGGCTACCCCATGGATCATCTGGTAAGAAGTGTTAAATGTGTGATCCAGATGGCCTCCAAATTCCTTCCCAGGTGAACTGTGCTCATTCCACTGCAGTTGGGTGATGGCGGGCTCCTTTCTAACCCTCTCCCCTACCCCAGGCTTGAGTTAGGACTTAAAAAAGGATTATAGTTTGCTGTAATTGTTCTGAAGGCTGATATTTTGAAATAATGCACATATGTTTATACAGAAAAACATAATAATTTTTATTTAAGAAACAATCTTCTAATCCCAATAATTAATAGTTCACCATGTGAAAGGGAGCTAAATCTAGAACATTGGAAATGATCTGTGGAACAGTCTGAGGGACCACATTGCTGTAATTATATTTGTTCATTTTTATAAAAAAAACAGAAGACAGGAATTCCTTGAGGCTGCATATGCTGCACATGTTCAGTGCAGTTTGTTGTGGCCCTTTTTCTGATGTTCATGTTGACAAAACCATTGATGCTGAATACCCCAACTGAGCAGAGACATATTAAAAAGTATGTGAAAAATCCCCATCTTGATAATTTCACTGCATAAATCAAATTCTTCATTCCTTAACTGAACAGTTGAGTTCCAGTAAAGACAGCAAGCCAGGGAATCCTGCTTGAAGGCTAACATGAATACCTGAGAATAGTATTTGGGTGACTAAGCAAGCTGCAGGGGAACAGGGACAGTAAACAGGACTGCAAATTTCAAACCATACCCAAGCATTACTTTGTTTCATCTGTAAAAGAGCAGTGAGTCTGTTCCTTTGGTTTGCTGGGCTCTTCAGACGGTTTCGTTGCAGTCTCTTCCGATTAGGACAATTTCTCATTTGGATGTTTCATTTTTCTCATCGGATGGGAATGCATTTCTCACCTGCAAAGTACATATTTGCTTAATCTTATTTGAGGTCATTGTTTTGAAGTAATCACTAACATTGGTGCTTCTATCGGTTTTCCACCAAACTTGAGAAACAGCTTTTTTTTTTTTTTGTGGCTCAGCTGACTATGGGGAATGCAAAATGCAGTGCGAAAATAGCAATGCATATGACCAGTTTGATTAACTGTCTCAAAGTCCCTATTAAATGTCTAGCTGTACCCAGTGAAGTCTTGAAATCTTGAAAAACTAATGTATATATGGATTTGCTTCTTAATTGTTTTGTATCTGTGTTTGGGAGGTCTGTGTGCTAAACTCAGTGTAAATCCTGCCTTAGAGCACCTCTGAGTGCATGTGTCTCATGGGAAACTGTTGTGAGTCAAATGGGAATGGAAGAGGCTGGTATTTAACTTATTAAGCTGCATTAGGGTCCACTAGGTATTGTGATATCAAGCTAGAGATGGAGGGGAAAAAAAAAAGATGTCAGTTCTATTATAACATGGTTTCAGATCAAGATCCCATATGTTTTTCAATCACGGAATTGTTTTTCATAATCCTTGTATTAAGGTTAAATTTATTTTTATTATGTTAAAAGCTTTGGTTTTTTGTTCATGCAAAATCTGGAAGTAGAATGTCTAGACTTTGAATTATACTAAATCCACTGCAATTTATCGCAGGATTATTTATTTTGGGTTATTTGTACGGAAGTGCCATCAATGTGTTGAGCAGTTCATTCTGGAACAGCAGGGACATGACAGTCAGCTGTAACTCAGAGGTGAAGTTAACATTTGTTACATTTGACTTGCTTGACTGTTCTGTTATTTTAATGAAAGCTATAATTTGTTTAGAAATCAGACTTTAAAAACACCCTAACATAAAAATATTTCTATATATAGCTATATACAAAAATGTGTTTATATAAAAAATGCAGAGTGCAGATGACATAGTTGTTAATTGGCATTGACTTTACCTAAAGTGCACCCCTTCTTAGTATGGTCTTACCAGAAATTGACACCATCTCATAAATGTACTTCTGGCTGCAAATCCATGAAGAAATTGTAGTTTATCATAGGGGAAATCCCTTTCTTTCGCTTTGATTCTTAGTAACTCCTTGTGAAGATGAGAGAAATAGAGGTTCATGACTTGCAAGATATTTAATTTGCTTGTCTTGATAACTTTGGCTCCTAATCTCCTTGTTAGGGATCCATTCATTTTCTGATCAGAGGAATTTTGCTTCTGAAACTCTCTGCAATTTCTTGTGCACAACCTGAAGTTTATTACTGCCGTGTTTATAATTGGGTTTTGGCAGTCTTTATCTGGCTGTAGATGGATGTGAAAGCCGTGATGGATAATGCCACTTCCCCAGGAGCTTTTATCCCATTGCCCTTGCTCTCCAGTTTGTCTCAGTGAAAATTCTAAGATTTGTGCAAGCACAAACCCCTCTTCTTTGTGGACACTGGCAATAGTTTTCTGTGAAATGTTGCACTTCAGCAAGCCTTCGTGTGGGAAGAATATTTTTAGCATTCATTCTCTCAAATCTGTCTTTTCCTTTGTTGCCATCTTATTCCATTTGCTTATCACAGGATAAGAGAAAGTTAAACTGCTCCTGTTTATCTTACTTAGAGTAAGGACTTAGAGTGGGACAGAGTGTGTAAGACATCTCTTGGGGAACACCTGCTTCCCAATAGTCTCCTTGAGGAGTCTGGAATCATTCTGATGAGAAACTGACTGGTAGCATGAATAATGTTTGCCTAGGCTGGCACAGAAGCAAGGAAGGAAGTTAATATTGACCAGAGATAGAGAAGGTGATATGTAGAGTTGTAATAATCTTGCCAGAACTGCTGTACACAAGACCAGATATTTAATCTAAGTTAGTTACCTAGGCTCCTGAGACAGTAAATAGCAAAAAAGATGCATTGTCAGAGGGCAGTTTATTCACTTCTGAGACAGACAACAGAGGCCCTTTCCCGAGCACAATTAGTAAGAAATTTGTACTAAGAAATGTGCTTGTTGCTAGCACAGATGTATTTTAAGTGGCCCATTGTTAATTTTGTAAAATCCTAAAACCTTTTGAGATAGAAGATAAGTTACAAGTTTAAAAGATGTGTATGCATGAGGTAGATGCTTGTGTAAGCATCAGGACACTTGAATAAATTCTAAGCCCGCAGGCTCTAATGGTGAAAGAAAATAACAAAAAATAAGAGCAACAGTAAAATTACTTAGGAACATCTTTTAAGTAGTTTTACTAGCAGTTACTGATGGAAGTGCATAAGAAATTTATAAAATTTATAAAAACAAGATGGCTCCTAGTTTGAATGTCAAGTCAGAGCTGGCAGTCTGTGTTATGTAGTAACCTTGATTTTTGGAGCAGTGAACATTTTTGACAGCAGACACTTTGTAACAGCAGCTCCAAGCCTGACTTTTTCAGGTGACAAGTTGATGTGGAGTCATTGTTGCCCTCTACTGGCATTTTTACTCATCAAGCACTATGGTGTCCATAGTTGATTTCAGAGGGACACTGCAATCTGTTTCAGACAAACTCAAACCCATCCTTTGAAGGTAGAAGACTTTCTCTTTAAAGAGACATGAGGGTGGGGGAGAGAGGGAGGAGGGTACAACTCCTACCTGTCATTGCTCATCTGCTTACAAACTGCTGAAAGCTTTAAATTCTCTATTCAAAAAACCCCAGACATAAAAATGTCAGCTGAATTAATTAAATATTTGAGTACTGACAACTGTTGGAGTGTTTGAATTTCGGAGGCATGAATTAAAGGCATCGAGGGTCAGGAGAGAGAGGATCATATATCAGACTGCTCAGTGAAAACACAGCTCTAACACAGAGATTGTTGTCATCGTTCTAAAAAAATTCCCAAACCCCAATTCACACAGTTTTGATTTCTGAGAGATAACAGAACACAAAAGAGAAAAATATTTGTGTTTACAAGTGCCTTGCTGGCCAATCTTGTGCTTCTGTCATTCACAGTTACCTATACAGGAGTAAAAGACAGAAAAGAGCAAAATAATCTGTCTACAAAATAGGGGAGGGTGGACATGCTCTTCCTTAAATAATCATCTCACCTCGGGTGCCCTTGAATCTCTCTACACAACGTGTGGATATGGAGATTTCATGTCCAGCACTGACTCTTAGTCAATATCTTTGGGATATAGTGTGATTTGGGTTTTTTTAAACTTTAGAATGCAGTTAATCTTACTTGCCTATTTTAGAAGATTGAGTGTGAGTGTTAATAAGTTCTTGATATTTGGTCTGTGTTAAATCTATACATGCAGAAATACCTGTGTGAGCAGAAAGCTGTGCACTGACTTCATAAAACAGGCTTTGCTTAACTTGTGACAAACCTTTAATTGAAAAGACACCTTCAGCATTATGATTGTGTAGAACAAAATCCATTTTGTTAACAGAAAATTTTCTATCATAATGTTTTCAACTGTGTTTTGCAATGGAAACAACCTGATCTTTTCTTTTCAAGTGTTGTATACAGGAACAGGAGGCAGTAGGCTCAGATTCCAGTGCATTGCCTGATGAGTTAAAAATTAAAATACATTTCTTACAAATGATGTTGCTCAGAAACTCTTTACTTCTTGTCTCTGAACAGCTCAGTATCCACATTACACTAATGTGAGTTTGGGAAAATCAATGCCAAATTACACCAGTGTAATGGAGCATTAAACAAATACCTTTCAGATACGGGATGCTGTAAGGGAGATGCTAAGATTGTTTCTGCTTCTATTTCAGTCATAAATTGGGACACAAATATTGCAGAAACTTTTGATTAACCAGCTTCTAACATAGATACTGCATTATAAAAGAGTGGATTTTATTTTCCATTGGGATTCTGGCACCCAGAGGCCTCTAATAACAACCAGATGTGAAATAGAAGAAATATTTGGGAGCAGTTAATGCCTAACCATAAAAGTAACCATGTGTAAATCACTGTAGAATGTGGTTTGAGCAAGGGCATTAGGTGTTTTCTTTTTGGTTTTATTTCCCCCAAGGCTGGCTGTGTGTGCTCATATATTTTAGTGCAAAATCAGTCAGCAAAGAGGAATATTTTGATCCAGCACTGCATCCCGCTCAGGCAGGACTATTTGTAATTTTTCTAAAGTTAAAATTTGTTCTTTGAAGAGAAAAGCAGTTCAGTTTGACAAAGAGCTGTGCTGCAAGGCCTTCATCCTCTGAGGGCACATTTCTGGGTTCTGATGCTGTTCTTGTTCTCAGGTGAGCGTCCTTACCAGTGTCCTTACTGTGACAAAGCTTTCAGCAAGAATGACGGCTTGAAGATGCACATTCGCACCCACACCAGGGTAAGTTTTTATGGTTCCTTGAGAATTGTCTCTGACTCGTGTGGTGAAAAGCAATTAATTGCTGTTTGTGTAGAGATTAGGCTCTGCCAACCAAGGTATTTTATACCAATCAGAGGCAAAGATTCAAGTCATTAACTTACAAATTTTAATTAGAATTCCCTTATCTTCTATTTTTTCTGTGTTTGATTTCTTTTATGTTGAAATAATAGCTTTACTAACCTCTTCATTTAATCTGTCATTATTTATAGATATAAATTAATGTTGTTTACTGACTAAACAGTTCTGTAAAGGCTTCACTGTTACTGAAACTTCAATATCCAGTGATTTGATTCTTACTGTGCCCGTAAAGTCCAGTCACTGTGAACTTTTCTAGAGGCTGTACTTTATTAACTGATGACAGTTTTTATATAACTTTTATTTAACTGGGAGCTGTTATAGCTCACAGAGATCAGTGCAGCCTTGAGGCCAAACCAAGAAAATTCTGCATCTACTGGGAAATAGGAAAGGTGATATTTAACTTTGTAGTCTCCATATGCAAATGGGCACATACAATTGCTTTCTAAATAACTAAAATTAATAGCTGTTTAAATTTCTACTGTTCTGTGTGAGTCTTGAGCATATTAACTGTGAGGTCCTAGATATAAAGTTGTAGCTTTTGTACCCCAAACTATACAAGTAGTCAGTAGTTTGTGCAGCACTTCTTGGTAGTTCAATGGGAACAGGCTAGTCCCGTGTTGTTAGTTGTTTCTCCTTTTTTTCCAGCTGTTAAATCACTTTAAGAAATGCTATAAATTCTTTTCTGTTGTTACTGTCCCCTCTAAACTGTGTTTGCACCAGGAGAAATTTCATGACCCATCTAAGTTCTGCATGACTGTGAGGGATAAGCAAGCTCTGAAACAGTGCCAAATTCAAGGGGTTTTTTCCTGGTTTTCCATACAATTTGAGTAAAAACAACAAATGCCCCCCAGCCTCTGTAGAAGAACAATAGAGGAAAAAATAATATTAGGCTTTTAGAGTCTACAGTGATTTACACCAAGTGATGTTTTCTTCTAAGCATTTTTTAGCTGATAGGAAAGGGAGGAGTTAGGAAAATAAATTTTGAGGAGTGGATATTTCTTTTTAATAAATGTAGACACTGTAATTAGACAGGCTTTGTGTTGCGCTAAGAACATAATAAAATTTGCTTTAAAATGTCTCAGGAAGTGCTCTGCTGTACCATGGAGGCCAAATACCATCCTTAGAGGTACAAAGAACTCAGTGATCTCAGTGTTTCCATATACTTGAGATGCGTTGATCATCTACATCTGAAAGGTCACATTTCAGTTTGTTTTATTTTGGTGTGTGAAGGTGCTAAGCAAACTGCTGGTGATCCCCACAGCTATGCTGTAGGATTAAAATATGCAGACCAAACATGTTTTTTAAGACTTTATTAGATTTTTGGTTCTTTTTGTGGTGATGCTGCTCCTATCCCAAAACTTAACAGTGAGGCTCATTCATATTTGATTGCCATTACCTGCTCCTTTATCTCCATATAAATATTTTTTTACTTTGAGGTAACAAAAATCCGTACTGATAACATTTGCATTAATAGTAATTTCTAAATTGAAGCCTGTTGCTATAATCTTGCATGTCTCAACTTTCCCTTTTTGTCACAGTTCACCTTATTTAATATTTAAGTATTTAACTGGACAGCTGAAAAATCCAAGGTGGTCTTAGTAGGAGGAGGAAAAAAATGGGCTAGAATTATTAATAAAAAACAAGAGAAGAGAAAACAAAGTTTATTACCGACTTCCATGAATTTTCAAGCCAGAAGGAGGAATTCTGCCTGAATCTGTCCTGCAGAACATTATCCATGAAGTACTATAGGATAGTAAGCTGCTTTATTTTATTGTTCAGGTGAGTAAATATTAGTGCAGGTACAAGGTAATAAATATGTATTTTAGCTGATGTAAAAGGAGAGAGTGCTGAGGGGAACTGGAAAGAGGGATAAGGAAGTGGGGGAGCAACGATACTGAGAGGGAAATGGGGAAGACACCTTTATTTACAAAAACTCTTGTGTGCTTGGCAAGAATGTAAAGATTAAATAAATCATAGTAGTAGGTTGATGCTTGTCAGGAATGCAGGGTACAGGAACCAAACCAACCCCTTTCAGCAGAGAAAACAGCTGCTGAGCTGTTCAGGTGTGTCTTCCTTGAAGTGAGGGCTTGTGGTCTGAGTCCTGACTCTGAAGGAGATGTGTTCTAACTGCACTGTGTAAGGACTTCTCCAGGGAAGAGAGAAACCTGTGCAGAAAGAGTTTGAGGCCCCTGGGCACAATGCTAATGCAGTAGGACTGGTTCTGTGTTCCTACGTTATTTAAACAAAGGTAAACTAAAGACTTGGAAATAAAAAATGCACAGTGTTTGCCAAAGGTTTGGGTCCCTCTGTCAGTTCTAAGGGCAAGAAAAACCAGGAAGTCACACTTGAAATTTATCTTTTCGGTCATCCCATGTTTTGACTTTTCAAAACAGTGTAAGGTTGTTGTCTCTTCCTTTATTTACCCTTTCCTACACATACATTTTATTTGAAATTTATTCTTGTGTGCAAAATCATTATTGAAAGAATAAATAGCGAGATGTATAAATCCTGAAGGTATTTTTGTATCAGCTGAGCCTAGCAATGTGGAAATGCACACAAACATAGCACCCTTCTGTAAGGGTTATTATAAATATCTTGAAAAAAACAATCTAGTCTTTTGGCCATAAAGTTTGTGAAGTAGCTTAAAAGTAATGCTGTGACATTCACCAAAGACATGCAAATGTGTATTCTACCAGTGGGCTTAAATGCCAGACCTGATGCTGCGGATGAGGGAGGGCTGCTGGAGAAATCATTGTAGAAAGTTGATTAAGGTCTGGCAGCTGCTAAAGTGAGCACAACCTGGGTGGCCACAGGTGTCAGCTCCAGCTCTGGAGTAAACAGAGAATGTAAGGCCAAACCCCTGCTGGACAGGATAGGGGAGAAAACACCACCTACCTGACATTAAAACGTCACCTGAGTACTGATTTGTTTCTATAAAAGTAAATGTGTTTGCTTTATGGTTTGATGGATTTGGGTTTTCTTTTCCTTAAGGAGAAATATAACAGCCTAGGAAAACATAAATTAGGTACTTTATTGAAGTTTTTGATGAAATGAGTTTACAAACCATATCAGCTTTGAGGGAGTTACATGCTCATTTCCAACCCTCACATTGTAGGAAACTTCAGCTCTTTCCTAAGGCATTGTTCAGTGCCTGACTTAGCATTGCAAGGTTTGAGTTTAAACATGTGGAAAAATTATTGTATGTTATAGCAATAGAATTGGTAATGCTTGGAAATACAGCCATTGATAGGTGCCCAGAGTTATTGTCATGTTAAATTGATGTTTTCATTACTTCTGAAAATGATGATTTTTTTACAGTTGGATTCAGTGATGGAAAACAGAAAGAGTCAAAACTATTTGAAAATGGCTTTTCATCACTTGATTTGAATATTTCATATTTACATATAACAGATATATTTGATTTTTATAGCTTGTTTAAAAATCTGAGTTCCAGTGGGTGGAAGCTGCCAGCCTGTGCTTAAATGAGGTACATTTCTGAGGTAATTTAAAAATTAGAGAAATTTCAGTGTATCATTTTTGTTTCATGTATTAGTGCCTACTATTTTAAAACACACTGATATTTAAAACCACAGTATGTGCGGAAATTAACCAACCTTGAAATAATTTGAGGTTTTATTTATGAATTTCATGGGAATAGGGAGAAGTGGTGAGTATGGGAGTGAGGCAGTCTCCTGTAGAGGACTCTTCCAGTTTTGTTTTTTTTTTCACTTAACAAGAAGAGATCCTGAGTTAAACAGGCTTTCCAAGGCACTCGTTTGGCACTTTACACTGCCCCCTCTTGTTTAACCTAGAAGAATATTAAAATAATAGTAAATGAGAAATAATGCAAGGACAATATGGACATAATTTCACATTTCCTGTGTTTCCCAGGAAGTATTTGAGCTTAAAGTTTCAGAAAGGGTCATGTGTTTTAGAAGCACCATAGAACACTATTGTCAAAAAAAAAAATTCCTTTGCGTACTAAATATAGACTTCTGTGCACATGACAGTGAGTAATGAAATAATATGATATGTTGATTGAATTTGGAGGGGTTTTTCCATCTTGGATTTTATCTGTATTTCTCTGTTGGTGAGATAGGGGTGAGTTCCCAAACATCTGCTTGAGGATGATGACTTTGCCAGGGCTGTGGTTTCCTTGCCTCTGGAATCTGTGTTTGCAAACAGAATGTGGAAGGTTTGAATCCCACTGCACCTATATTTTCACACTTCTTTATGTAATGTAGACTGATGATCATCCGTTCCTCATAGAGTGAAAATGTAGTTTTTCTATACTGATACTGTTATTTTCCAGGAAGAGGTGAACATCTATTGAATTTTCATCAATACTGATTAAATAAACACTCCTTCGCTAAATTTTAGGGGCAGAAATTACCTCAGTGGTTCAAAAAACCACAAAGGAATAAGAACTTTTCAGTTCATGGGTAACAAATGGGTAGGACTGCCGTGGAAAATGGGAAGTTAATGATATGGTAAAGCCCAATGAATTGCATATGCTGGATCTTTTTAAGAAATGCACTTTTTTTTCTGGCAGGCATTTCAGAGAAGATGCATGCTTTTGTTTTAATTACAAATTTTATTGCAAGAAATATTATTTCTTTAATGTTCCTGAAACTGAATTAATTGAGACCTGTTCTAACAAAAACATTAGTCATTTCAAATAAAAGTCACATTTTTGTTTAAATCTGCCAGAATTACTTCACAGTTGTTTTAACAGGAAAATTTCTTGGCCTGCTCTAATTGTTGGAAATATTTTTTAAAGGATTTTACTTTTCAACAGAAGAAACATGTTCTTGTAAAGTGATTTTTAATTGAGGTTTAAAATTATAAGTTTCAAATCCCTACTACTTCTGTAGAGTTGTAAATTCTCATCACCCTTAGTCTTCCAGTGTCAGAGTTATCTTAGTAACTTAAGTAGGCCTCTGTCTCTGGGTCAGGCACAAGCTGTAACTTGCAGAAACTTACCAGTTACTAAGAGAGCATCTTCTTTGTTCTTGAACTTTTTTCACACTTAGATACAAAACTGGAGTCTGCTAACTTGGGCTGTCTGTGATTTTAAGTGTAAGCAGGTTTCCTGCATTTTCAGGTTGGCCAAGCTGTAGGATTTCCTGATTTCTCTTTGAGAGTAACAAGCCCCTGGTAACTGCAGACATGCCTGGTGTATTTTAATGTTATCTGGCTGGTCATGCTTTTTCATCCTAGGCCACATTTTTCCATTTGCCTAATTTTTTTCAAAACAGTCTTTTTATTAATGGTCTGTTCAGGTGATAATGTAAGCACATAAATTATATTTACTAAGAGTAATACTGATATTCAAAATTTTCACATAAAATGCCTTTTGAAACCAGATAGTGTTACTGTATCAGTATTTCATGAACAGACATTTTAGATTTTTCTGGGAGCAAGGGGAGGCTTTGTTTTAGAATAATGGAAATTATTTAACTTTTTTTTGTGTCCTGTGGCATCACCATTATTCATGTCTGTCAGTTTTCACATTCATGTCACAAGTGTAAATATTTACATATGTAATACGCGACCTAATAAGCTTTTCTTTTTTCCTCTGAACTTCTCTCAAGCTTCAGTTTGCAGCATGTAGAAAATACAGACCCATCAAGATGGTAGATGTGTTCTTAACTCTTACTTTAATCTTGAGATATGTTTATTTGGTAATAATAATGTTTAAATTGTGTTCGTCTTGCTGTAACTGTTGAGCTAATGCAATAGTTCTAAATTCAGATTTAGAAAGCAAGTTGGAGAGACTCCTACCAAAGTCATTCACGTTTCACCTATGTAACCAGTATTACCAGGTTTACAGAAAGAACCAGTGCACAAGTGCTAACTTAGTGTACATAATGTGTTTATATTTTTTAAGGGACAAACAGGTAACTGTAGCAGCAGTTAGCAGTTCAAATATTCTGCATTTGAGTATTTCCCTTTGCTGTGCTTGCAGGACACTGGACACTTTGAGTCAAGCTGTCCACAGTGCGTCAAATGTCCTTGAGATTTGCTGTGTTTTGAGTGAAGTCTTTCTAATGCAAAGCACAACTTGTTTAGATTTCAAAGTGTGTTTTGCGATTCAGCCATCCACAGACGCAGGAGTATGTGCTGCAGGCACTGTTTTATTTGACATGGCTTTAGAATTGTTTATTTCTCTCATTCCCCAGTTTTAATGGTGGAACCCATCTGAGATGGGAGCTTTTGGGTTGACATATGTCAGTCTTACAGCAAAGCACATTCCAGAGTACCATTGGGCTCTGCTTGGTCTTTCCTTGTTCAGAGGCAGGGAAGTTGTGAATCCTAATCTACATATTTCTATTCATACCTGGCATGCTTAAAACTGTGATGTTAAATCACTGCAGTATCAGCCATGTCCTGTCTCTCACTCTCCCTGCTCCCTTCTTCATTTAGATCGTTGGTAAAAGAAAACACATGTAATCCTTCAGCTTGGCTACCACCATAGCCATGGCCTGGCAGATGCTTCTTCAACAGAGGGCAGATTTATAGTACCAGCGCTTGCTAACTCCTCTGAAGTCAGACTTGGATCATCTTCCCAATGAGCTCCTGTTTTTTTCAGTTAGCAGGTTTTTCCCTTTTCTTGATGTTTTAAATCTGTCCAGCTTTCTTCTCATCTCAGCGTTGGCCCCTTTTGTCCTTTCACGGTGGCATTAACTTTTTCAGACCTGTTGCCATGGTTTTTATAATTTTTTTTCCTCTGCTCACATTTAAAGCAATGATGGTTATGCCCAGCAAACATCATATATTCCATGTTACAAGTGTTGCTTGCTCTAAGCATTGTGCAATGGAAATTTAACATGAGAGGGAGAAAGAGCAGAGAGAAAAGGAAAAGCACAAAATGTTTTGTTTTGAAGAAACTGATCTGTGAGGATGATGTCTTCTTCAAAACCAACAACAACAAAAAAGGAAAAAAAAGGGTTTTTTTCTCTGGAGATAAACTGAGGGCTAAATTTTGCTCTGGACAGCACAACTGATTTTCCTGAAACAGACACAGATGTGAATAGAGGGCAGCTTCACTCAGGGGAGAGGAGGCTGCTGTGAATCAGAGTTGTGTCTGCTGAAGTCATTGGAATATGAAGATGGAAGGGATCTAAAATTAGATCAAAGACAGCTTTGGATGTGTTTCATGCACTACATATGTGAATTTCAATACAAATGCCAAGAGGATGTTAGATACACCTTTTTTTTGCCACAGAGAATAATACAAATATAAAATATAAAATAGGCAAATGTAACTTGGGGGAAGATAATACAGCCCAGTTTTGTGCCTCCAGCTTCTCACAGTGTAAAATGGCTCTTTGTCCAAAATGGAATCCTGAAATCCATTTAGCACTGAAATGATTGACATGGTCATTATCAGGTCAATTCTTCAGATAGTTGAAGACCCAGATAATAAAAAGAGAATGAGTCCACCTGGTGCAGTTTGCAGTAGTGAATGCTTTTGTAGGTGTTTAAGAAGTGCTCATCATATACTTCACTTTGCACTTTCTGGAGAACAACCTCCACACAGAAAGGCTGCTTTTTGAGAACTCACACAAATGTGGTTTGTGTTAACCACAATGCAAAACCAATTAAGGGGTTGTTGCAGAAACCAGCTTTTCGCTTGGATTATTCATACATTCCCCTTAAAAGTGCAAACCCTGCTCCATGAAGTCTTTAGTCAGGTCAGCAAAACTCCCTGTGACGTGAATGTTTTGGTCTCAATGATATTATTTTTTTTTTCACAGATCGATTCAGATATTTTTTAGGTAATTTGTTATGTTTTCCTGTCTACTGAAGAATCATGGAAACAACACTGCCTTTTCTAGGAAACTTTATAGAAAAAGACTGCAAAATGGAAGAACCCCATCTTTGCCCCACTGAGGTCTCTGGACCTGCAGAGAGCTGCCCCAAAGAGAGAGACTGGGACATACCCAGCACCAATTGATAGTGCACTGTGTTAGGTGTGTGGTGAATATTGATGAATCCTGGCAGAATTCAACAATATATGGAGACCTGATGGTTCGCAGAGACTGAGGGCAGGAATTCAATAACCAGATAGCTTATTGTCTTTGTTGCTTTAATGCCTGAGTTGTTCCATCTCACTTATCCTTGGATCCCACATCATCTCCCAAAAGAACCTGATTATTGAACTGGTTAAGAACTGCCTGTTACTTGTTAATTCATAGATCTAGCTGCTTTTTTGCCTATTGATTTATAGTCATTGCTTTCAATTTAGTTTAGTAAAAAGTGTTTACTTTTCTTAAAATACCTTTCTTCAGAACTCAAGCAGTACAGAACTAGAGACCACAGAAAAAAGTAGAATGAGAGTGAAGGAAGTCTTGTTGGTTCAAAAATAAGGGTGCCTCTAGAACATGATAATTTTAATGAGGCTGTGCAGTGCCATAATGCCAATTCTTGCACTTAGTTGATTTATTGTTGATTTCTATGCAGTTCTTTTGTAACTTTAGTGGAATCAAGGAGGAATTACACCTATATAAATTCCTACATGAAGGAAGAACTTCAAAGAAAAAATCTTTACATAAGTGGGTTTCCTTATGTATCTCTAATTATTTGTTTGAGGTCAGTGAGATTGCAACTTTTCTAACATCATGTTTTACAGTAGCTGCTAACCAATAATTCTAATAAAAATACAGATGGTTTGGTTGCCATCTGCACTTCTTTTGAGATTCTGCAATGAGTATGTGATTAACCATCTGTCGCTGCTTTTCAAAATAAGTTTTTCTGCTACCACAAACTTTTCTTGTACCTCCTCTTCCTCCCCTCACCTCTTCTCCTGCTTGGAAACCTCCAAACAATCTCAAAGTTTTTGTGGATAATCTTACTTGTCTGTATGCTTTAAGCACTTGTGGAGGATAAAGGAAAGAACATTGGAATTTTATGTTTCTGTACCTTTCACATGACAAAAAGCAGACTCCCCAAATGGCTGGGTTTGAAAGACTGGAACAGATAATTAATTCGTAAGTGGGTGCTGAAGTGGAAACTGTCAGGTTTCCCACAGCTTTCCCAGCTTTCACTTAATCATTTGAAAGTCATTTTCTGTTGTTTTCACTGACTGTAATACCTTGGAGAGTATATAAAACTTGCACCACCTAGCATGGAATTCCACTCCTTTAATGACCTGGGCTCTGTGTTGACTCACTTTAACTCGCTGTTGTCATTCCATGCAGGAAAAGCCGTACCAGTGTTCGGAGTGTAACAAGGCTTTCAGTCAGAAGCGAGGCCTGGACGAGCACATGAGGACCCACACCGGGGAGAAGCCCTTCCAGTGTGATGTGAGTTCCTCTCCTCCTTTCCCTTTGTCTTCTCAGCCTCAGTGCAGCAGCAGGATTTAATTGCGGGGATATTGTGGCCTTGCACCTATTGCTTGTGGCACAGTTACACTTCACATGGGCTTGGATTGCCCATGGAATGGAAGGCCATTCAGGGAATTACATGTACCCTCTTTGCTTGCCAAGAGCCACACACACCCATTCATTTTATGGTTTTGGATCCCATAAGAGTTATTTTCACCACTAGTAATGAAATCTGGATGTTACCATCCACAAATTCATGCTGCTTGGGTTCCTGTATGAATTGTATGACAGGTTAATAGTTGGAGATTAGCTTGTGTAGGAAAAGGGATTTCATTTATTACATGGAATCTCAGTGCTTCTGATACTCACAAATATGAATTCAGAATTGCCTGTTTCTGGTGAAATCTAGTCTGATATTTTCAACATATGCTCACAGCCTCTTGTTCAGTGAGGAAATCTGGGTTGCTGTGCCTGTTCGCAGAGCTGAAATGCAGTGTATCCTGTGACAGTTCATAGATCACTGTCAGGTACCCTTCATGCAGCCTGCCCTTGTATACAACATCTCTCAGCTTTTGGGAGATAGGTGGGAAGACTGAATTAGCAGAAGCTCTTGGAGAATAATGTCTTTCAGAACTATCAAATGCCAAAATCATTGCTCTAGGATTTAGAAAAAGGCATCAGAATGGATGTAGAATTAGTGTAGCTGTTTTGTTTTGTGATACTGAGTCTTCATGAAGCAGTCACAGAGGACTGCCAGCTCTCAGTTGTATCCTAGATAGCTCAGTCTGAGCAGCTGTAAATTTGCTCAGAAATTTATATAATTAGATGCAAAATTAGAATAACAGCTTGGTAGGAAAGTTTCAAGGGTCTGTTAACTTTTCTGGTTTTTGATTAATGATCTCATGTAATTTCATTGAGAATAAAATACATTAATTTCATGAAAGAGTTCAACTAAGATATTTTGCTGATGTCTACAAGTTAGGAGATTTGCTGTATTCTTTTGGGTTAATCTCAGCCTGGCTCTGGATAGTACCTTGAGGATTTCTCTAACTCCAAATCATAACTTTTTCAGCTTTCAGATTGTTACACTGTTTATCAGCTCTTGGCCAGCTTGCAGTGTAAATGCAGTTCTTCCCATACTGTGGATCCAGGATTCACTGCTCTTGGATTCAGAGTGTGCTTTTGCAGACTAACTTGGTATGGTGGTTCGATTTTATTCTTTTTCCTTGTTTTAATTAGAAATAGGAGCTGTATGAAAACATACTTCCCTGTTTCAGCTTTTCCTTCAGTTTTCCTTGTGAATTAAGTAGAGCTGTACTTTCCCAAACCATAGCATTTCTAGAAACAGCTGTAATCTGTCCTGGTCCTTTGCTTGAGAATGTTTCAGAGTGTACCTTCAGTTACTGGTGATATTTTTTGTACTTAAAATTTCTGCCTTATTTCACCAAAATCACTCTTCAGAAGAAGCCTTTTTGCTGGCTGCACAGTGCCAGAGGCTGCTGATCTTTTGGGGTTTGGACATAACAGCAGTTGCCCCCACTGTTCATTCCTGCATGCTCAGTCACCCAGGTGCCCACCACGGTCTGTTGCTTAATGCACACTTTGGAGAAGGTTAAAATTGATGTTTTCAATAATTTCTCCTTAGTTCACCTGGGCTCCTGTTCTGCACATGCTGGGTACATAGTAAATGTCACCCAGAGCTGCCTTGCACATTGCGTGATTCCAGATGTTTATGTAGAAGTTACAGGAAAACCAGTAGTGGACCATTACAGAAAAATGTCCCTATGGGGGATATTTATTGTGGGCTACCCAATAGTAAATGTCCTTTTTACACTCAAGTATTTTCACCTACGATTTTTTTATTCTGCTCAAGATAGCTGTAGATGCTCTCATTATTTTTCTTATAACGACTTGAGTGGTAATTTATGGCAATAACATCCTCAAGTTCTTATCTCTGGAATACCACATACCAATTCTTTTAGTCTTCTTTTAGTCTGTATTTTTGCTTTAAATAGATTTCTTTTTTCAGAGTCAGAAATAAAAATCATGTCTTCTCTTCCTGTCTCTCTCTTAGGCACATGGAACAGTCATTACAGTGCAGGATTGAGTTACATGTGAAACTAATCCTTGTACTCTGTTTGAAGAAGGTGCTGTAATTTATTTATGTGTCTATTCCTGTGTCTTATCAGTCAACAAAAGCATTTTCAGACCTTAATGTCTCAAAGCTCTCACATCCCATGGATCATAGTGGAAATTGAATATTCCCATTTTAAGATGGCAATTCTAATACATGTCACCTAGAAAAGTGAAAATAACTGAAATATGGAAATAGAAATGCAATTTTTCGTACCAAATTAGATATCTGTGCTCACCGGACCAGCCTGTTTTTTACTGGAAGGCCAATTGTCAGTTTCTCAGAGACAATAGATTGTTTGGGGGGAGCAGAAAGGTCAAGTACTGCTTGTCCTGGTTTCTTTCCAGTACAGTATTTCCTTCCGCTCTGCCTCTGGCTGACCTTACACTTTCTTTCAAATGTCAGTCTTTACCATCCTCCCTACCTGACCAAAACTTTGAGCATTTTGAAGAGATTGATTAGAGCTCAAGTGCACATTAGCAAGAGTGGTTGTAAATCTATAAAATATCAGTCTTGCATACAACATTGATATACAAAGCAAACTCTTAAATCCCCAAAACCTTTCTGCATAAGCACAGCACAGGATTTGCCATACCTTTAATAATCCTGTGCATTCCATGTTCTTTTTGAAGAAAGAAGGTAGAACAATGTGCTGGAGCCTTGGAGGAATAGAAGGACACATTGTATTGGTTACATGAGCAGAATAAATAAAAAAATGAACTGCGTTGAGGCTGCGTTACAAGCTGTTTAGTTTAGAAATGAAGATGTGTGTGTAAGATACACAGAACACACACCTCTTGTGTATGTGTATATTGGCCTCCTGGCTCTCAAGAAACATGGAATATTTACAAGTGTGTGACACTTCTAACACACTGGGATTTGTGCCTGTGATTAGATAAATGTTATGGGTTCCCTTTGTGTGCTCTGTGGAGGAGAGAAACAGAAGCCGATGTTTGGCAAAAGCAGTGCTCAGAGCTGACCAATGGGTGCTGTAATTGAGGTTCACTGTCAGTAACAAAAGGGTGGCTGTTGCTTGGGCCTCAAAGAGATTTATTCAGAGATTGTTCACTGGGGGAAAGGCTGGAGAGCTGCAGTTGCTGTATGAAGGTCTTCAGCATTACGTCATGTCATAAAGTCAAAAGTGTTCTAGTGCAGCAGCACACACAGTGTGGGGAGAAATTATTTTGGGTACAAAACTTGCCTGTGGCCATTGCCATTTTGTGGTTGTTTAATGGTTTTGCATTAATTGGCATTAAATCCATATGCTGGAGGTCAAGATGCTCTACTTGGATAGACAGGTCTTCTTGTGCTTTCAGAAGGAATAACTCATCAGTCAGCATTTGCTGAATATAAATTTACAGCTTTGTTTTTCTCAAGAGGGATTGTCATGTGTTCCTTGAGTTTTTTTCTGCATGAAGGAGATATTGTCTGGAACAAACATGGAATTTTAAGAGTGCAAGCCTATGGATGTTCATTTTTGTTTAATTATATGACTCTTGTCTATTTCATTTGTCAAATCAGCAGCTGCTTCCTTTTTTTTTTTTTTTTTTTTTTCTTTTTCCTTTTTTTTTTTTCTTTTTTTTTTTTTCATTTCCCTGTCAAATTCATTTTACAATATTTCCTTGCATGGTAGGCGAATGTGACAATATAACTGCACATTTTTAGCTGACTTGGTGTCTTGCCTTAACTTTTAATTCTAACTTTTCTTTGCTGAACTTATTCTTTTAACCTTTTGTGTTTCTCATTTTAGCTTCATTTAACTTCACTAAAGTGATGGCTTTAGTGTGGCAGAGTCCCTCATTCCTCTATCCATTTATTAAAATGGCAGAATGAACTGGGCTGCTTGGAGTACAGTGCGGGAAGGAAAGCAGTACGCCAGATAATAATGCAAAGGAATTGCACCTTCATTTACCAGATGTCTTCCATTTTCTTGGCCAGGCAGAGAAAGGCTGGAACAACGATTATTAAATTATTACAACAATTATTATTAAATTAATAATTAACCTTTCTTGCAGTCTTCAGAACCTCTTCATTCTCACTCCCCCCTCCTTGTAACTGAGCAATTGGAGGTGATTCTTTTGGAAGCTGCAGGTGTCATTCTGGAGGTCAGGAAGGAAATATTTCATTTGAACAGATGAATGCTTGTGATGTTTTGTCATAATGTTTGCTGCATTCCAGATAGAACAATAGCTTTAAAAAACCTGAACAAAGCACCACAATGTTACCCGGACAACTCAAGGTGTTGGTATTTTGAAGATTGAGTCTTTTTTAGACAGACAGCATCTTGTGCCTGTGGTACCACTCTTAATATACAACATAAAAAAATGCCAAACAGAGTAAAAATCTTTCAGGTGTTCTCTGAAGACCAGCTCATTTATTAAATACTGCAGGTATGTTTGGCTGCGGCCTCAGTGATATAACCTTAGGAGTGTTACACATGCTCAGAATTTTAATACTTCATTTGTATTTGTCTTGTCTTCACTGCCTCAGGTTTGTGACCTGTCCTTCAGCCTGAAGAAGATGCTGATCCGGCACAAGCTGACTCACAACCCCAACCGCCCAATGGCAGAGTGCCAGCTCTGCCACAAGAAGTTTACAAGGAATGACTACCTCAAAGTGCATATGGAAAATGTCCATGGAGAAACTGACAGCTAAATACAGCCTCTGTGAGAAGAGTATATCCAAAGTGCTGCATTTGCACGCGTACAAACTCCAGACTTTCTACCTGGCTAGTAAGCACAGTCAGGAGAAACACAGGAGAAACAACTGTAATGCCTTCACACATTATTTTTCCCAATTTTGTTGAAAATACGTTAGTAGCAAAAAAACCCAAAGACATTCTGATATAAAACAGCTTGAAAATAAAAAAAAAAAAAAAATGGAAGATACAAGCAAGAACTTTGGAAAAATTTTATCCTCATTTAAACAAAGAAGCTTTAAGCAAACTTCTTTTTGTTAATGACATTCTTAGAAACTTAGGTATTAGTAGCAGTGCCTGGAAATCCTGGACACTTGCAACAAAACTCTTGGCTGTCTGCAACTGTATTTTTCTATCTAATCTACAAGGCTCCATTAAAATTATTTAATTTGAAACTACACAGAATTTGTCATTCTAATTGACTGCTGATTGTATCCAGGCTTGTTTTATTCATATCATAATTCCGTATTTTGTTGTAATACAATTTCGTCTCATTTTATTTGCAACTTTCTCATTACTGTATGAAACTCATTTACTTGAATTAGTTCTTCAGATGCCAGAATGTGTAGGTAGAGAACTGTGGAAAACTGTAAATGTTCAGTATTCCTGTATGAGGCTGAGGAGGATTTATTTCTTCTTTCTTACATGAAACAAGACTGAAAGGAAAATTTTGAGCCATTTAGTTTTAAGTACTGTATTCATATTCATCACTGTGGCTGGCAAGGCAAGTGGAAAGGCATCTTAACAGGGTGGTTTGACAGCTAGAATTGTTGAGTTTACATGTATTTGATTTCCTGGTGAATAGCTGATTCCCGCAGTATTTTTTCCTGCTGAATCAGATGCCCTGGATTTCTTCATACTACTTAAATACCTTTTTCTTTTTTTTCTTCATTCTATTCATAAGCACTGGGAAAAAGTACTGCTTTAAAACCAAGTAACAATCAAATTCCTCATGTTATCAGAGTAAGTTGTTTTTTGCAGGAGACTCTTCAAAAGAGTTCCCACAGGCCCTCTTGTACAGCCAGATAACCAAGAAATTCTTATCTACAAGGACAGTAAAACTGTAACTTCAGAGGGTGATTGCATATGGAATTCCTGAGTTATCAGCAGCTAATATTAAGGCTCTGGCATTAGTTAACTGTTGAGATTCATTTTGGACCTGTCAATGTTTTGCAAAATGAGCTGGGACATCCTTATAGGGTTCCTGTAGATTTTGGAGAAGTGTAATTATGAATAATTCTCTTGTTAGTGGCAACCTCGTATGTGTAAAAACATCCTAAGCCTTCATGCCCTATTTGCTTCCAGAGAGGTAGGAGAAACTTGGAGACTTTGCCAGTTCCATTCCACAAATCATTTGTTCATATAAATAAAGTATATTTTATGTGTTTAAGACAAATGTAGTTGAAATAAGCATTATAAAGTTGAGTAAAGAAAATTTCCTCTTGTTATTTGTAGAGATTTTGTTACAATTTATCAGAACAGTTTATTTCTAGGTCCAGAAAACGTCAATTTACTGGTAGTTACTATAAAAATAATATAATTTTAAGTGTTAGATAGCAAAAGCAACTAGTATTATATACTGAGTTGTGTGATGATTTTTTAGCTATATGTTCTTAATTATCTTCAAGGAGAATTAGATTGATGACTTTTGACATGTCTGGGGTGGGTTACTTTGTTGTTGTTGTTTGCCTTTTTGACATCAGTGAAAGGAAGAATTGAGTAATAGGAAAACCAAGATTCCAGTGCTTAGTTTTTCAGCCTTTTATGTTTTTCCTTGTTCCATTTGGTCAGTACAAACTCAGGCACAAAGAACAGTAGAAGGGAAAGAAAACACTAAAAAAAAAACCCAAACAAAAATACCAAAAGTGAGGGTTTTCTAAGGAGTTTTTGAGGGACAAGTCTGTTAAAATACAAAGAAAAAAATCCTTTTGGGAAGAAAAAGAGGATAATTTAACATATTTACATGTTTTGCATGGGATTTTTGCCAAAAATATGTACTGCAAAGTTGCTACATGTTTTGGGTTAATATCTGCTTTTGAGATGAGTACCTAGTTTTGAAAGTAAGTAGAGAGGAGAATGTCCTTTTTTTAAATTATTTCTAGGTTAGCTACAGTATATAAAGATTAATCTTGCTGTATGTAATCAGCAGCAGCAGTTAAGCAGCTGAAGCTTTGATCTTGTTGATGGTATCAACAGAACAAGGGATTGACAGGATCAATGAGGGAATTCAGACCTTCCTGGCAAGCACAAGAAGCAGGTGCAGGAGGTTTGAAGCCCAGCTCCAGGTGAGTATCTTTTCCACCTTGTCCTCCAGGAACTTTGCCTTGGGGTAAAATGGCTGCAGACCTGAGCCTCTACTGAGCTAGCACCTGACTTGGCAGCTCCAGGTCTTTCCACAGCAAGAGCTGCCCTGTTCTTTCCATGGGGGCCTGAGTTTCTCCCAGTCAGAGGTAATATGTTTCACATTACTGGATTCATGAACTGTGTAATTGATTTTATATGCGAGGCAGACTTACCAGTATGCTACATATTTTTATTTGATCGTAGCTTTCTTAAAAAAAGGAGTAAACCAAAAGAAACAGAAAGGAAAAAAAGAGCAAACCAGCAAACCTCTCTTCTTTGAGTAGAAATTTCCATTGATGGTGTCTCACTTGGTGGTATTACTTGGAAAAAATAGAGAATGTTTCCTTCACCTGATTTTGAGAAGTGGTAAAGTGAAACCTGTTGTTCTGAAGATAATTGTAAATTTTTTAACGTTGTGTTTGTATGTTTGTTTGTTAATCTTCATTTATTATAATACTGACATATCCTTAGTAAGTAGTGCCATGCTAAATAATATGAAAATCTAGAGATATTCGTGTAAGAATGTATAGTCACTGCAATTTCAGAAGGCTGTGACTTTTTCCCCATGTTCTGTAATTTTCTGCAGATACCATTCCATTTGTTCTCCTAATTTTTCCATTACCATTGGCCCTTCTTGGAGAGAGCTCCATCTCTGATGTTAGGAACAGCAGCCTTCTCAGTAGTTCCTTTTGCTTTTCGTTCTGATCAGCCGTGTAGCCCAAAGGTGATACAAATCATTAAGATGATAAAGATCCTTTCATTTTCTAATGTTAGATTTTTGGTCTGTCTGTATGACTGTGAAGGATTTAATGTATTTTTTAATTTAAGCTATTAAGTCCTAAGTAGAAATCAGAAAAAGGAGGGAATAATGTAAATTAACATCTGCTGGGCATTTTGTGTTTTAGATTGCAGCTTTTAGTGCTCTGCATTTGTGTCAATAAGTACCAGTGCTTTTATTCTTCTAAGACATCTGACTCTGTATTTGTTTAAATTTTTCAGTTTAAAAGGTAGCATAACAGTCCCTCTGAAGTACCACTTTGAGTGGAGGAGCTCAGTGTGCTGCTGGCAGGGTGTGATCAGGATACAGTAAAATGTTTTCAGTTACGTACTTACTGCATTGAAGTGTTGGAATTGTCTTCACATGGAGATTTGAAATCTGCTTAATTGGGTTTTTTAGGCAAGTGTGAGCTCAGAATACAATAGCAGTTAGAGCTGTAAAGTTGTGTTTTTCAACATGAATTCTGACAGCTGTGTGTTCTATGGTACATCAAGAAGATGGGAGAAATTTAAGTAATTTCAGTCACAGCCTGAAAAGTTGTCACAGATAGTTTCCTTGACCTGGATAGCCAGTTTTCTATTTAATAGTTATTGCCTATTTAGTCTCTTCTATCTCCTGTCCTCTTCTCTTTGTAAGCTGTTTCTGACTTTGCAATGCTGTGGACAGGGGCAGACAGTGAACTGGCAGAGCTCAGTGTTTTTCAAAATGTTTGCTGCTCACCTTCCCTGAGCCCTGTTTGTTAGGCTGAAGTTGCAATGTCTTGGAGTTTGCTAACATCAGCCGCTGCTCACGTTACAGCAGCAGTACGATCAGAGCTGGCCATGATATCCAACTGTCATCACCCTTTAGTGAAGAGGGAAACACCCACCCATGTCACAAGTGCAGAAGAGACTTGGTGGTCCATTTGTCTCCGTGGTCTCCAGCTGAGGTAGGCAGGAAAAGTGTGGGAACCCTAAAAATCCCCTTAAGGAAACTTCCAGGCTTTGCCCTGGAAAGTTTTACCATAGTTTTCTCTGCCTAGGCTGAAGGAGAAGACTTCCTTCGTGGTGCCTTGCAGAACTACTGCCAATTTATCTTAGATTGCTTCCCCATTGGCCACTTAACCCTGCCCACTAGAATTGTTCATCCCTCTTTCCCCCCATAGGTTTGCTGCCCCTTGCCCTGCATTTGTACCACCCGTGTGCCCTCAGACCTTTGGTTCCTGACCCCTGCTTAACCACTGAGCACCATATGGTCTGGCTCTTCTGTCCCTGATCCCTTCAGCATGCTGAAATAAACCCTGCTGGAACATATCATCCAGGAGGCTCTTTCCGTCTTTCCTCTGCTGAGGCATGTATGTGTGCATGGACTTGAAATGGCTGTCATTTTGACCTGCTCTGAGGGGCTTCTGAAGCAGACGCTGCGAGAAGGTAGCAGCATTTCTCCATCCTGCCACGTTGCTACAAATGCCATGTTGCTACAGAAAAGATTCTTGGATCTCCATCACTGTGCATGTCCTGGGCCTGGTAATCAGAAAAATCTAGCTAGTAAGATGGAGAAGCAAAAACAAAGCCACTTAGTGTTTGACTTCTGGTGTTACTGTGTAAGACTGTGAGGTCTTTCCAGTGACTAACCCAAGGGAACTTGGATTTAGGAATTATTATTCAACTTAAGAAAGACAAAAATAGTAAGAGTTGCCACCTAGGTTTTTGAAATGGTGTTATCCCACAAGGCTTTCACGAAAAAGATATGCATGCATATGCATTAAGTGTTATATAGGTCAGATATATAAAAGGCTAGAATGGAAAGGTGAGATCACAATTTCATAGGGCTCTGGAAGTCTGATTCTGTGCATGCAGTCTTGGAAATTAGTAGCGTCTAACTAAAGTTTGGAATTTGACTCCATTGTCCAGGTTTTTGCTAGCAGGATGTCCTGGTAAGCAGGAACTTGGTTCTGTACAAATACAACCAAAAAAGTCCCAGTTTAAATATGATACTTCGTTCAAAAAAATTAGAGCAACAGTGAGACAAAATTGTCATCTTTTATGATTAAATTATGTTGGTTGTATATAAATTTCCTATAAGTCATTGTGCATCAGAAACAGATATGATCAGCTCTGCTTCAAATATCATTGGTCATGTGTTCATAGCCTTTATTTTTCAAATCTCTGAAGCAATGGAAGTATCTCAGCATGTTTGTGCAGCAGCATCAGGTAGATGCACCTAGTGAACTGGGAATAACTGGTTGTCAATTTTCTAATTCCATTTGTTGCATGGTGAAGCAACACGTTCTTGGCTGAACAATAATCGAAGAGAGGTTATTTTCATTTCTGTTTTTCTTTCAGAAGAGCATTCAGCAAAACAGAACCAATAATAAAAGTTGTTTTGGGTTTGTGGTTTCAGGTTGTTTTTTTTTTTTGGTTATCCTTCTGCAGGGAAAAGACTATAAGCCCTTAAATCCACAAGTTCATTTCCAGTTTACCAGCTGTTCAAACAAAACTCAGAGGAAGTGCTACAACAGGTAAGGTTGCTGCTGGAGGAGAGACTTCCACTGCAGCATCAGCCAGGTTAACTCTTTGGTACTGATATGATCATTCTCTGTCTCATGCCTCAGTCTTTAAAATATTCTTTAACAAACCTGATCTGCCAAATTCAAGGTAGATCATAAATCCACTTTGCAAGACGGGAAGTACCAAAATCATTTCACAAAATGACATCTTGTTCTAAATGTTTTAAAGCATTCAAGTCCTTTTGTCTGGCATGTTCTGACTTTTTAAGATAGGTCAGTTACACTGTGATAAAACTTGGAGCGTTTACCTTGTGCATCTGTGTGCAATTTGTTCAGTTTCATAGTGGGTAAAGTGGGGATTAGATCTGCTGACATGAAATAAAAAAAGCCCTTTGGGCATGGAAGAAAAAAATTTGTGATTACAGATCTCACTTTGTTTCTTCCTTTATCACTTAGAAGAAAATTATTAAAAACTAAGAATAATAAAACCATTGTTAAAAATAGCTATTTAATCAGATTCAGTCTAGAAAATGCAAGAGGAGGATGAATTATTAAGAGTACAGTAATCTTTACAAGATGCACACTTCTTCAATGTTTGTGGGAGTTTGCTGTTTCTAAACAGGGCAGGATGCTGCCTTCCCTTCTGGTATTGAGCACAAGAGTTTAGCTTGTAACTCAGCCTTTCCAGGTGACACTGACAGCTTATGCAGAGGACATTTTTTACTCTTCGGCTTTTGCAGAAGGAGAAGGTTGTTGTTATTCTGGGCAGAGGGTGCCAAGGCCTCAGCTTTCCTATCCTTTGTGATTTGAACAGCCTTGAGCCATGTAAAGACACCTTCTTAAAATCTCTTAAATCTTTTGCCATATTTTTGTTTTCTGAAATCACTCTGTATGTCTGAGAGAAAATCCTGCAGTTTTGAGTAACTGGACCCAAAGGTTTTCCTCAAATGACTGCAGTGGAAAGTTTCCTCTTTAGTGAGTGCAGTTGTTGGTAGATAACCTCGAGCAGGTGAGGTTATCCCTTTCTAAACTATTTCCTCAGCCATGTCCGAAATACTTGTGTGGGATGACAGGGCTGGGCTTAGCTCTTCAATATAGAAAAAGACTCTGAGATCAGTTCTGTTGCAGCTACGAATTAGGCCAGGTGTATTAAACTTGCAAACCAAACCTTCTGTAAATTATTCTGCCCACACCTTTACAGTGCAGCAAGGTGGCTGGAAGCAGTGATTCTTCTCCTTGCTTTGATACTTTTTATTAGCCTAGTAATTATAGTAAGGTTTGAATGTGGCTCTACAATTCAAATGAGAATTGGAGTAGAAAAAAGCTGTGAAATCAGTGGTTTGAACTTTGCTTGCTTGCTTGCTTGTTTGTTTTCCCTGTTCTAAACATCAGTCTGTAGAAAGCCACCACAAAACTGGACATGACTCAGCCAATCACTGTAGCGGTGGCAAAGGGGTTAAATTTTAGCTGTTCTCATTCAAAGAGATAAATTGCTGATTGGTATGCAAGTTTAGTTTTCTCTTTTTAAACTTAAACAATTAGTAGCCTATCAGAAGTAAAAGAAAAAAAAAATTGTGGTTTTCCCTGGTATAAATGAGTGCATTTGCTTTGTACCAGAATGGTACCTTCCTTCCTGGCACTATGAATTATTTACCCTTTCAGCTGCAATTGTCTAATTCATCTTTTTTTAAATTAACAAGTCTTATGAAGAATCATTCTACTTAGATTTCAAGCTAACAGCTACCAGTCGTGATTGCTCAGTGTGGATGGTGAACAAGGTTATATTTTCTGAGTTGTATTAAATGCTACAAGGCAAGATTTTTCCAGAAACAGAAAATTAATAGTCAGTTTTGGAGCCCTTGGTTGTGATTGTAAATTGTTATTACTCTTGAGTGTACTACTGTTCATGCGCCAAGTTATTAGTCAGATGCATAAATTTAGTAAACTTAACAAATCCTAACGTGTATGTTCCCTAGCAGGCTTATTTCATAATTGCTGGTAACTTCCCTTGTGAATATAAAAGCCCAGTCAGTAGCAAATTCTGTAATTACAAATTTCCTATGATTAACTGTGCTGTTTCTTAAATTAGAGTCTGCAAGGTCTGCTCAGGATATGGGCTACTATCATGTTGTCCATGTTAGCCACAGTTCACCTCTCTGTCTGTAGAGGATAAGCATGTAAATGTTTTGCTTCAAAAGGTATTTTCAGAAATATAAAAACAGCTTCTGAATGCGCTTACTCTGAAAGAATCTGGAGCGACATTACTTGCTGTGCACTCAAAGTGGCTGTGGCATTTGCATTTGCTTTTTCTGAAGGCAGATCCTGGCTGGATAAGCTGCTTTCAACGTTTTTTTTTCTGCTTGGTGTTTCTCATGCCATGTTTTGAGAAGCCCCAGACATAAAGAACAATATTTTATAGAAACCAAGCAAAATAGATCACAGATAATCCTTAGCTCTCTGTTTCACTTCAGACTTACCTTAGGTGAATCCATAGCTGCTGGAGATTTTGGCAATACATCCTCTGAGAAAATGAAAAATGTTTTCTCCTTCTCATCTTGTGCTTGCTTAGCTTAGCTTTGGGAAGTTGATTTATACTCATGTAGGAAGAAGAAATTATTACAGTAAATACATGTGCCAGAGTGTGGTTGTGGAGTTCACTGTTTATAGTAGGCACAAGCAGTATATTAAAGTTTAAAAAGTTTATGTGTGTAGCATGCATGTACATACACAGATCAAAACATGTACACTGTAGGGAAGAGTTGCTGTGGATGTGAATTTTTTTTTAATAATGACTGAACAAGGCAAATCATTTGGCCATTATAATTATCTGTGGAACCAAAGCCAGTTTCAGAACAAATGAAGAATTGCCTGAACCTGATAAATAGGATTCATATTTTCAGCATATGGCAAGGTTATGTTTTTAAGTAAAGGCAGTCAGGAGTCTAAATGCATTATTAATAAAATTCCCCGTATCAAATGGTCAAATTCTTCTTAAACAACAGAACCAAGACAAACCCAACCACACATACTTCAGAACACCAGGCAGGGTTTTGAGGCTTCTTTTGATCTGCTGTCTTTATGAGTGTCTTCAGTATACCTCTGTGTCTGCCCCCTTGTGGATTTTAAATGCATTAAAAACTCTAGATTTAAATTATCCAGATGTTAAGACTACAGGTCTTTGATGATCTACTGACTAATTTGTGTTCCCTAGAATAGAGTGTATGTGTTCTAGGATTCTACTGCATTTCTTCTGAATGCATTATTTGACTAAAAGAATTGTTCTGCCTACTCTCTGGTTTGGGAAGTTCCTTTGTTCTGTTTTTGAGCCATATTTTCAAGCATTTGTTGTTATTTTTTACCCGCTACTGTCACGGAATTGCTCTTCAAATCTGTCCCAGGGAACCATGAATCGAAAGATAATGACAAGGCATATGAAATACCACTGATATATTCAAGACTTTGGGAACTTTTTCTAATATCATAAGGTAGGCAGATGAGAGCCTTCTACAACATAACACTTTTCCAATCCCACTTATAATTTCTATCTAAAATATTGCTCTGTGTGCAGTAGTAGTAAATTGCTTTAAAGCCAGAGGCCAGGGATCACTCCTGTGCTGAATGTGTCCAGGAGGATTAGTGTAGGTGAGCCTGCAAGGTAGAATATAATAAATAAAGCATAGTGTTGTTAATGTTTTGAAGCCAATGCAGCTTTAAACTTTGCTACAGAAATAGGAGGAAACAATGTTTGATGTTCATGGTGTGCAACAGAGAAACTCTGCTAATGTAAAATGAATCAAGTATCAGATAGTGTCATTGTGTCAACACAAAATATTTTACAGAGCCTCTTAGATTATATCTTATAAAGGATAACAGTCAAAGGACAAGAAAGGAGAAATGTATACTATGGAGCCAAAGTCAGGAATTGAAAAATAAATGTGACAAGTGAATTCTTGAGCAGAAATTGGAAATAGTTGTTTGTTTCCTCTCAGTGTCCAAGGTGCTGATGGTACCTGAGGGACAGAGACAAGATCTGCACCACAAAGGTGGAGACCTGCCTTCTGGGACCAGTCAATCCCAGATCAAGGGCAGATCTCATAGGCAGGGTTTGTTCTGTTCTGCACAACAGCATGGGATGAGAAACTGTCAGAGCCTGTCCTACTAACAGTGCTGATACTGTGTGTGTCATAACCACCATGGAGTCATAGTTAGAGCCATCACAGAAGCATGGCAAGCTGCATTTTGGCATGAATGTTCCCCTATATTAACATTCCTTTGTGCTTACATTTGAATACTTTGTGTGATGTTCCAGAATTTTTTTTTCCATTTAATTTTGAGAAAGCAAAAGTAAAAATATTTAAAGTGTATTACAGTTCATTTCTGGATGGGTACTGAGCTTCAACATGTCATATGCTACCTCATGTAGACCTGGTTCTTAAAGGTCTGTTTGTAATCTCTGTGATTTTGTTGGTTTTTTTCTGTGTTCACTTCGATGTTGCAGAATGGCAGCAGAGGCTTTAGAGGTCACTTTGGTGAAGATGGCTGTTACAAATAGTTAAACAACAGATAGAAACTGAGAAAGATAAAGGCATTGAAGTAAATCTATGCAATGTCTTTGGCAGAGATCATGTAGAGCATAACTCCTGGACCCAGAAAGATGCTGTTATCGTGACATGTATTGAAATAAAATTTCAAAGAATCATAAATTATAAATGATATTTTGATAAGTAGTCCTTTGTTATAGTCACAACCATAAGTTTGTGTGTTACCCAATACTGTCCTGCTGTTCTGTGCTCTAATATGTGTATGGAATTATTTATTCCCTATCTAGCACATATATATGTGTTTGCTAAGACTCCAAGGAAACATTTAAATGCATGTTGGACTTCTGTGAAAGTCGATAGAATGCACGTGTTTTTTAGAAAATAAGGCAGAGGCATTCAAATGCTTTGCTAAATAGAAAAGTAAGGATGTGAGAAGTTGAAGGCTGTTTTTGATGTATTTGCTAAGTAACAACTTACTTTGTAAATATCTTGGGTTTTTTTGTAAAGTGCTACTTATTCTGAATTAGTGGTAAAAACTTCTCCACATATTTTAATACTGACAACAAATTCCCTTATTCTGCCAACGAGATTCTCATTTTGCTGAAGAAAATGTAGCCTGTTGATGTTTTTTGCATCTCAGCTTTCATTTCTACTAAATCTTTCAGTCACTTCTCTTTACATCTCTGTTTTCAGCACATTTAGGTAATCTGTAGGGCTTTAAGTTGTTTTAGCTTGGGTCCATTGTGAGACATTAATACAGCTTTGACAAGGTCTGTAGTGTGGAACGTTCTGGTCTCTTTAACACCAGTGAGAACAGATGGGGGAGCAGAGCCGTATCTGACGTAAGGCACACAAAAATGTGGATCTCACCAATTAATCACTACACACTGCTGACAAATAACTGACAGTAATTGATGCAGCCCTTTGAGAGACAATCTGGAACTACTGCAGCCTGGGAAAACTCATTCATTTCTTTTTCTTTCCTGAGTTAGTGGTGAATAACTGCCCTTCCTTAATTGCTGCCTAGTGTTGCTTTATAGGGTGACAGTGTCAGTGACAAGCCAGGAAGCCAGTCTCGTTGGAGCATTATCTGGCTAAATCTTGTCTGTGTTCTGCTTCTGCAACTACTGATGTTTTCTTTTCAGTATATTGGCTTCCAAAGTGCTTATGCACATACACCTAAAGTGCATTTGAGTACTTAAAGGTGTTCTGTTAGGTTTTCTGCTTGACAGTCTCACTATCAAAATGTTTTCATTATTTATGTCACACTCTTAGGCTGGAGTGTCAGGGTTTCTAAGATGCCCAGTAGATTCCAGCAATAAAATCTGTGCACTCTGACTAGATCTGATTTGCACTTCATGCTTTGTTTTAGGTGAATTTATCTGACTTAGAGAAAAGCCAGGAAGTCTTATGGCTGTAAGAAAAGGTGTAACTGTTTCAACAGACAGTGTGCCAGACCAGGGCATCATATATTCAAACCAGTCTGCTGCTAAGGTCCTGCTTGCAGAGTATTCCTTTTCTTGACAGCAGGGTGGGAACCCCAGGCTCAGTCCAAAATACCAGAAAAAAAAGAGATTTCTGCTGAATTTTCTCTCCAGCAGGCAGTGGCTACTTCCATCAGATTGAGCAAATGTTTCTTTCAGAACAATTGTCTGCCTTGGTTGTTACTGGAGTGAGGCCAAAATATTTCACTTTGGTGCGATAATATTGTTACAGCAAAAAGAGCTGCTGAGCAGAACCTGCTAGGACTGTCACATTTGTGGGTAGGGCCACCTCCCACCCAGTTGTGATTTAGATCTGCTCGTATTTCCTTGTAATTATCTGGCTGGCTCAGATAGTGTTTGCATTCCTGTTACTCCTGAAGTCTTCTGACTGTTTCCTTGTCTTGCTTTTTCACCTCTCCACTGCTGCGGAAGAACAGGCGTTCCCGCCTGAGAAAAAGAGGAGATAAGTTGCTCCCACTTTCTGGACTGGGAGCTAAAGCACAAGGCAGTTAATTGCCCTGTTTGCCAATAATCCAAACCTTTGCATCTTGCGTTGAGTGAAACAGGAGCTGCAGAAACTTGGGGTCTCTGTGAGTCCAGCTGGTTACATCTGATCTGCACAAACCTCTATAGTGATTCAGTGGCAGAACAGAATAGATAACTAAGTGTAGACGTAAGGAAGGGAAAAGGAGAGCAGCTAAAGGATCCTAGTTTACTTTCACTAGAATCCCTTGCAGTGGCTCTGACAATTTAGATCTTCCCAGCCAAGAACTGCACTTCCTTTGTGGCCACGAATAACATTTTTTTCATACTTTCATATAGCCGTATTTGCTTTTTGAACACAAATTTGCCCCTTTTGAGGAGGCTGAATTGTTTCCTCACAGCATTCTTGTTGCTGTGCTGCTGCTGGAATAACTGGTGAGAGTATGCTAGCAGCAGACTGCAAGAATGTTGTTCTCTAGCAGAAATAGTTAAAAGGTGGGGCTTTGCAGGGTAGGGTGTGTAAGCTGAGGAGAGAATATCTTGGAGTCTAGGTGTATGTCAAATGAGATGCAGAATGAGCTCATACTTTCATCTAAGTTGAGGTGTTTTTTCATGTGAAATAGAAGAAATAGAATTTTAGCCATTGCAAAAGTCCTGGCAAATGTCAGAAGTGTTTCCTTGGAATATTTTACCATTGTGTTCTCAATTCCACTGAATCTTTTATTTTAGTAGAATTCTTGGAGTAGAATTAGGAATGATACAAAATCTGTTTTCCCTCTTAGCTTTTTTTCCCTCTTTGCCTTTTCCCTTCAGGTTGTTGTTGCTGTTCCATGTCACCTTCTCAACCCTTCCTTTCCTGTCCATCTTTCTCCGTGTTTAGATCCTTTTCCAAGAAATCTGGAAAGATGCATCCATCTATTTGCAGAAGAACAAATGTGCAAAATGAGTGTATGTATGAGCTGATTTCACAACTTGAACCAATATTTTTCCCAGTGTTTCTGCAGCCTTTCTTCAGAGGCACCTGCCAGATCTTGATCCCTGCTCAAACTCTCACTGCAGTGGCTGTGCACTGCTGTGGATTTCTAGGATAAAAGGTGACCTAGTAAAATGCATCTTCAAGTGGTAGAAGCAGGAATGGGGTGGGGGTTTTTTTCTAACCTAAGTAATTATGCAGAATTCAAGATCCCTAGAAAAGTTGTATTCTGGTATGTTTGACACAACCTGTAATGTGTTTCTAACTTTGGTGCAATGTAGCTGTTACTATCACCTGCAGTAAAATATACCTATTTTACTGAACTGCTCAATTACAGGGTGTTTCAGTCACATTTTTCTGACATTTTCAGAGCTGCCTGAATACAGGGCAGCCAGCATCGTTAGGTTTGTTCGGAAGAGCACTTGAGACTGGCTGCTTTTGGTTATGTGTCCAAGCAGAATCTGGGAAGATAAATACCAGGATACTTGGTTCCTTATTACACTTGTAGTTATCCAGTATTTCCAAAAGAAGGAGCAAAATAAGACCCACAAGTGCTGGTGAGAGAAGGATGAATGAGAATGTGTCATATTCTCTGGGACTGCTTCCTTACTGCCCACTTTACCCTGCCAAGAGGAGCCCATTGTGTGGCAATCTCCATGGAAATTTATTGAAGGTTAGTACGGTTGCAGTTTCTTGGCAGCTGTTTTCTTAAAAAAAAAAAAAATTGCTTATTACTGATACTTTGTTGATTCTGTCTTGTGCTGGATTTTCCCTAAAGCATCTCCAGTTTGCATAAATGGTGCTTGTCTGAGTGTCAGAGTCCACATGTAAGGAGAGCTTTGGGTGGATTTTTGTGCATGTTTTTCTATTTGGTAAAGTTAGTACATAAGCTGTAAAAAAAAAAAAAAAAAAAAAAAAATTGGTGTGGAAACCTTGTTTTCAGCTTGGAACAGTGTTTGGATGTTACACGTGTTGTCAGCATTTTTTTGCTAGTTTGTACCTAAAACTGTGACTCTGCATAAATTTTTTTTTTCTTAATATGATAATAGTTCTTTACTATGCTAAAAGATTTTCATTTGGGAAAATGTATTTCCTGAGAGATTTGTGAAATTAAACCTCACTGGCCAATTGAAAATGTTACTCTTAGAATTACAGTTTTATTTGATGTGTATGCTGTGGTCTTCTGCTTGTTTTTTCTCACAGCCTGGGATGCTATGTCACTTTCTAGTGTAACTAGTTAGTTATTCCTAACCAGTGAGCTTACAGATTAGATAATAGTTAAGCAAAATGAAGGCAAATGCTATTTCTAGTTCGTGATTGATAAATGATGAGTGAAATAATGATTTGGCCTGGCCATGCTGTGAAGTCTGTGGCAAAGTTAGAATTTCAAATTCTTCTGAGTCAGCTGTTAGATCAGACTCTTTGACTGATGAAAATTTCAGCTGCACTGAAATGTTGTGTTTTTTTTTTTTTTTTTAATATGGAGTAGTTTGAATGTCACCTAGCAAACCAAGTTCTCTTCTTGTTTTGACATGAACAACTGAGACTTCCTCTTTTGCTGGTAGACTTCATTAACTATGTGGCTTTTTTAATCACCAGGCACTGACCCAAAATAGCCTGTACATTGTTAGAGGGTCCTTGTAGGAATTGTAGGAAGCACAACCTGCTCTTTGATACTGGGCCATCCAAAAGAATGTAGTAAATTTTAATGTGATTGTAACTTAGCCAGCATTTACGTAGAAGACAACAATGATCTTCTTGTTATGGAGATCATTAATGAAACATCAGCACTGGTCTGGAAGTGTGCTACCATGTTGTGATCCAGCTGAAAAAACAGTCTTGTGTAACTTGAGTACGTTGCATAACACAGGAATAGGAAAAACAAACTAAATTTCCTATGGTTGTTTACATTTTAACTAGATCCCAGTGAAAATTCTGCAGTGAGTAGCTTTTTGAGTAATTTAACTTCTGTGTCCTCTAAAGGAATATCTGGGAGGCTGAAGGTATTCTCTCTCGCCTGTTCAGGGCTGATATTTGTGGTTGCATTTCTCAGTGTGTTAATATGATGTTAAAATCCAAACAACACTGAGTTCCACGTAAGTCATGTGGCACCATTTGTGTTTCTGAGTGGAGAAGGGGATGAGTACTCTGCTCTAGGGCTTGTTGGTGATTCAAAATCCATCTTCCTTGTGCAGTCAGGCATGTCACTTAGAAATTTGCTTACCAATTGGTATCTGGAAAGATAAAAGCAGTAAGTCGCATCTTGTGATAAGCAAACTCATATTCCGGTAAACTCACGGGAACATAATCATTTACAGAACTTGCTTGATATTTTTTATCAAACTATAGTTTCAATGCCAGTACATTCAAGATAAACTCCTTTCTCTTCAATGGTGTTTTTCAGTTTTATCTTACTGTAGAAAAGCAAAAGTTGCAAAACTCAGCAAGATTTCAGGGGGACGCAGCCAGTCAGGAAACTCTGCAGCTATTTCTTAGAAGTTCTGCCATTTTCAAGTGTTAAATTCCCCTGAGAATAGTGAGTGATCTGATCCAAGTCCGAAATGTTTGTTAACAGTTTTAAAAGTCCTCCTCTGCTCTTTTTAAACGGAGATTTCTTGAGGAAGTTTATCTTGTTGGAGAGTTTTTGAAGGAAATTTCATTTAGGTAAAAATTGAATTTAGAAAACTGAACTGCAAAATTAAATGCTCAGCTCTTGCTATGGATGGTATGCAAACAGACGCATGGAGTTCAAGAGACTTATGTTGACTTTTTGTTAGCAGGAGATCTGTTCCTGGGACCCAGCAGAAGGAAGACAGACATTGCTGACCCAAAACAGATTGCTCAGCATCACCCAGTAGATTGATATTGCCCTACACGTGAATTATTGATGGATGGAACAACCACACTGTGATTTGTATTTCGTGTTATTAGCCAAAGAGGAAGGGAGGGTGCTGTGCTGGCTTGTTTCTGTAAATAGTGTGCAGATGGAAACTTTAAATTTCTACTGAACTGAACAGAATTGCGGGGCACATGCTCATTACAGTTCCTTGTGCTATCATTAAAATTAATGGCCATATCCTCTTCAGTGGAGATGTTCTTTAGTTTGGTGATCCTTCAGTGAGTGAGTGGGAGGTGCAGAGGATCTGAATCCTTTCAGACGTGGCTTGGCCTTGGGTATTTTGTGCCAGCAGGACCTCAGTGTAGATGAGAAAGCACTTGACAACGGATATAACTGCTGTATACCACAGGGCTAAAGCAACACTCTCAGCCTGTAATATCTGCTCGAATAAACTATGTAGTATTAAATTTGCATTAAGTATTGTGGCTTATTTGATCAACAGAGCTCTCCCATCTCTCCCATCCCTGTCCCTCAGGCCACAGATGCAGCAGTGGCTTTTCAATTGTCTGAGGACACCGCATAATTAATGGTTGCCTGGAGATTATTATTTGGATTTGGTTTACCTTAGAATTTGGCTATGTTTTTGTAATTATTTATCCTTTATTTCCTTCCTAAACTTATTTCCTTTATTTTCCCCATATGAGAATAACCTGCTTTTGATATATATTGTTACCATTAGATTTAAAATAAATGACAATATGCAAACTGAATTTCAAATGGTGCAGCACTGGCCAGTTTCCAGCTGGGTTAGAGTTATAGGATAACAGTATATTGTATTTTTTTGTGTCAGATTCTTGGAATGACATGACACTTAGTTAATTTTCACACCACCACCACCACCTATCCTTCTATATGTAAAACAAATGTTACAAAACTCAGCAAAATGTTGCATGCTTCTTTTAAAGGGCTAATTGTTTCAGGGAAGATACTTGATCTAGAGATTTGCTGAGATTGACCCTGAGTGTGTGTGTTGTGTTATCTTATTTGTCTTCTACATTTCAGTAAAGCCTGGAGGTCCTTGGCAGCTGAGCTAAGGGCTGTACACACATAATAAGACAAGTGGTCTTCTCTGCAGTTCAAGAAGAGAGAAACAAGAGCTGGAAGCCAAGAACAATTGTATGAAGCACAGCATGTGCTTGGAGAAGGTACATTTTCTGGTTTGGTTTTTTTTTACTTTTATAACATACACATTATATGGACTGAGCTTTGCCCTCTGGTTGTCCTATTTTGCAGAGGAATGGCCTGGATTAAAAAAGTTGGTTACAGTTTGGTATGTGCTACTCTGAGGAGAGAGAAAGTGAGGCAGATGCATAACTTCCTTTGAAGTGTGCTTTGTGGCCGTCTATCCCTGGAAAAGCTGATTTTGTAACCCAGGGTGGCAAAGGAAGAAACCCTTGGTTTCTTTATGAGCCTCTGCTTCTGACATTACAGCAAAGACTGTTTTAACAATCAGATGGGACAATTTTCAGGTTAAAAAGAGACATTGGTTTTGTGTTGCACTTCGTTTCATTTGTTTTTTTTGTCTGCTCCTTGGTCTATTCTCCTTAGAGTTTTCTGTTTCCAAATCTGAACAATAAAACAAAATATTAAATGATTGCTACAGTGGGAGGTAACACGTTAGAAATCTAAAACAAAAAGGGAACATGCTTTCTTCATCCTCTAATTAAAGGTAAATACTTCTTTAAAATATAAAAAAATCTTGTTTGTAGACTGCTAAATACCCTAAATCCTAAAGTTCAGTGGGAATACTTTGGAAACAGCTATGCTCTAGAACTCTGAATAATTTACTGTGGCTGCTTGATTCTGTGATCTATCAAAGCCATGCTGCAGTAATTGAAGCTGAAGCTGCTCAGCCACTGGAACTGCAATAAGACAATAGGGGTCAATGTATTTCCACAGAGAAGAAGGGTTTGATCAAAGTTCTGTGCGTTATCAGAAGTAAATCCCTCTTGTAACAGGAGGCTTCCTGCTGATACACATGTTTTTAAGAGATACCAAAGCCTATTTTCTATTATTTTTATGGGAGGATGTACTTCTGTTCAACAGCCCATCCTTTAGTAGAAGTTCAAAGAAATGTCAAGCAAGTGTCGCTAATCCTTTTGAATTAGCAGTGCAAGTTCATGAGGTCACTTGTTACAGTGAGGTAATTTGCAGAAAACCTCTAACAACTGAACATGTGTTGCATGTGAAGCCAGAAGCAAAGTAAACTGCAACCCTGAGGTGAGATTGAGCAGTGTGTATTCTGCATCCACATCAAAGTTCTCACATGCCTTCCACCCAGACAAGGACATGGAGCTGCTAATGTCTCTCTTTTTCTGGCTGTAGCCTCAAATATTGGACTCTTGGAATCAACATACCCAACTTGAGCCTCTGAAAGTGGGTCCAAACTTGAGGAGATATAGCATTAATGGCACCATTGCTTCCTTTAGCAGATAAATTACACTTGTGCATGTGGTGTTAGGCATTTAATGAAATCATGTTTGGAATACCATTCAGAATTTTCTGGGGTTTTTTTTCCTCCTGAATGGTATCAGGGGTTGCATGCAAGAATTTTGAGGCCATTTGCATTTTTATTAAAATGCACATAGTCATTCTACAGTAGTTAACACTACTAGAGATCGGCATGATCGGAGTTTGTCATCTCTTCTCTTGAAGAAAGCAGAATGCCTACCCATTGAGCCTTGTTGCTTGATGATATTCACCCCTCTACATTTGCTGCTTGGGTTTCTTTATAGGCCTCCACTCAGAGTTAGGATAAAAGTAACTGGAAAAGGAGTGCAAAGACCTCTTTAAGTTTGCTCTGGCTTGGAGCATCCATAATGAGCAACTCATTACTGTGTAGATGAACTAGCATTGATCCTTGGAGCAGTAGAGCCCAGCTCTTGGCCTGAGTTAGCAATCCCACTGCTCAGATCTTAAACTGGGAAAGGGCTGTGCAATTTCATCTGCTGTGGTTTTCAGGTTTGAAGGTAATTCAGTGCATCATCACTTTGGGTGTTTGCTTTGGAGTCCATTCTGGAACATAAATCCCTCTGGGATTTCCTTGGAGGGGGAACAAAACATTATCCTCTCCTCGAAATGAAATGAGATTCCATTGACTGTCAAATAGCTCCTGTTGTCTAAGTGCCAGTGCAGCACAGAATGACTGATTCATTGCTGACCTGTGCTGGATGTAACTGTTCTGCACTGCTGCAGAATGAGTGTAAAACCCATGGCTTACACTGGGAAGTGTTTAATTGCACCTCACTGCTATATTTATGGCTCTGAGTTCCTGACTTCAGTGGAGCTTCCACTGCAAAGCAGCAATGGAAAACTTTTGGGAATTTGTGGCATATAGACGTGAAATGCCTATTTTCTCAGATGCAGCTGGCAGTTTAACTGAGGACCTTTGTACAATATTGTTTGCAATTTGATTTATTTTGACTATCAGCCGTGGTGAGCTCTTAGACAATCATTCTGAACTAACTCAGGAAGTAAGTCTTTTGATATCTTCAAGACGGTAGTATTGTTTTCTGTGCTCAGAAAGAGTAAAGAGATAAAATCTTTGTGCTCACTGGAATGACTTTTTTCCAAGTGCCTCCAAAATGGCTGAGCACTGCTGCACATAGAACACCTGTTGGGAGAGCAGAGCACCAGCTCCCCCTAAGTACATCAGCTGGAATTAGGTGGCTGTGGAGTCAGTAAGATTGAAATTCAGAGACAGATGCCAGCAATGGCATAGGGTGATTCTGGTCTTGGAGCCTTCATGCAAAGTGCACAATATTCCTCCCCTCTAATGAGAAACAGATCCTCTCCACCCAGCTATCCTCCTTACTCCTGCACATTCTTCCATGAGTAGTGTGGGCCAGGCAGTGAAAACTTCATTTCCCATAATATCTTGAAGGAAATCTGTGGGATTATCACCACCTGTTACCACTGTGCAGCACTGCTCCACGCTGCAAGGTGAGATAGTAAATAAATGCAAATATGAATGGCAATAGCAGGAGCAGATGCCTGGGAAGGAGAGCCTTGCCAGCAGGATTTCTTTTGCCTTGAATATCCTGTCTGGATATTTCAGGACTCTACACTTCAGTCCATATTCTCTGTTTTGCTCCTTCATCTTTTTGTGCCTGCTCTGGTCAGATTGTTTCCATAACAAAAAAAAGCAGCCAGCAAAGAAGATTAATTGCTTAACAGACCCCACACTACAGGCCCTGATACTGGCAAATTGTGTGCTGTGGGTGGGATTTGGTTTCCTGAGCATTTATCTCTGCTGTGCTCTGGAAGATGGCCCAGGACAACTCACTTGGGCCTGCGTTTGCCCAGAAGGGCACGAGATCATGGCTCATTTGTCAGCCTCATGGAGACAAGGAGACATGGTCTGGGGCAGCTGAAATGCCACTGCACACCCCTGTTTACACAACTGAGTGCTGCCCATAGTGAGCCCTTGCACTCTGTGCAAAGGTTGAGAGGAAGTTTCCCAACGAGGTTTGTTTTTGGACAGAAAATGGAGGTTTGGTTTATTCCTTTGTGTGAAACATGCCTTTCCTGCGGGCAGAATTCCCAACTAAAACTTGGTTGTTCAGCTCACAACACAAATGCAGCCTGCCAGAGGGGAAATATTTTCCAAGCAATTCCATAGCAGCAGAAGTAGCTTACACCAGTGACTCCCGTGTTATGCTGTACATTATCACCACTTAGGAAGCTTTGCTTTCCAATGGCATATTGTGCTGTTTGGAGGATGGTTTCCACTGTTTGTGTGAATCCTACTTTTTTTGCCAGAAAAAAACCCTCAAAAACAGGAACAATTAGCAGAAAAACAGGCAATAGCAGGAATGTTTGTCCTTCTGTCATAATGCTAAATTCTTATTATACGAGTTCATCTGCACATTTAATTATTGTGTCTTGCTGGGTGATCTGAGAGCAAGTAATGAGAAGGTAAAGAAGACCTGAATGTTTTCAAACAAAAGAGACTATATTCCTAGAAGAATATGGAACAAAGTGCTGTTGTGGCTCCTTTTTGTTCTCTGTGCTGCCTTGTGCAGTCTTTGTGGAGCGTGCATAAGGATTTATTTAGAGATGCTGCCCGCACTCCTGTGATCATCTCCACATGGGGCAGAGGTCGGTCTCTCTTATCATTTTTGCTGGGTGGGGGACTTAATTTGGAAAAGACCTGGCTAACAGACTGCTTATATGTTTCTGATCTTTCTTAATGTAATTATGGTGGCTTCCCTCCTGTTGCTGAGGAGGCGATTTTCGAAAGTGCTTTGTTAGTCAGAGCCTGTTCCTATGAAAGACATCAGGCAGACTCTCCTGGGTGTAATGGAGGTTGAAGTTGGGCAATAATAATCATCTCTTTTTAAAATTTTTGTTGTTGGTTATTTTGTAGACAGCATGGGGAACAGTTGAAATGAAACTTGGTGCACAGGCAGCCTGTCAGGAAATGCTAAGGAAATGTGTGTGCAGAAATTCCACATGGAGAAATGTAGTTACTGGTGCATGCTGACCAAAAACATCGCTTGACAATTGGTGTTGCAAGAATGGAGAGAAAAGGGAAAACAAGGGTGAAATATAAAATACATGCTGAGAACATAGATGCTGATCTCCAAAAAACAGATGAAAATTACTGTGTTGTTACCTGTCAACAGGTATTCTTGATTTCAATACTCTCTTGTCATTATCCTATTATAGCCCCACATCTTTTACTATGATTTAGTCCACAGTATGCTTAATCAGCACCGTGCAGGATTTGAAAAATATCAGTATAGTTTATACAATATGTGAATGAAGAAGGTTCACCAAAGTGAACTCGAATAGGTAAAGTACAGAAAAGCCCTGAAAGCATATTTAGGTTTCCTCTCAGTCATGTCGTGTTAACTATGGCATTGGTTGTAGCTGTTCTGCTTACCTGAAGATCACATTAGCAATATTTTATCTGTAGCATAAAACAGAATATGGATGTAATATGCATAAGGAATGCCTGTCTCCATGGAGGAGTTAAAAGGAGAGGAAGCAGACATCCCTGAGGCACTCATGGCTTTTGCTGAAAGGGACAGGATTTATGTCCACCTCTTCTACCAGGACATTGTATTTCAAGCCTTATGTATGGTGTCAGTCCCAGGCAGCATTTGTTGGAGAACGACAAGATGTTATAAGAACTGTTCAGTGCTTTTCTGCAAACCTGTGAGAGGATTCTGAAGAATATTCGGATGATCAGAGCTCAGGCATTAACTGCATTATTCCTTGAACACTGCTTTTAGCACCCGACTTATGAAACCCATTTGACCTTCCTGTACATGCATGGAAATCTGTGGTGCAGTCTGACAGCCTCGAGCTTTTGCTACCTTTTCAGTTTCAGTTAGGAAAGCTATTAGCTGGAAATCCCTGATATGCTTTCCTATTTTGGGGATTAGTGTAGTCAGGTGAGTTTTCTAATTGGCTTGGACAGTGCCAGTGTTGAAATATTTCTGCTACGGCTTTCCTGTATCATGAGTATCAGTCATAGTTCCTCATTAACACAATATTACTAGATTATCTGAGTTTTTTACTAGGTTCTCTGCATACATAACAATGTGTATCTCAGCTGTTTTCTTCATGTTACTATGCTAGAAAAATGGGACATTTATCACTATATTGATACAGTTCCTAGTAAAAGGATCAAAGGAGGAGTTTTGCCTTTTTTCAGCATTGAGCCTGCAGATGTTTTTATTAATCAAGTTAATCTTCCAGGAACGCTTTTTGTCTTTATCTGCTGTCGTGAAAGGGGAAAAAAAAGTGATGCTGAATTTCAGTTTTGCTTAGTCACATTTATCTTGTATAATGTTTCTGTGCTTGATTGGAAGTTGCTGTGACAAATGTGAATAAAAGAGGGAGAGATAATAACTACTTTGCTATCCTGAAAAATGTAATTGCAGAGTCAGTGCTACTGTCTAAATAAGCTGAAAGAGAGCCAAGAACTCTGCTAGTGTTGCAGAGTTTGGCTCTGGATACCAAAATTGAATTTGATCTTCTCTGTTGGTATTCTAGTGTAATTTTAAAATCCTGTCTTATTCCAGAGAAAACTGTGGCATTTTAATTTATTTCCCCCCTACAATCTACATTGCCTTAAGTTAAGCAGAGGGTTTCTGGAGAGGGATGCAAGACCCTTGTCACAGGGCAGTGTTCCAAAGTCCCAAACTGGTGCTCTTCTTACTAAAGTGAACAAGGCATGCTCTGGCATCGGGGTCTTTTTTCATTAGCCTCTATGGCAGTGAAATATTGGCTTTGTCAGGAAAAAAAAAACCAAACCAAACCAAAATCCACCTCTGACCACCTCTAGTCCCAGCTATAACTCCTTGATGAGACTTACTAAGCCAGTTGTATGTGTCTGAAGCTTGGAGCTGTTTAGTGCAAAAGCTGTCAGGATTATCTTCCCCACAGCATGGCTAAGCAGGCAAGTGGGGAACTGGTTCATCATGTGTCTCCTGGATGAGGGGATCTGGGGAATTCCTGGACTCCCAGCTGGGATTTAAGTCTCACTAGCTTTGGTGACAGTTCTGCTCCATCTGTTAGCAGTGGTGACGGTCTCAGGGAATCATTCCTTCATGCTCACAACAGGCTGTCCCTTCTCTGTGCTTAATTGTGTTCAAGAGAATTAAGTACTAAAGCAGAGTTCAGCAGGGAAACACACACCTTTTAAAAATGGACAGTACATTCACTCATCATGCACTGATCCATGGTGAAAAAAGTTGAAGTAAAAAATCTTAAAACCATGCAGCTTCTGGCTCTCATGATGAGATGTGGACATGGATTGTGTTTGGGATTGGATTGAGAGCTGTGACTTGCAAGGCCACATTGTGACCAACATTTGGGAAAAGAGAGTTTTGTGTTCTTTGACCCTGAGCTAATTGGCATGCTTCCAGGGACTGCAGGCCTACTGCTGCTGACAGCAGATGGCTCAGAATATTCTCACAGGAGAGTGTGAAGTAACTGGAGAGATTGGATAATTGTATTTGTGCTGTTGGCCCTGAAGTCCAGAGCTGTTACAGGCTGTGAAGAAGCGCAAAAAAAAGAGTTGACCATGGTGGATGTGCAGCAATAACGAGGTGAAATTGCATTGTCCTTTCCACAGAGCTGATAGCCTGTTAAATATTCCACTGTAAACAGGAGTAAATGAACAGGCAAAGATTCCTCAGATGTCTGGCAAAAATGTTGTTGATTCAGTTGAGTATCTGGGGTTGAACAAGCAGCGCAGAGCTCAGACCTGTCTCGTGCTCTATTTGTTTATTTTTAAAAGTTTGTGCTTCCTCCCATTTGTCTTGGCCATTCTGTTGAATATATTCAACAAAGAAATAGGAACTGTGTACAACTGGAAGCATTTCCAGATGGGTTTTGTGCTACAAGAGGGAATACAATCTGTGGGACATACTTAACAATATATAGAAACAAAGGCTGTACACCTATGGCTTGAAAGTACATTTAGCATAGTGAATCCTCAGAGTACACCTGAGGGAGTAGAGTGCACTCATCATCGGCACATATTGCTGCTAGTGCCTCCCTCAAATAAAATTTTCAAGGAGGCAGGATACAGGAGTATCAGTATCAGGAGTAACAGTAAAATAATGGCTATCTCTCAAGCCAAGCGGCAAAATTTCTGCTGGAGAATTGAGCTGTCTTGCATCTTATGTGTGTAGAGCTGGAAACACATACAAGAACACAACAGCAGAACCAAACCCCAGACCACGATGTGTTGGCTCTATTAGCTTCCTGGAGGGGATTTTACAGAAACCCTGCCTTCATGTCTCATTGCATGTGTCTAAATAAATAGTAAAGACAAGCATTTTTCATTAGAGATGGTACAGTACAACAGCAAGGTTATTAATTTATTTGCCCCTGGCAAAAGCATTTCATGGCTGTAGCCATCAGCTCCAATTATTTGTTACAGTGTCTTGACTTCTTTGAGGATTGTTTATCCTACAGTATTTACACAGAAGCTCATTTGTGAGAGGTTTAAACATTTTTACAAGGTGAAGTTTGTATGTGTTTCACATAAATACAAATTATTTTAGAAAATGAGGGCAAGACGCAGACCAAAACTGGCTGTAAATTGCTGCTGAATTCACAACAGGGAGCTGGACTTACATGGGTTTTAATACTTCACATTCCTCTCCAATCCTTTTATTTTCTCTAAAGCAATTTCCAGCAAAACCACATCTTATTTCCCCTTGCTGAGATAGATCTAAGCATCCCCCATTCTTTGAGAATGTCCAAATTCCCTTGGGCAGACACCCAGGAATGTGTAATTTTAAAGCAACACCAAAAAAGTAAATAGATGAGGAGAGGAAAAATACGATAGCTGCAAGGGTAATACTGCATTCATAATCAATTATAAAAATAGACAAATATAAAATGTCCTCTTGAGTGTAAAACCTTAGCAGGTAGGTATTAGCACTCAATTTATATTCGTACATATTTGATAGGTAAAAATTTGATTTGCATCTCATATGCACACTACTGCTATTTTTGCATCTCATCTTACAGCAGATACTGCTCTGTAGAGATGACAGGTGGATAAATCTCTGATTCTTTCATCAGAGTGAAAATTTCTGGAAGATTTTCTCTTCCCTCAAGAAAAAATGAAGCATTCTCATCCTGCCTTGACAATCATGTGCAAGGAAAAAGTAATGTTTCTAAGGTGTGTAAATTTTCATTTCGTTGTGGGAAATGTTGGGAGCCTTGTTCTATGCTGAGCTACCTCTATTCTGCCAGCAGATTCCAGAAACTCCCTGAGATGTTTTCAAAAATTAACTTCCTGGCTAAGTTATATATTATGATCAAGAAAGTGTGCAGAAAGGCAAAAACTAGGGAAAAGTTTAAAACAGCAATATTGCCATTTTGTATACTTTTTGCAGAAAGAACTAAAGAGACTCAGAGTTCTTTGCTTGCTCATGTTTTTAAGGACGGTTGCTTTTTCCATCAATTCATCTGTGACCTGGAGGAGCCATGGTGACAGATTCTCAGATTGTCTCCAGAGTCATTCAAGCCCTGGAGTGATGTTTGTTCTGCCTCTAACAAAGGCCATGATACTGAATTATAGCATAGTCCCTGGCATAAATTTAGTATTTCTTCTTTAAAATCATCAATTTAGGTTCTACTGTCATTATGTTCCCTCAGAAGTGTTTTCAACTGAAACCTTTCCAGAAGGTGAAAAATTAAATTTTCTGCCTGAGAAGTAGAGAGATAAAATCTGCCCGGGTTCCTGTTTCTCTACAAAAGTCCTATCATTGGATAAAATATGCCAATTGAACTTCTTCTGGTATTATTGGCATCATGAATTGTTACATGGAAGTTTTTTTCCTCAGCCTCTGGTGAATTCTTCTGGTGATATGTCCATTATTTTAGAGATGGTTTTGTATATGACACGAAGAAGAGAAGTTGCTGTGCTGATGATAAATGCATGTGCAATATCCCTGTAAGCAGTTCAGGCTTTATAACTCCAGATTTATTCTTGATGCTTAGTCATTCCCTGTGTTATATTGTTTCTTTTATGATAGGAAAAAAAAACTTTGAGAGAAAGGAAGCTGTTTCCTGTTTTTTTTTGAAGCCTTGTCAAAGCTAAAAGCCACTGCTATGACTTTGTAGGTAGTCTCACACCTTGGTTTTTGATTGTCCTGTGCTGCTGGAATTGTACTTCCTGGATGCGTGTCTAATTTTCCTTTGTGTATTTTCACATATGAAAGTGATGTTCTCCTTCCAGAAGTAAAGGTGGAAAGTAGTATCACAAAATCAGTTGAAAATTATAAAAAGATCAAGTTACTCAGCCTGCTGTAGACTTGCAGGCAAAGTAAAAAATGGTTCTTTTTCTCAAAGCAGAAAGATTTGCAGAATTTTCTAAAAATAGCCCTTTAGCTGTGATTTTTTTGAAGCAGACAAATAAAGCTGATTAAATCAATACTCAAAACAATCAGCAAACATGATGTTTCTGTGGGCACAAACGTGGAACAAAGAGACTATTTTTCTGTGTCAATGATATTCCTGAAATATGGTAGGTGCAGTGTCATAGGCTAGGAAAAGCCTGATTTTGTTCCAATCGGGGTCAGCTTTTTTGATTGACAAGCAATTTATCCAGTAGAAGACAAGCTGCGACTTTTGGCGAAATGCTTAAAAAGGCTGGGTGGGGGGAGGAGCGACCTCTTTGTCTTTCCGGTGTGGCAGGCCGGGGGACAGGGAGCCGCCGGGGCCGGCCGGCCTCGGTGCCCCCCCACCCCGGGCGGCTGCGGCGGGCCGGGCCGGGCCGGAGCGGAGCTTAGGAAGCCGCTGTCTCGCAGAGAGGCGGGCAGCATGGAGAGAGGGGAGAGCTCGGACGGAGTGCCCCTTCGCCTTTGCTCTTCTTTTTTTTTTTCAAGCCGAAGAAACCAGCGCACGGCTTCTAAACGACTCAGTTTCCCGCCGCAGAGCCACGTGGGCAGCCCGGCAGCCCGAGAAGTGTAACCCTTTGTTGTTAGCAGATGGACTTTCCTAAACATCATCTTTCTCCGGAAGAAGAACAAATATAGCGAATAGAAAGACACAGCATGGAGCTACAGTCGGTAAAGGGAGAGTGAAAAAGACTTTAAGGCAAAAGGACAAGGAGTGGCCTAATTTTGGCTGGACATTTCTGGTAAACTATAGAGACTGAACTATTTTTTTTCCTGTAACATATAAATGCTTTTGGGGGGATGTAAAGTTCTAGTTAAAGGTGATATGAAGCTTTTTGCTCCTAAAGAAAGAGGAGATTTGTTTTTGGGTCTTGAGATGATTTTAGAAATAGAAGAAGAGAATCTTTGTGTCATACTAGAGGAGGCATCCTTAAACAGTACCCCAATAAGCAAATATGGCCTATGTGCAGTGTTGAGAGAACTGCTAATGGGTAGGATTTCGCAGTTTGCAGGAGTTCCTTTAAAATCCTCGCAGATGTAGAGCATGGGATGTCTATATAGAACCCAGAGAGACTCCTTTCCTAAAAGAACTGATAAAAGGTTATTTTTAAAATGGTAAAACTGGCTGAAGTTGCAAGTCATGTCTTTTTATGTTGAGTGAAGAAAGGTAAAAAACTTAGAAAGAGAAAGAAAGATGTTTTAGAAGTTTCATTTGTTGTTGTTGTTGTTGTTTTTTCCCTTTTCTTGTTGTTTTTGTGTGTATTAATAAACTATCTTTGTAATTTAAAGATGGGCCTGGTTTGCTTTATATTCTTCCAGTCAAATGAAATATAGAACGTGATTAAACCATCACAGTGCAGTTAATTTCAGATTTGATGGTAACATTTCTCAAGTGTCTGAAACATTGGCATGGATCCACTGCAATGTACCTTTTGAACTGATCGTGTTTTGTAATCCTGTTGTTTGGTGATGAATATTTGCACATTTTCTTGGGCTTGTGCCCATAATTTACAAGGAGATGCTTTGTAGACTGCAGAAAACCCCAGAAAATTTCTTTTCTGGGGATACTCAGACAAACTGAAATAAACCTTCAATTCCAAGATATGATACATACTCCTCCTGCTTTGAACACTGTACATTCATCACATGTGACCTTGGTGTTTGATGATTTGGCACAGTGCTACAGCAGAATTCAACGATCTACTGGAAATTGTGATTCTTTCATGTGGAAAACAATAAAAAGCATATGCTATCAATTATACTTCACTATTTCTTTGAGAATTCAAGCACCAGAAATAAAAAAACACTGTCTGAAGACTTTGAATTTCCGTTAACTGGAATCAGGTGGCATAAATTATTTTTACTGGAACTGCTCTAGTGGCCCTGAGTAATAAAAGCAGAAATAACATTGGCATTTGATTGACTTCATAGGTGCAAGATATGTCATGCTCAAAGGGAGCATAAAATTCCAGGTTGGGCAATGGAATCATGTTACTAAATACCATATTTGTCATGGAGAAGCTCTCGGGAAAATCAGTGTCCTGTTACCTTAATTTCTACTGCATCTCTACTGAGCTTTGATTTGCTGATCAAATACACTGGGTAGTGAACATGGTGGTAGCTATATTAAATGTAGGAGGTGAGAAGAGAGACTTCTGGAGTAATGAGAATTTTGGTGAAAATCAAAGCTGAATTCTTCAAAGGAACAATTTTGCTGGCAACGTATTTCTAAAGCGTGGCTTGGATCTGGGTTTTGGAAATTTCAGAGCTGTGTATGTTGTGGTGCTTTACTCTCCTAGGGAGCACGTTCATTAGAATTGACCTCACAGATTTCAGTAACTACTATGCAAAGAGTTTCTTTTGTTTCTTTGTTCTTTTGTTCAAGTTTTAATTACTCTGCTGAATTTAGAGTAATTCTGAGTGGTAACATCTCCAGTCAATTTCAATCAAACTTATATTACATTGTGTTTATCTTAATGCCCAAGATTTATCTTCAGTGTTTATTACCACATTTGGTAAGCAACCTTTTTTCTATGGTTTCTGTAATAGGAGCAACTCTGTAAAAATAGAGGCTTGTACTCAAATAGAAACTTAAACTTAGAGCTGATAGTAGCTCTAAGATAGAGATTTAAACAGAATTTTTTTTTTTCCACATCAGTTTGTTTTGGGAAAGCAATAAGCAAATCAATAAGATGTTTGGTAACTAGCAACTAAAATAGGAAAGCAAGTTAACTTCCAGATTTCTAAATTTTGTCCATGAGGAGTAGACTCTTACCCCTGTTAAATATGACTTAAATCAGTGGGGTTGCTTGTGTTATTAAATACCACCTGGTATTCAGAGGTTATGCTTATAGAATTACAGTGTGGGTTTATTAGGCAATGAAAAGGGGCATGGGTAACTCACCTGAGAGCAGTCCTTGTCTGTGCTGTCCCTTATGTGGGTATGCTGGTGATAGGGAAATGTCACAAAATTCACTGTAAATTACTCCTATTTTCTCCAAATAGTTTTAGCTCTGGTCCTGATGGCTCAATACACAAATGCTTTCACCAACAGATCCCAAGTTTAATAATATTAAGAACATCATAGTTACTTGGAAAACATTAACATTTTTTTTTATGAAATGGCATCTGATAGTTAAACTATCATATTTTTTCCAGACTTCTTTCATTAGAGAGACTGATGACTATTACTACAAATATCCCACGGAGTAGTCAATTATTCTGGAAGGAGGGTGAAAATTATATGCCAGAAGCTATGCAAGAGAGATGGTGCACATTATTCTAATTTTATGAGGTTGTAGATCTTGGGAAAAGCAGAGATTTATAATGCCACTCCCTGCAATAATTAAGAAAGCGTGTGTCTGATTTATGTATATGTGGTGGGAAGCTGGAGAAACTGACTGGAAATATCATGGGAAACAGAATCTGTGTTAAAATGATCTGCCCAAAACTCCAAATTTAAGTTTATTCTTAACATTGAAAAATGTCTTTCTATGCTTTGGTTGTTAGCCATTGTTTTCTCTTTTGCTCAGAGTGGTTTAAGTTAGCTAAAAAGAAGGGTAGTCAGTGAAAAGCACCCTGATAAGACGTCAGCATGATGTTTTGTAAATCTTGCCTCTGAATGAGAACAGAAATCAAGTCTTGTTTCTTTACTTCAGACTAAGGATTGGCATGATTCAGCAGGTAAGTTAAGTGTATGCTTGCAGTTGAAATAACTTTTTTTGAGAAATAACTCATCTTTGTCTTTGGAGGAATTCCTATTTTGATGGCTCAGGGCAGAGAACAGTGGCAAGTTTATGTACAGTGTTGACTTGAGGTCAGGGACAGCTGTGTGTTTGCAGATCTTGAGGTAGAATTTGGTAAGACCAAGTTACTTTTCAAGATCTTTCTTTTTCATCCCTTCAAGTGCAGCTCAGGATTCAGTCTTCAAATTACTGTAGACAGTGAAATTGTTCAAGTCACTTGAATGGAATATATTTTTTGTATTTTGTGAGTTGCTTTTTTTGATAATTTGCTTTGCATTTGTTCCAAGAGCACATAGGGAAAGAAAGCTCTCAGTTTCTAGGGGAAATTACAGATAAAATTTTTCTGTTTGCCACTGAAAGTGCAGAGACAGTAAATTAATAATACTTATTTTCATAACTGTTAATTAACATGTCAAGCTGTGTTGCAGGATTGATGAGACTGTTTCATCTGGCAATGTTTTCAAGGGAAAAACATATCTAAAGACTCTGGGTTTTTCCTTCAATTCTTCTCCATTTTCTCCAGCAAATTCTGGATTTGACTCTGGTCTCACTTCCAATGGTTTTAGATGTTGAATAATAATGTTTTGTCTTAATACAGGATTTATTTGGCAAATTAAGAGTGGAACTACTGTGTATCTCTATTTCCCATTGTTTGTGTCCAGTGTAAATATTAGGATCTGGTTTGGGCATCTTTCTATGCAGCATTAACCAACTCCTTATTAATTCAAACTTTGTAACAAACGTGAAAACTGGCTTCACTGCCAGTTTGATTTGCCGTTTGCCATTGATTCATAGTTCATTGATATGAGTGGTGGGATTCCCATTAATGGCAGTGGTAATTAGATAATTATTGTTAACTTAATAGCCTGGAATTGAAATGTGGAAGTAACATAACAATTTGGAGCGTTTGATGGTTTTGTTGTTGTGCTTTTTTGTTTTTCCCCCAACAAGATGAAGGAAAAGAAACATCAGAAAGTTTTTGTTTATTAGTTCAAGAGAGCAGAGGCATTAAAACTGTGTGTATTGGTATCTATATATAAAAACGAAAATGCAGCATCTGTAGAGTCTGTTCTTTCTAAAAGTAATTTTGTTTGTATGCTAATAACATTTAAGTGTGCCATTTACATTCCATAGCAAAAATCTGTAGCTGGTGGATACAGATTATTAAAGTTTAGGTAAGTCTTTTAAACCCAAGTAGGGTAATCTAATTAAAGTGAAGTAAGAGAAGATAAGTGTTGTTTTGCAAGTTCATTTTCTTACATGCTTCTTTCTTTAAAGAAAGAAACCAGTAAATATCTCTTGGGTATGTGGTCTGTGATGTTTCTGCTTGATAGCACAGAGAAAACATTACCAGGTGCTCAACCCAGAACTAAGACGCTTGTGTTGAGATTACAGCTGAAGACAGACTTATTCTTAATCACCTTTTTTGTTTTCTGCATTGACAAAATGACGGAAGTAGCACCTTATTCTGAAGGAAATTTGTATATGCGTGTCAAATGCACGAATGCTCCTTTTTGGGTATGGCAGAGAAGGAGCTTGTCTTCTACATCCTCAGTAGTCCAGCTCTTCTCGCAGTCGTGTGAGTAAGAGAAGTCAGTAGTGTGTTTCAGGGTGGCAGAAGTTTTTTTTACAGGATTCCAGCAGTCAGGGAAGAATGAGACCTCCCTTATGACTTGGAAGCAGAATTTATGGGCACCTGCACACAGCTCTGCCTGTAAAACAAGGACACTGAGCACTGGTAAGTACCTGTTTTGCTTCTTACACCAAACTCCTTACAAGGTCTTTGCTGCCTGCTGGTGTTTTTTTCCATCTTTCCTTTTAAAGGTCGCAGGTGACATACCCCTTTCCTAAGCTGATGTTCTTGTGTGTCCTGAGACATCAAAAGGAAATATTTGAGGTGAGGGAGTGATCTAAAGGGAGAGATAGGAATACTGCGCAAGTAGGATGAGGTTATTCCATGTTTCTCTCAAAGGACTTTGAGAGAAAAGTGGGAGGGTTGTCAGTGCTGTAGAAATGTGCATTTGTGGGAAAGGAGGAGGCACCCCTTGTTGATTAGTCACATCTAAACAAGTCTGTCTCTTTTCTTCTTTCTTAAATGTGAGTCAAAAGTGTATTTGGACAGCTTGAATAAAATTTTGGTTTTTAGCTGGAACAGTACAGCTAAATCCTTGTACATTATGAATTGGCATCGCTGCACTGAAATCAAGGAAGCTTTGTTGATTTGTGTCAGCTGTTGCATATTCTTAACTAGAACAGAGTGTAATGTAATGTGTGTAGTAGATGTCCAGATCCAAATGTTTTCAAGTCAGTTCTTTAGCTAACTTGTTTATGTGACTAAAATATCTTAAAAATAAATTTTAAAAAATATTAGGAGTTTAAAACAATGTAGTACTCCATGTATGTCTAATTGGGCTATATGCTGTATCACAGTAATCCTAAGGCATGCTTCCTTCATACTTATGTTTTAAATACTGTAATATTTAGTGCAGCTCCCATTTTGAGGAAGGATTAAATGTGCCTAATCTTGCCTGGAGAAACCACAGGATGTGTATAAACAAGTGGTGTTTAAACCAAGGCTGTGGCACCAAATCTGACCGTGGCACTGGTGCAAAAAGATGATGCAAACTGCCAGAAGTGAGGGTCATAGCTTTACAGGGTTTGCTCACCAGGACAAAAGTATCACACTGGATTGATTGACTGACTGACTGATGGATTGCATGCCAAAACCCACTCAGGGTCAGACCTGAAATTACCTGCTACAATGCTCTTCTGGCCAGAAACTTGGATGAGGAAAAGTGTCTATAAGAGGCAGTGACCCCCCCAACCCTGGGTCAGAACTTGGGGGGAAACCAGAAGCTGTTGGCCTGGAACAAAGTGAGTGTAATTGGTCTCATCTTGGGAGGAAGAACTATTTTTGCTGGCATGTTTCCTCTTCCACTTGGCAAAGACCGGTGTGTTATGGTAAAATTTTGGAAGTCCATACACTGTCTGTGGGCTGTTGCCCATCTTTCATATGATCCATCTTCCATACCACAGCAGTTTTCTTGACAAGATAGCAGTGTTGCGAAAAGGATTTTTTTCCTGACATTAAAACAGTTCCATATTGTCTCCCCAGGACTGATTATCTCTTGGGCCAAGAAAGCTTCAGTTTGGGTGTGTGGAGCTAGGCACACACTGCTTTTGGCTGTATTTGCCAAGGGTTTGGTAAAGACATTTCTGTCTCACTCTTTGCCTCCAACTGTAGATTTTCCTAATCTTACATTTGCATGTGAAAGGTGCTCTGTGTCTTTTGCTGGTATCCTGCACCTTAAGCAGTTTCATACTGGCCTTTAAAAGATATAAAAGAGGCTTCTTGGCATAGCAGCTCATCCAAACTGTGCTGCCAGAGCTGCCCCACCAGTGACAGCAGCGCAGGAGGTCTTTGTGTCCTTGCATGTTTAACCCTAACTCCAGAGCATCATTGTTTCTCTGCTCCTGGGAGAAAGGGATGTGGGTTACAACGTTTTGGCAATTGATTCCATCTCCTGAAAGGTTCCCCCGGGGTAAATGAAGTCAAGAGAAGTGTGGGCCTGTGTGAAGAGGACCAGTGTCAAAAGTGTTGTGAAAAGATGGAAGTAAACTGTTGGAGAGGGCTTAGGTTTAACATGGCAGTGAATTAAGAATTTGCTATTTCAACCTCCCTTTATTCCCCAGAGTGAAAGATTGGAAAGGAGAGGTTGAAATTTTCATTAAAGCAGTTATACATCTGAGAGCAGGCAGTGACTAGAGAAGAGGATCCTCAACCTTTCAGGCCACAAAGAGCCTGCTGTGCCCACAGAGGTGTGGGAGGATGCAAGAGCAAATCCCTTTATTGTTAGGCAAGGGTTGTCTGCTTTCAAGAATACAAAGCAAAAGTGAATATAGAAGAGGTGGCATTGGAAAAAAAAAGGCAATCAAAAATTACTGTTGAGAGCTTGTGAAATGAAAGTTAATCCTGCTGTTGAAGAGAAATCCTTCTGGCAGGTTGTCTAACTGCCTCTTTTATCTGCCAGTAGAACTGGCAGAGGAGGACAACTTAGGGGAGCTTTGGGATAGGCCATCATACAAAGACACTGCAGAACTTCATCCAGCTGATTTACAGCTGTTCTCTCTCTCCTTCTCTGAAAAGGAAAAGTAGACCCATTTATCTAGAAGCTTGGAAAATACCTCACATTTACTAGTCCTGCAAGAAAGAGGGAATCAGAATGAGCATAGAATTTATTGGTCAACTGGAATTGAAAAATTTAGGAAAAAGTTAGGCATGCATTTTGAGTAAGGATTCTTATTTTAGCTCCACAATATCCTTGATCCCTGTTTATTTTGGTCAGTTGCGAATTAGTAATGTGATTCTTGTCTGTGATTGTTTATATAAAGTATTCTTCAGTCTTGAGTGCCCAGAACTCTCACTGGCTTTAATGCTGGTTTGTGTTACACTTGCAGTTCATTACTAGGTTTCGTTTTAGGCATCTATATTTAGTTTTCTAAGGCACGGCTGAGGGAAAAGAATCTGCCCCCATAAAACATCTCCAAGGAGTGCTGGTTGTGTGGAACAGTGTATTTATCAAACAGCATAGCCGAGTGGCAGGGTAGATCAGTGCTGGGTATAAATGCAGCTCTTGTAAAGTACATGTTATACTAAATACCATGATGATATGTTGCATCTCTACACCCTCTTTTTATCTTGAATGTTACGATCATCTCTTTTAGCTGTTGCATTTAGAAACTGGAGGGGAGAGTTAAGACAGCCATAAAAATCAATGTATGTACAGATTAGAAGTCAGAGAAGACAGCTCTTAAGGCCACTCCCCTGGTTCAAAATGCACTTAATTGTATTCAGAAATGGCAGAGTGAGCCATGATCATCGTTGAATGGATGTGAGCTCCTAAAATGTACACCACAGTCAGACAAAATGCCCCTGCACCATTAGATGAAAACAAAAAAGCTTTCTAAAACCTGGATGCTAAAATTTTAGTTTTGAAAAGAAATGTAGCAATAGTAATAAAAATGCCATTATAATTTGAGTGAAGTCAGTTGTATACCAAAAAGGATCTATTTAAAATACCAAGTTTTTCAGTGCTTATCTGTATAAAGTGACTCTATTCTGGAAAATGGCAAATGCAATTCAGCGTTAATTGTTAAAAGATAGGGTAAGCTGGAAAAACTAATTGAAAGCTATACCCATGTTGGAATATATCCCTTCTGTGTTATGTGCCATGCTACAAAAAGAAAAAAAAAAGGTAATTAAATTTATACTTTTACAGCCAAGTGGCTGGCTCCTACAAAAAATGCACTCATAGAATGACAAAACATGATTTATTTCTGTGCAGAACTGCTAGTGTAGATATCAGCATAATTAGCCCAGTATCTGAACTACCTGAAGAAGTAGTTAATGTGTCTGTATTTACACCTTCTCTCTGAATTTCAGCTGTAGACCCAAGAGTGCTGGCTCACACTGCTGCAAAATACAGGGGTAAATTATTCTGCAAAAGAGACTGCTGAGCTGAATGCAAATTTAAATAATAGAAGAGTCTGCCTCCATCTTTTTTTCTTCTTCAGATTAGGAAGAGATTAATACCAATTAATACACTTTATTATTCTTTACTTGAATGCTTTTCTCAAAAGACCATTAATAAAGCTTCAAGGATCTAGACAATAATATGATGCAAACAACTGCTCTAGTTCCCCAGCTACTTTATTTTCTAACATATAGCCTGTGTTTGTCCCTGGAAGATAAGATCTGGGTTTAATTATGCCCTGGGACAGCCCAGCAAAAGAGGAAATGTCAGGAAGGGGGATACTTCAGGGAGCAAAACATTCGGGTGAACTTCCTCTTGTATATTTGGAGAAGCATAGGACTTAATTTTTCTGAAACATAAGCAGACTTTTCTTCCTCTCCATGGAAAACCCGTGAGTAATTGCTATGCAGAAGTAGTAAATAATATATTCAGGAGTTTAATCCACAGTATTTCATGGCACTTTACTTGTGCTCCTGTCTCATCTTTGAAAAGCTATGTGAGATATTAACTGAAGCCATTAGAGTTCTTGAACATCCCTGTATCTCTAAAAATGTGCTTTCCAGAATGACAGAGGACAGTGACTGCAGACAGGCTGCATAATCACTGCAGCAATGGCTCAGCTGAAAGACACCCAGCACAGGCAAACACATAAATCTTCCCCTCTCCTCACACCTACAAAAGAGATCTCTGCCATGGCCAGGAATCTCTGTTGCTCTGCAAGAGCAAAGTTCCTCTTGTCAGCCTGCATCCTTACACACATTTGCACTGCCAGGTCTTGTGTTCAGCCCTTTTTTTGTGTCAGAAGTTTGCCAGGAAAAATTATCCTTTCAGCCAGGGAACCATGTGTTCTATGCAAATGAAAGCAAATAGTTCTGGTGTTAATCATCTCACTTGTCATTGAACAAAACAAAGCTTTTGAAACTAATTCAGAAATTATCATCATATAACATGCAAGCTTTTCTGGCTCTGCTTACCTGTGCCAGGTTATTCTCATAATACACATACACCGGACTGCCTTGACTCAAGATCTAACAAATATATCCCAATTTAGTGAAAGTCACTTGGAAAACCGTGTTGAATCCAGACTTTTTCTTATTTGTTTTGAAATAACTTGCTGGATGAATGTGTCAAAACTTGGAAAACATTAGTGGGCATTACTGGAAAATTGCTCTTGCTGTGTTTTAACAGAGGTCTGTGCTCTGGTACAGCTTGGCAGTCCACTACTTTACCGATCTTTAGTTCCTTTGCAATACAGGTATTGCTTTATTTTTGAGATAGAAACCAAACACAATTTTAAAAGCAAAAGATGTTCGTCCTGAAGATTGCAGAGATTTATATCTAAGTTGGTCTTTCCCTTGGGAAGCTCAAAGCCTTTCACTCTCTTTAAATAGTAGTGCTTTGTGTCTGTCACTGTACCTGTCATTGTCTCACTGTTGGGGTTTGTATGTTTGGCTGGCAAACACATGCTTGTTTGCCTGATTAGCACCAAGCTTTAATTTCATTTAATAAGTGTATTTCTGAGTCAGAATGATTCTCATCAACCAGCGTAATTTCACTTTGCCATGTAGAATTAATTAGGATGAAGACTGTCAAATGAAATGTAAAAAAATAATCAGTGGTTCTCATTAAGAGATAATAACAAGATTTTTTTGGTGCTGCTTAGCAGTTTGGTTTTGGTCCCAGCATCAAATGTTAAGAACTGTTACATATTGTGAACATTAATTTTAATACATTTGATTTGGCAATAATTACATTCTTAAACTTCATTTGACAACCAATAATTTAGACTCCTAGCTAAATACTGAAGAAGATCTTTAAGAATAGGTAGCTAATTTAGGCATGTACATCAGAGTTTGATGACATGTACAACACTTGAAAGAGGAGCTGAAGCAGTCAGCTAATGATTGTATCCAACAACTGAGTCAGGCCTGATACAATTTTGGAAGATTTGAGGCAAACAAATAAAGAGAAGTTTTCAGAGATGTGTGTCAGGGCAGTAAGGGGTTCAGAAAAACTGGAGGATTTTGATTTGTTTTAGAAAGGCTAGTTTGACATTTCTCTTTTGATAAAGCTGGATGTAAGAAGGATAGTGCAGATTGATTCTCCGTGTCCCCTAGGGATAGGGCGAGAACTAGTTTGCAGGAAAAAGACATTTTGATGTCAGGAAAGAGTTGATCTCCCGAAGCAGACAGCTATTCAAAGTGGTGGTGTGTCTTCCTTCTCAAGATTCTTGTTCTCAAGAACAAGGCAGACAGACATCTCCTGGGAGTGGTGGGATATACTTCCCCTGACTGGAGAAACTACTTGGCACCTTCTCTCTACCTTTGGGCTTTTTTTCTTGCAAGGGTGAGCCAAGTGTGGAGAAAGGCATTAGGCATTCATAAGGAGTACACTTGCTTAATGGTATTGCCTCAGCCATGGAGTCCAAGTGTGGTCTAAACACCCAAATGCATTAAAACTTAAGTAACAGTCATGAGATAAAAGGGGTATGTAGCTTAAAACACAGATGCCTGTTGAACCAGGACATACGTTGTGGACTGGAAAATAATTTTACCAATACAAAGTGTTGGCTATGTTTGAAGTTAGGGATATTCTTCCTCTTTAAATGTGTAGGCTCCATATGATGGCAGCATCATTTGTTTTCTGGATTTCCTTTGTGTTGTGACATTTTCAGGATTACAGTAAACCAAAAGTCATTGTGAACTGTTCAAGGAGTATCAGCTTTATGGTATTAAGAGATGTCATCCCGATTGCCTTCAATTAAATCCAAGAAATAAAGTCTCAGCCTTTTCAGCTTTTTATTGGGCTGTGAGTGCAATGAAGTAATTTTCCTTTGATTATGCAGCCAGTCCTGAACATGTGAATAAATTTGATGACTGCATGCTGTGGTTTGTTGTGTTTATTTTTAATTTTATGGATTTGATTCTGCTTGGAGGCTATACAGTCCGTTATGCTACCCATCAGCCTTGTCTACAGAAGCCAGCTTGGAAAACACTGTTCTTTTCCTGCCAACTTTTTCAGCCTACAGTCACTCAGTCTACAACAGCTTGTCAGCTCGACTGAAAAGAGCGAAATAAGACTTTACCATCATGTTTTTTTCCCTCTCCTTTGCAAAAAACAGTATGTTTCTTGATTTAGATTGGGCAGAAGTTCTTGTGCTGCATGGCCAAGAGCTCTGATAATATCTCCTGGGTTCAGAAGAGGCAGCCTGGCCCTGTTAACCACTGAGGTCTGAAGAGGAGTCAGAAAGAAAACAATTATTTCTTGTGAACTTACAGGAATGTTCTGTTCATAACACAGCCATGTTTTTATGAGCTTCAGCAACCTAAACACAAGATGGAGGTGTAATTTTCACCATTTTGCTGTGGCAGGGAGAAGCAGCATGTCTTGAGATCATGGAATGAAGGGCTACTGAACAACACAGGAGTACAATCCTCCCAGGCATCCATGCAACATGTGGCATCATTGTCCAAGCCACAGAGCAAAATGCGCATCAGAAACACCCTCAGCCCAGCCCATAAAACTGTGCAGGAAAAGCACATTTTAAAGTGAGGTTGCTTTGAGCACACTGTCAGCAGCAGAACAGAAACACCAGCAAGAGGAAGAAGGGGTAGCAGAAACAAACCTGGCATCTGTATTTAGGGAAGATTGCCTGCCTGCAGCTCTGCACACCTTAGATAGCTCAGCATACCTGTGCAGGACCATATGAAGCTAGCTAGTACCACAATCCCACAGATTTATCCCTGGCCATTCAGCTTCATCACTCTTAGGTACTTTGTGGGCTCTCAGCATTTGAATGTTTAAATTTTCTGGTAAAGGAACCCAAATCCTAGTTCTGTCTACCTTTTCCGTTGCCACTTCTGAGAACCCATTGCTTGCTAATTTGTTGAGCCAAAGTCATGCCAAAGTACCCTCTAGTTCTCTCAGTGTCGGCAGGCATCTTGAGTTCCAGTGTGCCAAATTTATTAATGGCACAGTGGAGACTCTGTGTCTGCCTGGACATGCCAGTGGTGCACACAAGAACAAGGAGTGGTGAGACAGCACAACAATTGCACCAGAATGAGAGCAGGACCATCAAAAATACCTAGACCATTGTTCCAGTTAGAAAATTAGAGATATAATCAGAATTAAAACCTCCTAACTTAATTTTGATTCTTCTGTCAGAACTGCAGATGCTTTCACACCACAAACTGGGAGGTGTATTTATCTGCATTGCCTGCTAGCCATGACAACACATGTGGCTGGGGAAGGTCTTTGTTTTGTGGCCAGCCAACACTACAGCTCATCTCTCCCTCTCTCTTTGCCTTTCTTCCCAGTCCCACTGAGGCTTTTGTTTCAAGTTCTAGTGCCAAATTTTCTACATCTCTCCTGAAAGGCATTCTGCTTGTAAACTGCCACTCCTTTCTTCTCCTTTTTGTAGTCTTTCTTCTTTCATTTCCCATTAAATCCTTTTTCTGTGTCTCACTCCCTCTCCCATTTTCATATTGTGCAGCTTTTACAGCCTACAAGCCTACAAGTTTTTGTAATTGCAGTTTCTTGGCAGGAGGGGGGGGAGGCTGTGTGGTTTCCTTTTCTTCTGACTGATGTTGATTGCCTTTTGAATCAAATGTTGATACAGCTTATGCTTCCAGGTAACACATATAATACCTCATGGAAAAGAAGGGTTTGTATCCTATAAAACTCACACCAAAGTGTGAGTTGATTTGAATATTTTCAAATGATGGTTGCCTAAAATTAAATTGTTTTTCATAAACTTCACAAGCTATTATGAAGGAATATTGATAGAGGAAAAAAAGTATTTTAAAAGTAAGGTTTTCTGCAGTATCATATATTCATCTGCTTTTCACAACTGAATGACTTTGAAATGCTCTGTTAAGCTGAGAGTAAATACAGCATGAGAAATAGTGCTCTCTCTGTAAATACCGAGATATGTGTATTTTTAATACCAAGTACACTATTATCAAAACACATCCTATCAATTGCTGAAAACCACTTTCTTCATGTTTGAGTAATGTTTTGTATTCATCTATTTATCTAGGATGAGGAATAGCAGGAATACGAGAGGCTTTCCCGAGAATGCATCCAAGGAGCACTGGTGGAGGCTCTCTAGTTAATCACACTGTCAAAAGGAGTACTTTTTCCAGTGTGCAACATTATTCATTTAACTTTTCATTAGGCCTTTTCATGTAAGTACTACCAAAGCAAGCAGCTGTGATACAGAAACCTTTATTTATACCAGATCACTTGAACTTCCTGCCTTTTCATCTGTGCATCAACAAATACAGAATATGAATGAATATAGAGCTTGTGCATTGCTAACCCACAACAGGCTGAGCTCCCCCAAATCCCAGCACTTACTGCAATCTTGCTCAGAGTTTGCTCTCTCTTCCTGTATATCATAAGTGAGTGTTACTCAAGAAAGGACATCAAGTCCCCAGGCATATGTGTCCACTTCCACCATTAAAGTGGATTCAGGGGCTTGGCATGGCTGTCTCCAGGTGGATTTTCCTTAAATAATTGATAGCTGTACTCACACTGCCCATGGTTCTCTGGTTGGCTGTGCTCAAGTTGTGCTTATAAGGCTTTACAGAACTTGTGGTAAGGATCTTACTATTTGTTGATATGACTTATTTTCATGTTTTTGGGTGAAAAAGTTATTCCAAATGAACTTTCTTACACCTGCTATGATATGATGAGAAATTTCTATTTTTACAACCACAGCTGTCCTGAAATGTTGTAAAACTTTTAGTGTTGTGAGGCCCTATGGTTTGATTGCCAGAAGATCCTGAATGAGGAAAGAAGAGAGACATTTTAGGAATTACCCTGAGCGGTGTTACATTAAAATCTTACAGGCAAAAGGAAATACATCAAATTAGTTGAAACAGGGAGTAGCCGTTAGTTCAGTTAATATCTTGTTACTGTAGTCAAACATAGCTGATTAATTCAAAAAAGCCTCATAAATGACATAGTAGAAATGGTACAGAAAAAAGTCTTCTCATTATCCATCTTCTTTCTATGGCATTATCTGTGGTTGCCCTCATAAAGAAGGGGGTGTTTATAAAGTTGCGTCAGCATACTAAGGACAGAAAGGGTTATTGTTTGTTAAGGAGTGAGTAGCAATTTGTTTTCTGGATTCTTTTTTATGCTTTATAAACAGATACAAAATTTATTGTTTGCTTTGGGCACGGACTCGTGGCTTGTGAGACAAGGCTTAGAGCAGATTTGCAGACATGGTGTGGGCAAACAAAGCAGAACATTGCCCTGGCTGGACTGGGGTCAGCTTTAAACAAGGCCTTGATGATATAATTCTGTGCAGTTAATAATGGGTGTTTGGTGGCTCTTGCAATGGAATGGCTCATTTCTTGATAAAGTTCATTTTGTTTGAAAACCAAAGTAATGACTCACAGATGGAATTAACCCTTTTTTTATAGTTGTGCCACTACAGCTGTGCTGTATCCTGTGTTGCGCTTTTCAGGTGTAATTGCTGTAGAGGATCTACAAGTGATGTTTTATGCCACAAAAGGATAGCTACACTGCGTATTTGGGCTTCCTCTAGATGAAAGGTATTGTCTACTTCTTAAACATTTTACGGTTTTCATAATTGCTTTGAAATTCTCTGCAGTTCTGCAATTTTGGGGACAAAACCAAAAATTATGTAGAGACTGAGCAAACTGATTTATTGCTAGCATATTTCCCAAGCAATTGTATATGAGTATAATCTGCCTATTTGTGAAAGATAAGAGCACTTGAGTCAAAAGAGATGGTCACATGACTAAAACCAACACAATCAGCAGTTCCCAAGGTTATATCAAGGTTGATATAACCTTGGGAACAGCTGATTGTGTTGATTTTAGTCATGTGGCAGACTTTGAATCTCCCCTTAGAATACTCTTTCAAGGGATCCCCAAGAGTCCATCATTTCAAACCCAAGTGTGGATGTGAAAAAAATGTTTGATAAGTTTTAGTTATGAATATAGTATAGTTTTTTAATTGTAGAGTTAGAATAGTGTTACCCTAAAGAGGCCCCTTGTCTTGGAAGGTACCTTATCAGAGTTGATAGGGTTACTAGGACAACAGAGCTTCTGCTTGGAGACTGTCAAGGTCTCGAGGGTCTGACCACAGAGCCCTAGAGACCACTCCCAAACTTGTTTTGATTTGTTAGTGTTTAAGTAATTTGTTAGAATGTATTAGTTAGAGTTGTTTTAGTTGTTTTAGGCTTGTAGATTTTGTATCCTCCCCTTTGAACCCCATGTACAAAACCCCCCTGCAGCTCCTGCCTGGGGTCTCTCTAGAGCCACTGGACAGAGGCTGGGGAACCCCTGACCTCCTGAATAAACCCTCTGAATCCTAAATGTCTGGAGAGTCCCCTCTTTCAACCACAGCCTTTACAGCGTAAGTCAAGACTGCTTGCTGAGCCAAAGACTCACAAAACAGCTGTGTGGTAGCGTGACAGAGCAGCTGGGGTGGCCCAAGTAACCAAGCAGGGCCAGAGAAAAAGTTACGCGAAGCTACACCCAAGTTTTCCTGCAGAGTAAAATATGTATGACATGGTTTGCTTTCATGTGCTTGGAACTACTGGGATGCTTTTGAAACTTCCTTGGGCTTAATGGTTTGAAAAACACAGTTTTTGTCAGGGTGCTGCACACCTATAACCTCCACTGATTTCTGGGATTTGCAGTCTCGGTCTCAGCCTGTACCACCTGTTCATCTGGCTCAGTGTCACCTCCTTAACCAAAGGCAGCACTTATTGCATAATGCAAAGGAACTTGGTTTCTTTTTTCCACCTTTGCTGCCTCAGTCCTCACAATGAACTGAAGAGCGACATTTTTGTTTGACCCCACAGTTAAGGACAGCTTCAATGATAAGGTTGGTTTCATAGACAGGCCACTGAATTTTGTATTCCTCTAGCACTACAACATAGATGTTTTGTGCCAGTGGTGTTTACATTAGAAAAAAAAGAGTTCTTTTATGTACTATGAGAGCGGCAGATTCAGCACAGTAGCTTATTCTGCATTTTCTGTTTTGTTTGCTGGTTGTTATTAACTCCACATCATTTATTCCTTTAAAAGCTGACTTAGTATTTTCAGTTGTGTAATTCTCAGTGTGCTAAAGGCTACATTTGAGGTATGTGCATTCAAAAATGGTTCAGTAGGGATAGTTTACTTCCACTGGTTATTATTTCAGGCATGTTTGCAACAAGGAGAAAAAGGGATTTATTGTTGTTTCATATCTTCTGTGTTCTAGGAAATTCAAGCACATGCTTTGAATGGGTGAAAACCTGGATTTCCCAAAGCAAACTTTTTCTAGTCTTGGAGGCCAGAGAGCTAGAAAGCCCATTCTCTAGTCCTTACATTTTATGTCCTGGAGGAAGTGAGATCATAATTATCTTGTTGCTTTATTTTGCATGAGTTACTAAATGTGGTCACATTTTAGAATGGTGATTGTGTGTGTGGACCAGCGTGGATCAATATCCTTCTGCTGGAATGCTAGCCTGCTGCAGCAGGCACCACCTTGAACAGCATGAGGAGGGACTTTGGAGAGGGGCAGCACAGGTTGTAGCTCAGGAAACCCTAATCAAGACAGAGGGAATGCATTAAAGCAGATCTTTTCATATCATTAAATGCAGTGTTTGGGGTTTGTTTGGTTTAGTTTTTTTCTTCAGAAGGTATGAGAGGCTGCTCCTATCTAAGAAGTACAATACCAACATTTATTGAATGGGAAATAAACTGGTTTGTGTCTGTTTTGGAGTGTTCCCTCTGGCTTGTGCACCCTTTTGGCAACTTAGGTGCCTCTTAGCTGCCTGGAAAACCTGCAAAGCATCTGGGCTTCAGTGCTTTCCTGCCAGGAAGGTGGTATCTAAAGGAATGGCTTCCACATGGAGAGCAGTTGCACATCTTGAAGTATATTCTGTCCTTTAATTAATAAAAATAGCCTTATAGTATGGGTACAAGCCCATTTTAGTCTTTGCTTGTCACAGGGATTTAAAAGTGTCTTTAAAAAACATGTGTGTATCTGGCATGAGCTCTGTGTGGGGAAAGACATGGGGTGGTTGTAGAGCAGTGCAGATGGACAGGGTGATGGATTGGGAGGCATAAGCCAGTGCAAAGCTTGACAGTTTGGATAAATGGTAGGGGAAAGAAGTTTTGACATGGGACAAATTTTATGTGGTGGCAGATGAGTATATGGCAGGTGGATTAGAATGGAGAAAGGACAATCAAATGCTGAGCAAGGAGAGCAGCTTGTTTGTTGCATTCCCCTAGGGGATGGTCTCCCTCACAAACCCCTCCCCCAGAGACTGTAACCTTACCTGGTTTTACCTGCCCCTTGACTCTGACCTATGGCCTTCGGCCAGGTAATCTGACCCCGACCCCGAAAGAGATAAAAACCCCTGTTTTCCCATGATCTCCCTCTTGGCCCTGGGATTCCCTTCATGGAATAAAAGCCTTGGAACACCTCCTGAGGGTAAGAGCCTCTTTTGAAATTTCTTTTCCCTATCCTGAAGATCTCCTTTCTAAAGCTTCCCAAATCTCAGCTAGCTGCTTGTGGGGAAGGCAGAGAGGAGGAGAAACCTTTACTTGTTCTTGTTATATCTCACGTGTTTTTGTGGGACTGCAAGAAAGGTGGCTTGGAAAGCCAGGAAAAGCAGTGACATGGTAGGTAGGACTGAGTAAGGGTACGAAGAAGAGATTAGGGGTGGGGGTGAAATGTAAGCAACCACCCCCAGAAGTTTTACAGAAGTGCAGCCAATAAATAGAGTTTGTAGGTGGAGGCCCTGGGTTTTGTATTCCAGGTGAGCAATCTCATAGTGGATCTGCAGAATTCCTGAGGGCTAAGGAGGAGGAAATGAAGACATGTCAAATATGAAGAATCATAACTTGGTGTTTGGCTGCATTGTTGTGTGAGTCTGTCCATCACATACAAAACCTCTGTGACAGGCACGGATTTGTCATGAATAGAGCCTGGTGTATGAAATCAACCTTCTCTGCTGCTCTGACTGAGAGAAAGAGAGCACCTCTGACATATAGCCCCACTTCTAATTACACATATTTTATAACCCACAGCCCTAATGGAACTTGGGAGGAATTATTTACAACAAGGTATTCTCATCAATGTATTGCAAGACCAAATTGGAATAACACTTTTAAACTTTAAACATTCTGCATCTGATCTAATATTACAGCTAATCCATCAGAAATTGATCCCAAAGTCTCTCAAAAATGACTGTTTCTGGTGTAAATGGATATAATGAATGCTAGTGTTGTCTTGCCAAATAGAAAGTGATACTGTAAGTCCTCATAGTGGCAAAGACAGATCAATAGTTTGTGGAAAGATATTCCTAGCAACATCTGATGGGCACCAGTCTTCATCGCTGGATATCAATGCTGTGCTCCCCCATGTCAAAAAAAAAAGGTAAATATTGTTAAAGAAGTATAGTGGAATCATTAAAATAGAACCAGAGCTGATCCCACTTGAGACAGGACCAACTGTACCTAAACCTTTGCACAGGCACTGAAACTGAGGACCTGCAATGGTTCTTGTTCCCTGTGTTTTTACAGTAATAAATGGCATTCCCATGCCTGTGCTCTGGGGAGTCTTTTCTTCATAACAAAATTAATCCTGTCTTTTCTTACTTTGCTTTGTGAGCAAAGCAATAAGACAAAATGGACAACCACTCAGTAGAACATTTTTCTTACAACCAAGTAAAGAGAAAATTTTTTCAGAAAGCATCAAACCCAGGGATATGCTGTGTTTAAAGAGTGAAAATCAGTATAAGAATTTACAGACTAGCCAATCTACAGGCTTGCTGATCAACAAAACAGGAGCTTTAAAGCCTACAGGTTATGTATATATGTTTGAGTCACACTAAGTTTTGTTCATTTCTTATGAGACAATATGAAGGTTTTGGTCCTGATTGTGGACAGAGCAATAGCAGAGTATAGGAGCGGTGATGAATTATTTCTTTTCCAGTGCTTTTGGGTGACACATTCTGTTAAATATTAGTGAAGTAACTTCTCCCAGTACAGCTGTTGGAGCTCTTGTCTCTCCTCTGCAGGTGTTTTGCTGTGGTTTTTTCAATGTATTTACTCAGAAATGCTCTATTTCTACTGGCCTCTCATTTCACATAGAAACACCCAGAACAAGAGAAGTTTGGATTATATGTCAGGAAAATCTTGTTGGAACAATTAGATTTGGGGAAAAAAATAAAGCTAGTTAAGTGAAGTGGACCCTGTGGGCCATTTGGGAGCTAGTTAAACTGTTGGGAGTCGGAGTGCCGCCCGCGGTCCCCGTGTGGCAGGCGCACCGTGGCAGGCATGCCTCGGCACTCTCCTTCCACGGCGCCCTGCCCGGCCGCAGTTCGGTGCCGTGCGCAGACCCCGCGCGGCAGGCACAGCACAGCTCTCTCCTGGCGCGGCTCTCTCCCGCCGCGGTTCGGTGCCGTGCGCAGCACGTGCCGTTCGGCGGCGTGCACAGACCCCACGCCACATGCACGGCTGGGCACTCTCTCCACGGCATTCCCTCTCCCCGCGGTCGTGTCCAATCACGCCACTGCACGCAGCTCAGGGTGTGACGTCAGCGCGATTTTGAAAAGCCGTGCGTGGTCTCAATAAACGCTCTCTCTCCGTCAATTGAATCAATCTGTGCGATTGAGAGGCCCCCGCGGCTGTGCCGTGTCACGGCGTGTTCGTTCCGGACCGGGTCCCACTTACTCAGGCTGCGACGATTCTCTACCGCTCCCCCTGCCATGGCGCATGCCCGCGGACCGCAGCAAGTGGTGCCGAAACCTGAGACTTGCTCCCCGCGGCACGGGTTTGAGTGGTCCAGGTGTCGGGGTACACGCCGGAAAGAGACAAACGGCTGAATCGGCTGGATCGATTTAGCGAGGAGGGACGCCTCCAGACTACCGAAGATGGAGCCACTGAGCCAGGTAGTGTCAGAATTATATAAGCAGTGGGGGATTCAATGTAAGGATTTCCAGATTGCAATCGTGAAATAATTGAGCTAGGGGCAATTGACAGCCCCGTGGACGTTTTACACCCAGACTGTTGGGAAAAATGCACGAAATTGCTTGCAAATGATGTCATGGCTTCGGGGTCCGGGAAGTGCTTGAAAAGCTGGGGGAAGGTCACGCAGGCGTTGAAAAAAGCCTTTTCAGAGCAAGAAGTGTGGGAAGCCGCTCAGAAGTGTTTAACCCCATTAGTAGGGGTAGGAGCCACCACACAGACTGCTCCATGTGACTTCTGCATGGACCCCAACCATTCTATTACTAATGAAACCCATCCCCAATTGCCTCTAACCCCCGATCCTACCCCTGAATTAACCAAAGAAATAAATCAGCCGCGCGAAAGTGATGCTTTTGAGGAACTTGCTAACAACCCTGCTTGTGCCAGTCCCAGAGAGGCTTGGCAAAATCCACCACCTTATGCCCCGAAAGATGACGCTGAGAGGGAGCAAGAAGGGCGGGGCAAACACCAGATTCCCGCCACTGGCATGCACAGAGGAGGGCTCGGAGAGACATGAGAGGAGACTTCGGGCAGTGAGGGGGAGGAACGAGCAACATCCAATCAGAATACGTGCCCCAAGAGCCTTCCAAATAAGGAAAGGACCTCCCCAGTCGGGAGACGGGGGCGGGGAATAGCACGCCCACAAAAGGGAGAGGGGACAGATCCTGGCGCGGAAACATTGTAACACAAAGACGCTGCAGCACCAGGGTTTCTCCTCTGACTCAGAGGAGTCAGACAACAGCAGCTGCTCACTGCCACATCACACCCACTACCCCCCACGACTCTCCTGGGACACAGGGTTGAGAAAAACACACGATCACACATCCAGCTCAGAATCTGATTCTAATAAAGACAGCATGCCAGTCCCTCTCAGAAAACACATCAATGCACACACATCACATGCAACAAAGCAAAGCTCACAAGAACCCATGCCACTCACCGACTGGAAAGAAATCCAAGTGGCAAGTGCAAAACTAACTTCAACGCCAATCCGAGTCTTTCCTATCAGGAGAATCGACAACAATCTACCAACATACTCTCCTGTCAATCCTAAGGAAGTGAAAGCAATCGTAAAAGCGATTGCGGAAAAAGGAATTCATTCAGCCATGGTCTCCACCATGCTTGACGGCATGTTTGGAAATGACGACATGTTGCCTTTTGATATAAAACAAATGTGCCGGATGATCTTTGATGGTGCAGGAATGATAGTCTTTAAACAAGAATGGGAAGACAACTGCATGAATATGCTCGCCAAAGCTACCGGTGACCACCATCCACTGCGCAACTCTAACCTTCAGAGACTGATGGGCAAAGACCCTCAAATGATTAGCCCACAGGCCCAAGCCCAGGGTCTGAGAGCCTCGGAGGTTGCAGCCACGGAAGCCATTTGAGCTGCCTGCAGGATCATTGCAAAGCCAGCCCCATGGTCCACCATCAAACAGAGTGAGAGCGAGAGATTCACAGAATTTGTAGACTGATTGCAAGCCGCTGTGGACGCCTCCGACCTGCCTGCAGAAGCCAAAGGTCCTGTTGTGGCAGGTTGCCTGAGACAACAATGCAACCAGGCCACCAAAGAGATCCCGCGCTCAGTTCCACCAGGTGCCAGCATTGCGACAATGATCAAGCATGTGGCGAGAGAAGAGAACCTAGCTCCGGTTCAGGCCGCAGTGGGTGCCGCCTTGGCCCCGATTCCAGCCACAATCAGCGCCGAAGTCGCAGAGGTAATGGCCATCCAGAATCACGGTCAGCCGGCACCGCCAGGACCTCCACCCTTAGGCAACCAGAAAGGACCTCGTTGGACCTGTGGCAGAAGAGGCCACTTTGCCAAGGACTGCCGTGCCAAAAAGCAGGGAAACGGGCGAGGGAGAAGGCAGATGGGCCGCATGCAGCCTTCTTCCAGTTGGAACACCCAGCAGCCCACCTATGCGAACCCTGCATGGGACAGCCAGAGCGCCAACCCGCCAACCTCCCAAGAAGCTACCAGCTTCACAACCCAGCCTTGGTCTCCACAGCAGGCATTTCCGGTCTTTCCTCAATTTGTGGCCCAACCTGGCCTGACCACACCTGAGCTCTCCAAGGACAACTCAGTGGACCAAACCCTCAGGTGGCCCTGGCAATCAAGTGCAACTCCGACAAACCCCCAGTAGCTTGGGGAATGTGTAGAGAATGCACTTCCAAGAAAGGCCCTTGGGACAACATACCACGCGGGGCCCGAGAAGACATTTGCACCTGTCTTCTCTTCGTCGTCAACACGGGCGTGGACGTCACGGTTTTCCCACTGGATTTTTGGCCTTCTGGTTGGAAGTTGAGAGATGCCTCGAATGTGAGTGGAGTGGGAGGAATCTCCACCGCCAAGAAAAGTGTAAACCCGATGCCATTCTCGTCTACGACGAAGCTGGGAAAAGGTTCGAAGGAGAGGTTCGGCTTCACGCGTATGTCTTTCCCGATCCTCGACAGCCACCCCTGCTAGGGAGAGACGCCCTGGCCCAACTTAATGTCAGGGTGACAAATTTGCCCTAGGGGCCACTCCTGTGTATCCATCACCCCCAATCTGACTGACATGGAAATCCTCCAACCCTGTATGGATAGAGCAGTGGCCCATTCCCGAGCCTCGAATGTCGATCCTTCTCCAGCTGATCCAGAGAGAGCTTGACAAAGGTCACATAGAACCATCTACGTCCCCATGGAACACTCCCGTGTTCGTGATATCCAAGCGCTCCGGTGATGGTTTCCGACTGCTTCATGATTTACGTGCTGTCAATAAGAAGATTCATCCTATGGGACCCGTCCAAACTCGGCTTCCAAGCAACTCATTCGTTCCAATCAACCAACCATGTGCTGTGTTGGACATCAAAGACTGCTTCTTTTCCATCCCTTTGCACGAACTGGACAATGAGCGATTGGCCTTCTCAGTAGTACTCCACAAAACTCATCAACCTAACCTAAGGTTCCAGTGGAAAGTCCTGCCCCAAGGTATGGTCAACTCACCGACGATATGCCAGATCGTTGTGGGCAGAGCCTTGGCTCCAGTTCGTTCCGCAAATCCGGAAGCCACCATAATCCAGTACATGGATGACATCCTGGTCGCAGCCCCCAAGCCAAATCAGGTAGAGCACCTTGTATCAACCATCTCAGAAACCCTGAAATCCAACGGCTTCAAGATTGCAGAAGCAAAAATCAAGAAAGGTCCCTCTGTAACATTCCTAGGTGTCCAAATCGAGAAATCCTATGTGACACCTCCGAAAATCAAAATCCGACGAAACATCAGCACTCTTCATGATGCTCAACAGCTAGTCGGCTCTTTGCAGTGGCTGCGCAACATTGTCCTCATCCCACCAGAGGTGATGTCCCCGCTCCATGACCTTTTAAAAGACAAGCACCCGTGGGAACAAAAGACACTCACTGAACAAGCTGCCCACTCCCTCGATTTCATCGAAAAACAGCTGTCCACAGCCACCCTTTCCCAGTGGGATCCAAGCCAGTCAGTAGACTTGTATGTGCATTTCACGAAAGAAGGGGGAGTAGGAGCTTTGGCACAAGGATCACCAGACAAAGCGAAGCCAATTCAGTGGGTAGTCCTCGGAAGAGCCTCACGCACATTCACCCCAGGAGTGAAGTGCCTTGGAAATCTAATCATGAAGGGAAGAAAACTCGCACTCAGTCACCTAGCTTCCGAGCCAGCAAAGATATATCTGCCATTTCGCAAACAGATTCCGACATCGTCAGTGGCAGTCACAGAACACCTTGCTCTAGCTCTCTTCGACTTCACAGGAGAGCTCTGCTATGCAGCGAACCCACCATGGTCCCGACTGCTGACCATGATTGACATTGACCTCCCGCCGAAAGTGGAAGACCGACCACGTCCAGGTCAGACCGTTTTTACTGATGTGTCTTCAGTCACCTCCACCGCCGCCGTTGTGTGGCAGACCCAGGAACAGTGGCAGTGCGTCAAAATGACAGACAAGTCGCTGTCAGTGCAGCTGTTGGAAGCCTCCGCAGTTGTGCTGGCATGCGGACTGTTTCAGTCGCAACATCTTAATATCGTCAGCGACTCCTTGTACGTTGCCAAACTCTGCCGAGCAATGACAGGTCCGGGAATGTCAACATCGCAAGCAGCCATCATGATCGAAGAAGCAATCACATCATGACAAGGCACAGTCTCCGTCATTCATGTCACGATCAGCCACGATCCCATCAAAGGATTCTTCCAAATCGGCAACGACAAAGCTGATGCAGCTGCAAAAGGACTGTGGACCTTGCAATCACATCATGACAAGGCACATGAAGAAGCAATCACATCATGACAAGGCACAGTCTCCGTCATTCATGTCACGATCAGCCACGATCCTATCAAAGGATTCTTCCAAATCGGCAATGACAAAGCTGATGCAGCTGCAAAAGGACTGTGGACCTTGCAAGAAGCAAAGAAGCTGCATGAATCCCTTCACATCGGACCCAGAGCGCTCGCCACAAAGTGCAACATCCCGATTTCAGACGCAAAGCACGTTGTAGCCACTTGCCCTCATTGCCAGAAATCCCCACTTTGGTCCAGCAGAGTGAATCCCAGAGGTCTCAAGGCCTCTGAGATCTGGCAAACAGATTTCACCTTATGCCAGTTGCTGAAGCCCAGAGCTTGGCTTGCTGTCACAGTAGACACATACAGCGGCATGATTGTCACAACTCAACATGCTAAAGCTAATTCGAAAGCGACAATCCAGCACTGGCTGATGGCAATGGCATGGCTTGGCATTCCCAAGCAGATCAAGACGGACAACGGAACAAACTTCATTTCTAAGACTATCCAAGAATTTGCCACCAAGTGGGACATAACTTTGAAACAGGGCATTCCCTATAACAGCACAGGACAGGCCATTGTGGAAAGGGCAAACCAGACCTTAAAATCCAAATTAGAAACCCTGGCCAAAGCAGAAGGGTTCACCGGCTGCACCCCTCCACCAGAACAACCCTGTCTGCTAGCCACCGCCTTGCTAGTGTTGAACCAGTTTCCCAGAGGAGATCAGACACAAGCCCCTTCCCAGAAGCATTGGGCCACAGAGGCAGCGAAGCAGGGCCCACCTGTCAGCATCAGGAACAAGACAGGGGAGTGGGAAACGGGGTGGAAATTGGTAATGATGGGCCAAGGGTACGCAGCCGTGGAAAAAGATGGCCTCATTAGATGGTGCCCACTGAAATCCATAAAGCCTGTGCTAGGTAGCCCAACAGACAATTCCTAAGAACCTTTCTCAGCTGTCTCACTTTCTCTCTTTCTCACTTTATTACGTACTCTGGGTGAACCTGGTGTTTTCAAGCACCACAACTAACGGAACATCCAAGCCTCTTTTAACAGGTTCATCGCTGTCACCTGCCCCTGATCCGGACTCCACAGTGCCAGTCCATTGGCATCTTGGTACTCCTAAGCCTGCACACCGCCCACAGCGGACCGGGTGAACATCCCTACCAGCCGTGGCTGTGGAGCCTCCGAGACCCCAGAGACAGTAGGATGATCGCGAAAACTGTCTCTAACTCACCAAGTTTTATTGTCCACCTCAGTGAGATCTTCAACTTCGACGGCATCGGGCTCGACGCCCAGAGGAAACCACTCAACTACGTCAGTTGGGGAACGTATTGGTGTCCCGGTGTGAACCCAGGTCAAAGTCACTGCTTTGACTCCGAGTATAGGTACTGTAAACACTGGGGATGTGAGACAATCGTAACCGGCGGTCTGTGGGTCCCGACCAAAAGAGATAGCTTTATCGAGGTGAGTTACTGGCCAGACAAATGTAAGCGCGCAGTGATGAATTTACAAGGGCAAATTAGCGCCTCTAAAGGGAATTGTACTCACCTGAATGTCACAGTCCTGCATCCCCGAGATCCCAGTTGGTCTCTGGGACGCAGATGGTCAACGTACATCTTTCACCCAGCGACAGACCCAAGCACAGTCGTTCAAATTATCAAAGCCCCAACACAATGCCATGCAGCGTTTGGACCCAATCAGATCGCAGTCCAGCAAACTAGCCACCATGACACTGTCCCCAAACCAGACCTTACCACTATTGCACCAACGTTCCATGACGCATTTGAACTGACCTCACATGCACTTTTCTATCGAATGCTAAGAGCGGCATTCTCCTCCTTGAATGCCACAAAGCCAAACCTTACCAGCTCTTGTTGGCTTTGCTATGACACCTATCCACCTTTTTATGAGGGAGTAGCCCTCGACACATTATTCAGCTACTCCAAAGATAATAATCCTAAGCAGTGTCTGTGGGACACTCCCCGAAAGGGAATCACGCTAGAGCAAATCTCGGGGAAAGGAGTCTGTATAGCCAACACCCAGTTAATTAGACGACACAAAGAAGTATGTAACACATCAGTCATCTTAGATAAGACACAGTCCTGGGCAATCCCTGCCACCCCAGGAACATGGGCTTGCAAGTCCACAGGTGTCACCCCCTGTGTGTCCATAAAGCACTTTAAGGAAACTAACGATTTCTGTGTCCAAGTTGTTGTCGTCCCCAGAATCCTATACTACTCCGACAACGAGATGCTCTTCCGACTGAAAGCTGATCCCACAAGACAAAAAAGAGAACTGATAACTGCAGTCAGCCTCGCAGTCCTTCTGGGACTTGGAGCAACGGGTGCAGCGACAGGCGTCTCTGCACTTGTGACCCAGAATCAAGGACTCAGCCAGCTGCAAACCACCGTCGATGAAGACTTGCTTCGAATCCAAAAGTCTATCTCAGAACGTTCCCTAAACTCCCTTGCTGAAGTGGTGCTGCAGAATAGGCGAGGCTTAGATCTCCTGTTGCTGCGGCAAGGAGGTCTATGTGCCGCCTTGAATGAGAAGTGCTGCTTTTATGCAAACTATTCTGGGCCAATCCGTCAGTCGATGGCAGAACTTCGTAAGAGACTCGAACAGCACAGCAAGCAGCATCCACCTCAAAATTGGTTCAGTTCCTTGTTCAACCAGTCCCCATGGATTCCCACCCTTGTTTCAGCCCTTGTTGGACCAGTTGTTATCCTCATGTTAATGCTCATTTTCGGTCCCTGCATCCTCAACAAGTTGACCCAGTTTATCAGAGCCCGTTTAGACACTGTTAATGTTATGTTCCTAGAACATAAGCAGTTGACTTGATTGTTAAATGTATTTGCGTCCAAGTTATAAATACCCTATCGTGTTGCGAAATCTGTGTACCCCAGTTTTACTAATACATGTTCATCTGTTGTTACTAACGCCAAGTTCATTTTATTGTAAAGTTCCCTGTTCTTAGAGAGGGGGGAAATGTTGGGAGTCGGAGTGCCGCCCGCGGTCCCCGCACGGCAGGTGCGCCGCAGCAGGCATGCCTTGGCGCTCTCCTTCCGCGGCGCCCTGCCCGGCCGCAGTTCAGTGCCGCGCGTGGACCCCGCGTGGCAGGCGTGGCGCGGCTCTCTCCCGGCGCGGCTCTCTCCCGCCGCAGCTCGGTGCCGTGCGCAGCACGCGTGGTTCGGTGGCGTGCGCAGACCCCGTGCCACACGCACGGCTGGGCACTCTCTCTCTCCGCGGCATTCCCTCCCCCCGCGGTCGTGTCCAATCACGCCGCTGCACGCGGCTCGGGGTGTGACGTCAGCGCGATTTTAAAAAGCCGTGCGCAGTCTCAATAAACGCTCTCTCTCCGTCGATTGAATCAATCTGTGCGATTGAGAGGCCCCCCGCGACTGTGCTGTGTCGCGGCATGTTCGTTCCGGACCGGGTCCCACTTACTCAGGCTGCGACGATTCCCTACCGCTCCCCCTGCTGCGGCGCGTGCCTGCGGACCGCAGCATTAAACATCACTGAAAATTATACAGGAAGGTAGTAATACTACAAAATGAAGTGTAAAAACTGGATAATCCAAGTGATCATTTTTTATGGTGTCCTTACTGTCTGTTATTTGGAGAGAGACAGGCTATGTCTTGTTAGTAATCCCATGGAAAAAGAGAATTTTGAGACACCAGCATTTGCAGAATCTCAGTGAGTTATAATTGCAATTTTTAAACTGTTACTTCACTATTTAGGATTGTACTTGAAATGGAGGAAAAAAATGCCTTTATTTACTAAAGCTCATACAGGAAGAGTGATGGAGAAGGAAGTGAGTTAAACCTAAGGCAAATGTGCAAATGATTATTAGTACCTTCTTTAGTCTGAATTTTTTGTCACAGTTTAAAAAAAATTGCTTTAGAAAAGAAGTAATTGTTACAATATTCTGGTCATTAGTTATCTGGGTGTTTTGTGTTCAAATATTTATTTTAACATGACAATAATGGTTTTTTGATAGTATTTTCATAGTTTAAGATATCTGAAGACTACATCTCTTTTTTTCACTACCCCATATCTTTTCTTTTTCCAAATTTAAAGGAACATAACATGATATTTGCTTCATTTAACTTCTGAGCTGGCAAACAGATAAGAATGAAATGGATGATAGGAGAATTAGCTTTTAAATTGTAGAGCACTAATTTAGAAACAATGTAGAACAATCTTGTACAACCTGATGTTTGACTTTTTCCATGCCTAGATGATAATTCTGTGGCTATTAAAGACAGGAGAGGTGTCCAGCAGCTCTGAATGTCCTCAGCTTTTGTCCAACAGTTATCAAGGACTGTATCCAACTGAAAAGGAACAGAATGGTTTAAATCAGCCAGGAGTAATAGAAAGTTTGGGATTAAGCTCTGTTATATAGGAGGAAAAATTCTGCCACCTGCTATGGCTTTATAAACTCCATTTTTGCAACACAGGTTTCTCACTAATTGGAAGTTCTGTAACATTCTTAAATAAAATAGCAGCCAGTAAGGTGAATTGAAGTGGTTATGCTGGGAAATACAGTTGAAGGACAAGTTGTGGTGTAGCCATGCAGTAGGGGAGAAATGGCAGAACAGTTGACAGTAGCATACAGAAAATTTGGTTACTAAATTTTCACTGTGTAGAAGTGAAACAAGGCCTCCATGGCCTACTTTGCTCTGGAGGACAATCTGTGTGTGAGTGGTCAGGAAGATATTCCATAGTGGATTGCACCAGTGTGCTCTGTAGAGCCTAGACCCAAGTAACATTGGTTTGCCTAAAAAAGACATGAGAAACTCCAGGCCTAAATGAAGTTTTGGCATTTTTTGTTCCAAGAAATGGAAGTTACTCCACCTCTCACACCTGGTCTTCTGTCTGAGTGTGAGTACATCCAGCAAGTACTTGCATGAAAACAGAGTTGTGACTGCAGGTTCAGGGCTGTAGCAGGAGTTAATTTTCATTATTTTAGGATTGTGTTTTGTGCTTTTAAGATAACAAGGTCTTGAAGAACTGCAAAACTCTCAGCTCCCATTCTGGCAGGTACATCATGAAGAAATAATCTCTGAAATATTTTAAACTCTTCTGAATAATTAAATATAGTGATAAAGATTTTTCCAAATGATCTCTCAATGCATTGTTCTTCTGTAGAGACTGCCAGTTTATTTCTTGCGCTCTTTATCTCACATGCTTCTAAGCACATGCTGTTACCTTTCTTTGTGCTGCTTCATATTCCCATTATTGCTTCGCTCAGTCAGGCCATTCCACCATACACATTGCACCTGCTTGGATATCTTTAAAACTACCTCTACAAATCCCCTTAAATCCATTACAGATGCAAACAAGAGCCTCGCAGTGAGACAGTCTGTCTTTTGGACACCATGTTGTCATCAGAAATCTCACCATCACTTCTTCACCTGCTCATGTGGTACCCAGCTGTGCCTTGCTGGCCCTGCTTTTGCCTAGAGTGTGAGGTTTGCTTTTCAGAGGCAAGATTCCCATTTCTGAGAGACTCTGTGTCATTCTCTCATTGGCCTCTCTACATTGTTCCAGAGAACATAAAGAATTAGGTTTTGATGGGGGAGAGGGGAATGCTTTATTTCCTCTTCCATGTGCCTTAAAAAATAAGTGCATATTGTAAAGAAAACATAGCTGCTTAAGGAAGCAGAGTGGTTAGAGTGAAAACTTCCAATAACTCTGGAAGCCAGGATCTTTACATGTTTTACATTACAGTTCACTGTGTTAACACTTGGCCACAGTGCTGTGCAGCTCCTAATGCATCAGAATTATGGAAACATCTGGGCTAAATAGCTTCATGCTGATCCACTGAGACAATTCACCAATGATTCAGTACTTTTTAAGATATTTCATTTTCTGTCTAGGATAGGAGGTTTCATTATGCTTATATACCGATTTATGAAACACACAGGAACATTCTGTTTAATTCTTTTTTTCTTTTAGTCTTTTAAGTGCCTACAGGGCATATCTGTGTCTTTTTATTAAGAGCTACATTATAGCTGAGCCTTGCATGGTTGCAGTGTGGGAGAGGGACCAGAGAAGTTCCTTTTCCCTTTGTACAGCCCATCCTCAGACTGCCAAAAATTACAAACCTTTCCAGAGCCAGGGGTAATCCTTTGAAAGAAAAATGTTTCTGCTGCATCTCTGTCCTGCTGGCCAGGAGAGCTGGCTGACCATGTGGGAACGTACCCAATTACTCTGTTACAGCACAGCCAAGGTGCTCTGGTTGGAAGCCCCTTTGCTGCAGGCATTGCTTCCCACACACTGTCTGTCCCTAGCACACCCTTCTGCTGGGCCTGCAGGAGTAGCACATCCACTGGCATCCTCTGATCTTGCCCAAGTGCTGTTCTGGGGACACCCAACTCTGGTTTGGTGTGCTTGTGTTGTGCTGTTACAGAGAGGATGGTCTTTAGCAAGCACTGAAATCTGCCTTGAGGTCTGTTGTAGGGCATACAGAGCTCCTACTGACTGTGAGGTGTGTAGAATTGTAAGCTGATCCCATTTAGTGTCATAAGGAGATTTTGGGTTGCAAAACTTCCCTGCCTCCCTGGAAAGCGTGTATGCTGTACATTGCTCTGCTGCATAATCCTTATAAAAACCTAATAGTAAGGTGTTGTTCCATGTATGACTTTGACCTGTGTCTTACAGGTCAGTGGTGAGCATATAAATGTCTTGAATTTCAGTCCAGCAGGTGATCAGTGTGGGGCTCACTTTGGCACGATGTAAAATAACGGCCATTTAACTTTTATTATTGGGCAAACCTTACATTCTTGTTCTTAAAGAGGTGAGGGATTGCTCCAGAGCATTCATTTTTCCCCTGGAAGCATTCATGTGCTGGATACATCTTTTAATTGTGTCCTCCTCACTCTGAAAGCTCAGCCTTCATCTGGTGTTCAGATTGGACTTCAAATGAGGCAAGGAGCTGGAGAAGAGACTTTTTGTGTGTAAGGGACTGGACTGTGCTATGGCCCTATCTTTCAAGGTGACAAGTTTGCTTAAGTTAACTGCTTGATCAGGACTGAGTCCCAGTCATGGTCTAGAGATCTCTAGGTGTGAGGACACAGAGTTAGTCTGTTATGAAGATGACATCTTTCTGTGTGGAGAAGAGAATGTAATCATCCTTTCAGTAAGTGTCAGATAAAGCAAATTCAGCTGCGCTTGTGCTTTTTTTTCAAGTCAGAGCCTTCTATTTTACTCACATTTGACAGCAGCAACTGCTCTCAAACTGCTTCTCATATTGTGAATTTCTAAATAGTCTGATACAAAATTGTTCTTTTGTCTTCTTAATTAATTTGGATGTCTTTTTTTTTTTCTCTTGTGAAGGGGATGATTTTCACCAACTGCAATATTTTAAGCTGACGTGACTAACTCCCAGTTAAAAAGCAGACCTGGGAACAGCAATACCAGCTTGTCACTCAACACTGCTCTTCTTGAGTAGGTGTGTGAACTTCAGTATCCCTTGTCCCAAAGGTACATGTTTCATGGGGTATAAATAAGGACCTTTCTAGGTTGTGCTTTCTTTTCACCAAGCCAAAGAAATGTAAATATAGATCAGGAAATGTTCAAGGCAATCCATGGTGTGGGGAGTCAATCTATTTTATATGCATATAAAAAGCTTGTATAGGGATGATCATCAACACAAGCTCTTGTCTCATGTGCGCTGTAAATAAAGTTGTGTCCCACGCCTCTAAATCTCAGCAGCCTGGACTGCTCTGAGCATTGAGAGACAGCCCAGCTGAGCACTGAGAGCAGAATGCTGGCACGTAGCACTTCAGGACATTGTGAATTTCCCAGCTTTAAGCTGAGCTCTAAACATGACTGTAAAACTCTGCGATGAGGCCCCTGCGAGTGTGAGCTTCCCTGGGTGCACTGGAATTTTCTGGGATGAGAACAAAGCACCTCTGTCTGAGGGTTCAGTGTTCTTGGTGACTAATCTGGGTCTGGAGACTCAGCCCCAACAGGAACTGGTTCCTCTGCTCTGGGTTCCAGCTGCTGGGCACAGTTTGTTGACTTTCCCCTCTGAAAACCTTATAATGTGTATACTTACAGGAAAAAAGTCTATAAACTTCAGAAGATGAAAGACATCACTTCATAATCTTCCACCTCTGAGTATAGGAACAAAGAGCCAACATGCAGCCATGATTATATTTAATGCATTGCTGCCAAGTATTCTGAAAATACATTGAGGAGTGCTTTGTGATTTTTGTATGCACTGGAATATAGATGTGCAAAGCTGAACAGAGCTTTATTTCCTTCCTGTGACTGGTGTTTGCAATGACTTAGAATCTCTTAAAATGTTTTGCCAAAGTGAAGCACATCTCCCAATTCAAAAAGGAATAATGATTATGAGTATCTACTGGAGACAGTGTTTTGTTTAAGGTTCTTCTTTGTTTGGTTTCTTTTTTTCCCTTTTTCTTTTTTTAATTCTGATTTGAAAAATAACGAACAAAAATCTCTTGCCTGGAGTAAATGCCAGAGAAGAGACATAGAACAATGTGTTTCTTTGCATTAAATTCCAGGTAAGTGATGCAGCTGAACTTGTTTGGTTGGCATTACAGACGTTTTCAAGTCTCAAAATGTACTGGTGACTGGCGTGTATTCTGACGTTCAGAATACCCATGTGTCGGTGAGAATGAATTTCATGTCATTCCTGCTTTGTTATAGATGCACTTTTCTCAGCTATTCACAGTACTGAAAGTGCCAAGTATCACATTCACACTGCTTAAGGAAATCTTTCATGAAATGAAAACATATTTTCCAGGACATTTATTGACTGTGTGTCCAAAGGGATCCCATTAGCAGCCCAAGGGGAAAATGCCATTCAGAAAAATCACAGGATGATGCCTTGCAGCTCACATTTGTTCTGAGCACACCCATGATCTCCATCAGTTTTCTCAGGTATTTTCAGGTGGAGAGGGATAAATTGGCACAAGCTGTTGTATGGAACAGTTCTTTTCTTTATTTAGAAATATTTATTCAAACTTACTCATTTTTTTAGTGTTCTACATGGTCTTTACTGAAATTGGTGCAGTGTTTATTTGCAGTGTTTTGGAAAATACTATGTGTACTTTATCTTTTAAGCCTTTTTAGTGGGAAGAAATAAGGTAGAATTGTCAGCATGTTCTGCATTCTCTGCTTTCCTAATGACAAGAACTTCTGTGGAAAGTTGGAGGAAGAAGTTGATCCCACAGTACATCAACTTTGGCACATCCCCATGGCCTTGAGATGGTGTTTTCCCTGGAAAAGTCCAAAGGCACCTAAAGATAGGTGATGATTGTTACTTGTGTTTTACAGTTGGTAAAATTAAACCACTAGAGGTTTAAGTGGTTCACCTGAAGATCAGATAGTAAATCCAGAGTGTGTTAAGCACCAAACTCTCCAGTTTTCAGCCTCTGGCAGCATAGCTCTCCTTAGAAAAGGAAAAAAAATCCGCAAACACTCTAAGTAGTCATGGAAGGAGTGGATGTGCAGGAATCTCATACACTTTCAATCACAGTTCTTTTTCATTGATGCAAAGCATTTCTGGGGTGTGAGTTTACAGGGAGAAAAGGGTGACTGAGGTGAGAAGTGTTCAAACAGCTGAACAAACCACATATGCACTTGAAAATTACTGCAGGGTTTTTAAGTTCATAAAAGCCTCATAACTGTAAGGTTTATTAGCCAGCACAATAATTTTCCAAGTGAAATAGGGGGAGTTGTGAGTTAATTATCCCTCTGCTATGCTGCATGTGCTGTAACACTGGAGAAAAAGATGATTTTCCTTTTTTTTTCTGCATGTGATTGACCACTATAGTGGTGATACAAAAAGATTATGTGGCTATAAAAACAAAGCAAAAATCCCAGCAAAAAGACAAAGTAAAAATCCCCAGCAAACCAAAGAATGGCATTGGGGTGTGTCATGTTGAAATGCCACCAGTAGAGATAACTCATTATTAATGCCCCTGCACACAACAAGGGAGCCTTTGGGGAATGTTTTTCTGTATGACTGTGCCGTTTTTCTCTCACTTGCAAAAAAGTTGCATTCACACTGAAGCTCATTCAGAGAAATGAACGTCGCAGATCAGGGGAATAGATTTCAAAGCAAAATCCACAACTTTTAGGTGGATTGATTTATTTTTCTGATCTGAGTTTTGTTAGGATATTAATCATCAAAAGTGTGGTTTCTGTGGTTAATATCCTTGGTGGGCTCTCATGCGGCTGGCAAGTATGATTCACTCAAAGTTTGTATTTTAGAGATTTGTTTTGGTTTTGGTTTTTTGTTTTTTTTTGTTTTGTTGTTTTTTTTTTTGCAGGAAAAGTAATTTATTCCACAAGACTCTGAAAGAAATTTATAATGTATGTACATGGAGTTTGCTTTGGCAGATCGTGACCCAGGTTAATTTGTAAAACTCAGTCTCTCATAGCAAGTAGTCACGTTTAGTGTTCTTGAGTTCAGGTAATGATTCTTGGATACAACTCTCTGATCTTGACCTCAAGCACCATATTTTCTTGGACAAGAACGCGTTTTCTTCAGTAGGTGTGGGATGTCTTGGGTTATGGAACCAAAAATGTGTATTCTATTTCATCTGTTGAAAGCAGTTGGGGAGATGTTTATCTCTTGTAACTCTGGGGGGAGGGGGGTGGATGCCATCTGATAATGGGCCAGCTATTAAAACCAGGTGGGGCAGTGTTTCTTATCTCTTTCACCACCTGTCCTCCCTCCAGGGGGGTATTTTCTGCTAATGGGCCATTAAGGCTCACTTAAGGACATGACACATTCCATCATCCCATTGTGAGATGCTCCACCGAGTGGGGGAGGAGCCAACCATTCCTACCTAGATAAAAACTGAGATGCAGGAACATAAAGGTATCTGGCTCCACTGGATTCCCGGAGGAAGACTGGACCCTTCTCACCATCACTGGACCCTTGTTCTACAGGATCATCTCTGCCCCAACAGAACCGCATCTGCCACTCCAGGAGGACTCACTTTTGGACTGCTTCCAACACCTTGACCAACAGGGTGTCAGGTTGTAGCTCTGACTCAGGGTTTTCTAGGATTGTTTGTTTGCTTGCTTGTTTGTTTTGGTTTGTTTTTTCTACTACATTTGTATTGTTAATATTCCTAGTAAAGAACTGTTATTCCTATTCCCAAATCTTTGCCTGAAAGCCCTTAATTGCAAAATTATAATTTGGAGGGGATGAGGGCTTCACATTCTCCATTCCAAGGGAAACTCCATCTTTCCCTGGCAGATACCTGTCTTTCCAAATCAAGACAGCGACAAAAGCTTGTATATTGATCAGACCAGCTACTTCCTGATTGGAGTATGAGAATAACTCACCTGTCTGAAGTGGGTAGCAAATATAAAAGTATCTCAACAGCTGCATGAGCTAAACAGACATTTGAAAATAATGCCATTCAGAAGTTCCTAAAGCCTCCAAAGAGTAAGGATTATTTGTCAGCCTACTAATTTTCCAAGGGAAGTAGGTGATGTGAGTTAACCCTCCAGTACACTGCACACATATTGGCACTGAAGAAAATACCACACGGAACAGTGTTTCACCTTTTTATTTGCTGAGGAGAAATCAAAAGCACTGGGGAAAAGCACTGAGAAGTCAAAAGCACCAGGAAATCACTACAGTTTGGGTTTTTGTTTTTCTTTTTCAACTGCAGACTGTTATGCCACTTTAAATAACATGGTAATCTGCCAGACTAGTATTAAGATAAATGTTTTGTGCCCTCAGCTAAGGCCATTTCCTGCACTTATTTCTCAGCATGCAGTTGAATGGCAATAGCTGGAGCACTTGGGAGAGATCTGGACAGACACTGGTAAAGTACTTGATAAAAAAGAAGTAGTTGATCACACCCATGGGTGGTCCTTTGCAATGTTTTGTTTACAGAAATCTCTGACATTATTTGCAACAAAAGTGTTCTTCTGACAGGAGGGTGTTCTGGTTTCTCTGAAGTGTTCTGTGTCAGTTAATAGGCTGATGTCCTAAAGAGGAAGATTGAGAGGCCTGGGGTTAAAATCCACTGATGTAAGAGATCATGCACTTTTCCTGTCTGTAACACAGGCTATTTGTCATTTAGAAAGGTGATTGCTAACCTGGTTATGTTACTTGAACAAAGGAGATGAAAATGAACTGCTCAGCTGAGTGGGTTTATTCCTGAGTGGATCCACTTGCTAGTTTGGGAGACTAAGGGATAATACATAGTAGGGCTTTGGACACTTGGGATATCCATGAAAGGCCAGGTATTCAGTAAGTTTTCCTTGGGACAGGAAGAAACAAGGCAGTTCTGGCCGTACAGAGTTGTTTGCAGGCTGAAGAGAGTTTAAGTTTAGCAGAAGGTGTTAGATCACTCTAATGATTCTAAAAAGTTTCCAGATAGCGACAGGAGACTTGACAGCAGAATACCAGAAACAGCAATCCAGAAGAAACAGCCCTGGAGTCCCCATTTTTGTTTTTAACTTTCTTTTCAACGTCGGTGTTTTTTTCAATGAAACTTTTGTAATGGTAAAGTACAGTAGACAACGATCCCTCTGTGGCAGTATTTCTCCTCCTGGATCTTGAAGGAATACTGATTTGGCTCCCATAGTTTATTTACTGGCATGGCCTATACTGGCTGTAGGAAGACCATAACAGTGTAGTTCTGTGAGTAATGATGCACATGGGGGCCTAATGAGCTCCCAGCAGATCATCTGAAGGCTGATGCCATGTTGCAGTAAACTTAAGAGGAGTCCTTCAAATCATCAGGTACTTTTTCCCTCTCGGGACTTGCTGCTGCAGAGTTTCAAGACTCCCTTTGAGTGGTTTATTTTTCCTCTTTGTGTCCTGTGGGAGACAAAGAGCTGCTGTGTGTAGCTAGTCATTACGGGAATCCTCACAGGTGTCTCACTAGAAATAACATAGGAGATGCCATTGCAAAAAGATGGATTTCAGAATTACATGTATACAGTGGATGATAAATACAGGTGACAACAAAGAAACGTCAATAAAAACTCTGTGTAGGAAAGCTACTGCACTGACTCAGTCTCCTTCAGTAAAAATGAGTGTGGTCCATAGATTTTGGTTATTTCAGCAAAGCACAGAGTTTAGCTTATCACATTTTCAGTTTTATTGAAGCTTGCAGAAAGGTTTATTAGAGCCTTGAACTCCACATCAAAACAAAACCCTTGAAAACTTCTAAACTTTACAAGAATTTCCCTCCCCCATTCACTCATTTCTGTTCAAATCCATTTTTTTCCATCAGCTAAGGACATCGGCAGATAAATTGGTATCCCTGAGCTAATATTCATTCTGGTGGGACCCCAAACTAAGAGAGACCTTGATGGGGTGTTCCCCTCCTGTGGTAATACAGAAAGAGATGCTGCAGAAGGCAGTCTCCTCTCTAACAGGTTACAGCTGTGTTAATTATCTCAGAGTAGAAACACCTTGCCCTCACAGCCTTGGGCATGATAAGTAGTGAGTTAACTGAGTTGAAGTCAGTTGGAGTCTGCTCGTCGTGCTGTGAAGACCTAGGGACAGGAGGTCGTGGCAAGGGCCAGAGAAGGTAAGACACTGTAAGATATTGTACTTAGCATAGACAGGGTTAGGCGGCTGTGCTAGGGGCAGGATGGAGCCGGACTTGGAACAGAAGAAGAGTGACAATGCCGGAGCTGTGTGGAGCTGCTTGTAGAAGAAACTGAGGAAAGATATGAGAGACTGTTTGAATAACAAGATATAGATATGTGAAGCCTTCTGATGATTTTGGAGAAGCACCTCGAGTGCCATGTCAATGTCGACTGGCACACGTGCCAGCGATTGCGACATCTGGTGACCCCGACGTGATCCAGCAAAGTCCCCAGCATAGAAAAGACAGACGTGATGACCGACGTGATCCAGCAAAGTCCCCAGCAGAGAAAAGACATGGACGTGATGAGTGAATATGGGAAGGAGATTAAGCAGAAACTAATTCTGGGAAGTATCAAAGAGAGGTTAAATGTAAATGTTAACAAACTTTGGAAGCAGGAAAAAGAAAAAAGAATTTAACATATGTAATGAGCAACGTGATGAGCTATGCGAAGACTGACATGATGACCTACGTGAGGAGCGATGTGATGAATAATGTGAGAACTATACACTGATAAAACAAGAACTATATACGGATAAAACAGCCTGAACTACATACTTGGCCTGGACCCCTATGAGGTCCTACTGACTGGCAATATAGACCCACAGGGAAAAGTGGGGGAGGCAGCGTTGGTGAAGCTGAGAGTGGCGTGGAAAGCCACATAGAGGTCCGGACCTGATTCTTCTATAAAGACACCTAGAAATAGGTGAGCCACCAACTAGTGATAATGGAACATAACTTCTTTAGGAAGTTGTGTAATGACTGCCTCAACAGCAACACTTGTATCAAGTGTTTATGCCAGAATGGAAGAAAATGGCCAAGATGTTAAATGCATTAATCAATGTGGATTGAGGAGCTATCCTGGTATCAGACTGTTTCCTCAAACTTTGAGGGGCTCTGTTATCGGACTGTTTCCTCAAAAATCAAACATAGCTCAAAAAGGAAAAAATATATCTACAGTAGAGAAGCAGAGAAAGGAGAAGAAAAGGACAAAAATCCAGAAAAAATAGAAAAAAGGAAGGATATTACAGCTGCAGTAGAGAAGCAGAGAAAGGAGAAGAAAAGGACAGAAATCCAGAAAAAATAGAAAAAATAAAAAAAAAGAGAAAAAGGAAAACTTAAAAAATAGAAAAAAATGGAAAAAAAAGAAGAGAAAAAGGAAAATAAAAAAATAGAAAAAAATGGAAAAAAAAATAGAAAAAAATGGAAAAAAGAAAATAGAAAAAAAAGAAAAATGGGAAAATAAGCTGAAAATAAATAGAAAAGATACCATTGAAAAGATTGATCTAGAAAAAATGGAGACAGTATTTGAATGTTATAGTAGTCAATTTATTTAAACATAGTGGTCAATCTATCTAAACATGTGTTTCTAGAAATGTTTAATTATAAAAAAGAAATGGGTAATTGTGGTAATACAGAAAGAGATGCTGCAGAAGGCAGTCTCCTCTCTAACAGGTTACAGCTGTGTTAATTATCTCAGAGTAGAAACACCTTGCCCTCACAGCCTTGGGCATGATAAGTAGTGAGTTAACTGAGTTGAAGTCAGTTGGAGTCTGCTCGTCGTGCTGTGAAGACCTAGGGACAGGAGGTCGTGGCAAGGGCCAGAGAAGGTAAGACACTGTAAGATATTGTACTTAGCATAGACAGGGTTAGGCGGCCGTGCTAGGGGCAGGATGGAGCCGGACTTGGAACAGAAGAAGAGTGACAATGCCGGAGCTGTGTGGAGCTGCTTGTAGAAGAAACTGAGGAAAGATATGAGAGACTGTTTGAATAACAAGATATAGATATGTGAAGCCTTCTGATGATTTTGGAGAAGCACCTCGAGTGCCATGTCAATGTCGACTGGCACACGTGCCAGCGATTGCGACACCCTCCAGCAGCGACCTGTGGTTCTTGGCAGCCCTGGGAAGGAAAGGGGCAACACCAGCCAGTGGAAGGGTTTCTGGTTTTAGTGCACCAGCCAGATTTTGGGTGCTGCTGCCAAGAATGCAGATTTTATTAGTGCTGCAAAAAGAAACTCTCTTCAGGGGTCTTTATTTTCAATTCCAGTTTAATTCATGTTAATACTGCAAAGCATATTCTCCACTACCCTAATGCCATTTCACAGCCCCAGGTGGAGTTGTTCTCATGTTACAGAGCGGAAATGGGTTCAGGGTCTTTAGGAACTTGGAGTTATTATACCAAATTTAAGGCGTAAATGGGCAAATTATGTTGATGGGGGAAAGACGGAGTAGGGAGAGGAAAGGCCCGGGATATTTGAACTGGTTTCAGTAAAAAATGGTGTGAAATTTCATCTCCTTCTCAAGAAGACACCAGCCTTTTCAAAATCTCCCCCATTTTTCCAAGCTTAAAGTAAATAAGTAAATACCTCAGGCTCCCACTTGTTGGTTTCCAATGGAACCCAGAACCAGGGGGTACAAAAGAGGCACAAAAGGTCATTTAATGGCTTGAAAGAAAATAGTTTACAAATGGATGAGGATGAGGTAGGATTGGTTCTTAAGAATTGCACCATTTGGTTTCTGTAGCAGAGGATTGCAGCAGAATTTTGTTCACCTATTCCTATGTTCACTATATACACCAAACAGGCTATGCCAGGTGCTTGAATGAAGAAATAATTACTGAAACGTTCATTTACATTAGCTCTAAACCCTCATTTTGTTACTTACTTTAATTATCCAAGCCAAATAAACACTGAGGAATGTGTCTCTCATTAATTTAGGCCCAGGCTCAGCAAAGTAATTTAGTTAAGCACCAGTGTAATTCACAGAACATTAGAAGTCCCACTGAAACCTACTTCTGCCATTTTGCAGTTGTTTTGAAGCTGGTTTTACTTCTTAACACTCTTAAGACAAGTCAAGCTTTTTTTTTCTTTTTTCTTTTTTTTTTTTTTCTTTTTTTTTTTTTTTCATTTCAGCTCAAGTTATGAGCAGGGGAGAAAGGCAATTTGAGGTTAAGTGGAGAAAAATTTTACAGACTACTTTGGGAAAAGCTGAATTTTAAGTAGAAATGAATGTAGAGGATCTAAAGCACATGTGGGCTAGGTGTTTCTCAAGCTGCAGGTGGAGGGTCCTTGCTGTGTACTGAGTTACCAAGGTGCTGCTTAGATGGGTCTGGACAGTAGGCCACTCCTTCTTAAATACCCTGGGGCTGGTCTCTGTTGTGCCCCTCAGAGGAGTGCCATGATAAAAACTTGGTTGGATGCTGGCAGAAACCAGATCAGCACTTGATTGCTCACCTTCCTTGCCTGGGTAGCTCAGAGTGTGCTGGGGGAGCTTTTTGCTGCTGCTGAAACTGTGGCAGAGGGATTGCCTGTATGAATTTCTGTTCAAAAGTTCTAAAGAAACCCTCACCTTCGCATTAGCTAGGTTGAAATACTTTTAAGATCCAGCTTGCTCAGAGTGTGGTCTAATATCCCAGCTGATGAGGGGGAGTCCGTAGCTCTGGACCTCCAAGAGGCTGAGCCACCCTGAAAGGTATCCCCTCGGAGACACTCCCCAGGGGGCCAGGCAGTCTCTCAGCTGGTGGGTAGCTAACTCAGCAGGAGGGCAGTGTTTCAGCTCTTAGTGATTTCGCTCTGTGATTTCCAGCTCCTGCCTCCTGTGAGCTTGGCTTTCCCTGCAGCCGGCCTCGGGGTGGAGAGAGAGAGGGCCTCGTTTCGGCGATTCCGCAGAAGCAGCTTTATTGTAGATACATCAGCAAAGGGAGCCGAGGGGAGAGAACCCTGTGTGAGGATGATTTTTAGGGGGTTTTATAGGGAGCTAGGTAGGAGGGGGGAAGGATACAAAACCAATCAGTTACAACAGATCTACATAAGTCCCGAGGGTGCTTGTGGGTCTTCTAGGAGAGTTGCTGTGAGCAAAGAGGCTGTTTTGTTGTTCCAGGGTCTGGCTGGGGGTTGCACAACACTTCTTAATTCTTTAGCAAGGGCTGCCTCCAAGGCAAGGCCGTTGGGGCTCTGCCCACCCCCACAACTCCCCCATTTATATTCAGTAAAAAGGCCTCTCCAGCTGCTTTTTTAAAGCAGCGTAGTAGGCATGAGAACATGAGTAGCACGATAAGAATTGCAATGAGAACCCACAAAACACCTTTAACCCGTCAATCTCCGTTGTCCGAAAAGATTGTCAATCCAGTCCAGAGACTTTTCTGTTTTTATGTCCTTCACTAATCCTTCTAGTTTCTGGATGTTCGCATGGATGGATGTTGAGTGTGAAGAAAGGTTGAAGCAGCACATTCCTTCAAAGTCCTGGCATTCGTGTCCGTTAACAAGTAGCAAATAATCAATCGCTGCACGGTTTTGGAGGGTCACCTGTCTGGTAGTCTCTTCATCCTTTAAAAGATCACTTAAAGCAGCAGATGTTGCATTGGCTTGTTTACTAAGCCAGCACCCCAGACGATCTATATCACCAAGGGCTTTAAGCGCAGCTAACCAAGGGGTGAACACAGAAACTGCAATTCGCTCTACCCAGTGTAAGTTATAAATATGACTGTCACAGTTTTCATCATATTCTGAAAAGGATCTCTTTTGGTGTGTAGATACCTTTGTTTTCCTCCAGTTATGTAGTAGTGTGATATTTGGAGTGAGGGTAGAAAGCTTACCAAGGCTACAGGGGCCCCCTTGAAGGCGTGAGGGAATCCCAGCCCATACTCTGTCACCACAGATAAAAACATGCCTTTGGGTAGCACTTTGGGGTGAAGAGTAGACATAGAGAGCATGTCACTGGTATAGTTGCACCAATCATGGTTATTGTAAGCTTTATTAATTGGTGATATGTCCTTTCTGTAAGTGTTTTTTGCCTGGTCAATTCCTGGCCAGTGTTGATTTTGGTGTCTAAAATAAAATTTGATACAGTATGTTGCCTTAGAGGACCCCAGCAGGTTTAATTCTTGGGGTTCATCTTTGGCATCTGGCAAAATTTTGGTCCACTCGTCCCAAGTGTCTACTGGGTTAGGCCTCTTACCTGTGGTGTGGAGGATTTCTGAGTTAGTAATGGGCCAGTCATCTGCTACAAAGGGGATTCCTACCCGACACGTGGAAAGTGGGTTATCTACGCTTCCCGTAGACAGGCATAGATTTTCTTGTTGAAGTGTTTTTGCTAGGGTTACCCAAATATTGTGGCTAGGCTGTGGGACGACCCAGCCACAGGCATGAGGCATGGTGAAGAGCATCCAGGCAGCGATGAAGGCAGCATCAGCGCAGATGAATTTCATCTTTGAAACAGGGATGGGGGTTCTGAGAGGGAATACAAGCGAGAATGATTAGCTTTGTGGTGAGAGGGGAGGGTTTTTGGGGTTTAGGAAGGGTTGGCAGGGGTTGAGGGAGGGGAATATATTGGGGTAAAAAGGGGTGTCAACACATAAACTGAGGGTCAGCTTTTTGGTCAGACTATGTCTGGCTTATGGCTTGATTTTTTCTGGGTGTCTTGCTCGGCTCTGTTTCATCTGCTGTTGGGTGACAGGACGGTTTCTTTTCTGGTTTGTGGTCATTCTGAGACGTCTCTGTCTCCATGCTGAGCTGGTCTGGTTTTGAGGAGGTCTTGTAATTGATTTGGGAGGATTTTTGTCTGTGTTTGTGGGAGCGTTATTAGCAGGGCTTAGGTATGGTTTAATGTTCTTTCCTGGAAACCATTTTGGCCCAGATGGCAGTTGGACACAGGTATAGCCTCTCCCCCAAGTAATCAATTGGAAAGGGCCAGAGATCTGGTGTGATTCTGGATCCTTTACCAGCACTGGTGGTTTTTCTGTAAGCTTTGCTTGAGATGAATTTGTGAAGTGGTGGAGTATTGGAGGGTCAGGCTGTGATGATGTACAGTTCAGGAAGTTTATGACATAGCCTTACAGAGTCTTTCCACGGGCGACAGAATTTCTGTCTCTCATCGCTGCTGGTGTAGGATTCTTTTGAGGGTTTGGTGGGTCCTTTCAACGATGAATTGCCCTGTGGTGTTGCCGGGTATACCTGTCTTGTGTTTTATTCCCCACTGATTGAAGGAATCTTCTAATTTGTCAGAGGTGTAGGCTGGGCCATTATCTGTCTTAATTTCTTTAGGAACTCCCAGGGTGGAAAATGCCAAGAGAAAGTGTTTGATAGCATGTGTGGCTTTCTCTCCTGCATGAGCTGAAGCGAAGACTGCCCCAGAAAATGTGTCAATGGACACATGCACATATTTGGACCTCCCAAAAGATGGGAAGTGGGTCACATCAGTTTGCCATAGTTGACAGCTGTTCAGACCACGGGGGTTAACCCCGGTACCCATAGATGGTGTCTGGTAGTTTTGGCAGTTTGGGCACGTTGCGACGATGGCCTTTGCTTGATCTCTCGAGAGCTTGAACATTCTGACAAGGGCAGGTACATTTTGGTGGTAGAATGTGTGTGACCGCTTTGCCTGGGCGAAGATGTCAGGGACGTTTGCAGTCTCTACTGGCATGGCCAGTGCATCTGCTCTCTTGTTCCCTTCTGCGATGGCACCTGGAAGGTCAGTGTGCGATCTCACGTGCATAATATGGTAAGGTTGTTTCCTGTGGGAGATTAAATGAATGAGTGTGGAAATTAACTGGTATAATTTTGGATTAGGAACTTCTTTAAGGAGAGCATGTTCAGCTCTCATAGCTATACCAGCAACATAGGCAGAGTCTGTGACTAAGTTAAGGGGTTCATCTTTGAATTTTTCAAAAGTTCTGACAACAGCTGCCAGTTCTGCAATCTGTGGGGATCCATGCACTATTTGGATGTCTGACTCCCATTCCCGAGTCTTTGGGTTCTGCCAAGTCATTACTGACTTGTGGGATGATCCAGAGCCATCTGTAAAGACAGTTATGGCTTCTAAGGGTGTCTGGCTTTGTACTAATTTTGGGGTCAGATGGAACGCTACATCGCGATTGAAAAGTCTGTGCTTTGGCATGTGAACAGAGATCTGTCCTGTATAGCTATCTAGGGCGAACTGGAGGCTTTCATTGGTCTGAAGCAAATCCTCTAGATTTCCAGTGGTCAATGGCAAGTATATGCATGTGAACTCACACCCTGCAAGGGATCGGATGCGAGTTCTGGCCTTTTTTATTAAATTTGCTATTATTTCTTGGAAGGTGGTTATTGTCTTTGTGGGTTGCTTACTTGTAAAAATCCATTCGAGTATCAGCAAAGGGTCTCTGAGCTGAGAGTCCCATTGGAAGATCAGTCCATGAAATCGAGGGGCTTTGCCCAAAACAGCAAACAGGAGGGGCAGGCTGGGTTCAACGCGATGGGCTTGAGGTGAAGACAGGGCTTCCTGGACTCTGGCGATGGAGTCTCGGGCTTCTGGCGTGAGGGTACAGGGAGGGCTCATGCTCTCATTGCCCCGGCGGAGGTTGAAGAGGGGGGCAAGGTCTTCTGTTGTGACCCCCAGCAGGGGGTGTATCCAATTTATAGATCCGCACAAACTGTGCAAGTCTCTTAGAGTTTTTGGGTCATCTCGGATCGTGAGCTGCTGGGGTACGATGGTCCTCTCGCGGATCAGGAGACCGAGGTAAGTCCATGGGCTGGTGTGCTGCACTTTGTCCTCACGAATCTTGAAACCTGCTTCTTCTATGGCCTCAATAGTCTTTTTAACAGTTTTGTCCAGGTAGGTTTTCTCTGCCGCACAGATTAGGATATCGTCCATATAGTGATGAATTATTCCTTCTGGAAATAGGGTTCTGATGGGGGACAGAATTTTGGCAACGTACCATTGGCAAATCGAGGGTGATGATTTTAGGCCTTGGGGTAGAACACGCCAGTGGTATCTTTTGAGCGGTGCCTGTCTATTGAGAGATGGGACGGAGAAGGCAAATCGCGGGGCATCTTGTGGATGAAGCGGGATATGGAAAAAACAGTCTTTTATGTCGATGATGGTAAGCATCCAATCTCCGGGCAGCATTGATGGTGATGGCAGGCCAGGTTGGAGGGGTCCCATATCCTCAATGAGTTCATTGATTTTGCGTAGGTCATGGAGTAGTCTCCATTTGTCTCTGCCGGGCTTTTTTAGTACAAAAACAGGAGAGTTCCAGGGGCTGGTGGTCTCAGTGATATGTCCTTTGGCAAGCTGCTCCTCCACCAGAGTCTCCAGTGCGCACAGTTTTTCTTTTGACAGGGGCCACTGCTCAGTCCAGGTTGGTGTGTCACTTTTCCAGGTAAGCTGGGGAATGGCTGGTGGCGCGCTTCTCTCAGTGGCCCCGATCAGAAATCCTTGCCAGAGATCCGGATGGAAGCTCCCCAATGGGACAGGAGGTCTCGGCCCCAGAGGGTGATGGGGGCCCTTATCATGTATGGCCGGGTGGTCGCCATCTTGCCCTCAGTTCTTTCGATGACAACATTATGTTTGCTTCTCATGGAAACCGCAGCTCCACCAATCCCTGAGATCACATCTGCCACTGGCTCCAGTTCCCAGGTGTCTGGCCATTCAGAGCGGGCCAAGATGCTAATGTCTGCGCCAGTGTCCACTAAGCCTGGTCGGTGGACTTTCTCTCCTTTGCAGAGCAGGGTGCATTCAATGATCAACCTATTTGGACCCACAATCTGAACCCAGATCACTGTCGGGTTGAGTGGGAGTTGATCTGGACAATTCTGTGGGAGCAAGAAGGCATGTGCTATTGGTGTTCCCTGTGAAAGATAAAAGGGAGGGTCTGTGCAGCAAAGCAGAACAAGAATTTCCTGTCCAGGAAACACAGTCTGTATTTCGGGCAATACAGAAATCTGCTCTGGGCCTCGGAAGGTGTCACTCAGGATAAGGATGTCCGACAGGCCTCCTGGGGGTCCAAATTCTCCTGTGGGGCACGATAAAAATGATTGTCGACAAGGTTAAGAGACAGTGATGTTACCAACTGGCGGTGTGTCCCCTTCGGGATGGCTCCGTGTGTTGGGTCCTTGTCATGTGTTCTGGGATCCCCTGGGGTGCTGTGCTGCGATGTCTCCACTCTCTTGGCTCTTGGGTGGGATGGTATGGCCTTTGATTTGATGTTCGGATGCGGGGCCCGATTGCGCCTGCTGGGAGTTTCCCGAACGCTGCTGGTACTGCTGAGGTCTCTGGTGCCTTTGATAAGAGGTGCGACGGTCCTGGATGGGCGATATCTCGGGGCACATTTTCATAAAATGTCCAAATTGTCCACACTGGAAGCAACGGGAATTCTCTTTTGACATTGCTACTGCAAAGGCACCAGAAACTCCATCTACAATACCTTTGACAACTGCTTGGGTCATGGTGTTCTCTGTGGATGCGTAGCGTGCGCAGCTTTCTACCATCTGTTCGATAGTGGGTTCAGAATCTAGGGGTAGAGCTCTTAAAATAGTTTTACATTGTTCATTTGCATTAGTCATAGCAAGTTTTGTTAAAAGTTCTTTCCGCCCCTCTGGGCTCTCAATCTGTTTCTCCAGGCTCAGTTTAAGTCTGTCTATAAATTGGACAAAGCTTTCATTTACCGCCTGTTTGATATTAGAAAAATGCTGTGTAGGGACAGAATCATCAGGTGTAAGAAGCAATGATGTTTTAGCTGCATTAGCTATGTCATGTAGTACTCCTTCAGGTAAGGTGTTTGCCTGGTCTAGGGGTTTTTGGAGGTCACCTTCTCCAGCAAGTTGTAGAATTGTCAGATTTCTCTGATTTGGGTCATTATTGTAGGTATCTGATAGAGTTTTTAAATGTTTTTTCCACCGTCTTTCCCATAGCATGTATTCTGCCGGGGTAAGAAGGCAGGTTACAATATTTTTGATATCATGAGGTACAAGTGTGTAAGCAGAGAAGGTAGCATCCAGTAGATTCTTAAAAAAGTGTGAACTCCTACTATGGTCTTTTGCTGCTCTACAGAGTTCTTTAAGTTCTTTGTATGGGATGGGGTCCCATGTCTTTATGTTTGAAGAACCTCCTCTTTTGCCTTTTCCTACTATGACTGGGAAGGCTGTGATATTTTGGGCCATCTCCCAATCACCTGCCTGGGTCACCTGTCTGCATGTCTGTACCCAGTGGTCATCTGGTTCTGAATCTGAATCAGATGTGCTGCTGCTATCTGAGGATGAATAAGCTGTAGAAGGGTGATGTTGGGTGGGAGGGACCTTTTCACGGTGATTTCGGGATGCCAGCTTTGCTTTGGACAGGGGAGGGGGGGTGGGGGGTTGGGGGTGTTGGGGGGGTGGGAAGGGAGGGTGTCGCGGCAGTGGGGGAGGTCCGTGGAGCAGCAGCATGTAGGATGTTGGGGGGGGGGGAGGGGGTGGCAGCAACAGTTTGGAGTGCCCGCGGTCACTGGGGAGGGGGGAAGTGGAGGGGAGGGGTGACAGCAGCCACCTGCAGCCGCCGCGGCCACCGGGGCGGGGTGGGGGGGAGGGGGGCGTGGCACGGAACTGCGGGGGGAGCAGGCATTCCCGGCAGTGGCCACGCGCAGCACGGTGCTGTGTGTTCAGTAGCCGCGGGAGGGGCAGGCACTTGCAGAGGGGTCTGGGCGGGGGGGGCGGAGGGAACACGGGTGCGTGCGGGGCAGCGCTGGGGAACGGCGTGGGTGCCGCGCTCGGGGGGTTCGGGGGCGATCCAGTACTTGCGGGGGTGGCGCGGTCTGGCAGCACCGTAGCCGCGGGGTGAGGGGGGAACGGGGGGGGGTGGGGAGGGGCTGGGTCTCAGGAATGGGCGGCGCCGACGTGGGAGGGGGGGGTGGTGGCGAGTGGGGGAGGCGGGAGGGGCGGGGCACACACGTCGGGCACGGCAGTGGTGGGGGCGGGGTTCGGGACTGCGCGGGGACTCGGGCTCGGGGGCGGGGCCGCACGGGGACTCGGGCCGCGCGAGGGCGTCAGCTCCGAACCCGAGGGGGAGGCGCCGCGGTCTTGCTGAAGGTGCTAATGGGTGGGTCATTAACATATGAAAAGACCGGGGGATGGTGTGAATTGTGTGGCTGCTCGGAGGAGCAGGGAAAACAGGTTTTACCAGTTTGGCCCAGGGGAAGGGGGGGCGTGGTCTCGGCGTGGTCTTTTTGAATTTCTACTGCTTTTACAATAGTATGGAAAAGGGGGTAGAAATGGCTGACTGAAAAATTTCCAGCTGCCTGTGTTTTGTAAAGATTTTTTCCAACCTCATCCCAGAAGAAATTAGAGGATAGAGAATCTATTGTTAAATTAGGAAAAGAGGTAGTTAACCACAAGGTAAAACGCCTTAAAGTTTTTTTTGGAAGGTTTTTCTTAGGCAGTTTTTGAAGAAACATGCTTTTAAGGAGGGGGTATATATCTCTCTCGTTAGGGGATGGTTTAGCAAGCTTATTCCCCATGTTTTAAAGGTTCCTTTGTCCCACCCAGCAGAAAAAAGAGAAAGAAAAAGGGGAGAAAAAAATATAAAAGGGACGCGAAGAGAGAAAAAAAGTAGCGCTTTTACTTACAACTTCAACGTGGCGTCCAGGGTCTGCTGGGGGGTTGGCCAGTCAGAAATCACTCCTCAGAGTGGGTATGAGATGAGGGTCGTGATTCCGTCCTCGTGGCTGAAGCTGCCGCTAAAACGGAGCAGTCTCTGGTCGAGGGAAGCACTCGAACTGGCTGGTTCAGCCCTTAGAAAGGGCGCAGCTCTTCCCCTGTTCTGCAGAGTCCAGAATTCAGAGGTAGTTTTGGGTGCCACTTAATATCCCAGCTGGTGAGGGGGAGTCCGTAGCTCTGGACCCCCAAGAGGCTGAGCCACCCTGAAAGGTATCCCCTCGGAGACACTCCCCAGGGGGCCAGGCACTCTCTCAGCTGGCGGGTAGCTAACTCAGCAGGAGGGCAGTGTTTCAGCTCTTAGTGATTTCGCTCTGTGATTTCCAGCTCCTGCCTCCTGTGAGCTTGGCTTTCCCTGCGGCCGGCCTCAGGGTGGAGAGAGAGAGAGGGCCTCGTTTCGGCGATTCCGCAGAAGCAGCTTTATTGTAGATACATCAGCAAAGGGAGCCGAGGGGAGAGAACCCTGTGTGAGGACGATTTTCAGGGGGTTTTATAGGGAGCTAGGTGGGAGGGGGAAGGATACAAAACTAATCAGTTACAACAGATCTACATAAGTCCCGAGGGTGCTTGTGGGTCTTCTAGGAGAGTTGCTGTGAGCAAAGAGGCTGTTTTGTTGTTCCAGGGTCTGGCTGGGGGTTGCGCAACACTTCTTAATTCTTTAGCAAGGGCTGCCTCCAAGGCAAGGCCGTTGGGGCTCCGCCCACCCCCACAGTGGTCCTGCTCATGTTGTTATGAATAACTTTATTATGTAAAAAAACCCCAAAAACAACAAAACAAAACAAAAAACTGCATAAATTAGAAGAAACTTGGATCCTCTGCCATTCTTTCAAGAAATTGTGAATGCAGTTGGGGAATTGCAAATATGTGGAATATTAATTGAAAACACCAGACAAAATTTTGTATTTCTTGTTATGGCAACAACAGTGTTACAACTCACTGTCTTTTAACTTTAAATAATTATCTAGGTAATTAAGCATTTTGTTTTAAATCTATTAAAACCATGCTATAAAAATAGTGTCAGTTTTATATAAAATGTAGAGAAATTTAGCCCATGTAAAATGGTATTTAGTTGAGGAAAATACCTAAACAACTTTCTGGAAGTTTTGAAACATTTTGACAAAACTTCTGATGTAATGGCAGAGAAAATGCTGAAAGATTAGCATTTTAAACCAAATGGTTTTTTTGTAAAACAAGAAGAATCAATCATCACATTAAAGAGGGGTTGTTATAACAATGAAGCGATTTATCAAATGCAAATGCAGGGTTATGAATAGACTCCAAAAAGCTCCCAGCTTCTTGTCCAGAACTGCTTTCCCACAAAGTTAACATTAAGTCACTGACAGAGTTGCTGGGAAACTGGGATGCTTGCATGTAGAAAATTTGTTTGGAAAATGTTTCTCTTTTTGGATTTATCAACATGTAATTCTGAAAAAGACTTTTCTCTTTCTCTCCATACCCACTCTCTCTGTTTGCCTAAAATTTCAAATGGGAATGCTGCTGCCTCAAATGAATAGTGGTGCTTGGAAGCATTTTAACTTTGTACAGTAACATTGAAATGCAAAGTTGTTATTTAAAAAAATTAAATAATTATTTTAAAATAGCACTGCTGTCCTTTCGAGCACTTTCAGTTACTACCACTTATTTTAATGGAATTTTTTGTTTAATTTGCAGCACATCTTCTGTGCAATCTGGTCAGTCTGTGGAAACTGCCAGGGTGCTTCTGTTTCTTTGCTCTGAGGGAAGTGTTTCTGAGTCAGCAAAGGGAACCCAGCATATTTTCCAACATCCAGGAGGGAAGGCTCAGGAGAAAGACAGGCAAACCACTGATGAGCCAGTAACAGTAAACAGAAAGGAGGAAGAGCAAAGTGGAGCAGTTTGGAAGGAAGGCCCAGGTGGACACCAGGAGGAAGAGCTGAGCCCTCCCCCTCTGACAGTGGGGTAAGAAAACTTAGAGCAAGCACACACAGCAAGATCATGATGGACTTCTCAGAAATTAGCCAAATTGTATAATCTCTGCTACACAGAAAGTCACAGCAGGGGTGCTTTTCTCAGTCTTGTCTCTGACACTCCTGCTTTTCAGAGAGCTTAATGCTGTCCAGGGGCTGGGGGTGTGAAGGAAACCCTTCCTTCCTCCCAGCTGCTCCTCACGTGTCCCAGGACTGCCACAAAGGGGATTTGGGTTAGGGTTCTGTTCCTCAGAACAAGCAGCCCTAAACCTTCTCTACTGGGTCCCTCACTGTCCTTGTCCCTGTTCTCCATGGTTTTTGTGTTCTGCCCATATCCTCCCAGGATGGTGGTGCCCACAGCTGAGCCGTCCGCTTCCCCCCACCAAGCTGAGCATTGCTCCATATGTTCTACAGATGGCACTTGTTTATTCTTCCCACAATGGTTTTCCATTTTTCCCAGCAGCATGATGTTGTTGACTCATATCTGTGATTTAATATATTATACCTCAGTAGTGAAATGGTAGAGGATTTGTGGGTTTGATTTTTTTTTTGCCTTTCTGACTGCTTTAATAAAAAGAAAAAGAAGGTGCTATAGGGTCACTGACAGACTTTATTTAATTTATTGATTTTCTCAATGCTCAGGTTGAAAAGCCACATTCACAAAAGTACATGCTGACACCATGAATGTCACTAAGACTGGGCTATCAGAAGAGCTGTACATCCCCTTTTAATCAGTATCAGCTGAGAGGGTTGTGCTTGAGTTCAGGTTTGTTTGTCTTCTCAAAATAATTTTAATTGCGTTTTTTTTTTTTTTAATTGGTTCTGAAGTCAGAGTTTGAAAGCGAAGGTGAAAATCTGGTCCTCATTTCTCTTTTGTTTCTGCGAAGCCAAAAGATTGCTGTCCCCTTGCTGTCTGTGTCGCAGCAATCTGAACTTGTCATCAGCCAAAATATTATCTGTGTGTCCAAGCCTTTTACCTCCTGTCAAAAAATCCCCATTGATGGAAGTCTCAGTTTTGTTATTCATGCTTAAAACTGTGTTTTATCTTGCAGGTCTACACTGGAGGCATTATGTAATGAGAAATATCAGAGATAAGAAGTCCTGAAAAACCATAATTTGTGTGCAAGCTGACGTGTTTCAACAGCAAGGAGAGGGATAAAAAGGTTGTGGGGATTTTGGGGGTGGTTGTTGTTGTTTTGTTTGGGGTTCTTTTTTTTTAATTTGAAACGCGATTTGGAAACAGATGAGTGCTTAACCTCTTGAGACCAAACTCGTTAGTGTGAAGTAGCAAACTTGTGTGTTTGTTGCCCGTTTCATGACTACAAGTTAAAAATATTTTTGGCATCACTACTTAAAGTTTGATAAAAGGTAATTATTGCTGTAGAAACACCCAAGATGTTTGCCATATTGGCTGCCTTTCAGTCCACCCCACTGAATATTGCAGTGCTTTCCAGTCAGATCTTAGAGACCATTTCATGAATGCTTACAGCAACCTGGCCAAGTTTCCTGCCACTCCATAAATCCCAGAGTATTTATTTCTGGGGCTCCATAAATCCCGGAGTATTTATTTCTGGGGCTGTCATTCTCTTCTTAGAAAAACAATTAATACTCAGACTGTATCTTCTGCACACATTCAAGTGGGAAATGAAAAGAAAGAAAAAAGGGGGGAAAAAAGTCTCGCAATAGTTTTTTCAACTAGTGTTTGTAGATGTTGCAGCAGCTGTAGATTCTTGCAAAGCAGAGTGACTTTTGATTTAGTCTGGAACATGATTTTCCTCATTCTCCTACTGCTTCCTGAGCTCAGCATGTCCCAGTGTTGTTTGGGAGAGATACAGAGTCAGCTGGCTGCTTTTCCAGGCAGCATTACTCTCCCCATGCTTCTCCCTGCAGACAGCAACTTCTGTATGATAAGGCTAAGTTTTCAGCTCTGAACATTCATCAAAACCCACCATTCCTTTAGTAAGAGCATTAAACTGACATCTCTGATGCATGTCCAATTTGTCTCCTGCACAATGCTCCTCTCAGTTTGCAGCTTAATGCAAACTGAGGGTTAGAAATAATCCCTGATGAGAAATAATCAGGCTTTGAACCAGGACCATGTGGCTGAGCACACAGAACAGGAAGCACAAGGTTTGACAACTGCATCATTATCTGTGTCATGCAGACAGAGCAGCCCATGAGAGAGCTCTGTATCAGAAACAGAATAGTGGTGGAAATGGGAGTCAGTTCTCTCTCTCCTCATCCAGAATTCTGGGCAGTGGACTGGACAACAGCATGGATGTTCAGGCTGCATTGTTCAGTTTCTGAGTTTTTTGGTTTTCTTTTTTTGGTTTTCTTCTTTTCTTTTTTATTTTTTCTGCCTTTGTAACTTATCCCTCCCTCTTCTCTACAGCATCCTCGAGGCTGATGTGCTGCTGGTAGAACCAGGCACTCATATTCATCCCAAATCTCTTCTGCTTTTTTGTCAACTCTACTTCCCAATTCAAACTGGCCAGGGGAGCAGTGGTTCTAACCAGGCCAAGGTGCATGTTAGGAAGTGAGATGAGGAGGCTGTGAGCTCTTACCCGCAACAAGAAAAGAAGGTTTGCAGACAGCTTAGCAAACATCAGGACTTGGAGATGGATGGGGACAGAATGCTGTGAGTGCTGCTCACAGCATTCTGTCCCCATTTATTCCTGCAGAATTCCACTGGAATGCATATTTCTGACTTAAGGGGAAAAAACCCTCCCCATAAAGAATAGGGTGGGTTTAGTTTGTAGGACATTTAAAGATGTACTGGCACATAGTAACTGCACTATAAATATAGTCGGAAAAAATATGAGCTTAGTTTGGAAGTTGCTTTCAGCTAAATTATGGGGTTTTGATCCTGACCTAAACTGATACCACGTGTTCCTGTATTCTCCCAATGTTTAAGTGCACAGTAAATCAACTGTAATTTTTGCTTTTTATTGCAAAGAATGAACAGAAGAGATTGGAAGTTATATGACTTTGGCATATGTTTATCACATGGTTCAGGATTGTTTGATATCTTTTTGGGTTTAAGATTTTAAGTTTAAAAGGGTACAGAGAATCAAATCCTGTTAACTGGTATTAGCTCAGAGAAAGCAGCCTGACGTTCACCAAAGTGCTCATTTCACCAACATTCAGTGCCTCTATAGAGAAAAATGCACTGATTTTACAAATATTAATGTGCTCTGCTCACATATACTGACTGTGTGAAGAAATAGTACCACAGCAGGGAACAGTAAAGGAGGAGGAAATATCAAGTGACTTCTTTGGTTATGATACCCACTGCTTTAAAGCAACAGCCATTGTACCCCCTGGATTGTGGTGCTTCTCTTTTGAAAAATGAACATGTTCAGTATTTATTCTTTTTATCTCTCCCAAGGCCTTCTTTTCCCTCTTCTTCACTCCTCCTTGTCGTACCCACTTCAGGGGTGATGCTATGAACAAGTGTCTGCTCTGCTGTGTGGAGCTTAGCCGCCTACTTCAACTTCAAAACTCTGCCTTTCTACTCACAAACACTTTTTTCTCATCTGATCCCTGCCCTCCAGTCTTCTTTATTTTAAGATATTTCATAATTTTGTAGTTGTATCTTGTAACTTCTTCCTATTCTTTGGCTGCTTTTTCCATTTTTTTTTTAACTTAGTAGTTGGTATTTGTATTCTTTACTGATACTATTGAAATATGGCTAAACTGTCTTCTTGAACTTGGCTTTCCTAGTGGACTGACTTTCCCCTCTGAAACATTAGTCTTGCAGCATGGTTTTTGTGAGTTGACTGCCCATACAAGTCTGCTGCCATGTGGGTTGTAGAGTCAGCTTGTCTGAAGCCTTCCTCAGTAATTACCAGGTAATAAAAGTTAACTGCCACATAAAACCGCATGGATGAACCATGCTATTGCTGGCTTGCCCTACTGAGCCATCCTCTTCCTGTGTGCTTGATCTTTTGGGCAGGGGAAAGGACTACCCAGGGTCCCTTTTGGCTCTCTTCTCTGTGGTTCTAATAACTAGTGACCTGGCTATGGGCTCCTGATGACAATGCGCAAAAGCACGTCTCAAACTCGGAGCCTGAAGCAGTGAACCTGAGCTAAAATGTTCCTATTTTATATGTCAGGAAGAGGAAAAAAAGAAGTTAAGCCACTACAAAGTTATCCTCCAACACTTAACTGTTTGCTAGACACCTTGAAAAATATTTCAGAATAATGCTTTAAAGCTTATTTATTGCAGCACTAAATTAGCTGCTGCAGAGTAAAGGTGTCTAACATGGACTGAAAAAGAGATCAGCTTTGCAAACTAGCCTGAATTGGCCATGACTCAAACTGGCAGAACTAGTCTTAATTTTGTAGTTCAGTAGATGTGTATAATAGCTTTATGGAGAATTGGAAATGTCAGGTTTCTGCCAGCCTGCTAAAAGGATTTATGTCGCTCTTGTAAGTCATAATTTTTACTGCTGTGGCTCTGGTATCTTATTTTATCATGTGTGTGTTCTGCCTCATTTTTTATTTCTCGATGAGATAACAATCCCATTTGGGGGTTGCCTTTTTTTTCTTTTTGCTTTTGTTATAACTAAGTAACTGAATTTTCAGTCTTCAGGGGTTGCAAGTATGTCTATGCATAGCTCCTGGGAAAACTGTAAAGGAGTTTAAAAATTATAAAGAAGGCTGTTAAAATAGAGGGTGGCAGCTTGGGAGGGGGTTGCTTCTGAGTTGTAGAGCATCCAGAAGTAGCCAGAATATCTATTAATCTATACTTCTGCCCCAAAGAAGAATCTTTACACTAATGGAGCCTCCTGATGGAGGCTTGTCTAAATTGTCCTTACATAATGACAACTCTTCAGCTTCATTAGGCAACCTTAACCCTTGGAAAGCTTTGCTTAATCTTGAGTCTAAGAATTAGAGGATCCCAGAAATAACCTGTTTGGGATAGTGCCAAAAGAATTCAGCTTCTCTTCTGCTTGCTACACTGGTTTTCTGGAAGTGGAGGAGGGAAGAAAAATATGAAAGATACTTTGAGAACAAAGTGGTGACTTTCAATCCTTTCTGTCAGGATGACTCTTTTTGTCATTAACATTGCTGGGAATGCCTGCAAACACTTCAGGGTCTCCCCTTTGCAAGAGGGATCACAGCTGAGTATTTCCTGCACCGAAATCAAAATCCTGAGCTTTCTGCAAGGGCTGCATGTGGCCACACTGCTTTTAGTTAAAAACCAATGGGATGAGAGCTAGGCAAGGGAGCTGAGAAGAGGAAGCATTCGTGAAGACCTTGATTAATAGCATCCCTTAATGACAATGGCTGTTTTATGGTTTCTGTAAGGACTGTAATGTTTCTCACACATAAAAATGGACAAGATGTGGTTGCAATTAATGGGGAGCTCTTTGTTGAAGCTGTTGACTGTAGGAGAGAACCCAAGGGTTTCTTATGCTCCTCAGTTGTAAAACAAAGTACATCTAGGGCTGCCTTGTGTCATCCCATGGCATCTTTCAAAGCTGTAATTAGCAGATAGCTAATGAGTTGTGGCTATGACGTGGATCAGATGACTCAAATTCTTACTTTAGGCCTCCAATTCTCTGTCTCTATACAAGGGAGTAATGTCTAGACTCATTTTTGGGTTGTCTTGTCTAGAAACTTCATTTCTTCCCCATGGTCTGTAAAACTGAGTCCTCTCCAATTTCCTCAATGGCATCATAAATATTTACTGCTGAGTCCTTGCTTCATGAAGACTTTTTTTTTGTTTTGTAAGAAATTTATCTGAAAACTGTATTTTCACTTGCATTTTTAGCAAGATTGTCCTGTTCTTTCCCAGTGCAACTTTTAAGCATAGGAAACAAGTCAAGCCAGGGTACATTTTTAGCCAGGGAAGGTAAGGGGCAGCTGCAGCCATTCTTCCACTGTTATCTGCTTGAACAAACATTAACACTTCATAGTGTCCAGGAAGAAGTTGTTTTCAGGACAAGAGTTTGTGTGTAAGTTCAAACTACCTATTTGAAGCCTTCCCTTTTTTTTTCAGCCCACAGACATTTTTTTCTGTGTTCCTTCCTTAGCTCATTTGAAAACTTTCAATATGAAATTACTGTTAAAGCTTATATTCACTTTATTTGAGCTGACCATGGTTAAGACATTTCCTAATTGCTCTCTCTGCTCAGCCACTCCACCATAAAGGATAAAGATTCAGATGAAGCAAATATTGAGCTAAATCAAAGATATATCTCTCTGTTAGCTGTTTTTCTACACAGCTGGTTGTTCCTGGAGACTGTTCAAAGCCATTCTTTAAGAAATAACTGCATGACGGCAGCTGTGAGAGCAGCATTACACCCAGACCCATACCTGCAAATAGTGTGTTGTGGGCAACATATGAAATGGGTTTATTCCTGCAATCAGCACTTTTCTAGGCATTTGTCCCAGGAGACCTGAACTGAACGTTCAACAAGTTTTTAATAAAGAAAGAAAAAGCATGGGGGAGGTTAGCATGTGCTGTATGAGTTGTCTGTTTTATAAGTCAAGCTTGTCACATTAAACATGACTGATGTGCTCTTCATCATCAGCCACTCTCTTAATTCTTTAGGTGGTGGCAAAGATGAATAGGGAGCGAGCTTCATCCTTCTGGAAAGCTGTGAATTTAAGCCGTGCCAATCTCATGATTACAGGCAGTTGACTGAATCCCATGGGAGATGCAGTCAGGCCAGTAGTGCTTTTCCTAACAGGAATTTTTCATGTGCCAGTCTGGTTTGCCCCTCAGCCCAGCTGTATTTCTCTCAGTGATGAAAACAGAAAGTATTTTTTCCTTTACCAAATTTGCTGTAATCTGTGGGCACTGAGTAATTCATATGAGTTGTGCAATTTGTGGAAGATAGGCATTAGTTTGGTTCCAAAATACCTAAGTTTATAGTTACACCTCTGTCTGTGACAATGATTTGTCATATAGTCTAAAGATATGGGGATTCTTTGGCTTTATTAACCCCACATAAAGCTGTAAAACTAACTCCTGTGACTAGTGGGAATACGAGTTTCCAGGAGCCATTAAGTACATAAATGATTTTTGCTAATAAGATAGCCTGCCTTGTCTGTCAGTCAAGCAGATCTTACTTTTCTGCTGGCTGCTTTCAGACATATTTAATGGACTGAACTAGAGGAAAATGCCTCCTAACAGGGATCTTCTTGCTCAGAAGATGTTTGCAATTCTCACTGTGAAAGCTTCCCCAAAGTGATCCTTTTAGGATCTGTTTAATGAGAAAATCCAGAACTAAAACAGGCAATGGGAGTCAACTAATTACTTCAAGCTATAAGGAAAGTAATTCCTGACTTAATGATTTCAGCTATCAGCCTAGAGCTGGGGGTCTGAACTGCACATTGTCGTCTGCATCTGGGAGCACAAAGGTACAAATTGCCTGAGCATCCCTACTCCACCAGAGCTCACAGCCTCCAAAGCAAATAAGTATGGTCAGGCAAAAGCTGGAAATAGTGAGCCTGGGAGATGCATGGCATGGCCAGACACTTTTCATTAGAGTCTCCCACCTCTTGGGGAAGCCTCGTGGCAAAACTATTTGTAATATTCCGTCCTTTTCTTCCAAACAGGTGGCTCATGTCTGGGAATCCTGCAACTTTTCCTAAAAGGGAGTGAAGCTGCTGTTGTAGAACTGAATTCAGTGTTTTCCCTCCCTTCAGACCAAGATTTTTAGCTGAACAAGGAGAAAACTGGCAGAGAGTCTACCAGTTTTCTGTCTTGAAATTCCAAACCATTGAAAACAACAAAGCCTGTTCCTGAGTTTTCACTCAGAGGAGGGACATGGATAAGTAACACAATGGCATCTGGAGATAAATGTATGAGTTGACCTTCAGGTCTTTTCAACTTGCTTGCAGTGATTGATATGAAATTATTATAAAAAAAAATAAAATAATTGTCTTATAATTTAAAAAGCAGCTGCTAAACTGTTTGTGAAACCCAGTCAAAGGCTGTTTTACTTCTTTCTCATTGTGAGGGTTTGTGCATCTGTGCTGAATGAGAGGAATGAATGAATGCTCATAACCTACCAGGACAACCTGCTGTGGTCTGACCTCGTTCTGCCAGGCAGTCTCCCCATCATAACCTTGCAAAGGGCTCAGCAATTTCAAGTGAGATGGGGTTTAATCACCTTAATTGACTGTGATGTCTAGGAGCACCGGGGGCTGGATGGAAGGAAAGGTTGGTGCCCATGCTGACACACCAGCAGAATGCATGAGTTACCTCATGGGTTTGACAGCAGCTCTCGGCCAGCCCATGGCTTCAGCTCCACACTGACCACTGCAGGTATCCACACATTCCCATGAAGAGCAGATGGCCTAGGGCACTGGAAGGAGACTCAGGGGACAAAAATTAGAAGGAAATCAAGTTCTACTGATTGAGCTTCTCATGGAATAAACTTTTATTGTTGGAGTGGCAGAGCAGCCCCACAAGGTCGCTTTTTGTGAGGGTGAGATCCTTCTCATCCAGTTTTCAAATCAGGTATCAGTTTATCCTTTGCACCTGTTTTAGTTCTTTTCTCTCCTGCAGAAGGCTTGTTATAGATACAGTCAGAAATTCTAGGAGTTTCTTTCATTTTGAACACATTTACTAAATATATATATAATATTAGTGGAGCAAAGGCATAACCAGTACTTGTGTACAAAGCATAACCAGACCTGCCTTTTACAGGTGATGTATATTTTAATGTCCTTAAAAATTTTCTTCAGTGGATTTTGAAGGTGGTCAGAGGTTGAAATACCGAGTAACTGTTTCGAGAACATTATTCCAAGATACAGAGCTGGCAAAGATAGTACAGTAATCACCTGGGTTATGTCTCTGCAGAGTGGATATAAATTTAAAAAATAATATATAGTTCACAATGTTTGGATGTTATGGACAGATGAGTGAATGTAGAAAAAAGCTGCAGCCAGTAAACTCCTTCTTTCATGTTGTGAGATAAGCTTGTTTGAAGTCAAATAGCTACTTTCAATTGTTGTTCATTAACCTTTGAATTTTGGCCCCTGAATAACAGGTGGAGGTTACTGTGACTAATGTTTTGGTGAGCTAGAGCAGAGTGTGGTGTGCTGATGTGGGAATAAGGTACTGGAAGACACAGCAGCCTCGGCCAATGACTGAACTGCAGCTTTTAGCCTGGATGGATTTTTTGTTTATTTGTCCTGGAGAAGGGGGAATACTGAAGAAATTGTGCATTATTACAACAGTGAACAGTTGGCTGCAGCTCATATCAAGAGACAAAGAAAGTCATGCCTAATGACTAAAACAGACAGCAGGTTGCAAATTTGGACTTCATCATGCATTCCAGCCAGTAACATGAAAGACAGGAAATATCTTAAATTTGCTTCCTTTGGGAAACAAGAGAAGATATGGAGGTCAAGCATGGCTCTGCTACATTTGCTGATAAATCTTTTTCTAACAGTGGGCTTTTTCCTTTTTCTTTCCCCCCCGCCAGCAGTGGGAAGATGAAGCAGCCTTGCCGCCAGCTGTTCAGCGTTGGTCACTGCCTGCGAGAAGGATGGGCCCATCGGCACAGCTGAGCACAGCCGTTCATCACCCAGCACGTGCAGAGGTGGACTTGGTAGTGACCTTGAGCACTGCAACAGCAGCACTTGGCCAAGCCAGTCATAATGTCCATCTCTTATCTCCAGGTACAATCCAACAGGCTGCTGCAGGCAGGGATAGCTCTGGAGCAGTTTGTAACTGATGGCATTTGACAGCGTGTCTAAATGCACGTTAGTGAGACCACTGCAATGTTTGAAAGCCCTGGTGTTGTTAGGGCTGACAGCCCCCTGTCTGTATTCCTTTCCTGGAAAAATAAGATGATAGACCTCAGAGGGTGCTGTTATTTCTGTTAGCAAAATCTAGGCAAGTCACTAGAAAAATGGTGTGATAACGAAAACAGTAAAATCGTGGGGGTTTTCTTCATAAATCCTGAAAAGCTGTGAAAAATGGCAACTTTACAGTTGCTATCCAAACACACCATAATAGACCAAATGACATTATGTGGTTCCTAATATGTTGGCTGCAACTGTTCCTGCTGGAATGACAAGTTAACACTGGCTGCTTTTAGGTTACTGAGGAGCAGAATCTTTGTTCCAAACAGTTGTGATTAAAAAAAAGAAAGAATGGAAGTGAAGGAATAAGTTTCATGTCATCAAAGGATTTCTCTTTCTCATCTCATGAATTACTTCATTGTGGTGAGAATGATGAAGATTTTGTATATAATCATAGTAAAAAAATAGCCATTCTACATCAGGAAAAATATGTGCTGAAGTTCAGTCCTGTTTCAGCAGAAACCAATAACCAAATTCAGAGTAACTTTAGCATTATAGTTTAAGGGATGAAATCCCTGGGTTAAAGTGCAATAAAAATCTACTGGAAATTCAGAGAATCAGCTAAGAAACACGTTCAGAAGTCTGGATTTCCTGTGCACAGTGAATTCTCAGAACATCTTTTACCCAACAAGGTACAAATTAGGTTGTTGGTTTCCAGCTGCAAGTTATTGGTGTGGGGAATGACAAGGATCAACAAATGCTAGTATACTTCCATATTTCTGGACTTTAAAGAGCTAGTGACAAGGTAATTGTTTGATAAATGCAATATGTTATGGGACCACTATCTGAATAACACCAACATCAGTATTTAGCCATATTGTCAGCATATGAGCGATCTGCCGTCAAATTGCGCCTGAGAGCAACTAAACCACATTTTCTCAGAAAAAAAGTTGCATTTGCATGTTCATTGGGGAAAACTCTCTGCTGGTGATAATACATTGTGGCTAAGTTGCTCAAAATGGCTGAGTAACTTCTGCCAGATAAATGCACACTGAATTTATTCTGTGGAAACTAAGCACAAGATTGGCTTCAAAGCACAGCCCTACTCAGACATGCTTATTCTCTAAAGGAGCTCTGGGAACCACTCTTGAAATTCCAACTCTATTGGAATTCAAACTCAGTTTACTGAGTTAACGAATAGGATTGGTTGCTTTCATTTGAGCCTTCTAGAAAGCAAATTAGAAAAAAAAACCCCCAAAAACAGATCAATAGCATTGAAAATGTCCATTTTTATGTTGTTATACTTTGGTCTGCCTGCATTTTTCTCCATAATCATATTGTCATAAACATTTTCCACTGAAAGTATAAAGTGAACAACACTTATTTTTTTCCAGACCAATGAATTTTTAGGAAGATGAACTGAATAACATTTACATAAATCAGAAAATGTTGATGGTTGGGTTTCCATGCATTGGGGCCATCTATGAAGGAAGCTATGAGGCTAGCTTTCATGTATGAGGTAAGAAAACAGTAAATAATAGACCTTAAAGCATCTTAGGAGGCTTTGACCTTAGCAGTGTATGTCATGTTAAACCAATAAATTAGAAGTGACTCAGCTCTATGAATAACAAATCTAAGTAGGCTTGAAATTTCTGTAAAGTGCCTTTAGAATAAATTTCACCTCAAAGAGGTTTCATAGTTCTCCAGGTTTTCTCTGGTATTTTTCAACTATGGGTGCATGTAAAATATTACATATTATCCTTTGTTTAGTGTCAATAGTTCCACACCATTCAGAAAGTGCATTTGGCTTGTCCTGGGGCAAAAAGAAAGCCTAAATTGTACTTGACACTATTTCTTGTTAGAGGGTCTTGCATGCACACTTTTCTCTAGAAAATGGTTCAATGTTGTTGGCCTGTCTTTCTATTATTGCCCTTTTTCTATTTTTAACATATTTGTTATTAGCATGGCATAGTTCATGTTATAATTCAGGGCATCCTGTGTTCTTGACTCTAGATATTGCTCCTTGAAGATGCAGATTTGCTGAAAAACAATACTATTTAAAAAGTAAACAGTTTCCTTTTCTCCCAGACTAACATGAAAAACAATCTCTCAAAACAAATTGATTCAAACTTCTCCAAGGAACATGTTTAAAAATAAATGGGAAGACCGTTGTCTTTGTAACAGATAGTGTATTTTTAGGTAGTATAAATTTTATAGCAGTTGTAAAGTTCTACGAATTTTAACAAATGTCCTTCTCAGAATAACTTGGATCTTACTGTCAGTGCATTATCTGGGAAAAGGTCAGCAGATCTGTTCCTAAAAGTGAGGAATTTGCAAGTGGGAGGTTACACAGGCTTGGGAAGAGAGTTAAAAATCAATCATGCTTGCTAGTCCCATAAGCTGCAAGATGCCAAACCTGCGCTTCAGGAAAAAATGTCCCTGAAATTGCTATGTGTCCGTGTCCTATGTGCACTGAGCCTACAGTTGTGTCTGCACTGAGCTTAAAATCCCCCAGTCACCTTGAGGTACCTTGCTGAATTTAATTCCAGCTACAGCCAGGGATACAAACCATATTAAATTACTGCTTCAAACCCCATTACATTTATGGATCCAGCTTGCAGTAGGATCCTGTGCAATGACACAAGGTCTGCTCCAGCAGAAACTGGGAAGCAATGAGTTTTACCATTTTTTTCCCATTCACTTTAAACTGTTGACATGGTGCTAAATTCAGTACTCTGAAGGTGTTTCCATGTGTCACTTCTAATAGGATACAGGTGTCAGACAATTTGAGATTATTTCAAACCTAATTTTCTTAGAGTGAAGATACAAACAGTTACACCAGAAGCAGATGTTGGGCCTTTCTCACCCCTCCAAAATGTGGTTTGGCATCCATCCAGTCTGAGTCTATGGGGAAAAAGAGAAAATTATATTTCATTTTGGCTTGCTTGGTTTCCTCCTTTCAAAATCTACATGAGTGTGTAATAAAAAAACAAAACCATCCCTTTTCCCTCTGCTTCTTTACACAGGGACTGAATATCTTGTTGCAAGCAGATGGAGTACAGGCAGGTTGGGACATGAATGGTTTTCCATCTCCACACTATCACTTTGTGGCCCCATAACCTGACATAAAATGCTGTCTTTTCCTTTTTTCTCTCTTACTCATGTCTCTGCCACTTGCTTTTCTAGGGCACTGATGCTGAACTAACAGCCAGGAAGCAGAGGGGTGGCAAGGACTGTGCCTAAACCATTGACTCAGGGTCCTGCCTCTGGCCCACCTCCATTAACCAACCTGAGGCTGGTCACTGGGACTCAGGAGAGAAGCCCTAAAAGAATCTTCTGTCCCTCTGCCTTCCAGTTGCTTCCATTTTCCCTAGCTTGAAGTAAAATCTCAGCTGTCTGCATGGATACAGGAACTACATCACTTGCTGGCACCGGCCTGTCCTGAGGACAGCAGGAATTCTCCATCAGGAGCTTCAGCAGGTTTAGTTACACTTCATCAGAACTCATGTGGGTGTCAGAAAAATGGAGCTCATAATCTTGATACTACAACCTTGTAGAAAAAGACCCTACTCTGAGGTTTGCCAAGTGAATTTGGGTTCTGCTGCCCAAATATCTCTTTCTGCAACTGCTTTTAGCAAATGAATCTTGTGACTGTAAATGCCACATGTGCTACAACGGTATTTAAAGCTGAATTACCAAAAAATGCTCCACTTGAACAGGGGATTTTAATCAGTGTTTGTTGGTCACTCAAATGCTGCTGAACAAGAAATTCTTTAAGAGTTAAGAGCCACACATCTACCCTCAGAGGTCAAGGATATTTATATTCTCCAGCCCTATGTGCCAGAGGAAGAAGGGCACAGAGTCCTTCCACACATGGAGAGGAGTCCACGGACAGACAGATACAGGGAGAGAAATGAGCAGGTGGTGGACAGGAGGCATTAAAGCCACAGCTCATCTGCATGTGGCTAGGTTGCACCAGGAAGGTTCTGGAGTCAGCTCCCTGCCGAAGCCGCCGGCGCAGGTGGGGGAATGTGATCAATAGGAGGCATCAAGTGTTGGCTTGGGAATCAAAGGCAAAACTGTGGAAATGCCACTCTGTAAATGGGGTTTCACTGGGCTGTCAGGAAGTTCTCTAGAAGCACTGAAAGACCAAGCTGGTAACAGGAAATTAATCAGAAGCATTTTTGAGTGGCTCCTCGGCTGGTGAGTGCTGCTGGGGCTATTTATGCCTCTGAACTACAGCAATTTACCCTGCCAAGGAGCTGCTCAGATGTCACACATTAGCCACTGCCAGAACAAGTGACCTTTCTGCACAGTACATTAAGAACAAAGAGACGAAAATTCCCATTTTCCAAGCATGTTCCAAAAAAATCTCTGTGCTCTTGTTAAACCAGCTGCATTGAAGAGGAGTAATTAAAACAGGCTTTTTTTTTTTTTTTTCCAGCCTGCACCTGTCTCTGGTTCTACAGCTGAGGACACACTGAAATCTACTTCCCTCCAGACCTGATCCTGTAAGAGCTTCAGGTGGTAATTCATCATTATCTACATCTATTTCTACTTAAACACTTGAGGGGCAAACCACCTGAAGGCCAGCAGTTGCTGGAACTTGCAGTAATGAGTCACTCACAGGAAAAAAAAGCTCCCCCATTTCTCCATCCCCAAATGAGATTTTTCTTGGATTTCACTCTTACGGAAGTCAGGGCCTTGCAAATCAGGGAGGATCTTGCGTGTCAGTCTCTTAAGAAGGTGACAGCTTCACTCCCAGCTAGGAAGAAAGGTTCCCTGACCATTCTATGAAGAAATACACTGGAAAGAACTGTACCAGATTACTGCAGAAAAGATGTAAGTGTGATTTTTTTTCCCTGAGGAATTTAAGACATTTTTAGGGAGAAACCTGGGTTCAGCATTGTCCCTGGAGAAATGGGACCAGTCATTTTTCTCTCCTGACATATCCCTTTATTGTACATATGTTTAAAGTGCACAGAGTGCTATGAGGTATTCCACTATGAGGTATTTCCATTCCATGGAAATGAGCAGTAGCATTTTTAATGAGGGGGTTTCATTTAAAGTATCTTTTCTCTTTCATAGGAGCAACTTTTTTATGATCTATTATTTTGCTCAGGTAATTCCTAACACGTTGATCTCATCTGCCTTCAGAGCTGAAGTTTCTCCATATTCCCTGAGTTGCTCTTCTCCTGTGAACATGCACACTGCCAGCAGTCTGATTTCTGGCACAGTGTCACACACCTAATGACTTCAAAATTGTCACAACTGGCATTTTTTAAATCCAAAACCATTGAATATTTCTGCCTTTAAAATGTGGTGGGTACTTGGAAATTACTGGTACTGTACAAGCAAATTATTCTTTGTACCATCAGTCAGACATCCCAAATAATCTGTATTTCTGGGGAAGAAAAAAAGTCAAAGTAGAACTTGAATTGTTTTGTGACAAAGTGCTCTATGGGACTGAGGCAAGACAGCATGATGCTTGCTGAAAATAACTAATCAAAACCACGTATAGCACCAAAACATGTCAAAATGGGAATAATAATTCATTGTTGTCATACAAAATGCTGTTTCATCTTGACCCAAAGTGTCCCACCAGGTTTTATCACATGGCAATTAGATGTGACATTCTAAAAAAGATTAATTTTCAAGGGGAATTCTAGCTATTTCTTTTGTCACTCCCTGAAATACAAATAAAATTAGGGCTTTTAAGACAAATGCATTTAATGTGAACAATATCCCCCAGAATATCTTGCTACAGAATTAAAATCAAACTAAACAAGAAGTCTAGGAAACTGTCTTAAATAATTTTTAGAAATACGCTAGATTTAGTGAGGATATTATTTTTGCCTCCTAAAATCATTATTAATGTATTCATCTTCTATCAAAGTAAGATAGATTGTAAGGTTTTTTTTATTTATATCAAGACTATACTGGAACTTTATGTAGTTAGATTTCAATTACATGATAAAAAATGACCACTTTTGGCATTCTAATCAGCTAATGAACAAATTCCCTAAAAACTAGGGCTATGAACCAGAAAATGTTATTCCTTAATTTTGTTTATGGTGATTTAATTTTAATTATAATACTTTAAAGCTATTTAAATTTACATTTCCATCATGCATAAGTTAATGTAGCATATTTTGCAGAAATAATCAAGGCCTGGTAATAAAGATCACTACAGAGCCCATAATTAAATCTTTGATGAGTGTTTCAAAGTGATTTTTTAATTGTGTAGAGTGCTTTACAAAAGCTTTGTTTCTATCATTGTGACTTCCCAAATGTTCCTCTGGCATTGTTCACGTTTAATTTTTGTTCAAATTCAAAATGGAAGTGTTTGTAATTGAGTAATTGCCTTGTAAATAAGTGTTGTTTATAGGTAAGGAAAACAATTAATTTTCACAGATCTCCTGTGTGAGTGTAAATAAGGACCTATCTTCCTGATGTGAACAAGCCCCTAAGCCCACCTGCCCCTCTGGTAGTAGAAAAATGGAGTGTAAAAGTGTGTTCTTGTTGGGCTTTTTTCTGGAGTAATTTCCTTGTAATTGAGTTCCATGTTTAAGATAGGCTTTCACTGCCTCATGTTACAAGATGGGAGCTCCAGGTTTGCAGTGATAAGCAGGCTGCCTGCAGGCAATTAGAGACTTCAGTCTAGTCACTAAAATATGTTCCAGCTCGAGTCGTTGTTTAACAATCCAAGTTTCTTACAGCTGTGAGTCACTCCCATCATCAAGTGGGTCTCTGGGACTCCCTCAGCAACGGCAGGCTCTAGATATCCAGCTGCTAGGAACAAAAATAAATCTCTTTGAAAACTTATTTGCCATCACGTTTGTGTGAGGACTTAGAAAGGCTGAAGCATTTTAAGCATTAATCTCCATTCATCAAATCTTGTCATTCTTAACAAAACTCCAAAATAGTTTCAGCTGTGAGCTGGGTGTTGATGATACCAGACTGTCCCCGTAGGTATCAGTTTTATGGTAAAGATGTGCCACACACAAGAAGTACCTGTTGCAATCAGAACAATTCCTGCCCATGCAGAGACCCCAGGGAGCATTTCAGAACTCATTGTTACTTATGCTCTTGGCTGTTGTGGAGGGAGAGCAGCAGAACTTTAATAGCTATTGATCATCAGCCTCTATTGAGCAGTATTAGAATCTCTTTCATTAATGGCCAGTCAGCCTTTGCTGCTGACAGATGGTGTTTGTTATCTCTGATATGCTGTGATACCAGCAGCAGCAATTAGAAGTGATCACCTCACAGAAATATTTATTGCACAAGTTTGGTTGAAAACATACCTTAATGCGTCTCAAACTCAACAAAACCTGATACTCTTGACTTCACTGGGATGTAAAGTAGGGACTGTTTCTCTCTCTCTCTCTCTCTCTTCCCCCCCCCCCCCCAAGATTTTACAGTTTTATTGCTGACCTAAAAAGGAAGAGAAAAAAAGAAATTCTAGGAAAATCCATGTGTAGTTAAAACATTCTTGACCTCTTCCTTGCTAGTGCTTTGTGCTGGTTTGAAAGCAAAACCAGTGAGACTCCCAGTCAGAGATACAATTTAATGGAGAAGAGACCAAAAAAGGTAAAATAAAATAAATGGAATAATACAACCTAACACCCTGTTGGTCAGGGTGTTTGAAGTAGTCCAAAAGTAAGTCCCCCTGGAGTGGCAGACATGGTTCCACTAGAGCAGAGATGATCCTGAGAGAGAAGGATCCAGTCTTCCTCCAGCAATCCAGTAGAACCAGATAACTTGTGCTCCTGTGTCTCAGTTTTTATCTAGGTAGGAATGGTTGGCTCCTCCCACCAGGTGGAGCATCTCACAATGGAATATGTCATGTCCTTAGTGAGCCTTAATGGCCCATTATCAGAAAATATCCCCCTGGAGGGAGGACAGGTGGTGAAAGAGATAAGAAACAATGCCCCAGCTGGTTTTAACAGTTGGCCCATTATCAGAGGGCATCCGCCCCCCTATCCCCGGAGTTACAAGAGATAAAGGAAAACATCTCCCCAGCTGCTTTCAGCAGATGAAATAGAATGCACATCCTTGGCTCCATAACCCAAGACATGCTTAAAAAACATTAGATCAATTAATAGCAAACATGCTCATGACTTAGAGGTGAGCTCTTCATGACTTAAAAGCTTTTAAGCTGGCAAGTATTTCTAGTATATTTCATTAGACTGGTTTATCTTATCGTGTTCCTTCATTTTTATAAGCCATGTTTTGCTCCTTCCTTCTGGAGCAATCCAGAGAGCATCAATGCCACCCACTTGCGCCATTGGGCTGGGCTGTGCAGTCAGCAGAAGGAAAGGTTGCTGCATGTGGGAAAACACACCCCATCTCCATATGCACAAATATCCGAAGCAAGCACTTCAAAGGAACAATAGTTCATTGCTGGCCAAGCACATGGATATTGCAGGAACACCCTCGGTGTTCCCTGCTTTTCTAGGAGACAAACTCCCCGAGACTTGGGGAAAACTTTGCTTCAGCACTCCTCTGTCAGAGGCACAAAAAGTCATCAAATTATTTAGGGAGAAGAACCTTATCCCGCTTCATAGACAAGACAGCTTTCAGAGGTGCAGAGCTTAGATTATCTTCCCAAATCAATACAGTATGGGAATGAGGAATAAAACATCCTAGCCCAAAAGTTATTTTGGAGGGGTTTTAGTTCTTTTGAAGCACAAGCCAAAGCCCCTTGCAGGCTCTTGTGGAAATGTTCACATTAACATCAGTTTTTAATTTTTCTGGGGTTTGGATCTATTTGATGAAGGAGAAATAATGTTGAAATTGCTGGAAAATGGTAAAAATATTTTGACCTGCTCCTGAATTTTAATGTATTTTTTTAAGCTGTATGGTTTTGACTATGGTTTTATTTGTGCCCAATGCTGCAAGAAGGGAGAGCCCAGGCAGTGCTTATGCAGAGTTACGAGATTCCTGCAGTAGCTCTGCTGACCTCACCTTCTTTCTCAGTACAATTTCTCATCAAATTTCCCATAGCATCTGATATTTTTGTTTACTTATTCTCTTCCAGAGAAGATTTTTCCTCTTGTCCTTAATTCCAAGGGCTTTCTGTCTGATTTGTCTTCTATTTTCAGGACTCAATGAAGCAGAAAGACAATGTTAGTCTTTGGTGGCCGAGGAAAAGGAGGAAAGCTCATGGTGGTCTCCAGATGATCTGGCCCTGACTGAAGCAATCTTCTTCCACAAGGAGGGAGCAAAGGGCTGGCAAGTGCAGGTAAAGGTGCCTGCACTCCACGTACGAAGTAATCACCCACACAAACACATTCCAGCTTTGGCAGTGCTCAAGTAATGGCTATTACTGCTCCAGAGAGGAAATAATTAAAGCCATTTCTTGACTCTGACAGTTTGATACTGGTGGTTTTCAATAGTAAATTACCAACATCTGTACAGCAAAATTCAGCTACTGCAGCAATTATTCAGCAGGGCTAACCACAGAGGTGCTAGGAATTTTTCATTTTCTAGATGTACCCTCCTTAGGTGTGACCTGCAATTGAGACCCAAGCTCCACGCATGGCAAACTGGTCTCTCGCCTTAGAAATGTAAGCAAAACCATCTGGAAAGCTGAATATGAAAGGTGAAAACCCCAGTGGCAAATGCATCAAAGCCAGAAAATGAAAGACTGGAAAGACATCTGAATGGCTTTCTTAATTATGTGACAATTTCGAGTTTCCAGAGCAATTCAGAAGTAAAATTTATACAAATCATTCAATTCCACAAAAATTTGGAGCTTTTCATTCCCACATACTGTTACAACTGTTTTGCATAGTAAACACAAGTGTGACTGTACAAGCTGAAAACTCACATCTACAACATGTAGCAAGCAGCACAGCACTGCAGATTTTCATTGCTGGTGAAAGAAAAGGGTAGCAAAACCCCTAAATAAGCTCTATATATCCTTAAGTCAAATATTTCTTTTTAAACATTAGCTAGAAAAGGTCATACAAACACAGTCAGAGGCTGTGAGATAAAATGTGTTTCTAGGACAGACCTGATTTGGGATTGATAATAAAAGTACCTTATTTCACTGCTTATGTTGTAACTACTTGTTTGTCAAAGTTTTATTTTATAATCCACTTTGGTCATGGGTTTACTGATGTATAAAACTCAGGTTTAGTTTGTAAATTGGCACTCTGTCTTTAGCTCTGTTTCACTGTTATTGAAGCTGCAAGACCCCATCAAGGCATAGTTTAATTTGCTGTAAAAGTATGCAGTAATTTTAAACTGGAGCTTCAGAATTCAGCAATCTATGGAGTGGTCTGGTGGGGAATAAAAATCGACTGTGCACCTATCAGGTGATAACTGAGAGGCTTTAAAACAGATTATAGTCTTCATGGCCCATGTCAGCTGTTATAAATGAAATCAGCCAATTTATAAATAAAAGAATTTATTGAAAATTGAAATAGAAAAATTGAGAAAAGCCACAAAGCCTGGGGTCGACACTGGGTGAACCACAGACACGGTCTCTATCGCACCGAGTCCCCCACAGTTCACCAGGTGTGCACTGTGCAGCTGGTTTTTATACAGTCTTTCGGCTGTTCTGTACGTGGTTCCAGTCCTTTGTCTCTCTTGTCCGAGATACATATTCATGTATCTTTGTTTTCCTGCTGCCCAGTCTGTTGAGTGGATTTCTGAGAAGGAGGATGCCCCTGAGTGGACTTACAGAAACCCAGTATGATGCTGATAAGATTCATATCAGTCATTAATCACTGGGTCGGACTCATCAGCAGTGAAAGCTTATCTCCTCTCAGTTGCACCCTTCTTTATTCTGCTAATGTTGTTTCCTTGGGTGCTGGCAGCAATGTCACAATCCTAAGGATGTCTTTGGGTATGACTTTCAGGGCACTTGTGGGTATGATGTTAAGGTTGTATTTGGGTATGACATACATGATTTTATAAAACATATTTACAATAAAACCGAATTATTTACAATATTTATCACATCAGCTAATTAGGCCATGGCAGAAAATTCACCTATACACATGGGACAATTAAACTCTTGTTTCCCTTTAGAGAAGAGAGAAACTTGCTTGAAGTGCTAGGAAATCAGAGCAAGTTCCTCAGAGTTAGATCAATTTAATTTAGATATTGATATGCAACTGCCAGTCACCTTAATAATACCTTTAATTGATTGCTACACAGTTATATTTTGAAGTTGGTAAGGAAGATCTTATTAAAATGATATTTTATCATAAATACCGTCCAGCAATTTCCAGGCCGCATTGTGATCTGCATTGTGCAGGTTATGGTCAGACTTAACCAGTATCCATCAGCCAAGTCCTTCGAAACTTCAGGAAATGCAGGTCACAGCATTTTTTGTGGCAGTACAAAGTTCAAGTTCTGTGCAGAGGAATTAAATGCAAACTAAATAGGCTGGGAAATATTTGTACAGTTTTGAAAAGGAAGAGATTTTGCTCTATGTTCAGTCAGATGCACATTAAAGAGGAGAAAATTGATCAGTGAGTATTTTCTTTTCATTCTTTATCTTCATTTGACATGAATGTGGACAGGCCAAGCCAGGCTATTATATTCACATCAGCAATATTCACTTATATTCACTTCAGATACTGTGATGACTTAGTGCAGTGAGACTCACATGAATCAATATTGATTGGACACTTACTTTAGGGCTACTTAATTAAAACTAAGGGGATGGCACACCTTCCAGGCAAACCCACAGCACTGTGATTTATGAGTGTGCTTGGGAGAAAGTGGGAAGGACACAGTGTAACAGTTCTCTTTACTCTGCAATTGAGATAGTTTTGTGTAAGGTGAAATAAGAGCATTTAAAAAGAGGAACTGAATGAGTGCAATAAATAAATTAAAAGGGCTGTTTTGTCACTATTTAGGCTGTTGGAGAAGGCTTCTGGCTTTTTTCTGGGGTACCTGACTGTCTCATTGCATATTGGTATTGTGATAAATAGTAATTCATGTTTTCATAATATTGCTGTTATAGTAGGTAGAAATAAAAATGTGTCTTTTGAGAAAGCAAACTGTAAGGCAGAGGGATGGATGTAAGGCTTTCGCAAGGAGCTTACATCCATCTCCAGAGGGGAGGACAAAGGAATTAAAATACAAATAGAAGGTGGAGGACAAGGCCGGAATGAAGACGCTCAGCGCCTGATAAGACTTGATGGCTCAGAGATGATATCTTATCAGGACCATTTGGACCACTCAGGAGTCTTCCCCACCCAGAAAATCCTTTCAGGAGGACCGACCCTGCTTTCAGAAATTACATCAACCACCGAAACAAAGTCACCAAGGGACAAAAGAACTTACAGAATTTCGGACTCACATAGTCCAGCCAGAAAAAGTATAAAAACGGCTGGCATGGGCTCAGTCCTTCATGAAAACTCGTGTGTACAGTGCGACAGCGGCTGTACTCGTGGTTTCACCCAGTGACGAACACGCGGGGTCGACACTGTTTCCTTGATTGTGGGCTTTGACGATTTTGCTGTCCAAATTCTCTGGCAAATAAATTGCTTTCGATGAAATTGGCTTTTTAAATTTATTACAGGTATCATCCAGTATTCCAGCTGGTTCTGGGGTCCACAGTTCGGACCCAGGGAGGCTAGAGCCACCCCAAAAGGTATCTCATTAGAGACAGCTTTCTAGGGGGTCAGAGCACTCCCTCAGCTGGCAGAGAGCATCTCAGCAGGGGGGCAAAGCAGTGATTCTTCAGCTCTCCTGATTTCAGCTCAGTGACTTCTCAGCTCCTGCTCTGCAAGTTTGCTTCTCTTTTAGCCAGCCCGGGAAAAGAGAGAGAGGGTCCCGTTTGGCGGTTCCACATGAAATAGCTTTATTGCAAAGTACCAGCAAAGGGAGCCAGGGACAAGATACCCCAAGAACTGGGGGAACTCAGGGGGTTTTATGGGAAACCAGGGTGGGAGTGGAAAGGGTACAAAGCCAATCGTACCAGCCGATCTACATAAAATCTCCCGGGGGCATGTGGGACCTTTAAGTGGTCGCTGTAACAGGAAGGTTACTTTGTTGTCTTAGGGGTCTGGCAGGGGGTTGTGCAATTCTTTTTATCTCCTCAACAGGCCTCCCTCCAGGGCAGAGCCACCGGGGCTCCGCCCACCCCCACAATCCAGGGCATCCAACATGAAGTTCTCTAATCTTAGTGATAAAAGAAAATTACTTCCCTGTGACTGGGGTTGGAGCAAGCACAAGTGGCATCTCTGTTCTGTCAGATTGGTCTTTAGTGTTTTTACTAAATGTATTTAGTTCCACAAATATATCAAATTATAGTGTTTATTTACAGTATCCACATCTGGGGGAATCCACCAGGATAATCTGAAATGGTTTGCCTTTTTTTCTAGAAATCTCCATCTCTTGATGCTTGGGGAACAGTCATTTATTATTTTTACCAAGCTGGTTTAAGCAACAAGTTGTTCTTTATGAAACAGCCTCATGTATTGTGTGTGTTTGTTTGACCAGAGATGCAGAGAATACAACTCCCTGTGCCACTAACAAAACCTTGGGGCTTTGCACTTCCAGATATTTCTGTTTCTTAATGGCCAGTGAGGAGGAAAAGTAAGAGAAGTCTCACAGATTGAAATACCATAAAGAATTGTTTCTCATCTGCTTGTATTCACATAAAAATAAACAGAATTATGCCTTTAAAAGTTTAGGCCTTTGAATTGTGCTTAGCAGGCATAAGTCAAGAAGTCACTTGCAACACAACTGGGTTTCTTTTTTATCAGCACTTTCAATATCCTGAACCTCTGTTTGCTATTGCAAACAGTTCGGTGAGGGAGCAGCTGAGATGCTAGAGGACAATGTATTGCTCTCTGAGGGGAAAGTCTTGGAAATAGTTAAGATAAAGGCAAGAATACTTTAGAGAAGTGTGATTTAGGCAGTGAATTGGAGTTTTTTTATCATTTCTCCCACAGCAAGAAACAAGCTTTAAAAAATATGGGGTTTTACATCTGATGTTAGAAGAAACCAAACTTTCTTTGTCTCCTTATTGTACTAAATGATAGTTTGTGTTTTCTGAGCATTCTAAATAAAGCCAGACAACTGTATTGTTTCTAGAGAACTTTACTGATAAACTCTTAATTAAAGTAATGCACTTGGCTGAAATCATCTACTCTATTTTAGTTCTTTAGTTTTGTCCAGGTGTATCAGTTTCCAAAGGCTGACAGGCATCAGTTCTCTGTATTCAAAAGACTGAATTTTTGAAGGTTTTGAACCTTAGAAGTCACAGAACTTGCTGCTTTAAGTATTTCATCTTGAAGTTTTGTTAGAAGTCTGAAAAATTATGCTTTGTTTCTTGAGTTCCCTGTAAGGGACACAGAGTTCTCCTAAGAAACATGTAAGGATTTCCTGTGAATGAAAAGGATTTTATTGAATGCAGAATAGTCCTCACAAAGCTCTTTGAACCATTTGCTTTCTCATTCTTACTCTTCACTCATTTTCTTCATCATGTGTATGGCATCAGCGTTAAGATTCTTTGAAGAATGTCTCTGACTTCTCAGGAAAGTTTTCGTTCGAAAACTTTTTCTTATTGGAACTTGTCCTTTCTTGAGATTTCAGGACAGACCATGGTACAGTTGAGCTTATGAGAAAAACCCTTCAAAGAGGAGTGCATGTTGCTCCTTGCCTCTCTGCATTAGTGCTGGAAGAGTGTTCCTGCTTTCTCAAACATTTTCATGGAGATTTAGCCCCTGGACTTTTGTGTGGGTGAGAGAATTGTTGTGTTGTGATGTAGTGTTAACACAGACAGCACTAATAAACTGCAGGACTTGCTGGGATGTGTCCTCTCCTATTAAAATATATATATTGATATAAAGTAATATTTCTCTCCACTGCCATCTAGTGAAGTTTACTATGCTCTGTAAAGGCTTTGAATCTCAGCTGAGCATTCTGGTAGTGAACTGCATCTTAGTGGCACAGAAAGTCCAGTTCCCTGCAGAGAGTGTGATATTCATCCCCGGAGTAACAGCAAACATTGCAAAATAAAGGAGGTACAATAAATTTAATAATAGAATTCTGTCAATGGTTATGATAATAGAGACAGTGAAAGAGTTTATGCATGTTATCAGCATTGCAGAAGTGATTGGCAACACCTAGATTCGAGTTGTAAAGAAAGCGAGCACCAAAAACCTCTGCAGGCTGGTGGAATGTTGTAAAATCAGGCATTTTTGGTAGAAAGCACACAGGTTCCCTGGGGGTCAAGATCTGCTGCCTCCAGTCTGTATCTTCAAGCCTGGAGAGTGATGCCCACCCAAAATCGTCAGTGGATTTTCAGCCTAGAACTTGAGTGATGCTTTTTAAAAAGAAATTTTTGAGTTTTTCAGCAATGCCCAGGTTGTGTTGGCCCACACACAGAGGGTGTGCTCTGACAGCAGTGCTGGGATGGGCACCAAAGGGCTCATGCTGTGAGCATGTTGCACCTCTCCATTTCTGTTCAGCTCAGTGGCATTGATTTTGCTTAAAGATCCTTGGCTATTTTTGTAACACACAAGCAGGTCAGCCCATTGCTTCCTGATACTGGAAATCACTAAAATAGGACATACAGGTCTGAAATAATTATTCTCTTCATGTATCATTTCTGAAAAATCTCTGTCCTAATACTCATGTGAAGTCATCTTAATCAGAAGCTGTTCCCAATGCAAGAGACTGAAATAAAGTTGAGAAACGACATCATATTAGTATGATTTAGACGAAGAAAAAAATCAAGACAAGTGTAAACTGGATCCCTTTGATGGCTGAAATGTGTATTTCCATTGCCATAGCTGAGCAGTATCTCTGCACTCAGCTGCATTTGCCATCTTTCCACTTCAGTTTCACAGGCATGATGGAACAGCCCAGATTCCTGCTGATCTGTAAACCTGTGCACTTCCCTCTGTAGCTGTAGTAGCACTGTGGTGGCTTGCTTGTCTGTTTTTCACTTTCCTTCTACCATACTTACCATGGAATATATTGGGCAACATTTAAAGGCAAATTATGTGAGTATCCCTCAGCTATAACTGAATTATACATTAGCTTTGAACAGAAATGAAAGGTGAGTTTATCTTTTAACTTGGGGTTGGCTGCTAAAGTTTGTGCTTCCAGGTGGGAACTGTACATGTACAGACTTGCTGTATTTTCCAAAGCTGTGTTAAGAAAGTAAAACAAACTGGTCACCTGGCAAATAAAAGACAAATGCAGGGTGGAATAAGTTAATTATTATTATTTATTTTGTAGCTAAGCCTTTTTAAGTTCTTTCATTGAATTATGTCATAAATTGTAAATTACAGAACAAAATTTCTTTGCTTGCTAAAACTTTGTTTGCTAAAACGTGTGAGAAATTCAGGAATCTTTGAAAAATCTGAAGCTTGTCATTCTGAATGAGTTTGCTCTATTCAGTAATTGGAGCCATGTTTAAAGAAAAGGAATACCCTTTATTTTACTGAAGAAAGGCTAAAGAGGCTTGAGTTGTAGCCAGTACACCCAAACCAAGCTGAGTGACTGACTGAGAGAGTTGTTGTTTTACCTGTCTCTTCAGACAATGAATAAATTCTAAATAATAAATACATCTTCTAAATAATCTTAAATCACAGTCTGCCCAGGCATATTTATAGAGGGCCAGGGCTGCCAGACAATGACCATGCTGCTAATTATAAGTAAGCAAACAGTTTGGTTCATTGGAAACTTCAGCACTGATCTTTTTTCTTTTCTATTTCATTTTATTTCCAGCCCATTTGCATTTAGGCTTCTTTGTTCAAGGAGTCCCCTTCCTAAATTAGAAGCAGTGACATTTGAACACTTAATTGCATAGTGCCATAATAGTTACACTTCATTTTCATTGAAAAAAACACCTCAATTCTAAGTAGAAAAATTCAACCAGTGCATTTTCTTTACTTAGGTTTTCGTTCCAAGTGTTGCAAGGTAATATCATAGAGCAAATATGGTTCCTAAGCAGCCCTGCTGTCAATAAGCAGCAAAGACAGTACATTAGTCACTTGGAGATATTAAATAATCAGGAAGAAGAAAAACATTAAATTACTACAGTCTTTTCAACCAGAATTTTAATTCCTGGTTTTGACATTGTCAGGTAAGGTTGTAGTATTTAAAAGTTCTCTTTTGTTTTTTCCATGATTGTTTGTGTTGGACCTCACAGACTCCAAGTTTTTTTCGTATTTCCCCAAAAAACATCAGAGCTTGTGGATATCCCAGTGGGATGTAAATTGCCTGGATGTCCCAGGGTCAAAAGCAGCGTGGCAGATGCAATGGCATATCCCTTTTGGAAAGGCAACAAGAAAGAAAAGCTGCAGGAATGCAAAGCCACTCAGAGCAAGTTGGTGATGGATTGGGAGCAATAGAGAAGGGATAATCCAGGGCAGTTTATTGAGACACAGGGAGGTTGAAGATGGATGGCATGCCTAGTTTTGTACAGTGCTCCTTCCACACTTCCTATTAAATTCAGACTGGAAAGTGAAGGTAAAATACTGTTAGGATGTGCTGAATGTGGCTTTGCACTGACTTCCAGTGCTGTCATCATTTCATTGCAGTATTGTTTTTAATTCCATCCTGTAAAAATGTTGTGTTGAAAAGATAAATCAAGTTCATCAGGTATATGAATGAATATACAGGACTACTGCAGTTTTACTACTGGATTTGATAAAGCAGTACCAAAGTTTCTCATTGTGCTAGCAAGTTGAATACTGTCCTATTTCCACAAGAGGAAGAAAAAGGTTATAAATAATGGGATGTATAGTTTTCCAATAAAAAATATATGAATTTTACTTCTAGTGTAGAGTAACATATAGTATCTGCAGAAATGGCTTGTTTTGTCAAACAAAGATATCAAAAGAGATTTTTGTTGCTGAGTTGTTGATTTGATTTTTCTTAGATGCCATCCTGGCTGTTGTATCCTCTCATCCTGCTTTCCAGTCAGCTAGTAATTGCATCCCACTTTCTACACAGGGTTTCCATTTCATGTCAAAATGGTGCATGTTTAAATAAAATCACTGGGAGAAGGGAGAAAGAGGTAAGTTACAAACACTGAAGGTGATGCTGTCACAGAGTCAGGCCCAATATCCACCTCAGCCCTAACCTCATATCCTAAAACCACCAAGAGTTAATACTTGGGAAGAATGTATTCCCAAGCAAATCGTGGTAAAAGGAAAAACTCCTAGGGAAAATTATTTGTAGTCTACCTATCTTAGCCTCTCTTGGTGGACATTATTTAACAATCACTTGATATTTGTAGAGAAGAGCAGAACTCATCAGCCATAGATTATTGTGCAAATTTATTGACAGTTTTAATTTTCTTTCCATTTGCTGAAAGAATAGAATGATTAAGTAAAATCTTTTGAAAAACAACTTTTTTTTTTTTTTTTTTTTTTTTTTTTCCCAAGGAGAAGGCATAGAGATGTTGCTAATAAGGCTGCATTCCTTTGATGTCAGGCCTCACACTGCATAAACTTTATGGACCTGTCATTAGTCCTTGTCAACTCTTAGGATCTTTTGGCTTGGGGCCAAACAATTGATATAGTGGAGAGCTTCCAGCTAAAATAACAGCCTTTGCGTCTTTATCTTCCCATCCATCAGACTGTTGGTGCAAGATAGGGCTAATTTGTCACTCTACCCACTTGGAAAGTTTGATAAATGGCTTAATTAGACTTTTTCTTTTTTTTTTTTTTCTTTGTTTTGTTTTTTAAGAAATCACGTTTCTTGAGAACTAGATGTTGGGAAAACAAGGGCTAAGGATTGAATTAGAAAAGGAAAATATTTTTCTTCAGATCAGAGGAAACACAACCATTATACAATCAAGAGGAGAAGTGGAAAGAATATAGTTGTTTGGAAGGATTTTCAAGGACAAAAAAACCCAAACCACCCTAACACACAAATAATCTGTGGGCTGTGCAGTTTCCCAAAGACGGGCAGACTAATCTCTACAGAAACATTCACCTTCAGAGTGCCTTTTTAAATATGCTGCCCCACCAAATTTCAGTGCCTTTGTGTTTAGAGCTCTAGAACAGATAGCCAGGCACCCTTGTACCTAAAAGAACATCTGAGCAGAGAATTAACTAGCTCTGTGTGATGCTTTTCCTATCTTCCAGCAGGCCATCTATATCAAGGGAGCTGTGCTTTTCAGGAGTGCCTACACCACTAAAGCCAGGACTTTGCTTCAAATCTCGTCCATCACTTTTGGGATAAAAAGGGGGCTGCTCCAAGGCCGTGGATCAAGGACTGACTAAGTCCAGGTCACAGTTTTGAATGTTCCTACTCGGGACATGCTAAAGGTAAATAGATGTTTGCATTTTTTTCTTTTCTTGATGTAATTTTGTGACTTATGAGTCAAACAACCCGCATGGATTAAAATCATTGGTTTAGGTGTTTTTCAAACTTTAAGCCAGAAAAAGGGAGAGAGAAGCTGAGTAAAATTCTTCTCTTGACTGTTGTTTCCACCACTGTGTTTGGATAATTATCCTTCCACTTTCCATAATTATGGCATGTATTCCTACATGTGGATCTGTTGGTGACAATCTTAACATGTTAGAGATGTCTGGGCTTTGTATTTCTAAGCATCTTTTTATGTAACTATTTCATTTGGGTCACCGAGGGAATATATTTCTCCTTTCTCTGGTCTGACATAAATTAATAAAACAAGAGACAAACTTCATCCTCCTTTTTTTGATAAATTGTCCTGAAATTGGATGTAATTCAGAAATAGTTTAAAAACTCTTTAACCTCTGGGCAGAAATTTATAATAGAAAACAAGAAACAAATTTCAATTAAAAAGATTTATAATCCCTTTCTCTGTTAAACACTAATCTGAAATGACACTGAGGGGTAATGGGCCTGGTATTAGTGCTTCCCCAAGGAAATGTCTTATCTTTTGCACTAAATTAATTGTGTTGTTCTCACACATCCTAAAGCTGTCAGTTTGGGCATCCTGTGTAAGAAGGCTCATGATTTAAAGTTTCTGAGAAGAAAGGCAAAACAAAAGTGTTTAAACAATAATGACCTCTTATGCCCCAATCTCCATGACCCGTTCTGAAGAGGATAGCCATTAACATTAAATCATTTCCGTTTCTGGGAAAGTCATAGGGACAAGTTTTGGGAGCAGTCTTCATGTGGGTCAAGTCCTGGAGGCGTGATGTGCAAGAGCACTGCAGCAAATGACAGGATAAAGTGGGGATGGGTTGGGATAACCCAGAGGTCTGGCAAGGGCACCACTGCAGAGTTCTGCTGTCCAGCCTCCCAGCACAGTTACAACCAGAAATGATCCCTCCTGACTCTCCAAGATTTGGCCTCTCCAAGACCAAATTATCTCAATGCAAATGTCAGGTGGGAAGGGTGCTCTGTTCCTCCATGCCAAGGTCACAGAAATGGGACCTTGGTGACCCAACTGGCATGCTCCTGGCATCGCCCGCCAGGCAGGATGGAGCAGGGGCTCCTGAAATGGCAGTGAGTGGTGGAGCTGCTCCATCCCACCTGGCGGGCCATGCCAGGAACACGGGTTCTTGGAAGTGTGAGTGCAGATTCTTCACAACCACTGTGACCTGGAGTTTGGTACCTTCCCTGCAGCCATTTTTGGGAGTTGCTGACAAGTCCCCAGAAGCCTCATCTGGGCTGTCTTGGCTTGTTCTCCACTGCTGCCTTCCCCGCGGCAGGAGAGCTGCCCTGGCCTCCAGCTCAGCAGATGTTGTTTGCAAAGTCACTGTTGCAGAAGATGCCCCCTGTGCTGTTCTGCATCACCCTGCTGGTGTGGTGGCATCAGATGCCACCTGTTAATTTTGGGAGATCAGAGCTCTAGGGTTGTGCTTGTCACTATGGGATCTTTAATGTAACAGGGAAAAAAGGATGTACAAAGGCATCTCATGCTTCCATGAGCTGTGTAATGAAGCTGCTCCCAAGACAGGAATTGCCCATAGCCCTAATGAAGTGAAGATAAATTGTATTTACAGCTTTAGATCTTCACTAGGAAATCTGATTTATCTAATTGTAGAATCTAAAAGTTTGGCAAAGTTGGCTGCACAGTGGGACATGAAAAGTGCATTTACAGGATTATTTTTTGCATTGAAGAGAAATCAAGCATTTTCTTCTGTATAAAGACATGTCTTGGACATGAGGAAGAAAAGGAATATGTTAATCCCCGTATTACTGATTTGATACTTTAAAGTGAATATATCCAATATGTTTTACTTTATTTTAAAAGTAAGAGCTGTCAGAAATAAAACTCTCTAAGTCTAGAGTAATTATTTTTGATTTAGAGCCAGTGGTGGTTATTAATGTATTAAATGAATTCAATATGTTTTGAATTGCTTTGCCACTTGGTTTACTTGGAAACTAAAACCATTTGTAACAAAACAGTTAGACTGGTTGTAAGTCAGACCTGTGTATGTAAAATTAATGGTGTACTTCAGATCATCAAAAACAATCTTCTGGACTAGATAAAGGACAATTATTAAAAAACAAACCTAAAACTCTTCAGGTACTTCTACACTTTCATCTTATGATTTGCAATTTAAAAAACCCCCAACCCAATTTAAAGGAAACCCAAGGGTCAAGATGAGATTTCTGCACACAGTGAGCAGCCAGGAGAACTGGCAAGATTGGACTTCCAGGTATCAAGTGTCCTTTTTTGTTTTTCCAGTGGTTTACTACACATAGAACAGGCTCAGATACTTTTTTACAAGCACACTTTTAATACCTTTTGCAAAATGATTGTAAATCTTCCATCAGTTTGCTTGTTTATACATGTGACTTTAGAAGAACCTGTTACTCACCTGTCTCCATGTGAACAGAGATGAATAAATAGCTCCTAACCTGTGCAAATCACTGCAGAAATCATCTCTAGCAGTATCTCCTCAGACATGAAATGAAGCATGCTTTCAATACTTCACCTTACAGTAGACTGAGTTTTATTCAAACCAAAGTCTTGAGAGATTTTTTTAGAGCCTGAGCTGAAATCTGTACTCTTAAACTCATCATAAAATGCTTGGAAAAATTGAGTTTGCAATACAGGTTTTCAAAATGATGCCTTCATTTTTATCCAGTAGAAAAGGTTAGACCAAACAGATGTAAAGGGTCAGATTTACTGAAGTGTAAAAACCTGTACAAATGGATCCCAGGTGGAGTTCAGTCATGAGCAAGGGTTTCAGTATTTGGTCATAGGGATGACCTTTGGAGTGCTTAGCCAGGGACCAGCCTCACTTCTGGGAAGAGTAGACGGAATCTACCCTGAAATAGAAAAATTGCCAACCTTCCACCCTCCAATGGCACAATGATGTTTGAATATCAGTTTTAGTTGTGGACAGCTCTAGCATTGGCATTTGTCAGATAAATGAGAAATTTGTCTAAGTACATGTGTATTGTTAATGGTTTGGTCATTTGGTTGTTGTCAGAGAGGGGAAAAGCTACACAACGACTATTCAAAAAATTCAGAGCTTCATTGTCCCTCCAGTGAGTGTGACAGTAACAGATCTTGTAGTTCCTCTAGCATCATCTGCTGAGCAATAGATACAATTTCTGCTGGAAATCTCTAGCCCACTACATACTATTATAAATTAAATTAACTAAATTCTCTTTTCAGTACAGATTCCAATTGTCCCTGGACTCACCAAGAATGTAAGAGGAAAACACAGTGATGAGGGGATATAAGTCCAAGGGCCAGGACATAAAGCAGAGGATATGATATGTATGTACTCAAAATGGTTTATGTATGTTTGCTTTGATCTTTAAATGTAAACCTAATGCTTATCACAAGTTACTGATTGCTTCCCAGAACCAGATTTGCCTTGCACTGTAGCATCAAACTTGAGGCAATGAGAGCAGCATGAAAAACGGCTTGGCAGAATGAAAAATAACTTCAAATTTGTTAATGCCCTGGACTTTCTTGGCTTTTCTTTGGCTGTAGAGCCAGAGGTGAAGATATTATCCTTTCAAATTGCTTTGATAAATCTCCTTTCCTTTAGGATTAAATATTCCTGAACATTTTCATGCCTCATTGAGCTCTTTCAGAGAAACAAAAATTAATTCTTTAGCTCAACATTTATACTCATAAGACCTAATTCCCCTTGCCTGTAGCTATTCTAGCCATGGCCATTTGTGCAGAGCGACCACACTGTTACTATCCTGCCTGCTTTGTGCACTTAGGTTTTATGTACACAGATTTTATGTGGCTCTGACCAGTGGGAAATGACTCAGCAGTGTCCTGCAGGGTTGAGTTGGATGGGTAGACATCAAACACCGATTTTGGATGCAAAGCCAGGACGCTTCTATTCTGTGCGTGGAAAATCAGGCTTAACCACTAAGTACTTGACTTTGGGTATCTCAGCTGAATCCAGGCTAATCTGAATACATAGAGACGAGAGTTAGCACCTCATAAATGCTCACAAATATTTGCAAAATCATTGGCACAATGTGACTCAGCTCTCTTGAAGTAATTGGGCCACCTGATTTATACCTTTGAGGGGACCTGGCAAAGGTGAACAGGGACACAGCAGATGCGGTTTTGAATGGCTACGCTGTGGCTCCTTGGAAGAGTATCTTAACCAGTCACAGTCCTTTTGGTTATCCAGCCCTCAGTCTTTGCAAAACAATTTTCTAAGGTGGCTGAGGTAAAAAAGTAAGAATTTTGTGAACAGCTCAGGTTTTGTATGATGAGAGTTCGCTGTGAGATGGCTGATCTGAAGCAATTCTCCATTATTCCTGTTTGCCTTTCTGACAGCCAGCTAAATCAAACCTGTATATTTACACAAGGAGCATCCCAATAAACAGTTCACATGCAGTATTCAATATCTGTGTAGCATCTTAGAGCAGGGAAACAGGTGACAAAGTGTGTGAATATGACACAGACTTGATAGAAGGTGAATTTTTGTCCCAGCAAACTTTTATTAAAGAAATCTGTGCTCAAGAGGAAGGAAGGAATGATCTATCCCAGCTCAGACAAAACCTGAAGTACCTATAAATTAGTTTAATAATTCATCTTTTCCTGTGTAATCTTAAATTACATATCTTGGTAATGTTGCAGTTTGAAAAAGTGAGATGGCGCACCAGGAAATATGACAAAAAAATCAAGTGAACAAGAAGAAAAGCATATTTTCTGCTTCAGATGATGACTGTTTTAGAATTAATAAGGCTTTAAAAAAGGATATCTCCTTTTTTCTTTCCTATGTCACATAAACAGATTAGGAATTCTCTGCTTGAGGAACAAGGCTTTCTATGTGATACAGCCGTGAAGTGCTGAGGTGCAACAAAAACAGTCCACAGATGTGAGATAAATCCCATTTGCCTTTTACATTGGACTTGCTGCTTGGCTATTGAACAGTCCTCCTGTAATCGAACAGATAAAATTACACCCTCATTTCCTTTAGTGACGGGGATACTACTAAAGGAGGTCTCTGTCATACTCAGGTTAATTTAGATGCGCATCCAAATGCACAGACGTGTGTTCCAATCTCCTCTAGTAAAGGAAGTGGGACTCTAGGATTGTGCTACTGTGACATTTCCAGTACTCTGGACATGGCAGGATCCATGCAAAAAGGCTCTTCCTTGCACTGCAGAATTAGCTCTGGCAAGGAGTGCAAAAGAGGTGAGAAATATATTAAAATAGTCTGCAATTTTTTTCCCAAGTGGCATGATTTGGGGATTGAAATAAGAAGTTTACATTATCTGCTATTCTGTTCAAATTAATATATACATTTCTAACTTGTAGGTTATATTTTTGCATAATATGGATCTAATTAAGTTTGCAAGCAGGTAAGTAATTCCAAATTAAGTTAGACAGAGATGACCCATAATACTCAATTTGAGTGCTTTCATATACTGGCTCCCTATTCATGTAGTAATTTTAGAATTTAATACTGCCCATAACTTTATGTTCATACTTAAGAGTTATTCCCTCAAACTTAAGAGTTATTTATTTTTGACTAAATATGATGGTTTCATCACTTGCTATATTTTATGTGACTAGAACATAAAGAGCAAAATAGGCTTACCTTAAAATTACAAAGATAGTTTATTTACACGCACTAAAAGAATGAAAATAAGGAAAAAGAAAAAAAATGAAACTTTCAAAACATCTTTCTCTCCCTCCACAAGTGTTCACTTTCCCACACCCAGCATAAAAAGACAAAACCTGTAATTTCAGTCAGTTTTACCATTTAAAGATAATCTTTCATCAGTTCTTTAGGAAAGGAGTCTCTCTGAGTTCCATAGAGACATCGTCACAAGAGGAACAGTCCTCTGGTGGCTCCCATGCCACACATCTGCAACGACCTGAAAGGAACCTCTGCAAACTGTGAAATCCCACCCATCAGCAGCTTTCCCAACACTGCACATGGGCCATATCCGCTTATTTAGGGGTACTGTTTAAGGATGCCTCCTCTATTATAACACAAAGATTCTCTTCTTCTATTTCCAAAATCGTCTCCATCTCAAAAGAAATGGAGACCTCCTTTTTACCCTAGGAGCGCAGGGCCTCATATCACTCATATCACTCTCTAAAATCATCTTCGTCTCAAAGGCTGAGACCTCCTTTTACCCCAGGGGCGGGGGGCTTACTCTATTCAAAATTCCCAGTTAAATCTCAATTATATCCCTCCACAATCTTTGACTAGAAGCAGCATCCTCCCCCCCGCCAAACAGCATTCATATGTTACAGGAAAAAAACAGTTCAGTCTCCATAGTTTACCAGAAATGTCCAGCCAAATTAGGCCACTCCTCCTCCTTTGCCCCAAATAGTCTTTTCACTCTCTCTTCACTGACTTCAGTTTCATGCTGTGTCTCTTTATGGTTCAGTCACTTTGTCTGTCCTCCCTCCAGGACGGGCCAGTGCTCTGGAAGTTCATTTGCTGGCAGAAAGAGTCAAAGCTTGCCCAGGCCTATGGTGCTCATGTGGTACCTGAGGCGGGAGCTGCAAAAATCTCAAGGCCATGGTGGTGGAGAGGCTGCTAGTTGCCTTCTCTTCCACCCCTCAATCTTGTGGCGTGGCCCACTCAGAGCTGCTCCCTGAGGCCTGAGGAAGGGGGAGGGAACATCCCCCCCAGCCCTGGCCAGTGACACGGGAGCTGCCAGGGCCTTTCCTCCCCTCCCCCGCTGCTGCTGCTGTTATCGGGCCCAGGCACCGCCAGGCTGCTCCCCCGCGGGGCAGTGGCTCCCGGAGGCCTGGTCGGGCCCAGCCCAGCTGCCATAGGATGCTACCTTGTCGCTCACCCAGAAAAAAAAGGGAGGCTCCCACACATTCTCAGCGTTACATGGGTATTACCAAAAGTCACATTCTGTTTTCTCAGTGGTTAAACCACACGCCAATAACCAAGAACTGGCTTCTGATAGGTCTGTCCTTTCCAAAGAAATCCAAACTGTGTTAACCCATGACACTAAAATAAATTCAATCACATTTCTTTTCCATCTATTACGAACTCAATGCATTCTGTAGTAAAACTGACCTCCTAAACCTTCCCAGGTAAAAACCAACTAACCAAAACAAAGAGCAAGTAAAAGTGATTTCAGTAGCAGAGTTTTCTGGCAATTTATTTCTGTTGCTTTCAGAATTATATCTTTGGTATTACTGTCCTTAAAAAAATTGAACAAAATACTAACCAGGCTGAAAAAGTTCAGCAAAAGCAAAACATGAGAACAGGCTGTTCAAAGCTCCATATCTAAAATGGTTCAAGTGTCCTTTGTTCTGGTGTTCACATATATTAGGCCCCCTATTATAACTGTATTTTGGGGAAAAAACCTAAATCACCATTTGGGAGCTGTATTTCCTCAGGTAATATTGGTAAGGCCCACAAAATTCCTCCTGCTTAAGCCAATGTAATCTTGTGAAATCTGTAGGCTACCATGAAGCATTTCTGAAAATGTGCTGCCTGCACAGGTCTTTGTGTGGTGAATGCCAGAAGTACCACCATGTACAGGACATATTTTTAATACTGATGAAAATGGAAAAAATCCAAGCTCAGCCAGATTTGTGCCCCAGGCTTGGAATGTGAACACTGACAACCTCTCTTGGCTATGTCCAGCAGTGGAAGATGGGGAGGTCAAGAAATGCACAGGCTGTCAGTGGCTCCTGTGTGCCCCTGGCTGCCCTCATGCCTGGCAGTCATCTTCCTGCCTCTTCTGTGTGGTAAGAAAGGATAAAAGTCCAGTTTAACAGAGAAAACTGAGTTTCAGATAGACCAGCACTTCCCTCCCTGGTGGTGGAGGAGGCACCACCAAGGAGCGAGTGATTCCACCCACAGCCCAGCCTTGTCAGTCTGTTCCTCTCCCTCCCCACTGAAGGCAGAGGGAGGTGGGATGGGAGGTTAAACCAGGTGCTTCTTTTTTATATACTTAAATTAGGAAAAAGGAATCTACCTCAGCTGACTTCCCCAGCAACAGGCACAATGCTTAGCTGGGGCACGATTAACTATTCCATCTGCTGGTATCCTAATTACAGATACTGTAACAATGGCTTTTGTCGTGCTGTATGACTGTGGAAGGAAAAGACAGAAAATCAGGCTCAGCAGACACAAACAATAAGGGGGTGGTTTTTTGTGCTTAGTTGGTTTTTTTTAACCTGTTAAAAAACCAATGTGTTCCGCTTGTCCTGGAATGTTATTCTCAACCAAAGTCTAACTTCTGAAAATTATAAGTTGTTTTAGCTCTTTCTATCTTCTAATTGTTTAATTTAGTTCAGTTGCAGCTCTAGAGTTCTCTATGAATTATATAAGGAAAAAGACATCTTTCAGCCCTGAATTGAAACATCGTCCTTCAGTGCTGCTTCTTTTGTGGGCAGTGGTACCATTTGTGCAAGAGAAGTGATGAATGAAAATGTGATCCATGTTGGATGACATCTCACACCGACACAGTGCCTTGAGAGAACAATAGAATAGGCTGACACATCTCCTGTAAAATATTAAATTAAAATAACCAGAAAAAAACCCTAAAAATGCACATATTAATAAGGTATCACCAATGAATGACTGCAATTCCCATCTCCTTGAGAAGGAGAGGTTTTGTAGTTGAGACACAATTAAATCATAACTATCTTTTACACAGAATGAACTTTTACTGTTGAAATGACTGCCTGGGCTCCAGGCACACTGCCACCAAGGAACAGGCATTCCTCAGTTCTCTGCTGGTGTTTCAGCTCTGTCTGGCCTTACAGACAGGATGGAGTCTGGCCTGCAAAGTCATCATTATAGTGTCAACATAAATATAATTACATTTTCTCCAGCAATGGAATTAGTGCCACTAGGAAACAAAATAATTTCATTTTTCTCCTGCTGTGTTTGTATGAGCTTGGGGTCTAACTGCCAACCAGGGAAATTTGGCCTTTGTGCTCAAATAATGCAATGCCGTGCTTTCCATTTTGAGATGAAATTACTACTAGTGGGATTTGTGCTGTAGGAAAAGAATTTGTGTTGCTAAATCTTTTGGTAGTTGAGGCTGCTTTGTCTCACCACATAAAGATAGTTATTTACATGGCCACGCATACACAAATGCACAGCTAGAGCTTATGTGCATGTGTGTGTGTCGGTTTGGGATGTCTTTTTAGGAACGTTAGTGTGATGTGAATCATTGTAAGTGCAATTTTTATGGAGAAGAATATGAACCTCCAGGTACCTATTCCCTTTCTCTCTGAGTGCACTCATTTTCTAAGTACTGGAGGTAGATGAGGGATCTCAGCAGTAAGCCCTGGGATGCTGCTCCCTACATCTCCTTATTGCAGACCCAGGCATGCTAAGGATTTCCTGGCAAGCCATGTGCCCTTGTTTTTCCTGGTGAAAGTAAGGATTGGATATAGGAAGGGGGAAGGACTTGGTTAACCATGGACTTCTATTCTGTGTTTTAATGTACCAGTCAATTGGCAAATAAATGAATCACCAGAGATTCCTGGAGCATTTCTTGTGCAGGAGGTTGGCTTTTCCTTCAGCATCACAGAACACACAGAATTAGCTTAGAGTGATGGTGAAGAGCTAATTCCCCCTAGAATTGTGCCTCCTGTGCCAATATTGCAGTGTTCCCAAAAACGGTCTCAAATTAGATAAAATCAACAAACTGAAGCCAGTTTCTCTTACACATAGACTTATGCCTTTTTTCCAAGAAATCTGAAATTATACTGCAGGGTAAGTATTCCAGCTGCTGCTTCAGCGGTGTCCAACTGCAGTGATTTAGAGCAAAGCCTCCATTAAAGCAACGGGAAATTTGTGCTCAGTCTGGCCAGCTGGAGTCCAAGTGCAAATCAAGCCCTCATGCTGCCCTTATTCAGGGATAATAGTACAAGTAGGGTGAGGGTAGGTTGGCATTTTAGGGCACTTCTGAAGCACATTTCCTGAATTCTCCCACTTACCATACTTTTCCTTGCACCTCAGGTCAGAGCATAGCAACTGGGCTTTTGGGTGAAACCAACATCAGAGGTTCTCCAGGAGGACACTTCCTAAGCTCCAGTCAGTCAAGACATGGGGCTAGACTGGAAAATTCAGCCACATGTATAGTGTGGATGTGGGGTCCCCACTACTAGCTGTGGATCTGCTCCCGTGTAGATAGAGCCATCTGACACCGAGGTAAAACACTAGTGCATTACAGACTCTCATTTTGAGTAAATTGGAAATTTAAATAAGTAGTAGAAACCTTAAAATAATACAGTGCTCATTCCAAGTGATTTAAACTCGTCTCTTTCAACTCCCTAGAAGTTTCTTTCTTCCCCTCCTCAGCTGAAGAAGCAACTCTGCTTTTGAGACTCTCCACTACCATACGCATGTAAAAAAAAAAACCCCAAACTCTTCTTCACTATGCTTTACATGCCAAATTTGCTTATTTACTCCTAGGTAGAATTAATCTTGTCTTTAATTACATTTTTAGCAATTACATGCTTTTAATCTGTGGTTTAGTGATCTATTACTTACAGCTGCAGTGAACAAAACGCACATAGGCATCCCTTGTGTAGGTGGCCACTGTAGGCCTCTTTTAAATTATACCACGCCTCATGAGTTAAGGCCTAAGTAGCATTCTGGATTTGAACAAATGAAGACATTTCAGTCAAGGACATCATTGGTAACTTTTTATTGAAAGTGTAAAGAGTGTAAAGCCCAAAAAACTTGTCCCAGAAAGCTTAAGATCACAAACTTGCCGGATTCTGTTCAAACATTCTGTACTGGTTTTAATCTTCCTCCTATTTTTCTCTCATTGCAAGTGGGTCAAATTACTCAAGTCAGGATAGGGGAAATTAATTCACAAACTTCTTAGGTATCTGGATTTAAAGTTTTAGTTGGACCGACTTCTAGTGTGCAAAAAGTGTACACTTGTATTGCTCTTCCCTCCTGAACATCTGAAGATTGACAGCATTAAAGAATTAGTCCCTAGAGCATTATTATCCACTTCCAACTGATGGGGCACAAAGAGATTTGATGGCTTTTTCAATACACTGTGGTAAAGCTAGGAAAGGGATCCAGATGTCCTGGTTGCTCATCCTGTCCCTGAACCACAAACCACACATCCCTGCTTATTAGCAACAATCACAGCACATGAAAGCAGACTATTTATATCTAAATATTTCATCTGTTCTCGCTCATTATTGCCTAACTCACCAATGTAATTATGTTGGCAGGGCGACAATCTCCTTTTTCCCCAGTAAGAGCAAACAGATTGTTAGGTTTTTTGCTGAGATACAAGCTGCACAAGAACTCCCAAATAAATCACATCAAAAAGACCATATTTCCATTGAAACATCCTTGGTCAGGCAGCAGTGGGAGAGAAGGTTTTGTAACATCATCTTTGGCTGAAGAAGGCTGCGTTAAACAGCCTACATCGAACAGCTGCATTAAAAGCACTGATAAAGAAAGATTAACTTTGAAAATAGTATTAACCCAGAATACATTTAGCCAAAGAGAGATAAAAAAAACCATAAAAAGGGGCTTTGGAAAGTTCTGGTTTATGAATGTCATGCAATATTTAACAGTCGTCAGAGTTTGCATAACAAGCAGCTTTGGATAGAAAAATAAGATGGTGTGTGGAAAATAAATCCAAGATTCACATTTCATAAATATCATTATAAGTCATTTCGGTGATTACATATTCTCTGATTAGCAAAAATTACGCTTGTTCTGGTAAAACGCTTCCACTAAGTATCAGTGTATCTTGGGCAGAACACAAAGCTCCTTGAGGATTTGCTGCTGAAGTCAGTGACACCACATTCCACTCTCTATAAGGCAAGCACCTCGCAGGTCTTGACAGTGCTTGGGCTGCCTCCTGAAGTGGCAGCTACACTCTGTGTCCCAGATGTAGACATTATAGACAGATAATGTGCATAATCACAATCCTTTTAATTTCCCAGTGACATGCAGGAGCGAGGTTGTTTGTTAGCATGCACACGATATATACACTAATCCTGCTCAATAGGATACCACAGTTCATTGCCACAAAACTTCAGGTTCCTAATTCCAAGCAGACTTCGAGCAAAGGCTGAGAGCATAACATGGATTCCTAATGTTCAGGTTTCAAAAAACAATCACCAATTAACAGGAATGTTTTGGCTGGGATTTTTTCTCTGCTAACCACATGCTTCCAAATGTAATCCTGAGAAATCTCCCCTGTAGTGGAACACGACCAGTGGTATTTGAGAACACTGGAGGGAGCAGGCAGCTAAAGAGCAGCCTGTTTTCATCTCTTATTAAATCAGAAACTCTCCACCAAGCATGTGCTCTTCTGTTTTCTGTTGGCCAGGGTTTGGTGACTTGGTATAGCCCCACTACAGTTCTGAAACCCTCTGTTGTTTAACACCATGAGTGAAATGGGCACCATAACCTCTGTGTGGCCCTGGAGCTGCACAGGAATGATTTCCTGCTCTCTGCAAAGGAAGATGCCTTCAGATTCTGTTAACTGATAACAAATAAAGAAAAGGAGGCCTCCCCTAGTTCTAGCAATCCTATCCCTCCCACTGGGCTTTCCTAGAGGTGGCAGAATTGAAACTCGCAGGTTTTATTTTCAGAACATGGTCATCTCTCATTTTGGTATTTTAAAGTCAACAATCCTTGGCTCCCATGTATTATTCAAGTAGAGAGAAGTGGGTATCCAGTGTGCAGATAATCAAACATCCAGCCTGCACCAGACAACCTTTTCAAATCGCTTGAGAAGCTTCTCTATTGCTGTTGTTATCATTCTCCATCCACTTCCTCCAATTATTCAGCACTTCAAACATTATATCCCATGTTTTCCCCACAGCTGTAGAGTGAAGCAAGCAAGAACTTTGTTCCTTCCAGCTCCCCTAACAGTGCTTGCCCACAGGAGAAGAGAGGGAGCTGCACAGATGTTGCTGATATCACATTAATACTGAAATAACCTGTTGAAAATAGATTTGTTTTCGAACCTTTCAGTGAGAAAATATCAGTTTGAGACTGAGGAATTCATGATTTTAACCTCCCTATCAAGCTCTTTCATTGCCAGCATGTAAAATCGCTATTGGTGTTTCAAGTTGCAAGTTGTAATGTTGAGGGTATTTTCACTGCTGCCAAAACATTTACGTGAAACCGCTATTCAGATCAAATTATCTTGAAACTGCAAAGCATGCGTGGATTCCAAATTATTCAACTTTGAGAGATTGTTGCATATTGAAATTACACGGTAGAAACCCTCAAGACACCATGATTGCTTCAGATTCACAGGGATGGCAAAAACAGCTCTTAAAAGAACTCTCCTTAAATGCAGTAATGAAACAGACACAGGCTTTGGCTATGTTTAAATCAGTATTCCGCCACCAGAAAACCCCTTCTTTGAGGCAGGCTGGGTGGTTCTGGCTTTGGTTCCACTACCCTTCAGACATGAACAGCTCAAAGAGAGGAGTGGTGTGGAAGTGATGTATCAGGAAGCTAAAGCACAGAGGGTGAAGAGCTGTGACTATTTGGGGAATGACAAACCAAAAGTGTAAATTCCAAAAGTGTAGTAAACTCTCAGAGTTGCTCAGTGCTGGTAGGATCCTATTAACTATCTCACATTTACCCTTCAGGAACACATCCATTGTGGGAAAGACTCCAGAATATCACAAAAAGAGGATTGGGCCATTTCAAGTCTTTGATGAACCATCATTTTGATGTGCTTTCCTTTGCATAATGTTCCAAACAAACTGCTGCTTTTTAGTAAGGATTCTATGTTGCAATGAAAGAACAATATGGCCATATTAAAGACATCCCTAAGAAAAAAAGTGATTCTCTCGAAGAACCCTAATTTTCCAAGAATGACAGGAAGAACTGTCTAATTTAGCACCAGAGGTGAGGGGTCATTTCTCAGTAGCAGAAAGGGGATGGACAGATGAAAACATTAAATGCAGAAAGATCTTAGAGATAAAACTAGAAACTCCTAACTGCTGTCAGAAAAGAGTTGACAAAGAAAAGCAAGGGCTGTAGAAAGAGCTCACCTGTGAGGAATATTGAGTGTGGCACCGGAGCAGGGTCCTTTGCCCTTTCAGTCACTGATAATTGGAGATTAACATCTAAAATTTGTGTGCTTTTCCCTTGCAAGTTTGTAGTTGATTTGTACTCATTTCTTCAGTGAAATATCCTGAAAAGCAACAACAACAACAACAAAGGAATAGGCTAAGACAGGTTCAGATGTGGTGGGGAGTGCTCAGTGGGTGTTTGTCTGCAACAGGAAATAAGTACCCGTGTGCTCTGCCACTGTGGTGTGTTTTATCGTGGCATAAAATCACAGTGATTTCAGCATTAGCCTGATCAGCAGATACTCTGCACTGGTGGGTGTCCTGTGCATAAGTCACAGAAGAGGCATCCTGTTCAGAACAATTGGATGCACTTCTCTGGGAAAGGGAAAAGGAATTAAAGAAAGAGCCAGATGAGGAGGAAAGAAATACTTCTTCAGGGAATGTGCTTTTTCCAGTTCTTCTAATGTGCACGCAGTGATAGCTCTGTGAGTAAAATACCAGAAGAATGTCCATGAGCTTCCAGAGTGTACACAGTGTAATACCTGTTCTCCTTTGCATTCAGATGAAGTAGGGTTTTCTCCTAAAAAGACCTAAAGATTGAGGTTTGCACGTCTTAGGAAAAAAACACTTCTGCAGTACTCCTGACATGGTACATCTGGCAGTGCTCTTCATGTCACCTGTGAGAAGAGGGGCACAAGGTTTCCCACATCATCTCTTTTTTTGCGAACCCTTGAAGCTTCCAGGAGGGAGATATCTCTTTGTTCTCCACCTTAAAGAAAAAAAAGAATCTGAATTAGTGGCTTTGGTTCAGCAGGGCATTTCAACACATCGTTTAAAGCATCAGATGGGCTCCAGTGAGTACAGGAAGTGTGGGGGCAGTCAGAATGACACAAGCACATATGTAAATATTTCCCTGGATGAGGATTCAAGTTGCATTTGGGAAAATGTGAAGTTACATAAAAAAAAGAACACATCAATTCCTTTTCTTTTTTTTTTGTTTTCAACAGTATTTAATTGCATTTTTTCTTGAAGTAGGGATGTGTGAAAAGACACTATTGTAGATAAAAGTATATAAAATAGGGTAGATTAAAGATTTGGAAATTAATTTCTCAGGAGACCCTTTCCAGTCTAGACTCTATTGACGTATCCTGCCAATTTGTTTGTCTGGTCTCCCTGTGAACAGAACATTTGATACTGTAAGGCCATGCAAAGATCTCTGATAAGCTTGCTGCTTCCTGTAGCACTCTGTGTTCACAATGAACTTCTTAAATACAACTTTCAGTTTCTCTGCATCACCCCCATTCTGCATTTTTTTCACCATTTGCTTTCTCCTTTTTGCACCCTTTGCCTTCATCCCACGGGGAACCGTTCTCAGCTTTCAAATCTCCTGTGAGGACAAGGATCTCTGAGCTCACACCTCCTTATCCAGTCCACCCTCTGCCTGCTGGATGCGCACTGCTGAACTGGTAGGATTTGACTGTGATCTTGCTTGTTACCTGTCCTCACCCTTTGCTAGTTTGTACTTGGATAGGGGCCACTGGAGGGAAAGGCGAACCTAAGGAATTAAAGGGGTTTCCACCAGAAAGATTCCAGGAACAAAGCTTATCTTCAGGGGGTGATGCTGACTCATTAATGGTGCTTCTTGCAGTGCCTTTACTGCTTTTTAGTTAAGCACAAATGCAGCTCTGTAATTAGCTACAGGTACGGGATAGAAGTCACATACTTTTTTTTTTACTGCTTTTGATTTTCTTCTTGTAGTTATTACTGGGCCAACTAGATGTGAAGAACAGTTGTGCCTGAATTTTGCCATTTTAGATGAATCTGTAAAACCTATGGTGTTTTCTGAAACTTACATCTTTATTGCAAGTTAGATAACGCACATTTTTTCTGAATACCTTTTTTTGTCCAGATATTTGGTTTGAAAAAGAAAGGCATGAATATTTGGAATTCAAATTTAAAAATTACCTGGAAATAGGAGAAATCTACAAGCCTTGAAATTTAGGGAGACCAGGCCAACCATTCATCAGGCAAGCCATCTCTGTTTGGAAAAGTGTCTTTACACCTTTACCTGTAAGTAATGAATGAAGCTGAGTTCCAAGTCAGTCCCAGGCCTGCTTAGGTTGACTTTCTGTGAAGAACCATATTACAGGATGCCAGTAAACATCCATAGGGCTGCTTTAATTTTCATCATTCAAATAGGCCAGCATTAAGAAACACCCTGCACATGCTATCTCATCTCTGCCCCTCACCATCCCTGAAATGCTGTGTTTAATCATGGTGTTCAATCACCTGAGTATCCAAGAAAGGAAGGGCAGCTGGAATAAGCTCTGTATCTTGGTGCTGCAGAATCAACTGGTTAGTTAAAATTTTTTAGGATTCAATTTTTTGCCACAGAGGCAATAAAGCATGATTCTAGCAGGCTCAGAGACCTGCCTCTTACAGAACCTGGCACTGGTCTCAAAACAAAGCCCCAAGGCCCCGGAGAAAAGCATTCTTTTAGGAATATGTGTTTCTGTACCTTGAGCTCACCAAAGGGTTAGAAATGTTCATGTTTTCTTTAGCAAGGATGTAATATGGCTTGCTAAGAATAACCTTTATGTATCCTTGTGTGCATCTAGCATTAACAAACGCTTCTCACCTTACAGATTTCGTCTAGGAAGCTTGCTTCCTCTGGCTGATAGCAAGTTCCCAGTAAAATCAGTTTGTACTACAGATGCAGAGGAGTCTTTGTCAGAAAGAAATTCCTCCCAAACCATGGATAATCATTATCCCTTCTGAATTACCTAATTATCTTTTGAGGGTTTCATTTATTGTGTGGAGTTTTCTTGCCAGCTCCCTCAGAAGTGGCCTAAATGCCCACAATCTGAGGGAGATCACAGGCTCAGGCCGCTGTCCCATTGTCCATCTGGGTGCCTGCAATAGCCTGGCCCCATAAAACAGACATTTATCTGAACAGAAGCAATTAGCCCTCCATCATGGCCCCTGCTCACAATAGCAAAACCAGCTGATGTTCCCTTAACTTGAAACAATGGGAGGACAGGCATGGGCTGTGGAATTCTTACAAGCACAGTAACTCCTTCCAGAGGGGGACCGTGAGAAAGTGGAGCCTGTAAAGAGCTTTTCAGTGGATGAACTCCTGAACAGTCTTTTATCCTTTGAACTCATCAGTCAGCTGTCTGTGGTGCAGCTCTCTTTAGAAAACCCCAGTTCAACTGCAACTTGCCAGTTTGTAGTGATAAACCTTCCTGCTGAATGATATTCTGTCTCAGCGCTGTGTTCACCCCAGTATGGATTTATTCAGCAGCATCTTTTCCCTCCAGCCCTCTTTCATATTCCTTACTCTGCTTGTTCCTCTTCCTAATGATCTGGGAATAGCAATGACCACCAATGAGAGCATGGTAAGAACTGAATATTGCTCCTAACAATGGCAGTGAGGATTCACTTAAGAGCCAGATGCTGAGAAAATTCCAGCGAAGAAGCTGGTGAGCTCAGAAATTCAGCCCTTCCATATGAATCCAGTAATTCACTTCCTTTTGACTACTTTCTCCTCCCCCACTTTTGCCACCACCCCTAATCACTGGATACCCAGAACTCAACTCCTGGTAGCAATAAGGCTGTGGTCAATGAATGATCACTCTTTAAAGCTGTGTACAGCACTGTGCTCCTTCCCACCTGGAATGTTTTCCAAGCATCTTCAGGCAATAGTTCATCACTAGCAAGTATGAAACTCTTTGAAAACACGAGGTCTTTGCTAGGGGCAAGGCTAAGATACCATTAACTTTGGGAAAACAGTCCACAGTAAATAAAACCATCTACTTCATTCAGCACCTTTGGCAACAGTCCAGTGATTTGGTTTCCAGCTGATGCTGTGAATTTTCTGTAGGTACACATTCCTTATGATCATCTGTCTTGGTTTGGAAAGACAGGTATCTGCCAGGGAAAGATGGAGTTTCCCTTGGAATGGAGAATGTAAACCCCTCACCCCCTCCAAATTATAATTTTGCAATTAAGGGCTTTCAGGCAAAGATTTGGGAATAGGAATAACAGTTCTTTACTGGGAATATTAACAATACAAATGTAGTAGTAAAAAAACCACCAACCAAACAACCAAACAACAATCCTACAAAACCCTGACAGAGTCAGAGCTACAACCTGACACCCTGTTGGTCAGGGTGTTGGAAGCAGTCCAAAAGTGAGTCTTCCTGGAGCGGCAGATGTGGTTCTATTGGAGCAGAGATGATCCTGAGAGAAAAGGGTCCAGTGATAGTGAGAAGGGTCCAGTCCGGGAATCCGGTGGAGCCAGATACCTTTGTGTTCCTGCATCTCAGTTTTTATCTAGGTAGGAATGGTTGGCTCCCCCCACTCGGTGGAGCATCTCACAATGGGATGATGGAATGTGTCATGTCCTTGGTGAGCCTTAATGGCCCATTAGCAGAAAATATCCCCCTGGAGGGAGGACGGGTGGTGAAAGAGATAAGAAACACTGCCCTACCTGGTTTTAACAGTTGGCCCATTATCAGAAGGCACCCGCCCCCCTCCCCCCAGAGTTACAAGAGATAAAGAAAAACATCTCCCCAACTGCTTTCAACAGATGAAATAGAATACACATTTTTGGTTCCATAACCCAAGACATTGTCGTTTCTCCTTCCCCTTGTGCTAAATTTCCCTGTAGTTTAGCAGTTTGGATACCACAACTCCAAAGTTCTCACTTCTGCCTGGGCAGGCCTGTTGCCAGCCAGCTGCAAATGGATATTCTGTTGCTTTTGGAATCTCCTTCCTAAAACCTAATCTAAAATCAAATTAATTATTTAGTGATTGAGTACAAATTTTCAGTGAATATCACAGAACTATTTTGGTTGGAAGGAATATTTAAAGACCACCTAGTCCAACCTTCAAGATGTCCCACTTCTGTTGCTGTTACCATGGTTTGCATTAAAAAAACACTTTTCTTTGTTCAGCCCCATCATGGATCTGTTTCCCTATCATGTCTACTCATTAAATCTTTTGCAAAAACTAACAGAGAAGCCATCCGAGTATAGGATACTGAGAAGACTGGTAGGATTTTGTGGTCATTGAAATGTAACTATGACATCTACCCAAAAGTGCCACTGGAAGAATGAGGAGTGAAATAAAAGAAAAGCTACCACATTTACGAACAAGCAGATGGTACCAGAGAGCCTCTGTCCCTGGATTATCTTTCCATCCAGGGACCTGGGTAAAACAACCAAACATTTACTGGTTTTATGGGCATTCTTCTCTTGCTCACTGATAGATGGGAGCAGAGATTTCTCTACTCATGAAATTTTCAGGCTACAGTGCTTGCAGTTTTTTGTGCACTGTGAGGGGCAAAAAATAAAACCAAACAATGTCAATATAGCTCATTCATGTGTCCATTTATTTCTTCTCCTTCAGGAGAAGGATATTGTTTTGTTTAGTAGCATACAGATGAGGTTTGTAATGGGAGTCAAATAGAAAGCAGGAGTCAGCATTCTTTAACATTGGAATTCTCTGGTTTAGTATCTAGAACTGGTCAGAGGGTATTGAATAAGTCTATGACTCCTCATTATTTCCCAGATTATAAGTGTGTTTTGCTTGGATCCAAGCCTTTACAAAAGCCATTAAATGTGTCCTAAACTTTCATTCATTTTTCTTACAAGATCAAAGAGGAGAAGCTGTCCAGATGTAAATAGCTAAGCCTCTAATGAGATGATCAGTGAATTGTTTCTCTCTTGTGTTAGAAGCATTTAAATTACAGTATTGCACTTAGGGCACTCTGCACTTCTGACTTGTATAGCAGCATCCCAGCACCTAACACAAGCCAGGCAAATAACTTCAGCAATTAGCTTTCAGCATAGGTTCCTGCCCTCTGACCTCTGCAGTTCATCAGAGGTGAGCCAAATGCTTTGTTGAACAATATTAATCGGGCCTGGCACTCCTCTAGGGCCGGGCACATCACAGTTTCTGACAGCAAGGTGCTGTTTGCCAGAAGCAAAATCTTGTGTATTTTCTGCTCAACAGGAGCCTGACTTAGCCATACTGGAGGTGACGCGAAGCCTGATCTGTGGAAACCTGGGAATGGCAGTGCTCAGGTGCCACCTGTGTGGCACTGTCAGGACTCCTCCAAACTGCCAGCAAGGCAGAGGAGGATAAGTTTGCATAGCCTGGGGTTGGTTGGTTTGTTTGGGGAACTTATTGTTAAATCCCTCTATTCCTGCATAAATATTTTGTGCAAGCATAGTAGGAATATAAATGTAAGTGCCCCTGGAGGTACCTCTAAAGACATGGGTTGGTGGGACAGAGAGTAAAGAAAACCTCTGTCCTGCCCAGCTTTGGGACATGGGCTAGTGTTTACACCATGTCAGTACAACCTGGAGGTGAGGTCAGTGTGAGGTGCTGCTACCAGCGATGTCTGCAGAGGTAGAACATGGTGCTGAGGCAGGAAGAGAGGATTTCCTCTCTGCTGCCCCTCCTCTGCACCTCACCCCAAACAGCGGCCTTTGTTGGGCAGTGGGATGTAACCAGGGAGATGCTTTGCCTGAGCTTCTGCCTGGTTCCCAGTCAAGCCCTTTATTCCTTATTTGTTTTTCTTTCACTGATGTTCACTATTATGTTCATAACTTAGAGCTGAAACTTCAAGACACAAGCAGGTGGTAGGAGCATCTGGAGGTTTCAAGAGAGAGGCATCCAAGCTCCTGAAGACAGCCTAAAGAAAATGTACTTACCTAAACTCAAATAACCTTCTTTTTTAAGAGATTTCTTCTTTATATTAAAAGTGAGTTTACCACCCTTCCTATGAACTCAGCCTTCCAAGACATAGAAACCTTCCAGAGTCTTGATCTTGTCCCAGGGTGTGATGGCTTTGAACAGGATTTCTCAGCTTTTTTTTCATGTTACTTGCTTTACTCAACAGTAAAGATCTCTCCACCTCCCTTTCATGACAGGGCATCTCTGAAGCAAGGGTCTAAAGTGATGGTTTTTTTATAATTCTGGCAGTAATCCTGCAGATGCCACTACTCTTAACTTGCATGGCTAGAGTAGAAGCTGCCAAAGCTCTGAGAAAAAAAAAAAAAAGAGAAAAAAAAAAAAAAAAAGAGAGGGAGAGGGAAAGAGGAAAACAAAGGCATCTGACTGCATGCCAACTTTGCTAGTTAAAAACTCTGATTTGTAGTTTGGGTGTGTTCCAAATTTATAAAAGCCACGCATTCATTCTAGTAATAAGCTCCACTAAAAACCAAACTCTTCTATGTAAAACTGACTTTTGACTTCCTAATTTAACAGTAACAGCAGCCTTTCTGAAATGATAGTTTCTGTTAGTGATGAGTTAAAAATGAAAATCCAAGCCTTATCCTGCAAGAGGGAGCAGTTTCACACATTTTTAGACTGCTTATGGTAACATGGAGGAGGAGTACTGCAAAATCACCCAATGAAACATCAGATTAAGATGCTCTAGTGATTCAAAATTTAGGAATGCTAGTGCTCTCTACCTAGTGTGTCCCTTCTGATCTGGAAGCTAGCAAAAGCCCTTGTGAAACTCGAGTGCAGAGGCTCCAGGCCCAGCCTGAGCTTTGCACTCAGGGTACTGGGCTTTGACAGCCTCATGGGCATTTTGGTTTTACACAATCAGCTGTTTTTGTTATAAGCTGTGGGCTACAGAAAACAGCAGTGAAAAACAAATTCAAGTGGAAGCAGCACCCTGGGTACAGACTGAGACAGAAAACATTCAGAAAAACCAAATATTTCTTACTTCTTGTAATCACCTGTGTTGCAGCAATAAAGTGTTGACTGGTGTTTGCTGACAACTTGCTTTGCAGGAAAAACAAAGTGAAAGAGAGGAAGAGAGGAAGAGAGGAAGAGAAGCATTTTCTGCATTTCTGATAAATCTGTAGTTATGGCCTTCAGTGACAGATTTGCCAACATCAAACAGTAAGACAAATATCTGCAGTCTGAAGTGTCTGGAAGCATACTCACACATGCCTTCACTGTACTGCTTTTGTTTGCAGAACCTTTCCATCTGGATGAATAGCAGGAAGAGGAAAGCATTTGAAGCTAGGAAAACCACCATACTGCTGTCTATAAAGCAGTGACAGGATTTTTATGGGGAGCCCTAAAGAGAATGACATGCAGTGCTTTTTTGGTTTTTTTTTCCCTTTTGCCAAGAAGGAGAGCTCAGATGTTTGCAAGCAAAACAAAATAAACTCACGCACTGAAACTCCTTCCTGAAATGTGCCTGGTGGCTGATGCCATGGCACATCCCCCAGCACATGTATTGTGCACCCTTGGGCTGTCCTGGGCACTGCTGGAACACTGCTAATGACACCCATGGCACCCTTTTGTAAAGGGAAGGTAATTAGCAGAGAATGATTATTGCTGCAGCTAGAAAGTAGACAAATAATCTTTTGGGTTTCAGTACATTGCCTCAGTGTTTTCAAACCAGCACTTAATCTTCCCAGACCCTACTCTGGCTGTTCTTTTCTTCCTTTCTTTTCTTCCCCCTGCCGTTTTGCAGGGACTGTCGCTTATTTTGATTCACTCCATTTCTTTCCTCTCAAACAGCCACAGGGCAGGCTTGCTGTTGCCAGGGATATGGTCAATGCATGTGACATCGTGCCGCCAAAACCAATCCCGTTTATTTCTGGTGTGATGATGCTGAAATTGGCACAGCCAGGCTGGGAGCAGTACACCTCAGTCAGCCATGAAATTTTGTGAGAAGAATTTTCCTTAAAGGAAGTGTCTTAAAAATAGCTCTCAAGGAGAAATATGCAGGTTTTGCTTGTAAAGTGGTTGTTGGCAAAGGTTTCCTTGCCAAAGTCCAGTCAGAGTATCAGTGAGGGATGGTAAACACATGCCATTTTGACAAGAAATTAGTAGGCTATGTAGCACTGTGGAAAATATTAGACTTTCTTTTTCCCCTGACCTCAAACAGCCTGTTAGGAGATTAAGAATCTCCAGGTCTCAAAGGTATAGCTGTTTTACCAAAATTCAATTAATAAAGAATAATATTTTGGAAACAAGAGAAAACACCTCTGTATCATGTGGAGTGCTAGGAATAGATGGCAAATTGCCTGGAAAAACAGTTGAGCAACTCTGGGATGAATTGTAGGAGCATTTGTATGTGCAACTGCCCATCTGTGTAAAATGACATGCAGTCACACACAGGAATGATGTGCAGGGCAGACCTGTGGAGCTGTTATTAACTTGCTCCAGGACAAGATCTGTCCCATCACATCCAAGTGTGATCCAAGGAAGTTGAGATAAATCTATGTAAGTAAATAAATAGAGGAGGAGGCCTCAATGGGAAGAAACTCAAGGTATGCTATCTACATCTGTGTTTCTGGGTTTGGGGTTTATTTAGAATTAAGTCAGATTTTGGACTGTTACTTCTCCACTTGAAGTTTTTTTGGCAGTTCCAGGAGGGCTGAAGGCTCAGGTCTAGCAGGTTCTTTTCAGCTTGTGGGCCACGGGCACTGGCAGAGTGTGGGGAGCTGCATGACATCAAACCAGGGATGCTGTCAGGAACTCTGCCTTGCACAGCTCCCCTCTCAAGTACCAGCTGCAAAATGTCAACAGCACCTCCCTCAGAGAACACAATTAATTAAACAAGGCCTAATTAATTAGTGTCAGGAAAGCAGATGTAGCAATTATGGCAGAAGTAAACAAATGTACATATTGTAAATTGTTCTGCAAAGGATTTATTCTGGAATCCCTGTGGCCCTTTCACTCCTCCCCATGATGCTATTGGGAAGGCCATCAGGGAAAATGTAGATATAAACTGCAAATTGATGAGGAACCAATGTACTTTTATAAGTTTATATCTCAGGAAAACAATCAGCAGACTCCTTTATTAACCATTTGGGACTTGAGGGTGAAATACAATCCTGGTATTTAATTTCCAGATCATGCAACATCATGTGCCACAAATAAGTCAACTGTTTAAAGTCTGTTAATGTGACTGTGAAAAAGCAAATGTGGAGCCACACCAGTCTGGTGTTTGAGTGGAACCTTTAGACTTTATGAAGGATCTGCACTGAATGAAATCTCTCATACCTTGTAGATATGAGGATGCTCCAAGCTCAATATAACGGACACTGGAATAGTGGAACACTTGGAAAACTCAAAAAAAATTCTGAGTTGCCTTTCAAAATTTCTTCAAGATGATAAAGAGGACAAATTTGGCTGGTTAGGGATGTAGCTGTAGAAGCAAATGGGACTAATGTACTGGAAGAAGCAGTTGAGATATTAAGAAATTAAGAGTACTGTGTGTGAAAGAAAATGCATTGCACAGGCAGTGCCATGCTGAGGGGAACAGCCCCATAGGCAGCCAGGAACAATCACTTTCTAGAGCTCAACAGATTACCCTTCACTCTGCTCTTTTTTTGCTCTGTAGGTAATAACGGCTTTGGTGCAGAGAGGATGGGAGCTGGGATGTACTGTAGGGTAGAGTGAGCTCACTAATTCATACTGTGAAGAAGATGTGAAGGTGGAAAATACCCCCTTGCCCTAGGTGAAGAATTAAAGGATTAAGGTAGGCAGCAGCAGCCTGTGGCCGGGGTGCTGCAAGAGGGAAATTGCAGTCAGAGGCCACTCACTGCTCTTCCCACCTCTTTGTCGTTCCCCCTTTCCCCCAGATGATACTGATACAAGTCAAAAAGAGAGGCTTCCATAGCCCATGCCAGGGTATCTCCTTTAGTGGTTCAGGTGACAGCATTTCCTGTGCAAAGGACTGCCAAGTAACAAGCTGTTCATGAATGCTGCTCCAGGGCTATGGGCTGCTCCCCACCATGGTAAGAGCATTGCCCTGCTCGTGTGAGATATATGAGGATTTTGGGCTTTGTATTATGGGCTTTGTGCTTCTGTGAGTTTCTCCTTCCTTTCAAAAGCCTGGATTTAAAGGTGAATACCTCTGTTTTATGATAGTGCAGTGGGTTGCCAACTTCCTGAAGCAAATGAGTTTGGTTTCTCTTTGCAAACATTGGCTTCTTTAGTGCTTGTCTCAAGCAACTTTTGTTCCAATGAGTGAATGAGCAGTGAAACAGTGAAACAAGTAATGAGAGAAGGGAAGGTGCAAACAGAATAGCTAGAACAAAGTTTAAAACCATTCCAAACAAACCTACCCACGGTAAGATGTGTGAGAAGAGGAAAGACAGCCTGTTCCTGTGCCAGGCCATAGGATGGAGAATCTGTTCAGGCAGCTGACAAGGCAGATGGATAATTAGTGCCATGGGTTAGGACCTGGGCAGACACTGCTGGTGACCTTGCAGTTGCTCTTGGCACTTCATTTGGAAATCTCTTCCTCTGGCTTTAGGTATTGCATTAGGGACTGGGGCAGCAACAAGAGCACTTGACTTTTTTTGGATCTTAAAAGGAAAACAAAGCCTTTAAAAGAATGTTTGAAATCCTCCTTTTTAATTCTCTCTCAAAGTTTGAGTTCTCCCCTTTTAAATTGGACACAGGGCTCTTTTTCTTCCTCTTCTCTCACACCTAAAAAATTACTTTTTTGTGTGCATTCTAATGCATTTTAGAGTTTTTACAAGACAGCTCTGCCAGCTGTCAGCTTCCAGCTACAGCTTCTATGATCTGAGCACCTATTCAGGCAATGGTAGCCTTACATTAAATAGTCAATGACAGGTTTTACTCAAACAGAAAATATAAATAATATCCAGGGAGTTAATGCACTAAAAGCCAACCAGCTCTCTGTAACATCCCATCCTATTAATGTTCCTTGTTTTGTATTTCAGATAGCACTTAGGAGGCAGGGAGTAATTAAGGTAGTCGAATGAAATGCTCTGATAATAAAGAATGTTTTCTTGTTTGTAAAAAGTCATTGGTCAAATCATACAACCTCTACCTATGCAGGAATTCTGAGTCCAGCACCATTATTGCATTTCAGAGTCCAAGCACATTTGTGGACAGTAGATGTCCACAGGCATCACCTTTTCTGCCTCTTCCATTGGCCTGATCTTGTGCCACAACCACACAATGCTGCCAATGCCTTTCCAAATCCCTGCTCTTTTTCAACAGACAAGCCAAAAGCAAATGGTATCAAATTTGGCCAGGCAGGGCAATGTCAAAACGAGGCCCAGCAGACTGCTGTAGTAGTCTTTGCTACCTGCCTACAGCTGAACAGGTTCCATACTCATATCCTGTACATTTGGCTTAATTGGCCTGGCCCTTCCAAAGAGAGGCAGCAGCACTGATTTACTGCACTGTATAAATGTGTTTATAGCTTGGCACCAGCACACTTACACTCACTACTTTTCCACATGGATTTCCAATAAGCCCTTTGCTCAAATGAGTCTATTAACTTTAAAATGCCTGAAGGTGAAATTGAATTATGAGAGGCAGGCTTTGGGGGTTGAAGCCCAGAACAGCTGGGAAAGGCTCATGATGTCTTCTGTTAGTACCTGTTGTGGTTGATATTTATATTAAGGAAAAACAATGTAGAAAGTAAAAGCAAACCTGGGACACACATGGCCTCAGCCTGAGCTGCCTTTCACTTGAATTGGCACTCAGACCCATCCCATTCCACAGGAATTATTAGAGCAGCTCCCGATTTAAGCCAATGTGCAATCAGAACATAACCCATTCCTTCCTTACAACTTTAACTTCTGTGGTAGTTTGGCCAGGAAGTGATTGTTTAGGAAGTTATAACTTGACAAACCAATTAGAAAGAGGTACGTCTACGTGAACATTAGAGAGTTGAATACCAGAGGTTCCCAGGAGCTGCCGCCTTCTCTCTTCTTCCGGGCGGCTGAACAGATAACATCAGCTGAGCCGTCCAGCGCCGGCCATTCCCCTCCTCGCCCCTCCTGCTGGGATGGGGAGCGGGGGAAAGCCGGCCCGAGGCCTGCCCAGGCTCCACCAGCCCCCGGCGGAGAAGAAAGAGGGAGGCTGCAGCTCGGCCCTGGCCGAGCCGTGCCCCGGACCCTGGTTGCTGGTGCAGATGATGGCCCGGGGGAGGATGAGATTTCTTCCTCCCCCCTCCACCGAGCCTCAAGAAGCAACCTTGTGTCTGGGCCCACAGGTGAGATCAGGGAATGGAAAAAAAATTCACCAGCATTGCCATCATCATCGGCCCTGAAACCTGACACCATTTTGAGCCAGCAGCTGAGGGACAGAGGACCTGGGCCGAATTTAACTCTTTCTTAGCACAAGATGAAGCTTTCAGAACTCCAGTCCTTTCCCTGAGTGAGAGAAGAGGGACGAGAGAGTGATTTAAGACGTAAAGAGACAGCATGGTACAGAGTCAGCAAAAGAACTGATAAGGATTATATAAAAGAAGGGATTGAAGAAGTGGACATTCTTGACTGGACTTCTCTGGATGTAAACCATGGAGACTGCACTAAATTATTCCTTTAAACCATGGAAATATATGCATTTGGGAAGGTGATTGTTTAAATCTACGTGTAGAGTTTTGAGCAAAGGTATGTGTGATGGACTAAGTGAAATTGATTTTATGAGGTGCTTGAACAGAGAGGTGAATAGTCTTCTGTGTGCAGTGGAGAAGTGAGAAGATATCTCTCTTCCTTGAGATGAAGAATCCTTTGCCTTTGAAGTGGTTCACCTTTAAAAAGTGACACCCCAGTCTGCAGTGTGTTTGAGTACATGATCCATGAGTAGCTTGGGAAATTCCTAATGGGAGGAGTCACGTAAGCAGAGTTTACCGGCGGCTGTTTTTGTGAGAGTTAAAACACGCAAAAAAGGTGTTTTAAGTTGTCAGTGGGATCCATGGGACACTAAGAGAGACTCCTCTCCCAAAATGATGAAACATTATGTTAAATGAAGGAACTGACTGAAAATCACAAGTTGTCTCTTTATGTTGGTCGTAGAAAATAAACATTAGTAAGGAGAGGGGAAGAGTGTTTTTGAGTTTCATTTTCATTTTTTATTTCTTTTCATTTTTTTTCTTTTAGTGTGTGTGAATAAACTATAACTTTTAAGTTTTAGGCCTGTTTTTTTGCTTTTTATTTCCTCCTAGTCATATCCCACAACAAAGTAAATATTTAAACCGTCACAACTTCCAAGAGTCACATTTCCCTTGTTATAAATGCATGTTTTAGAGTTGGCTTTTCGCATATAGTAAGATGATTGCTTTAGGTATAAATATGAGAGGGTTGTATTGTATGTTCTTCTATTAATAAAGTTTGAAAAATGTGATAAATAAATATTCTTAGATAGTAACTAAGTAGAGATTGGAAAGGGGGGTTGTATTCTTTTATCTTTCAAAGTAGATAGAAGACAGAATGGATGCCTGGCATTCCTGAGACTAGATTATGTATGAGCTTATTTTAATATGTAATACCGGGACCCTTAAAACAAAGGACCTGAAGGGGGAAGGTGTGCTGATCTTGCTGCTGGTGATAGCAGCACCTCGGCCGAAAAAGGTTTGTTTTTCTGTCTCCTAATTGTCTGATTTATTTTTATTAAACTTATAAATTTCACACAGAAGTGAATCGTGTTTTTCACACCCTGTTTCTGCAGTGGGGCACCACAGCCTGGGGAGAAGCTCATCTGACCTGCTGGCAGTGAATTTCACAGCTCTGTTTGGTGTTCTGCAGAGCTGGGACACTCTTCTTTCTCCTCTCCCAGCCTGGGGGCCTGTACAGAGCTGCTCTTGGAGCCTCTCAGTGCTGCCCTGCTCGCTGCCAGAGGGGCTGGGATAGTTCCATGTGGAACACCAATTATCATCCCTGCAGGGATGGGAAACCAGGCAGAAAGTTTTAGCAGACCCCTAAGTACAGTCCATAATTACCTACCTGTACCTGCTCAAGGTTACATCTCTCCAGCTAATGAATAAAACTGATTTCTAGTTGCTGATAGGTTGACTTTATCTGGAATAAGAAAGGAACTCCATAATACCCATGGAAGAAAAAAAGATTTGTAGAGAATGGAATTAAACTAAGAAGAGCAGAATTTTGGATGAATGTCAGGGGTAAAACTGCCATAGTAATGTCTACTAAACTGTGGAATGATCTCCTGGGGTGAGTGAGTGTTGGAGCTCCAGTGTGAAGAATTAAAACAGCATCAGGCAAAGCCTCAGGTAATCAGTGTCTGAGGAGGCAGCATGGCTGGCTGCCACAGCACAGGGACTGTGTGGGAATGTCCATTGTCCATACACTGAACCTGTTCTTGTCCTGTAAAATTTGTTGTATCACTCGGGTGGTCTGCAGGGCTTTAAATCCTGCCTGCATTAAAACTATTGGGAATCTTATGCGCTAATCCAGCAGCAAGCCCTCAGAGGACACCAGTGACTCTGGCTGATGCTCCCCTGTCCTATCCTCAGCATGTGATGCCTTAAAAATTCTTCAGACTCAGAAGGTAGAACATGGGTATTACTGGGCATTTCTCCTTTCGCTTTTACATTTTTTTTTTTATCCCAAGTTATAGGCTGATCTAAGGAAGGACGGCTCCTCTGTCAGTTGGGAACTGCTCCCTTTCCACTTCAGTTACTTTTTGTGCCAGTAAAATGTTTGTGTGACAAGTGAAAAAAAATCCTTGTGCACCAAGGTCAGGGTGCAATGTATCTCTGTGGAGATCAGCTTGCATTGCCTTGTTTCTGGATGACATCCATATGAAAGACCTGCAGACATAATGACAGGATACAGTTTTTCATTAAAAATTATAATGTGCTGTTATCACATTATTAAACAAAGTGAATTTGTGATTTTTTGCAGAGTACCCAAATTTAGGAAATAGTATTTTTTGGTGCAGTATTTCTTGGACCTGCTGTGGTGAGTAAATACTGGATTGCATAGTTATTCAGAGTAAAGACAGTGGGATTAAATGAGGGAAAATCCACAAACTTGCTTTGTGTGACACTCAGACACCTCACACTGTGTGAGAGATTTTCATCCAAAACAAAGGTGTGGACACATGCTAGGTCTTTAAATTCTTGTTTCTGCATAAAAGAAGAAACAGGAGCAGAGAAGCAGCGAGTGAGGAAATGCTCCCTCTCCAGTCTGTTTGGACTAAGTGTGGGAAGGTGAGGGGGAACACGGCTGGCTGAACTTGACATAGGGCTGTGCAAGCAAATCCATCTCCTATGGCTTGCCTCCCCCTGAACCTGGGGAACAGAACCTCTGTAGATAAGCAGGATTGCTTCAAAGATACATGGTGGCAATTCCAGTTTTCCTTTGTAACACAGACTACGTGCAGCCTCTGGATTTTGTCCAATCATTTAGACCAAGGCATTTAGTTGCCTGTCTTTAGCTCCCTGGCACCAGCCATGAGGCACTGCTGACAAGACTCTTCAAAGTCTCATGGTCTGGGTCTGTGCAGGGGAAAAAAAAGTTCCTCTTGCCACTCACCAGATATGTTGGACAGCTCAAAAAATAGACATGGAAAAGCAATGGCCATAGCTATTTTCCTGGCTCTTCACACATGTTGGCTTTCCCATTCCTCAGGTTAAACTGCTGCTACTTCACAGTACATTTTATCTTCTGGAATGAGGGTGGTGCCATTTATTTGTCATCTGTATTTTTTTCTATATTTGTTGGGTTTTTTATAGTCTGAAAAGCTTATCCCAAATAATTTTTGGTTTTACTTGACTGGTTCCACTTGCATGGTAATTCCCCTCCAATATTTCCTATCATGGCTCAGAATGGCTGGGGGAGCCAGCCAGGATATCAGTGGAGCTCTGCAGCACAGGTTCACCAGAGATGCCTGATCAGCAAAACTCTACATCAGCCTGGGACACAAGATAATTAATTGCAATGGAAACTGAATCTTTCATTTGCTCTTTGTATTTTCTGCCTTTGCTTTGGGTTTGTTTTCTTCCCTTGCAATTGTCAAGGCAGCATCTGGGAGTTTTATGAAACAAATGTTACCCATTAAAAGCCTGTTGCTGCCTGCCAAAAAGGAAAATGTCATCTCATTGAAAACAATATGTTATGGTTATTGCTGTCTTGTTGCAAGTTATGCCCTTGAAAAATGTTAGGGACTTATTGTCATAGGCTAGGAAAAGCCTGATTTTGTTCCAATCGGGGTCAGTTTTTTTGATTGACAAGCAATTTATCCAGTAGAAGACAAGCTGCGACTTTTGGCGAATGCTTAAAAAGGCTGGGTGGGGGGAGGAGCGATCTCTTTGTCTTCCGGTGTGGCAGGCTGGAGACAGGGAGCCACCGGGGCCGGGCCGGCCTCGGTGCCCCCCCACCCCGGGCGGCTGCGGCGGGCCGGGCCGGGCCCCGATGCTGCTGGAGCCGGGGCAGGCCGGGCCGGAGCTTTAGGAGCCGCTGTCTCGCAGAGAAGCAAACAGCATGGAGAGGAGAGAGAGCTCGGACGGAGTGCCCCTTCGCCCTTGCTCTTCTTTTCAAGCCGAAGAAACCAGCGCACAGCTTCTAAACGACTCCGTTTCCCGCCGCAGAGCCACGTGGGCAGCCCGGCAGCCCGAAAAGTTTAACCCTTTGTTGTTAGCAGATGGACTTTCCTAAACATCATCTTTCTCCGGAAGAAGAACAAATATAGCGAATAGAAAGACACAGCATGGAGCTACAGTCGGTAAAGGGAGAGTGAAAAGGACTTTAAGGCAAAAGGACAAGGAGTGGCCTAATTTTGGCTGGACATTTCTGGTAAACTATAGAGACTGAACTAGTTTTTTTTCCTGTAACATATAAATGCTTTTGGGGGATGTAAGGTTCTAGTTAAAAGTGATATGAAGCTTTTTGCTCCTAAAGAAAGAGGAGATTTGTTTTTGGGTCTTGAGATGATTTTGGAAATAGAAGAAGAGAATCTTTGTGTCATACTAGAGGAGGCATCCTTAAACAGTACCCCAATAAGCAAATATGGCCTATGTGCAGTGTTGAGAGAGCTGCTAATGGGTAGGATTTCGCAGTTTGCAGGAGTTCCTTTAAAATCCTCGCAGATGTAGAGCATGGGATGTCTATATAGAACCCAGAGAGACTCCTTTCCTAAAAGAACTGATAAAAGGTTATTTTTAAAATGGTAAAACTGGCTGAGGTTGCAGGTCATGTCTTTTTATGTTGAGTGAAGAAAGGTAAAAAACTTAGAAAGAGAAAGAAAGATGTTTTAGAAGTTTCATTTGTTGTTGCTGTTGTTTTTTCCCTTTTTTTGTTGTTTTTGTGTGTATTAATAAACTATCTTTGTAATTTAAAGATGGGCCTGTTTTGCTTTATATTCTTCCAGTCAAATGAAATATAGAACGTGATAAAACCATCACACTTATTTAGTGGCAACTGATGATGAGGAAAAGCCCAACTAAAGAGAAAATTAACTGTTGCATTATCTTTTACACAGCTTCAAGCACCATCATACAAACGCCTGGTCTGTTGTGTTCATAGCTGTGTGAACAGTTGCTTCAAGGAAACAACACTTTTCCATGGTGCTTTTGTTGCCTCAGTGTTGGAGTCACAAATAATTCCTGTCTGGTTTCACATAGCGGCCTTGGAGCAGCGATGGAGACTGTGGTCCTGACCAGGAGATCACAACTCCAGCCACGTGAGTAAGAGACCCCCTGCACACACAGCACCCCTTGGGCACTGCCTGGGGACACTGCCTCCAAGGACATCTTTTACCTTAAGTTGGCACTTTCAACACCTGTGTTGCCAGGACAAGCTGCTGATTCACTCATAGGCTGTTAATATTTTTTAATGTTTCCATCTTAATCTATTTTGTATTGACTTTTATTTATTTTTTTTTATTTTATCTTGCATTAAAATTAGGATTAATAAAAATTAACAGATTTTTACAAATCAAATTGGGAAACACAGATCTTTTCTCTTGGAAACACAGCATTAATTTCTGCATGCTGCAAAGCCCCTCTCAGCACATCCTGGAACCAAAACTGGTGGCACAGCTTGTCTTTCCTAAGACTGAGCTACCAATAATAGGGTAAATATGACTGAGGGTAATGGCCAAAATCCCTGACAGCTTCAGGCGTGGCAGCAGTGGATTTCCACATGCCCCCAGCTGGGGATTGGGAACCTTGGCTGAGCACAGAGCGCTGAACGTGCCACAGACGGTGCCTCAAGACTTCTGTACACACGTGAGCGATGAGCAATGCTTGGAAAAGCTTGAGGTTTGCACCTTCCCCAAAGCCCTGGCAGAGGAGAAATTGTGCCTGGTGTCAAGCACTTTGCAGAGGCCCCTTAAGGGCACCTCATCACCTCTGCCCTAACACTTCACAGCCTCTTGTTAACTCTTCTCTTTTTCTGGCCCTGTAGGTAAAGGAGTTCATCCTACTGAAATGTCCCTGAGGCTGCCAGCGAGGAGCTGCAGACGTGCTTGAACACAAATCCAGATGCACATGTTCTCCATGGGAGTCAGTGTGCTCTGACAGGGGAGAAGCTGCTCCAGCTCCACGGGACAGTGACACAGAGCAGCTCTAGCACAGCCAGAAGGCTCTAAACTGAGGCCAGGCTGATGGGGAACAGTGTTTGTCCCAGGATTAGCATCAGGCCTCTCACAATCACATTACACTCATTCTGCGTGGATAGGGACTGGTTGGCAGTTCCTGAATTCCAATTTGGAAGAAAGAGTTTTGTGTTTGAAAAGGATTGTAGGATGGAGATGCACGAAATAGATACAAAAGCTGCACCATGGAAACTGTGGTGGAAATTCCATGTGCAGTTTGGAGGCATTCATCAACATGATGATAAATGAAAAATTAATAATTTCTGTATCACAAAAACTACCAGGAACATAAGTTACGATGTCCAGTATTTTCCTCTGATTTTTGATTCCTTTTGGTAACTGTTGGTGCCACTCTCTGGCACCTGGCCAGAGATCATCACTTAATCCAGCTTCATTTCTTCATTTCACATAATTATGACTGTGGATTACAATGACTGCAGAGTTTAAAGGTGCTTCTGTTTGCTGTGATTTGTCTGCAGCGTTACTGAAGGATGTGTTTTCAAAGACTGAGCTGGGCTAACAGGGTCAGTTTGACTGGTGTTAAAATTCATTAAGGAACAGAGAAAAGGACTTTTTTTTTTGTAAATACTGAGGAGCTGGTCAGCACACAGGAGTGGGAAAAAGGAAGTACCAGGAAACTTGGAATACGAGAGGCAGTGAAAATCCCATGCAGGGGTAATTTCCCAAGCCTGTCCTGGCAGCGGGATGGCAGTGGAGGGGCACGGAGACATTCCTGGAGCAAATCGGGACATGGCAGTGAGGACAGGCTGGAGCTGTAGAGCCTTCCCGAGTGCCTTGCACAGGGAGAGATCCATGGTGAGTTCCCATGGAGCTCTGGGAAAGGGATTATGTGTGTTTTAGGAAAAGCAGGGATGCTCTTGCTGTGGGGTTGGTAATGGCAGAAGTGTTGGAGCCCTTCCCAAACTCCTCTCTGGCACCAAAGTGCCCCAGGCAGGAACAGCCTGGCAGTGCATCCACCTCGAGCTGAGGTACCTCCATGGCTCCTTCAGCTCTGGGGCTTTCTGTGACCTATTCTGTCAGATAATGGAGAGCTCTGAGCCTCTGAGCTCATAAACCCTGGTGATTCCATGGTAGGAATTGAACCTCGCTTAGGGCTCAGCTTTGCTATTCCAGCTTCATTATCGCTCCTTGTTCTGGGGTGTGTGTCACCCATGTGATGTTCAGCTGCATCATTCTCAGAGCAAAATCAGCTGGATCCTGTTCAGCAGAGCCAGGGTTGGCACTTATGAGGGGAATGAAGCAACCATAGGCGTGCCCTTTTACTCTGGAGAGTGAAAACAAGGCAAGTTTGCCTTTGGAAGTGTGGGTTTCCTTGTGTTCCTGCAACTCCCTGTCCTTAGGTTCCTCTTTTTTGTCTTTTAACATAAAGCAGTGCTGCCTCATGCTCCACAGCACAGGAGATAGAGAAGACTCTCTGAATAAAAGCTGGGTGGTTCCCTGCTGCCTCCAGCCTTGTTCAGCAGTGGATTTTCTGTGCAAATCCCTTACAAAGGCACTGAATGGGCTGTTGGTGGGAGAGATCCTTTCTGTGCTGTCTGTGGTTTACAAACCCCTCACTCCCACTCAGGTCAGCAGCTTGACTCATGTAATTAATGGCCCCAGACAGAATTCAGTGTTGGCCTAAAACAGTTATTACCATCCAGCAACTGGTTAAATATGTATTTTTTCAATTTCATTAAGTTCTTTCCTTCCTGCTGGTATCAGCCTGGCAACCCTCACACTGCAGCGATTTCCCCTTTGCTCAATGAGCTCCAATCCCAGGAAGTCGGACAGGGTTACATCAGGCACTGAATTTAGATCCCATAACTTCTCCTGAGAAGGACCAGAGGCAGTTCAGGAGCTGTGGGTACCACACTGGAGCAGCACCTTCCATCCTCTCCTCTGCTTCTTCCTGAGCCATAGCAGTGCCAGTGTCAGTACTGACAGACAGAGGGGCAGGACTGCAATGGTGGGCAAGGAAATGCTGCTTTTCCCCTTCCAGGAGAGAACATTTCCCAGACACAAATAGGAATTCTCACCTCCTCCCTAGGGGCTATTGAAGGCTGGAGGTGCAATGGCCACATGCTGTGACTTGGGCATGCAGGAATATTCACCACTCTGGGCAGGATTATTGTTCAGCAGGGCACTGCTGGATTCAGTGAGGTGGGGGTGTTTTAAAATGGGCCTTTTCAGTTCCAGGAGTGTGGGAAACACTAAAAGCAAAAGAGGATTTTTAGGAGATGAAAAACAAATTGTGTGCCCAAAAGTGTCTCTTAGAAGCCCTGTTTCAAGTCCTGATGTCCTTTGGGTAGAACGTGTGAGCTGTAACCTGCCAGAGCTGACTTGCGGCCTGACTCACCTTGGTAAAACTGTTTATACTACAGGCATGATAGACACTGGTGCCGACGTCACGGTGATCTCTCACAGATGCTGGCCAAACGATTAGAATTTGGTATCACTTAGAATTTGGTTTTACAGTTATCTACTTGCCTTTGAAAAAAGATTATCTTGATTGGGCATTGCAAAATTCAGATGATTTGCAAAATGCATTTTTAATTTTTCCAGGTGTTTGTTCCATTCATTATCCAGCTCACAAATTGTTACAAGCAAAGTTGAGTTTCAGGGAGAAACCCATGTTAAGTGAAGAACCTTTGATGGTATAACTCTTTTCACTGATGGATCAAGTAAGACACACAAATCGGGAATAGTATGGTTAAATCAAACAACTAAAACTTAGGAATAAGACATTCAAACATGCAAGGGTCTCCTCAAATCACTGAGATCGCTGCTGTAGTTAGGGCCTTTCGGCTCTTTCCACAACCTTTAATTACAGACTCAGCTTATGTTGCTAATGTGGTTAAGGAAATAGAAGGGTCAATTTTAAAGGATATTAGCAATGATATCTTATATCATTGGCTTTCATCTCTTTATACAATTTTGCAATACAGAACTAATCCATATTTTGTTTCTCATATTAGGGCTCATTCCTTGCTACCAGGATTTCTGGCAGAATGAAATGCAAGAGCAGATAAACTAACAATGGTTATCTCGAACACCTTGCCAAACATTTTTGAACAGGCAAAACTGAGTCATGCTTTTTTTCACCAAAACGCACAGGCACTTGTGCGGACATTTCGTATTTCCAAAAGTCAAGCCAAAGCCATCATTAGTACTTCTCCTGAGTTTCAGCTTGTGCAACCCCCTGTTTCTACAGGAGCTGTCAATCCAAGAGGTTTGCAAAGTTTGCAATTATGGCAGGCAGACATCACTAAATACCCTTCTTTTAAGAAATTTTAAAATATCCATGTGTCAGTGGACACATTCTCAAGTGCAGTCTTCGCCTCTGTCCACATAGGAGAAACAGGTAATCATGCTTGTCAACATTTTTTGCAAGCATTTGTTTCATTAGGTGTACCCCAAGAGGTAAAAACAGATAATGGCCCTGCATATATATCTCAAAAATTGGCTTCATTTTTAATTAATTGGGGTGTTCGTCATACCTTTGGTATTCCTCACTCCCCCACAAGTCAAGCAATTGTTGAGAGAACACATCACACATTAAAGCGCATTTTAGATCAACAAGGGGAGGAGTAGAAGCAACACCACAGATGAGGTTGAGCAAAGCTTTGTATGTTTTTAAGTTTTTTAAACAGCTCTTTTGCAGAACCTGATCCACCAATTTTTAAGCATTTTTTGAATAACACACAAGCGAGACTGAAAGAAAATCCTCCTGTTTTAAACAGAAGCCCTGAGACAGGACAAATTAAAAGTCCTTTTCGACTAATAACTTGGGGCAAAGAGTATGCTTGTGTTTCTACAGGTACCGGACCTAAGTGGGTTCCAGCAAAGAACGTCAAGCCGTATTGCACACAAGAACGTGCTGACAAGCCCAAGAGCGAAGAAATAAGCACGCAGACGTGAGCCAAGCAGAAAGACTACAAATCACGCCTGACATCTCTTCTTCATCTGTGGAACTTGCAAACCTTAACTTAATGTTGATGCTAAATATGTGAATTGTTGGTTTTGTAGAGTTTTTTGGCAAAAGTGTAGTTTTCATTTTGTTATAAAATTAGAAATACTGTGTTTTCCCATTGACTTCCTTTTATTGGCACATAGACATAGTTGTGAAGAATTTGAAAAATTGTGTTGTATGAACCTGTCTGACCACTCTGAATCTATCCATAAAAGCATACAAGAGCTAAAAGATTTAACAGCCCAAATTAGAGAAGATGATGGATCATAGTTAAATGGTCTGTTTGAAGGATAGAACTTCGCACCTTGGTTGAAAGAACTTTGCAAAATAGGCTTATATGTGTTAGTTATTGTAGTGGTGATACTAGTAGTAGTACCTTGTATACTTCAACGTGCTCGGGCGAGCAGAAGTATCAAAGAAGTTCTTGTCATTCAAAGGAGAGATGCAGAAAGTGAAAATACAGAAAGTACTCAAGATCTTACAAAGGTAATGGATGCAAGTATAGACATAGATGAAGGTTTTGAATTGAGACCCTGGAAGAGACGAAACTTGTTAGAGCCATAAATAGCAATTTATACTGTATTTGATATAAAACCTTTAGTTTAAACTAGATTTTTACAGCATTAATTGCTGTGCTTTAAAATTGCAATGCTTAAAACAAGCGAGTAAAGTGCCTTAAATGAGTAAAAAGAAATGCATATTATAATAGAGTTATGTAACGTAAGGTATTAAATAAGAGACAAAGTTAAGAAATTTTTTTTTTTAGTTAATCCGAGAGGGGGAATTGTGGGAAACACTAAAAGCAAAAGAGGATTTTTAGCAGCTGAAAAAGCAGGCCTCAAACAGAAAAAGCTGAGATCTCAGAATTTGCAGCAACTGAGAAAATTTGGAACGAGGAAAGATACAGTAGTGTATAATAGTATAGCAAAAAAGGACATGGAAAACAAAGGCCGAGTTTTTAGGTTTGGCTTGAATAAGCCATAACACTGCAGAAAACATATGCCAGACAAGATAGTAGAAGGTCCTAAGCTTTATAAGGGTATTGTGTATTGTTAATAGAGAAGCATACAAACGACTATTGTTTGAAATAGGTGTACGTGTGCTATAATTGATTAGTTAAAACAACTGTCTGTAATTTTTAGTAATATACTATTGGCTGAAAAGTCCTTAAGATGCTTTGTAACAAAGAAATCGGGGGCTATTGTAGCTGCTGCAGGGGCTACTGTAGCTGCTGCAGGGGCTACTGTAAGCTGCTAAAAGCTACTGCTGCTGCTGGCTGCTACATAGGTGCTGTAAGCTGCAACTTCGCCTTTACTTCTGTGATGAGACTGATGCTTCATTAAAAGAAAATAACTACCACAGCAGTCCGGTCCACTTCATGCCCACGTCGCCACACAGGAGAAATAGATTCTATCCACAGAAATCTGATGGTGTGTTGAACTCAGTGATATCTGCAGCAAGCAGAGCTTTTCCGTGTCCATTCATGTAACTCATCTCACAAACTCACGAAGGCACACAGCAATCCTCAGTGCCAAGGCTGGAATCCTCCAAGGCTGAGGTGACAAAGCTCAGAAGGTCAGGTCCCTTTGCCAGTGGAGAAAGTTTTGTCTACACCACTCATTGCTTTATTGTTCACCTCTCCTTACAAGCACAGTCAAGCTCACCAGAATATATTTGAGTAAAGCAAGGATTTATTGGTGTTTGCCACTGCTGTTTCTAGAGAATGGGGTCCTCTGGGGGGCATAAGGAGTGAACTCTCTCCGGTCTTGGAAATGCTGTATCACATGTATTTTGAGTTTCTGATTTATTTTGACAACACTTTACATATTCCTGCCTTAAAGGTCAAAGCTGCTCCTTGCCAGCAACATTTGACAAATGAGAATATCAGTGCTGGAGAAAAAACGACATCTGTGATAGGTTAATCTGCTCTTTATCAGCTGAGCCTGAGACGATGCTCTTGAAAAGTTGGTTGGGGAGATTCACCATAAGCATTTCTGAGGCTGTCAAAAGCTCAGCTTAAGCTTCCACTGAAGAAGACTGAAACTGATCGATGCCATATCTGAGAAGTATTGGGGGATCAAGGCAGATGCCAAGTTTTCCCAGTCACTTAGGACTACTCTATCAATGAACCTGACTGCATAACTAAATCTGCAAAGGTTCCCTCCAGACAGAACAGGTTTTACAGGACCTCACTGTCAAAAGAGCTCCAAAAAAAGGTAGTGTGTGTCTTCTTAATCTGTGTTTTTGGAGCTGAAAAATAGACAAAGGAATTTTAAAATATTTTGAAAAAAACCCTGAACCAACTCAGTTTATTCCATGTACGTCCACAGTGGCACTGCAGATTTAGCTGGAGTGTTTGGCATAGTAAAATTAGTATGGATGGTTTGGTTTCTCAGAATTTAAGAATATGGAATCATAGAATCATTTGGGTTGGGAAAAAAAAAACCCTTAAGATCACTGGGTCCAATTGTGAAATGTTAAATGTGCTTTGGGCTGCCTATAAAGAAATTATTGCCTTGGGTCTTGGCAGTGCCATGCGCTTCAGGCTGTTCAAAGTTGAGCCCAGCTCAGGAGTGATGTGACACATCATCCTGTAAAAAAAAATAATCTAACTCTATAAAGGCTCAATCTAGAACTGATACACAGAAAAAATTAACTGGGCCACTTGATAAATAATTTTGCTAAAGCAAACAAACCATAAATTGAAATTACTTTCGTTACAAGTGCATTCAAAAAGAGTTCCAGTCAGAGCTGTTGCCAAAAGCCCTCAGAGCAGAGGCTCTAAAAAGTGCCGAATGTGGTTTATATAGTCCCTTGGATGTTGAGGTGACACCAGCACAGCCCCATGACAATGAATTCCAGCAGTGTCAACGCCACCTGGGACTGGGCTCCTCTTCCCTGGCAGCAGAGCTGTGCTGGAGGCTGCAGGGACACCTGAGCAGTTCATTCCCCCCGTGCCACTCCCCATTCAGGCCCTGGGATTCCACATCCCAGCAGCAGGAATGAGAACTGCCAGGGGGGAGTGAGGCCTCAGTGCTGGCTCAGAGCAACAGGCAGGGCCCCGTGGGAAGAGCAGGGGGTTCTCTGGGAGACAAGACAAATGGAAAATATGGAAGGGCATCTTCTTAGCAATTCCACAAAGCTTCACTTCAAAGGAGTGAGCTCAGTGAGGTCCAACAGCCCCTCAGCTGTGCCCACTGCACACCAGAGGTGCAAATGGTGGCAGTGCAAGTCACCTTGCCAATAACTGGGCAGCACTGACAGTTCAAAGGGAATTCCTGTCCTTGTCCAAGTCAATTCAACTGATTTTGATGGGGGAATTCCTCCTCCGAGTTCTCTTCAGTGCAGTCTATCACAGTTACTCACAGTCTGTGCTTTGTGTTGCTTACAAAAGTGCAGAAAGCTAAAACCCTGAGGAACAGACCTTAATCTGACTCTATAAATAGCTTTAATAATAATTTGCTTGTTTGTTTGTTTTTGTTTTGTTTTGTGGAAATGCCAATTGACTTTTGTGGAGGCAGATGAGCCTGCCAAGCCTCTGCCCTGGAGGCATGTCCCTTGAATGGAATGTGATAAACTCATCTCAACCCTCCCCGGGAGAGATAACCCTTAGATGAGGCTGTTCTTCCTGGTCATAGTGAGTACCCATAGTGCTCTGATATACCCATGAAGATTCTTTGTAACCCACTGGTTTGTCCCCTTTGGTACCACCCTCGCTTTCCCCCATACATACCCCAGCTTCTGCCCTGTTCAGCAGGAAGCTGTCATCCCTGGCCCCCTTTGCAGGGCACTGGACAATAAAGGCTACACTGTGGAATCACCACACAGCTCTCCTGTCTGCCTGTCCCTGAGTCGGCCTGAGATCACCTCGCAAGGCTGAGCTGAAATCACTGCTAAGAGCTGAATCACTTGCAGCCACAGACTGTGCCTTGCTGAGGCTACCCGGTTGGCTGGAGGACTGCCCGAGACCCCTAGAATGTTGTCTCTTGCGAGACCTCTCTCTCTGGGAAGATTGCAGCATTCCAGGTCAGACTATAGACCCCCCCACAGCCATTCTCAGACTTTGGTTTTATACAGCCAGAGTTAATCCAAAATATGTCTCTTCAGGTCACTTTCTGGCCTTGCCTACCTCATAACACATTTTTCCCCTCCTTTAATCTTTTCTCCTTGCTGGTAAGGAAACGAAAGGCATGAGAGATGATGTGAGAGGAGCTCAGTGAAGGGCAATTGCAAAGTTCCTTGATCTCTCCTTTGAAATAAGGAGGGGGAGCATTGCCCAACAGACAGAAGATGGAACTGGTGGAGATGTCCTGTGAAGAAGGAATAAGGAATTAATATCTGTAGAAGCCAAGTGAGTGCTGAGGGTGTAATCTGGAGATGCACAGTAGACATTTTCCTGACAAAGGGAAGAAACAGTTCCTCATATTTCTGGGGAATATCAGGGTGGCTGTTACTGCTGTCTGTTACCATTAGAACTCTCACCCCAGGGCTCAGGCCATCACCAACAATAATTTTTGCCAGGTTATGGGGATTGGTGAATGTCTTCTTTGCTGCTCAGTGATGCTCAGCAGTCTCAGTTCTGGTCAAAATAATTTTAGTGGGAACTATGAGGCATAAAAATAATGAGACCAATTTTCACAAAGACATTTCTCCCTCATGAGTGCAGGGTGCAACCCCAGCAGAACAGGGGCAGCTCTCCCTGGCTGTGCTTTCTCTCAGGACCTGAATGAACCTCGGTGTTTGGCAGGAATGGGGCTCCAGTAAACTGTCGTCTTTCTCCTCTTATTGGAGTCCCAGCTATAGAAAGAATTAAGCAAGGAGGTGAAATAATTATTTAAAACCACTGAAAATTAATCTTGATCACAGCCTCAAACCCGAGAGCCACGATCATGATATTTGCATTCTCATGAATACACATGGAGTTACTGTTGTGCACCAGAGCAGATATTTGTGTATCAACTTTACCAGGCTGAAGTGTTGGTGATATCTCAGTGAGCAGGAAATGGGGTGCCTTGGCTACACCTGCTACTAACAACTGCATCCAACATTCATGGATGATTTTCCAGTCACCACGTGCATCAGTCCCGATCCTTAGGACAGGCTTCCAGCTCCCCAGCTGCTGCACTGGGAGTGATCCATGAACCCTGGGACACAAAAGGTTTGTAGCAGCCCAGTTGACCCTTGGGAATGTGTGATTGCTTCCCTGGGCCAGGGTAAGGAATCCCTGCTTGTTCACAGGCGGGAATTCCCCGGGGTGGAGCAGTGAGAAGTGAGGGCCAATGGAAAGGGACTCGAGCTAAAGTCACACAGACCAGTCTGAAACCAGCAGCTGCTAGGGGACTGAACCAGAGGCAGCCTGGGCAAGGCAGAGGATGGGAATACTGAAAGGTGAATGTGCCAAGACTTGCAAAGGGCAGAAAGCAGAAGTCCAAGCAAGCAGAAGACAACATAAACCATGAAGGTAAAAAGACTTTTTAATTTGCCTTTTAGTAATGAAGTAAATACTTTGCCTTCCAAGAGGCCTTTGTTTATCCCTGGGCTTCTCTGTCCTCATGTAGGAATATTTGAAAGGTCTTAGGCCAAAGCAGGGCAGCATTTAAGCTGCCAGGAGCAGCACCTCAGGTGAGATGAGCCGATGAGGCTGGGGAAGCATCCGCAGCCTTCCCTCTGGAGGGGCCACAAGGGTGAGGTAGGGGTGGCCAAGGGATACTGGGATTCAGGCAGCTCTTCCTGTCAGACTAAAAATCTTCAGAAATGTTTGTTCTCGTGAGATCAGATTGTTACAGTGCCCACACTTGATGAAACGGTGTCTGAACAATATTTCTATTCTCAAATCCTCCAGTTCATCATTCCTGCTAGCTGTAATGGTTGGGATATCAGTAATTCCTTAGAGATGGAGGTAATCTGCCTAAGACACCCAGCAGCCAGGCTGGAACATCCCTCACTCTACAATCTGCATTGCTCTAAACACATCCCAGTCATCAACACTGGGTGTAAAGTAAAAGGGAAATGCTGCAGCTCCTGGCAGAGGTTTGGGAGCCATGCCTGGTCTGTCAGAGCTGCTGTTCCTCAGGGCAACAGGAGTCAGCTGGAGCACCACAACTAGGCAGGAGTGGGCTCCTGATCCCAGACAGGCACAATAAGAACTTTGAACTGATTTCACAAGGCTTGGGGCAGACGCTCAGCTGGTTTTTGTTATGGACTGAGGGTAGTGCTCAGGCCTGAAAGTACCTCCCAGTGCCGCTGGATAATCAGAATCTGGCACAGCTGAGCTACAGCCAGGCTCAAGCCGAGTATCCAGGGTCTGATCCCACAGCTTTCACTGCAATGTACAGTCAGGGGATGGCTTTGTGCAATGGGAGCACAGCTTCCCAGGAGTAGCTGTGCCTGCTGCCAGGGATTCCAAACAGGCTCCGTGGCTGCAGGCTTGGCCTCATCCCTGCCTCGAAATCAGGATGGGAACCAGCCTTTTTCTCCTCTCCTTCCACCTCTGCTCAGCTCAGCATCTTTCTAAGCAAATCTTACAGTTCTTACCTTGTACATGGCCTGAAACATTGTCTGGATTGTTATACCAGCCTTTAAATATGCTCTGAATCCCATCTGACCTCCTATGAGATGGTACCAGGAATGGGCAGTACCCAGGGAGGAGCACAGTTGGAAAGATCATGCAGACAGATGGGGTTTGGCTCACCTGTTTTACCTCATTTTGCTTTAATTTCCCTACAAAAAGATCAAGACTCATCAGAAAGATCTAAATTTATGCATAGGTTGATCCAAGAGCAGCGAGAAGTGGGAATAAGACACTTTATGTCGCAGTCGCTGGCATGTGTGCCAGTCGACACGGACACGGCACTCGAGGTGCTTCACTAAAATCATCAGAAGGCTTCATGACCGAAATAATCAGCACGTTATTATTCAAACAGTCTCCTATATCTTTACTCTGTAGCTTCTAAGAGCAGCTCCACACAGCTCCAGCATTGTCTCTCTTCTTCTGTTCCAAGTCCAGCTCCATCCTGCCCCTAGCACGGCCGCCTAACCCTGTCTATCCTAAGTACAATATCTTACAGTATCTTACCTTCTCTGGCCCTTGCCACGACCTCCTGTCCCTGGGTCTTCACAGCACAATGAGCAGACTCCAACTGACTTCAACTAACTCTAGGCAGAGGAGTCTGCAAGTACCAGTTAACTCACTACTTATCATGCCCAAGGCTGTGAGGGCAAGGTGTTTCTACTCTGAGATAATTAACACAGCTGTAACCTGTTAGAGAGGAGACTGCCTTCTGCAGCATCTCTTTTTGTATCACCACAATTCCCCATTTCTTTTTTATAATTAAACATTTCTAGAAACACATGTTTAGACAGATTGACCACTATAACATTCAAATACTGTAGATAAATACTGTCTCCATTTTTTCTAGATTAATCTATTTAACATCCCCCATTTTCTTCCAGTCTGGCATAATCACTTGATACAAGTGTTACTGTTGAGGCAGTCATTACACAACCTTTTTAGAAAAGTTATGTCTTATTATTGCTAGTTGGTGGCTCACCTATTTACAGGTGTCTTTATAAGGGAACCAGGTCCGGACCTCCCTGTGGCTTTCCCCGCCACTCTCAGCTTCACCAACGCCGCCTCCTCCACTTTTCCCAGTGGGTCTATGTTGCCAGACAGTTTTTTTTCTCAATGGTATTTTTTCTATTTATTTTCAGTTTATTTTCCCATTTTTTCTTTTTTCTATTTTCTTTTTCCCATTTTTTCTGGGTTTTTTTAAAAAATATTTTCTTTTTTTCTATTTTCATTTTTTCTGGTTTTTTTTTTAAGTTATTTTCCTTTTTCTCTTTTTTTCTTTTTTCCATTTTTTCTGGTTTTTTTAAGGTTTCCTTTTTCTCTTTTTTTTTTCATTTTTTCTATTTTTTCTGGATTTTTATCCTTTTCTTCTCCTTTCTCTGCTTCTCTACTGTAGCTGTAATATCCTTCCTTTTTTCTATTTTTTCTGGATTTTTGTCCTCTTCTCACCTCTTCTCTGCTTCTCCATTATGGCTATATTTTTTCCTTTTTGAGCTATATCCTTTTTGAGCTATGTTTGATTTTTGAGGAAACAGTCCGATACCAGAATAGCCCCTCAAACCACATTGATTAATGCATTTAACATCTTGGCCATTTTCTTCCATTCTGGCATAAACACTTGATACAAGTGTCGCTGTTGAGGCAGTCATTACACAACCTTCTTAAAGAAGTTATGTCTTGCTATCACTAGTTGGTGGCTCACCTGTTTCCAGGTGTCTTTATAGAAGAATCAGGTCCAGACTTCCATGTGGCTTTCCACACCACTCTCAGCTTCACCAACGCTGCCTCCCCCACTCTTTTCCCAGTGGGTCTATATTGCCAGTCAGTAGGATCTCATAGGGGTCCAGGCCAAGTATGTAGTTCAGGCTGTTGTATCAGTATATAGTTCTTGTTCTATCAGTATATAGTTCTCACATATATAGTTCAATCATCACGTTGCTCATCATGTCGCTCCTTGCATATGTTAAGTTTCTTTTTTCTTTTTCTTGCTTCTCAAGTTTGTTAACATTTACATTTAATCTCTCTTTGATACTTCCCAGAATTCGTTTCTGCTTAATCTCCTTCCCTTATTCACTCATCACGTCAGGGTCACCAGATGTCGCTGTCACTGGCATGTGTGCCAGTCAACACGGACACGGCACTCGAGGTGCTTCACTAAAATCATCAGAAGGCTTCATGACCGAAATAATCAGCACGTTGTTATTCAAACAGTCTCCTATATCTTTACTCTGTAGCTTCTAAGAGCAGCTCCACACAGCTCCAGCATTGTCTCTCTTCTGTTCCAAGTCCAGCTCCATCCTGCCCCTAGCACGGCCGCCTAACCCTGTCTATCCTAAGTACAATATCTTACAGTATCTTACCTTCTCTGGCCCTTGCCACGACCTCCTGTCCCTGGGTCTTCACAGCACAACGAGCAGACTCCAACTGACTTCAACTAACTCTAGGCAGAGGAGTCTGCAAGTACCAGTTAACTCACTACTTATCATGCCCAAGGCTGTGAGGGCAAGGTGTTTCTACTCTGAGATAATTAACACAGCTGTAACCTGTTAGAGGGGAGACTGCCTTCTGTAGCATCTCTTTTTGTATCACCACAACTTTACCCCCATGAATGGCTATTCCCTTGTGTGCTAAGGAAGGGCGAAGAGAGCTGCAGCAGTAATTTCTGCTTTGGTGACATTGTACATGTATTTTCTACAGGGGAAGACTTGAAAAAAAGCAGCTCCATGTTAGATCATGTTGAGAGCTACTCATGAATTGTATCACCATCTCACAGATCCAGCTCCCCAAATTGTACTATTTATTGCAGAAAGAACAAGATGAAATTTGTTTTGCCATTATCTGTGTGATATCAATGTGTGCCATGCAAATGTCATGAGCAGAGATGACAGCAGGCTTTCGTGTGAGAAGCAGAGCAGGTTGGATTTAGGGTATCCTAATGAGATTAGAGTGAGACAAAACATAAAATAATACGAGCAGAGGAGCACATGGATCCATCCAGGGATTTCTGTAATAGATAGCTAAAAATGCAAAGATCAGGCATCGGGTTTAATTTATCACTTTCATCTTTCTGCTTTTGAAACCTAGTCAGTAGCATGGCATCGACCAGAGTTTTAAGAAGAAAATTGTGATCAGGTATTATTAATCTTGCCTACATATAATTGCATAAAAGAAGGAAAGGAAAACGTTGTTTATCTTTGTTTTGAAGCCTGCAGACATTGTGGCTGTTTTGCATAATGCACATTGGTATCACTTGATGTGATAGTCTGTAAAATTAATATTAAAAGCTTCTGTCTATCCCTTAATCCTGCTCAAGCACATGGAGCAAGTTCTCCCCTCAGGACCAGCCCTGCCAGCTGCCAATGCCAGGCTGCACCCAGGCACTCCCATCTGTCTGCTCCTCCCGGCAGAGCCTGAGCAGAGGCCCCGCGTCACGGAGTCCCTGTGCAGGACATGACTCCCACGGTCGGGGCACGTCCCTCTGCTGCTCAGTGCCAGGGGCTCGCCGGCTGCTGCTGAGCCCCGACTGCTGGGACTGCCGCTCCCCTTCCGAAGCACAGGCTGCCCTGAGATGATGGGAACACACCCATCCCTGGGGAGCTGCCCCACCCTGAGCCCAGGAACATGGGGAGGAATACCTAGATCATCACCTGCTGCTGACTGCTCTGGCCTGGGCATCTTCCACCCCTTCAGTTCCATCAGGCGGAGCAGATCTGTGGGTGTTCCCCGTGCCTCGGGAGCGGCACCACTCAGTGAGCCGAAGGTGACACAACAAACCCAGTGCCGGGATAATTAGGATAATGCTTGTTAGGATAATAAGATAATGCAGATAGGCTACATTTTATGGCTTCATTTCAGGTGAGGCTTCCCACCTTTTTATCTATCCCACGTGTGTTTTTTTGCTAGACTGAGGCAGTTCTCACAACAGAATCGTATGTGTGAGAGGTCCATTCCCTGTCACCATCTGTGGGGATAGCCACAGTCAATTCCATGACCCTAAGAACCGAGACTAATAAATTGGGCATTGTTCTGGTCTCAGAATCGGAGCCTTAAGTCCTGTGGAGTTTTTTTGGTGGGGGTGAAGGTGTGGAGGGCTCAGGGACAAAGTCCTGCTTTGCTGGCACTTGGACTCAGTCCCACCTGGCCAGGCCCGGGGCTGTGAAACAGAGACTTCAGTGCTATGTTTTGGGAGTGCAAGACCAGGCTCGCCCGGGCCTTGAGCACAGAGCCCAAATCCCGCATTTTGGGGCCCAGGGACAGCCCCCAAATCTGTGTGCGGGTGCTTGGAACACGGAGCCCTGGCCCAGCGCTGCCCGGGCTCGGCCCGGGCTCACGGGGGTGGGTTCAGGGTTGGGAGCACCGGTCAGGCGCTCCCCCGTGGAGCTCCGCAGCGGAGCCAGAGCTCCGGCTGAGGCTCTTCCCACAGCCAGGACACTCGTGGGGCCTCTCGGCGGTGCTGATGTGGTGACAGGTGACGAGCCGGAAGCGCGCCGTCGCGGAGCTCGTGGGGCCGAGGTTCGGGAGCTCGGAACCAGCCCCGCCGGGGTTTCAGGTGTTGGAGGCCCCGGCGCTGTTCCCGGGGCGGGCAGGAAGGTGCCAGGGGCAGGAGGCGGTTCGGGAGCCGCGGTGTCTGTTCCCGGCCCGGGCGGTTCGCCGGCCGGTGCTCAAGGACGCCGGTGCGAGCACCGCGGGCCCGGGCACCCGGTGCGGGGGCGGCCCCGGTCGGTGCTTTGCAGCCCTGCTTCGGGGCCTGCGCGGAACCTCCCCGCCCGGTCAGCGACCCCGGGCCAGGAGCGGGAGGGGAACGCGGGACCGGGGCCGCCGGTTCTCGGTTCCCGCCCGCTCCTCCTGCCTGCGGTGCCAGGACAAGGAGAGTGACATCGGGATGGGGCTCTGGGAGCTCAGGAAAGCCCGGGACCCGGGGCGAAAAGCTGCACCGGCCACGCCCCCTTGCCGGCACCGCCCAGCTGCGAGCCCGGGCCCGGGCCCCGGCCCCGCCCGCAGCGGGAGCAGCCCCGGGCCGAGGGTCCCGAGCGCGGCCGCGGGCCGGGAGCGGCTCCGCGCGGGGCGGCCGCGGCACCGCCTCAGGTGCGCGCGAGGGGGCCGCAGAGCGCCTTGGCGGGCGGGGCCCAGAGGACGGGGCCGGCTCAGGTGCGCGGGGCCCCAGGGCGGCTGCGCGGGGCGGAGCCGAAGAGATTTAAGCCCCGGAAGTCGCCCCCAGCGCCGTTTGCTCCCCGGCGTTCCGTGGTGCTGGTAACGGCCAGGCCTGCCTCCCCGGCGAGGCCCAGGTTAGGCGCGAAAGCCTCGGCTTCCCATCCCTGCTTCTCTCTACCCCTTCTTTCCTCCCCTCTTTTCTCCCCTTTACTTCCCTCTCCGCCCTGCCCCCCACAAACCTCCCAGTTCTCTCATCCCTTGCTCTCCTCTTCCTCCCCCGCACCTGGTGTTCCCCCGTCCCGCCTCCCTGCACACCCCGACCCTCCACTCTGCCCCTCCTTCTTCCTCCTCCTACCCCTTACCCTGTTCCCTCTCCCCTCCTGGACCCCCCCCCTTCCCTCCTCTCCCTGCCCCATCCTACGCACCCCGACCCTCCCAGCCCTGCTTCCTTCCCTCTCCTTCCCCCGGGCACCCAGCCAGACCGCCCCCCATTCCCGCTCTGCCTTTCCTACCTACATCTCCCTGCCCGGCTCCCCGACAAACCCCGAGGCAGCTTCTATTTCTCTTCCTCATTCTCCTTCCATCCTCGCTGACCCGGCCTCCTGACCTCCTCTCTCTTTCCTCTCTCCCCTTATCCTACCCCTCCCCCCTGCCCCTGTTTCCCCGCACCCGCGGGGTTTGGGGCGCCAGAATAATAAAGCCCTGAGGGCCGGAGCCCGGCGCCCCTCCCTTGTGTCCCTAAAAGGGGCCGGAGCCGCTCTGCGGGTCCCCCCATGCAGATGACAACACTGCCCTACACTGCCGGAGTTTCGGCTTTCCTTTCATCACACTGGGGGGGCGAGCTGGAGGCTGTTCCTCCAGACATGGGTCCCCCGGTGTTGGTGGATGGGGGGGGACGGCGGTCAGGCAAGGGCGCAGTGCCACTGGCTGAAACTATTTTACTTTATAGTGCAGTGACATCCGGCCCTACCCCCCCCCACCCCGTCCAGAGGAAGGATGGACCCCCTTAGCCCCTCCTACCCCGGGCCCCCCTCCCGAGGGGCCTCGCCCCAACCCCCTCTCCAGGAGGGAGCCCTCTCCTCAGGAGAGGGTCCGAGGGTAGCGTGGGTTAGGGCGGGCTCCCTCCTGAGGAGGGGGGTCAGGGTGGGCTCCCTCCTGAGGAGGGGGGTCAGGGTGGGCCTCCAGTGTGATGAAGGGAAACCCGGGAGTGTAGGGCAGTGTTGCCATCTGCATGGGGGGACCCGCAGGGCGGCTCCGGCCCCTTTTGGGGACACAAGCGAGCAGCGCCGGGCTCCAGCCCTCAGGGCTTTATTATCCGGCGCCTCAAACCCCCGGCTGCGGGGAAACAGAGAGGGGGATAACGGGAGAGAGAAAAGAGAGAGGAGGTCAGAAGGGGAGAGAAGGACAAAGAGGGAATGGAAATAGAGAGGGTAGAGGGGAGCAAGAGAGGAGGTCATCGGGGGCAGAGAGGATGGAGGGAGTAATGAGTAAGAGGAATAGAAGCTAGCTCGGGGTTTGTAGGGGAGCGGGGCAGGGAGGTGTAGGTAGGAAAGCTAGAGCGGGAAATGGGGGGCGGTCGGGCTGGGTGCCCGGGGGAAGGGGAGGGAGGGAAGGAGGGCTGGAGAGGTCGGGTGCGTAAGATGGGGCAGGGAGAGGAGGGAAGGGGGGGTCCAGGAGGGGAGAGGAAGCGGGGTAAGGGGGGTAGGAGGAGGAAGAAGGAGGGGCAGAGTGGAGGGTCGAAGTGTGCAGGGAGAGGACGCAAAGGAGCTGTGAAAGGAGGGAAGGAGAGATTCAGGAGGGGAGAGGGAGCCTGATAAGGGGTAGGAGGGGGAGAAAGAAGGGGTAGAGTGAGGGGTCAGGGTGTGCAGGGGGGGCAGGAGACGAGGGAAGGGCGGATCCAGGAGGGGAAGGGGAGCAGGATACGGGGTAGGAGGCAGAAGAAAGAGGGGCAGAGTGGAGGGTCGGGGTATGCAAGGAGGCGAGAAGGGGGAACACCAGGTACCGGGAAGGAAGAGGAGAGCAAGGGATGAGAGAACTGGGAGGTTTGTGGGGGACAGGGGAAAGAGGGAGGTAAAGGGGAGGAAAGAAGGGGTAGAGAGAAACAGGGGTGGGAAGCTGAGGCTTTCGCGCCTCACCTGGGCCTCGCCGCTGAGCGGCCCAGCCTTGGTAGGTGCCCGCACCATGGGACGCCGGGGAGCAAACGGCGTTGGGGGGCGACTTCCGGGACTTAAATCCCCTCGGCTCCGCCCCGCGCAGTCGCCCTGGGGCCCCGCGCACCTGAGCCAGCCCCGCCCCGCCCCACCCCGAGCATCTGCCCGGGAGCACGCCGCGTGGGGCTGCTGTCCCGGTGCCATCGCTCGGGACCCTCGCTCGTCGCTGTGCGGGCCCCGGCCTGGGGTGGGGCGCTCTCGGCAGTGACCGGTCCGAGCCCAGGGCGCTGCGGCGGGGCCGGGACGGGACCCCAACCCGGGGCTCCGGGCATGGTCTCGCTCCGGCCACGGGGAGCGAGGGCTCTGCCGGGGCAGCCCCGGGGTCCCCTGTTGAGCCCGACGCGCGGGGTCGGCCTCTGCCCGTGGCCCCAGTCGCGGGATTTGGGCTCTGCTCTGAGCCTGAACCTCTCCCGGGCTGAGTCCCAAACCAGGGCACTGGGGCTCCGCTGCCGGCCCCAAAGACGGCTCCAAGTCGCTGCTTCTGAGGTCCCCGTGGGGCTGGGTGAGCCGGCACTGGGCCGTGCCCAAAGGCAGGCCTTCGAGCTGAGCAGCTGCGACTGCCGCTGGCCAAATGAGCCCGGTTTGAACACCAAAGCACGGGATCTGGGCTTTACTTTCAAGCCCCTCCGCCTCCCCCCCCCAAACCCCAGGATACGGGACTTGGTCTCTGCCTCAAGGCCCTAAAATGCCCTAAAACTTACTCTGTGTAAGCCCAAATGCTGTCTGGTTTCTGAGCCCCTCAAACCCAGTGCCTGTGATGATTGCAATTCATTATTTCTATATAAATATTCCTCTAATTGCTAAAGCAGGAGGAAAGATCTAACAGGTTGTCCTGAAATTGCAGCTTACATGTTCCTTTGTCTTCTGAAGTATTTGATAATTATTCCAATATATTTTTTTCTCATTACTGATTTGAACAGAGAAAACCCAGTATTTTCAATTTGACCTCAAGAAATACTGAAATATGCTTTAATGTAGAAACATTTTCTGAGTAATTTTAAGAAGTGAAACACAGACAGAATGGTGCTTGCCCATCTCCTCCTGCCATTCCCTCATTGGGGAGCAGTGGCTGGTGGTGCTGGATCTTTCTTCCCGAGGGAGTGTCAAATGGAACCTGTGTCTAGAGCCTGGAGTGGGGCTGGGGTGACAATTAAACAGAGAATTGGCACCGGTGCTGCTCCCCAGGAATTCATTGCTGCATGGTTTGGGCAAGACAAATTCCAGGAGTCTGGAAACCAGGTTCTTAAGAATCCTTTGGCAAGAAGAGAGGCCAGTACATCCACCTGTTACAAAAGGTGGCTGTGAGGAATTTGCCCATGCCCTCCCACTGGTGAGACATTTCTTGGGCACAACACATTTCTTGTGTCACAGCACATCCTGGAACCAAAACTGGTGGCACAGCTTGTCTTTCGTAAGACTGAGCTACCAATAATAGGGTAAATATGACTGAGGGTAATGGCCAAAATCCCTGACAGCCTCAGGTGTGGCAGCAGTGGATTTCCACATGCCCTCAGCTGGGGATTGGGAACCTTGGCTGAGCACAGAGCGCTGAACGTGCCACAGACGGTGCCTCAAAACTTCTGTACACACGTGAGCGATGAGCAATGCTTGGAAAAGCTTGAGGTTTGCACCTTCCCCAAAGCCCTGGCAGAGGAGGAATTGTGCCTGGTGTCAAGCACTTTGCAGAGGCCCCTTAAGGGCACCTCATCACCTCTGCCCTAACACTTCACAGCCTCTTGTTAACTCTTCTCTTTTTCTGGCCCTGTAGGTAAAGGAGTTCATCCTACTGAAATGTCCCTGAGGCTGCCAGCGAGGAGCTGCAGACGTGCTTGAACACAAATCCAGATGCACATGTTCTCCATGGGAATCAGTGTGCTCTGACAGGGGAGAAGCTGCTTCAGCTCCACAGGACAGTGACACAGAGCAGCTCTAGCACAGCCAGAAGGCTCTAAACTGAGGCCAGGCTGATGGGGAACAGTGTTTGTCCCAGGATTAGCATCAGGCCTCTCACAATCACATTACACTCATTCTGCGTGGATAGGGACTGGTTGGCAGTTCCCTGAATTCCAGTTTGGAAGAAAGAGTTTTGTGTCTGACCTTCTATTTTCAATGCTGTGGGTCTGCCTACCCTGCTGACATACCTTCAATCCTTCCCAGTCCTTTCCATTTCAGTTACAGATGAGGAATATTAAAGTAGCAACACTGCTCTTTTTTCTGTTATGCTTTTGGCTTAGTGTTATCAAGCTGGGTTTAGTTTCTGCTGCTTTCACAAAACTTGGCAAGTTTGATGACTGATAAGGAATGAACCTTTCTCACCCACAGCTGCTCCAATATGATTTTTTAAAATCCCTTTGGACTGAATAAATGCAGAATGTATTATTGACAATTTTCAAATGAGATAATAAATCTTAGTAAGGTTTTTCATATATGTACTCACAAAGTCGAGAGTTTTATCTGAACATAATCTAAATGCTCAGAAAATTTCCAGAGGCCAGTCACAGGAGGATTAAAAGTGAGTGACAAGAAGACATTACCAAGAAAAAAAAAAAAAAAAAAAAAAAATCTCTAAGTTATTTCAGTGTAAGCACCTTAAGTAACTGGCATCTGTCCTGAAGTCTTGTAAACAAATTTTAGCTCTCTGCAATTAAGTCCAATGTGTTACAGTATCTGGCAAAATTAGATATCTCTAGAGAATGTTGACAACACCTTTGGTGTAGCAATGCAGTGCTGAAGAAAAGCTTCTGGGAAATAATTAACATTTGGGGCAGCTTGATATGCAAATACAGACTTTTCAGGTTATGCAGAAATAAGCTAGAAACACACAGAACATCACCTAGACTAAAGGTGACTGACTGATGTTTGTCCAAATGGGCCTGAAAGGAGGAGAAAAGACTGGGAAAGAGAGAGGACAGAAAGGTTTCTAAGTAGCTGTGGTTCCTGAAAAACTCTCCTCTCTGTCCCAATTTTTTTATTTTTCTAGTCTGATAATGGAGACAAAAATAACCAATCTTTTCATTAATCCTGAATCCTTCTCCTTCATCTGAAAAACTGACACCAGCTATGACTTTAGCTTCATACTTTACTTATTCAAAATCTTGTTAGAGAACAAGAATTTGCATATTCAAATCTGTTATTTTCACTGGTCTGTGCCTATGTTCTGTGTCAAGCAAAGCTTTTATGTTACCTTTTAATGGTGTTACAAGGTAGAGTCTCCATTACGTTGACCATACTTGGTTAGCTCAATACTTCCAACTGTTAGTCATCTCTTGCTACTTTTTGATTCAAGAAGAAAATTTACTGAAAAGAATAACAATGAAATTCAGGTATTTTAAAATTGATCACTTAATTGCTGATGTCTATCTAACAAAGCCGTCTTTGGGATATTTTGGTAACATGGTAAATTTAGGAGGTAGCTGATTTTAAATGGGACATTTTTGGATAAAAAAACAGTCAAATCAAGACTTGAAAAATTAGGACACCAACTACAGGGAGGAGCCAAGTCATGAAGTCTCTTTCTCATACAGCCATAATTCACTAAGGGAGTGTTTGAACATTTCCACAACTGCAAGACTTTGGACAGAAGGAACGGGGAAGGAAATGTATTTTACCATTTAGCCCATACATGGTGGTCTCCTCCTATTCAAAGATGCAAGCCTGAAAAATTAAGAAGTGTGCAGTACATACAGTCCAAGATGTAAAAAGGAGACATTTAAATTACTTTTATCACTTTTTGCATATACCGATGTTTAAAACAGTATTGTTTAATTACATAGCATTTTTTCTAAGGTACCTGAGTCCCTCATTACTGCTGAAGCCATTTGAAGGGATTATTCCATTTTTACATAATTTCTGCAGCACAATGAGGAAATCACACAATGGCTGCATGAGCATTCTTGCTATTGCTTGTGGTTTGAGATGCAGTGAGTTTCCTGGACCGTTATGAGAGAAAATCATGTTCTGAAGGTGTAAGCCAGCAAGGAATCAGTAAATAGCTGCTCCTCAGAAGATCAGCTCATTAAGAAGCAGCCATCTGAACGAAATAAGGTTCCTGGGGAGTGTGGCACCACACATGCCAAAAAGAGAGGCATGAAACCTCATTATGTGCCATGACCAAGCAAAAAGAAATTTCTACCTAGGCAGGATCTGTGGTTAATATTCTGCTCTTGTGCTTTGCCCGCTGAAGCCCTGGCATGCTTTTGTTTATGATGTGGTTCTTGTTCAGCACATTTCCACGTGAGCAACTGTGAGTAGCTCCGTCACCCCAGGCACAGAATGGAGCCCAGCTGAAATGCCAGAGGCTGTAGCTTTCTTTGTGACGTGAAGAAAACCAAAGGAAAATAGCACAACCTTTTTTTTTTTTTTTTTTTTTTTTTTTTTTTTTTTTTTTTTTTCTGTAACAAAAGCCTCAACAATAGCTTCTTTATTCAACAGAACAGTGTTGTATGGATATATTATAGCTGGTCAAAAGACTCCAAGATTATTTAGCTTTTAATTAGCTTTTTTGTACTGTTAATTTTGTTAGTCATAAATAGCTAAATGACACATTATTTGTGTAACTTAGCAATACCCAGCAATATTCACAGCTTAATTAAATAATTCACATGCCAATCTCTAGTCATGATACAAAAAGACCAAAAGACAAATAATCATAGCTCCCTTGGCCAATTTCTTGAAAAAGAGAAGCAGGATCTGTTGAAACATATGGCAAACAATGTTTTCTGCAAAACAGTAAACTGAAACACATCGCTACTCCCACGTGGTAGGAGGCATGATGCATTTTCAAAGCACACTCACACCATGGGCAGCAGGCATGTAACTGAGCAGTTGCACCAGTGTTTGAACAGGGAATTTGATTACCATGACCTGAAAGGAAAGGGGGGAAGGCAGGACAGGAGATGAAATATCACAAATTCAAATTGCAATTTCCCAAACAATTTTTTTATTGTTTGGAAATTTGTGAAATGTGACAAATAAAGAAGTGTTTGAGAATGCCCACTGCACTGAGATCTGTCTTTGCCAACACATGCATAAGTAGGAATCAGTGCTGGAATTAACTTCAGGCAAGTTAATTAGGCACCCATGCCAATGGGAGTGAGGAATGAAGACATAGATTGAATTGCTATAAATCTGCCAGGATTTGGGTTTTTTTCTTACATCATAGCTTCATTATTGAATCACCCTGTTGTGATACATGAATACTATATGCAAAAAAATACGAATAGCACAAAAAATCCAAAAAGTCACTATATATTGCTTTACATTGTGTTTAGCAGACATTATCCCACAAGTGAACAACTCCAAATAACAATAATTTTCTCTTGACCAGGTTCTCTGATACAGTGATGTTATTTAGCCTGGTGTCACACAAGCAGCCTTGTGCAGGGAAATCCACTGGTGGCAGCACAGTGATAAGTGTGCCATTTGTTTGTATTTTTCTATTGCATGTTTGAAAAAGTCAAACCCAAACAAAACTGCCATGACATTCCTTGAGAGAAAGAGCATGGTTTATGTGTCTCAGCTTTGCTAAAAACCTCTGGAAACCAATGCTTCAGTTTGTGAATAAAGATGTAGGCACGAACACTGCCTCAAGCAGGGTGAAGACCACCCTTGGACAGAAGTGTTTTGAAGCTGCAGTGGTGAAAGGATGGGGGCGTGCTTTGTTTTGCAGAAAATTTGGGCATGTATAACAAGCCTGTCTAAACAGAATTGGCGTGCCTGATAGCTGATCCAATGTTCCAAGGAGGTCCTCTGTTCAGAACTTGTTTTCCTTCCCACTTACCCTGCTTTGTGTATTGTGCTAGATTATACTGATTTCATAAATGAAAGTCACAGTTACTGTCCATCTGGATATGTTTTGAGGCTCTATAAAGTTTTAACAACTGTGAAGGGGGAAAATACTGAAGTATGCAGCCAGTCTGAAGTGGTTGTCTTGGGCTTTAACCTACTGTCACCAACAAGGCACAAAACATCCTTCACATGCCACGTAAAATTTATTTCATTTGTTCCTTAATAACACAGCAAAAACCATTCTCTTATGAGATAAGAGGTTATCTCTTTGTATCTGTAATCACTTCATGAATGAAATGTTATAATATTAAAATCATACTGACATGTCTCTACACATTCAATCTTGATTCAGGACATGTATAACTGAATAAGATACTTGGTTAACTCTTGCACTTGTCTTATTGCTTGCTACTAAACAAGGAGGTTTTATACCTTTCAATATTTTTTAGTAAGAAAATTTATTCTCATGCTATTCATTATGGAATGCCAATCAGTTTTCAAAACACTTGTGCACGCTTGTCATATTTTCCCCATGTTTAAAAAGCCTTATTTTCCATGTTATTCCAGACTAAATTACCCTGTCAATCTTTACCTCCTAGCTCTGTGATGACAGATGACAATATACATCTGGCTAGGTACAAACATGGTTGTGCACATGAACTGCTCAGGTGCACACCCTGAGTCTGTGCAGGCCTTTTAAGGTCAGTAAGGTTTGGACTGGTCATCTTTAGATGTTAACATAGGCAGGCACTTGTGTCAGGCTCAAATCGGTCTGGGGCTTTGGGACCGCATCTCTCTAAGCTATCACCTGCACATCATGGGATAAGGCACAAATGATTTCCGTCATAACCTGGCCTGGGGTTTGTTCCCAGCCAGGGCTGGCTTTGTGTCAAGCCAGGCCATGGCACGTGAGTGCAGACCAGCAAAGGCCACTCACCAGCTCTCTCTGTTCTTGAGAGAGTGCTGAGCTTGGCTCTGCCAGAGATTTTTTGGCACAGCGAATCCAGCTGGAGCTGGGAGCTGAGCGTTTCTGCTCTGTGAGGGGTACAAAAGGATGTGGCACACGCCCAGTCCTGGTCCCCTCCATCTCACTGCACTGTCCCACTGCTCCAGCCTTCAGCCCCAAATCACACTGCTGCCTGGGTGTGCTTTCTGATATATCGATGAACACACAGCAGAGGAAAAGCCGGATCACACGAAACTGTCTTGTTCTGATCTATGGGGCAGTTGGTTACGATTCAGCCCTCAGAGCAAAATAATACCTGGGCTGAGAACAGGGCTCTTCACACAGCACCTGAAGCTGTGCCTGTAGTTCCAAGTGTGATTTAAGGCTTTCTCATTCATGCAGAGCCTTCTGGTACCTCATTCCTTTGCTATCCCAGATAGGCTGATAAATTCTTTTCTTTGCCATTTGTGAGAGAGGGTTAAACCATGTTGGGCAGGAGAAAACCTCTTCTGCTGGGGGAGGGGGGAAGAAGGTACTGCAAGACCATCATAAGGCAGAGATGCTGTTGAAACAGCAAAGGATTTTCCTCAAGGTTCTTAGTACCCATCTGCAATAAATTTTTGGATGAAATAGAGGCCTGGGCTAACCAGCAGGTTAGTGGTTTGGAAAGCTGCACAACACAGTTACTGGCAAATCCTTGCTTTATACATCCTAACAGGTTCTGCCATACTATTTATTTTTCTAATGCAATAATATAAATCACTGTCAGGTCATCAGCATTCCCACATGTTTCCGAAGTATTTTTGTGTCTGCCAAAAGTTTTCACTGGACCTCTTAGGCCTATAGGATGGTATATAAGCTCCTCTAATGGAGCACGTAGAGCTGAGCTGTGTTCTGCTCCAACATTCCTTCTCAGAGGAGGAGGTATAAGGAATGAGGTGATCCCAAGAGTTACAGTTTAAGGAGCATATTGAAGACCACCACTAGTGATGTCTTAAAACATGAAAGCAAAGCAAAGCAGTATTTTACTTACACAAAAGCTTTTTTTCCCTTTCACTGTCCATCTAAGAGAATTCTATATGAGGATCCCACAGTAAAGACACTGGAATCTATGCCATCCTCCATATACAATAGCTCAAGTGCAACATGTGCTGGCCACATGTCCCCCTGTGCCTTGTTGTTCAGCTTTCCTTCTGGGTAACTCTTTCCCGTCTTCTTTACCTAAACTCTGGTGGAGCACTTCCAAAAGATGTTAAAAAATGAAACAGAATTCAGTTCACTGATTATTTTGTGAAAATCTTATTTCTCTCTGGGAGTTGAATTTATGCCTTTACCAGCCAACACCATGACAGAAGTCCTGACACTAAGAGGTGGATTCTCAGATCCCAGGGCTGCCAATGCCATCCCACAGTGATGCCACAATGCTCTTGGGCTATCCTGCTTTGCTGAATTTCAGGAGATCAAAGCTCCAGCTGTGCTGAAGGATTTGAAGCACAACAGGCCCTTTTCAGATCATCTCAAGGGCTTCTGAGAGTGGGAGGAAACCAAATGACAGCTAATGGATGGAGGTGGGCCTGACCTGAGGATAAGATTAAGGGCTGCAATAATCTCCATCCCGAACTTGGTGCTGTGCAGCAGCTTCCCTGATGTGCTTGGTCACTAGGTGAACCACTCTGAGCAAACCTCACAGATGTTCTGTCCACACCACTTATAGCAAAGCTTGGGGTTCTGTTAAACATCTGGATCCTCCCCTAAAACCCTTCCTTTTCATTCATTAATGACTACTTTCCTCCATACTACACTGCTAAACTTGCCGTATTTCTGTGCACTGTCCTTTCTTTGGTGCTCTGATTTGTTGCCTCCAAAAGCAAACAAGTATTCCATTTTCTAGATCTAAAACATTTCTTAGTTAAATTACAGGCTTTATTCTTTGAAAAATCAAAAACGTTAATGCATGAGTTCACTTTGTTTGGCTTTGTTGTGAGGCAAAGAATGGTCTGGCTGCAGAGTTGTTTTTTTTTCAGAGAGCATATCAGTCATATTTTTGCTTTTCCTTCTTTGAAGGAAAGATAAAACTAGCTAACGAGTTGCAGAGCTTCTCTAGGCAATGGCCTCTTTATGCTTGTTTTTAAAACCTGCACAGGCAATATTATCCACAACCCTTATTAAGGAAAAATATTTTAATGTCCTTTTCTTAGAGACATTACACATATCTTTCCAGTGAAAGAAAAACAGTTGAGCTAAATTTGGAATTTCTCTAAAATAAGAAAAAGACTATCATTCTCTTCTCAAGAGAACCCATGAGGATTTATTCCCTGATATACTCCCAATATATAATGTCCCAAATGAACCCAGCCATACCATCGGGCTGAAGAAGCTCTAGAACTTAGAAGACCTAACACCAATACACCAATGGTATTTCAGTGTGGAGAGAAGAAATAGCCATCTGATTTAAAAAAAACAACAAACAAATAGTGAACAGAGGTAGGAAAGCTCATCACCATGAAGACAAGAAGTGAAGGAAACTCTACTCACCATTTCAGGATTATGTACAAAGTTCTAAACATTAATGAAAGTAGCTGCATTGAAATACAGTATGTCACCTAAATATTCTACCTGAAATTGAAAAATACCAAGCTATGAGCTGATAACAGGATCAGCTGAAAGAAACACTGGGGTAGGTGACCAATTCTTGTTATGCAGACAAGGAAGGACTTGCATCTGAGCTCTGGAAAGGAGAGGGAACTGAGCAGTAGGCTGTGCAGTCAAGTAGATGGCCAAGAAAAATGGAAAGGAACCAAAAAACAGAAAGGATAAAAATAATCCTTCTAAGAAAGTTACTCATCTCCTAGTCAGCGTGGAAAGGCTACTAAGGAATGGGTTTGGAAACAGTGGCAGCAGAAATCAAAAAGTCTGGTGTATTTGTAACAAAGGTACACTGACATTCTACTCTGACTTGGCTGTGAATTGTACAGATAAGAAAAGTACAATCAGAAGTTTTTGAGAGATTTACAAGGTAGCTCCCTGTTTAAAGTGTTCACATGAGTGAATGAAAGGTGGAGGGGATTCAGAAGTGGATGCAAGTTGTTTATAACACAAGCACTAAAGACAGCATGTTTTTGTTTTGATGGCATTTAGAAAAGACATCTGATCAACCTGTCATCTCCACCAGTTGTTCCAGCAAACTTATTCCTCTTTCCCAAGTCAGTTGTGTGTGATTGGTCTCTGAAGCAACTGCTGAGTTACAATGCCACAAGTAACATGGAATTGCTGTTTGTTCTTGTTATCTAGCACGGTCAGCATTTTCACTTAATTTAGGTTGTAGTTGACATGGTTTGTGCTTTCAGCTCTAGGAATCCTCTGTCTGTCCATCTGAATTGGCCAAGGGACTCCCTGTATAAATACACTTACAGAATTTTGTGTCAAGGGATCTTCTAGTTCAGTCTCAAAGGGTATCTTCAGTTGGGTTGATTTCCCTGAACTGAGAAGCAACACAACAGTGAAGAAAATTCCCACTTCTCCCAGCCCACAGGCTGGTTAATATCTGAGGTGCTAATGCACAGTCATGAGGCTTCCAGACTGACACAGCAGCTTGGGAGGAGAGAAAGGATTTTGTATCCTTGATGTGCCTGTTTTATGGTACCATCAGACCTAGCAGAGCTCTCACTCCGAACCTGCTGTCAGTGTTCATTCCCACAGGCACATCTAAACACCTTGATTTTAAGTTCTAAAGCAACATATATCCCTAGCAGGAAAGAGAAAAAACCCCAAACATGAAAGAAGTAAATTCAGAGTCTTAATAAAACAATCAGAAGTATAGCAGAAAGAATAATAAAACATTAGAAATGATTTATGGCTGTAATGGATCACTCTCTATGTCTTTACAGAAAGAAAATGTCCAAAGTACCTCAGCTTTCATAGTCATATTCCCACTGACTGCAGATGAGGAACTTTTAGATGTATGTTTAAGACTGGAAATGGTTATAAAAGATCAGAGGCTTTCAAAACTCACTGTGTACCAGGGCTAGTGAGTGCAATGCCAAGAAAAATATATGAAATTTGATCTGACAGTTTCATAATTTTCCTTTGTTTGAGGAGATCCCCATGCAATGAAAATGTACAGCAATGTGCCAGGACTAAAAGAGTTAGTGGAAAGCACTCAGAGGTAAGGATCACTAGGCAGTTTCTCATTGGCAAAATATATATTAAAAAAAAGAAAAATTAACTATATTAAGAAATCCCAGGGAGCATGGTTTAGATTAAAGGACTCTTTTCAACCAGGCCGCTGGAAGATTGATGTAGCACTGTTCATGCAGATGTTCGGAAAGTATTCCACAAACTCTACCTTTGGAGAGGGCTTCTAAAGGCTGTTGCTTTTCCACTGCTCTGTGCCACCTCCAATTTATCTTTAGCCTAAAATAGAAAAAAAAATTAGAAACAACAGCTTCTCATTAAATAGGAGGGGTCTTTTTAAAGAAACACAGTAAAACATAAGATATTATAGTCCAAATCCCATAGATCCTGTATCTATAGTAGGCTGGCAGCTCTCCTTTTACCTATATACAATAAAAATTAATTAAATCTGTCAAAATGCAGCAGGTTTAATGCAGTCCCTTGGTTCATACTGGCTGCATGTGAACAGTGCACAGAGCAAGAAATTGCTATACTGAAATCTTGGGAGTTCAGACCTGGTTGTGTGGTTTATCTTTAAAAGTCTGGTTCTATATTATGCTCTGGCTATTGATTTTTAGCAGACAGTGCACCTGGCAGCTGTTCTTCAGCCATTCTCAGATATATTCTGAGCTAGACTGTGTTCCCTTAAACATTAAGCATACAAAAAAGGTTTCTTAAATAAGATCTCGAGTAAGGGAGCTTGTGTTTGGGCCAAATCCTGGGCCAATGCTCTGAAGTTCTGTTGATTAGTTTTGCAACTTTTTGTTCAATTCTGACTTTCAGTTGATGAGGAGCTTTGAGTGTTCCTCAAGTCAAAGGGCAAGAGCTCCATCTTCTCTCGAACAAAAACAAACCTGCTGAGTGGTGCCAGTTCAGCTCTGAAAATGATAACCCTGCTCTGCTTATGTTCTATCTACTACATTTTCCTGCAGCAGAGGAGAAATGCTCAATGTTGCTGTTTCCCTGCCTGCTCCCCATTTCTGAATTCCTGCATTTTTGTGTATCTTTTCTGATCATCTCTCAAAGACTCTCTCATTGTCTGGAAAAGGTGTTTACCTCATGGCAATATCCAAGGAAACAGTTTCTCCTTTCCTTCCACAAGTGCAAGATGTGATGAGGGATGGCTCTTGACTTAATGAAAGAGTATGAATGTTCCGTTGACTTCACCAGGGTCAAAACTTTACCCTCAGGGACCTATTGGAGAAATAGGAAGGAATTTCCATTTTAACAGTGAATTTGCAATCTTTAATTGTGTTGAAACCTCAAATATTTTTTTCACAGGGCAAAGTTCATCTCTTATTTCAGATGAATGTCGTGGCTGAACGTTATCTGCTGCTGGAACATCTTTGGAAGTTACTTAAAACTAAAACAGGCATAAAAGAGCAGCAGGGTGGGAAAGGGTTGTTTGCTATTAAACACCACCACAAACCAAGTTGGGCTTTTTGTCTGTGCCCTTCCCACTTTTTGTTCACACATTCTTCTTCACCCTCCAGAAACCCTTAGAATGCTAATGTTTCTAATCACTTGGAAAAATGAAAAATATTATAGAAATCAACTAAAATATTGTTTTAAACCTTGTTTAATGAGACTGGATCTACACTACAAATAAAGTTCTGATACTTCCCTTATTAACATTCAAAAATGTTATTTCCCACACCCTATAAAACCTGTCACTTTCCAATTCAAAGCAAATACTTGAAACCATTTTCAAAAAAGGATGTTTATACAAACTGGCAGGTGGGATTTATGAAGAAATGGTTTAAAATAAAAGTCTATTTGTCTCTTTTCACAGATATTTGGATTTCTCTTTACACAGCAGCAGATGATATGGATGCCCAGAATCAGTGCAATGATACTGTAATGTTAAAGATCTGATTGTGTTATTCTTTGTTAAGGTTTCCACCACTTTCTGAACTTTAAGATATTCAATTATTCTTTTTTTCTCAAGAGTAAAATATGCATGTAACCCTCAGTTAGCACAAAGAACAATGAGCAAACCTTCACACATCAAAGATGTGACTACGTGCTTTTGTCTTTCCTTATGGTGTGAGAGAAAATCTTAATAAATCAACATGAGATTTCTTTTTTTCCCTTTTTTTTTCTTCTTCTCTTTCTTAGATGTTGTTGTCTCAATTAGATAAAAAATAATAGGGGGCTGTCAATCTGTTTTCTTTTCAGGTCTTCTCTGTCTCTTTCTAAATTAGTTACAGCCTGCTTTTTGTAGCTTTATAGCCAGCCTGACCTAATGTAATTACCATAATTTGTGTGGCTTAAAGATAAATAGTTTTATTCAGCCTGCCTACTTTTGTATAAGTTTTCCCTTCCACACATCTCTCTTTATTTTGGCATTCAGAATTCTTGTCCTCTGTTCTTCAGTAGGTTAACACAAGGTTGGTTTATAGCATTGTCCTTATTTTGACAAAAAGGCCTTTGCTGCCTTTAGTCCCTGCTTTGCTATGAGTCTGGGGGCCTTTGTGGGACATGAATGAACATTTACTGGGGCTCAGGAGCATGGGATGGAAAATACAGCCCTGTGTCCACCACAAGGGAGAAATCCTCTGAGCTTCTTCCTATACTGCTACCGTCCAAGATTTTTCCTTATTTTAGGAAAATACTTCAGAAATCAAAGCTTGAGACTTCTCTACAGATTATGATAAACTGACACAAATGGCTAGAAGAACTCCAGTAACATAACTCTGTAGCATAAAATGCCCTCAAGCTGTCTGAGAACACAAATCCTTTACAGAGAGATGTCCCTGATGCACACATCCCTGAGGTTCCTGCCAAGACCACTGACAAATCCTTCTAGCACCTTGTTGGCCACCTTTAAATATAGAAAGCAAGCAACCAGCTTATAAACTCCAAAATCCTACTTAAAAGAAGGGATCATCATGTTCCTTCCTCTCTGTCAAAATGGAGGAAGATTGACCAGAAAACCCTGAGTGATACTAAATAGTTTTTCCAAAGTTTGATTTAGATTCTGTTACATTCCTGTAATCACTGCAATTTTTAAAAACTCTCATATATAACAATGAGATGGATGTACAAAGACTACCTCCATATAAATATGTTGTGTTTTGCCTATAAACACTAAATACATTTTGCAGTAGTTTAAAAATAATTCTTTTGAGGCTTATCGCAGTTCTTAATACAAATGTAGATACAGAATTTGAAGTGTTATTCATTGTGTTATCTGTGTGTCGTCTTAATGCTGCTTAGAAGAGCCTCAAGCCCCTTTTTAAAAAGGCATCTACTTGGGTTTAAAAAGAGTTTATTTGAGGTCATTAGCAAAGGAAATTGCCAGCACTAATTCTGACCTAACACAGGTTTTAACAAAAAGAACACACTGTGAAACTTAAAAGAAAACCCAACAAATGTGTTTTATGAATACATGTGCAAAATTTGTGTTACAATAAAATAAAATGCTGACATGTGCCAGGCATCTTGAAGTTGCTCTCCTGTGTCTAATTCTCCTGAGCTGGATTTAAATTTATCTCCCAGTACTTTGCCTCTTCCCACCCTTGTTAATAAACTAACAAAAGCAATTTATACCAACCACACCAAAAGCAAACAGTAAAATAACACTTTCAAGACTTTGCTTCACCCTATTGGACACCTTTACCTATAATCACAGAGATGTTCTATTAAATAAAATTACATACTGTGATGGTTTTCATCACATACTATATTTATATGACTGGGAGAATAAAAAAGCAAAACAGGCTTATCTTTAAATTATAAAGATAGTTTATTAATACACACTAAAAAAAAAAATAAAATAGGAGGAAAAAAACAACAACAACAAATGAAACTTCTAAAACATCCTTCTTTCCCTTTCTAAGTTTTTTACGTTTCTTCACTCAACATAAAAAGACATGACTTGCAACTTTAGCCAGTTTTACCATTTTAAAAATAACCTTTTATCAGTTCCTTTAGGAAAGGAGTCTCTCTGGGTTCTATAGAGACATCCCATGCTCTACATCTGCGAGGATTTGAAAGGAACTCCTGCAAACTGTGAAATCCTACCCATTAGCAGCTTTCTCAACACTGCACATGGGCCATATCTGCTTATTAGGGGTACTGTTTAAGGATGCCTCCTCTAGTATGACACAAAGATTCTCTTTTTCTATTTCCAAAATCATCTCAAGACCCAAAAATCTCCTCTTTCCTTAGGAGCAAAGAGCTTTATATCACCTTTAACTAGAACCTTACATCCCCCCCAAAAGCATTCATATGTTACAGGAAAAACTAGTTCAGTCTCTATAGTTTACCAGAAATGTCCAGCCAAAATTAGGCCACTCCTCGTCCTCTGCCTTAAAGTCCTTTTCACTCTTTCTTCACTAACTTCAGCTCCATGCTGTGTCTCTTTATAGTCCAGTCACTATATCTGTTCTTCTTTCAGAGAAAAAAACAGTGTTTAGAAGCACTCAGTCGCTGGCAAAAAAAGAGTTAAACTTCTCAGGCTGCTGAGCTGCCCACGTGGTCTTGCGCGGTGGGAACCGAGACATCTGAATGCCACCCATAGTTTCCTTGGCCTGAAGGGGGAGGGAAGCACTCTGTCTGGGCTCCTCTCTTCTTCCTCTGCCGCCGCTGTTTCTAGGCTTTACAGGCAGCAACTCCTGGAAGTCCGGCCCCGGTCCGGCCCGGCTCGGCTCGACTCAGCCGCCCGAGGCATCGTGACCTGGCCAGACCCGGCCCGGCCCGGCGCAGCCGCTCCGGGGCAGCGTGGCCCGGCCAGGCCCAGCCCGGCGGCCACAGGGCCCCAGCCCGGCCCGGCCGGGCCGCTCGGCAGCTCCGTGTCCCCTCTCTGCCACCCAGGAGACAAAAAGAGAACGCCCCTCTCCACCCTCAGCCTTTTTAAGCATTACGCAGAAGTCGCAACTTATCTTCTAATGGACAATTTACCCGTCAATCAAAAAGCTGATCTCTAATTGGACTGCTCTTCTCAACAAATCAAACCCTGCTAACCCATGACACATACATACAATTTTATTTCAATATATAGAATGTTTTGTTTCCAAGTGCAATATTCAAATGCCTTGTTTCAGTATTGTTGGTCTATTTATCTGAGGGCAATATTCCACAGAATTTACATGAAACTAACCTGAATAGTTGTAAAGCTCCCAGGAAGATGATCTGCTTTGCAACAGATTATGACATTTCTATAGGTGCAGAGAAAAACCAAATCCAAACCTTTCATATAAACTTTCCAAGAAATATTGCAATCCTCAGAAAAATCACAATTAACACATTTTAAGAAAATTCAAAACTTGAGGGCCTGAGGGTGTACTTCTCATACAAATAGGTTCACCTGCAAAGGAGTAATTCCAAGACATCCAATTGGAGACATCTGTGTGGTTTAACCAGGCTTTCCCATTGTCCTTTTAATATTTAATGATACTTGGAACTTTTCCTTGACTGAACTGGTGTATAACTCATAAATACAAACAGACCTAGTTTTTGACAACTGAGATAGCTGCTATCCTTGCCTTTAGCCCTACCTGCTTCCTATGTGCCATTGCCTGGATGGAAGGAAAAGATGAGCCAGAAGAGACAGGGAAGCACTTCCTGAATGGCTCAGGCTCAGTTTTACCATGGTAACTTACACCCACAATCTGATAATTTAAAAAATTAACACACTGTATAATAAAGAAGGCACCAGCAGTGGATAAGAACAGCAGAAACAGACACATAAAATAGGATAGGAAACTTTTGTGGGACATGGAATCTGTGTGGAAGGACTCAAGTTAGAGAATCTGGGCTCCTTGAGAAGTTCTTCTGAAAAATGCAGAATGATCCTGGCAACAGTGACTTGTCACTTCTGCTCTTCTTTCTAGGACAAGGTAAGTTTGTTTCCTTTATGTGTCCGAAGTATTTTGATTTTAAATCTTTCACAAAAAGCTATCAGGATGAGTACGACGGTCCTTGACTTCATTTGGCGGCTATAGGTAGTCTCATGTTGCCTAAAAGTAATAAAAGAGCAACCACGGATGAATTTTAGAAAATATCATTCCTTATTTATATATTTATCTTTGATACACCCTGTACAAAAATTATGTCATAATGAGATATGCCATGAGGAAAAAAAAAAGCACAGATCAATTCACTGGTCTGAATGTGGATCAAATGCCAACTGCACTTGGCAGAAGCACACATTTGATCATTACTGCAGCCAGATTCCAGGAAAACAAAGGACAGAATATGGCCCAGATTCCACTGCTCTCATCATGCACAGAAAATGACTGATATTTTGAGGTTCTGAGGTTACAATACGTGGCTCTTCCGAAGAGCAGATTGCAACCTTGAGGGGCTTGTTTTATTTTCCAACCGAAATCTGACGTCCATTACACGTGAACATTTGGAAGTCATATTGTTCATCATGCATTACATAGAATTGCTTGAACTTTTATAGTGTGCAGTCATTAAACTCACTTCCACAATAATGGAGCACTTAAGAGACCCCTCACCCACATGTGACCCAATAAAGAGGAGTAAGTGCCAAACTCTGCAAGTATTTTGTCCTTTTCAAGAGATGCACAAGTACCCTCTTTAAATCAGGGTGATGCTTGCACTGGATAGGAAGCAGGCCACCCTGTCATCTATGGACACATAAACAGATATAAGGATAAATTATTTCTGGCACGGATTTACTTCACTCAAGATTCTCTGAACAGCAGGGAGACATGTGATGTGTAAAACAGTAGGCCCCAGCCAACTAGGCTGTGGCAGATGAGAACCTTTCCTTAATTTGTGCTGTAGGGTTTCTATGTCTGTTCCTTCCATGATTTCATGTTCCCCTCTGACTTCACTGAAATCCAGAGGAAAGAGGGAGGGAGGGAGGGAGGAAGGCAGGAAGGCAGGGAGGAAGGCAGGAAGGCAGGCAGGAAGGAAGGCAGGAAGGAAGGAAGGCAGGAAGGAAGGCAGGCAGGAAGGAAGGCAGGAAGGAAGGCAGGAAGGCCAGAAGGCAGGAAGGAAGTGTAATATCTGTTAATTCATGTTCCCAAAATATAATGATAAAGTAATTCATGATTTCCTGACAGGGTGATATTGGTGGAGGGTAAGAATATGTTCTCTGCGATAAGTTTTGTAATAAATGCTAATTCATGTTCTCATAATATATTTCATGTAATCATAATGCTTGCTGTTATGGGTGTTAGTAAACGTGTAGTTTTAGGAATGTCAAAAGAAAACTCCCCTGGCACAGAGGAACATCTCCAGCTCCGGGAAAGCGACAGTGGAATCACAATGACAATAGGAGGTGGAGAGCCACGGAGACAAGGGGCAATTGACATCTGATAAGACTAATGGCCCAAGAGAATGAGACTCGGCTAAGCCATCAAGGATTCCCAGAACCACCTACTTCACCCAGGAAATCCATCCTAGCTGCCTGATCACCGCTGCAGATTCTACCAGCAGAACCATCGAGGGATAAAGAAATTATAGAAATTCAGAACTAAGCAGTGGCACCAACTCACGGAAATTACTTGTTCCCCTCGATATCTGGACTTCTTAACATGTTCAGACTAGTTCAATAACCAAAAAGTATAAGACGGGCAGGCCGGGACTCAGACCTTTGTGAGACCTGGGGGGTGTGGTGTTGCATGACACTTCACTGAGGTCTCACCCGGTGCTGGTGCCCTTTATTTCCTTGCTCCGCTGACTCTGTCAATTTCGGTGCTGACTCTGGTAAATTTCAGTATTGGCTTTGTCAATTTCGCGCTCGTGATTTTTCACTGGCAATAAATTCTTGTTTATTTAAATTGGCTTAATTTATTTATAACGGAAGGAAGGAAGGAAGGAAGGAAGGAAGGAAGGAAGGAAGGAAGGAAGGAAGGAAGGAAGGAAGGAAGGAAGGAAGGAAGGAAGGAAGGAAGGAAGGAAGGAAGGAAGGAAGGAAGGAAGGAAGGAAGGAAGGAAGGAAGGAAGGAAGGAAGGAAGGAAGGAAGGAAGGAAGGAAGGAAGGAAGGAAGGAAGGAAGGAAGGAAGGAAGGAAATGTGGGCCTTGTTTCTGTCTTATGGGAAGCAATACTTTTGTAGTTCTATTCCTCAAAAAAAAATAATCTGTGAACAAGAAAAGTAACTACTTTATTATCCATACAAGTGTAGCCTTTTCAAAGCATTACAGGGGATTCAACCATTAATATCTAACAGCAGCAAGACTCTGTTGGAAATGCTTTGGAAATCTGCCTTGCCATAGTTGTGCAGAAAAAGTTCATATAAAAATAGTCAAGAAAAGGTTAGAAAATCTCCCCCATCATCTGTTTATTACTACCTTCCCAAAGCTAAGAAAAGTAAAATTCTTCTAAGCCAACATCTCCAATGTTGCATAGAGACTTGTGGGGAGTGCTAGGTTGTTGAGATGGCAATGCTTTATTTTGTGTTCCAGCTAGAGGAACTTGTAAAATTTTTAACTGGTGCTTGCATTATTCCAGTACATCAGCAAAAGCAACACCTCACACTTCTCTCAGTAATAATTTCACAACATGAACCTCAATTTTCATTTACACCCCTAAAAAATTCCCATAGGGTTTTCCCTTCAATCTTGTGGCTCCTCATTAAAAGAAAAGGCTAAAAAAGCTTCATTCTACTGATGGGAGTGGAATATTCTGAGTGGCAGATTGAACAGCTCCTGAAACAACCTGGTCCATGGTAAAGGCAGTAATTCAACAAAGGTTATAGAAAGTATTAGAACAAATGTTATAGGAAGCAAGAACTACCTTCTCATATACTTCTATCTTAAATTAAAAATTGAAAGGCCTGGCAAAAAAAAAAATTGCTGTTTTTTTAAGTACAGTGTAGAAATAATTTTTGAGGCCTTACAGGAGGGATTGTTTCTTTCTTCTTCTTGTTAACTTTATTTTTTTTTAATGTATCCTCAGAAGCTGCAGTCAAACTTCACAAAAAAATTACTTCCAACAAAAGAGGTTCATACTTCTGGATAGAAAACAAGCAAAACTCAGATCCAGATTTCTCCTTTGCTTCCATGACCTAGGGCAACTACTGCTGCCTTTTCAAGTCTGCATGCTTCTCCTGTCCCTAGTGATACAGGTTAGGGAAAGTGGTGGTAAAGATCAATTCCCAACCCTGGAAAGAAACATTAACTGCTTCTTTCATGTCTTCCATAGTGAATGAACAGCTACAGTTTCAAATGATCGCCAGATATTTACTACTCCTGGACTCAAAAGCAGTGTAGGTTTTCTCCAGAGCCATGTTGGGTATTTCTGGTTATCCTGCAGACTTCAGCCCCTTGTCCTCAGAAGAAAATGCAAAGGTCAAATAGAAAGCTTGTGTAATGTAGAAGTCCCCAAGGAAAAATAAACCAAAGATGGTCTCTTACTATTGGCCAGCTTAAGCTGTGCCTCTGCACACTAATGCAAGGAATTCCTAGAGAGATGGGTATGGGAACACTACAAGCTAGTCACTTAATTACAGAAAGATTTTATGATTCCAGTGATTCCAGTAAAAGTGAAATGGTTGAGATCTCTCACAAACACTATGCTGTTTTCTTGGTTCTTTACAGCAGTGTTTTCCTATTTCTTCTCACTCAGAGCTTGGACACAGGGTAGTCCACCTACATTTGTAAACATGATAGCTAACAGAAAAATGAAAAAAAAATTCCTCCTTAGATAATACAGGATTAAGAATAATAAGAACAATTTTCATTCTACTTCTCTTTCCTTTGCACTTTGTCCTAATTAATCCCTGATTATGTGAAGACAACTTCACTAAAGCTTAGTCCCACTGGAAGCAATGAATAGTGATAAAAAACAGGTGCTTTCCAAGAGCTTTAAACAGATTTTTGTCTGAAGAGCCCAACAATTTTGTCATTATTATAGCCAGGTAAGTAAAGACACAAGAATATGCCATCTAGGACATTAAAGTACCTCACCTTCTTGCTCTGCCCCGTTCCTTTCTCCTCTCATCTTCTAAGGAATGTTGGCCAGAAGCTTTAGCGCTGTGTGAACAGCAGAGATGGAGAAAAAATACTCCAAACCATGGCAGAACTCAAACCCAATTTCTTACAGCTCCTACAGTGTGTGTAACTTAAAGAATGTGATGAAAAACAAAAGCCTCTGATCCTCATTTCAGGACAATTATTCTGACTAAGCACTTAGGTAAATGAGCTGAGCCTCCTCTTTTTAATGAATGAGAAGATGGCAATACAATCTAATTGGATCAGCCCACACAGAAATTAAACATTTACATGTATTCTTACAGTCCTTTCATGCCAAATAGGCAGGTCTCAAATTGACTTCTCTGCTCACATGCAATGGTCTGAATCAACCAAGTTGTTCTGTCTCTGCAGGATCAGAATCAAAATACTCTCTGAAAGGTATTTTGAACAGAGGATGGAATTATTTGACCCTATTTCCTTTGCTGATAACTGAGAAGGTGGTAGGATGGATGGCCTTGTACACAAAAACATGTTCCCAAGGGGAACAGCAACTTTTGAGTAAGATCATGTTAACACAGCACAATTCTCCCAGTCAATGCCCTGGTTCAACATGAAGCTACTCTTTATTCTACTGCAAAAATATTAAACATCTATTTCTGAACAGAACAGCACCCAGTTCATGTGTGAAACATTTTCATCTGTTAGCATATAAATAGCTGATGAGTGTAAATAGTCTGTTAATTCTTGGGTACTATTTGCCATAGATTTGTTCAAATTGAACTGAAAATTCACTTATTCAATAACTCCTGACTACATACAATCTTACTTTTATCAATGTCACGTTACTTACTGATCAATATCACCCAGCTTATAAAAACAGCTGGAAAGGCTCTGAAATGCAAACACCACAGTCAGAGGTCTTCCAATGTAAAGAGGCCAATCTTCCTGCTGGGAAAGCTGAAAAAGACAATAAAGTGCATCACTGAATCTCTATTTATCCAAGGAAAGGCACATCTATAAGTCTTAAGGAATAAATACAAATTGGAATCTCTCTTCCATAGCCCTGAAATGTGAAAGAGACATTAGAACTATGTTGACAATTTGGTATTGTGCTTTGCTGAGAGAAAATGGTGGAACAGCTCGAAAACAACTTAATGATTTCCACACTGTTTCTCCCACTTGCAATTCACTTTATTTCAAGTTTTCTTTCCCCATTCCCAAGTCTTCCACCTTCTTGTTTTAGCACTTTAAGGGATCTTTAATTTACAGATTGCCCTTTCTTTCCCCCCCTTTTTTGCAATCCAGCAATTGTTTCCCTCCTATTTCACCTCGGGGAAGTCAATTTTCACAACTGGCTAAATGGTTCTAGAGGAGAAATATGAAAACACATGGAAAAATACATACAATCATTTAAAAAGTAATTTTTTTACTTTAAAAGTTGCAGAACTATCTTCATCTGAAAATCAATTTCCTTCATAGAGATCCTGCTTCTGAGAGAAATCCTACTGTTAATTAATAAAATTTTTCTCCAAAATAACAATCAATTATAGTTAAACACGGCACCACTTGGTTACTTGCAACATCAAGGATTTCCCAAGTCCTCCTGGGGTAAGTTGTCTTAAAAGCAAGAAGGACTTCAGAGTTTACAGAGAGCTCTTGTGTAGCCACCCCATGAGGACATTCAGGGAAGCACAACAGAAACAAGCTTCCAGCTGCACACCTCCTTAGGAATATCTGGTCAGTAAAAGCCAAAGGCAGGAATGCACCGTCCCTTTCTGCCCTGACAGCATTACATATCAAGGTTCTTTGTAGGGATTAAGACAGTAGGTCTTCACTCACTCTTCAAAAGTAGATAAAAGCATACCTTAACTGGTCATGACAAGAATGAGACTTAATTGCATGCACAGAATTAAAAGGGGATTTATTGAATTCCCAGAAAAGAACCAGTTGCCAAAAAAGCATCCTTCTGTTTGCCCATCACCAGGAAAGGTGGTTACAACTCTAAGACATCAAACTGTGGAGTCTGTGGGGCTTTTTCAATATTCTTTCATGTCCAAGATTATTAATGTATCATTTTTAGGTGTTATTTTTGTATAGATTAGCTTGTGCTTTCCATATGGATTCCCAGTGAGACAGCAGCAGCAGCAGTGTGACCTCAACCTTTTTTTTTTTTCCTTCCTTTTTAATTTTTTTATTACTTAGCACAGATTTCAAGATAAGAAATAACAGCAAGCTTATTGGACTTGAAGACAATCCCTAGTGGTGCACACCTTAGCTGGGGTGTAGCTGTTAGTATGGCTGTAATCCAATTCCCCTAAAGTCAGCCAGAGAGCCCACTTATTCAAAACAAAATAATCATTAGGGTAAATGTCCTGGGATCTGTAAAATCCATGGTTTCTAAAATTCATCTCCTTTACTCCACGAAAGAAGGCTGTGAAGATTATGCATCTGGGAAGCTGCAAAGAACACTCTACAATAAGTAGTTAAATAGACTAAACTCTTCCCTCCTTCAGTTCACAAAAGCTGTGGGTTTCACCTGCAGCATCTGCCAGGGACCAGGGAGCAGATCCTGGGGACACTTCATGCAGCAGGATATAATTTAGTGAAAGCCTTTAGCAGTAAAATGACACCTTGTACCTTCGAAATTTTTGCTAGCAATTTTTGCTGGGATTTGTTGGCATGGTCTGACTACTTCCATCTGGGCACACACAGTGGCAGAGGAACTGAGTCCACAGATCACTTCATTGTGTGACCCAACCACACAACTGCCCCTAGAATACAAACAGGGCACAAGCATAGACACTGTCCTGAGACAAACTGAAACCAGCTCAAACAGATGGACAAAAGTACAGAGTGTACCGCACACTCTCTTTCCACCTTTCCCACATTTCCTATTCTTGAGCATCCATTCAAGTCTTAAGGATGAAGGACACAGTTTAAGAAAGAAGAACTATGTTTTCTGTCCTTTAGATGAGATGCACAGTGGCAAATGGCAGAGATGCTTGTTTGTAGGCAGATACATTTTTATTTCATCTCATCAAAGCACACTTGATTTGACAACTTTCTTAAAATGTATAGATTTCTGAAATAGAGATCAGGAAGAGCTGAAGGAGCTCTTCATTATTGTTTCTGTTTCATTCTTCCTGCAATGTTCTGGATACAAAGCAACTTCCCTGCATTTCAGCATGCTCTCTTACCAGGTAAAGATTTGACTTTCTTAAAGTATTGGTCACCTCTGAAGCTGACCAGGAGTGAAGAAACGAAGCCTGTCTGGTGAAAGGTTGCAGATAAAGTGAGTGTGACCGACAGCCACAAGAACACAACCTGTGCCCTGAGCAAGTGCAGTCAACCAAGACAGCAAGCCAAGCAAACAAAAAAATGTGGCGCAGATGAGCAAGACAACTGCAAAATAAAATAAACAGGCTTTAGCAGAAAGCAGAAAGCTTAGCTTGTCCTTACACAATTCAAGCTACATTTGCCTAATAAACTAATAAAGATCTCCACTGACTATATTTTACATGAAATTGGAGAATAATCAGTTTTTTGTGATAGAAATGAGTACACAAAGTGCTTTGCAGGAGCTCATACACCCTACTGTAACACTCTTGGCTTACTGAACACTTTGAAACAGAAACTGAGTGTTTCAGCAGAAGTTAACCAGCTCAAGAGTCCTTGAAATCAGCTTTTACTCATCATCCATATATTATCTACTCTCATGACTATTCCTCCTTTTCTGCACTAGTATTATTCATGATTTGGCAGCAGCCAAGAAATTCCTCTGTGTTTCAGTGATGAAGTGCCTAATTTGGACTAATTGTGTCATTTACTTTAAAAGAACAAAGAAATATGTCAAAGCACATATACTCTTTTGAGGCCACTTTTGGATATCTGTTGCCAGTTTGGGAACTGAACACTGAAGACTGAACTTCCAAAAATATTTTAAGTTAGAGCAGCACACGGGAGACAAGGTGAAAAGAGCATCAAAGCTGTTGCATTTGTGCTGCTGCACATTTCACCTGGATGTCACTAATTTTCCCAGACTGCCTTGGCAGATCTCTGATATGACATGGGTTGTACATCATGGGTTGTAAGAATGTGGTTCAGGTTAAGCACACTCTGTCTGGCCCCCCTGCAAAAATCAAAAATCATTATTTTAGTGTGTACTTTTCCTTGGGCTGTGCCTGGACTGGTATCCATTTACACTGCTCTCCAGTCTCCCATCCCAGTGCCTGTGTGGCTAACAAATTAAATCTTTAGTACCCAGAGAATGTCATGTACCTTTTTATTGTAAATTTTTATGACATTATTTCCTTACTATATCAGTACTCAAGAAGAATGTTAAGAGCCATTTGAATTCGACTATTTGCATCTTTCTGGAGATCATACAGTTAAGGGAATACAAAATCGACCTCTGTCATTCTTTAAGCTTGTCTCATTAAGAAGCCAACTTTGATGCTAATTTTGTGACATATTCTAGGCTTTTGTGCAAGAATGAAAGGAGTTTGTTAGGTGCTACAGATGATTAACCGTGAGACAAGTAGAAAAAAAAATCACCCCATTAGTATTTACCAAATTTAAGACTTATTTGCTGTCTGTCAAACTGATATTTAAACCCAGAAGACAGTTGAATTTTAAATGGCATTACTCTGAAAATCTGCCTGTTACAATAAAGAGTAGAAAAGTTCATTTGATATTTTTCTTTCTGCAGAGCACAAAATAAATAGTATTTTGTGTCATGTCCTTGGGCTTAGTTGTATAAATATTGCTTTTTACCTTGAAGCCAAACAGATTGTAGTTTTTTCCTTAATACTTGAAGAAACCTGAGGAAAAGCTCTCATACTGTCAGTTCTGTTTTCTCTTGGAAATTCACAGTGAAAGTGTCTTTCACAAACCACTTGGGCTGTAAACAAGACTTGAGCTCCAGCCCATAGTGTAAGGAGAAAATAGGATTTTAACACTTTAAGATAACTGGAATGGAGCTGTCCAGGCTCTCTCCAGTGCTCACAGGAAGATGTGAAATAATGGCCAAGAGCAGGTGAGACGAGTTCCTACCTTGCATGGGTTAAGAAACAAACAAACAAAAAAAAGCTGATATTGATGGCAGGACCAAAAAGAAACTCAAGTACTTAAGTATAGAATCATCACTCCAAGAAGCAGCCTAGCACTCTCCTTGATTCTAGGCCTGCCAGCCAGTCGAAACATTTCTCCACAGAGCAGAAAAAAGATTATTGAGCACATAAATCATCATCTGCCCCCAGAGTACACCCCATAAAGTCTATTTATTGCAAAGGGAGTTCTGTGAAGGCAGATCCTATAACACCATGTTTTCAAACCAAAAGCTCGTGGCTAAAGTCCAGGAGTGCAGTTCAAGACCACATGCACAGGCATCTGACAGCACTGCGTTCCCCATGCCAAGCAATCCATCCAGAGTGAGCACTTGCTCCAAAAGAGCAAGATCTTTGCAATCCACTAACCTCCTCCCCCACATCCCTCCATATGTCCACCCTTCTCTTATTTCATATTGCTAGAGTAAAGGAAATACTCCACTTCTCACTGTAACTTCTCTAGCTTCACGATTTCCCACAGTTTCTTATAATCAGGAAGATGATCAGGTTTACTCAACGCAGCTCCCTCAGATCAATCACAATCATTCTCTGACCAAGAAAGAGCCTGAGGCTCTAGTAAAACATGCTTGTCCTATCTCAAAACCTTGCTGAGCACAGGTTTCTGCTATTATTTATTATTCACATTAAGATTTTCAAGAAAGTAATTTTCAGTACTCTGGTACATGACACCTTTTGTACAACTTTTGCTGCAAGTCAACAGGTTTTGTTTCTTTACCAATTTCAGATTCTCTTTATGCCTCTTTGGTTTTTGTCTTTCTAAGCAAATTAATAGATCCCTTTCACTAGAATTTGTCCACGTTTTTGTTTTCCTTCTTTTGTGTCTTTTGTACAGCCTAATCCTTCAAGTGGTGTCCCTTGACTTGATTCCACACTGTAGCTTCCTTCACAGAGCATTTGCAATGCTTTGATCATTCTCTGACCTCATCATTTTGTTCCTTCACTGGGAAAAATATATTAACACCAGAAACTTTCCACTCTAGGTAAAGGGGCAACTTTCTCCTTGGAGACACTGCCTATCATGTTCAGTTGTACATTTTGCCCTGTTATTGACATTGACAATGAATGTTGGCTACTTGTGGAAACTGGGGACATAATTCTCACCATAAAATATTTACCAGAGTAAACTCGACCCCGCAAACAAATTGATGCATGCAAGGGGAACAGTACAAAAGCTACCAGCAGGGCACAGGTTTATTTTATGCAGATGTACAGTTTGCATATTATGGGACTCAACAGCACTCAAGTTTCCAATAACTTCTCTTTTTTGCTTGACCAATTTTGTTCGTTACTTGTAGGTCCCTGCAGAATTCTGAGCTGTTATTACAAACATATACGTTACAGAAGGAACACGGCCTGACATGCACAGCTGTTTACTAAGATTTTCATCAGCTGCTTTTACTGACATTTTTCATTTCTCTTAAGCCCTTTAATGTCTCAGTCTTTAAAGCTTTTAATGTCTCAGTCTTCATTTGATACCATGAAACAAAAGAAGTGGAATATTACACAGAATGTGCTCATGGCTGACTATCAAAAGAATCACACAATGCACTTGAAGCATGAAGGCTCTGTAGGCAATTTCCGTTCCCGTTTGCATATGCAATCTAGACTGGAAACGCTTTCCTCTTTTCCTATATCAGATCAACCCCATAAAAAACCCAAAAAACCATTCTCAAAGAATTGAAAATAATACTGAATTATAAGTCTAACATTCAAAAATGAGCATGCCTGTTTGCATCAATTTGGTGAAATTTTCAAAGAACTGCACTTCTGAAACTGTCCATCTTGAGCAGATGTTTAAAAATCACCCATCTCAAAGAATATGAGCCAAAACAAAATGTACCTTTATCACTGAGGAGTGATTGTGAAATTCTAAACTTTAGTTATTTGAGCTAATAAAGATGGCAAAAAGAGAAAGCAGCTATCTTACCAAGATGTCAGTAAAGGGAGGGTCTGATGGCTAATTAAGGTCCTCTAGGACCCAAGGCAAATTTCTTCTGGCTCAAGGGCACAGCTCTGGCTCATACCAAAAAAGCACATTTTAGGTTGGGCTACATTTACAAAAGAGGGGTCTGTACCCAAAATCAAATTGTTTGTTACAATCCAACCATAAAAAACAAAACAAAACGAAACAAAACAAACAAAACACACACACACACACACAAACCCCCCCCCCCCACAAAAACAAAACATCCCCCCCCCCAAAAAAAAAAAAAAAAAAAGCACCATGCTAATTTTCTCAATTCACAGGTCAATACTAGTGGTGTCTCTACATCCCTGTCAGCCATGATTTCTCAGCAGTAAAAAGGTTGAAAGAAGATCCGGTATATTTTTTCCAGATATTTTTCTACTTTGGTGGGGTGTAACTCTTCAACATGAGATGCTTTGTGATAGGAAGGGGAGAAAGAGAGTGAAGGTTCACAACCTGTGGTCAAAGGAGGTGAAAAGAAAGTTTTCCTACAGATGCAATCCTGCTGCAATTACACTTCCATTCATTTCAGAGGATTTCTATCAACAGCCACTCTTACTACACCTCTCTTTTCCTTACCTCACAGCTTAGTTCTGCTGCATGGGGTTGGCTCTGTCCCAGCTACACTCTACCTCCAGCACCTGTGATGGATGAAGGATTCAAACACACAATCTCCTTTCCTGCATTTGGGATATGCTACAACATGCTGGGCAAATAGGATTTTTTTTTTCTGGATCCCCACAAATATCAGCAGGTACCATGAAATCTGAGATGCTTTTGCTCAGATCTGGTACCCAGCACTGCCAGAAGAGGGTTATGCTGAAGTGTCCTGGACAGCTTTACAGACTGAAAATGCCAGTGCCAGCACACCTCAAAAGAATCTCAGAAGTTCACTGCTGATAGAATAAATCTGAAGATATATCCAACAACAGCACAGAACAAAAAAAAAGCTGTGAAGGGTAGGGAAGAAGCTGGAAGAAAAAATCCCGACAGGCTAAAAAGTTTGGAGTTGGTGTTCAGTATTGGAAATACTGCCTAATTGTTTTGTCAATACCTCTGCATTCATAGGTCATGCACGATGGTCCAGAGAGTCTGTCAGATAAAACAATTCCCAAATGCCCTGATACCTCCAAGCTGGCAAGTAACCCTGCTGCCTACTGATACTCCTTTTAACATCTGGGGGATGATGTTGATGCTGTCCATACAAATACCTACTGGACTTTGTAAGTCACATCCAGTAGCACGTCACTGCTTTGGGGCCCAGCACCAGTGTGTCATCAGAAATAAGTGCAGCTGGTTAAATACCCATCATTCAACAATCCAACTAGATTGTCAGAAAGAGATGATAAAAACAAGGCCCAGATTCCTGCTTTGATGGTCACTTACTCAGGAAAGGAACAATCCTGAGCTTTTTTAGCCTTTGTTAATATAGGTATTAACAGTTAGATCGCAGATTTTATCTGCCTATAATGGAGCTCATGTAGTTTCTAGGAGTATTCAGTGATGTTACTTGAGGTCGCTTTGCTCATTTGTCATTTTTGTTATTAAATTTTAATTTGCCATGGCATCTATGTAAGACTCTGCCAGCTGCCAGGTTTTGTGTATGTGCTAAACCAATTCTGCTCATACAGTCAGGTCCAAGTCTTATTAAAATTATATGGGTATTTTGAGCATGTTACCTCCGATTATTTTAAGCTTTGGTTTGTATCACCAGACAAAAACACCCCCTTAACCTAAAAATAGTTAAGAAATAATTGCTACTTTTTTAAAACCTGCAATTTACAGTGACATTTAACCAGTTTTCCAGAGCTGCAATTTCACAAGTATGTAATTACATCTGACCAGTGATAATCACAGACACAAACAAAACAAGGCACATTGAGGCTGACCTTTCTTAATTGAACTTTGCAATTAATTATCAATTGTCTGTATATTATTTACAATCAAGAAACAATTTATAATAATCTTCTAAAATTACACCCTATTTTTAAAATGAAAGTGATATCATGGGTTGTTTAGTTTCCTAGTTGTTTAGTCTAAAGGGACTGCTCACTTCTCATCACCTTCACTCCTGCCAGGAAGCACAATCCATAGGCCAGGTGGGAAACCTGGGAGACCTGAGATGGCTTTAGCTCCCTGTACTTCAGACCATGGCTCCCATCTCTTGTGAGGAGAATGACAACACTAGGCTTTCCTCTTTAACTCAAGTAGAAACAATGGATGTGTCTTATGCCTGAAAACAGATAAATATATACAAATATATAGCTAAATATATATGAAATGCTATTTACAAATACATGAGAACAGTTATTAAGGCAACCTATGATGGAACACTTACTTAGAATTACCAAGAAGAGCTTCCACTTCTAATGGAGAAGTATAACCTGCCTCCCTAATTTGTTTTCTCCACAGACCTTTGTCTTCCATCCTCAGCTTTATTTTAGCAATTAATGAAGTTATTAGAAGTCTTTCTATTGATTTCAGTACGCTCCAGTAGAAGACTCCAGACCTGCCTCTGGGAGCTGCTTTCAGTTCTCCTGGCTAAAAGGAATTTGTTAGCTGTGCAGCATTACATATTAATTTATACCACCAGGTCTGACAGTCTGCCTGGGAGGCAGAAAGGCTGTAATTCAATATTTGAAGGTATATTATGTTCATTAAGTGATATGTGTACATTACCTGACTGTAAATGTTAACAGAAATTAATTTTCATTTAACAGAGTGCAGTATAAACTAATGAGAAATAAAGAAATGCTGGTAACCACACAGTAACAAAATATTCTCACTTCCACACGTGGCCACTGAGAATTGTTACCTCATTCCCTGCCTGATAGACGTCTACCAACAGTGGGTTTTATCTGAGGTGATTCACCTGGAATTAGTTAATGCTTCCAAGTGAAGCCAGGGAATGTTAACATTTTAAAGAGCACAGCGATACAATAAGTCCTTATACTGGTGTCTTGGGTTATGGAACCTAAAAAAATGTATATTCTATTTCATCTGTTGAAAGCAGTTGGGGAGATGCCTTCTGCTAATGGGCCAGCTGTTAAAACCAGGTGGGGCAGTGTGTCTTATCTCTTTCACCACCTGTCCTCCCTCCAGGGGGGTATCTTCTGCTAATGGGCAATTAAGGCTCACCAATGACAGGACAGATTATATCATCCCATTGTGAGATGCTTCACTCAGTGGAGGGGGAGGAGCCAACCATTCCTGCCTAGATAAAAACTGAGACATAGGAACACAAAAGTATCTGGCACCACTGGATTCCCGGAGGAAGACTGGACCCTTCTCACCATCACTGGACCCTTGTTCTACAGGATCATCTCTGCTCCAACAGAACCGCACCTGCCACTCCAGGAGGACTCACTTTTGGACTGCTTCCAGCACCCTGACCAACAGGGTGTCAGGTTGTAGCTCTGACTCTGTCAGGGTTTCTAGGATTGTTGTTTGTTTGTTTGTTTGTTTGTTTTACTACTAGATTTATATTGTTAATATTCCTAGTAAAAAACCTGTTATTCCTATTCCCAAATCTTTGCCTGAAAGCCCTTAATTGCAAAATTATAATAATTTGGATGGGGTGAGGAGTTTACATTCTCCGTTCCAAGGGAAACTCCGTCTTTCCCTGGCAGATACCTGTCTTTCCAAACCAAGACAACTGGACTTACAGTACTGGCGTCACATTTAACTTTATTATCTGTGATATTTTTCCACATTAGGTATGAAAAATGACTGAGAGGTTACAATTATACTCTAGAACATGCCTATACTGCAACTAAAACCTGTCTTTCTCCTCTAATCCCAAAGCTAAAATGACTTTGTCTTCTGTATTGATCCACCAATACTTCAGGATAAACATGTGTATTTAAAATTATATTCCTTAATACGTAAATTGGCACACCACATTAAAAAACTACTAAAATGACACAAACATAAACAGAAGAACAAAAGATTCATATAAAGCAGATTGCCATTCCTATTGGATATCAAACACCTAACTTTTTCATGGCATGTTTATTCCTTCTTTAGTGTATGCTCCTTATGACAGATGATTTCTTATGGCAGCAAGTTCTGTAAAAATTTGCACGTCATAAATTTAGGCAAAAAGCACTGGAAAAAATGCCTGGGCCTAAAATCTATTGCAAGACAAAGGGATATTTAGAGTCAAGATGCTTTGGATCAGTATATGAGTGCAAACCATCTTTTGCAAATAAACATTTTAGAAAAATAATGTAATGAAAAAGAAAATAAGAATATCCTGTGACTCATTTCCTCCCTTATATTATTCACCTGCCAAATTATGTATCTATATAGACATATGTATGCATCCAGAACCTCTTCTGCAAGAGGGACTTCATATTGAGACAGCTTTCTTAGTATCCCTCATACTGTTTTGCTATTGCCTCCAATGACCTGTTTCTGTCCATTTTTAAGAGACCAGCTAATCCAACTGCACCTCTTGCTAACACCAGATCTTTAGAAATGCATTATAGTGACTTTGAAATTCCTGATTCCTCTCACCTCTGACTGAGATCTGAGGCTTCCAATGGCAAGTCCATGTTCTCACATCAGAAAAAGAGACTGATCCTTGGATGTACTTTGGCTTCGTGCATCAAAAGCAAACACCTGGCAGTGCCTTGGACATTGTACTCCACCTTACAAATGTGAAATGGATTTTTGTACAATGGCAGCAGGAACTCATATTTTTAACAGCTTTGTGCTCCACTGGCCCTGGAGAAGAAAATGTCTAGGTTTTAGCAATAAGCACAATTAATATATATTCTGTAATTATAATTTGTATAATACCTGAAGTAATACACCTTAGTGTAGGCTTAAAAGCATATGCCACAGAAAGCATTTAACTTCTACCCGCACTTGTGTATGTATCATCCACATGACTGAATGCATAGAACAACTGGGAAGGAAAAACTACTAAACAAATAATCCTCTAACCACCTACATGTATAATCATTCACTTTATAATAACTTTATGCAAACTTAAGCACAGCCATTCTTACATAAGCCTTCAAATCCCTGCATGTGGGTCTGAAGATTCTCTGACCCTCACAGGCAATTTTATCAAGCAGTGAGAATTTTCAGAACTTCTACTCAAAACTACAACATCAAACCGATTAACAGAAGCAAAAGTCAGTAAAACACTAAGACTAGAGTCTAAATATTACAGAATTATTTCCATTTTTTATGGCTGTTTTCTGGGTTGTTTGGTTTTTTTTTATTTTTGAAGAGATTTCACCTGGGGTAAAGTAGAATTTATCCTTTTCAGTCTGGAGCAGAACAAGACACTACCTACTCAACAACAACAACAACAAAGAAGCCTCTCCAATATCAGGGTTTATCTACCAGTTATCATGGAGGGCTGTGATGCTGACAGAATGTGAGCACAGGTCCTGCCACTTTGACCACACTGCCTTTCCAAACCTTGTCCCAAATGGAAATAAAAACCAGCTGTGACATCAGAAACCTGATTAATTGAGAGTGGCAATTTGACCCAGCTGCTGGTGACCCAATGACTAGGAATTGCCCTGGAGATTTAAAGTCTCATGTCCTTCCCAGGGTGGCAGTCACAGATCTAACAAACCTGTCCAGTTAAATTACATTAGCCTAGTACTGTTTACAAATGTGGGCATCATATAGGGCCTGTCCATTGTTTGACACAGACAAGCACAATGAGCCCTGGCATCTGAAGCTGTTGACGATTGCCAGCCCCTGGTGCAGATGGTGGCAGCTTGAGAGCGCTAATTACTGATGACATTAATGATGAGGTAACCTCTCTTCAGCTAATAAACAGATGGAATATGTTTCCTATTAATTTTTTTTCCCAGATAACAAATTGTTTCTTAGATAACAAATTGTAGCTTTAACGATGGAGACCAACAAAACCAAATTACCTGTTCTTTGGAAAAACTTGTTTTCCGCTAATTGCTCTAAACAATCAATAAGAGAATTACAACTGGCATCCCCACTGAGAACAGAAGCAGAGGAGTCAAAGTCAATTAGCTTCCTGCAGTATGATCCACTCAGATGGAAAGAGTCATTACAACAGGATGTAAAAGTCAAAGAATAAAGTGTGCAGCTTCAGGAACAAAGCAGGCTTGGATAGAAAGCCTAACAGAGGGCTTTTACATACCTGTGAATTGTACATGTATCCCTGCAGTTTCCAGTTTTCCTTTAGATACTTCCAATAAAGGATAAAGGACAAGGTAAGAGGGCATCCTTGGATCTTGGGAGCCCAGGAAGACTGTAAGTCTTCTGAAGTCATGACCGAGAAACATCTCATCTACAGAATAAAAGGAGCAGATAATCAGCTCTGTCTTCTGTCTTAGTACAAAAATTACAAATGTGGAAAAGCCAAGAACTCCATGGGGGCTATTGTGAAATATTCTACAGGTGGCAGTGTTAGGTTTACAGGTGAACTCAGTGATGTTAGGAGTCTTTTCCAACCTAAATGATTCTATGACCATTCATATTGAATTATTAAATTATGAATATCGATCTAATATCAGTATCCAATTATGATGGACAAAAACTCTCAAACAGTTTAAAGTTAGAAAGTGTACATTTATTCCGAATGGGAAGCATGGGAAGTGGGCAGTGTGTGGGATCACTCCCTAATGTGGCTATAAAGATCACAGGTAATTACAAAGCTTTTTATTTACAGAAGTGTTGAATATACAAAATACAAATGCATATTCATACTCCTGTCACTTCCTCTTCTCAGCTTCATATGCTAATTGGAAAAAAGGCTATTAAGCATGCATACTTTGTTCTTTGAAATGAGTCAGGGGGGTCTATTCTGGGGAGGGGTCACTAGAAATGAGGAAGTAAAATGAGTCTTCCTCATTCTGACCTTTCTACCTTTTCAATGCATACTTGACAAATGAATCCTTGGTAGAACTTATCATTTCCTGTGTTCAATGGATCCTTCAAGCATGGGAAGTCTGCAACTATTTTATGTCCTTGAGATCTATTTACTATACTTTGTTTTTCATTACAAGCACAGTTACATAAACATAAAGTTGACAAGCAATGAGTTACTAGATCCAGGATAGCTTGTCTAAGATCCGGCTTCTGTTAACTGCAAACAAAGCTTATTTACTTACTTCAGCTAATTCAGCAACTATTATCTTAACTTTCTTAAAATCCTTAGTTTTTCAAAATTAATGTCTCAATATCAGAAAACAATTCAAGCACGTAAGACTGACCTATTCTGCTGGAATGAGTCCTCACTGCTGTTTTACTTCATTTTCCTCAAAAACATGGAGTTTTAGATGTGCTTTTATTTTTTAGACATTATTGATGCATTACTTGGTAATTCAGTTCTAGTGCATTCAATTAGAAAGTAACATTTTAACATACTTTGTGCTGGACATAACTCACTTTTTCTGTTGGAAGACTCAAGTCCCCAATATTTTACATTAATTCCTTGTACCCTACAGTGAAAAAACTTACATTTCACCCTTGAAAACTGAAATCACAGAGCTCTACATGAGCCCTTGACTGATTTAACTTCTCTCCTGGGCTGAGTTCCTCACTGTTAGTAAGGAGTTCCTGACTATTAGTAAGGAGTGCCTCAAGCTACTTGAATGACAGTGCTTGCCTCCCCCAGACCTTTCCATCAGGACACTTTCCTGCACAATTTCCCTACAGCAATGCCTCTAATTTTATACAGGGTAAAAATTGCTGGCCACCCAAGATCTTAATTAACTGAGCCATGTTTTCAGCAGTGATGTAATGCTGTATTTGAAAACATATTATCTCCCCACTTTCTACTTTATGTTGGGGCACTCAAAGGAGTCCACTCACTTTCTCATGCAAGCACAATTGCAAAGGCATCCAAAACTTCTGTTTAAGGCCACCTACCACTGCTTTTCCATGAGTTATCAGAAACAACACAGCCAGCCTATTGAGAAATGAATAACAATGAATGCCTGTTCAGGGCGGGGAAAGGTTTACACACATCCTCACAGCTCTCTTTATTTAGAGCTTGTAAATAACAACAGCATGCAAGCCCTACAGCCACTCATTCAGCACCATGTTGTGACTCCCTCTGTTTCTTTCCACTTGCCTCAAGCAAAGTCAAGTTCTAGTAACCTTTTTTTGCCACCATATATAAAACTGGCACGTTTGACCTCAGTACAAAGCATTACATACCTCGTACAAAGCAGATAGTGCAGTCTGTTGACCATCAAATTCCTGTGACTGGGCTTATGGTGATTTGTCTGCACACTGATGACTAATTAAGTTTTGTTGAAAGGGAAAACAAACGTTTTGTTTTGTTTTGTTTTGTTGCAAGACACTACTAATTCAGAGACTATTCTGCTGCAAAGCAGAAAAAGGAATGAGAAAAAAAATACCATATTTAACAGTTCTCAGCTCTTTTCCTTGGCCAGGATTCTTGTGGAATGAAGGCAACGTTCCTCCATGGCTGTATGCATAACAACATTAAGTTAAACCACTTATATAACATGGTCTATTTTCCTCTGCAAAAGAGAGCATGGAGTGCTTAGAACCGAAATTTGATACAGGAGTAAACATCTCTCATACACTCTTGTTTACAAAGCCAATGACAAAATCTTAAATATTGCTCTGAACGCCTTGCTTACTTTTCCAGCAGAAATGGGGTTTTTTCCTGTGCTAACACAAGACAGATTTCCATGAAATGCCAGCTGAGTGCTAATATTTGCTCTTTGCAACATATCCCTCTACAGATGAGACCACATTTTGCTTTCCATCTCATTTTAGCAACTACTGTATAAGTATTTAGTTGCACTGTGTCATTCTAAATCACAGCTTTTGCTTACAATTTTTAGCAGTTATCTCATATTAGACAGATTTTCTTCCTTAACACTGGAATCTTCATACTTTATTTACAGATACGCAGGGTAGGTATCCAACAAAACTTACGTCAGTTCTCACTATGCAACTTCTGTTCTTCCTTCACACATGAAGTGTTTACACAAATGAAATCTTTCCTCATACTTTTTGCTCATCTGGGCCACCTGAAATGCTCTGTGCAAAACGAAATTCCTGCAAAGAGAACCCCAGTTCATCCCTTTTCCCGCACTCTGCCTCACCCTTCACTATGCACACAATATGGTAATTGCTTTTGCTTGACTTGTTCAAACAGCCATTTTCATGATGTGACAGCCAGGGCACTAATATATTTATGCTCTTTGTAATCGGCCAGCACTGCTTGTAATTAGGTGCAAAATTAATTAAGTGCAATACATCTAATAACTGCCTGCCAGTAATTGTAAAGTCTGATTTAGCGCATGAACTGTCAAGGTGTCAGAATGGTGTGCTAAAAAATAAGTTGCTAAAGAGAAGTAATCCTGCCACAAGCCAGAGAAAAGCACAGTGACAATGAGTGGGCTGAGAAAAGAAAAAGCTAAGTCAAAACTTACTATTTCCAACAACGGGACATGACCCACCTGCATGCTGGTAAGTTGTATCTTGCTTAATGGAAGGATAAATTGAAGTATTCTTTAATTTACCACTGTCTTCATGTATAGACCACCCTTCCCTTCATGAGCTATACATATGGCATAGAACTGTTTAAAGTCTGGAAACAATAGTAAAAGAACAGATTCTATTTTTTAGTAATGCATAAAAAGGGTTATAAGCCAGAGGATCTCATTTCATGTCTACAGACCTAGTTTTGTTTGTTTCTTTTATTGCACAAAGCACAGCTTTTCTTGTACTGAACCTAAGAGAATATTCAATATTCTTCTTCTTCCTTTATCTTTGATTTGCTCAAATGTTCCCTACAACTACATCACCATTTGGTATGAGCTGCAAAATGTTCATTTCCTCACATTAAGCATTCAGAGCAGGTGCAGAAGATAAGTGTAGCTAGTCAGCAGGGGCAGAAATAAAAACCCAATAAGCAAATGACACAATTCTCAACAGAGAATAATGCAGGACGAGCTGTACATCAGGTTAGAAGTTCTAGGGAGCACAAATGATGACTTGCACATGTACTACAGTAGCACAAGGTACCTGTAAAGTTCAATAATAATTTGATTATTAACACACACACAACAGATGAATGAAGCTCACAAAATTTCCTGTAAGATAGGAAGAAGGACAGCACGGGCAATGTTCTGAAGTTCTTTTAGGCCAGCAGACGCAAATAAATGAATGGAATTTGTATATACAGAGGATAGCTCACAAACCTTCAGAGATCACCTAAGTTCAAGGGCAACATTTCTACCTCCAAAGCAGTCCCCAGTTAAGCTCTCTTTATAAAATACTTGACAGAAATCCATGTCAGAGAAGTCAATCTTGGTGGTTTATTATTATGAACTGATATCTGATCTGGGAAATTATGCTCTGGATTGACAAATTAATAATGTTTGTTGTGTGGTGCCCAATGACAAAGGTAAATGCTAATATCTCTGAAATCCTAATGAATGCCAAAGTACTCTTCCAAGCTTTGATTAGTGCTTGTGTTGCACAATTACGCTTTTCTGTAATTACTGTGAATTACCATCATGATATTATTATTCTCATATTTTCTATTCCTCTGAAATTCTCAGAATTTCCTGCAGCTAAAAATGGATTTCATTTGCATTTTCACAAGCTTTGATTGTTTAATGAAAAATAATTCCATGCAAACTCTCATGTTAAATTGTCCACTTAAAATTTTCCTGTTATCTAGATTATGTCGAAGTGTCCTTTCTTTCATTTATCATTTGCCTCTATTATCACAGTCACTGCCCTCACTTCATGCTACATTTCAGAGAGAAAGAAAAAATGAAAGACATTTTTACTCACATCCTCATATTTTGCCTGGAAGCCCTTTCCTCTGCATGTCCTCCCTTTTCCCTAAAAATCCTTATTTGGAAAGCTTAAAATGAAAAAAAAACCAATCAAAAAAACCCAAAGAAACAAAAAAAAAAAAAAAAAAAAAAAACCACCAAAAAAACCAACCAACCAACCAACCTTACTTGTCAGGAAAATGTGGTTAGCTATGCTAAAAAACGTTTTTTTGTTGTTTTTGATTGCATTAGGGTCTGCAGAATGATACCTTGGACTTTCAGGTCAAAATGAGTACAGTACCAGAATCAGCAAAATCCATTCAAAGCCATCCATGCAAAAACTGTGGGAAATGTGGGTTCATAAGAGTATGAAGGACCCTCAGAGTGTTGAGTTGAATAATTTTGAAAAACCACCAGACAGACACGACTTTCAAAGTTTAAAAGTATGAAAGTGCCCCACAATACAAACAAGTCATCTGATATTTGAAATATTTCTTCTATCACTGCTGCATAAAGTGTGTGCATGTTCAAATAGGTGGACAAAATGAGATAGAAATAGCATCTATACTTCAAAATTTAGGGGAACTTTTAAAAAAAAGTTAACATTTTCTTAAAAGAAAACTTAACTTAAAAGAGAAAGTTAACTTTTTCTTGGTTAACACTGAAAGTTTTCATTTCTATTGCAATAAAAATGGAAAAATCTTTTGACCTTTGCACAGTTTTGATAGTTTCAAGAACTAATATTTTAGTTTCAGTCTTTCATAATTTTGCTGCCTGCAAATTAAAAGCATTCATTCATTGCAGTATTTCTACTGAGTGAATCAGTTTTTTCAAGTTGATTATGAGCAATTTTCTGATGTATTGAGAAATGATGGACTAGATAACTAAATTTATAAGTAATATACATAAAACAATATATATAATAAAAATATATAATGTTATGCATTAAAATATATATACACTCACCACATACACACAAAATATTATTTTCTCATTTTTGTCTCCCTTATTTCTTTCCAGCCTTTTCCAACTGCTTCCATTTCCACCTCATATATGCATCTGATTTTCCTCTCACATACACACAATTCTCCAATGCAAAGTGTTAATAGAACACATGTGGTCATGATTTCACACTTGCAATACTCAAATAGCTTCCAAGTTAGTCAGAGGAAGTTTGACCATGTCCATATGTACACTTAAGGAGATGAAAGCCTGGATCAGATGAAGGAAAACAACCTTTTTTAAAAGACCAAAAATCTTATATGAGGTTATTTATGCCTTAAGGATTTGTTTTGTTTTGTTTTTGTTGTGGTTTTTTTTGTTGTTGTTGTTTGGTTTGTTTTTTGTTTGGTTTTTTTTGTTTTCACCATGCATAAAAACAAATGGAAATACTTCATCTCTAACTTTATCTTCATGTATGGAAAATTGAGCCCACATGGAGCATCTGCAGATTGCATCTTTCAAGGCAGTGCTGCACCAGAAGGATTTTCATAAGGATGGCTAAAGAATGTTGGGTGTCGAAGCAGGGATGTGCACTCATGAAACCACGGCTTCTTTTCCTCTGTTTGTCAGCATGACCAACCTGTTCCCATCACTTCCTACATGGATCACCATCCCAGTGGGCTGTGTAGACATCCTGGTGGTGATACATAATCATGCCTGACCCTGCCATAAATTCCAGGTCTGTGTCCAACGCAACAGGCATGGCTGTGACACTGATCACAAGACTGGCATCTTGCACAGTTGATGTCACACTGAATTAAGCAGGGCTGTTATTTTTAGGTACCCAAAACAAGAGCCCATGAACCAACAAGATGGAACAAGACAGAGATCAGAGATGGGGCACTGCCCTTGCCAGTGATCCAACCTTTTGCAACTGGAACCACTATAAATGGAAATTATTAGAGAAGCTCCAACCCACACTTAATGGAAACTTCCATTCTGCCACCTACATGGTCACTGCCCAGTCCTACCCCTCATATGGGAAGGTCAACACAGATTCTGCTAATTTCAAAATTTTTCTTTCATATTACAGATCAGCTTCAAGTGCCTAGGAGAGGAGCTAATCCTACAACATGTGCCTCTGGTGAGATGGCAACTGTCCCTGGCCAAGGAATTAACACCTCTTTTAAAGTTATCCTCTTTATTCTGAGGTTCCAACAAACAAATCAAACCCAACATTTAGCAACTGCCTGTTTCACATCACCAAAAGCCCTTTCAGATCTCAAAGCTGTACACACTGTCTGCCGGAATGACCCCAGGCACTCTGTGATAATTCAGTTACAAGCAGTGACACCCTCTTTCCCACCTCATTGCACTAAGTTACCTCCACCAGCTACATATAGGGCTCCATATGCTTTCATGCAGCCAGCAATGTACAGGACAACAGCAGGAACATATTATTAAATATTTCTTTTATCTTCACTTACAATAGCCACAGATTTAAGCAGCCCACCAGTATTTTCCACTAGAGTATTGCAGCCACAAGGTTCCAAGCCTTGGAGACCAAAGGGGGTTTAGGTGGTTATTACTCTCCAGTTACTTTTATCTAGCCCAACCCATTTTACCCACAAAACCTTGAAGAAAATACCCAGTCACAAGGCACAGCACAAGATGAAATGTACACAGTCATCTGGGCTGCTCTGTTCCCTGATAGACCTCTAAGATATCCTAAGTTTAGCTGTTGGCCTTTCACTACAGTTTAGATACAGTGTACAATTTTGAGGATGTCAGAAATATTTCCTGTGATTGGAGAGACTGCAGCCAGTGAGCTGGGTGGTCCTCTGTAGTTCAAGGCTTTCTGGGCTCTCAGGATGCTAATCCATCACTGAACTCAGTGGCCTGAGCAGCCATACTGCATCACTATTACTGCAGTGTGGAGGCGTTTCCTTTCTGGACGAACTGGACTGGCATTAAGACTGGATCCTGCCAGTAAATAAATATTTGTCTGCTTTTTAAAACAGACAAATTTTGTATTACTTTATGCAATGCTTTACCTGTATGTGAAGCACTTTACTTCCTTCCCTCTGGATGGTCTGCAGAGAATGGAAGATCTCTTCACAGAGATGTGAAGAAATTACACTGAGTGCTGCATCCTTCAAACATGGAAATGGTCTGATGGGTTCATATCCATTAGCACATAGTTATTCTATTTATATATTCTTTTAAATCTACCTGGCTATGGCTATAGCAGTGACTCTGAAATGCTTTGCGGGATAACTCACAGGGATTTGTGAGAGGAAATTCTAGCCCAGGATCCTCTGCTTAGTTCATAAATAGTCTTGGATTAATCACTTTCCTTCCCTGGTTACTATTTTCAATTGCAAAGTAACAGTTATTTAAGTGCAGGAAGCTGTACCAAAAAAAATAAAAGTCATTATTATGAAAGGATACCTTTCTTTTCAAACTCCACTAAACTGCAGGAGGGTTTAAAAAGTGTGCTGTTATAATTAGTCAAAACCACAATTTGTTTGCACTAGGATGGTTCTACCTGTCACCAGCCGAGCCACACTATGAAACTGTGGCCACATGGCATTATTTTTTTTTTCCAGGCAACTATATACAGGCCTAGAGGGATGCATGAATTGTCACTGAGTCTGGCTAGAAAGATACCTGGCTAGAAAGATAACAACAAATGCTTTGTTGTTTCATACAGCTCTCTAAGTCCTTACTTGAACAACCAGGGACTATAAGGAGTAATGCACTGTCATGGGTTGGCAGGGTTTGATTTGTTGAGGGGAGCAGTCCAATTAGAGATCAGCTTTTTTAATTGACGTGTGGACTGTCCATTAAAGGATAGGCTGTGACTTTTGGCATAATGCTTAAAAAAGGCTGAGAGTGAGAGGAGGCGCTCTTTTTGTCCTTTGGGTGGCAGACAAAGGACACGGAGCCGCCGAGCGGCCCTGGCTCTGTGGCCGAGCCGGACCGGGCAGGGGCCCTGTGGCCGAGCCGGGGCCCTGCGGCCGCCGGGCAAGGCTAGGCCCTGCTGCTGCCGGGGGCCGGGCCGGGCTGAGCCGAGCCCCGCTGCGACCGGGTGGCCGGACCGGGCCGGGGCTTTAGGAGCCGCTGTCTCGCAGAGAAGCAAGCAGCATGGAGAAGAGAGAGGGCTCGGACGGAGTGCTCCTTCGCTGCTGCTCCCTTTTTCAAGCCGAAGAAACCAGCGCGTGGCTTCTAACTGTCTTAGTTCCCGCCGCCGCAAGACCACGTGGACAGCTCGGCAGCTTGAGAAGTTTTAACTCTTTCTTAACCGCAAGTGAATCTTTCTAGACATCAGTTTTTTTTTCTCTGAAAGCAGAACGAATATAGTGACTGAACTATAAAAAGACACAGCATGGAGCCACAGTTAGTGAAGAGGAAGTGAAAAGGACTTTAAGAAAGAGGAAGAGAAGTGGCAATTCAAGCTGGACTTTTTCTTGGTAATATAGAGACTGAATTGAACTATTCTTTTAAACTATGAAAAATATGCATTCTGGGAAGGTGATTTGTTTTATATGTAGATTTCTTTTAAGCAAAGGTATTGTGTGATGGACTGAGAAAAATTGATTTAATAAAGAAAAATCCTTTGCCTTGGAGACTTAGAGTAGGATACCTTTAAAAGGACACCCCAATTTGCATTTTGTTGTGTGCAAGGCCCATGTTTTCAGTATTGAAATTGTGAACTGGGTAAGAATAAGTTCTCTTAAGACAAGGTTTCTATTAAACCCAGAAAAGACTCCCGTCCTAAGAAATTAATGAAAGATTATCTTAAAAATGGTAAAACTGGCCAAAGTTGCAGGTCATGTCTTTTTATATTGAGTGAAGAAAGGTAAAAAACTTAGAAAGGAAAAGAAGGATGTTTTAGAAGTTTCATTTGTTGTTGTTGGTTTTTTTTCCCTCCTTTTTTGTGTGTATTAATAAACTATCTTTATAATTTAAAAGATAAGCCTGTTTTGCTTTTTGTATTCTCCCAGTCATATAAAATATAGTATGTGATAAAACTATCACATGCACACAGCTTCAATTCCCTGGATCAAACAGCTGTGAAGTCAGGAGGAAGCTCCTGACTGCTTATTTGAATAATCCTTCTAGTGGGAGTCAGACACACAGCACACACAATCATGGCTGAATCTGTACCACATTCAGGTTGGCAGGTGATAAGATCTTCCAGACAACTCAAGTTATGCTGGAGATGGTGGTCCCAGCTGCCTGCTAACAGAATGGCACCAGAGTCACACAACTTGTTAGTCAGTTCCCAGGCTGCAGTGTCAATCACAGGGTATGATAAACTAGGCCAGTCACTTTATTTCAAAGTGGACAACTAAAGAATGTCATCTGTCCCAGATAAAAACTGGACTGTAGCCAGCAATCCATAATTCCCTTTGTCCTATCCTGAAGGCAGTATGCAGCAACTTTTGCAGTCTCTGAAATGATCTTTACCACAGAGATGACAGATGAGATCCTCTTGGGCAAACACCACTGGCCACATGGCTACAACACTGAAAGAATACTGTGCCAGGATGCGTGAGCAGGACTGAAGATGCTGCAAGCTTGAAGGTGTTTGTCTGCTTGTCCTGCATCACATTAACCCAGCCCAAATACTGGAAAGCAGAAGTTTGCAGCCTTACACACAACCCCAGGTCACACAAATAAACAATCAGTAATCACAAGCACAGCACACACAGCTGAGTAAGCCAAGACACTGATTGTCTCCCTCTGAGAAATACCTGCAAGCAAATGAGTTTTAGCAAAAGCTAAAAACATTTACAGTCCTCCACAAAATTAGCAATGATCTTCCCATGTAGAAAAATCCTAGGTAATTACTTGATCTCACCTTCAAATAGTTTTATAGTTTAGGAAAAAAAGCCTTTTGCTGTAATTTAGCTAGCAAACAGAACAAATATAAAACTTGCTCTGTACTACTGTATCCAAACGTGCATTCCAGTTGGAATCTTCACACACTAACACAGAGTAAGCTGGAATGTGTGAGTGTTTCTTCCATCAGTTTGATTTTTTTTTTAAATTTTTATTTCCCTCTGTTTCCTGCAGCAACTGCTCTCCCGTGTAAAATGTGCAGATATCACATAAGGCAGATTCAGGACCAGCTTATTCCTAGATTGCAACATCGCAGCTCTTGGCTTTCTAAGCTTAGCTTCTATCAATTATTTAAAGATGAAACCAAGTATCTTGAAATTCAAAACCAGATCTTTCTAAAACAAAACCTCTTTCTTGCATATCTACACACGCTAACAGCATTTTTACAGTACTTCGAAATGACATTTTAACACCAACGGCAAAGACAGCAAGTGCCTTTCAGAGGCAGGAGAGGTTACTTTGTCTGTGGCACCACCTACTGACCTGGGAATAAAAGCGCCTGGACTACGACAGCAAGAAAGACCACACTAATCAAGGAAATACACCCCGATTTCTTCTTGCACTGTGAATATTTCTACTTTTTCATCAGCAAGGCAGCTTTAATTTACATTCTCGAAAAATATTTTCTTAGCTTCTTATTACTGTTGACATTCATCAGAGTGCAATGATATAATGTAATAAGATCTTTCCAGTCTGCGAGATAATCAGTACAAATAAACAAAAAGCTGCTTGCACAGACTTTACAAGCAATTCTTCACCACACAGACACTGAGGACGAATGAGCTGTTTACTGTAACTGCCAGGAATCTACTTAGCTGTGCAAAATACGTTAAAATATGAATGCAAAAATAAAACCCCACACAAAGGTTTAGTTTAGGAAAGTTTTCTTATTCTTGCCTTCCTAAATATTTCATTTTCCCTTTCTAGACAGAAAATATTCTCCATGCATTAACAAGGAAACCATAAATGATATGGGAATGTATTTAATATTTAGGTTGAAAATATCTTTGTAAGAACAAATGACAACTTTTTATTGGATTTTAAGGTTACCGAAAAGCATCAAAGCTGAGTTTCATAAATTTTTGCCACTATTGAAAATCAACTATTCAAACAGAGAACATTTGTAGTAAAAAAATATATATATTTAAATACTGAAAATTACTTCTAAACATTGTATAATTTTCGGAGTTATGTGTAAAATATTTTGCCTTTGTCTGTATGAATGTGCTAACCTCACTTAACAGGGAAACAGAATTTAAACTTCCATCAAAATGCATAAGGACAAGTAGCAGTTACAGTAAATTCCAAAGATGCAGACACAGGCTGGTAAGTAAAAACTGCTGCAAAATAATAAGAATTAATCACCTGTAGCTCTGGGGAATGAAATGAAGACAATGAATACTGTCTTAAGCCTGCTGGACATTCAGAAGAGAGTTATCATGCTTGCAGGGCCCACTGATTAATGCTTGGCTTTAGTGTAACCTAAGATTTATTGTATTTTGCCTTAAGTGTGTAATTGAATAATCCTCTATAAAGCAATAATTGTCCCATGAAGTTCATAAAGTTAATACACTTCAAATGTCCAATGAGCAGAAAAGAAACAGCTACACATCTACCTGTGGAAATCACTGGACATAAATCATCATGCACAAATGTGACTTCATAGAACTTTGTTATTACAGTGTTTTACAGGAAAGAATAAATAAATTATTTTAAAATATATTATTTTTAAATAATGCCTACATACACCCAGCATGACTGGCTGAATGAACACCGATCTCCCATCTTTTTATATCATAGTAAATTAATTGGATCACTGTATATAATTCTCACTTCATATGGACTAAAATAAAATTGAAACTAAAATTCACCTGACTCAAAACCTAGTTGTTAGTCTTATGGGAAAACAAATTCCACATGTACTGCTTGGACTCTTGAAATCAATGGGAAAATGGGGAAAAGGAAAGCAAATTCATATTGACTGGTGGTGTGTTTGGGGTTTATAGACCAAATCCTATAAAAGGCTCAGACAATGAGCCAAGGAAGTAGCACTGTATTGTTAGGAGTCACCACACAGATGGAAGGTGAAATCTTCATGCTCCACAGTGCAGATCCCCAGAATGAAGATCCTGTCAGACCAGAGGAAAAGCAAGGTGCCCTTTTCTAGTTTGTCCTACTTAAACCAGGTTGAAGGGAGTCCAAGAGTTACTATATTCCATAGGGATGGATTTATAAGTGTACAAAGCTGTAAGTCAGACTGGCACACCAAAGATATATCACTTAATTTATGCAAAAAAGAAACTGATAAAAAAAATTAGAAGCAGCATTTGGAAACAATGTGGTGATCAGAAATTCTGCCTCAGATGACTATAATAATAAGGAAATCTGAACTCACAGTGTCTTTCAAAACCACACAATCTGAGTTGAAATATCCTCAAATCTACTAACACCAAACCTACCCAAATCCTCAAGATTATGTACTTAGAAAGTATCACCTTTAAAGCATCAACTGTTACCACACTCTAGACATTCCTTTCTTGAGAAGGCACTGAACAGATACAGGGTTTGGAGAAGAAGAAAATATCAAACACTTAGACTGCCACGCTTGACACCTGCTACAACATTCTTAATATTGACCACTACAACAAAGGTAGTGGAATATTTCAAGCTTCAGTTTCAACTGAAATTTTGACCTCTGAATCTGCATTTTCTCTGTAGGCACTAGGTAATACTAGAGTTTAGAGGTGCAGAATTATCCACTCCAACCCAATCATGACCACAACCACTCCAACTTAGCTCCTCAGTGCATGCAAACCAGTAAGTTCTGGAGTCACATTGATGTCTTCGTACACAGCCACAATAGATCAGAACTCGGACTCCAGGTTTTCCTATAAATTTTCAACCTCTGGGTGCCACCTGGCTGTGACAACAAAATGGCCTTCTTGCTATGGCATGCACCTTAACACTTTCCATATTACCCTCAGTGGGTTACAGCTGAGAAAACTGTGATTTCTTTTGCACTAATGAAATTATTCTCAGGCTGGATTGCAGAGATACAATGCATTTCAGACATTCTTCTTCTTCCCTGAATTAATGCACATGGGGCTACTAATGTAGTACTTTTGACATCAGCCATCTCTTTTGATGGTGCACTTCATGTTACATGGCTTCACTAGGAACACCAATGGAAACACTGGAATTCTCTATTCATAGTTTTAAGTTTCACTTTGAACCATCTGGCAATCTCAGCCAGGTATGAAGTAAATTATGGGCCTCCAATAAATTTTCAGGACATCCTCTACTACTTAAGACTAGATTAAAAGCACATTTACAAATATGATATGGACATTTTGAATTTGAAAGCAATGTTATCACAACATATAAAGTAAGACAATGAAAGGGGGAAGGCACATTTTGGTACTGATGTGTACTTAGAAAGAATTATGCTTTCTTCCTTCAATCAGTTTTAGCATGGTACTGCCTTGGGAATTCTGTGCTAAGAAGGAGGCCAGATGGGACGACATATTGGCCCAACAGCTCTTAGGGAATAAAGGGATTAGGGGTTGCTCCTATTAGAGTAGAGTAATGGCATATCAGAATGGCTATGAGAAACAAGGGAATTGTTAGCTGAAGAAAAGTTACTCAGTCTTGAAAACAAGCAAGCAGTGTGGGCTGCCAGTGAAGCAGTCCTCAGTATAAGGCATTACACAAGTGATTTCCTTTGTTATGGTTTAAGAATTTACAGTTCTTACCCATGTTGGTCTGAAACATGATCAACATTGATTTGTGTTTCCATAAAAAGTCTGTAGTATTTCCTAACTAAGTAGAAAAATTGCTTGGATAAAGTGTTATGCCATCTTCTTTAAGGCTGCCAGTGAGCTGGGCCTGATTGGATGTGAAGTATTTGGGATGCCAAACTTGCATTGTTAATTAACCAAAACGCATTCTTTGGTGTCAAATTTAGAAACTGTGTTAACACAGCACCTTATGTTGGATGTTCTGTTCCAGACAGCACAGCAGATACTAACAGGGAAAAATGGGAAAGGGGAAGTCCTTGACCTATAAGCAAATTACAGTGGAGCCTAGCAGATGGAAGTTTGGAATGACTAAAATATTTTGAGGGGTGAGGAGGGGGACTGAAAACTGGGAGTAATGTGAGATAGCAAATCTTGGCAAAATATTTACGTCTCTGACCTAGGCAGGTTAGATCTTCAGATGAGAATCTGTTTGCAACCATGGGCAGCTAATAAAAAGTAAAATTTATGACTTTCTCATTGTAAATGATGCCCCAGATGTTCAAACAAAAAGTACATAGGTTCACCACCAAACCAAATGCAAGGAAGAAAATCAGTAAAACAACATCAGAGTATCCTTTTATTGGTAAAGGCAGAGTATTTGTCTAAAGAGCAAACAATATATGGTATCTCAAGTGGCTTCTTAAAATTCTTGCCATAAAGTTATTGACTATGTTAATATGAGAATTGCAATATGAAGACCAAAACTACATTTTTTATTCTTCTTCTTTACAAGGGGAGAAACAGAGCAAATCTCAAAACCTGGACAGGACTGATACTGTTCCTGAAAGGTTATGAGAAATCCATTTAATAAAACATGAATCATAGCCTCATGATGTCCTGTTATTTGATCAGACATACTGCCATGTGGACATGGACGCATACTCTAGCAATAATCTATTTTCTGAATTTCTGCACAAAGAGTGACACTGCAATTACTGTACCTGTAACCTCAGTGCTGTACACCACACATTCCTTGGCTTCACCCTAAAAGCTGATTTTGAGGGAGACATTGCTGTATTACATTCTATTTTCACACAGACATTACTACATTATATATTATGTATAAATATGATTAATCACTGTGTACTCTTCATATTCTACAGCCAAAAGCATCCAGAGCTGTAACTGCTGAAATGCGAAATTTCTCTTGCTGTTTGCAGGGATAAACAAGCAAGTCCAAAAAGCCTCAATCTTAGCTGAAAATGCCTGTTTTCAATTGCAAATAAGCTTTCTGCTATTATTTATAAAGTTTTGGGCTCAATGCATGATTATGCTAATCTATGACAAAAAACCTGCAACCAGTAAAAAGGTGAGTAGTCTCTGCAAAGAGTGAAAGACTGGAACAGGCTGGTAAATGTTTCTGTGGTCCAAACTTTGAATTCTTTTTTTATATTCGCCAGCAGAGTTTTCTGTCTTTTTCGGTGCTGAGGCTTAGGACCTTGTCTTGGGTTATGGAACCAAAATGTGTATTCTATTTCATCTGTTGAAAGCAGCTGGGGAGATGTTTTTTCTTTATCTCTTGTTATTCTAGGGATAGGGGGGCAGATGCCTTCTGATAATGAGCCAACTGTTAAAACCAGGTGATGCAGTGTTTCTTATCTCTTTCATCACCCGTCCTCCCTCCATGGGGATATTTTCTGCTAGTGGGCCATTAAGGCTCACCAAGCCATCATCCACAAGCCATCATCCCATTGTGAGATGCTCCACCCAGTGGGGGGAGCCAACCATTCCTACCTAAATAAAAACTGAGATGCAGGAACACAAAGGTATCTGGCTCCACCGGGTTCCCAGAGGAAGACTGAATCCTTCTCACCATCACTGGACCCTTTTTTTCTCAGGATCATCTCCCCTCTGCTCCAACAGAACCACATCTATCACTCCAGGAGGACTTACTTTTGAACTGCTTGCAACACCCTGACCAACAGGGTGTCAGGTTGTAGCTCTGACTCTGTCAGGGTTTCTAGGATTGTTGTTTGCTTGCTTGTTTGTTTGTTTGACTACTAGATTTGTATTGTTAATATTCCTAGCAAAAAACTGTTATTCCTATTCCCAAATCTTTGCCTGAAAGCCCTTAATTGCAAAAGTAGAATTTGGAGGGGATGAGGGCTTCACATTCTCCATTCCAAGGGAAACTCCAGCTTTCCCTGGCAGATACCTATCTTTCAAAACTAAGACAAACCTCTTCATTACATTCTACATAAAACTCAGCCTTCCCTGCTACTGCTTATTAGCCACATTAGAGAATTTTTGCTACCAAATATTCAGAGATCATGGATAATATAAAGATATGGCACATCTTGCCTCTAGTAAATTTGTGAGGACACCATATGCTTGGTTCTTCTAGACAGCTTTAGCTGATAATCTAGTAAGAAAGATGACTTCTTATTACCTGTGAGAGACTTTAAGAGTGTATCTATGGGGAAAACAGCTTTGGAAGCACATAAAAGCTGCAAATTTTGGTTCTGCTTTGCAAAAGAAATAAATAGAAGTATTACCATTTGCTGAAAAGCTGGAGATAGTCAGACTGAAAACAATTAGAAGACTTATGTAAGATTTTTCAAAGCCCAATTAGACCAAAGGACGAGCAAGGCATGCAGCGATGAACAGCATTCTGTGGCAGTGGTGTGAGGCCCTAACCTTTGTACCATTTCTGACATTTAACATTACAGGATTATATTAACATTTCAGTTGCTATGACTGCTCACTTCTCTGGAAGTTACCAGTCCTATGACTGCTCACATGCATGATGTCTCTATCATTTATGTCTCACAGTGCTCTCATTATCCATAAAAAGGAATGCCAAAAATTTAGGACAGGAAGCCTGATTGTTTCATCCCTGCTGCTTTCCTCTATCTACTGCCATTCAACACATGAGAAAACTATCTCTGGTCAGACCAAAGGTCCACAGCAAGCTCAGTAGCAGATGCTTAGGAAAACAAGGTTTTTAGGGATTTACCCTTCCCTTGAAATGCCCTCTCAGTCACTCAAGAACTTCTTGCTGTCATCTACTCAGGTGCCTCTCTTCTCTTATTGGAACAAGTATATTCAAAGTGGAGTTCATTTCTCCGGGACACCCAAAAAAGAATAGGACAAAGAGGATTTAAAGACAGGTGAAGCCTACATAGAAGCTGAGCTATAACCCCTGTGCTAAGGGTTACACAGTAGTCCACCACACTGGATTTACTCATAAAATGCTTTCTTCATTTACTTTGAGTTTCAGCCTCTCCTTTAAACAGCACTGCAGTGCCTGACTTGAACAACTCATGTTTCTGGATCAAAATTTACTGCTCGTCCTTGAAGAACATTGTTCTTTGTATTGTCACTTGTAACAAGTGCACTGTTAGGCTAATATAAATGTAGTGCAAATTTCATTTCCTTTCGCATTCTATTTTTGCTGAAATGAAGTAGATGAGACAAATACAGAAACTTCAATGGAATTAGTCTTGTGCAGATAGAGGAAACCCAAATGTGCTTAGTAAAGCAGGTCTTGGTCAGAGTCAAAAGAGTTCAAAGGACAGATGTGTTGCTTGTTAATTCTTCAGGAAACCCTTGTGATTGGTACTCATAGATCTCCAAAAGGCCAGCCATCTAAAAGCCATACACTGCTCCAGCACTCAGAGTACTCCATTTGGGAGAATAAGAGGATTGCTTGGCCAGAAATAAGAAAGAATAATGTAAATAAGGTTATTATACATAAAAACCAGAGTGCGTGCCCTGGAGGATGGGGAGATTTCAGTTCAATAAATCAACTAGGAAGATCTGGCAAAGTTCATTGTCCAACTGGCTTAGAAATTTAACAAGAATACTAGGGCAGCCACTTCTTTAAGAAGTTTAAGGAGAAACGGAGGTAGATTCGAGCCAATGTATTAAAACACTGCGAAAGGCAAGTGAAAGCCATTAGGAAAGAACCCGAAAGCAATTCACTGTGACCCCTAGAGAATATCAGTACAAGGGTGGAGGAAAACCAGAGAGTATCCAATGTGAGCTAACAAATAAAAGCATAAAGTCATGTGGAATATAGAAAGCATTCAGACTGTACGAAATTTTTGCATGGATGAAAATAAATGTCTCCATTTTCTATAATTCTATCATTGTAATTTCTATATGTGATACCCTATACTATGTTTAATCAACTACATTATTTTAAAACTTTTTTCTTATTAATAATTATTTCTATTACTGAGGAGACTCCAGTTCACAAACAAATACAAAGAACACAGCTGCTGTCTCAAAATATGGACAAATACATTATAGTACCAAAAAAAAGAAAATAAATTAGTCAACAGTACAATCAATTATTTCAGCACACCATCTACATACTTCTAAATACTTCTGTAGACCTCACAACAAAGCAGAAACATCAGAGGGTTTAAAGCCTCTCAAGTGCTTTGGCTAACTCATGGGAAGCACCTTCTCAGCATGAAGGACATCTTAGAAAAATGTACACAATGTTTCTTTGGGAATATCTGGGGGAATCAGTTCAGTGGAAATAGCAGAGCAGCTCACATGGCAACTGCAGCAGAGGAGAGAAGCTGAGCTGCTGAACCGAGCTGAGGGTTCATTCGAAGAGAAGCTGATGGAGAACAAATATTTCAGTCCAGACTAAAGGAGACACTGAATGCCTTTGTTGAGAGATTATCCAAGGCTAAGTCATAAAAGCAAAAGAGGAGGAAATCAGGGACACAAAACCCTACAGAAAAGGAGAAGGGAAGGAACTGGAGAGGATCTGCTTATGATGTGCTGAAGGAACAAACAGGAAAGCAGAAGACAAATCAGGATAATACAGAGGCAGGGCAGCCAGACCAGACATGGTCTCATGCAGACAAGTGCAGTTGGATGGGTCAAAGGGAACAAGCAGGGACACTGAGCAGAGAGGCCAGGATTGCTGGATGGAGCTTCAGTCATGCTGAGTTACGAGGCAGCTGCAACAGCCACCAACAAATACTTGACTCAAATAAGCACCATATTTAAGTATTGGAACTCAGTGGAATAGAATGGCACAGTACAGCAAAATCATCTCTTTCTTGTTATTCCTAAGTATAAGGACGGAGTACTGAACAGTTTCATGGCCCATCTCTGAGAGAACATAGCAACTGAAATTATATGTGAACAGTAGGACACTGGTTTTCAAACAAAAATTAGTAATACTAATGTTCTCTCATTATGCATACTCACCATCCTGAATGATTATATATTCACCACACCATTTTCTTGTTCTGATTCTTCAGGACAAGTAGGATTAAAACATCACCATCTAGGATGTTCCACTCTTCTATAGCTACAATCTTCCTACCTCAGTTGACCCAAGAGTTACAAGGAATAGGGAGATAAAGAAATTCAAACTCTGTTGTTTTCTACTCAGAGAGGAAACAATTCATAACTCTGCTTCCACATTCACCCACGCTCAATCCAACAGTAGTTCTGTCATTCCAGCAGCAGTGGCAGCACAGTCCTGCACACTTATGAAAAATGTACCTTTTTATGACGGTGATTTTATTTTTCAAACACCACTGAGGGCTTTGAACAGAATAATGTTTACATCAGCAGTGTAACACAAAAAAACCCCACTCCTGTGCTGATAGTTACAAAATTACATCAGCTAACACATCACTTGGTAACTCTTTATTAGTTCTGAAGATGCAGAAATGATTTGAAAAGATACAAGCTATGTAACAGACTCAACTTTGCATCTGACACTTAGCAAATCTGACACTTGGTTTTGACCCAAAGGAAATTAGAATTTCATGCATAAATGGCTGCCCAGAACAAATAATCAACTTGCCCACAGTCAGATCTGACGTGGGAGGCCCTCTCCAGATAAAATCATGAATAATCCCCAAATTAACAGAAATATGCTTTCATTTACTTATCCACATTCTGACGTTCCATTTTTATAACATAAATAAATGCAGAAGTTATTTTAAGAAAGGAAGTAAAAATTACTAGGGGTCTATCAAGAATTGTAGAAGAATGCAAAATATTTTGATCACAGGATTAATTTTTTGCTAATTCATTTCAACATTTAGGTCTTTATCATTTCAGGTGTAGCCTGAATTAGTATTACATGTTTAAGAAAGAAACTAATGTCAGATAAGTATTATCTGCCAAGAAAGTGCACTTTTAAAATATTCTTTAGCATGCAAAAGAAATATCAGATTTCCATGAACTCATTCTTATGTTCTTTCTAACAAGTGTGGTGGACAGCAAGTAGTAACAGAGACAGGCCAGCACAGCAGTAAAATATGTGAACACATCAATTTATAAAAAGCATTATTTGGTTATTATTGTTGATTTTGAGTAGCAGCCTTGCCAGCTGTCACAAAACACATAAACAGTTCATAATCTGTAACAGTTCCTCAAACAGCTGCAAGACCACAAGGAACCAACTGTTATTCCTCAAATGAAATGTTACTTCAGTCCAAAATGGACAGGTATTTTAAAAAACATAATCAAAAAATACGCAAAAAATCAAGACTTTTCAAAAGACTTGTGGGGTTCCAACCAGATAAAACTCAAGTTAAAATGCTTATTATCACTCACTGCTTTCCAGAGCCCCTCCAGTTTCCTGTCTTCTCATAACTGTGCTATGCAGCACATGAAGGCCCCTAACAACCAGGGCATGAAAAAAAAAATAACAAACACAGGAAAATTACATAAATATTCAGACTATGCAACATAGCTGTTCAGAGTTGGTGTTTTCCTTTGCAAGAGCTAGTGCAAACATTCTGCTCAATTTCATATCTGTGGGAGTTTGCATCCCCCACACCAATTTTCAAAAAAAAACTCTCACAAAGCCTTATTGTCATAATAAACATCCCCAGCTACATCTCACTTAAATTTTCCATGGTGTTGAGTTTAATAAAAGCTGAATTTAGCACCATTATTTAGACAAGAATTGTTAAACAGTTTCTTGTAAAGAATCCTTTTTTTTCCATCTGCACTAAGAGAGGCATAGAATTGGGTGCCTTATGATTCTTTGTATGACTACAGAAAATTAGATATTTTCTAACACAAGGTAACCTAAAGCTAAGTTTTGTGGTTACAGCATATAAACCCATTCTTTTGGAAGGGAAAAAAAACCCACTGTTTGCAATAATACCTTCTATGTGTAGTATGAAATGGAACAGTTAGGTAAAACTACAACACAACATTCAGAAATATTCAGAAATCCTTTGTTTCTGTGAACAAGTTCTAGGATTGAAAGTTTTCTAGCATTATTATGGAAATGAAGTAACAAGTGCTTTAGAAGAGCTTATTTATGAAAACATGCATGTTGCAGAAAACAGTTCCATGCCAAGTATCACTGTTGGAACATTTGTACTCATGTTTGAACAATGTTATAGCTTCTGGTTTTACAGCCTTTTAAGTACAGTAGAAAACACTAAACTGTGTTTCTTTTACCAGAAACTTTGATAACAGAGCCTTGCCATGCTTCCTTGCTGAAGTTTGCACTGCCTTAGGCTTTACCTGGAAAGCCATCTGGAAGTTACCAGTGATTAATTAGTTGTGAGCCTATGATGTGAAGAGGGCAGATGGACGAATACAGCACTTCATTGCTCCCAGCCCTGCAAGCCCTACCAATCCAATGCCTAATCCATGTCAAAGTCCCAGTCTCTTTCCAGGAAGACTGAGAAAGATTCAGGAATTCTCTAGAGTAATTGTCATTCCTCAGCTGCTTTTTCTCCCAGATCTGTTCATAACATTATTAATGGTAACAAACAATGTCTTAGAACCACAATAGAAGGGAGCTGCACCAGAGTGTTTTCACCAGAAGTCCTGCCTTCCTATCCACAGAACTGAGACAAAACCATCTTGGTTTTACATTTATTACTTCTAGACATATTCCCAAATTAAAAAACAAAACAAAACAAAACAAAACAAAACAAAACACACACACAAAAAAAAACAAAAAAAAAACAAAAAAAAAAAAAAAAAAAACCTGCACTATTATAAACCTTTTTTTTTTTTTTTTTCATAATGAAACAAGAGCATTTACTTCTCCCTCCTGGCTTCTGTGCTTACACACCAGATTCACTTGTCCGTGTCACAAACACACACACACATTTACTGCCCGTGACTTTCTGGCCAAGTTATGGAAGTCCTTTACCAATATCCTGGTCTTGCAGTTTTAGACTGAGAAGGGGGGAAAGCAATTCAGCTTTACCACTGCACTCGCCTTTCACGTGCCCTCTCTCCATATACTCTAAGTGGGAAGGACAAGACGAAATGAATATCATTATCATTATGCAAAAAGCAAATGATTCTGTCATTCTCGCCTTATTACTGTCAGCTACTTTTAAAATTAAGACAGGTAAGCAAAGAAGTACCAGCTTTGATAACTAGCCTTTCCTGCACAAACAGCATCACAGCACAACAGCTTAAATTTAAGTGTCACTTCTTTCAAATGTATGTATTTAATCCATATGCATGAGCACCACTGGAAACTGCACTTCCATAGGTTTTCCAAAAAACACGGTCATAACTAATGACTTATGATTAACTTAAGATCAATAACATCAAATGCTGGTCAGAAGACACCTGGCTAAGAGAGGGATGAAGAATTATACTATGTTTACTATTACTGTTGAGATAGAATTTAAGACAGAAGTTCTTCAATAAGTATTTACAAATATTTCATTGTACTTGGATTAAAATTATATTTTGGTCCATATTAAAATATAAGGCTCAGTACCTGTTCATCAAATTCTTTTTCTCTCTTTAAATTACTTGAGAGCTCCTGTTTTGAAAGACCAAACTCCTGACTAGGAATACAAAAAAGCTATCTGATGTCTATTCAAAGAAATCCTTCCTTCCATACTGAAAACAGTCAGCCACCAGCTATTTTGCTCTGTCATAGCTGCTGCTACCAGCTGTGCAATTTTCAGCTTGCCTAACAGCCCACTGACTAGCTGTTTTAAACTAAATTTTAAATATTCCAGGAGCAGCCCTAAATCAGATCAAACCATTATATCTAGTTTGTAAAACCTTTCCAGCTCATCACTATCTTCTAAGTGGATGAGTGTGAAGATCTTTTATTCCCAATAGGATAAATTACATACAGACACAAATCTGAGTCCATACATAAAAATACTTAAGCTCATGACTTTTCCATTACAAGGTGAGAAGTTCAAGGCTTTTGCTATTAGCTAACAGTAATATAGGAGTATGCAACACATTGTTTGCTTTCCCTTCCTATTCTTCTTTCCTCTTCTTCCTTCTCCAAACCCTTTCAGTGCCCATGTCTTGACATATTGAACTCCCCAGGTTAGGCTGCTTTTGATTTGCGAGGAGAGCTACAATAGTTAATTACAGAGCATGGTCTTCCGTGCCTCAAACATTCTGCATTTATAGGCTCCTGATACAGTCCAGAGCAAGAGGCTAACCCACATTTAATTTGTCCAACACGTTTCTGGTTAAAGTTCCATCAAATGGGTGACTGGAATCCTTCCGATTCAGCTGGAAAAGTCACTTTGAAGGAGGTGTTTATTAGCAACATTTGCCTCAGTCACAACAGGAGGCCCTGAGGGCCTGGGCAAAATCAGTGCTTGCTTATAAGTCAGCCTTGGCCATTCCCCAGGGGCTAAAGTGTCAATAATAGGTTAGATATTATTCGGAATTGATTTTACAGGAGGTGTAAAATTAAAGCAGAGGCCGTTTCTGAAGGCAGCAGAGGCCTGTGCTTTGCAATGCCCTCGGGGGCGGCAGTGGGGTTCGGCCACATCCAGCGGCTGCTCCGCACCGACATCAGGGCCCACCATGCTCCACAGCTCCAGCTCCTTCCTCCGGCGGGACAGCAACAGGGCACACAACACACGGGCCTTGGCTTCCTCCTGTCCTCATGTCTGCTACAGCAATTTTGGCAAGTGTTTAATCTTCTCTGTGGCCCAAGGTTCACATGAAAATTTAATGCGTGCGTGGTTTTGACTGCAAAATTCCAAACCAGAATATCATTAGCTCACAGTCCTTTTAAGTGAAATATTCAGCAGTTAATTCTGAAAGGCTCTCACATTAAAAACATTTTCAGCAGTACTGTGAAGAAACATGTTAGGTAGCTTGTAACTATAAGTATTTATTTCTCTCTTCATGCAAAAGTTCCTCTTGTTCAAGACAACCATTATTATCCTTTCCTGGTTAGTTCACTGTCCCTGGAAAATTCAGTGGATATTGTTCTCAAAAGTTTTCTTGTTCAAATGTTCCATGAAACTAAAGCTCCTCATCAACAATCACCTCTAAAAATTAGCCTAAGCCTTGCAATGCTGCAGGCACATTGGAGCTGAAGTCCCAGTGAAACTCTGATCCAGACCCTTTCTGAAAACAGACCAGCTCATAAATCACTGGACACTGTCAAAAAGAGCAAAACATTTTTACATTTTTCTCCTGCTATAATCAAGTAAAATTCACTAGTCCAACTGCACTTATACCCAGGAATATCAGGTCAAACTTTCATCCACCTTATGTAAAACCTCGAATGTCTGAACTTATTTTCAATTATTTTTGAGGGAATTGTGTGGATTCTCTTCTTTTAATTTTATTCCTTTTTGTCAATGTTTCCATCTCCATTCAATACTTCCTCATGGTCCCTTTTGCACAAGGCTTCAAAAATTATTTTTAAGCATGTTAAAAACAGGAAACAAAGACTTTAACCTCATGGCAAACATGTATTTGGAAAAAAAAAACAGCCTTCATCTAGAAAAGATGGTACATGACTCTTTTTTTCCTGCTTACTGTTCTCTCTTGGTGTGAGAGTAGAAACCACAGTGTTCAAAGAAGGATCTAGAAAGTACATGGACCCTGGACCTGCCCACTCCTTTTTTCATGCAGCTCAGGACAGAGTTGACCTTCTGGACTGTGAATGCACACTGTTGGCTCATGTCCTGCTTTTCAAGCATTTTTTCCAAGACTGAAGGAAAAGCTGGGAAACCCTCTTCATGCATATTTGGAAGTCACAGGGATACGAATGGTAATACCGAATCTGTCATCCAGCACTGTTCAACACACCTTGATGTGGTCTTTCTTCTCACACTATGTTGGTGTAAGGAAAAGGTGTCCTGTACTTTCTCTGTTTGTGAGTTGCAAACTAATTTTTAAATCTTTGCACCAAACGTGCTCTTATTCAGTAGCAGAGACCATTCTCAGTCTGTTGACACCTTACCCACATTTTATGTTTACCCTTATTCTCTTCCCTAAGCTGTCACTGAACTATGAATTGCTGGGGAGGACCTGGACGAATTTTCCTCACTGTCAAGCTTAGGCAAATTTTGAGGAAACAGTGCTGGTGTAAATCTGACTTTAGTGCTACAGTGTTCAGCTGGCAGGAGAGTTGGAAGTAAAAAATGGCTAATTTCAGTTTCAGAGTTATGATACAAGTATCCTCCTCCTACAATACACAAAAGCAAAATAAAGATGTCCCAACTTTCCTGCTCACTACCCAGTGTCTGTCCTCTACATTAAAGAAACAGCCCTAATGGGACCATTATTATTCACAAAATCACAGAACCAATACATTCAATGCTTATTGGAGATGATTCTTGCCACGTCCTTGGTGCACTGCTTTCTGATAAAGTGTGCACAACAGACACATCTGGTGTAATAATCTATGGAAATGCTGTGTGAACCATGTGGTAAGGGCTGATGGAAAAAAGAGACCAGAGAAATCTTCTGATTCTGGTAATAACCAGCACCAAGATGGGATAATGTAATTAAAAATATGTGATGTTACATGAGTCCAGACACAGCAGTGGGAAATTTAATGTGCCACAGGAAATGCTGAACTTCAGTACGTGAAGCTTTTAACAATCATGTGACATTTCTAACAAAATAATTTACCAATACGACCCATGATATGGTAAAACTGCTTAAGTTTCCATGTCTGTTTTTTTTTAAAAAAAGTACCCATTTAAACAGATTTTCCCACTCTTATGAGATGAAGCTGCCAGGTTGCTCCCTGGGATTAGGATGTCTGATTAACAAATCTCTGCAGACACATTTCATTTCCTTAGCTATCCCTGAAGTATAGCTTTGTAGCCAATTTTACACTTAAGTATCTCTAAATATATGAGCTGTTTTTCAAGCTAATAATCTAGCTAGGTATATTAAAGCAGTTTAGAGTATTCTGGCTGAAGGAGATAAACCAATAATGTTTTTTAATTATGTAAGACCAGTGTAATCAGATGGATTCTAAACTAGTACTTTAAATTATTAATGCCAAGACTCAGGTACAGCTTTTCAAGCTTTCAGTTAGATTTCAAATATGTCTTTTGTTTTGTTTTTAAATAGGAGCAGGTAGCAGTGCTGGGTTCTGGTATTAATTACACTTGGAAACAGAAAACCTGAAGTAGACCTGGTAGCATTTTAAGAATCCAGCTATTGTGAATTCATCTGGAATTCATTGGGCTACCCCAGGCCATAATAAATTCATGCTGTATTAGCAATAACATCATATGTACACTAGTAGATGTTCTTCTGAGATCAGTATTATTTAACTAACACAAAGGATTACTTTAAGATCAGTTTTCTTTTAACTGTATTTTTAATATGGCTTTCTCCTGAAGCACAGCTTCCCACAAGACAAAATGATGACATCAGAAGAAAAACATGCATAAGAAAATACACAAAATCAGACTATTTTTTTCTCCTTAGGAAAGATACAAAGAGAATTAGAACCGTAGAGTGTATCCCCCATGTAAACAAATCCATGTATTTATTTACAATTTTCTCTGTGGGAAACAAGACACTCAACTCTCCAAAAGTGAACATATGCAGATTCAAGAGAGGTATTAAGAAGCAATTTAGTAGAAGTGATGTATCTTACTTAAACTGAAAAAATAATGCAAACAATCCATTCGTAAAGAAGTACTAGCAGTATCAAACAAACAAACCAAAAAAAAAAACCACACCACCCCAAAAGAGATAAATAGAGAATACTTGGATTTGGCAATTCTACTTTTCTCAGACAGTACATTCCACCTATGGACATCAAGCCTCGGAAACGATCAACATTCCTTAAGTCAAACAGCTGCGCTTTCCTATCCTTTTATTTCAGATTATCATCCTCCTTGATTCTATCAATCAGATGCAGAAACAGTTCTTAGCAGAGTTTAGGACTGTGATCACAAAATAAACAGTCTGAAGACCAAAATCAGGATTCAGAAAAGCTGCTCTCTTAGTAAGCAGGAGTTAGTTACACACTCAGATATCCTGTATATATCCATTACTGAGCCATCTCTCACAAGAACTTTAAAGCTCTGCCAGCCTCCTTCAAAAGTTTTTATGAAAACAGCAGAGGTCAAAAAAATGTTAAAATTTCTACAGTTTTCATGAACAGTGAGAAAACTTACTAATGTCCATGTGGAAGAGGAACGGTGTCTCCCAATCCTCATTAGATATCAGATATTTTACACAGGGGTTATTAAGAATGTCCTAAAGAGAGGAAAAGGTTGAAGGAGGTTTGCAGCTTAGCAGATCTCACTTAATCCATTTCTAAGACATTTTAATTGTCCTGTGGACTTTTTAGAATCCATTTCCAACTGTTTCATTTCTCATTCCCTTTCTCTGTCCAAATTACCTGGCAAAACTTCCAAGAATGCAGTTCCTACTACTTCAGTATCACCTCTTTCACAGTGACTTTAAATAATCAGAAGGTACAGCAACACACACGCATTTAAGGGAAATTTAACAGCAATGAGTGCTGTGGCTTTACACTAATCACCCACAATGTTTCTACACAGAGAAATCTGCAAAAAAAGCTCAAGTGTCCCCTGGGACAGCCTTCATGTAAAAATGGGTACTTTGGAAGTTAATTAGTGACAATCTGGTTCTTATAATGAGTTTTTAAAAAGCCAATTAGAGTCAATGGGAATGAGAGTGATTGTCATTGAGACTTGTTTGATACGGTTACTACCATAATTTAGTTTTTCATAGCAAAACAGCAAAATGGATATTAAAAGTGAGTGAATAGTGAAAGAATCCCAACTTGCTGGAATTCAATTTTCTTCCAGCAAACTCAACCCTTGTGTAAGAGTTCTGAAAGCACTGGGGATTAATTAAACAGCATAGGAAAGATACATTGAACATATGGACACAACAGAGATACAGAACTTGCTAGTATTCACCAAAAAATCATTCACACAGGGAAAGGAGACCTCCTTTGTGGAGATCATGTGGAAAAAACCTCTTGTTCCAGTGCCCTCCCAAGGCACATCAACAGCCAGAGAATAGCACTGCTTCCCTTTGAAGGCAAATATACACACTCAGGAGATTCACTGACCTGGAGGGGGCAGAAACGATGTAGCAGCCACCAATCCAATGCTATAACGAGACTTTCACATCACTGCACAGCAGAGAACAGTGAAGAGACCCTTGAACCAAGTCTAACACATTGCCATGCATCAAAGGGTCACACAGTGCTGTTGGCTCTGGACCCCAGCTGCAACAATCCTGTACAGATCCCCAAGGCAGTTTTGAGACATGTACCTGCCTTTTGTTTGTAAACCAGCTATTGGCATAAAAGGAAAAGAGACTGCATTTTGTGGGCAGCTAGAGTGGGGCTGTTGCTATCACATGTATAAGAGCACCTGAATAATTTAGTGTTAAAACGTTCATTCATTAAAGTATCCAGTTTGGAGATGTTATTAAAAAGAGAAGTCTCATGTTACAAACATCCTCTATTCCTGTTGCTTCTGGTGAGTTACTGACAGACATCTGGCTCCACAGGTATTGTGCCAAAGCCTGTTCCCATTTTTATGAATGTATCCTGGTTTCACTGTTTAACTAAGTGAACTTGCCTTGTTGAACATTCCCATAGGGGAAGCACCATTCCTGATGATATTCTGATGTGGGGTTTGTAGATAAACTAGGGCTGAAGGCTCTCACTGCTTCATAAGCACACCCAATATTGTGTTGGCTGTGTTAACTTACCCAAGTGTACAGAAGAGAGACTCAGACAGATGATGGTCATGCCCCAAACCCCACTGACACCCAGTTTCGCAGACTATAAAACCAGTTAGGATTCTTGCCACTGCTGAGACACCAAGAAAAGGTGGAGATCTGTTCAGAGTTTGCTTTCTTAGACAGAAGCAACCAAAGGTGTCTTCACTTTACCAAGATGTCAAACTTTGTTGCCAACCTTGTCTTCACCAGGTGCTGAAAGCAGGAGAACCATTGTGCTGCCACTGACAGAGAAAAGGTCTCTAGAGCCTATCTCTAAAAAAAAATAATAAAGCATATGCATCTGGCAGGCTGTACTCTTCTGGAGATCCCTGAGATTTCCCATTCTGCCAAATTTCATGAGAAAATGAAGGGACTTGGAGGTATTCTGTGGTGTGCAGGAGACGGCTGCGGTTGTGAATGCTTTAATACTGCCAGGACAAAGGAGATTGCTTAGCCCCAGAGCCTTCATGCCCAAAGCCAAAGCCTGTAAGATGCCCATGGTGCAGACAGCCCAAAGGAAAAAAAACAAACTGCAATGCTTGTAGAAAAGCAAAGATACAGAATTAAACTACCAAATTGATTTTCTAGGATTTTGAGGCTTCCTCCTCAGAGAAAAAAAAAAAAAAAAAAAAAAAAAAAAATCCCACCAAACAAACAAAAACAACCCCATCCTGTTCAGTAAAGTACTTTATCCAAAGCTTTCCTGTCACATTTTTATTAATGGTCTGGATGATGGTGCAGGGTGTACCCTCAGCAACTTCGATAATAGAAAACAGGGAGAAACAGTTGATGCACCAGAGAACCATGCTGCCATCCAGAGGGAGCCCAACCACTTGGAGAAATGGGCTGACAGGAACTCCATCAGCTTCCACAAGGGGATGTGCAAAATCCTGCACTTGTGGAAGAATAAAAAAGCCTCCATGCAGCAGGACATGCTGGAGGCCAACTAGCCAGAAAGCAGCTTTCCAGAAAAGGATCTGGACACCAGGTTGGACATGAGGCAATACTCAGTCTCCTGTGAAGAAAGGCTGAGAGAGTAGGGACAGCTTAACCGGCTAAGAGCTCCATCCCAAAGATATCCAAAAGCCATGTGGACCCAGTCCTGGGAAATCTGCTCTAGATGATCCTGCTTGAATAGGAGGGGCTGGACAAGAAAACCTCCTGATATGCCTTCAAACTTCAACTATTCTTTGTTTCTGTATCTCCTTCAAAGTGCTGGGAATAAAGTGCATTATGAATAAGCACACGTTGAATAGAAGCATAACCTTCTCCCTTTTATTACCTGGGAAAAGCATCATGGAAAAAGGAAACCACCAGAGCAAGTGTGTGAGCCTGTGCAGATACATACATAGATATATATAGATACAGATACAAATATAAAACCTTGTGTAAGATAAAAAAATGGAAGAGCATGTAACACAGTAAATACAAATGAAGAGTATTTAAAACTTCACTTGCTTGTGACTATTTCACTTCCACAAAGCATGTAAATTTACACGTTTCCTACTTCCTTAAGTTATCCAGAACCTTGTTTTTCATTTTCCTCAGATATAGACAGATTCTGATAATTTATAAAATCTGCCAGCAAGCCAATGCCAATTTTAGTATTTACATGATTTAGATCTGCTTTTGGTTTAATTGACATTTTGCTTATTTAAAACACAAAAACTGGCCACCGAGGAAAAAGCACCCACTTTTAACAGGATCATGGAAATATTAGCAACAGCAGTCCATAAATCACTAAAAATGATTTTTAGATTCTCAGAGAATGAAAAGCCAGCGTGTCAAATAGAATGGAGGTTTGACAGGGAAGAAATGCATTTTTCTGGGAACAATTATTTTGCTTTACAAAAATGAATCCTGTTATAAAGGGCAGTCCTATTCCAACGTAAGCATGGTTTTTAGTGTTCCAGTTAATACAGTAAGCCAAATATAAGAAAATTAATTCTCAGGCATAAAAGCGAGTAACAGCACCTTTACAAAATAAATAATAATAAATAAATAAATAAATAAATAAATAAATAAATAAATAAATAAAAAAGACCGACCCCAGAAAATTTCACCTTAGTGCTGTTAAAGCTACTGATAATTTCATGCTACAAATCTCAAGGGGACATAAGGGATACATGCAGTTCTAATGTCACACTCCCGGACCACGTCCTTCTCCTCCACTCAAAGACTGAGAAAAGAAAGAGAGAAAAGGGTCATGACAGGGTTGAGTAGGGACTGCCTATTCTAGAAACACCAAGAGTGATTTAACACAGCAGAAATACTCTGTATAAAGAAAAACTAAGATAGCACTACATAGGTCAGTATTTTCTTTCAAATTAGCTGATTTATCCAAATCTGGCCATAGTAACTTGCAGTCACTATTACTTAATACTGAATAGTGACTGAAAAATAGTTCAGGAGCCCTGCAAATTAGAACTAAGTCAAGTTTTCCAAAATGCTTCTGAAGCCACATCAAGAATTGGATCACGAAAGTGAAAGGTGTGCACACAAACACAAGTTACTGCTTTGTTGCAACAGCTCAGACATCAACTGCTCTGTATCTAGCAAAGAAGGTACAGCTGGTTTTTTTGAGTCTTTAATATATTAAAAGTTGGCTATATCATCCTTATTCACAATTCATCATCCTGAAGAGATGGAGCTTTTTTTTAGGTAACTTAATTCTTTGCCAAAAATCTTCTGAGGGTCTCAAAATCCCGCACAGCCAGTCGTTTCCCATTTGCGATTTCTCCATGTTACTCCCAAGTCACTAATTTTCCAGTTCTAGTTGTGCTCAGCAGCTGTAAAATTCAGTTTATACTGACTACACATCCCTGAACAACTCTCTCAAGCAGGAGTGGCTGATGAACATCCCAAACACCACAATCTTTTACACACCTATGTCATTTGTGGTGTACCATGAGGTACTGCAACACCATTTTGAAGTACATGAAACTGAAGAACTGTTACTGCATGTTTTGAAGCGTTATACAAAACTTTTGTTTACAACCATTAGATCATGTCCTTTGGCTTTACAGCATCCTGTTTAATGTAGGAGAGTATCTATGTAACATGTCTACTACTGCTCCTTTGCTACAGGCTTTTGTTTCAGTCTAGGTTCAGTTTTGCTACTTATCAGCATTTTTAAAAATACATTTTTGGGTTTTTTTATGAAACTGCAGCTGAAACCAGAGATGGAAGTGATCACATGCACGTCCTGTGCCATCTGCAGGGAATTTAGGTGGATTCTTTTTCCCTCTTTACATATAACAGTGCAATTTGTTGGTAAATATAATGCAAAATCACCAAGGGTAACATGTAAAAGCCTGCAGGTCAGCACAGACTTTTACAACTTCTAAATTTGTGCACAACCTGGTTGGCTAAACGTGCCCAAGGACAGAGCAAGGTAAAGGCTGCCATGGAGAGGAAATCTAAACATCATCAGAGTAATGCAAAACTCGGGTGTGGCAGTAACTGGAGACAGCCAAGCACAGAGAGATGAGCTTTTGGCAGGGAGAGTTCAGCAATGGGGCTGGGCTGGTGAGGGAAAGAGCTGCACAAGAGGATGCAGGGCATTCTACCCAATAAACTAGCACAGGCAACAAGCAGGCAAGGTATGTCATCCTGCAGCATTTTAGGAGATTACTTAGGTAATGACAGGAGACAAATACCCCTTATTTCTTATAACCATCCAGGGCAACACATCTTTGTTATTATTCCCCACAAATATTGTTTTGTGGGTTTTTAATATAGCTTACAATGAAAATGTTATATAAAAAAATGTGACTAACAATAAAAAGAAACATTAGAAAAGGTTCTCTGTCACAAGTTTGATTCAGAGCAAGAGGCCCCACTGTTTAAATTTTATTGGTACTGAAAATCTTATGCAAAGTGAAAATATATGGAAAATAAAGTAAAAGAAGCACAAAGTAATTTGACAGCTGGACTCTGGTTCTGCACTCTCTTTGCCAGGTTTGACCATTAAAGCTCTATCTCTTCCTCTTCCCTGCTGTCTCCAAATGGATTTTCAACTCCGTTCTGTTCGGTGGCACAGTTTCAACCGATGGGATAAGGAATGTTGCCCAGCCAAACTAGCTTAAAGCTTGGTGATGAAAACACTTCCCTGAGCATGGGAGATTAGGGTTTGAATTTCCTCTGCATGTAAGTGTTACTGAACCTCAATTTTCCCAGCGTTAGATGACTGTTTTCATATCATAGTGTTAAATGAGTGTGGGCTCTGTCATCACTGTCAAACCTCTAAAAACACAAAACAAAAAAAAACCAAACCAAAAAATAGATACTCTGTTCTTGAAAATAAAAGGATGTCATTCACAAGGCATCTCTACAGTAGAAGCTGCAGAAACTCAATGTACACGAGCTTGGCAGGACTATTAAATCCTTTTGTGGAAATTTGAAATTTACATCTAAATTGATTAGCCCAAGTTCATACAAGGCAAACAAGGATGGAAAAAAAGATTGCTGACTCCCAGCTACCACAAGGGAATTTTCCTCAGTAGCCAGCGTGACCTGACCCTTCAGGTAAGAATCTATCTGTGGTCTATCTTCCACTGACTGCCAGATTACAACCAAGGAGCAGCTCACCTTGAGCAATAATGCCACGTTTTCACTCAAATCAGATTTCAAGGAAGGAAAACTGTAAGGAACAATTAGCATCAAAGTGCTACTTCTACTACCAAGCTATCTGGTTTCCATTTTTACACTCCTAGCAACGTCACATCATGAGGTTTGGATGAGACCATCCACTGTGCAAGAGGCACAGGTACCTGCTTTGAAATTGAATTTTGAAATCGGACTTTCAAATATTGTTACATCCTTCTCTAGTTTTTCTCCTAAAAATGTTGCTGGTGTTGACTAACAGCAAGCAGTGAATTGGATGTCCTTCTATGCTCATGAAAGACTTAGAAAATCAAGTGCATTTGTTCAAATTGTACCAGCAAATCCTTCCTTCATTTTTCACATGTGATGCAGAATTGTATAAGCTTTGGGTTGTAGCTGATACTTCCCCCATGTACCTCAATGCTGTTCTTGTGCAAAGACAGCTTCTTTAATGGGTGCTAAGCCATCAGTGCTAGTAATCAGATTTTGCTCTGATTTCCAGATAAAGGCATTTTTAACAGTTCATGTTACTTCTAGACTGCCCATGTTTGTTTTAGAAAGACAGGTGTCTGCCAGGGAAAGCTGGAGCTTCCTTCGGAATGGAGAATGTAAACCCCCTCCCTCTAAATTATTATAATTTTGCAATGAGGGGCTTTCAGGCAAAGATATGGAAATAGGAATAACAGTTCTTTACTAGGAATATTAAAAAATACAATTGTAGTAGTACAAAAAACCAAGCAAATAAACATCCTAGAAACCCTGACAGAGTCAAAATACGACCTGACACTGTTGGTCAGGATGTTGGCAGCAGTCCAAGTAAGTCCTCCTGGAGTGACAGATGTAGTTCTGTTGGAGTAGAGATGACCCCGTAGAAGGGTCCAGTGGTTGCGAGATGGGTCCAGCCCTCCTCTGGGAAATCCAGTGAAAAACAGGCTACCTGGTGTTTCTGGGTCTCAGTTTTTATCTAGGTAGGAATGGTTGTTGTATCAGTCGTGGTGAGCCTTAATGGCCCATTACCAGAGATATCCCCCCTGGAGGGAGGATGGGTAATGGAAAAGATTAAGGAACACTGCCCCACCTGGTTTTAATAGCTGGCCCAATAGCAGAACGCACCTTCCCCCTCCCCCCTGGAGTTACAAGGAATCGGTTATACAGGAGATAAAGAAAAAAAAAACAAAAACAAAACCACCTCCCCAACTGGTTTCAACAGATGGAAAATAGAATACACATTTTTGGTTACATATTGTAACCCAAGACCGTGAACCAGCAGAGCAGATGAGTTCTGATTAAGGCACACAGAAAGTTTAGGAGTCAGGTATTTGTCTCCATGCTACGGGATGCGACTTCCCAGGGAAGCAGCATGCACTGAGAGATTCAGGTATGGGGTGAAGAGGAAATGCTCAGAGTACAATCCCAGACCACGTGGCCTGCATGCCTCATAAAATATTTTAGCTCAACTCACTATTATGACTCACTGGTGACAATTTGTTTTTCTTTTTTTAAGAAAAGTATGCATCAATTTCTCAAAACATATGGAGAAGGGTATTTTTCTTGAAATAAATTACATTCGTAGAAGAATTCCTCCTACCACACAGGAGTAAATAGCTTTAGAAAGTCATTCTTTGCCGTTTTCCTAAACTGTCCAATACTTTGGAGAAAGCATTTGAGTATTTTTATGCATGTTCTTGGTAATGATTATCATTCTGCCAATAGGACACCTAACTGGCCTGGAGATCTAACCGTAGAGAAAAAAGCATAAAGACTCTAATTTTCAAGTGGAAATAAAGGAATTATTCTTATAATATATTTTTGCCTCCAATATTTCTAATGCCAAAAACATGCTTTTCACAATGCATCTCCCTCTTCAGTCATGACAGCTCTCAGGCATTATGTAAGCTGCACTGTATTCCTTGCTACACAATCATCTGAACAAGCCCATCATGGTTATACATTAGAAGCAACCCCATTAGAAAGCAATCACAAAGCAACAATTCCCATCTAACATGTTGCAACCACACAACAGAGTCCTATCAAAAATCCCTATGGTATTACCAAGGCATTTTTACTGTGCTAGCAATCTTCAAGATCCTTTACTCCTCAGTTTCTGTGACCCACCAAAAGCCTCTGCTGATAAACCTATAAATAATAAATCAATGTTCCAAGGTACTTAAGAAGGCTTTTTTTGAATTTAAAGCTAAACTGCCAGTAATATGGGCTTATTAAATTTAAGCTACCTGAGAACTCCCTAGTTTTCCATTGATTTTTTAATATGAAAACTTCAGATGTGACAGGAGCTGAACTGAACTGGATTAACATTCACCTTTCAAACTATCAACCTTCAGGTTGGGGATTCAGTAATGAAGGGGATTAAGTTGTAAAGAGCAGGATTCAGTGGATTTCACACACTTGTTACCAGTGTAACATGCCATCATCCAGCACTAAGGAGTTCTCAAGGCACAAAAAAGATCAATGAAGCCCAGTTCTTCCCAATTCTAAAACAGAATTCCTACCCTCACATGAAGTGTTTAAAGATAATCATTCCTCTGTTAAATTGTCTTTAATGCAACAGCAACCAAAGGTAAACACAAAAACTGGGCTTAAGTATCGCCTTTATTCTGGAACAATGATTTCAAAACTAGACAAAGATGTAAAACTAGTAAAGAACCTAACAGTGGAACCAACTCACTGTACTCCCAGTCAAAACTGAAGGGGCACAGATAACGCGTGCACCTGCTGCCATCTCCTGGTAGTTCAGAGGTAAAACCGTCACAAATATTAATGAAATTAATATTAATTTTCCTTTAGAAAAATGTCAGGTCCTCGAAGGAGGAGCTTCCCCAAAAACCAAACAAGAAAAATATACAATTTTATGTTCTACAGAAGGCGCTTTCAAAATTCTCAAAATCTACAAGAATTTATTTCACTGTACAAGGCAGCTACTACCTGGATATAGCTACTTCCAAGCTAAATGGAGTTCTAACATTTGCTTAAGCAATGAAACATCAAAGCTCTTTCATTTTATAAAAGAAGTACTCACCCCAGTTATTCTAATTTCAAAATACAATCAGAAAATTAACTATAAAAATTTCCATGTGGCATTCAAAACCAAACAAAGTCCCTTTGGGAAGCCTGCTCATCATATTAAAAGTTACAGTGCAACTTATTGGCCCATACTGACTCATTTTAATATCCATTTCTTTTCACGAATACTTAAAGTTCAAGATAATTTTTCACTGTTGCAGTACTCTCATTGCCTTTGGTGATGGGCACAGCATTGCTATTTGTAATATTATTCCACGTTTCACATTTTAAAAATAGGATTAGCCAACTTGAAAAGAAATTTTATTTTGACAGCTGACAGGAGACACCTATACTTATCCTGCAAACTTTAGTGCTACAAAAACTGTTGAAACTTTCATTTCATAGCCTATTTTGCTATGCTGGAGAGAAGAGACCTGTCCATATCCTCCTGAAAGTTAAAAAATAAAAAAATAATGGGAATTAACTCCATAAGTGGATCATGTTTTCTAGTGTGCTGAATGACTATGGGAATGTGACCTGGCTTGCCTTAAAAAAAAATTGAAGGCATACCTGTGATTTGGATTGCGCATGGTTCACTGACAATTGCCATGGGGAAACAATTGTTAAATGTTGCAGAAAAGCCAAGCTAAATAAAGGAACATTTCCTTTCACAGAACGAGAAACAAAAAAATTGTGTCATAACATCAAGAAGCTGAACAATGACTAAAGAGTTGTAAGAGACCTAAATTAAATCCAGATGGGATTTCACATGGCTTATGAAAATGAAGGTTTTATCATGAGATAATTAAAGCAAGGATAGCCAACTCCTGGTGTGCCAGAACCTATAACTTAGCTTGTCATCCTGGTTTGTGAGAGTCCCTCGGAGGTGGACAGGAAGCAGCCTGCCACAAATTAGCCACTCACCCACAGCAGTCTCCCTGGCAGAGAGAGCCGCAGAACCCTCCCCCTGCTGGACACTCCCTAACCACAAACTACAGCCCGATGCCCATGGAGCATGGCCAGGAACATAAAGAAGGACTTGGGTGCATGTCCCCATCACACCTGGCCAGGCCATGGTCAGGTGGCAACTGCAGCTTAGTTACAAGCACAGACAAAATGCAAAGGCGTTGCGGATTTTTTGTGGGGGAGAAGGAAGCACATCAGGGCAGAAATTGGTGCTAATCACAACACAGAACCAGGGAAAGAAAAGTGACCCAAAACTCTGCAATGCCAGGTACAGGAAGCTTAGAGTTCTAACAGAGGTCACCAACCACTCTCAGTGCCTGCCAGGTGAATCTTGTAAGAAGTAATGAAGAAGCAATTAAGTCTGTAGCTGATAAGCATTTGCACCTGTGTGTGTGTGGAAACCACCCAAACTGAAACACAGTGAAATTAACTTGGTAAACCAAGAAACAGCTGGATTCCTTTCTTCTGTCTGATTTTAACTGTAAGACAGCTAGAGGAGAAATATATTAAATATTAATTGAACGCTCGACTATTCTTTCCATGTCTCACACTTTCAAGATCTTTTATTTGTCACAAAAATGAGCAGCTCTCCAAAAGCAAAATGGACAAAAAGCCAAGTGTAGAAAAAACCTCAGAGGACTGAGACCATTTTGGGATAAATAAATAAAAGCACCACAATACATAAGGTTTTCAGCAAAAGAGCTGATATTCACAGCAATCCAACTTCCAAAAGTTAGGCTTTGGATGAAAAATGCTTCCATTATCACAGCCTTAGAAATACACCACTCTTACTCAGAAAGTATTTTATTCAGAAGACTTATGTATAACACAATCACTAGTGAAGAAGATCCAGAATAAATTTCCCCTGGTTAAATTAAATTATTCAGACCCTTTTAGAACTTCAGCTCGTAACTTCAGGACTATACCATTTGTTTTAATCACAGCAGCCTGAACTTTGAGGCAAACCATACTTCCTGGAACCAAGAGAAAGCCTAAGCTTTTGAGAAAAAGTGTTTTATTATGATAAAGTAAGCAATCACACCATCAATTCACTCTCTTAGCAGCTGGCCCACTATACTGTGTAATGACCACATGGGTTTTATCCTCAGCATAAATATTTCTGTTTTGAATGTAACTTCATTTTAAGACTGTTCAATTTGATTCTTTGAACGGCAATATGGGTATGTAACACAGGTATGCCTTATATCATAATGTCAGATAATGCTTTGGAAAAATCACATTCCAGGAATAATTTCATTTGCAGCTCTTCTGTGCCCAGCAAATCCATTAATTTTCATTTTCTTGCCTATAATTGATTTTATCAGCTAATTAGCTGGCCACTTTTTTACTATCCCAGCAGACCGTAACTTTCCCACCTCCTATTATTAGCATACTTCAACATTGACTTGTTTTGCTCAGTCTCTCTTACCTGTTAACCTCCGCCAGAGTGTTAGCGTTGGAAACACATAATCACAGAATGATTATATGCAGGTGTTTTTATTGAGAAGCTCCGGGAGCCGGGTACGCAGACCCAAATCTGACTCCAACAGTGATTTGCAACACACAGGTTTTTATACCCTTCTGCTACACAGCTATGTATTGATTATTTACTTTATATTGTTCTATTGATTTTATCCAAGAAAAATTTCTTGTAATTTAGCCAAACAGTGATCATATTCAATTCCCCCAAACAAAATCATACTTGATTTAGTTAAACAATGGCCTTAGCTACAGCAGCTACTGCAAAGCTAATGTTCTATTCTCTGTTGACCAGCAAGCCCATGCCTTTCCCTTCCTAACCGTTACCCTTCCTAACCACTATCGTCCCTAGTTACCCGCTTGCAGTCCTACAGAAATAATTTTAACCCTATACTATCAAGAGCTTCCTCCAGGTGATGGCCACTGCTGGTTGCAACGTTTTCCTTGGTCTCCCTGTAGTAACAGGACTGAAGTTGTTTGACCAAGTAGCAAATTCCCTTCACCAAGGCAGCCCAACGACCCAAATGCCTCTTACCCGCCCCCCCCCCCTTTTTTTTTTCTGGAGTTATTATGGACTGAAGGAAAATTTGTTTATCCTACTCTGCCACGTTTTCCCCACTTGCCTCTTCACAGTGCTTGCAGAGTAATATTTTTACTTGAAACTGCATTACTTACACCATGAAAGCCACCAAAAAAACCCCACAAATTAACTATTCGTTCAATTCATACCTGGAAAGTACAATTTTTAGGTTCATAAAGTCGAATACATCTAGGCAAACGCTGAAACGCAACTTCCCACGGCAATCCCTCACCCGCTCCACCCCCGCTCCGCGCTATCCTCAGCCCCGCCTACAGACACAACGGCAGCGGGAGGGACGGGGAGTTTAACATAGGGGAAACACCTTTCCTTTCTTACCAGACAGCCTTGGGACCCGGCTGCAGCCCGTTTTCCATGGATAAGGAGCATAGGGATTGGCGATTCCCAGGGGGAAAGCCGGTGGAGTCGCCTGAGGCGGCGCACACCCCCCCCAGCGTGGCCGCGCGCGCGGGAAGGGGCGGGGCCAGGCGGGGGCAGGGGCGAATTCGAATCGGGCGGCGGGGAAACGGCGGCCATGGCGGCGCAGCTGCAGCTCGGCCGGGAGCACCAGGGCATCACCCTGCGTGGCAGCGCGGAGCTCGTCGCCGAGTTCTTCTGTGAGGGGGCCGCGGGGGGCCTCGGAGACCGCGCTGCGAGAGGGGGAGGGAGAGATGGAGGGTGGGAGAGAAGGTGAGGGGGTGGGAGGCCGCGTCTCGTGGGGCGACATGGCCGCCGGCTGGGGCGTGGTGAGGGGGAGGTGTGGTACACATTCCTTTCCCTCTCCGTCTAAATCGTGCAGCCTATGGAATCAACAGCATCCTGTACCAGCGGGGCATCTATCCCCCCGAGACCTTCACCCGTGTGCAGAAATACGGGCTCACCCTGCTGGTCACCACGGACCCCGAGCTGGCCAACTACCTCAACAACGTGACGGAGCAGATGAAAGGTGCGGGCCGGCGGCGGGGCTCTCTTTGCGGTGTCCCTGCCGCTGCTTCTCGCGCTCTGACTGCCGTGGCTTCTTGCAGAGTGGCTATACAAGTGCATCGTGCAGCGCCTGGTGGTGGTCATCTCCAGCATCGAGAGCAGCGAGGTCCTGGAGCGGTGGCAGTTTGATATCGAGTGTGACAAAACTGCAAAGGATGACAAGTGAGTACCGAGTGCTCCACTCCGTGCTTCCCTATCCCGAGTACCGGTGCAGGTACAGAATCAATGCCATGGACTTGTTCCTTCAAACCTTTCTCGGTGCCCTGCCCTCTGTTTGTCTGCAAACCAGTCATTATATGATTGTATACACAAACACAATAAAGGGAGACCAGCTATCACTTAACTTTTCTAAGGACTTGAAAGTGCCACTACTATTCTAAAAATAATGTAGCAAACAGACTACCAGAGCTTAACAAAGAGAACTCTACTTAGAGGAAACTCAGCACAGTAGAAGTTTTTTCTTTGGTTTACCAGTTTTCTTACTTTTCCAGTGGACCACGAGAGAAATCTCAGAAGGCAATTCAGGATGAAATTCGCTCTGTCATCAGACAAATAACTGCCACAGTAACCTTCCTGCCACTCTTGGAATCTGCCTGTGAGTATTCCTAACTGCACTAAAGAAATCAAATGCTTTTGAAAAACCTGAGTAACTTTCCAACTTTAGAAGCTATTTCCTGGTTTTCTGAGGCTTTTTTCATTATTACATATTGTGTACCAGCACGTTTGTGAGACACTTTGACTGAGATCAGGACAGAACTTGGGGTGGCTGAAGAAACTTGAGGAAATTAGTATATATGCTCTAAGGAATGCAAGTTTTCATGAATGATTTGTTCATATGAAGTCTTATATAGAGCTCAGCTCCACAGCATTTTAACATGTTTTTTAAAAAAAAATCATGCCACTCGAGAAAACTAAAATGGCCTTTTTTTAACTAATTTTTTTTTCACTTAACTAGTATCAGTGTAACTTCTGAAAACCTTAGTCTTTGTTTCAAGGTCTAGAACATGCACTTCAAACCTGCCATCTCCTTATGTTCTCCCTTGCTCCCAGGTGCCTTTGACTTGCTAATATACACGGATAAAGATTTAGCAGTGCCAGAAAAGTGGGAAGAGTCAGGACCACAGTTCATAGCCAATTCAGAAGAGGTTCGGCTGCGTTCCTTCACTACTACAATCCACAAAGTCAACACCACAGTGGCTTACAAGAAGGATTCTGTTCCCTAAGATGGAGGGGCAAGTTTTGTGTAAATATCCTGTCACCTTGTATAGTTTTTGTTCATCATGCAGCTAAGCCATGAACACATCATTACTGTCCTCTTGAAGTATGACACAAGGACAAAATGCCTGTGATGTGACGCTAGACTAAGCTGGCATAATTTTTAAAAAATTTTAAAAGGTATTAATGGTCATAGTTCAATACTTACTTTACTCTATGAGCAAAACTAAAGGTATGTTAAACCACTGCCTCTGCTAGAAAAATTGCCTAAATCTAGGATTAGCTCCTAGAATTGTGTTCAGATCCTGTAATTTTGTATTTTAGAATTATTTTGAAACTGCATTCTGTTAGCAGTCTTAAGTTCTCTGTAGCAACTAAAAAAATCTCATTCCTTGTGTGCCAGCTCTCATGTTAAAAGCCTGGGCTGTTTTACTACCAGAAATAACCCTAAAATGAATCAACCAAGCAATTCTTGTACCTCTCTACAATGGAAGCAGCTGTTTATCAGGAACTTTAAATACATGAAGCCTTGTATTTTAATGACCACTGGGCTCTAGTTCTGGGGATGGAGTTGTTCTGTGTGCGTCTATAGTATCTGTCCAGTATTTTTTATGTTTGTATTCCTGTTTTACAGAATAAAGCTTCAAGTTTTATAGTGTTCTCTAATTCAGAGTCTGCAGTCCTTCGTATTTCAGATGGTTTTATGAATGCTACATTGTAGTTTAGAACTGTCACCCAAGTAACACCCAAAAGGCATCCTCCTTGAGTTGTTACTTAACTGTTTTCCTTCCTTTGTCTCCAAGTGGTGTGCAGTCCATACGAAATCCATTAATAGATTAACAGCAGTTTGCTCTCACCCAAGTCTTCACATAACAATTTAAATAGTCACAGTGAACTAATGACTAAGCACAGTGCCTTCCATATTTGTTAAACAGCACTGGACTCTTCCTGTGTTCTTACCCATTTTTGTAGAAGAAATTAGGGATTTAAAACCCTAGAACTTTCAGACTCTGCCATGGTTTTGTTCACGTCCTTCATTAAATTAATTTGAGTGGTTAACTCTGTTTTTTCCACTCTTTCCAGTGATGTAGGACCTTCTGTTATAATAATGTAATTTCAAAAGTTTATTTAAAAAACATCGATTACATATACCCTACCCCATGACTGTATTACAACCTTTTTGGGCTTTCCTATTTTCAGGAAATTAATTCTTTCAGAAGTAAAAAAAAAAAGGTAGTCCTCTTTAAATCCTGAGCACAAACCCCATAATTTTTTTAAAAGAAATACAATCTAGGTACTTAAAAAGTTACATTATTCACTGCCAGGGCTAATGATGCAGTAACAGAGTAACACCCTGATGTTTTATTTTGCCTGTTTGCACAATTGTGACTGCAGTACCCATTCGCCCCTAGGAGGTGCACTTCAAAGAGTGAAATCTACAGTAGTGAGCATAAAAACCACTTATTTTATAGATGCAAAAGTCAAATTGCTCCAAGAAGCTCATTCTTGTACCAGAATTTATCTTCTTTAAAAAGTCCATCTCCATCATCATCTCTGCATTTCTTCTTTTATAGACGCACCAGCAGTCAAGAAAACTTGCACAGAGATCACTGAATGTAGTTGATGTCCATGAAAGGTACATGTGAAAAGGAATAGGTCATAGATCCTGAAGTTTTCACAAAAACCCTGCAGAATAGGGAAGAAAAGAAACAAAAAAGTCGTCTTATCTCCCAGGAACCAAGCCTTCATGGAGGTGTTCAACAACATGTGCTAATTCCTAATGGGACCCACCCTTGATTGGCTTCCCCTACTCTGAGGTCACTTTTTTAGAGTGCTAATTAAAACCAAGGGAGCCCCCCCTTCATCTTCAATTAGCAGTGTGGGTGTCCTTAGGAAAGGGAATGAAGGTAAGCCTCAGAATTAACCCAGAAGGTACTGCTCACCTGACTAGTTGAGCTGACGGATGAGCTGGTTGATTGCATCACCTCTGTAGCCAGGCTTGCCCATCTCCTTGAGGAAACCCACTCTGTTCCGCGAGGCATGGCGAGCCACCGACAGATGGAATGGCCACAGAAAGCTGATTACTCTTTTGAAATACTTCCCAGTTGAGTAGATTTCATGAATAAGGTCTTCCAGGCAAATGATACCACAGCCCCCTCATGAGAAAAAAAAAAAAAAAAAAAACGATACATCCAACTGCATCATCTCATGCTGCTCCAGAATTGCCACTCCTCCAGTTTGGCAAGATTTTGTCTCTCCTCACCCTTTCAGGTCAGACTGTAAACTCTCAATGCCTAACTCTTTCCTCAATTTTCTCACCCTCTTCCTCACCTAAATGTTCCTCTATCAGCATGTTGTCTGTCAGAGGCACCCTCTTTTTCTTGATCTTGGCTTGGCCCCGTTTCAGGATGAGCTCTCGTACAGATTTCAGGTTAGGTTGTCTGCAGAAGCAAAAATCAGATTCAGTAACAGAGACATGACGCAGAGAGAAGCCCCATCCCACTTTCTTGTGCAGAGGTTAGAAACTAATCAAGTTATGTGAAGAACAATGAGAAAAGGGACACTAACAAGTTTTAGATATTAAGTTACTTAAGTTTTGACCATTACAGGAGAAGTAATGGATCTGTGATAGCAGCTGAGAATCCAATGACCCCCAAATCACGGGAGGGGTACGTACCCCCACGCCACGTAAGGCTCCACGATCCGCAGCATCTTCAGCGACAGCGGACTCAGCTTCACAAATATCCCAGTGTAATTCTTCCTCAGCTGCAGCATCTCAATCACTCTCTTTACCCTCTTAGTCACTCCCTTAATACTGAGGGGAAAAAAAAAAAGTTAGTAACCACATTTCTCTAACACAGGAACAAAAGGCCTCAGATCACCTGCAAGAAGACATGTCTCAGTTGATCCCACTGCCTTGGTGTAGAAATGACACAACAAAGGGTAGCAGCAATAAAGGAATGAGCAAGGAAGGTTCTTACTCCACAATCCTCACAACGAAGGCCAGTTTGCTCTCCTGAGGTGCCACTGCCTGCCCAGGCCTTTGCTCCATGCGCCTCAGCCGGGTGTCATCCCGGTGTTTGCGCCATGAATCCCGGACAAAGGTCTCCAGGCGCCTGAACTGGATCTGTTTCCCCTTCTGCTGCTACAGACAAAAGGAAAACAAAGTGTCACCCATCCCAAAAGTCTCAGAGGTTTACATCGGAAAGGCCAAATGAAATACAGAAGTAGTGAACAATGTTCTCTTTCAGCTTTGGAAGCAGTAAGAAAATAAACTTGATTATCTAAGCCCAAGGGAGACAGAACTGAAGGACAACACATGAATTTACACACAACTATTACTTATAAACAGCGAACAAAGAGTTTTTCCACAGGAAAAATATAAATTAGGGAAAACAGACCAAGACCCAGGATACTTCTAGGCACATAGCTCAGCAATGGCTGGGAAAGCCAGAAGCAACATGTGGGCAAAACAGATGCTACAGCAATACCCTGGTGTGACTCAAAATCACCCTCCAACAGAAAATAACTGCTTTGGAAGTCCTTTTCTATACAGGCACACATGTAAAAAAAATTCAAACATTCAACTATTAAGTATTGCTAATTTAATCAGAGAACACCTGGCTGACCTGATAAAAAACTCTTTTCATTATCACTAGAAAATGTAAAGCTCTTTTTTAAAATTAAAGAGATGTTTAAATGCCTCTCCTTAGCTTAGAAATGAGTATATCCACCTAAGTCATAGTATTATCTCATATGAATAGGACTTGAAAATGCACAGCATTACACAATTATATTTAGGATACTCTACTGGTTAAATTAGCAGGCCATTTAAAAAAACTAATGTTGTGTGTCTTCTGTTCTATTTCACCTTGTAAATCACCCATGAAATTGGTTTGAATTTTCAAAGCAGGCAGACCTAATCAGAGTCTCATCACTAAGGTCTTTCTTTCTAATAAGAATCTGAAGGAGTGGCTATTTAATGTTATTGCTTATGCTTCTACCTTGGAAATACAGCAAGCCACTGATGCTTTAAAAATATAAACACAAACAAAAATGGCAGGAGTTCTGCACATAATCCCACAAAATTCACTGGGAAACCTTTAAGACAGACACCTACCATATTAGCTGTGGTACAGCAGAACAGGTCTCAGATTTGAAATTAGAAAGGTTTGCTGTGCTCTGCTAGTCTGGAAATGGCACAATGTGCACAGGGCATGTCTGCACTAGTACACGTGCCACCCCAAACACAGAAAAAGGCTTCAGTACGACCTGTGCTGCTCTAACAGATAAATAACTCCAAACGCACCCTCAGAAAAGCGCGGTTTCCATGCAGGGTGACAACACAAAGGTGGTTTCAGACACTGAAATCACAGGGCAGCAGAGACAACTCAGCAGAGACAACTCAGCAGAGCTGCAGTTTCCCACATGTGGGAAATACCCGACCACCACTGCAAACACCTGATCCAACAGGAACAACTCAAGACTTCCGTATACTTCTGTTTCGGTGAAATAACCTGCAAAATTCTGTCCTCTTTACAAGGCTCAGCGATATACGGAGAAGATGTTGAAGGAGTCAAGCTCCCCTCGGAGCCCCGAAGATGATTCCTGCCCACCCACGGCGCTCGGGCACCCGTCACTGAGGGGCCCGACCACTCGAATCATTTCCTAAGAATTTCAAGGAAATGCAATTCCCTCCTCTGGAAGACGAGCTGGGGCTGCAGGACCAGGCTCTGCTGGGATCCGCCGTACCTTGCGCTTGTTGAGCAGCGCCTGCTTGGCCTGGGTGGCTTTGATGGCCAGGTATGCCTTCCTCTTCTTCAGCAAGTTCTCCGGCACCAGCGGGATCCGCCGCCTCGGCCTGCGGGCGGGACAACCCCGTCACATCCCGACGTCCCCCACCCCGGCTGCCTCCAGCCCGCAGATGGCAGCGGATCCCGCATTCCCTCCCTCCCTCCATCCATGCCGCACTCACCCCTCCAGCTCCGCCATCTTACCGCCGCCGCGCATGCGCGGGGATGGGGCGGGGCTATGGCCTCTCCCCTCAGGCGCTGCTCGGCTTCTCAGGGATCCTAGAGTATCGGGAAGCTCCTGACGGAGGGGAAGGGACGTGGTGCTGGCCCGCCCTGCACTCTGCCAGGGGCATCCACACGCGGCGAGCCTGGGAGAGGAGCGGACTGGGGGACACACAGTGGGGTAGCCGCGTCACCCGCAGAGGTGCCAGAGTCTCACGCTGAATTGGATGGTGTTGGGCTTGTGTTCCTGGAGGGTTCCCTCCACTTCGCCGTCCAGGATAGACGAGGGATGTGTGTCTTCACACTCTGAAATCATTTTCATTTACACTGACCGCAGTGTCCTCTCACCAGCGGGGAGCTCCAGCCGTGCTGGAAGGTTCAGTGGTGCCAGGGTTTCTCTGCTCACCTCGGTGGTGCTGCAAACCTTCTCAACACTTTAAATGAGCCCACTTCTGTTTTGACACCTAAAACATGAAAATCTGTGTTCAGGAGCTCAGTCCCAAACGCCACAAACAACACAGCCCTCGGTGAGCAAACCCAACTCCCCATTATTTGGATATGGGACACAAAGCAACAACTTTATGAAATAAATAATCTGAAACCTTTTCCACAACTACACAAATTTCTCCCTGACTTATAAAAATAGCTGGAATCCCTGGTAGCTCACAACAGAGAAAGTGGCCCACTTAAATCTACAAATGAACGTGCTTTGTTTATCAGGAGAGTAATGCAAACAGGCTTTCAGGTATTCCATTATTAACAGCAAGGAAACAATAAGGTGATTTATTAAAATATGAATATCGATCTAATATCGATACCCAACTGTGACGGACAAAAGACTCTCTAACAGTTAAGTTAGAAAGTGTATGTTTATTGACGGCCGGGCAGCGCGTGGGATAGCTCCCCAATAACGCACTGCAAAGATCACAGGTAATTACAAAGCCTTTTATCCACAAAAATGTTGAATACACAAAATACAAATGCATATTCATATCCTTGTCACCTCCTCTTCTCCGCTTCGTATGCTAATTGACAAAAAGGCTATTAAGCATGCGTAGTTTGTTCTCTGAAATGAGTCGGGGGGCCTTATGTGGGGAGTGGTCACCAAAAGGAGGAAGTAAAACTAGTCTTCCTCGTTCTAAACTTTCAACCTTTTGACGCATATGTGACAGATGACTCCTTGACAAAACCTATATTTTCCTGTTCATAGAACTGTTTCTGGAGATAGAGGGTTTGTAATCGTTTTGTTTTTCTGGGGTCTATTGATCAATTTCCTTGTTTTTCGTTACAAGCACAGCTCACACAAACATAAGGTTGACAAGCAATGAGTTATTAGATCCGGGATAGCTTATCTAAAATCCGGTCTCTCTTAACCATCCTCTGAATTTTAACTGATTTCAGCAAAGTTCATTTTTTCCCAGCTAAATCAGCAATATATTGTTGTCTATAACCTTAGTTTTTTCCTAAAGTCTTCAAAATTAGTGTCTCAAAGGAAGTAAATATTTGAAGCGCTGTTGCTATGAGATTTCTTCCAGCATAGCAACATTCCTAGGCTGACACGTTAAACTTTAACCAGTAGTTATATCATTTTAATGAATGGATGTTCAAATGTCCCTGTTTGCAGGGATACCCAAGAAAAGTGTTCCCATCTTCCTAGACAGCAACGTGTTGTACTCTGGCTTTCAGCACTCCGAACTCCTGCATGCAAAATTTTAGGGCTCCAATTCCAAAAGCCAAGTCAGGAGACAAGGTGGGACGTCAGAAGTCCATGAAACTTCTTGACTTATTTTCTCATTCCATGGGTATAAAACCCCATGGAATTAAATTAATTTCAAATCCCACAAAATCTTTATTGATGCTGTGTTCAATCTCAAAACATCAAAAGGACTTGAAGTCTGTCTCTCTCATCAAACTGCCCCAGTCTGAAATCTATCTGTAATAAATTCCATATTAACAAAGCCAAAGAAATTAAATTTTGTTTTTCTTCACCAATGATCCAATCTTGGGAATATTTTAATCAGGAAAGTAGCTTGTGATCTTAAATTATGCCTATTTTCAGATCTTTTAAGGAAAAAGTTTATACGATTTGGGAAAATGCCCAGGAACTACTCCATACACACACTCAAACCAATAATTACTAGAGAGAAAAGCTGGGTGATCCAGGACTTTCTTTCATGAAAATAGCAATCATACGGAGATAGACTGATATTTCATTAAAACATTTTTGAAAAACACTGTGCATGGGCTTATTCTTTTCAAAATAAGCTTCCTTAAGATGGGCATTTTGATCAGAAATCCTGCACATTCCCTGCAAAAGGAGCAATCTGGGTATAATAAAGACATGTGAATGAGACTAACACAGGTGTGTACCCTCAGTTACTGGCACCTAATATGTCAAATTGAAAAGGCTAAAACATAAAACTTGTTTTTGTGCCTGGAAAAAAACCCGAATGGGGCAAACCAATTAATTCTCTAGTGCCACTAATTTACCAGCATTAATGGAAAATATTCCAGTTTCAAAAGCCTGATTTTACAATAACTATTGTGAATAATTCCCTGGAAGAAAAGCAGACTACTAATAAAGCCCTCACACTGTTCACAATTATTGTCCCTGGAAATTATATCTGGAGTTTTAAGTTAGGAATATTAAATTACAGATTTATATCTTCAGAATGTTCTGACATTTTCTAAAAGAGTGCTGGTACCCATTTAAAAGTTTCAAAAGTGAAACATTCGTAAGCATTAAAATGTAAATTGATTTTGTTTTACTTCTAATGCACTTGTAAAGGCCTGGCTAATGAACTCGAAATAGAAAAACTGTTTTTCAATTACAATAAACAGCAATGAAAATAATTTATTTTTCTGTCTTGTCTATAAGGGAGTGCACATAGTGGCTGCAATTTGAGTGTACAATGAATTTAATTTTATCTTTAAAGAAAAAAGTGGAGGTAAAAATAGACATCACTATGTGTGGTTCTCCACAGGTCTCCATGACCTCTCTCCTTCTTCCACAAGGATGAAAAGCTGCATTTTATTTGGGAGAAAGACTGATTCAATTATGTCCGAGATGAAAGACAGTAAGAGCAGAATAGGAGTCTTTCCCACACTCAGTAACTGGGAATCCTACCTCATACTAGATTACTTTTTAATTGAATCTTCGAGATAATTATGCCATTTATGTTGTGGAAGTATATGAATAAGTACACTATAGGATAAACTATTCATAAAAGTACTACAGACTGGGGAGCCATAAAAAAAGATGGAATGGAATAACCTATTTAGGAAGATTATCATGTCAGTGTAGACAACTTAATAGGAGATGCTTTGTATAGACAGATAATGCTCTCTGTCCTAAATTTCAGTGATTCTGATACAATGGTGGTGGTTTTTTTTAAAAAAAAAAAAAGTTTTTGATTATTTTTATTTTATGGCTCTGAATACTGACACAACTACATAAAATCCTTTTGCAAGTTTAGTTTGGGAGACTAGGGAAACAACAGGCAGCAGTTGTTTCAGCAGAAACAGGAATCAGGAAAGGATTAAAACATCATAAGTGAGAAGTGACCCGCAGTAATTAATATAAAATCACAGCAGAGTAGTTTCACTGGTTTGTAGCAAGGTTGAGCCCTGAAGGTAGCTGTGGCCCTGAGTGCTGTGACAGTGCAATAGAGCTGTAAAGGTACTATCATTTTTTCCCTGTTAATTTATGCAGGGAAAGTTCTGATTGGAATATTTGATTTTGCCTGCAATTATTAGTGACAACTGCCCAGTCAAGGTAAAACTACAGAGCATCGGTATTTGGCCAGGAACTAGCAGGCAGGGAAACACAGAGCCTGAGGGATGTAAGTGGTCACCTGTAGCTTTATCCCAAGAAAGGGGCTGTGTCCCTACACACAGCAAAAACAAAGGATGGGAGGAGGTAGTTGCAGGATTCTCCTCACAGCACAGCAGATGTGTCCTGGTTTGAAAAGACAGGTATCTGCCAGGGAAACTGGGGTTTCCCTTAGAATGGAGAATGCCAACCCCTCACCCCTGCCAAATTATAATTTTCCAATTAAGGGCTCTCAGGCAAAGATTTGGGAATAGGAATAACAGTTCTTTACTAGGAATATCAATAATACAAATGTGGTAGAAAAACAAAACCACCCCACTAAACCAGCAAACAAACAGACAACAATTTTGGAAAACCCTGACAGAGTCAGAGCTGCAACCTGGCACCCTGTTGGTCAGGGTGTTGGAAGCAGTCCAGAAGTGAGTCCTCCTGGAGTGGCAGACGTTGACTCTGTTGAAGCAGGGATGATCCTGTAGCCAAAAAGGGTCCAGGGGTGGTGAGAAGGGGTCCGGTGATGGTGAGATGGGGTCTGGTAATGGTGAGAAGGGGTCCGGTGATGGTGAGATGAGGTGCAGTCTTCCTCCCAGAAATCGGGGTGAAGCAAGTGAACTCCCCCCGCCCCCGTCCCGTTTCTCCCGGCAGGCATCCTTGACTCCCCTCACCGGGCGGGGCATCCCACAATAGGACCATGGCATGCAGATGCACCGCTCTGGGGCTCTGGGGGGGGGTATAGCCCAGGGGTATAGTCCGTTAATGGCCCATTATCAGAAGGCACCCGCACCTCCCCCCCCCTTCCAAAATTACAAGAGACAAAGAACAATTCCCCAACTGCTTTCAGCAGATGAAAATAGAATACACATTTTTGATTCCATAACCCAGGACAAGATGTTATAAGGCTGAGTGGTAAGGCAGTGAGACAGCAGATAAAAATCAATAAATAAAAGTGCAGCAATGATTCACAAATTTTTATATGAAATGATGGCCTCAAGGCAAAATAATAAGCTTGATTTTGGACTTATTAGAGATAGATAAAAATATCAGCTTAATGCTTAGAACAACAGAACAGTAACTGAAAATTATTAGAGAAGGGGTAAAGAACAAAACAAAACTGATTCCACAGTGTAGCCTCTCAGACCCACATTTTGGATGCGCCAGCTTTGGTCGGTCATCTTTCTTCCATCTGTCCATCTCATACCTCCACCCATCTTCCCCCAAGACAGACTTGGAAAAGGTTGAGAGAAAGAAGATCAAACACAGGGAATAATTTCCATCTGTGGAGCAGTTACATAGACTGGGCCTGCCAGCTGGGAAAAAGGTGTCTGAGGGAAGATAAATTAGTCAATAAAATGATAAATGCTGGTGATGCCTTAAGTTTTAGCTTTACTGCTTTTCAGATTCTGTGCTGCCTAGGGGTATAGTTCTGAGCCTCATATTAAGAGCTAGTGAGCTCTCTTCACAGAGTAGGTAGACAAAACAAATTCTTTTCCTGCTGAAGACTAAGGACGACTTTCAGGCCCAAAAGCATAAACACCAGTGGACAGAAGAGACAAAACAAGAAGGATGGGACACCTCACAACCTGAAGCTGTAATTGGACAATTAAACCCCAGTATGCAAATGGACCAAAACTTATAAAAATGTAAGACCTCATGACCAGTCAGCCATTTTGTGACCATTCTAAGTCTGCCTTGGGTGTAGCCCTGGTTAGGCTCTTGTCCTGCCCAAGGTGTATCCTAAAGGCTTTTCAATAAATACCTACTTTATTCTCTAGCTCTGTCAGTCTCTGTTTCAGGTCAGTCTTCCCAAGGCATCACTGGAATAACTGCTCCCTCTTCCTTTCAGCACAAGAGGAAGGGAACCTCAGATGAAGGCAGCAGAAGGCAGGTTCACAGCAAATGTGGTTTTTTCAGCAGCACATGAACTTATATTGAAGACCCAAACCTCTTAGCCACCAGAGGAGGTATACATTCCAGCCATGCATCCTGACTCACCTCACCCCTTTCCCAGTAGATCTGGCCTTTCTTCTAGCTCAGCTCTGAACTTTCCATTCAGCTGAGATCTATCCCATTTTATATTTGTCCTTGCTATTTTAGCACAACATCTGAAAAGGCAGACAGAAATCAGTGTCTTTGCCTGCATACAGGCTCATTTAATCTGAATGCATGCCTTTCTCCCCTGTTCACATGCACCGTGTCCCATTTTTTGGCATTTGAAGTCCATCCTTTCCAGTCTTTAAAGAGCTTTGGATAAATTAATCCTGTTCCTGCAGTGATCTGTTATCAGCACTGTCTAAAAGCTGGAAGAATGAGGCAAATTTGCCAAAAACCTGAGAAGAGGTGGAATAAGTGAGAAGGGAATCAAGGAGCTGTGTAGCTCCAGGTAGCACTGCCTGGACCACTGCTATGGAGAGCACCTGCAGCAAGCAAACTCCAGTTGCTTGGTTCCAGCAGCTTGGAGCATCGTTGTCCAGATGTAACAATGATCAATCAGCTGACAGACTGAGACTGCAGGGGTACTCCATCACCAGGAAAAAGGGGGTATGAGATGAGGGGAATGCCTCAACAGGAATAAGCCACAGAAATTCAATAAACCGCAATTCAACTGTGCTGCTCCTCTATGCTGTGCTCAGCAAGACTTGATTCTTCCCTGAGAGTTTCCCATAACCCCTGGCAGGATCAAGGCCTTTCTATATAGATGCTGTGTTCTCATATCTGGGAGAGAGACTTCCTTAGGAAGAGCTCTTAAAGAAAAAACAGGTCCTGTTTCTAAACTAATCAGCAGGATAACAAGTCTGTCTTGCTGGTTCCAATTTTCTATACACATATTAATTATACTGTAAATTATATTTGATATATTGTATAGAAAAAATTAAAGATTCATCATCTCTTTTTCCTATTTTTTAGTAGTAAGAATAAGCTTCTTCCTGTCAGTACACTAACCCAATAGTGAAAGAAATCACTCAGATGCAGGTGTGCTTCAAACAAACGTTAATTATCAGAATTATCAAGTAATTGTCAAAATGTTAATTCTCAAAACAGTATCTCCCACCTTGGCATCTGACACACTGCAGTTGTAGCTGAAAAATGCTGACAAACTGTCTTGGTTTGACAAGACAGGTGTCTGCCAGGGAAACTGGGGTTTCCCTTAGAATAGAGAATGCAAACCCCCCACCCCTGCCAAATTATAAATTTTCAATTAAGGGCTCTCAGGCAAAGATTTGGGAATAGGAATAACAGTTCTTTACTAGGAATATCAATAATACAAATGTGGTAGGAAACAAAACTACCCCACCAAACCAGCAAACAAACAACAATTTGGGAAAGCCCTGACAGAATCAGAGCTGCCACCTGGCACCCTGTTAGTCAGGGTGTTGGAAGCAGTCCAGAAGTGAGTCCTGGGATGACAGACGTGGCTCTGTTGGAGCAGGGACGATCCTGTAGCCAAAAAGGGTCTAGGAGTGATGAGGAAGGGTCTAGGAGTGATGAGGAGGGGTCCAGGGGTGAGGTGATGGTGAGATGGGGTCCGGCGATGATGAGATGGGGTCTGGCGAAGATGAGATGGGGTGCCGTCTTCCTCCCAGGAATCGGGGTGAAGCAAGTGAAATCTGTCCCCGGCCGGCTCAGTTTTCCCGGCAGCAATTGTAGACTCCCCCCACTGGGCGGGGCATCCCACAATAGGACCATGCATGCAGATGGGGCTCTGGGGGGAGCGGGTATAGTCCGGGGGTATAGTCTGTTGATGGCCCATTACCCAAAAGGCACCCGCCCCTCCCCCCCGTCCCCCTCCTTCCAAAGTTACAAGAAATAAAGAACAATTCCCCAACTGCTTTCAGCAGATGAAAATAGAATACACATTTTTGATTCCATAACCCAGGACATTATCCACCCCTTATTCTATTATCATCTGCATCATACCTAAAGCAATGAACTACTATGCAAAATGAACCCCTACACTCAGTTCTTACTTAGGATTAGGTTTTCTTGGGGTACACAACTGGTTTTTCCATCTTTCTGCATTACCCACCAAGTGTAACCAGGTCCTTGAGCAAAAACAATCCCACGGATGGGTTCGCCTTTGCCTGAGGTGGGGTTAATCCAGACAGTCTTTCCTAAAATACCTCTCATGTGCACCACAGGGACTTTATCTCCATCTACTGTGTGCAAAGGGGTAGACTGGGCAGGACCAGCTCGATTGATGGAGCCTCGGGTGTTGACCATCCAGGTGGCTTTTGCTAAGTTCACTTCCCAGTTCTTAAAGGTCCCTCTGCCAAGTGCCTTCAGAGTGGTCTTAAGTAGTCCATTGCACCGTTCCACTTTCCCGGCAGCTGGTGCATGATAAGGGATGTGATAGATCCATTCAATGCCGTGTTCTTTAGCCCAGGTGTTTATAAGGCTGTTCTTGAAATGGGTCCCGTTGTCTGACTCGATTCTCTCAGGGGTGCCGTGTCTCCACAGGACTTGTCTTTCAAGGCCCAGGATGGTGTTCTGGGCGGTGGCATGAGGCACAGGATAGGTCTCCAGCCACCCAGTGGTGGCTTCCACCATGGTCAGCACATAGCGCTTGCCTTGGCGGGTTTGGGGCAGGGTGATGTAATCAATCTGCCAGGCCTCCCCATACTTATATTTGGACCACCGTCCACCGTACCAGAGGGGCTTCACCCGCTTGGCCTGCTTGATGGCAGCACACGTCTCACAGTCATGGATAACCTGAGAGATACTGTCCATGGTTAGATCCACCCCTCGGTCTCGTGCCCACTTATAGGTGGCATCTCTGCCCTGATGACCTGAGGCATCATGGGCCCACCGAGCTAGGAACAACTCTCCCTTATGTTGCCAATCCAAGTCTATCTTAGACACTTCTATCTTCGCGGCCTGATCTACCTGTTCGTTGTTCCGGTGCTCCTCATTAGCCCGACTCTTGGGGACATGGGCATCTACATGACGGACTTTCACAGGTAGTTTCCCTACTCTGGTGGCGATGTCCTTCCACTCATCAGCAGCCCAGATTGGTTTTCCCCTACGCTGCCAGCTGACCTTTTTCCACCTTTCCAGCCAGCCCCACAGAGCATTAGCTACCATCCACGAATCGGTGTAGAGGTAGAGCTTTGGCCACTTCTCTCTTTCAGCAATGTCCAGGGCCAATTGAACAGCTTTGAGTTCGGCAAGCTGGCTTGACCCACCTTTTCCTTCAGTGGCTTGTGCAACCTGTCTTGTGGGGCTCCACACAGCTGCTTTCCACTTCCGGTTCATCCCTACGATGCGGCAGGAACCGTCAGTGAAAAGAGCATAGCGTGCTTCTTCTGCTGGCAGTTGGTTATATGGTGGAGCTTCTTCAGCCCGGGTTACCTGCTCTTGTTCTTCTTCCTCGGTGAGACTGAAGTTCTCAGCTTCCGGCCAGTTGGTGATCACTTCCAGAATCCCAGGGCGATTCGGGTTTCCAATACGGGCGCGCTGAGTGATGAGGGCAATCCATTTGCTCCAGGTGGCATCGGTGGCGTGATGGGTGGAGGGAACCTTTCCTTTAAACATCCACCCCAGCACTGGTAGTCGGGGTGCCAGGAGGAGTTGTGCTTCAGTGCCAATCACCTCTGAGGCGGCTTGAACTCCTTCATAGGCAGCCAAGATCTCCTTCTCCGTGGGAGTGTAATTGGCTTCAGACCCTCTGTAGCTTCGGCTCCAGAATCCCAGTGGTCGGCCTCGAGTCTCACCAGGCACCTTCTGCCAAAGGCTCCAGGACAGACCATGGCTCCCAGCTGCGGAGTAAAGCACATTCTTTACCTCTGGTCCCGTCCTGACTGGGCCAAGGGCCACCGCATGAACGATTTCCTGCTTGATCTGGGCAAAGGCGTGTTGCTGCTCTGGGCCCCAGTGGAAATCGTTCTTTTTGCGGGTAACCAGGTACAGAGGGCTCACAATCTGACTGTACTCAGGGATGTGCATCCTCCAGAAACCTATGGCACCTAGGAAAGCTTGTGTTTCCTTCTTGCTGGTCGGTGGAGACATCGCGATGATCTTATTAATGACCTCTGTGGGGATCTGACGCCGTCCATCTTGCCACTTCACTCCCAGGAACTGGATCTCTCGGGCAGGTCCCTTGACTTTACTCTTCTTGATGGCAAAGCCAGCTTCCAGGAGAATCTGGATGATCTTTTCTCCTTTCTCGAAAACTTCCACTGCCGTATTTCCCCACACAATGATGTCATCGATGTACTGTAGATGTTCCGGAGCCTCACCCTTCTCCAGTGCAGCCTGGATCAGTCCATGGCAGATGGTGGGACTGTGCTTCCACCCCTGGGGCAGTCGGTTCCAGGTGTACTGAACGCCCCTCCAGGTGAAAGCAAACTGGGGCCTGCACTCTGCTGCCAAAGGAATGGAGAAGAAGGCATTGGCAGTATCGATGGTCACATACCACTTTGCTGCCTTGGACTCCAGCTCATACCGGAGCTCCAGCATGTCCGGCACGGCAGCGCTCAGTGGTGGAGTCACTTCATTCAATGCACGATAGTCCACAGTCAATCTCCATTCCCCTTCAGACTTACGCACAGGCCAAATGGGACTGTTGAAGGGTGAGTGGGTTTTGCTGACCACCCCTTGGCTCTCCAGTTTCCGAATCATCTCATGGATCGGAGTCACAGAGTCTCTGTCAGTACGGTATTGCCGACGGTGCACTGTTGCTGTGGCGATTGGCACCTGTTGTTCTTCAACTCTCAGCAGTCCCACAGCAGAGGGGTCGTCGGAGAGACCAGGCAGGGTATTTAGTTGTCTGATGTCTTCCATCTCTACAGCAGCTACTCCAAAAGCCCAACGATATCCTTTTGGGTCTTTGAAATGTCCATTTTTGAGATAGTCTATGCCAAGGATGCACGGGGCCTCTGGACCAGTCACAATGGGGTGTTTCTGCCACCCATTCCCAGTCAAACTCACTTCGGCCTCCAATACAGTCAGTTGCTGGGACCCCCCTGTCACTCCAGAAATAGAGATGGGTTCTGCTCCCACATACCCCGACGGCATCAGGGTACATTGGGAGCCAGTGTCAACCAAAGCCGTGTATTTCTGTGGGTCAGATGTGCCAGGCCATCGGATCCACACAGTCCAATAGATCCGATTGTCCCTCTCCTCTACCTGGCTAGAGGCAGGGCCCCTCTAGCACTGGTTATTCCCTCCCTGAGCATACATACTAGAGGTTCCAGCATCCTGACTACTGACAGCCTGGGCATAGGAGGTTGAGGATACTTTCATTTTAGTGGCACCCCTTTGGTGAGTGTTCCTCTCCTTGAGCTCACGCACCCGGGCTGCCAGGACATAGGTGGGTTTCCCATCCCACACTCCCATGTCTTCCCCATGGTCACGCAGGTAAAACCACAGGTCAGCTCTCGGGGTGTACCCTCTCTCTCTGGCTGGGGGTCGTTGGGCTCTGACTCTGGGGCCTGTGACTCGCACCGGTGCCACATTGGAACTGCTCTTCCTCATCTCCTCCCTCACCTCCCTCATTTCCTCTTTGAGCTCTTTCACCACGGCAGAGATATGAGCCTGCAGCGGGCCATTGATCATGCTCTCATAATTCCTAAGCTTATTGGCAACAGCCCCCACTGTCACTCGGTTGTCCTCAGCATTAATGGTTGCAATGAATGTAGTATACTGAGATGGCCCCAGATTTGCCAGGTTCCATAACATCTGCGCTGTGCATCTAACCTTGTCAGGATCATTATCATGCTGTCCACTCCTCCCAAAAAGTACCTCTAGTACTGCCACTTCCCTCAGCTGTTGGATTCCCTCCTCCAGAGTTTTCCAGCGCATTCTATGGTGGTGCTCCTGCATTCTTTCTCTGTGGACAAATCTTTCTCTCACACTCGTTAAAAGCCGCTGCCAGAGGGAAAGAGGTCCAGGCTCCCTTACAAATACCTGATTTATACCTGAGTCCTGGGTCAAGGGTCCCAAATTCCTGGCCTCCCCACCATCTAGTTGGACACCTGTGCCCATAAGATCCCAAACCCGAAGTAGCCAGGCTGTGTAAGCCTCACGTCCCCGTCGTACAATATCTTTTTGCAGATTACGGAGACTTTCATATGACAGGGTCTCAGTGATGATCTGAACATGTGATTCCCCTGTGTCTTGTGAGGGCCCTCCCTTCTTATCTTTACTCTCTGGGTTTGCTGTTTTCACTTTAGATTTCCTTGTTTCCACAGGGGCAACTGCTGCTGGCTGTGACTGCCCCTGTGTGTCAGCTGGAACCTGGACAGTTGTAATGTCTGCGGGTTCTGTATCAGATTCTCTTTTGTCAGGGCAGGGCGAAGGTTTCTCACCAGCTGGGGAAATGTACTCTTTCAGCATCTGGTTCATCTCATGCATTTCTTTTATCAGAGCCTTCACCCAAACCGGGTGGTTTATGCCTGAGGCTGGCTGTGGGACAGGGGTGGGCTCTTGGGCAGCATCTTTATTCTCTGGGGTAGTTATCAGAGTGCTTACCCAGGCCAGTCTCCCTTTATCTCTGAATACCAAATAGAATAGGCCTATAAGCAGCACCAACCACTGTATGATGTCATTAGCATTCAGAGGGAAATTTAACCCTTGAAAAGCTGGTGGAGTAGACCCAAAAAACTGAGTGAAGGGTTGGGAGAAAATTTCCCCTGGTGCCATTTCCTCACAATATGTACCATTATTAAAGTAACCCCAGAAACACAGAGTTAGTCTATGATAGCCCTGAATCCATGTGCCTGCTTTCCAAAGGAAGTTAAAAATCCACGAATTCCTCACCTTATTAACCCACAAAATAAACTGGATGCCAGCCACAGTAGCCTTGGTTATAGGGCCCATGTTTAGATAAGGGCCAGCAAATGGCAGAAATACAGCCACAACCACGTGCCAGCCAAACCAGGGAAAGCTGGACCACATGATTTTGAGCAGTAGACTTCTATCTAGTACACAAGAACTGTTATTCCTCTGTCTCAATGCCCTTGTGCCCCACACTTGGGCGCCAAAATCTGTCTTGGTTTGACAAGACAGGTGTCTGCCAGGGAAACTGGGGTTTCCCTTAGAATAGAGAATGCAAACCCCCCACCCCTGCCAAATTATAAATTTTCAATTAAGGGCTCTCAGGCAAAGATTTGGGAATAGGAATAACAGTTCTTTACTAGGAATATCAATAATACAAATGTGGTAGGAAACAAAACTACCCCACCAAACCAGCAAACAAACAACAACAATTTGGGAAAGCCCTGACAGAATCAGAGCTGCCACCTGGCACCCTGTTAGTCAGGGTGTTGGAAGCAGTCCAGAAGTGAGTCCTGGGATGACAGACGTGGCTCTGTTGGAGCAGGGACGATCCTGTAGCCAAAAAGGGTCTAGGAGTGATGAGGAAGGGTCTAGGAGTGATGAGGAGGGGTCCAGGGGTGAGGTGATGGTGAGATGGGGTCCGGCGATGATGAGATGGGGTCTGGCGAAGATGAGATGGGGTGCCGTCTTCCTCCCAGGAATCGGGGTGAAGCAAGTGAAATCTGTCCCCGGCCGGCTCAGTTTTCCCGGCAGCAATTGTAGACTCCCCCCACTGGGCGGGGCATCCCACAATAGGACCATGCATGCAGATGGGGCTCTGGGGGGAGCGGGTATAGTCCGGGGGTATAGTCTGTTGATGGCCCATTACCCAAAAGGCACCCGCCCCTCCCCCCCGTCCCCCTCCTTCCAAAGTTACAAGAAATAAAGAACAATTCCCCAACTGCTTTCAGCAGATGAAAATAGAATACACATTTTTGATTCCATAACCCAGGACACAAACATATGCTAATTTTTTCTTTAAACCAATTTTGTCAAGGCACTGCCTAATGTAAGAGTTGGTGTTACATGGTGTGGCAGAGCTGATTATTCAGGTAGGTTTTATCAAAGAAGAGAAGGCTCTTAAATCTGTAGCAGAGGGAAGAACTTGACCTACTTCATGTATATCCTGGTGCTTTAATTTCAGGTGTTTTCACAGTCTTCCTAAATTCCCCATATAGCCAATGTAGAAAGGCTTTGTGTATTTTCATAGCGCTTAATTTAGTTGCTTTAACTCAGGTTTCCATATCTCCCTGTCAAAGAAAAATCATTTCTCACAGCCTTTAGAGAGGAGATGGAAATGAATACCTTCAAACTCACTACATTCCGAGATCTTGATATCTCTATTTTGAAACATTTTAATATGAAGAAAGAATGGGATATGATGGCTTCTCCATCTCTCGTTCTCTTCAGCTCCAGATTGGCTCCCTTTCTGGGAGATAGGCTTGAATGAAAACATGCTATCTGCAGGATTCAGAGAACAGAGTGTACAGAGAACAAGGTGCAGCATAATGGATTGACAAAATGCATTGCTACAATGTGATCCTACTTCTGGTATCAGGAGGAACGTGGGGCAGGAAGAGGTGCTCGTTCAGAGGCTGGAGCTGGAGCTCAGCTCCAGGGATTTACCAGAGCTGTTTCCAGCTCCTGGCAGGACAAGCCCTAGCACCCTCCCCTCCTTCCCTTTGTACCCTGATTTCTACCTGGAAAAAGTGGACATGCAGGGCAGGAAAAAGCAAGGAAACCATTCCTGCCACAGTGTAGTTAGGCCTAAGAATTGCAGACTACATTGCAGCACAGACCTGTAGAGCCTGGGAAGTGCTGCAGCCCCAGCGTTGCATTTTGATTCAGATAAGGATTTAATTCAAAGAGGTCACTTGTTCATGGGTACTTCAAAACCTGGAAGGCACTGCTGGAATTCAACCCTGTTATCTGTAATGATCTGAAGACACCTGGATTTAGTGGTGCTTTATTATTATTATTATGGATCATCCAACAGATGGTTTCAATAAAAATACTCCAGATGACAAATACAGCATGAATTTCTGACATCATTTTAAAGGTTTGCTTTTCTGAAACTGCTTTGTGAAAATGCTCCCTTGGGCATGTGGCTTTTTGTTGCTGATTCTCTTCTCCAGTTTACAAGACACCACATCTACAAGTGTTGGAGAAGATGAAGCAGGAAGCCCTTGCAGAGATAGTTCATTAGTAAAAGATTGTAAGAATATGAAACCTACAAGAGTTATAGAATTGAAAGCAAGGTTTGAACTGTGGAGTGTTGAGCGGGAGGATGGTGATTGAATTAGCTGGGTCAATAGCCAAGGCTCCTGATTAAGCAATTCCCTTCCCCAAACAGAAGAGGTTTGGACTTCTCAGGTATCAGGGAAAAGGTGGTTCCTCAGGTTTTTAGTATGTAGATTAGCATGGTAATGCAATAGTCCCTATAGGCTGTATGTAAATGTTGTTGGTTTTTGTATCTTCAGGTGATTGGTTAATGCTCATTAGAATATTCATGATAGAAAGGGTTAAAATGGAATGTAACAGGTAATTCGGCCCCTTTTGCCCTCTTTCCCCTTTTTGGCTTGCTCTCTTCGCTTGGTTGGATCCCTGTCCCTTTAGACCTTTCCTGCTGCTGTTCCCTGGTCAGGCTGTCCCCCACGACTAATAAAACCACGTGTTTCTTTGGACTTAAACAACCGCAACCATAATTTCTTCAATTGACGCCCATCGTGGAAAACGCCGTAGCAGCCTGATTTCAACGCCACTCTTCTCCGTCTACGGTAATTTAAAAGACTGATTCCTTACCCTGAGAGGCTGTCCTGAGCGCAGGTCCAGTGCTAAAGCACAGGGACCTGAAGCTCTTAAAATATTTCTGCCCCAGGGAGCTCCTAAGCCCAGCTGTGGGGTTTCCCTGAAACGGGTGAGCACGGGTACGCGCTGCACGTGGTGTGTCCGGAGCTCTATAAATATTCGTTTGTTGCAGTATTACCGGGAGCCGGTTACTCGTTGCTAAGGCGACGTGTGGCCGAGGCTTTACCGAACCTATTACTGCGTTATTTTGAGCCCGGCCGAGCCGTTACGTTGTAGCAGCCGTCCCGGGACTCGTTTAGGAACTCCTGTTAAGATCCTCGGCGACTGCAGGATCTATTAAAGTGTCCTGTGAAGGACACGAGGTGCCTGGCCATCACCTCAGTTGGAGTTCGTTTTGGGACGCCTCTCTCTCCCCTCATCCGACTACTGGTAAGTATTAAAATACTATAATAATGGGACAGGGATTCTCAACTGCAGATAATGATTCTTACAAGCAGCTAAAACATTTATTAAAATCTCACTCGATTGATCTACCTAAAAGTGAATTAAAAGGTCTCTTAGCATGGACTTTTCATAATTTTCCAAACGCTGATCGATCAATTATCTTTACCAGTAACTTTTGGGAAATAGTTGGGAACAAACTTTTTAATGAAATTTCTCGCAGAAATTTTACTGTTACAGAACATCTGCCTGCTTGTAGAGCCTTAGTCGAGTTATTTTCTCCTCCCTTAAATCATACAAACCCCACTCTGTCTGTTCCCCCAGTCTCTGCGAGCCCCCCGAGCCCCACACAGCCCTGTGAGCACGTGGAGCACGTGGCCGCCATCTTCCCCGCGACCACGTGCTCCGGGGTCCCCCCTGCCCCCGCCATCCCGTTCCCCTCCCCCGCGGCTCCTCCCCCTGCCGAGCCTCTCCCTGCTTCTCCCGCTGCGGCGTCCTCCCACCCACCTGTGCTATTCCCCACCTGCCCCGCAGTTTCTACCACCATTCAACCTGTCCCCACTTTCCCCACAGCTTTCCCTTCCCCCGCAGCGCCGCTCCACACTGCTGCCCCCCCACCCCTGGCTGCCGAGGCTGCACAGCTGAGCCCGGCTGTTGTTCTGCCTTTCCCCCCCCCCGCCGATTCCCCCCCTTCCCCCCCGAGCCCCCGCGCGGCGCCTCGCTCCCCCCCCACATTGGCTTCCACCCTCCCCGGTCCCCTGACCCCCGCCCGCCCGATCCCTGCTCTTGCTACGCCATCTCCTCCTCCCTCGCCAGTTTCAGCTTTCTCCGATCCTCCCACCACTGTCTGCCCCATCCCAGCCCCCTCAGGCATCCCACCCTTCCCCCACGTGGTGTCACCCCCCCCTCCTGCTGCCAGCTCTGCCCTCCTAGCCTCCTCCCCCGCCCCCCATATCCCCTCTCTCTGCCGTCCCCTCAGGCACGCGTGCCATACCAGCACAGCCCCCTGACAACCTTCCCACAGCACGACTGTCCTTTACTCTCTCCTCTGGCCATGACTGCTCCTGTCCGATTCCCCTGTCCTGCCATCCCTGCCGCTGCTGGACCCTCGCCGCCCACACCTACTATCACAAATGCTGTGCCCGCCGCCCCCCCCATCACCCTCGCTCGTGTCCCTGCCGCCTGCTCTGCCGCAAACCACAACCATTATAAACCTTGCCGAGCCTAATCAGATTTATGCTATGTCCCAAACCCAGCCAGCACCCCCTATCTCCTGCACGCCCCTTCTGCCCAGGCCGTCCGCCATGTTGCCTACAACTATCCACGTGCAAGCGGCCCCGCCCCCCCGGCCGGTCTCCCCCCCCACCCAGCCCCCGCCCCTAGCAACCCCCACCCCGCCCCCTCACCACACCCCGCCCCTAGCAACCCCCACCCTGCCCCCTCACCCGGCTCCGCCCCCCACCCTGCCTCCAGCCCCACCCCTTCAAACCCCAAACCCGCCCCTCCTACCTGCCCCCTCAGCAACCCTGCCCACGCCCCCCCCACCCGCTACCATAGTAACCCTGACACCTCCCTCACTCCCTGCTCCCTTGCAAACTACAACCCCGTCCCCTTTACCAGCTGCTGCCTTCCCCATCGGCCATTTAAGCCTGCAGTCCCATTCAGTACCTGCTAATTCACTGCCCCATACCTCCCAGCACCCAATCCCCTCCACACAACCCTATACCCCTACCATGCCTATACCACCCAATTCAAACCACCCCAAAAATACAATCGCTCCTGTCCAAGCTCCCTGCTTTGCTGATGCAGCAATACTACCACCACCATACCAAGGATTGCTCCCTCCCCCGGCAGTGGCTGTCTCGGTTTCTGAGCCTGACGCAGCTGCCAGTGCTGCCACTGCACCACCTGTGTTTTTCCCTAAAAAAGCCTGTGTCCTCCAGAATGAAACTAGTCCAGCAGCCACGACTCCATTAGTGCCAGCGAAGGCATCAGTCTGGCCGCCCTGCACCCCTGCCCTGCCAGAGTCGAACGTACACCAGCCCTTCCTTCCCCAAAGTCCTGCCTCGCCCTCCTCTCCTGTGACTGCTTCAACCCCAGCTGCAACCATCCAGCACGCCTGTGACTCTGTCCCAGCGATGCAGCATCCCTACGCCATACAAGCTACCTGCCCGGCCCCAGTTCCTGCCTCCAGCTACGCAATCACCTCTGCACAGCTACCAACCATCCCACCACCTGCCTTCGCGCCCTTCCAGCATCCCCCTACTGCCCGTCCACCCTCTCCAACGCCACTACAGCCGCTAACATCTCTGCAAACCGCGACACCACAGCAACTGCTGCTGCACCCAACCCCACGTCCTGCCCTGCTGTCAGCACAGACCAACCTGCTTGCGTCCCACATCCAGCCGCTGACACAACCCACACAGCCGTCTCTGCAGCAAGCACCGCTCCAGACGTATCAGTGCCCACCGCACCAGCACATAACAGCGCAGCTTCCTGCAACAGCCACTGCAGCCCCTCTCTGCCTCCTCCCTGCTCTGCTACCCTGCAGCTGGGGAGATAGAGAAGGGCACCGAGCTCCAGTACCTCCACCAGCACCGCTGCCGCCTGCACACCTGGCTACTACACCTGAGCCGCCTTCGCTGCTATGCCCGCCTCCTCCGAGCATCTCTGCATCACCGTCGCTTCTCTCCCCAGCTGCTGCCATCCAGCCCCTGCCTGCAGCTTCAGGTACCACGAAAGCCTCACAGCGCCTGTCTGAAGCTGCACCCATGCTACAGCCTGTCACAGCCCCTCCAGAGCAACCACCACTGCCTTAACTTCTGTCAACTGCCAACAACTTGCCGCCGTATCCCCCGGCTTGCCCAGCTGCACCCCAGCCTCCTGCTCTCATAGCACAAAACGAGACTATGACACAACAAGACTCAATTACCATTAACACTATACACAGAGGGGGGAGAGGAGAATAAAACATCTTCGTTAATAAATACAGGGCAAAATGACAATTATCCTGCCCCTAGAGACACTAACCCCTTATTCCCAACACAAAACCCTTTCCCAGCAGCCCTACAGTCCATCCAGCTCTCGGAACAGCTCCCACGGTTCAAGATGAGACTCCACACGTTGAAATGACGCCAGCAATAATACCAACATTCAACAACCCCCAGAACTGTTTTAATAACACACAGACAATAGACTGGCACGAGGTGAGACGCCAAATTTGCAAGGAAGAAAATCTAAACCCCCTGGTCATGCCTGTAATTTTTAGTCAGCAAGCGGAGGGACAAACTCATGGACTGCTATGCCTTCTCAGGAAATAAAGGAACTGCGAAAAGCAATCAAAGACAGTGGAATCTGCTCCCCATATTTAAACAACTGCTAAGGAGTACACTAGAGGGACATACGTTCACTCCAAACGACTGCAAAAACCTCGCCAGCATACTTCTCACTGATTCACAATATATGCTATGGGAACTTAGATGGAGACGATTGCTTGCAGGCGTACTAACAACCTACAGGCAAAGCACAGACGCAGACCTTCGCACGCTTACTTTGTCTAAACTGACTGGTGAACCCCCCGATGACCAGACTGATGAGCAGGTAAAATTACCGAGAATAGCTCTAGAGGACATAAAAAAATTGGCTCGCAGAGCCTTTTTGCAAATACAACCAGCAGGAAGTTTTGAAAAAGCCTATAACCTGGTTAGCCAAGAACCATCTGAACCGTTTACCACGTTTGTAGACCGAGTGATACAAGCTGCAGAAAGGCAATGCAGCGATGATATAGCTCGCCCCCTGATGGTGAGAGATATTATTGAGAACAATGCCAATACAGAATGTAAAAAGGTCATCAAGGCCCTAGCAAAAGAGAAACCCACTGTACCTGAAATGATTGATGCCTGCAACAAAATTGGAAGCCCACAACAAGTGGCTGCCATCCAGGCAACTGAACTTGGAAAGACTCTGGGAGAAAAAATTGAGAAGGCTCTCACAGCTCAAACAGCACAGGCAGCTGCCCAAGCTGCACAGGCAGAAGCTAGAGACCAAAAACTTACTGAGATCCTAGCTGCCTTACATCTAAACTCGCAACAGCAAAGTAAGAACGTGGCTGTCATGCAAACAGCTGCAGCCCCAAGACCTTGTTTTTTCTGCAGAAGACCAAGCCACATAGTGAGAGATTGCCCAGAAAAGAAGACAAGATGGTCAACCAAAAACAACTCAAGAAGCAAATGAACTGTTATTATCTACACAAATGCATGTTGTTTCTACCCTTTTGTTTTTGTTTTTGCATTATTCTAATAGTTATAGTTGTAATTTTATTAGCAGTTCCCCATATACTTCATTGTGTGAAAAAATTAATGAATGAGACAGTTTCCAGTACCTCAGTGATTCAACAGAAAGGGGGAGATGTTGGAGAAGATGAAGCAGGAAGCCCTTGCAGAGATAGTTCATTAGTAAAAGATTGCAAGAATATGAAACCTACAAGAGTTATAGAATTGAAAGCAAGGTTTGAACTGTGGAGTGTTGAGCGGGAGGATGGTGATTGAATTAGCTGGGTCAATAGCCAAGGCTCCTGATTAAGCAATTCCCTTCCCCAAACAGAAGAGGTTTGGACTTCTCAGGTATCAGGGAAAAGGTGGTTCCTCAGGTTTTTAGTATGTAGATTAGCATGGTAATGCAATAGTCCCTATAGGCTGTATGTAAATGTTGTTGGTTTTTGTATCTTCAGGTGATTGGTTAATGCTCATTAGAATATTCATGATAGAAAGGGTTAAAATGGAATGTAACAGGTAATTCGGCCCCTTTTGCCCTCTTTCCCCTTTTGGCTTGCTCTCTTCGCTTGGTTGGATCCCTGTCCCTTTAGACCTTTCCTGCTGCTGTTCCCTGGTCAGGCTGTCCCCCACGACTAATAAAACCACGTGTTTCTTTGGACTTAAACAACCGCAACCATAATTTCTTCATACAAGCTGCTTTCTGAATAATCACATCTACCTTTGAGGTGTGGACACTTCTGACAGCACACACGGGCCACTGCTTTCTCTGTCCACAAACAGAAATTCACTGGAAAATTAATGTAAAGTTTTCCACGTGGAGCTAAAAGGGAAATTTGGGGATTTAGTGGAACAAATGGAAATATTTTTTCTTCATCACCCTAATTAAAATTAATATCACTTTGGTTCTAACTAACCCCAGTGACTGTAAGGAAATGAGTAGTTCAAACCAGCAGCTTGCTGAGCTGAGATGCTGCAGCACATGTGGTCCGTGTGATCACGAACTGTTCCTGAGAAGTGCTCAGATGGTTACAGCAAGCATGCAGCAGAGACAGCCATGCTTTAGCCTCACTTGTTGCTGTTATTAACTTGTTTCTCAGTTTCACTCTACTTCTAACTATGAGATACTTGTCTATTGTCTGTTTTCACCTTAGGCATAATCTCTTCTTGACCGTAATTCCTCAGCGCTTTCTTGCAGCCACTGTTTTAATGACACAGGTTTTATTATACAGAGAAGCCTGACCAAGAACAGTGCATCTTTAACAGACTTCTCCAAACATAACACACTCTTACTCCAACAGTGGCAATTAATAACCCCTGTCACACCTCACAGTCCTTGGGAAACTGCACTATCTGCCGGTAAAACTTTTCTTCACGTTATTTCCTAAGTAGTCACTAAGAGTGTTTCACATAAATACATAAACAGGAAACATTCTTCCTGTTCTTTTTTGAACTCGATTTTGAATAAAAATATCTGTTTTGTAGTTTGTATGCTTGATAGGTTCTGTGGCTGCTCTCTCATAGGGTATGAAATATTCTATTTCATCCCTTCCAAATTCTATTAAAGTCTAGTGCTTAAGTTACTGTTTCCCTGAGCTTAACCCATTTTAACAAGTTTTAGATGCTTATTTGGTTTCTAAAATTTATCATCCATCTCCTAAATCTCTTTCCTTGCTTTAGCATACCCTTTGGAAGACAGATGCCCAGAATATATTAAGAAAAATAGTTACCAGTGGTGCAAATACAACAGTTTTGCTTTGTTAGCAATTCATTTTATCCCTGCAGTTCTAATGCCAGTGTTGGGCAGAAATTAAACATGGTATCTGTAGCAGAAGGTGTATTCATGAAGCATGAGAATATCAGTCTATTGCAAACCAGCACACTTTTGCTCCTAAAAATACCAGGAGCTTCTTATATTTTTGTATTTGTAGTGTCAGAGGGCTTCATAGAAATTTCACACTGCATTGACTGGAGAGACTGAATCAGAAATTCCACCACTCGTCTAGAGCTCCCCTTCCTTCCAGAAGTGCATTTTAAGCTGAAGTAGCAGCTTTGGCTACATGTTCTGACAGTGTGTATTTTGTTACTTTCTGTCATCAAGTGCTGAGTCTTTATTATGCTTACTGTAAAATGGGATAAAAAATAGGACTATGCTAAATCTCAGTTTATATAACACTAATTTAATAAGAAGCAATTAAAGCACAACTAAAATAGAAATGTGCCCTCTAGCCCAAAACTTAACTTCAGCTGAACTCATGTTCTTTCCAACATAACAGGAGGCCCATGCTAATTCTGTAAAAATGAAGTTTTAAAGTTACTTACTAGTAGCATTTTCATTAGGACTGACAAAAAAAAATTACTTGCCTAGGAAATTACTCACTCTTAAAAAGCTATTACTTATCAGGATAGACATAATTCTTTGTGATCTTTCCCTTTTCCATTTTGGTTGTTTTAAACATGCTACTTTTAAGAAACTTAGTCTCTTGATTTCACTGAAATCTGATTTAAGCAGTTTCTTGGGAGAGGATTTACAATGCAATAGGTGCTGTGGTTTGTGTTAAATTAAGTGTATGCAACACAGGTGATGCCATGATCAACATGACAGTTGCACACAAAGATCCCATCTCCACAGGTGGGCAGTGAAATCCCAGCTTGTAGCGTACAAATTTATTGCACACAGTAGGTAAGACTTGTTTTACCAAGTCTCATAGTTACTCCTCTACTATTTTTCCCTAATCTCATTTAAACTGAATTATGGCTTAGTACTGCTTTATTGTCTGCATTTTTCCTGCACAGCAGCACAGCAACAGTGTTACTTGAGATTTTGAAACACTTTCACACTGACATAGATGAAAATGACCCTCAATTTTTGTAGGGGTAGAACAAGAGAAGGAATTGATGACCACAGAAACCTGGCAAGCATGAAAATTATCCTTGGCTTCCACAGTGGGACTGAAAATTCAAAAAGGAACCAAGGAAGTGTGGAAGAAGCAGCCTTAGAAAGGCATCTTCACTTACCAAATGTTACTTTACCAATTTAAGAAATCTTTGCAAAAAAATAAGCAAAAATAAGCACTGTACAAAGAGCTCTGTTTCCCCAGAAGAGGTTTTCACTTCTCTGAATGACTCAAGGGTTCACTTGCAACTGAGGGAAAACTTCCTGTGGTGACCAGTTCTGTGCACTTTATCACCAGCTGTAGGAATTTCCCATAATTATGCTCTGCAGGTAAATTACCATCAACATAACAAACATATCCAGATATTAAACGTGAACTGAGAGGCATCTGGGATCTTTGAAGAGACAGAAAATGTAATGTGATTAGAGTTGCTCTGAAGATACCTATGAAAGAACTTCCTGTTTGAGAGGATTTTGCCCACACATCCTCCCAAGAATAATACCAAAACAATAACTGACATTTCTGCAGGGTCTTGGGACCAAGGAGCTTACAGAACAGAAGTGGAATTGCTTCCAGTTACCCAAGGGTTTTTTATATTTTATGATCAATGCTCCAGCTTGAAGCTGTGCCTCTTGGTAGGGCAGGATGGTGCTGACATTCATGTCACCCATGGCGAAAGTTGGGAAGACTGTGCCTGACAGACAAGATGCCCATGATCATTCACTTGCTATGATATAATCCAAATCCCTTGGGGCTGGTGCGAGACCTGCTTCACCTCCTGTGCTTTTCACACAGGAGTTAAAGGCCATAAGAGTAAAACCCAGATCCAGCTTCTTCCTCCATCTCCTCCCAGCAACCAAATTTCAAGCCTGAACACACTCCTGTGGACTGTTGTCTCTGAGAGCAAATTAATTACAGGCACATTGGAAACGTGAGCAAATTAAAATCCTCTTGCTTTCTATATTTGTGTCTTCTGGTCTGAATTTCCTGAGAGAAAATGGACAATTAAAACTGCACAGAATTCCTTAGGAACTGCAAGCAGCCGTGCGAGAGCTGGCACATGGCTGTGAGGTGGCAGCCAGAAGCTTGTGAAGGAATAATTGAAAGGACTAACAGGGAATACCATATGCTCACAATTCGGATGTGACCACAGGCAGCACAGAGCCTGCAGCCAGGCCAGGTTCCAGCAGCTCTAGGAACCAAAATAATAAATCCCTAAGGAAAGAGTAGTTATCTATATCTAGGACATGGGCATCACTCCATGAAGGATCTGGACAGATGACTCCTAGAGGATTTTGCTGTATCTGTGCAAGATATTTCTGCAAATCCAGCTGTGAGTGGCTGGGGACAAATCAGGGATCATTCCCGTGCCTTAGCCACCACTGTCTGCAGTGCAGTTTTTAAGCTAGAGCACTCCACTTTTGTGGGGTTTGCACTAAAACAAGGACTTGTAACTGGCACATTGACAATGAAGACATGTATCTTGCTCTGATGCTGTGACAGGAAGTGATGGACTATTTATCTGTGGGCAGCACTGCCAGGAGCACCTGCCAGCTCAGCTTTTATGATCCCATGTGAGCTGAAAAGATGGTCCTGTTAGGGCATATTCCTCATGGGAAAGTAATCTTCTTCCAGGTCCTCCCCAGACACATCAGGGCTGTTCACAGGGCTGTACACAGCCTTGAAAAGAAGATTAATGCTGCTTCCCACTGGCTTGCATGTTCTTTTATCTCTACCATATATCTAGAAACAACACACTTGAAGAAATAAACTCAATTTTAAAAAAGCCAGAGGTGAGGTGTTTACTGTTATTATGTCCGTTTATTCAGAGATAAATGGTTAAACTCTTCCCGAAGTATCTGAACACCAAAGACAAAGCTGATTGTGTGACAGCAGGTTCAGTGAGGATGTGGGACTCAACTCTTCTGGAATCTGAATTCTCTCCTCTGAGCTCATAGCTAAGAACCAGACACTGGGTGAGCCTAAGCCCTGACTGTACAGAAGAGGTAAAGCACTGCTTACCCACTATATAAGGAATAGATTTCCAGGCTTGCAATCTCAGCAAAGGAGGAAGACATATTAATAAAGTACTAGAAATACAGAAGTGTTTTAGGGACATTATATAACATTTCTCCTCAAGATTTGTGTCTTTTCCCGGCACTGACAAACACCACAAAACTTTTTATCTCTCTGCCTCTTTATATTAAAGGGAATCTAATTTAAAGAACAGAAACTGGGCCAGTATCTTATGATTTTAAACTATAAATTAGCATTCATATGAGCAAAGAGTTTGCATTGTGTTCTATTTCCTTTTTCTATCCTACCTTCCCCCCAAAGAATATTATGCGGTTTTTTTCTGTTTGCAGAAGCAGAATGCTGGAAGCAGGAGTAGTTCCACAATTTCAGAATGCTCTGAAATATATTTTTCAAATGCATTCATTGGAGAATTACACTAAAACGCTTAAGTAACTTTTATGATGGTTGAGGTAATAGATGGCATCTGCTTTTCTTTGCAAATAAATGACAAGTAGTAATCCTAAAAGATGTGAGCAGCTGATAACTAAATAAAAGGCCAAAAGTTGCAGTGGAACAAAATATTTTCTTAGTGTGTTGTAAGGAAGACAGTCTGGCTTTGCCTGGTTCACATGAGGAGATGAGACTAGATCCCCATATAATCCTCAAGCTGAAAGAAAATGCAAGTACAGGGAAACCTCATCCCAACCCATCCACAAGAGTGAACACAGCAATGATGCTGCTGTTGCAAACTTCCATAAATATGAGACAATAACACATGTTTTGGTACAACAACATAAAAAGCATTTTAATGAAATAGGCGGCATTTCTACAGGTGAAATTTCTACCTAGGTCTCTCTTTCAGAAAAAGATTGTTCAGAACAGAAGGCTGTTGTTTGTCTCTTCTGTGCACTCCCACAGTTGAAAAAGCCCAAGTCAAATTTCCAGACATGAGTGCCTAAGCTCATAAATGAGAAGGTGGGCCCCCACAGCAGATTCCAGGAATTTGCAAGTAACCCCAGGAAGGAGGCCCTGACCCCACAGAGAGGCAGGCTGCAGCTCCAAGTGCCCAGGTGACTGCACAAGGCCGGGTCCTGGCACTGACCTGCACCCACTGCCAGGGTACCCATGCCCCAAACTCTCCACTCAGAACAGGACAGTGCAATTTATGTTGACGGGAAAGGAACCTGAACAGACAGAGCCTAAGAGATTTCAGAAATTAACAACTTCTCAGATCCAGGCTCCAACCAGTTCAAAAAGCTTTTCTACAAACAGTAGGTTTTATTCAAACCTAAGAATGAAGTATTTATATTTTGAAGCTGTGCCATTCATTCCCAGCAAGCAAAGACACTAATACAGGAACAATCCTGCCTTTTCCAGCACAGGATCACTTTCGAGGCGACCTGGGCTTGCAGCAGCTCACGCAGAAGATCTGCTGGCTCTCTGCTGCTTTTCCATAGCAGAGCTGTCAAGAAGGAGAAGCTGCGTTTTGCCAAGAGAGCAGCGCTTTGCTGCTGAGAAGCCAGCGTCCGCGGGACAGCTGCAGGATGTATGAGAAGCGTGAGGGAGCCGGAGAAGACTGTTGAAGGCAAGAACAAACACGCTGTAAGACGGTGGTGGTGGAGAGCTTCAGGCAGAAGCCGTCAGGGCTGCAGGCTGCAGGAGGAGCTTCAGGCAGACTTGTAGCACTTCCCCAGCACAGTGCACAACTCCCCGGGCTAGATCCACGCCAAACATGCCCTGTCTGCAAGCGAGAGCTGTAGTGAGAGCAGGAAGCGTCAGGTAGCTTCTTTTCGCCGTGTACGTGCTAGTGCTCTGTTTGGGCACTCTGCAGAGAAACACTGGTGCTTGCTTCTGCTTCCAGCAAGCCAAGGTGCTTGTGCAGCAAGAATCCTGCTTTTTCCAGCACAGGATCACTTTGGAGCTGAGTGGGAGTTAGCCCTGCTTTTGCAGCACCAGCAGAAGCTCTGCTGGCTCTCTCTACTGCTTTTCCATATCAGAGCTGTCAGAAGCGAGAAACTGCCTTTTGCCGAGAAAGCAGCGTCTAGCGCGAGAGAAGGCAGCGTCCTCAGGACACAATGCTGGCTGTGCCCAGAAGCGTGAGGCAGCAGTGGAAGACTGTTGAAAGCAAGAACAGCTCGGTGGAAGCAGGTGGTGGTGGAGAATTTCAGGCAGAAGCCGTCAGGGCTGCAGGCTGCAGGAGGAGCTTCAGGCAGACTTGTAGCACTTCCCCAGCACAGTGCACAGCTCCCGGGGCTAGATCCACGCCAAACATGCCCTGTCTGCAAGCGAGAGCTGTAGAGAGAGCAGGAAGCGTCAGGTAGCTTCTTTTCGCCGTGTACGTGCTAGTGCTCTGTTTGGGCACTCTGCAGAGAAACACTGGTGCTTGCTTCTGCTTCCAGCAAGCCAAGGTGCTTGTGCAGCAAGAATCCTGCTTTTTCCAGCACAGGATCACTTTGGAGCTGAGTGGGAGTTAGCCCTGCTTTTGCAGCACCAGCAGAAGCTCTGCTGGCTCTCTCTACTGCTTTTCCATAGCAGTGCTGTCAGAAGCGAGAAACTGCCTTTTGCCGAGAAAGCAGCGTCTAGCGCGAGAGAAGGCAGCGTCCTCAGGACACAATGCTGGCTGTGCCCAGAAGCGTGAGGCAGCAGTGGAAGACTGTTGAAAGCAAGAACAGCTCGGGGGGAGCAGGTGGTGGTGGAGAATTTGAGGCAGAAGCCGTCAGGGCTGCAGGCTGCAGGAGGAGCTTCAGGCAGACTTGTAGCACTTCCCCAGCACAGTGCACAGCTCCCGGGGCTAGATCCACGCCAAACATGCCCTGTCTGCAAGCGAGAGCTGTAGAGCGAGCAGGAAGCGTCAGGTTGCTTCTTTTCGCCGTGTACGTGCTAGTGCTCTGTTTGGGCACTCTGCAGAGAAACACTGGTGCTTGCTTCTGCTTCCAGCAAGCCAAGGTGCTTGTGCAGCAAGAATCCTGCTTTTTCCAGCACAGGATCACTTTGGAGCTGAGTGGGAGTTAGCCCTGCTTTTGCAGCACCAGCAGAAGCTCTGCTGGCTCTCTCTACTGCTTTTCCATAGCAGTGCTGTCAGAAGCGAGAAACTGCCTTTTGCCGAGAAAGCAGCGTCTAGCGCGAGAGAAGGCAGCGTCCTCAGGACACAATGCTGGCTGTGCCCAGAAGCGTGAGGCAGCAGTGGAAGACTGTTGAAAGCAAGAACAGCTCGGTGGAAGAAGGTGGTGGTGGAGAATTTCAGGCAGAAGCCGTCAGGGCTGCAGGCTGCAGGAGGAGCTTCAGGCAGACTTGTAGCACTTCCCCAGCACAGTGCACAGCTCCCGGGGCTAGATCCACGCCAAACATGCCCTGTCTGCAAGCGAGAGCTGTAGAGAGAGCAGGAAGCGTCAGGTTGCTTCTTTTCGCCGTGTACGTGCTAGTGCTCTGTTTGGGCACTCTGCAGAGAAACACTGGTGCTTGCTTCTGCTTCCAGCAAGCCAAGGTGCTTGTGCAGCAAGAATCCTGCTTTTTCCAGCACAGGATCACTTTGGAGCTGAGTGGGAGTTAGCCCTGCTTTTGCAGCACCAGCAGAAGCTCTGCTGGCTCTCTCTACTGCTTTTCCATAGCAGTGCTGTCAGAAGCGAGAAACTGCCTTTTGCCGAGAAAGCAGCGTCTAGCGCGAGAGAAGGCAGCGTCCTCAGGACACAATGCTGGCTGTGCGCAGAAGCGTGAGGCAGCAGTGGAAGACTGTTGAAAGCAAGAACAGCTCCGTGGAAGAAGGTGGTGGTGGAGAATTTCAGGCAGAAGCCGTCAGGGCTGCAGGCTGCAGGAGGAGCTTCAGGCAGACTTGTAGCACTTCCCCAGCACAGTGCACAGCTCCCGGGGCTAGATCCACGCCAAACATGCCCTGTCTGCAAGCGAGAGCTGTAGAGAGAGCAGGAAGCGTCAGGTTGCTTTTTTCGCCGTGTACGTGCTAGTGCTCTGTTTGGGCACTCTGCAGAGAAACACTGGTGCTTGCTTCTGCTTCCAGCAAGCCAAGGTGCTTGTGCAGCAAGAATCCTGCTTTTTCCAGCACAGGATCACTTTGGAGCTGAGTGGGAGTTAGCCCTGCTTTTGCAGCACCAGCAGAAGCTCTGCTGGCTCTCTCTACTGCTTTTCCATAGCAGTGCTGTCAGAAGCGAGAAACTGCCTTTTGCCGAGAAAGCAGCGTCTAGCGCGAGAGAAGGCAGCGTCCTCAGGACACAATGCTGGCTGTGCCCAGAAGCGTGAGGCAGCAGTGGAAGACTGTTGAAAGCAAGAACAGCTCGGTGGAAGAAGGTGGTGGTGGAGAATTTCAGGCAGAAGCCGTCAGGGCTGCAGGCTGCAGGAGGAGCTTCAGGCAGACTTGTAGCACTTCCCCAGCACAGTGCACAGCTCCCGGGGCTAGATCCACGCCAAACATGCCCTGTCTGCAAGCGAGAGCTGTAGAGAGAGCAGGAAGCGTCAGGTTGCTTCTTTCGCCGTGTACGTGCTAGTGCTCTGTTTGGGCACTCTGCAGAGAAACACTGGTGCTTGCTTCTGCTTCCAGCAAGCCAAGGTGCTTGTGCAGCAAGAATCCTGCTTTTTCCAGCACAGGATCACTTTGGAGCTGAGTGGGAGTTAGCCCTGCTTTTGCAGCACCAGCAGAAGCTCTGCTGGCTCTCTCTACTGCTTTTCCATAGCAGTGCTGTCAGAAGCGAGAAACTGCCTTTTGCCGAGAAAGCAGCGTCTAGCGCGAGAGAAGGCAGCGTCCTCAGGACACAATGCTGGCTGTGCCCAGAAGCGTGAGGCAGCAGTGGAAGACTGTTGAAAGCAAGAACAGCTCGGTGGAAGAAGGTGGTGGTGGAGAATTTCAGGCAGAAGCCGTCAGGGCTGCAGGCTGCAGGAGGAGCTTCAGGCAGACTTGTAGCACTTCCCCAGCACAGTGCACAGCTCCCGGGGCTAGATCCACGCCAAACATGCCCTGTCTGCAAGCGAGAGCTGTAGAGAGAGCAGGAAGCGTCAGGTTGCTTCTTTCGCCGTGTACGTGCTAGTGCTCTGTTTGGGCACTCTGCAGAGAAACACTGGTGCTTGCTTCTGCTTCCAGCAAGCCAAGGTGCTTGTGCAGCAAGAATCCTGCTTTTTCCAGCACAGGATCACTTTGGAGCTGAGTGGGAGTTAGCCCTGCTTTTGCAGCACCAGCAGAAGCTCTGCTGGCTCTCTCTACTGCTTTTCCATAGCAGTGCTGTCAGAAGCGAGAAACTGCCTTTTGCCGAGAAAGCAGCGTCTAGCGCGAGAGAAGGCAGCGTCCTCAGGACACAATGCTGGCTGTGCCCAGAAGCGTGAGGCAGCAGTGGAAGACTGTTGAAAGCAAGAACAGCTCGGTGGAAGAAGGTGGTGGTGGAGAATTTCAGGCAGAAGCCGTCAGGGCTGCAGGCTGCAGGAGGAGCTTCAGGCAGACTTGTAGCACTTCCCCAGCACAGTGCACAGCTCCCGGGGCTAGATCCACGCCAAACATGCCCTGTCTGCAAGCGAGAGCTGTAGAGAGAGCAGGAAGCGTCAGGTTGCTTCTTTCGCCGTGTACGTGCTAGTGCTCTGTTTGGGCACTCTGCAGAGAAACACTGGTGCTTGCTTCTGCTTCCAGCAAGCCAAGGTGCTTGTGCAGCAAGAATCCTGCTTTTTCCAGCACAGGATCACTTTGGAGCTGAGTGGGAGTTAGCCCTGCTTTTGCAGCACCAGCAGAAGCTCTGCTGGCTCTCTCTACTGCTTTTCCATAGCAGTGCTGTCAGAAGCGAGAAACTGCCTTTTGCCGAGAAAGCAGCGTCTAGCGCGAGAGAAGGCAGCGTCCTCAGGACACAATGCTGGCTGTGCCCAGAAGCGTGAGGCAGCAGTGGAAGACTGTTGAAAGCAAGAACAGCTCGGTGGAAGAAGGTGGTGGTGGAGAATTTCAGGCAGAAGCCGTCAGGGCTGCAGGCTGCAGGAGGAGCTTCAGGCAGACTTGTAGCACTTCCCCAGCACAGTGCACAGCTCCCGGGGCTAGATCCACGCCAAACATGCCCTGTCTGCAAGCGAGAGCTGTAGAGAGAGCAGGAAGCGTCAGGTTGCTTCTTTTCGCCGTGTACGTGCTAGTGCTCTGTTTGGGCACTCTGCAGAGAAACACTGGTGCTTGCTTCTGCTTCCAGCAAGCCAAGGTGCTTGTGCAGCAAGAATCCTGCTTTTTCCAGCACAGGATCACTTTGGAGCTGAGTGGGAGTTAGCCCTGCTTTTGCAGCACCAGCAGAAGCTCTGCTGGCTCTCTCTACTGCTTTTCCATAGCAGTGCTGTCAGAAGCGAGAAACTGCCTTTTGCCGAGAAAGCAGCGTCTAGCGCGAGAGAAGGCAGCGTCCTCAGGACACAATGCTGGCTGTGCCCAGAAGCGTGAGGCAGCAGTGGAAGACTGTTGAAAGCAAGAACAGCTCGGTGGAAGAAGGTGGTGGTGGAGAATTTCAGGCAGAAGCCGTCAGGGCTGCAGGCTGCAGGAGGAGCTTCAGGCAGACTTGTAGCACTTCCCCAGCACAGTGCACAGCTCCCGGGGCTAGATCCACGCCAAACATGCCCTGTCTGCAAGCGAGAGCTGTAGAGAGAGCAGGAAGCGTCAGGTTGCTTCTTTCGCCGTGTACGTGCTAGTGCTCTGTTTGGGCACTCTGCAGAGAAACACTGGTGCTTGCTTCTGCTTCCAGCAAGCCAAGGTGCTTGTGCAGCAAGAATCCTGCTTTTTCCAGCACAGGATCACTTTGGAGCTGAGTGGGAGTTAGCCCTGCTTTTGCAGCACCAGCAGAAGCTCTGCTGGCTCTCTCTACTGCTTTTCCATAGCAGTGCTGTCAGAAGCGAGAAACTGCCTTTTGCCGAGAAAGCAGCGTCTAGCGCGAGAGAAGGCAGCGTCCTCAGGACACAATGCTGGCTGTGCCCAGAAGCGTGAGGCAGCAGTGGAAGACTGTTGAAAGCAAGAACAGCTCGGTGGAAGAAGGTGGTGGTGGAGAATTTCAGGCAGAAGCCGTCAGGGCTGCAGGCTGCAGGAGGAGCTTCAGGCAGACTTGTAGCACTTCCCCAGCACAGTGCACAGCTCCCGGGGCTAGATCCACGCCAAACATGCCCTGTCTGCAAGCGAGAGCTGTAGAGAGAGCAGGAAGCGTCAGGTTGCTTCTTTCGCCGTGTACGTGCTAGTGCTCTGTTTGGGCACTCTGCAGAGAAACACTGGTGCTTGCTTCTGCTTCCAGCAAGCCAAGGTGCTTGTGCAGCAAGAATCCTGCTTTTTCCAGCACAGGATCACTTTGGAGCTGAGTGGGAGTTAGCCCTGCTTTTGCAGCACCAGCAGAAGCTCTGCTGGCTCTCTCTACTGCTTTTCCATAGCAGTGCTGTCAGAAGCGAGAAACTGCCTTTTGCCGAGAAAGCAGCGTCTAGCGCGAGAGAAGGCAGCGTCCTCAGGACACAATGCTGGCTGTGCCCAGAAGCGTGAGGCAGCAGTGGAAGACTGTTGAAAGCAAGAACAGCTCGGTGGAAGAAGGTGGTGGTGGAGAATTTCAGGCAGAAGCCGTCAGGGCTGCAGGCTGCAGGAGGAGCTTCAGGCAGACTTGTAGCACTTCCCCAGCACAGTGCACAGCTCCCGGGGCTAGATCCACGCCAAACATGCCCTGTCTGCAAGCGAGAGCTGTAGAGAGAGCAGGAAGCGTCAGGTTGCTTCTTTCGCCGTGTACGTGCTAGTGCTCTGTTTGGGCACTCTGCAGAGAAACACTGGTGCTTGCTTCTGCTTCCAGCAAGCCAAGGTGCTTGTGCAGCAAGAATCCTGCTTTTTCCAGCACAGGATCACTTTGGAGCTGAGTGGGAGTTAGCCCTGCTTTTGCAGCACCAGCAGAAGCTCTGCTGGCTCTCTCTACTGCTTTTCCATAGCAGTGCTGTCAGAAGCGAGAAACTGCCTTTTGCCGAGAAAGCAGCGTCTAGCGCGAGAGAAGGCAGCGTCCTCAGGACACAATGCTGGCTGTGCCCAGAAGCGTGAGGCAGCAGTGGAAGACTGTTGAAAGCAAGAACAGCTCGGTGGAAGAAGGTGGTGGTGGAGAATTTCAGGCAGAAGCCGTCAGGGCTGCAGGCTGCAGGAGGAGCTTCAGGCAGACTTGTAGCACTTCCCCAGCACAGTGCACAGCTCCCGGGGCTAGATCCACGCCAAACATGCCCTGTCTGCAAGCGAGAGCTGTAGAGAGAGCAGGAAGCGTCAGGTTGCTTCTTTCGCCGTGTACGTGCTAGTGCTCTGTTTGGGCACTCTGCAGAGAAACACTGGTGCTTGCTTCTGCTTCCAGCAAGCCAAGGTGCTTGTGCAGCAAGAATCCTGCTTTTTCCAGCACAGGATCACTTTGGAGCTGAGTGGGAGTTAGCCCTGCTTTTGCAGCACCAGCAGAAGCTCTGCTGGCTCTCTCTACTGCTTTTCCATAGCAGTGCTGTCAGAAGCGAGAAACTGCCTTTTGCCGAGAAAGCAGCGTCTAGCGCGAGAGAAGGCAGCGTCCTCAGGACACAATGCTGGCTGTGCCCAGAAGCGTGAGGCAGCAGTGGAAGACTGTTGAAAGCAAGAACAGCTCGGTGGAAGAAGGTGGTGGTGGAGAATTTCAGGCAGAAGCCGTCAGGGCTGCAGGCTGCAGGAGGAGCTTCAGGCAGACTTGTAGCACTTCCCCAGCACAGTGCACAGCTCCCGGGGCTAGATCCACGCCAAACATGCCCTGTCTGCAAGCGAGAGCTGTAGAGAGAGCAGGAAGCGTCAGGTTGCTTCTTTCGCCGTGTACGTGCTAGTGCTCTGTTTGGGCACTCTGCAGAGAAACACTGGTGCTTGCTTCTGCTTCCAGCAAGCCAAGGTGCTTGTGCAGCAAGAATCCTGCTTTTTCCAGCACAGGATCACTTTGGAGCTGAGTGGGAGTTAGCCCTGCTTTTGCAGCACCAGCAGAAGCTCTGCTGGCTCTCTCTACTGCTTTTCCATAGCAGTGCTGTCAGAAGCGAGAAACTGCCTTTTGCCGAGAAAGCAGCGTCTAGCGCGAGAGAAGGCAGCGTCCTCAGGACACAATGCTGGCTGTGCCCAGAAGCGTGAGGCAGCAGTGGAAGACTGTTGAAAGCAAGAACAGCTCGGTGGAAGAAGGTGGTGGTGGAGAATTTCAGGCAGAAGCCGTCAGGGCTGCAGGCTGCAGGAGGAGCTTCAGGCAGACTTGTAGCACTTCCCCAGCACAGTGCACAGCTCCCGGGGCTAGATCCACGCCAAACATGCCCTGTCTGCAAGCGAGAGCTGTAGAGAGAGCAGGAAGCGTCAGGTTGCTTCTTTCGCCGTGTACGTGCTAGTGCTCTGTTTGGGCACTCTGCAGAGAAACACTGGTGCTTGCTTCTGCTTCCAGCAAGCCAAGGTGCTTGTGCAGCAAGAATCCTGCTTTTTCCAGCACAGGATCACTTTGGAGCTGAGTGGGAGTTAGCCCTGCTTTTGCAGCACCAGCAGAAGCTCTGCTGGCTCTCTCTACTGCTTTTCCATAGCAGTGCTGTCAGAAGCGAGAAACTGCCTTTTGCCGAGAAAGCAGCGTCTAGCGCGAGAGAAGGCAGCGTCCTCAGGACACAATGCTGGCTGTGCCCAGAAGCGTGAGGCAGCAGTGGAAGACTGTTGAAAGCAAGAACAGCTCGGTGGAAGAAGGTGGTGGTGGAGAATTTCAGGCAGAAGCCGTCAGGGCTGCAGGCTGCAGGAGGAGCTTCAGGCAGACTTGTAGCACTTCCCCAGCACAGTGCACAGCTCCCGGGGCTAGATCCACGCCAAACATGCCCTGTCTGCAAGCGAGAGCTGTAGAGAGAGCAGGAAGCGTCAGGTTGCTTCTTTCGCCGTGTACGTGCTAGTGCTCTGTTTGGGCACTCTGCAGAGAAACACTGGTGCTTGCTTCTGCTTCCAGCAAGCCAAGGTGCTTGTGCAGCAAGAATCCTGCTTTTTCCAGCACAGGATCACTTTGGAGCTGAGTGGGAGTTAGCCCTGCTTTTGCAGCACCAGCAGAAGCTCTGCTGGCTCTCTCTACTGCTTTTCCATAGCAGTGCTGTCAGAAGCGAGAAACTGCCTTTTGCCGAGAAAGCAGCGTCTAGCGCGAGAGAAGGCAGCGTCCTCAGGACACAATGCTGGCTGTGCCCAGAAGCGTGAGGCAGCAGTGGAAGACTGTTGAAAGCAAGAACAGCTCGGTGGAAGAAGGTGGTGGTGGAGAATTTCAGGCAGAAGCCGTCAGGGCTGCAGGCTGCAGGAGGAGCTTCAGGCAGACTTGTAGCACTTCCCCAGCACAGTGCACAGCTCCCGGGGCTAGATCCACGCCAAACATGCCCTGTCTGCAAGCGAGAGCTGTAGAGAGAGCAGGAAGCGTCAGGTTGCTTCTTTCGCCGTGTACGTGCTAGTGCTCTGTTTGGGCACTCTGCAGAGAAACACTGGTGCTTGCTTCTGCTTCCAGCAAGCCAAGGTGCTTGTGCAGCAAGAATCCTGCTTTTTCCAGCACAGGATCACTTTGGAGCTGAGTGGGAGTTAGCCCTGCTTTTGCAGCACCAGCAGAAGCTCTGCTGGCTCTCTCTACTGCTTTTCCATAGCAGTGCTGTCAGAAGCGAGAAACTGCCTTTTGCCGAGAAAGCAGCGTCTAGCGCGAGAGAAGGCAGCGTCCTCAGGACACAATGCTGGCTGTGCCCAGAAGCGTGAGGCAGCAGTGGAAGACTGTTGAAAGCAAGAACAGCTCGGTGGAAGAAGGTGGTGGTGGAGAATTTCAGGCAGAAGCCGTCAGGGCTGCAGGCTGCAGGAGGAGCTTCAGGCAGACTTGTAGCACTTCCCCAGCACAGTGCACAGCTCCCGGGGCTAGATCCACGCCAAACATGCCCTGTCTGCAAGCGAGAGCTGTAGAGAGAGCAGGAAGCGTCAGGTTGCTTCTTTCGCCGTGTACGTGCTAGTGCTCTGTTTGGGCACTCTGCAGAGAAACACTGGTGCTTGCTTCTGCTTCCAGCAAGCCAAGGTGCTTGTGCAGCAAGAATCCTGCTTTTTCCAGCACAGGATCACTTTGGAGCTGAGTGGGAGTTAGCCCTGCTTTTGCAGCACCAGCAGAAGCTCTGCTGGCTCTCTCTACTGCTTTTCCATAGCAGTGCTGTCAGAAGCGAGAAACTGCCTTTTGCCGAGAAAGCAGCGTCTAGCGCGAGAGAAGGCAGCGTCCTCAGGACACAATGCTGGCTGTGCCCAGAAGCGTGAGGCAGCAGTGGAAGACTGTTGAAAGCAAGAACAGCTCGGTGGAAGAAGGTGGTGGTGGAGAATTTCAGGCAGAAGCCGTCAGGGCTGCAGGCTGCAGGAGGAGCTTCAGGCAGACTTGTAGCACTTCCCCAGCACAGTGCACAGCTCCCGGGGCTAGATCCACGCCAAACATGCCCTGTCTGCAAGCGAGAGCTGTAGAGAGAGCAGGAAGCGTCAGGTTGCTTCTTTCGCCGTGTACGTGCTAGTGCTCTGTTTGGGCACTCTGCAGAGAAACACTGGTGCTTGCTTCTGCTTCCAGCAAGCCAAGGTGCTTGTGCAGCAAGAATCCTGCTTTTTCCAGCACAGGATCACTTTGGAGCTGAGTGGGAGTTAGCCCTGCTTTTGCAGCACCAGCAGAAGCTCTGCTGGCTCTCTCTACTGCTTTTCCATAGCAGTGCTGTCAGAAGCGAGAAACTGCCTTTTGCCGAGAAAGCAGCGTCTAGCGCGAGAGAAGGCAGCGTCCTCAGGACACAATGCTGGCTGTGCCCAGAAGCGTGAGGCAGCAGTGGAAGACTGTTGAAAGCAAGAACAGCTCGGTGGAAGAAGGTGGTGGTGGAGAATTTCAGGCAGAAGCCGTCAGGGCTGCAGGCTGCAGGAGGAGCTTCAGGCAGACTTGTAGCACTTCCCCAGCACAGTGCACAGCTCCCGGGGCTAGATCCACGCCAAACATGCCCTGTCTGCAAGCGAGAGCTGTAGAGAGAGCAGGAAGCGTCAGGTTGCTTCTTTCGCCGTGTACGTGCTAGTGCTCTGTTTGGGCACTCTGCAGAGAAACACTGGTGCTTGCTTCTGCTTCCAGCAAGCCAAGGTGCTTGTGCAGCAAGAATCCTGCTTTTTCCAGCACAGGATCACTTTGGAGCTGAGTGGGAGTTAGCCCTGCTTTTGCAGCACCAGCAGAAGCTCTGCTGGCTCTCTCTACTGCTTTTCCATAGCAGTGCTGTCAGAAGCGAGAAACTGCCTTTTGCCGAGAAAGCAGCGTCTAGCGCGAGAGAAGGCAGCGTCCTCAGGACACAATGCTGGCTGTGCCCAGAAGCGTGAGGCAGCAGTGGAAGACTGTTGAAAGCAAGAACAGCTCGGTGGAAGAAGGTGGTGGTGGAGAATTTCAGGCAGAAGCCGTCAGGGCTGCAGGCTGCAGGAGGAGCTTCAGGCAGACTTGTAGCACTTCCCCAGCACAGTGCACAGCTCCCGGGGCTAGATCCACGCCAAACATGCCCTGTCTGCAAGCGAGAGCTGTAGAGAGAGCAGGAAGCGTCAGGTTGCTTCTTTCGCCGTGTACGTGCTAGTGCTCTGTTTGGGCACTCTGCAGAGAAACACTGGTGCTTGCTTCTGCTTCCAGCAAGCCAAGGTGCTTGTGCAGCAAGAATCCTGCTTTTTCCAGCACAGGATCACTTTGGAGCTGAGTGGGAGTTAGCCCTGCTTTTGCAGCACCAGCAGAAGCTCTGCTGGCTCTCTCTACTGCTTTTCCATAGCAGTGCTGTCAGAAGCGAGAAACTGCCTTTTGCCGAGAAAGCAGCGTCTAGCGCGAGAGAAGGCAGCGTCCTCAGGACACAATGCTGGCTGTGCCCAGAAGCGTGAGGCAGCAGTGGAAGACTGTTGAAAGCAAGAACAGCTCGGTGGAAGAAGGTGGTGGTGGAGAATTTCAGGCAGAAGCCGTCAGGGCTGCAGGCTGCAGGAGGAGCTTCAGGCAGACTTGTAGCACTTCCCCAGCACAGTGCACAGCTCCCGGGGCTAGATCCACGCCAAACATGCCCTGTCTGCAAGCGAGAGCTGTAGAGAGAGCAGGAAGCGTCAGGTTGCTTCTTTCGCCGTGTACGTGCTAGTGCTCTGTTTGGGCACTCTGCAGAGAAACACTGGTGCTTGCTTCTGCTTCCAGCAAGCCAAGGTGCTTGTGCAGCAAGAATCCTGCTTTTTCCAGCACAGGATCACTTTGGAGCTGAGTGGGAGTTAGCCCTGCTTTTGCAGCACCAGCAGAAGCTCTGCTGGCTCTCTCTACTGCTTTTCCATAGCAGTGCTGTCAGAAGCGAGAAACTGCCTTTTGCCGAGAAAGCAGCGTCTAGCGCGAGAGAAGGCAGCGTCCTCAGGACACAATGCTGGCTGTGCCCAGAAGCGTGAGGCAGCAGTGGAAGACTGTTGAAAGCAAGAACAGCTCGGTGGAAGAAGGTGGTGGTGGAGAATTTCAGGCAGAAGCCGTCAGGGCTGCAGGCTGCAGGAGGAGCTTCAGGCAGACTTGTAGCACTTCCCCAGCACAGTGCACAGCTCCCGGGGCTAGATCCACGCCAAACATGCCCTGTCTGCAAGCGAGAGCTGTAGAGAGAGCAGGAAGCGTCAGGTTGCTTCTTTCGCCGTGTACGTGCTAGTGCTCTGTTTGGGCACTCTGCAGAGAAACACTGGTGCTTGCTTCTGCTTCCAGCAAGCCAAGGTGCTTGTGCAGCAAGAATCCTGCTTTTTCCAGCACAGGATCACTTTGGAGCTGAGTGGGAGTTAGCCCTGCTTTTGCAGCACCAGCAGAAGCTCTGCTGGCTCTCTCTACTGCTTTTCCATAGCAGTGCTGTCAGAAGCGAGAAACTGCCTTTTGCCGAGAAAGCAGCGTCTAGCGCGAGAGAAGGCAGCGTCCTCAGGACACAATGCTGGCTGTGCCCAGAAGCGTGAGGCAGCAGTGGAAGACTGTTGAAAGCAAGAACAGCTCGGTGGAAGAAGGTGGTGGTGGAGAATTTCAGGCAGAAGCCGTCAGGGCTGCAGGCTGCAGGAGGAGCTTCAGGCAGACTTGTAGCACTTCCCCAGCACAGTGCACAGCTCCCGGGGCTAGATCCACGCCAAACATGCCCTGTCTGCAAGCGAGAGCTGTAGAGAGAGCAGGAAGCGTCAGGTTGCTTCTTTCGCCGTGTACGTGCTAGTGCTCTGTTTGGGCACTCTGCAGAGAAACACTGGTGCTTGCTTCTGCTTCCAGCAAGCCAAGGTGCTTGTGCAGCAAGAATCCTGCTTTTTCCAGCACAGGATCACTTTGGAGCTGAGTGGGAGTTAGCCCTGCTTTTGCAGCACCAGCAGAAGCTCTGCTGGCTCTCTCTACTGCTTTTCCATAGCAGTGCTGTCAGAAGCGAGAAACTGCCTTTTGCCGAGAAAGCAGCGTCTAGCGCGAGAGAAGGCAGCGTCCTCAGGACACAATGCTGGCTGTGCCCAGAAGCGTGAGGCAGCAGTGGAAGACTGTTGAAAGCAAGAACAGCTCGGTGGAAGAAGGTGGTGGTGGAGAATTTCAGGCAGAAGCCGTCAGGGCTGCAGGCTGCAGGAGGAGCTTCAGGCAGACTTGTAGCACTTCCCCAGCACAGTGCACAGCTCCCGGGGCTAGATCCACGCCAAACATGCCCTGTCTGCAAGCGAGAGCTGTAGAGAGAGCAGGAAGCGTCAGGTTGCTTCTTTCGCCGTGTACGTGCTAGTGCTCTGTTTGGGCACTCTGCAGAGAAACACTGGTGCTTGCTTCTGCTTCCAGCAAGCCAAGGTGCTTGTGCAGCAAGAATCCTGCTTTTTCCAGCACAGGATCACTTTGGAGCTGAGTGGGAGTTAGCCCTGCTTTTGCAGCACCAGCAGAAGCTCTGCTGGCTCTCTCTACTGCTTTTCCATAGCAGTGCTGTCAGAAGCGAGAAACTGCCTTTTGCCGAGAAAGCAGCGTCTAGCGCGAGAGAAGGCAGCGTCCTCAGGACACAATGCTGGCTGTGCCCAGAAGCGTGAGGCAGCAGTGGAAGACTGTTGAAAGCAAGAACAGCTCGGTGGAAGAAGGTGGTGGTGGAGAATTTCAGGCAGAAGCCGTCAGGGCTGCAGGCTGCAGGAGGAGCTTCAGGCAGACTTGTAGCACTTCCCCAGCACAGTGCACAGCTCCCGGGGCTAGATCCACGCCAAACATGCCCTGTCTGCAAGCGAGAGCTGTAGAGAGAGCAGGAAGCGTCAGGTTGCTTCTTTCGCCGTGTACGTGCTAGTGCTCTGTTTGGGCACTCTGCAGAGAAACACTGGTGCTTGCTTCTGCTTCCAGCAAGCCAAGGTGCTTGTGCAGCAAGAATCCTGCTTTTTCCAGCACAGGATCACTTTGGAGCTGAGTGGGAGTTAGCCCTGCTTTTGCAGCACCAGCAGAAGCTCTGCTGGCTCTCTCTACTGCTTTTCCATAGCAGTGCTGTCAGAAGCGAGAAACTGCCTTTTGCCGAGAAAGCAGCGTCTAGCGCGAGAGAAGGCAGCGTCCTCAGGACACAATGCTGGCTGTGCCCAGAAGCGTGAGGCAGCAGTGGAAGACTGTTGAAAGCAAGAACAGCTCGGTGGAAGAAGGTGGTGGTGGAGAATTTCAGGCAGAAGCCGTCAGGGCTGCAGGCTGCAGGAGGAGCTTCAGGCAGACTTGTAGCACTTCCCCAGCACAGTGCACAGCTCCCGGGGCTAGATCCACGCCAAACATGCCCTGTCTGCAAGCGAGAGCTGTAGAGAGAGCAGGAAGCGTCAGGTTGCTTCTTTCGCCGTGTACGTGCTAGTGCTCTGTTTGGGCACTCTGCAGAGAAACACTGGTGCTTGCTTCTGCTTCCAGCAAGCCAAGGTGCTTGTGCAGCAAGAATCCTGCTTTTTCCAGCACAGGATCACTTTGGAGCTGAGTGGGAGTTAGCCCTGCTTTTGCAGCACCAGCAGAAGCTCTGCTGGCTCTCTCTACTGCTTTTCCATAGCAGTGCTGTCAGAAGCGAGAAACTGCCTTTTGCCGAGAAAGCAGCGTCTAGCGCGAGAGAAGGCAGCGTCCTCAGGACACAATGCTGGCTGTGCCCAGAAGCGTGAGGCAGCAGTGGAAGACTGTTGAAAGCAAGAACAGCTCGGTGGAAGAAGGTGGTGGTGGAGAATTTCAGGCAGAAGCCGTCAGGGCTGCAGGCTGCAGGAGGAGCTTCAGGCAGACTTGTAGCACTTCCCCAGCACAGTGCACAGCTCCCGGGGCTAGATCCACGCCAAACATGCCCTGTCTGCAAGCGAGAGCTGTAGAGAGAGCAGGAAGCGTCAGGTTGCTTCTTTCGCCGTGTACGTGCTAGTGCTCTGTTTGGGCACTCTGCAGAGAAACACTGGTGCTTGCTTCTGCTTCCAGCAAGCCAAGGTGCTTGTGCAGCAAGAATCCTGCTTTTTCCAGCACAGGATCACTTTGGAGCTGAGTGGGAGTTAGCCCTGCTTTTGCAGCACCAGCAGAAGCTCTGCTGGCTCTCTCTACTGCTTTTCCATAGCAGTGCTGTCAGAAGCGAGAAACTGCCTTTTGCCGAGAAAGCAGCGTCTAGCGCGAGAGAAGGCAGCGTCCTCAGGACACAATGCTGGCTGTGCCCAGAAGCGTGAGGCAGCAGTGGAAGACTGTTGAAAGCAAGAACAGCTCGGTGGAAGAAGGTGGTGGTGGAGAATTTCAGGCAGAAGCCGTCAGGGCTGCAGGCTGCAGGAGGAGCTTCAGGCAGACTTGTAGCACTTCCCCAGCACAGTGCACAGCTCCCGGGGCTAGATCCACGCCAAACATGCCCTGTCTGCAAGCGAGAGCTGTAGAGAGAGCAGGAAGCGTCAGGTTGCTTCTTTCGCCGTGTACGTGCTAGTGCTCTGTTTGGGCACTCTGCAGAGAAACACTGGTGCTTGCTTCTGCTTCCAGCAAGCCAAGGTGCTTGTGCAGCAAGAATCCTGCTTTTTCCAGCACAGGATCACTTTGGAGCTGAGTGGGAGTTAGCCCTGCTTTTGCAGCACCAGCAGAAGCTCTGCTGGCTCTCTCTACTGCTTTTCCATAGCAGTGCTGTCAGAAGCGAGAAACTGCCTTTTGCCGAGAAAGCAGCGTCTAGCGCGAGAGAAGGCAGCGTCCTCAGGACACAATGCTGGCTGTGCCCAGAAGCGTGAGGCAGCAGTGGAAGACTGTTGAAAGCAAGAACAGCTCGGTGGAAGAAGGTGGTGGTGGAGAATTTCAGGCAGAAGCCGTCAGGGCTGCAGGCTGCAGGAGGAGCTTCAGGCAGACTTGTAGCACTTCCCCAGCACAGTGCACAGCTCCCGGGGCTAGATCCACGCCAAACATGCCCTGTCTGCAAGCGAGAGCTGTAGAGAGAGCAGGAAGCGTCAGGTTGCTTCTTTCGCCGTGTACGTGCTAGTGCTCTGTTTGGGCACTCTGCAGAGAAACACTGGTGCTTGCTTCTGCTTCCAGCAAGCCAAGGTGCTTGTGCAGCAAGAATCCTGCTTTTTCCAGCACAGGATCACTTTGGAGCTGAGTGGGAGTTAGCCCTGCTTTTGCAGCACCAGCAGAAGCTCTGCTGGCTCTCTCTACTGCTTTTCCATAGCAGTGCTGTCAGAAGCGAGAAACTGCCTTTTGCCGAGAAAGCAGCGTCTAGCGCGAGAGAAGGCAGCGTCCTCAGGACACAATGCTGGCTGTGCCCAGAAGCGTGAGGCAGCAGTGGAAGACTGTTGAAAGCAAGAACAGCTCGGTGGAAGAAGGTGGTGGTGGAGAATTTCAGGCAGAAGCCGTCAGGGCTGCAGGCTGCAGGAGGAGCTTCAGGCAGACTTGTAGCACTTCCCCAGCACAGTGCACAGCTCCCGGGGCTAGATCCACGCCAAACATGCCCTGTCTGCAAGCGAGAGCTGTAGAGAGAGCAGGAAGCGTCAGGTTGCTTCTTTCGCCGTGTACGTGCTAGTGCTCTGTTTGGGCACTCTGCAGAGAAACACTGGTGCTTGCTTCTGCTTCCAGCAAGCCAAGGTGCTTGTGCAGCAAGAATCCTGCTTTTTCCAGCACAGGATCACTTTGGAGCTGAGTGGGAGTTAGCCCTGCTTTTGCAGCACCAGCAGAAGCTCTGCTGGCTCTCTCTACTGCTTTTCCATAGCAGTGCTGTCAGAAGCGAGAAACTGCCTTTTGCCGAGAAAGCAGCGTCTAGCGCGAGAGAAGGCAGCGTCCTCAGGACACAATGCTGGCTGTGCCCAGAAGCGTGAGGCAGCAGTGGAAGACTGTTGAAAGCAAGAACAGCTCGGTGGAAGAAGGTGGTGGTGGAGAATTTCAGGCAGAAGCCGTCAGGGCTGCAGGCTGCAGGAGGAGCTTCAGGCAGACTTGTAGCACTTCCCCAGCACAGTGCACAGCTCCCGGGGCTAGATCCACGCCAAACATGCCCTGTCTGCAAGCGAGAGCTGTAGAGAGAGCAGGAAGCGTCAGGTTGCTTCTTTCGCCGTGTACGTGCTAGTGCTCTGTTTGGGCACTCTGCAGAGAAACACTGGTGCTTGCTTCTGCTTCCAGCAAGCCAAGGTGCTTGTGCAGCAAGAATCCTGCTTTTTCCAGCACAGGATCACTTTGGAGCTGAGTGGGAGTTAGCCCTGCTTTTGCAGCACCAGCAGAAGCTCTGCTGGCTCTCTCTACTGCTTTTCCATAGCAGTGCTGTCAGAAGCGAGAAACTGCCTTTTGCCGAGAAAGCAGCGTCTAGCGCGAGAGAAGGCAGCGTCCTCAGGACACAATGCTGGCTGTGCCCAGAAGCGTGAGGCAGCAGTGGAAGACTGTTGAAAGCAAGAACAGCTCGGTGGAAGAAGGTGGTGGTGGAGAATTTCAGGCAGAAGCCGTCAGGGCTGCAGGCTGCAGGAGGAGCTTCAGGCAGACTTGTAGCACTTCCCCAGCACAGTGCACAGCTCCCGGGGCTAGATCCACGCCAAACATGCCCTGTCTGCAAGCGAGAGCTGTAGAGAGAGCAGGAAGCGTCAGGTTGCTTCTTTCGCCGTGTACGTGCTAGTGCTCTGTTTGGGCACTCTGCAGAGAAACACTGGTGCTTGCTTCTGCTTCCAGCAAGCCAAGGTGCTTGTGCAGCAAGAATCCTGCTTTTTCCAGCACAGGATCACTTTGGAGCTGAGTGGGAGTTAGCCCTGCTTTTGCAGCACCAGCAGAAGCTCTGCTGGCTCTCTCTACTGCTTTTCCATAGCAGTGCTGTCAGAAGCGAGAAACTGCCTTTTGCCGAGAAAGCAGCGTCTAGCGCGAGAGAAGGCAGCGTCCTCAGGACACAATGCTGGCTGTGCCCAGAAGCGTGAGGCAGCAGTGGAAGACTGTTGAAAGCAAGAACAGCTCGGTGGAAGAAGGTGGTGGTGGAGAATTTCAGGCAGAAGCCGTCAGGGCTGCAGGCTGCAGGAGGAGCTTCAGGCAGACTTGTAGCACTTCCCCAGCACAGTGCACAGCTCCCGGGGCTAGATCCACGCCAAACATGCCCTGTCTGCAAGCGAGAGCTGTAGAGAGAGCAGGAAGCGTCAGGTTGCTTCTTTCGCCGTGTACGTGCTAGTGCTCTGTTTGGGCACTCTGCAGAGAAACACTGGTGCTTGCTTCTGCTTCCAGCAAGCCAAGGTGCTTGTGCAGCAAGAATCCTGCTTTTTCCAGCACAGGATCACTTTGGAGCTGAGTGGGAGTTAGCCCTGCTTTTGCAGCACCAGCAGAAGCTCTGCTGGCTCTCTCTACTGCTTTTCCATAGCAGTGCTGTCAGAAGCGAGAAACTGCCTTTTGCCGAGAAAGCAGCGTCTAGCGCGAGAGAAGGCAGCGTCCTCAGGACACAATGCTGGCTGTGCCCAGAAGCGTGAGGCAGCAGTGGAAGACTGTTGAAAGCAAGAACAGCTCGGTGGAAGAAGGTGGTGGTGGAGAATTTCAGGCAGAAGCCGTCAGGGCTGCAGGCTGCAGGAGGAGCTTCAGGCAGACTTGTAGCACTTCCCCAGCACAGTGCACAGCTCCCGGGGCTAGATCCACGCCAAACATGCCCTGTCTGCAAGCGAGAGCTGTAGAGAGAGCAGGAAGCGTCAGGTTGCTTCTTTCGCCGTGTACGTGCTAGTGCTCTGTTTGGGCACTCTGCAGAGAAACACTGGTGCTTGCTTCTGCTTCCAGCAAGCCAAGGTGCTTGTGCAGCAAGAATCCTGCTTTTTCCAGCACAGGATCACTTTGGAGCTGAGTGGGAGTTAGCCCTGCTTTTGCAGCACCAGCAGAAGCTCTGCTGGCTCTCTCTACTGCTTTTCCATAGCAGTGCTGTCAGAAGCGAGAAACTGCCTTTTGCCGAGAAAGCAGCGTCTAGCGCGAGAGAAGGCAGCGTCCTCAGGACACAATGCTGGCTGTGCCCAGAAGCGTGAGGCAGCAGTGGAAGACTGTTGAAAGCAAGAACAGCTCGGTGGAAGAAGGTGGTGGTGGAGAATTTCAGGCAGAAGCCGTCAGGGCTGCAGGCTGCAGGAGGAGCTTCAGGCAGACTTGTAGCACTTCCCCAGCACAGTGCACAGCTCCCGGGGCTAGATCCACGCCAAACATGCCCTGTCTGCAAGCGAGAGCTGTAGAGAGAGCAGGAAGCGTCAGGTTGCTTCTTTCGCCGTGTACGTGCTAGTGCTCTGTTTGGGCACTCTGCAGAGAAACACTGGTGCTTGCTTCTGCTTCCAGCAAGCCAAGGTGCTTGTGCAGCAAGAATCCTGCTTTTTCCAGCACAGGATCACTTTGGAGCTGAGTGGGAGTTAGCCCTGCTTTTGCAGCACCAGCAGAAGCTCTGCTGGCTCTCTCTACTGCTTTTCCATAGCAGTGCTGTCAGAAGCGAGAAACTGCCTTTTGCCGAGAAAGCAGCGTCTAGCGCGAGAGAAGGCAGCGTCCTCAGGACACAATGCTGGCTGTGCCCAGAAGCGTGAGGCAGCAGTGGAAGACTGTTGAAAGCAAGAACAGCTCGGTGGAAGAAGGTGGTGGTGGAGAATTTCAGGCAGAAGCCGTCAGGGCTGCAGGCTGCAGGAGGAGCTTCAGGCAGACTTGTAGCACTTCCCCAGCACAGTGCACAGCTCCCGGGGCTAGATCCACGCCAAACATGCCCTGTCTGCAAGCGAGAGCTGTAGAGAGAGCAGGAAGCGTCAGGTTGCTTCTTTCGCCGTGTACGTGCTAGTGCTCTGTTTGGGCACTCTGCAGAGAAACACTGGTGCTTGCTTCTGCTTCCAGCAAGCCAAGGTGCTTGTGCAGCAAGAATCCTGCTTTTTCCAGCACAGGATCACTTTGGAGCTGAGTGGGAGTTAGCCCTGCTTTTGCAGCACCAGCAGAAGCTCTGCTGGCTCTCTCTACTGCTTTTCCATAGCAGTGCTGTCAGAAGCGAGAAACTGCCTTTTGCCGAGAAAGCAGCGTCTAGCGCGAGAGAAGGCAGCGTCCTCAGGACACAATGCTGGCTGTGCCCAGAAGCGTGAGGCAGCAGTGGAAGACTGTTGAAAGCAAGAACAGCTCGGTGGAAGAAGGTGGTGGTGGAGAATTTCAGGCAGAAGCCGTCAGGGCTGCAGGCTGCAGGAGGAGCTTCAGGCAGACTTGTAGCACTTCCCCAGCACAGTGCACAGCTCCCGGGGCTAGATCCACGCCAAACATGCCCTGTCTGCAAGCGAGAGCTGTAGAGAGAGCAGGAAGCGTCAGGTTGCTTCTTTCGCCGTGTACGTGCTAGTGCTCTGTTTGGGCACTCTGCAGAGAAACACTGGTGCTTGCTTCTGCTTCCAGCAAGCCAAGGTGCTTGTGCAGCAAGAATCCTGCTTTTTCCAGCACAGGATCACTTTGGAGCTGAGTGGGAGTTAGCCCTGCTTTTGCAGCACCAGCAGAAGCTCTGCTGGCTCTCTCTACTGCTTTTCCATAGCAGTGCTGTCAGAAGCGAGAAACTGCCTTTTGCCGAGAAAGCAGCGTCTAGCGCGAGAGAAGGCAGCGTCCTCAGGACACAATGCTGGCTGTGCCCAGAAGCGTGAGGCAGCAGTGGAAGACTGTTGAAAGCAAGAACAGCTCGGTGGAAGAAGGTGGTGGTGGAGAATTTCAGGCAGAAGCCGTCAGGGCTGCAGGCTGCAGGAGGAGCTTCAGGCAGACTTGTAGCACTTCCCCAGCACAGTGCACAGCTCCCGGGGCTAGATCCACGCCAAACATGCCCTGTCTGCAAGCGAGAGCTGTAGAGAGAGCAGGAAGCGTCAGGTTGCTTCTTTCGCCGTGTACGTGCTAGTGCTCTGTTTGGGCACTCTGCAGAGAAACACTGGTGCTTGCTTCTGCTTCCAGCAAGCCAAGGTGCTTGTGCAGCAAGAATCCTGCTTTTTCCAGCACAGGATCACTTTGGAGCTGAGTGGGAGTTAGCCCTGCTTTTGCAGCACCAGCAGAAGCTCTGCTGGCTCTCTCTACTGCTTTTCCATAGCAGTGCTGTCAGAAGCGAGAAACTGCCTTTTGCCGAGAAAGCAGCGTCTAGCGCGAGAGAAGGCAGCGTCCTCAGGACACAATGCTGGCTGTGCCCAGAAGCGTGAGGCAGCAGTGGAAGACTGTTGAAAGCAAGAACAGCTCGGTGGAAGAAGGTGGTGGTGGAGAATTTCAGGCAGAAGCCGTCAGGGCTGCAGGCTGCAGGAGGAGCTTCAGGCAGACTTGTAGCACTTCCCCAGCACAGTGCACAGCTCCCGGGGCTAGATCCACGCCAAACATGCCCTGTCTGCAAGCGAGAGCTGTAGAGAGAGCAGGAAGCGTCAGGTTGCTTCTTTCGCCGTGTACGTGCTAGTGCTCTGTTTGGGCACTCTGCAGAGAAACACTGGTGCTTGCTTCTGCTTCCAGCAAGCCAAGGTGCTTGTGCAGCAAGAATCCTGCTTTTTCCAGCACAGGATCACTTTGGAGCTGAGTGGGAGTTAGCCCTGCTTTTGCAGCACCAGCAGAAGCTCTGCTGGCTCTCTCTACTGCTTTTCCATAGCAGTGCTGTCAGAAGCGAGAAACTGCCTTTTGCCGAGAAAGCAGCGTCTAGCGCGAGAGAAGGCAGCGTCCTCAGGACACAATGCTGGCTGTGCCCAGAAGCGTGAGGCAGCAGTGGAAGACTGTTGAAAGCAAGAACAGCTCGGGGAGCAGGCTGGTGGTCGGAGCATTGAGGCAGAAGGCCTCAGGGCTGCAGGCTGCAGGAGGAGCTTCAGGCAGACTTGTCGCAGTTCCCCAGCACAGTGCACAGCTCCCGGGGCTAGATCCACGCCAAACATGCCCTGTCTGCAAGCGAGAGCTGTAGTGAGAGCACGAAGTGTCAGGTAGCGTCTTCTCGCCTTGTACGTGCTGCTGCTCAGTTTAGGCACTCTGCAGAGAAACACTGGTGCTTGCTTCTGCTTCCAGCAAGCCAAGGTGCTTGTGCAGCAAGAATCCTGCTTTTTCCAGCACAGGATCACTTTGGAGCTGAGTGGGAGTTAGCCCTGCTTTTGCAGCACCAGCAGAAGCTCTGCTGGCTCTCTCTACTGCTTTTCCATAGCAGAGCTGTCAGAAGCGAGAAACTGCCTTTTGCCGAGAAAGTAGCGTTTAGCGCAGAGAAGGCAGCGTCCTCAGGACACAATGCTGGCTGTGCCCAGAAGCGAGAGGCAGTCATGGAAGACTGTTGAAAGCAAGAACAGCTCGGTAGGAGCAGCTCGTGGCGGGGAGAATGATGCAGAAGGCTACAGAGCTTCAGGCTGCAGGAGGAGCTTCAGGCAGGCTTGTCGCAGTTCCCCAGCACAGTGCACAGCTCCCGGGGCTAGATCCACGCCAAACATGCCCTGTCTGAAGCGAGAGCTGTAGTGAGAGCAGAAGCAGTCAGGCAGCTTCTTCTCGCCGTGTACGTGTTGCTGCTCTGTTTGGGCACTCTGCAGAGAAACACTGGTGCTTGCTTCTGCTTCCAGCAAGCCAAGGTGCTTGTGCAGCAAGAATCCTGCTTTTTCCAGCACAGGATCACTTTGGAGCTGAGTGGGAGTTAGCCCTGCTTTTGCAGCACCAGCAGAAGCTCTGCTGGCTCTCTCTACTGCTTTTCCATAGCAGAGCTGTCAGAAGCGAGAAACTGCCTTTTGCCGAGAAAGCAGCGTCTAGCGCGAGAGAAGGCAGCGTCCTCAGGACACAATGCTGGCTGTGCCCACAAGCGTGAGGCAGTCATGGAAAACTGTTGAAGGCAAGAACAGCTCGGTAGGGCAGCTCCTGGCGGGGAGAATGATGCAGAAGGCCACAGAGCTGCAGGCTGCAGGAGGAGCTTCAGGCAGACTTGTAGCACTTCCCCAGCACAGTGCACAGCTCCCGGGGCTAGATCCACGCCAAACATGCCCTGTCTGCAAGCGAGAGCTGTAGTGAGAGCAGAAAGCGTCAGGTAGCTTCTTTTCGCCGTGTATGTGCTGCTGCTCTGTTCGGGCACTCTGCAGAGAAACACTGGTACTTGCTTCTGTTTCCAGCAAGCCAAGGTGCTTGTGCAGCAAGAATCCTGCTTTTTCCAGCACAGGATCACTTTGGAGCCGAGTGGGAGTTAGCCCTGCTTTTGCAGCACCAGCAGAAGCTCTGCTGGCTCTCTCTACTGCTTTTCCATAGCAGTGCTGTCAGAAGCGAGAAACTGCCTTTTGCCGAGAAAGCAGCGTCTAGCGCGAGAGAAGGCAGCGTCCTCAGGACACAATGCTGGCTGTGCCCACAAGCGTGAGGCAGCAGTGGAAGACTATTGAAAGCAAGAACAGCTCGGGGAGAGCAGGTGGTGGTGGAGAATTTGAGGCAGAAGCCGTCAGGGCTGCAAGCTGCAGGAGGAGCTTCAGGCAGACTTGTAGCACTTCCCCAGCACAGTGCACAGCTCCCGGGGCTAGATCCACGCCAAACATGCCCTGTCTGAAGGCGAGAGCTGTAGTGAGAGCAGGAAGCGTCAGGTTGCTTCTTTCGCCGTGTACGTGCTAGTGCTCTGTTTGCGCACTCTGCAGAGAAACACTGGTGCTTGCTTCTGCTTCCAGCAAGCCAAGGTGCTTGTGCAGCAAGAATCCTGCTTTTTCCAGCACAGGATCACTTTGGAGCCGAGTGGGAGTTAGCCCTGCTTTTGCAGCACCAGCAGAAGCTCTGCTGGCTCTCTCTACTGCTTTTCCATAGCAGTGCTGTCAGAAGCGAGAAACTGCCTTTTGCCGAGAAAGCAGCGTCTAGCGCGAGAGAAGGCAGCGTCCTCAGGACACAATGCTGGCTGTGCCCACAAGCGTGAGGCAGCAGTGGAAGACTGTTGAAAGCAAGAACAGCTCGGTGGAAGAAGGTGGTGGTGGAGAATTTGAGGCAGAAGCCGTCAGGGCTGCAGGCTGCAGGAGGAGCTTCAGGCAGACTTGTAGCACTTCCCCAGCACAGTGCACAGCTCCCGGGGCTAGATCCACGCCAAACATGCCCTGTCTGCAAGCGAGAGCTGTAGAGAGAGCAGGAAGTGTCAGGCAGTCTCCTCTCGCCGTGTACGTGCTGGTGCTCTGTTTGGGCACTCTGCAGAGAAGCACTGGTGCTTGCTTCTGCTTCCAGCAAGCCAAGGTGCTTGTGCAGCAAGAATCCTGCTTTTTCCAGCACAGGATCACTTTGGAGCTGAGTGGGAGTTAGCCCTGCTTTTGCAGCACCAGCAGAAGCTCTGCTGGCTCTCTCTACTGCTTTTCCATAGCAGAGCTGTCAGAAGCGAGAAACTGCCTTTTGCCGAGAAAGCAGCTTTTAGCGCGAGAGAAGGCAGCGTCCTCAGGACACAATGCTGGCTGTGCCCAGAAGCGTGAGGCAGCCGTGGAAGACTGTTGAAAGCAAGAACAGCTCGGGGAGAGCAGGTGGTGGTGGAGAATTTGAGGCAGAAGCCGTCAGGGCTGCAGGCTGCAGGAGGAGCTTCAGGCAGACTTGTAGCAACTCCCCAGCACAGTGCACAGCTCCCGGGGCTAGATCTACGCCAAACATGCCCTGTCTGCAAGCGAGAGCTGTAGTGAGAGCAGGAAGCGTCAGGTAGTTTCTTTTCGCCGTGTACGTGCTGCTGCTCTGTTTGGGCACTCTGCAGAGAAACATTGGTGCTTGCTTCTGCTTCTAGCAAGCCAAGGTGCTTGTGCAGCAAGAATCCTGCTTTTTCCAGCACAGGATCACTTTGGAGCTGAGTGGGAGTTAGCCCTGCTTTTGCAGCACCAGCAGAAGCTCTGCTGGCTCTCTCTACTGCTTTTCCATAGCAGAGCTGTCAGAAGCGAGAAACTGCCTTTTGCCGAGAAAGCAGCGTCTAGCGCAGAGAAGGCAGCGTCCTCAGGACACAATGCTGGCTGTGCCCAGAAGCGTGAGGCAGCAGTGGAAGACTGTTGAAAGCAAGAACAGCTCGGTGGGAGCAGCTGGTGGCCGGGAGCATGAGGCAGAAGCCGTCAGGGCTGCAGGCTGCAGGAGGAGCTTCAGGCAGACTTGTAGCACTTCCCCAGCACAGTGCACAGCTCCCGGGGCTAGATCCACGCCAAACATGCCCTGTCTGCAAGCGAGAGCTGTAGAGAGAGCAGGAAGCGTCAGGTTGCTTCTTTTCGCCGTGTACGTGCTGGTGCTCTGTTTGGGCACTCTGCAGAGAAGCACTGGTGCTTGCTTCTGCTTCCAGTAAGCCAAGGTGCTTGTGCAGCAAGAATCCTGCTTTTTCCAGCACAGGATCACTTTGGAGCTGAGTGGGAGTTAGCCCTGCTTTTGCAGCACCAGCAGAAGCTCTGCTGGCTCTCTACTGCTTTTCTATATTTCTTGGTTTGACAAGACATGTATCTGCCAGGGAAACTGGGTTTTTCCTTAGAATAGAGAATGCAAACCCCCCACCCTTGCCAAAATTATAAATTCTCAATTATGGGCTCTCAGGCAAAAATTTGGGAATAAGAATAATATTTCTTTGCTAGGAATATCAATAATACAAATGTGGTAGGAAACAAAACTACCCCACCAAACCAGCAAACAAACAACAACAATTTTGGAAAGCCCTGACAGAATCAGAGCTGCCACCTGGCACCCTGTTAGTCAGGGTGTTGGAAGCAGTCCAGAAGTGAGTCCTCCTGGGGTGGCTGACGTGGCTCTGTTGGAGCAGGGACGATCCTGTAGGCAAAAAAGGGTCCAGGAGTGATGAGGAAGGGTCTAGAGTGATGAGGAGGAGTCCAGAGGTGATGAGGAGGGGTCCAGGGGTGAGATGATGGTGAGATGGGGTCTGGCGAGATGAGATGGGGTGCTGTGTTCCTCCCAGGAATCAGGGTGAAGCAAGCGAAGTCTGTCCCCCGCCCCAGCTCAGTTTTCCCGGCAGCAATTGTACACTCCCGCCACTGGGCGGGGCATCCCACAATAGGACCATGCATGCAGATGGGGCTCTGGGGCTCTGGGGGGAGCGGATATAGTCCGGGGGTATAGTCTGTTAATGGCCCATTACCAAAAGGCACCCGCCCCTCCCCCCATCCCCCTCCTTCCAAAGTTACAAGAAATCAAGAACAATTCCCCAACTGCTTTCAGCAGATGAAAATAGAATACACATTTTTGATTCCATAACCCAGGACATTATCCACCCCTTATTCTATTATCATCTGCATCATACCTAAATCAATGAACTACTACGCAGAATGAACCCCTACACTCAGTTCTTACTTAGGATTAGGTTTTCCTGTGGTACACAACTGGTTTTTCTATCTTTCTGCATTACTCACCAAGTGTAATCAGGTCCTTGAGCAAAAACAATCCCACGGATGGGTTCGCCTTTGCTTGAGGTGGGGTTAATCCAGGCAGTCTTTCCTAAAATACCTCTCATGTGCACCACAGGGACTTTATCTCTATCTACTGTGTGCAAAGGGGTAGACTGGGCAGGATTCAGCTCGATTGATGGAGCCTCGGGTGTTGACCATCCAGGTGGCTTTTGCTAAGTTCACTTTCCAATTTTTGAAGGTCCCCCTGCCAAGTGCCTTTAGAGTGGTCTTAAGTAGTCCATTGCACCGTTCCACTTTCCCGGCAGCTGGTGCATGATAAGGGATGTGATAGATCTATTCAATGTCGTGTTCTTTAGCCCAGGTGTTTATAAGGCTGTTCTTGAAATGGGTCCTGTTGTCTGACTCGATTCTCTCGGGGTGCCGTGTTTCCACAGGACTTGTCTTTCAAGGCCCAGGATGGCGTTCCGGGCAGTGGCATGAGGCACAGAGTAGGTCTCCAGCCACCCAGTGGTGGCTTCCACCATGGTCAGCACATAGCGCTTGCCTTGGCGGGTTTGGGGCAGGGTGATGTAATCAATCTGCTAGGCCTCCCCATACTTATATTTGGACCACCGTCCACCGTACCAGAGGGGCTTCACCCGCTTGGCCTGCTTGATGGCAGCACACGTTTCACAGTCATGGATAACCTGTGAAATACTGTCCATGGTTAGATCCACCCCTCGGTCTCGTGCCCACTTATAGGTGGCATCTTCGCCCTGATGACATGAGGCATCATGGGCCCACTGAGCTAGGAACAACTCTCCCTTGTGTTGCCAATCCAAGTCTATCTTAGACACTTCTATCTTTGCGGCTTGATCTACCTGTTCGTTGTTCCGGTGCTCCTCATTAGCCCGACTCTTGGGAACATGGGCGTCCACATGACGGACTTTCACAGGTAGTTTTCCTACTCTGGTGGCGATGTCCTTCCACTCATCAGCAGCCCAGATTGGTTTTCCCCTACGCTGCCAGCTGACCTTTTTCCACCTTTCCAGCCAGCCCCACAGAGCATTAGCTACCATCCATGAATCAGTGTAGAGGTAGAGTTTTGGCCACTTCTCTCTTTCAGCAATATCCAGGGCCAATTGAACAGCTTTGAGTTCGGCAAGCTGGCTTGACCCACCTTCTCCTTCAGTGGCTTGTGCAACTTGTCTTGTGGGGCTCTATACGGCTGCTTTCCACTTCCGGTTCATCCCTATGATGCGACAGGAACCGTCAGTGAAAAGAGCGTAGCGTACTTCTTCTGCTGGCAGTTGGTTATATGGTGGAGCTTCTTCAGCCTGGGTTACTTGCTCTTGTTCTTCTTCCTCGGTGAGACTGAAGTTCTCAGCTTCCGGCCAGTTGGTGATCACTTCCAGAATCCCAGGGCAATTCGGGTTTCTAATACGGGCGCGCTGAGTGATGAGGGCAATCTATTTGCTCCATGTGGCATCAGTGGCGTGATGGGTGGAGGGAACCTTTCCTTTAAACATCCACCCCAGCACTGGTAGTCGGGGTGCCAGGAGGAGTTGTGCTTCAGTGCCAATCACCTCTGAGGTGGCTTGAACTCCTTCGTAGGCGGTCAAGATCTCCTTCTCCGTGGGAGTGTAATTGGCTTCAGACCCTCTGTAGCTTCGGCTCCAGAATCCCAGTGGTTGGCCTCGAGTCTCACCAGGCACCTTCTGCCAAAGGCTCCAGGACAGACCATGGCTCCCAGCTGCAGAGTAAAGCACATTCTTTACCTCTGGTCTCGTCCTGACTGGGCCAAGGGCTACTGCATGAGTGATTTCCTGCTTGATCTGGGCAAAGGCGTGTTGCTGTTCTGGGCCCCAGTGGAAATCGTTCTTTTTGCGGGTAATTAGGTACAGAGGGCTCACAGTCTGACTGTACTCAGGGATGTGCATCCTCCAGAAACACTATGGCACCTAGGAAAGCTTGTGTTTCTTTCTTGCTGGTCGGTGGAGACATTGCGGTGATCTTATTAATGACCTCTGTGGGGATCTGACGCCGTCCGTCTTGCCACTTCACTCCCAGGAACTGGATCTCTCGGGCAGGTCCCTTGACTTTACTCTTCTTGATGGCAAAGCCAGCTTCTAGGAGAATCTGGATGATCTTTTTTCCTTTCTCGAAAACTTCCACTGCCGTGTTTCCCCACACAATGATGTCATCAATGTACTGTAGATGTTCCGGAGCCTCACCCTTCTCCAGTGCAGCCTGGATCAGTCCATGGCAGATGGTGGGACTGTGCTTCCACCCCTGGGGCAGTCGGTCCCAGGTGTACTGAACGCCCCTCCAGGTGAAAGCAAACTGGGGCCTGCACTCTGCTGCCAAAGGAATGGAGAAGAAGGCATTGGCAATATCGATGGTCGCATACCAATTTGCTGCCTTGGACTCCAGTTCGTACTGGAGCTCCAGCATGTCTGGCACGGCAGCGCTCAGTGGTGGAGTCACTTCATTCAATGCACGATAGTCCACAGTCAATCTCCATTCCCCTTCAGACTTACGCACAGGCCAAATGGGACTGTTGAAGGGTGAGTGGGTTTTGCTGACCACCCCTTGGCTCTCCAGTTTACGAATCATCTCATGGATGGGAGTCACAGAGTCTCTGTCAGTGTGGTATTGCCGATGGTGCACTGTTGCTGTGGCGATTGGCACTTGTTGTTCTTCAACTCTCAGCAGTCCCACAGCAGAGGGGTTGTCGGAGAGACCAGGCAGGGTATTTAGTTGTCTGATGTCTTCTGTCTCTACAGCAGTTACTCCAAAAGCCCAACAATATCTTTTTGGGTCTTTGAAATGTCCATTTTTGAGATAGTCTATGCCAAGGATGCATGGGGCCTCTGGGCCAGTCACAATGGAGTGTTTCTGCCACCCATTCCCAGTCAAACTTACTTCGGCTTCCAATACAGTCAGCTGCTGGGACCCTCCTGTCACTCCAGAAATAGAAATGGGTTCTGCTCCCACATACCCCGATGGCATCAGGGTACATTGGGAGCCAGTGTCAACCAAAGCCGTGTATTTCTGTGGGTCAGATGTGCCAGGCCATCGGATCCACACAGTCCAATAGATCCGATTGTTCCTCTCCTCTACCTGGCTAGAGGCAGGGCCCCTCTAGCACTGGTTATTCCCTCCCTGAGCATACATACTAGAGGTTCCAGCATCCTGACTACTGACAGCTTGGGCATAGGAGGTTGAGGCTACTTTCATTTTAGTGGCACCCCCTTGGTGAGTGTTCCTCTCCTTGAGCTCACGCACCCGGGCTGCCAGGACATAGGTGGGTTTCCCATCCCACACTCCCATGTCTTCCCCATGGTCACGCAGGTAAAACCACAGGTCAGCTCTCGGGGTGTACCCTCTCTCTCTAGCTGGGGGTCGTTGGGCTCTAACTCTGGGGCCTGTGACTCGTACCGGTGCCACATTGGAACTGTTCTTCCTCATCTCCTCCCTCACCTTCCTCATTTCCTCTTTAAGTTCTTTTACCACGGCAGAGATATGAGCCTGCAGCGGGCCATTGATCATGCTCTCATAATTCCTAAGCTTGTTGGCAACAGCCCCCACTGTCACTTGGTTGTCCTCAGCATTAATGGTTGCAATGAATGTAGTATACTGAGATGGCCCCAGATTTGCCAGGTTCCATAACATCTGCGCTGTGCATCTAACCTTGTCAGGGTCATTATCATGCTGTCCACTCCTCCCAAAAAGTACTTCCAGTACTGCTTCTTCTCTCAGCTGTTGGATTCCCTCCTCCAGAGTTTTCCAGCGCATTCTATGGTGGTGCTCCTGCATTCTTTCTCTGTGGACAAATCTTTCTCTCACACTCGTTAAAAGCCGCTGCCAGAGGGAAAGAGGTCCAGGCTCCCTTACAAATACCTGATTTATACCTGAGTCCTGGGTCAAGGGTCCCAAATTCCTGGCCTCCCCACCATCTAGTTGGACACCTGTGCCCATAAGATCCCAAACCCGAAGTAGCCAGGCTGTGTAAGCCTCACGTCCCCGCTGTACAATATCTTCTTGCAGATTACGGAGACTTTCATACGACAGGGTCTCAGTGATGATCTGAACATGTGATTCCCCTGTGCCTTCTGAGGACCCTCCCTTCTTATCTTTACTATCTGGGTTTGCTGTTTTCACTTTAGATTTCTTTGTTTCCACAGGGGCAACTGCTGCTGGCTGTGACTGCCCCTGTGTGTCAGCTGGAACCTGGACAGTTGTAATGTCTGTGGGTTCTATATCAGATTCTCTTTTGTCAGGGCAGGGCGAGGGTTTCTCACCAGCTGGGGAAATGTACTCTTTCAGCATCTGGTTCATCTCATGCATTTCTTTTATCAGAGCCTTCACCCAAACCGGGTGGTTTATGCCTGAGGCTGGCTGTGGGACAGGGGTGGGCTCTTGGGCAGCATCTTTATTCTCTGGGGTAGTTATCAGAGTGCTTACCCAGGCCAGTTTCCCTTTATCTCTGAATACGAAATAGAATAGGCCTATAAGCAGCACCAACCACTGTATGAGGTCATTAGCTTTCAGAGGGAAATTTAACCCTTGAAAAGCTGGTGGAGTATACCCAAAAAACTGAGTGAAGGGTTGGGAGAAAATTTCCCCTGGTGCCATTTCCTCGCAATATGTACCATTATTAAAGTAACCCCAGAAACACAGAGTTAGTCTATGATAGCCCTGAATCCATGTGCCTGCTTTCCAAAGGAAGTTAAAAATCCACGAATTCCTCACTTTATTAACCCACAAAATAAATTGGATGCCAGCCACAGTAGCCTTCGTTATAGGGCCCATATTTAGATAAGGGCCAGCAAATGGCAGAAATACAGCCACAGCCACGTGCCACCCAAAACAGGGAAAGCTTGACCACATGATTCTGAGCAATGGGCTTCTATCTAGTACACAAGAACTGTTATTCCTCTGTCTCAATACCCTTGTGCCCCACGTTGGGCGCCAAAATCTGTCTTGGTTTGACAAGACAGGTATCTGCCAGGGAAACTGGGGTTTCCCTTAGAATAGAGAATGCAAACCCCCCACCCTTGCCAAATTATAAAATCTCAATTAAAGGCTCTCAGGCAAAGATTCGGGAATAGGAATAACAGTTCTTTACTAGGAATATCAATAATACAAATGTGGTAGGAAACAAAACTACCCCACCAAACCAGCAAACAAACAACAACAATTTTGGAAAGCCCTGACAGAATCAGAGCTGCCACCTGGCACCCTGTTAGTCAGGGTGTTGGAAGCAGTCCAGAAGTGAGTCCTCCTGGGGTGGCAGACGTGGCTCTGTTGGAGCAGGGACGATCCTGTAGGCAAAAAAGGGTCCAGGAGTGATGAGGAAGGGTCTAGGAGTGATGAGGAGGAGTCCAGAGGTGATGAGGAGGGGTCCAGGGGTGAGATGATGGTGAGATGGGGTCTGGCGAAGATGAGATGGGGTGCTGTGTTCCTCCCAGGAATCAGGGTGAAGCAAGCGAAGTCTGTCCCCCGCCCCAGCTCAGTTTTCCCGGCAGCAATTGTACACTCCCGCCACTGGGCGGGGCATCCCACAATAGGACCATGCATGCAGATGGGGCTCTGGGGCTCTGGGGGGAGCGGGTATAGTCCGGGGGTATAGTCTGTTAATGGCCCATTACCAAAAGGCACCCGCCCCTCCCCCCATCCCCCTCCTTCCAAAGTTACAAGAAATCAAGAACAATTCCCCAACTGCTTTCAGCAGATGAAAATAGAATACACATTTTTGATTCCATAACCCAGGACATTATCCACCCCTTATTCTATTATCATCTGCATCATACCTAAATCAATGAACTACTACGCAGAATGAACCCCTACACTCAGTTCTTACTTAGGATTAGGTTTTCCTGTGGTACACAACTGGTTTTTCTATCTTTCTGCATTACTCACCAAGTGTAATCAGGTCCTTGAGCAAAAACAATCCCACGGATGGGTTCGCCTTTGCTTGAGGTGGGGTTAATCCAGGCAGTCTTTCCTAAAATACCTCTCGTGCACCACAGGGACTTTATCTCTATCTACTGTGTGCAAAGGGGTAGACTGGGCAGGATTCAGCTCGATTGATGGAGCCTCGGGTGTTGACCATCCAGGTGGCTTTTGCTAAGTTCACTTTCCAGTTTTTGAAGGTCCCCCTGCCAAGTGCCTTTAGAGTGGTCTTAAGTAGTCCATTGCACCGTTCCACTTTCCCGGCAGCTGGTGCATGATAAGGGATGTGATAGATCTATTCAATGTCGTGTTCTTTAGCCCAGGTGTTTATAAGGCTGTTCTTGAAATGGGTCCTGTTGTCTGACTCGATTCTCTTGGGGTGCCGTGTTTCCACAGGACTTGTCTTTCAAGGCCCAGGATGGCGTTCCGGGCAGTGGCATGAGGCACAGAGTAGGTCTCCAGCCACCCAGTGGTGGCTTCCACCATGGTCAGCACATAGCGCTTGCCTTGGCGGGTTTGGGGCAGGGTGATGTAATCAATCTGCTAGGCCTCCCCATACTTATATTTGGACCACTGTCCACCGTACCAGAGGGGCTTCACCCGCTTGGCCTGCTTGATGGCAGCACACGTTTCACAGTCATGGATAACCTGTGAAATACTGTCCATGGTTAGATCCACCCCTCGGTCTCGTGCCCACTTATAGGTGGCATCTTCGCCCTGATGACATGAGGCATCATGGGCCCACTGAGCTAGGAACAACTCTCCCTTGTGTTGCCAATCCAAGTCTATCTTAGACACTTCTATCTTTGCGGCTTGATCTACCTGTTCGTTGTTCCGGTGCTCCTCATTAGCCCGACTCTTGGGAACATGGGCGTCCACATGACGGACTTTCACAGGTAGTTTTCCTACTCTGGTGGCGATGTCCTTCCACTCATCAGCAGCCCAGATTGGTTTTCCCCTACGCTGCCAGCTGACCTTTTTCCACCTTTCCAGCCAGCCCCACAGAGCATTAGCTACCATCCATGAATCAGTGTAGAGGTAGAGTTTTGGCCACTTCTCTCTGTCAGCAATATCCAGGGCCAATTGAACAGCTTTGAGTTCGGCAAGCTGGCTTGACCCACCTTCTCCTTCAGTGGCTTGTGCAACTTGTCTTGTGGGGCTCTATACGGCTGCTTTCCACTTCCGGTTCATCCCTATGATGCGACAGGAACCGTCAGTGAAAAGAGCGTAGCGTACTTCTTCTGCTGGCAGTTGGTTATATGGTGGAGCTTCTTCAGCCTGGGTTACTTGCTCTTGTTCTTCTTCCTCGGTGAGACTGAAGTTCTCAGCTTCCGGCCAGTTGGTGATCACTTCCAGAATCCCAGGGCAATTCGGGTTTCTAATACGGGCGCGCTGAGTGATGAGGGCAATCTATTTGCTCCATGTGGCATCAGTGGCGTGATGGGTGGAGGGAACCTTTCCTTTAAACATCCACCCCAGCACTGGTAGTCGGGGTGCCAGGAGGAGTTGTGCTTCAGTGCCAATCACCTCTGAGGTGGCTTGAACTCCTTCGTAGGCGGTCAAGATCTCCTTCTCCGTGGGAGTGTAATTGGCTTCAGACCCTCTGTAGCTTCGGCTCCAGAATCCCAGTGGTTGGCCTCGAGTCTCACCAGGCACCTTCTGCCAAAGGCTCCAGGACAGACCATGGCTCCCAGCTGCAGAGTAAAGCACATTCTTTACCTCTGGTCTCGTCCTGACTGGGCCAAGGGCTACTGCATGAGTGATTTCCTGCTTGATCTGGGCAAAGGCGTGTTGCTGTTCTGGGCCCCAGTGGAAATCGTTCTTTTTGCGGGTAATTAGGTACAGAGGGCTCACAGTCTGACTGTACTCAGGGATGTGCATCCTCCAGAAACACTATGGCACCTAGGAAAGCTTGTGTTTCTTTCTTGCTGGTCGGTGGAGACATTGCGGTGATCTTATTAATGACCTCTGTGGGGATCTGACGCCGTCCGTCTTGCCACTTCACTCCCAGGAACTGGATCTCTCGGGCAGGTCCCTTGACTTTACTCTTCTTGATGGCAAAGCCAGCTTCTAGGAGAATCTGGATGATCTTTTTTCCTTTCTCGAAAACTTCCACTGCCGTGTTTCCCCACACAATGATGTCATCAATGTACTGTAGATGTTCCGGAGCCTCACCCTTCTCCAGTGCAGCCTGGATCAGTCCATGGCAGATGGTGGGACTGTGCTTCCACCCCTGGGGCAGTCGGTTCCAGGTGTACTGAACGCCCCTCCAGGTGAAAGCAAACTGGGGCCTGCACTCTGCTGCCAAAGGAATGGAGAAGAAGGCATTGGCAATATCGATGGTCGCATACCAATTTGCTGCCTTGGACTCCAGTTCGTACTGGAGCTCCAGCATGTCTGGCACGGCAGCGCTCAGTGGTGGAGTCACTTCATTCAATGCACGATAGTCCACAGTCAATCTCCATTCCCCTTCAGACTTACGCACAGGCCAAATGGGACTGTTGAAGGGTGAGTGGGTTTTGCTGACCACCCCTTGGCTCTCCAGTTTACGAATCATCTCATGGATGGGAGTCACAGAGTCTCTGTCAGTGTGGTATTGCCGATGGTGCACTGTTGCTGTGGCGATTGGCACTTGTTGTTCTTCAACTCTCAGCAGTCCCACAGCAGAGGGGTTGTCGGAGAGACCAGGCAGGGTATTTAGTTGTCTGATGTCTTCTGTCTCTACAGCAGTTACTCCAAAAGCCCAACAATATCTTTTTGGGTCTTTGAAATGTCCATTTTTGAGATAGTCTATGCCAAGGATGCATGGGGCCTCTGGGCCAGTCACAATGGAGTGTTTCTGCCACCCATTCCCAGTCAAACTTACTTCGGCTTCCAATACAGTCAGCTGCTGGGACCCTCCTGTCACTCCAGAAATAGAAATGGGTTCTGCTCCCACATACCCCGATGGCATCAGGGTACATTGGGAGCCAGTGTCAACCAAAGCCGTGTATTTCTGTGGGTCAGATGTGCCAGGCCATCGGATCCACACAGTCCAATAGATCCGATTGTCCCTCTCCTCTACCTGGCTAGAGGCAGGGCCCCTCTAGCACTGGTTATTCCCTCCCTGAGCATACATACTAGAGGTTCCAGCATCCTGACTACTGACAGCTTGGGCATAGGAGGTTGAGGCTACTTTCATTTTAGTGGCACCCCCTTGGTGAGTGTTCCTCTCCTTGAGCTCACGCACCCGGGCTGCCAGGACATAGGTGGGTTTCCCATCCCACACTCCCATGTCTTCCCCATGGTCACGCAGGTAAAACCACAGGTCAGCTCTCGGGGTGTACCCTCTCTCTCTAGCTGGGGGTCGTTGGGCTCTAACTCTGGGGCCTGTGACTCGTACCGGTGCCACATTGGAACTGTTCTTCCTCATCTCCTCCCTCACCTTCCTCATTTCCTCTTTAAGTTCTTTTACCACGGCAGAGATATGAGCCTGCAGCGGGCCATTGATCATGCTCTCATAATTCCTAAGCTTGTTGGCAACAGCCCCCACTGTCACTTGGTTGTCCTCAGCATTAATGGTTGCAATGAATGTAGTATACTGAGATGGCCCCAGATTTGCCAGGTTCCATAACATCTGCGCTGTGCATCTAACCTTGTCAGGGTCATTATCATGCTGTCCACTCCTCCCAAAAAGTACTTCCAGTACTGCTTCTTCTCTCAGCTGTTGGATTCCCTCCTCCAGAGTTTTCCAGCGCATTCTATGGTGGTGCTCCTGCATTCTTTCTCTGTGGACAAATCTTTCTCTCACACTCGTTAAAAGCCGCTGCCAGAGGGAAAGAGGTCCAGGCTCCCTTACAAATACCTGATTTATACCTGAGTCCTGGGTCAAGGGTCCCAAATTCCTGGCCTCCCCACCATCTAGTTGGACACCTGTGCCCATAAGATCCCAAACCCGAAGTAGCCAGGCTGTGTAAGCCTCACGTCCCCGCTGTACAATATCTTCTTGCAGATTACGGAGACTTTCATACGACAGGGTCTCAGTGATGATCTGAACATGTGATTCCCCTGTGCCTTCTGAGGACCCTCCCTTCTTATCTTTACTACCTGGGTTTGCTGTTTTCACTTTAGATTTCTTTGTTTCCACAGGGGCAACTGCTGCTGGCTGTGACTGCCCCTGTGTGTCAGCTGGAACCTGGACAGTTGTAATGTCTGTGGGTTCTATATCAGATTCTCTTTTGTCAGGGCAGGGCGAGGGTTTCTCACCAGCTGGGGAAATGTACTCTTTCAGCATCTGGTTCATCTCATGCATTTCTTTTATCAGAGCCTTCACCCAAACCGGGTGGTTTATGCCTGAGGCTGGCTGTGGGACAGGGGTGGGCTCTTGGGCAGCATCTTTATTCTCTGGGGTAGTTATCAGAGTGCTTACCCAGGCCAGTTTCCCTTTATCTCTGAATACGAAATAGAATAGGCCTATAAGCAGCACCAACCACTGTATGAGGTCATTAGCTTTCAGAGGGAAATTTAACCCTTGAAAAGCTGGTGGAGTATACCCAAAAAACTGAGTGAAGGGTTGGGAGAAAATTTCCCCTGGTGCCATTTCCTCGCAATATGTACCATTATTAAAGTAACCCCAGAAACACAGAGTTAGTCTATGATAGCCCTGAATCCATGTGCCTGCTTTCCAAAGGAAGTTAAAAATCCACGAATTCCTCACTTTATTAACCCACAAAATAAATTGGATGCCAGCCACAGTAGCCTTCGTTATAGGGCCCATATTTAGATAAGGGCCAGCAAATGGCAGAAATACAGCCACAGCCACGTGCCACCCAAAACAGGGAAAGCTTGACCACATGATTCTGAGCAATGGGCTTCTATCTAGTACACAAGAACTGTTATTCCTCTGTCTCAATACCCTTGTGCCCCACGTTGGGCGCCAAAATCTGTCTTGGTTTGACAAGACAGGTATCTGCCAGGGAAACTGGGGTTTCCCTTAGAATAGAGAATGCAAACCCCCCACCCTTGCCAAATTATAAAATCTCAATTAAAGGCTCTCAGGCAAAGATTCGGGAATAGGAATAACAGTTCTTTACTAGGAATATCAATAATACAAATGTGGTAGGAAACAAAACTACCCCACCAAACCAGCAAACAAACAACAACAATTTTGGAAAGCCCTGACAGAATCAGAGCTGCCACCTGGCACCCTGTTAGTCAGGGTGTTGGAAGCAGTCCAGAAGTGAGTCCTCCTGGGGTGGCAGACGTGGCTCTGTTGGAGCAGGGACGATCCTGTAGCCAAAAAAGGGTCCAGGAGTGATGAGGAAGGGTCTAGGAGTGATGAGGAGGAGTCCAGAGGTGAGGAGGAGGGGTCCAGGGGTGAGATGATGGTGAGATGGGGTCTGGCGAAGATGAGATGGGGTGCTGTGTTCCTCCCAGGAATCAGGGTGAAGCAAGCGAAGTCTGTCCCCCGCCCCAGCTCAGTTTTCCCGGCAGCAATTGTACACTCCCCCCACTGGGCGGGGCATCCCACAATAGGACCATGCATGCAGATGGGGCTCTGGGGCTCTGGGGGGAGCGGGTATAGTCCGGGGGTATAGTCTGTTAATGGCCCATTACCAAAAGGCACCCGCCCCCTCCCCCCATCCCCCTCCTTCCAAAGTTACAAGAAATCAAGAACAATTCCCCAACTGCTTTCAGCAGATGAAAATAGAATACACATTTTTGATTCCATAACCCAGGACACCATAGCAGAGCTGTCAGGAGCGAGAAGATGCCTTTTGCCCAGAAAGCAGCGTTCACCGCTGAGAAGGCAGCGTCCTCAGGACACAATGCTGGCTGTGCCCAGAAGCGTGAGGCAGCCGTGGAAGACTGTTGAAAGCAAGAACAGCTTGGTGGGAGCAGGTGGTGGCGGGGAGCTTGAGGCAGAAGCCGTCAGGGCTGCAGGCTGCAGGAGGAGCTTCAGGCAGACTTGTAGCACTTCCCCAGCACAGTGCACAGCTCCCGGGGCTAGATCCACGCCAAACATGCCGTGTCTGCAAGCGAGAGCTGTCCTGAGAGCAGGAAGTGTCAGGCAGCCTCTTTTCGCCGTGTACGTGCTGGTGCTCTGTTTGCGCACTCTGCAGAGAAGCACTGGTGCTTGCTTCTGCTTCCAGCAAGCCAAGGTGCTTGTGCGGATTCAGAGGAGAGAAATGCGTGATAACCCCCACCTCTCCCTTGGATTTGAATCAGTAGAGATCACACAAAATTCCTTGTGGCTGAAACACTATTGCAGAGTGGCTGTGCTCGCTTTACCCAGAGGTGAGTGCAAAAATGTAATACCCAACTTTATGAGCAGAATTAGGAGCAGGTAGAAACAGCAGAACTCCTAAAAATTACCAGATGCCATGAACCTGAATTTTTTTTTTATTCAACTGTTTATAGAGTTTGTCTAATATGTGTACACATACACACACATATATATTTGTTTGGTTATTTTCAGAAATTAATACAGGATTTAAGCAAAATCCTTGATTTCTTCTCAGTGCTACCTAAAAGAACTTGTAGCCTTTCAAAAACACATGCAATATCACAGCAATTATGGGAAAATTCAAGTTCAGTGGTCAACATGGTGGAAGAGGATGATTTGATTTTGATAACTGAAGAAGTGCAAAATAAACATAGAACTTGGGAACAAGAATCCTAAGTAATAAAATTGAAAAGACATGAGGAAAAAAATGGAACTTAATGTAAAAGGAAAGAATGAGTAGCTGAGTTTGTACTGTGTCTCTTCTTTCTATTCTTTTAATACCATTAATTTAGCTCATTTTAGTATATGTATATTTTTATGGAATTATAAGTCAAGGTCAATGAGCAGGTCTGAATGGAGAAGTGTCTCTGAATGCTAACTTGAATTTTAAGGCTTTGTTAAGCTTGAGAAAGTGCTATAAAAGTTTTTGAAGTTTCCACCTAGGATGTGGTAATTCAGTTCCCCCAGCAGTATTTTGTGAGCCTTGATTACAAGGAAGCTGAGTTGAATTTGGCGGCCAAATAAAGAAACACTTTTTGGATAAAACATTCCATGGCTTCTGCAGCCCTTCAAGTGCTCTCCTCCTGTTTCCCCTGTCTACCTTTTCAGGCTTGGTTTTGGAGCAGGGTTACACCATTGGAATTCCAGGCTCGTACCCCAGACATTTCATATTTCTGTTACCAGAAAGGGCTGTGTGGCATCATGAGAGAAATTTCTGTTTTATGGACGATTGCACAGGTGAGAAAAACTGTGGCACTGCAGGCTGGGAACTGAGGATACAAAGGAACTCTCAGGAGCTGTGGTGCTCAAGACAGGACAGTGGGTTACACAAACAGCAGCTCCACAGCCCTGGATTGCTCCTTCAAGAAAACTTGAGACATAACTTGAGGCATTCCTTTTGGGGTTTGAAGGACTTGCAGTGACTGGAAAGAGGTAATGAAGGGCAGGAGGTGAAGAACAGCTGCAAAGGACAATGTACAGGGAAAGAGGAGGCAGATCAAAACTTAGCAAGATAAGCACTTCTTAATTAAATTGAAAACAAACAAACAAACAAAAAACCCAAAAAAACCCCAATAAAACCCCAACCTCGCCCCCAAAAACCCCAAAACAAAACACAAACAAACAAAAACACACCAAAAAAAAACCCCAACAAAAAACACCAAAACACTGGACATTTGAACTGTTTGTAAAAGTGCCAGGACAGAAATGGCTGTTATAGCCACAAAATGGATTATGTTTTAACATTTGTGTTTATCTTCAGAATATTACACAGGAGCATCATAAATTATGGGAATGGAGATTGTTTAGTGCTGCTGACATCTGTTGTAAACCAACAATGAATCTCCCTGTGAGAGAGATGAATGAAAGAAATGGAGAGGGAGTATGAGACAGGGCATTAGCAATCAGGATCAGGTTACTCACATCGATTTTTATTTACAATTTACTTTGTTATGAAGGGAAGTTTGGAAATTTCTTCCACATGAGAAATTATTTCATTCACAGTGAAGTCAGTAAAACAAACCATTGATTTCCATATGACAAATATTAAAATAATCTCTAGCAGGGTATTTAGTGTGAAGATACTCCAACCACTATTACCTAAAATACTTTACTTTAACAGATAAAAGAGCTGCTTCCTAGAAGAAAAGATATGCTGGTATTCCTTTAGTTTTCGTTATGATAATCATTAACATTCTTAAATACCACTTATATTCCAGAGTATTTACACAATGCTCTTCCTAAATTTATGTTTATAAAGCATTAACTAATGGATATTTAAATCAGAGGCAAATGCTGTAAAGTTTAGACACAGCTTCAGGTGTTCCCTTAAATTGGAGATTCCGAAATACTCACTGCAATTTGACAGTTTTCTGTCCCTGGCTGATAGCTGCTTGGACTGGAACCTTAGTGAGTTAATCAGATTCTCCCTCACTGGTGCACATTTGCTTTAATTACACTGTCATCCAAACCCGGGTTAGATAATGTACAGATGATATAGATGTGTATCACCCAACGAGGCATTGCAGAGCAGCAAGTGGGGTGGGGAGTGACAGAGAGCAAACCCTGCAGTCTGCAGTTTGGATTTGTGAGGAATGAATCTCTGATTTCAGCCAGGCACGTGGAGGATTCCCCCTCTGTGGAGTCCCTCTCATACCATTAAAGGAATTTCCGACTGCCTTGCCCTGGAAAAGTGTCCCCTCTCAGATGTAACAAAGGCCCATGGTTCCCTGCAAACATTATGTAATCTTCTCCCTGGGTTTCTCAAGCCGATCACCCCCCGCCATGGTATCCCCTTTCCCTATTTCCCCCTTGGCTATGGGGGCCTGGTGTCCACTTTCTCTCTTCCCTATGGCCAATTGCCCCCTGTACCAGTGAACCTGAGACACTATACAACTGAGAAAACCCACAGGATTGCCCTCTTCATCCTCACCCCATCCCTGCTTCGGGGTGGGGGAAATAGAAATGGATTCTCAAGCTTAAGAAAGAGACTTGTCTTGTTTGCTTCCCTGCCGGTGGGTGAACCTCCCTGGACACGATGATCACTGCTGCCACACGCTGCTACACCCCTCTTCTCCAGCTTCTGTGCTTGCAGCTTTGGGCATGCACAGCAGAGGGATTAAAAAACCCCACAATATGAACAGTGGTGGGATTTTTCTGACCAAAAGTTTTCTGATTTTCTGATCTTCACAGCATTTTGCCTTTCCCTGCTGGTGCAGTCTCAGCTGGCAGGGATTGCCTGCTCGTTCTGTCTCCTGGCACAACAGGCCACGTGTGCTGGGAGCCACAGAGAGAAACTTCACCTCTTGCCTTGAAAACATTTCTGCAATTCCACACATCCTGGTGTATTTATTTCTGCAGGAAAACCCCCTATCCCACAAGCACCATGAGGGCTGTGGTTTGCAGAGATAGCCACGTGAAATACAGAGTTTTCAGAGAACAAATGAATCAGCAGCTGCTTCTAGCAAGGGATTGTTATATTTTTGTTGCTACACTTCTGCCTCAGGACTTCTATTTACATATATATTAATACATATATACACACACACACAATATAAATATATATTCATATACACACACATAAAATATATTTTAATAAACATTTCAAACATAAAATATGTATAAATATGTATGCACTTAGGTGCATGCATATTTATATTATCTACTGGGGTAAACCAGCTGTAGAAAATACAAAAAACCTGCTTTTTTTTTTAAAGGGTTTTGGGCCTGCATGTTCCATCTCTGAAAGTCTGAGTTCCCTGTTTGTGAACATAAAGGAAATATTGGCTCCCCTGAATCACACGAAGTCATGTTTGAAGTTAAAATTCTACCTCATAAGTGAGCCTGAGGAGGGTTTACCCAAGTTGGGTAAAACTGTGGTAAGGCTGAGTGTTGGTGGTGTATTGCAGGAACTGCAGCTGAGGGGGATAATCACTGCACAGCTGGAGGGGATGGTTAGCCTGGTGTGTACCTGAGGGAAGAGTTATTCATGCAAGAACAAAGAAAATTTGAACCTACTCATGTCTTACTCATGGTAGGGAAATCATGAATATTCCAGCTCAACATTCACAGGCACAATAAAAATTAATAGAACAATAATTACAGCAACCACAGAAGGAATTCAAGCCACAGGGATGGTGTATTTCCAATACCCCCAAAGACTCTGCACTCTAAGCCACAGCTTCTTTTACTTTAGGAATATGAGCAATTGGATTGCAGCCGGCTTGGCAGAGTCTTGGATGTTTCTACCAGCCATGAACTTGCCCACCACTGCTATCCTACAGAAATGAGCACTTCATTCTGCTCCTTCTGCATTTAAGGAGCACTTGGATACAATTTTCTGTCACAACCACACTGCTCAGTCAAGCTCGTGCTTGCAAAATGTCAGTGTTTGCAATAACTCTCATTTTGCTAATTAATCTTACCCTGGTGAGGAAATTAAGACAAAGATTCAAGTTAAAATTATGTGACACTTTTATTTGCAGTCTCCTTATCCCACTTCACTGTTTTTCTAGAGTTTAATATAACACTCAGAGTGGGGTTTTTTTCAGACTGGGTTTTTAGCCCCAAAACCTCAGATTCCAATTTCACCAACATGACAAGCAGAAGTTTTACTCATGAAAAGAAATACTCAGCAGCAGGATATCTGCCTGTTCCTAAAAATTCTTCTATGCAAAAGCATCAAGTATTTTACAAACCTGTGGGCTTTTGATATATTTATAACCCTGGATTAAATTTTTGTGCTTTATTTTTTTTCCTATTACTTTGTTACCTGAATAACAAGATATTATGTTACTGGTTTTTCTGGTGTGATTGAATAGGTCAGTCTATTTTTCCACCAAATCATATTTAGAAAGGACTTGGCTGTGATAAAACTAAAGAAGCAGCATTCTCTCACCCTGTTCAAAACTTGATTTTTGAGGGAAGGTGGAAACAAAAGCAAGTACTAATTGAATTTTGGCTGATATAACATCTGATTCCAATTTAGCTGATCTTAATTTCAGGAAGGTTTCATACAGAAAAAAAAGTGACTGATGGCTGTTTATGCTGTCACTTTATACTCAAGGCTGCATAATGATGAGTCTAACTGTGAATATTCACACCCAGGTATAACAGGTGTTAGGTGTAATATTGCACTGTTCAGTAGAATTCATGATACTTAAGAAAAAAAAGATTTTTCATAGAGACTATAATATTTTCCTGTTACTGTCATAGAATTGGAACAAAAAGTTTTAAATTGTAATAGGTGCTTTTTAACTAGCTTTTTAATACCAGAATTTTGTAATACCTCCTTCATAGAAGAAAATATTTAATAAGAAAAAGTAGAATTAATTTTCACTTCTGCTCTTATCTGTTCTGTACCTTCAGCACTTTACACTGAAAGGACATGTTCATTGAAAAAGAAGCAAGCAGAGAGGAGACTTGGGAAAACAAAGAAAGAGAAATGGTGTTTGGAGCATATCATGCCACAGAAGACACAAAACAGACAGAGCTTTAGTGTCCAACAGTTAAACAGTTTGTTACTCATACTCTATGCTGAACAAACAATTATCTCCACTACTCTCAGCTCTGCAGAACCCTTGGATCTCATTTATTCAGAGGGGTAACTTCAACATCAGTTTCCTTCTCCATTTCTTCTCTGGGGAATATCTCTACTTTGGACCAAATTTCTGAAGGCACTGGACAAAGATTATGTGAACACGACAAGGACAAAGATTGCTGGTTTCCTTGCAATCAGGACCTGCTGGGGGCTGTTAAATAGCTGCTGTAAACCAAAGTGTTTATGACCAAGATGTTGATTGATAAGTTTATAGAAATTGTGTCAGATGTACTGCAGCTCCCCTGGCACTAATAAATTAGCTTGGGAGTGGAGATTTATCTGTTACATCATTTTCAATGAAAAGAACTAAAGAGTTTTTTTTCTTGCTGGTAAAGCAGGTGAAGCCTAGGGAGGGTGAACTATTTATTCCCCAAGAAATGGAGATTTAGGGTATCTGGGATGCCTCACAATTTTGTAAAAGTGCCACACCAAGGTGCTTGGGGATTTTCTGTTCACCTGCCAACTTACAGATGCAGAAGAAATTCCACTTGTGTCTTTTGAACTTCCCTTTCCTCTTGGCAGCATGTCCTCACCATCTGCTAATTATTCTGTCACAGGCCTTTGGGTGAATCATTTCTGCTCTGTTCTGCTCATTCCAATGACATTGGCTCCATCACCTGGTGGTTGGGACAACTTCCTTAAAACTGGGACCAAGGTGAAAGGGTTTGGCCTGCAATCTGCTTTTTTCCTGATACAAAACAGCATTTTCATGTGGGTGACACATGACCTCTGTTAGAGTAAATATTGTATACAGTTGGTGGGAAGAAAAATATTATTGCAGAATTTCATCTCTAAGTTTTTTGTCCCAAAACAAAGCACACCCTTTTGAGCCCATGTTTATTAGACATGAAACAAATGTACCTATGGAAAAAAACCCCAAGATTTATTAGTCTAACTTGATCCAACTAATTTCCTTTTGGTTCCCTTTGTTCAGCTATTAAACTAAAGAGCAGTCTTCATTCAGCTCTGGAAACTACTGTGTTTTGACAAAGTCCAAAATTTTCTTTTATTCTTTAGATTGACTACAGTTTCTTCTTTTGCAACAGCTGGAAGTAATTATGTTTTATCATTTAGCTGGATAAATGGTTATTGTTCAAGCGGTCTCTAAAGGAAGTAAAGTTTTAATGGAACAAACAAAAACCCACAACAATATATGAATATATATTAGGTTTAACTTGCTCCCAGTGTTTGCACAGTAAAGGAAGGAAATAGGAAAAATTGAGGATATCTCATTTCCATGATACAATACAGTTTAATGCTCCCTTTCCTCTGAGCTTGGAGAGAGCTTATCCTTAATTACTTCAAATTAAAGTCAGTGGTCGAGGATTTAGGAACATACAAAGAAAGGGAACACAAAGCTCATCTCATTCCACCCCCAGCAATGGCAGGGACACCTCCCACTGTCCCAGGCTGCTCCAAGCCCCAGTGGCCAACCTGGCCTTGGGCACTGCCAGGGATCCAGGGGCAGCCACAGCTGCTCTGGGCACCCTGTGCCAGGGCCTGCAAACCCTCCCAGGGAACAATTCCTGCCCATTATTTGATCTAAATTTAGTTTGAGGCCATCAATCCTTGTCCTGGCTCTCCAGTTCCTGAGGAATTGTCCCCCTCTGGTTTCCCTGCAGCTCCTCAGACTCTGGAAGGTGCTGTGGGGTCTCCACACAACCTTCTCCTCTCCAGGCTTGGCTGTCTAACTCTCTCACCAACTCCAGCAGAAAGCCACTCAATAAAGTAGTGAAAAAAGTGAGTCATTTACCTTTTTTCTCCTAATGAGATGAATCATGAGGAAAAAGCCAGGTTAATGTTCCAAGGAGCTTAATTAGAATCAGGTGAGAGCCTGAAAAGGCAACTAAGGTGCTTTCAGGCAGTGCTTATAGGAAAAGCCTTAATTAAGAAGACTGATGGCCTTTTACTTAAGTCTCTTCAAGAGTGTAGAGAGTCTTGTTTAACTCCTCCAGATCCAGCAGCAAACCAGATTTGAAATTCCAGCATTTTACTTAGTAATTAAACCAACCCTGCATCTTTGTGGCTGCAGTGGCCTGTGCAGCAGTCTCCTTTCTCTGGGGCACTAACAGGAGTGCAGCGTCATGAGAGGCACAGGGGAAAGCACAATTAAATAGGAATTAAATAAAAAGTTTACTGGTAATTGAAGCATTCATAAAATTTCAAGTATTTCAGTACCACTACAGTGCAAACAATCGAATGGTAGATTACAAAAATATTTTATAGCTAAGACTGCTGTGATTTTTTTTTTTTTAATTTGCTCGCAATACGCAAATCTCACACAGAATTCATTTAGTCATCTTAAAATCCATACAAGCTTTAAATTTATCACTTTAGTCAAGGGGGGTTTTTTCCTTCCTTTTTTTTTTTTTTTTTACCCTGCAAGAGCAATAAGGTATATGAGGTATTTTAGCTGCAGGGTGCATATTTGGAGAAAGTGCTTCCTGCAGAGTTCTTCTGCCTTTCTTGTAAATTAACTGCAGAAACCCCGGTCATGTTACAGTATGACATTTAGTTTTCTAATCTGTTTAATGCCATGGTTTGCACGTGATGTGTTCTGATGTGCTTTTATGTTTTTGATACTAAAAAACCACATTAGAATTGCAGTAGGGATTCTTTCCACAGACAATATAACTTGTAACAAATTGCATATTTCAGAAGAAATATAACAAAAGGCCTAACCTTTTATCATGTTCATTATTCTAGAAATACAGCCCACATCTTATCTCTCTGTTTCTTGATATAATTTACGAGCACCATGTGGTACACATATCAATGCTGCATCCATATCAGTTACATTCATGCATATTTCAGTGGTTTCAGTCTGAAAAACCCCGCAAACTTAGCATTTGGCTGGGCTCAAGTAGTCACTTGAGATGTTTTGTAATCAATAATTACATGCATTTGTGTACCTGTGAGTTTATACACAAACACACACACTGCAACTCTTTTCCAGGGTGGAAGTGTTGCCTTGTATTTCAGCTGTACTGAGATACAAGTTAATCATCATCTTTTTGCAGTTATTTATACAAAAGAGTTTGTAAAAGGAAACTGATGACTTGTACTCACTTGAGCCTTTGCACTGCTCCAGTTTGGTTGAAGCTGCACCAGCTTTGCATAACCAGTACTTCAGAACTAGTGCTAAAGATTATTTTCCCAAAGGAAATAGGCATTTTCCCTGAAAAGATTGTTGTCTTCTTTCTCCTTACTTAGCAGAATTGCAAAATATAAATATATGTAATGGGAAAGAGTCTGGGGTTAAGAGGGGAACAAGATAGGAGAACTGAAAGATTTGAAATTATTCAGAACAAAAGCGAAAGGGTTTTTTTAATGTGACCTTCACCTCCTCTCTTCCCTCTCTCCCCCCCACCCCCTTTTGGTTTCAATCTATTTCTGTAATCACAGCCTTGGAAATTCTCATCTCTACAACTTTAGTGAGTCTTGTAAGCAGAAGGAAAAGAAATAATCCAGATGAATGTGCAGGAGGATCCAATCCCAGCAATTTGTAGGGAAAATAAGTTACAACAGTTCTGCCATCATCAAATGAATTATTCACTGAAGAATACTCAGCTGGCAGTTCTACTTCTGTGTTCCTATCCAGAACAAAAGATTTCAGATCATGATCCCAGTTCCCAAAACCTCCATGCACAACAAACCACCATCATCCTGACACCCACTAATTACTCTGCACAACAGTTGCACCTGATTGTGTGTTCACCAGTAGATGATGGAGAGCTAAACCTAAACTCCAAGGTTTGTTTTTCTGCTTGAGGCTCTGTAAATTAAAGTGTTCTGTGTGAGGTGGATGGGGTTTGTCAGAAAGCTGCAGGAAGCTACAGATGTGGACTGTTCATTTTTATATCCTGTGTTGAGAGAAATAGACAGTGGAAGGAGACTCCTACAGATCAGTGTTAGAAAAAACTCTGATGTCTAAGGGAAGAATTCTAATGAAAAATGTGTTTTTTCCTTAGCTTGCAAGAGTCTATCATGTCTGAAAGGTTTTGGCGTTTGGGGAAGGTGCCTAATGACTGGAAAATTGCAAACATGCCAGGCAAGGATGGGGATGTGGGAAATACAGGCTGGAAAGATAACCTTGAGAGGAATGCAGAGCCTTGGGACAGTGAGAGCCCAGGGAAGTGAGCTGCTCCTGCCTGGCGAGGGGTTCACCTTCCACAGAGAACAACATGGGGTGAAGAGGCAGCAGTGCAGGCTTCCCTCTCCCAGGCACTTCATGGACAGAAGCCCTAGAGAAAAGAGGGTTCCTCTGCTCCCATCAGTTTTGGGGAACCCTCTTGAGTTCTAGTTTTGGGCTGATGTGAGTATGAGCAACCCCCAAGGTGCTGAGGGGCTGAGGGAGGAGGAGGGAGCTAGGAGCAGGGGATGCTGAGAGGAAGGGAATCTCACTGCAGAATTCCAGGTCAACAGACACACAGGGGGCATGTTTATTCAATTACTTTTATTATTGTTATATGAAGTGGTTTGGGATTTATTCATTGCATAAATACTTTATTTTCTTTACAGTGTAAGCTGTATACTGATATTCTCTTTACAGTATAAGTTTAGTATTGAAACCAAAAAACCTTTAGGTTTTTTTAATACTTTGTCTACTGCACATTCTTTCCATCCCTGCCAGTTGCTTTTCATGCTCCTAGAGTATTCGAGGCACAATTCTCTGTAGTTTTTGCGATCTACCTTCTCAAGATAAAAATAGTATCTCCTTAGTATATAACTTCCACAATTGTAATTGGAGTCAGTGTGGGACAATTCCAAGAGAGAAGCTTAAATCAGAAGCCGTGGACTAAATGTAGAGGTGTTGGCCAGCAGAAATCCTGGTTTAGGGAAAAGCAAAGCCCTGGGTGTGTACCTGAGGTACTGAGCCCTGCACAGACACTCACTCAGGCACTGCTGGGGTGCAGAATCCTTTCTCAGGTGTCAAGAGCACCTTCACAGCCTTTCCTCTGGAACTTTCTCCACATTCATTTGTCCTATAGTGTTTCAAAGAAATGCAAAAAATGTAGCACTTGGAGAACATTGTTTGGGGAAAGAAAATATCCATTCTGATGCTTTTTTTTTTTTCTGTTATAATAAAAAATTGTGGAAGCTGAATAGACAATAGAAATAGAGTAAACAAAATGTTTAACAGCTGGGGGAAAGCACTGCGTGGGAAAGCTCTCCCAAAATTCCTGACAGGAAAAACAATTTCAATCCAGCAGTTCCTAGTGGGATGCACAGACCCCTTCTAATGAGCAGAACTGCAACATTAAGAGCCTTGACATTAAAAGCAAAAAGCATACTGAGACAGCTAACATTTTACTTAGTTATAATTTATTGAGCTAAGTATGACTGATTATGTAAGACAATGTGGATTAAAGCCAATACTATGTGAAATGGTCACTTTGCAGATATCTTTTTTTCTATATGTAGAGAACTTTCCATAACTTTTCAGTTCCTAAATCACTACTCAGTAAAACTCTTTCCCTTTACCCCTAAATTGAGATAAATATTGCTCAGCTCTCACCTAACGTAAACCCCCTATTCTCTTTGTGCCTTTTGAAATTTGTCATGGCTGTGCCTTACCTTGGCACTGCCCTTTCCCAAGGGGTTGGCCAAAGTGCTGCTGTGCCAGAGGCACAGCCTTATCCAGGCTAATTCTGGAAAACTGAAAGGTCACAGCCACAAAGAAACAGCAGGTGCAATTACTGCCACGACAGAAGGGTGCAGCAAACACATCTGAACGCCCAGCAGAGTTCACCATTGTCTCTTGAACCCCTGTACACAAAGTCCTGATCTTGGGAACAGAATGGAAAGCAATAATTAAGGCCTTTGATTTATCCCTGAAATGTTAAAAGAAGTCTGACAGGGTAAACAGCAGTTGTGACAAAAAGAGCAGGAGTCCTGTGTTTATGGAAAGGATGGAGGTTTGCAGGGAGTTATTCTCTCACTGCTGGGCAGAAGTCCCGTTGACAACTCAGAGGGATATTATTATTTCCTCCCTTTTTGTCTCAGACTTGTGGGAGAAATAAACACACGTTCTTTGGGTGACTGATTCTGGTAATTAGCAGAGAACCTGAGCCTGCTAATAAAGCATTAGCAGAATGTGATATTTTTTCCAGCAGTTTCATTTTTAATTCTCTATGAAGAGACATAACTGGCTGTACTAATTTAATTCAGATAACTTTTTTCTTTTCTTTCCCTGACCTGCCATGTCACACGGGGTGTAAAAATGTGCCCAAAGAAAATGTAATGCTGGGTTGCAGAACAAGGTTTTTCTTCAAACATAAAGTTTCAAAACCTCAGAAGTGGAAAAATTTATGCCTGTACCATTAATGTCTCTTCTTTTTCAAAATACCTCATCATCATGTTGTTAGAGTAAAAATAACCTCCTCTCCTTTATCAGCAGAGTTCAGAGAATATTTCAGTTTAGGAGAAGCTTTTGAAATTTTGCCATTGTTTCTTTCTCCGTGTAATACAAAGCCTTGGGATTGTTTTTGCAAAAACAAAATTGCCAGTGTCAGTGTTCTGCTTAAAGCCTGATTTTTGATTTGAGGAGATTTGTCACATTTGAAAATGGTGACAGTAGGACACAGTATGTCCTTTCTAAAACTTGGGCTGGTTGTGAGAAATCGCTCATCTGTGGAAAACTGAGGAACTGGACCCAGGTTTTTCCACCCATTCCAGTGGGACATTCCTACCTTTTGCACAGAACTTCCTCTGGGATGTTCATTCTGCATTCTGTTGACTCGATTCACCTTACTAAAGGGTAAATCAGATTCCTTAATTTCTTTACACATTAAGCACAATGACATTGAGAAAGTCAATTGTCTCTGTTACGTGTTGCCTTAACAAGGATTTGCTCTTGTCTCCTTGATCAGGACAGGCTGCAGCTTTGTGCTGTGTCTGGGGGTTTCTGCTTAATTTTGGCTGGCCCCAGCTCAGCACAGGGGGCACCCCTGCTCAGGGGCTTCCAGGGCAGTGTCTCAGGAGGGGTCAGGATAGGACTTATGTGACCTTTTCACTCCTGGGAAGACCTGGAGGGGCTGGAGCATGTCCAGGGCAGGGAACGGAGCTGGGGAAGGGAACGGAGCCCCAGTAGGGGCTGAGGGAGCTGGGAAAGGGGCTCAGCCTGGAGAAAAGGAGGCTCAGGGGGGCCCTTGTGGCTCTGCACAACTCCCTGCCAGGAGGGGACAGCCGGGGGTGTCGGGCTCTGCTCCCAGGGCACAGGGACAGGAGCAGAGGGAACGGCCTCAGGCTGGGCCAGGGCAGGCTCAGCTTGGACAGCAGCAGGAATTTCTACATGGAAAGGGTGCTCAGGCCTTGGCAGGGGCTGCCCAGGGAGGTTTGGAGTGCCCATCCCTGGAGGTGTCCCAGGAAGGGCTGGAGGTGGCACTGAGTGCTCTGGGCTGGGGACAAGGTGGGCATCGGGCACAGCTGGGACTCCATGGGCTTGCAGGGCTTCTCCAATGCCAGTGATCCTGGGATTTTGTGATATTAATGCTGTTATAGCCAGTGCCTGAGTCATCATAAAGTCTTCCTCAGATAATGCTCCTCAGAACATTCTTATGAGTGCTCTAAGGAACCAAATCAAAATGCAAGGAAAGATGAACTTGTAAAACAAAAATTCACTGCTTTTTCTTGCTTTTCATTCCAAGTGTGAAGTGTTTCCTTAACATATAAAAATATGAGGAAAAGCAATTTAAAAGTTTTAGGAATATTGATAGATTTTTTTTCCAAGGTGCATGACTGGAAAATTACTGTAACAATTTATGATTTTTTTCTTTCCTTTAGCTTAGTGTAAGAGGGAAGAAGGAGCTGAATGAAATCTTTGAAGAATTGCTGGTTTTTTTTGGTTTAAAATTTAAAGAGCAAACAAAAAATAATCACAACTGCTCCTTGACAAATCCTGTTAAATTAAATGATAGTTTGGATCTTCTTAGTGTTGTTTTTTTGTTCTAATTGGCTTAAAAAAACAAAACCAACCCCAAAACAAAAACACCTTTCCATAATAAACTTCAGAAAAAGAAAAATTTTTACCTCTATTTGTCTACAGCAACTTGGTTGAAATGACAGAATAATTAGAATTAATTAGTTAAGACCTATGCAGCAAACAATATATAATCCCTAATTATGAGATAAAAGTGGCTACTTGTGACACTTAATGTATTCCAGGCACCTAAAGTGGAGCTGTAATGGTTCTTTTTAATGTTGCTGTGTTTTCCCTATGCTGGATATGTCACTTTATAGCTTCCTTGTAGCTTTTAGACAATAAAAGTCCCAGTGCTGATGTAGCCAGCAGCCCTTGCAGACCAGTTGAGCTCAATATGCAATTGTTGGTCTTAATGTGGCCTAAGAGAAGGTGCCTATTGAGACCTGCCCCAGCTGCAGTGCCAGACAAAGGAAAACATCTTCAGATTTTGCATACCTGCACCTTCCAAACTTGGTACAGTGACTTTCCTGGGTGAAAAATAACAAAATGCTACCAGTTAAAGGATTGTTTAGAAATTAGGTCACTAACAATGAAATGTAAACCAGCTGGGAGATTGGTGCTTTCTCTGAACTCCTGCCCTGTGGGATGGAGTCGACTGCCAGCAATGTATTTGTTAATTGCTGCTGTTGTGATCCAAGAAGCTTCTCAGGGCTTGACACTAATATTGAACATCTAAATTAAATTCCCTCTTGGTGATGCAAAAGTACCTCAGAACAGCTTTCTGCATTACCTCACGAAAATTTTCCGTTCCAAAGGTCTGTAGCAAGTTTTCTCCTCCTGCCATTAATCTCTCTGCAATGTACTGTCTATCCAGCTAGCAATAACATTTTACTAACTATCAAACTGCTTTCCAAATTAATTTCTGTCATTATTAGAACATGGTGGTTTATAAATTTGTCTGTTAGTCTAGAGCAAGTCGATTTTTATTCACTTAAAAAATAGCAAGTCGAATGTTAAGATATATTTTGGATATCAATAAGTTAACTTACATCCAGGGTTTTATTTCAGCTGAATGAGATAATATTTTCCTTTAATATTTAATTGTATTAGCTATGTGAAAACTCGCTAGATCTCTCTGGTCGTTGCTTAATAAATCACAAAAGCCTGAGAGTAGTGAACTACAAACATGACTCAGCTGAGGCTGCTTGGAGTCACAGCTCCTACTTCTTCCCCATTGTGCTAATGTGTGTTTATTACTGTGTTTAAGGCCATGAGGTGAAGGTAAAACAAATCTAGAGAAGGGTCCAGATTGAATTTCTGCCAGATATATAAGCTCTACAACAGACAGAAATCTGCCTTTTCTCTTCCACATCCGCCTGCAGGCGCTGAGCGGGGTCAGCTTCAGCTGATAGCAGTCAAGTTCCATGTCACTCTCTGCCTGGAGAGGAAATACCTGGAGCTGGTGTCATCTAGACTTTGTAGGAACATCCTAAACTTGAGTTACAATGTTGTACGCCTCAAGTACAAATGAGATGTGCTGGTGGAGTTTATAAGAAATGTCTCTCGGACATTTTTGGGGGCTGTCAGCCTCCAGATGTCAAGATGACACGGGCATGTGGCAACAGCTCACATTTGCTCACACAAAAGGCAGCACAAATCCAGGCTTTCATCCTGGCATTGCTGGATTTGCCTCAAACCATTCACCAGTGTGGTTTTATATTTCAGGAAGAAAATCTGTATATGGGAAGAAGTTCCTGGCTGTGGCTGCTCTGAGCTCAGACGATGAGCAGAGCACCTGGATCAGCTGTGCTCCCCCAGCCAGAGTTGTACAGCTTTTCCTCACACAGCATCCCTTTTCCCAGAGGAGCAGCAAAGATTAGGAGCAGCACTGCACCAGAGCTGGTTCTGGGGACAGGCAGTGAAAATTCTCCTGGGGGAAAAAGTGCTGCAGAATCCCCACACTTCATTCAAAGCCCTGACAGCAATGGCTGTGGACACTAATGAGGATTTAGTTCTAAATAGTATAATCTGATCAGAACATTTTTTTTGTCTTTGAGATTATTGGCTTCAGGTGCAGTCATTGTCAAGCTTTTATGAAAAAGGCTATCACCTTGTCTGGCAGAAGGTAGTTTTAGTTTCTTATTTTTCAGAGATAAAAAAAAATTCTTTCCTTGAAAGTTGTTATTTTAACCTGCAATTTCAAACTACTGCTTTTGAAGTAATGAATGCTAGGAATCTTGTGAAGACTCAAAAATTAGTGTCTATTGCTCAGTAATAAATGCAATTAGTTTCCTTAAGATTTTTCAATTGTTATATAAAATGTGATTTTTTTTCTAGAGAAATGAAATTTGCTAAAAGTTCGCTGATATAAAAGGCTTTCACAAAAAAAAAAAAAAAAAAAAAAAAAAAAAAAAAAAAAAGAGTGGGCCATTGTACCCGTGGTCAAACTGAAGGAGTTTCTCCAACATGGCTTAAGGGGCAGAAAGTACATTTTTACTTTTTTTATCCTGTTCTTTCCTTATTTATATACCTTTTTCTCCTCTTTATATCAGGTTTCCCACTCAGCTCAGAGTTGTGGAAAAATATTTAACTACATCTTACTTGTTGTGTTACTCTTCTCAACTTTTACCATACCAAGTAAATTTACTACTTGGGTAAATTTTTTAAATGTGCGACTGGATTTTGTCATTATGAATCAGTTCTCTCAAGTGAGAGCTGAAATTGTTTTCTGAGCATTGTGATTTTTAAAATTTGCTTCCATCTCTGGTTTAGTTCCACTTCTGAACCTTCCTGTGTTTTAGGCATGCTGTTCCCATCCTGTTCCAGCTGTAAACTGGTAGAGTTTAAGGGTGAATGGCTGCCAGTGGGAGAGGGCAGGGCTGGCTGGGATCTTGGGCAGGAATTGCTCCCTGGGAGGGTGGGCAGGCCCTGGCACAGGGTGCCCAGAGCAGCTGTGGCTGCCCCTGGATCCCTGGCAGTGCCCAAGGCCAGGTTGGCCACTGGGGCTTGGAGCAGCCTGGGACAGTGGGAGGTGTCCCTGCCCATGGCTGGGGTGGGGCTGGATGAGTTTTGAGGTGCCTCTCAACCCAATCCATTCTGTGATTCTGTGATTCCATGATTAACTTTGAATGATACTCAATCTTGTCCCTTTTGAGTTCTAAACCTGGCACTGTTAAAGATCACGATGATGCAGAGTCTGACTCAGAAGGCTGACAATGACTCTCTTTATTTCCGGTTATTTCTTTTATACCATTCTAACAGAGAACAACCCAATGGGTGAAAGAAAGACAAACTTCTTCAATTACATTGGTGAAGTCAGAGGGACATCAAGAAGAAGCCCCTCCTAGGGAAAGAATGCAAACAAAGGTTACAGTTAGGAAAACGTGTCTCTTGTTGACAGAAAACTCTGTGGGAAAGAGTTTCAGAAAACCAAAACATCACAGGCACAAACCAGGGCTACACAAACCCCCTTTTCTATGCAATAATACTTCCTTTCCTTCCCTTTATATTTGCCCAGTTTCTCACCCCCTAACAAACAAACCAGGCAAATTCAGTTAATTTGAGGAGACTTTCATGCTCCCCCACAGCTACTGCCAGGTGTTACAGCCCGGGCCTGGATAGGAAGGCCAAGAGTCACCACGGGATTTCAGGGGTGAAAGTCCCTTTAGGTGGTGAAATAAAGGAGAGATTGCCACAATCTTGTGACCCAAAAAAGAACAACTTTACTAAAGGGTAAAACAACAAACAGCAAACCCAGCTCAGTATGGAGTGCACCAAAAAGGGGAGGGCCAGGGGTAACAGAAACTTGTACAGGTAGAACAGAGGTGGAGTCTGAGGGCAGGGAACCAACTGGGAAAGAGGAATAGGAATGTGGAAAAGACTGCAGCAGAAAACAGCCAATGGCAACAAAGGGAACAAAGAACTGTCTAGACTAATTAACACAGAGAGCTCCCGTGGGGGCTTGAGGGTGAGATTTCTCTCACCCTGACCAGGGGGATTTTCCCCACGGCCTTATCTGGAGGCTTTCTTTGTCCCCAAAGGTACCCAGGTTTCCCAGAGCTTGAACCCTTGGCCAGAACATTTCAGGAATTCTCCCTTTCCACATCCTAGTGCTCTTTGTAGAACTGTGGAGTCGTTTAGGCTGGAAAAGACCCTTCAGACCATTGAGTACAACCATTCACTCAGCACTGCCAACCCCTCCACTCACCAAGGTCCCCAATGCCACAGCTACATGTCCTTAAATCCCTCCAGGAATGGTGACTCCACCACATCCCTGAGCCAGGGCTGGACACTGATGGTTGCAATCATCCATATATTGGTAAGCCTGGAACTTCACATCATAATCCTCCTGTTTCTTGAGGATTCATTTAAGACAGCACTAAAACAAGACTTGGGAATGTCTTCCTAAGTAGGGAGTAGGAATAAGCACTGAGAAAAATAATTGTCGTATCCATCAAAATTATATGGGAAAAGTTTTGTTGCTTTCCATTTTTTTTCACTGACATTCCAAATGCCAAATTTTCTGTGAAATTTGGAGATTGCTTTCTTGGGCAAGTCACAGAGAACTCTAACATCACAAGTCAAATAAATAGGAAAATCAACTCTTTTAACTGAGCCAAATGCTATGAACAAGTAATCATAATAGCATTTTTTTCTTGCAGTCTCACATCAACATATTGTACACTGACATAAAAATAGATTACAGTATCTCTGAAATTAAAAATGGATCTGTATATCTATATTTCCCAAGACATTCTCATATTGTACAGTATTTAATCAATTCTCAGCCTCTTTTATAACTATTGATGGAACAACAAATTATTCAGAAATAACTGATCAGTGTTGGAATCTGTTCTCAGGCTTCTTATTGTATCCATATATTATTTTCTAATTTATGATTATGTTTTCTTATTTATTGTTTCAAAGCATAGGCATGTTTATATCTCAAACTCATCAAGAAGTTCTGTAGACAGAATTATTCTCTAAAACTCTGCATTGAATGTAACTCAAAGAGTTATTTTTACTTAAATGCAATTGAATGGTTTGCTATAGAATTTGTAGAGCAAGGCTCTGTTGGAAAACATTCTGTGTCATCTGGTGGAGGTTTGTGTTTAGCAAAAAGTTCGTTTTGCCCTTTTAAAGTAAATAAAAATTCTTTTTCTCATTATACCACAGATTTTTTTGCAGGCTTAATAAACTTTACCATAGAATATCAGCAATTGCTAGATGGACCTAAAGCAGCTAGTTTAAGCTTCTGCTGACTGGTCTGGAGAGCAAAATAGACAAGATATTGGCCATTATTCCAATCTCTGAGATGTGCTCAGAACTGCAGATGTTTTTTGACAAATCTGCACTACCATGAGTTTTGCAGTGTAGAAAATATTTACAACTTTCAGTTCTTCAGGCTGTGCTGCATCAATACTTGCTCTGAATTTCTGGTTACTGCCCCAACAGTTTCCAGGCTGATGAATTTACATGCATTAAACCCTAGTTAATTCTGGTTTGGTACTCATCTTCATGTAGATTCACTCACCTGATTTTTGACAGAGTCTTGCCACAGTAAATCCAGAATATTTATGAAAGCAACAATGACCAGTTGAACAGAAAAACTATATGTATCTTAGGAAAAGTTAAGCTGAGACTTAAAATTATAGTTTATTGTGTGAGTTTATGAGGCCAGACCAAGTGGCAAGGCCATAATGAAATTGGTCCAAAAGAAATAAAATAGAAGAATAAAAGAAATAAGTGATGAAAGAACTACAAAGCCCAGCAGAAAAATTAGCAAAAGCATGACACAAAATCTTTGTGAGAGGACAGTATCACTGCAAGTGTCACATTATCAGTCAGAGTGGGATAGAATTTACTTGGAGATTCAGGACCTCCTGCATTGAAAATGTCAATCAGAGTAACTAATTCTGTGCTTTACAGGAAGTTTCCTGAAGAACTGACAAGGGTATCTCTGAACAGCACAGCAGAAAGAATAGCAGCAGATGAAAAACTGGAATACAGATGGCTCTTTTTAGCAAGAGCAGAAAAATCACAGTAATCCATATTAAGATAGCATAATACATGTGCTGGAGAGGGCTGGAAAGCAGTGGGGGGATTAAATTCAACTCCTTTTTGCTTCAGTAGAGAAATAATAGTGATTCATTATATTAATTCCAGTGACATACGAGGTTTAGGAAATGAGATTCAATCTCTCCAGGTACTGCCAGGGGGGTGGTTGGGGTTGCCCTTTCAGGTCTGGGATGGTGGATCCCAGATCCACAGAGGTGGTGCAGGGCACTGATCACTCCTCCCACGCTTCCAGTGGGGTGCACGAGCATTTCTTCCCAGCCAGAGGCTTCAGGGGCTCCTGGAGTACAGAGAACAAACAATATTTAACACAGGAATACAGTGAAACATGACTTTGCATGGGAATTGCAAGTATTACAGACAGACATGCTGAAATCATTAAGTGATCAAGAAGCAAAGCATGCTAAATTACCACGGCTTATTACCAAATATTTAGAGGCAAATACATTCATTCATATAAATTTTAAACTGGGCAAGACCGTCAGCTTTAAATTACACAACAATTTCAGAAATAGAGCAGTCAGTTGTTTACACAAGCACTTTGGAAGACAATGCTGATCTTTTTAATTACCTTCAGAGATATTTTCTATTATGCTTATTAAAATTTTAATTTATACCTTGCTAACTCGTCATATTCATTGATTTAATTAATTATGAGTGCATGATATTTATTTAGATCCACAAAAAAATGTTACAGTTTTACCTATGGTTATTTTTTTTCCATGTTATTTAAGAAGAGGGCATTAAAGATGACTTACTTGAAACTTTGAGATCCTTCTGCCACACTGTCATGCTCAGCCTCATAAAAGGTTTTCTAGAAAAAAAAAGCAAAGGCATCATTGGTGATCTCGAGTCACCATTCACAGTTCAGGCTTGTCTTGGATAGAAACCATCTCTTTGTTCTTTTAAATAATTCTCAGCAGTGGTTTATGATCCTCTGGTTTTAGTCCTGTGCCAGACAGAAGAACTTTTCTGTCATAGGGAGGAAAGATAAACCTTTCCAAGACTTTTCACTGTGATCTACATCAACAAAGAGGTTCTATCACTTGAACTGTACTCAGATTGTTTTCCTAAATCAGCAGCAGAGCTCTGGCTAATTTTGCTTATCTTGTCTCAGGATTTTTGGAAATGTAGCAATGAGTAGAGCATCATAAATATTAAAAGATATTGTTCATAAACCTTTATCCATTTCCAAGTGGAATTTAATTCAAACCAGATTGGTAATGTCATTAATGTTTTCCTTGGATTTATACTAAAGAAAATCCTTTAATTTGAATATTGACCAAAACAGGCTTTTGCTGTGATTACAGCAGAGTCATGGAAAAAAAATTGCTTTGGGCACCACAAAAATGATTTGGGTTAAATTTCTTAAACTATTAAGTAATTTATTAAGTCCCAAGGAAAAAAAAAAATAAAAAAATGCAGTGTGACTCAGCTGCTCAATTTGAATTGTGAATATTCTCAGTGAAGAAATTTGAGTCAGCTGGGATGGAAGTTATGTCTACAAAAGATTTCTCACATGATAAACAAAATCCTTCTGTACAGACCTGGAATATGTCTACAGACAGAACTCCAAAAGGCATCCTCTACTGAATACACATTTCCCATCAGTATTTAGTCCATATCTGCCCATGAGCAGCTTGAGCTTATATATTCCAATGAAGTCATTAGTCTACAGGGGTAGAAGTTATGTTTGACCAGCCAAATTTGGATATTCTGCACTGAAATCAATTTGACCCAGACTTGTAAGTGCCTCATATTTTGTATTATTTTCTGCTGTCTTAGTTACACGGTGAGAGAGAAGAGCAAAAGGACAGATAAACATGCCAATAAAAGCAGACAAGTAAGCTATTATCCATCCTTTGACTGTTTACACTGAATAAAATGGGAATTAGTATTCCAGGCTTGTGACTCTACCTCTTGGCTCTTAGACTTTTAAATGCAGTTGCTAATAATCCCCATGCATTCCTGCTGCTGACAGATATGCCACAATACTTTAATCAGCACTGGCTACAAGGCTAATAAAGGTTACTAATAAAATAAAATTCTGTAGGGGCTCCCTCTTTACAGGCAATATCAAGCCCTATGAACTTTTAATGCCTCCTTTCTCCATTTAGATAGTCATGGCTCAAAGCCCATATTAAAAATAGCAAGAAATGCTTATTCTGAAGTGTTTGAAAATATTGCAAATTACACTGTAGGATTGGCTTACTCCAAACTAATCTTATGCCTTCCTGACCTTTGCAGAAACACTTCTCTTTCATTTGGCAGCTTCATTTCCCACCTTTCCTTCTGTCTTATTCCCCTGTCTTTTACCTGTGGTTTATTTAGTCATCAGGAATTGGGGAGATGGGGCTGCTGATTTTAACTGTGTAGCTGATAGGTTTGTTGCGCTCACCCAGAAGCAAGTACCTATTTCTCATTCCATTTCCATTGCAGCTTCATTTTCATCTCAATATTGTATTCCACAGCAGCTGCACAATACATTTCTTCTGAGGAAAGCAATGAATGTATTTACTCTTTTCTCTGCCTCTGAATGGGGTACCGTGGATTTTTCTATCCTTTCTATTCCTGTTCATTTTATTAAAAAAAATAAATTGATAAATTCATCAGGAAGCTAAAAATAAATGCAACAGAAATGAACATTTGGAATAAAGGTCTTGCTTTTAGCATTATTTATGAAAAAACCCCAGGTAGAATACAATACAAAAAGTGCAAAAATTAATAAGCCCAGTGGAAAGCTCAAATCTTCTTACAATGAAAAATGGATATATCTCATACTTTTTAAGATCACCAAGCTTCCATCAGGTCTAATTCTACCCTGATAGTTGATATAATTTTCCAGACTTCATAGTGGAAATTGAATCTCTTTACAGTCATGAAGGAAAAATTGAAGCTGGAGTGGTCTTGACAGAACAAGTACATTTAACTATGGAGCCCCTATTTCATTTCAAGCCACATAAAGTAAAATACCCAGACATTGATCTGCACCCCAGAGTTGTTTCGGTTCAGAGTCTCCCCTCACAGGACCGGGAGATATTGGATTTTTGTTTCCAGGCTCCATCCTAATCCAGCAGCCAATGGCTTTCCCAGACTGCCATAAATCTGTGGCAGAAGCAGTCTGGCACTGACATGCCCATCACAGCCACTGCTGTTGAGGTGGCTCATGAGTTTATAGATCATCAGTGGTGGCATTATCCTTGTGTTCTGAACGTGAGACATTCCAGCTGTGCCAGAGCCACTGTCAGCACACACAGGTTTTCCCAGTGCTCTACAAAAGGAATCACCTAATCCTGTAGCACATCATCCCTTTGTGCTCCAGGCACCTCCAGTTTCTAGAGATGAGCTCTTCAAAAGGAATCACCTAATCCTGTAGCACATCATCCCTTTGTGCTCCAGGCACCCCCATTTTCTAGGGATGAGCTCCTCAAAAGGAATCACCTAATCCTGTAGCACATCATCCCTTTGTGCTCCAGGCACCCCCAGTTTCTAGGGATGAGCTCCTCAAAAGGAATCTCCTAATCCTGTAGCACATCGTTCCTTTGTTCTCCAAGCACCTCCAGTTTCTAGAGATGAGATCTTCAAAAGGAATCTCATAATCCTGTAGTACATCATCCCTTTGTGCTCCAGGCACCTCCAGTTTCTAGGGATGACCTCTCCATGCTGGCCTAGTCCTGGCTGTATTGACCACCCCTGTGTTTTGGGAGCTCCTCCTTTGCCTGGAGTGTGCTCAGCAATGTGGTTTAGGGAGCAATGTGGTTTAGGCTCACTGAAGATCTCTTGTCCATATCCACAGCTTGCCTGGATCACCCTCCATCCTCAAGGACAACACTCAAGATGCCTAGGAGTGGAGTTCTTCCAAGTGGCTCTGTGGTACCCTCAGGAGTCAGAGTGGGAGATCTGTAAAGAGGTGACTGGTCTGTTCCTGCTTATGATGGTGAGGGGCCCAGAGTCACCCCAGGAGCACAGAACCAAGGAAGAGCACTCCTGCTTCCTTTTCAGGAGCTCAGGTAAGGTTTTAGACCTTGCTAGGAGATTTCACTCAGGCTCAGGGGCAGGAAGGATTCTGTACCCAGCTGAAATGTCTGACAAAGCCTCTTCTCTTTCTGATGAGCTCTCTCTTCCCTCACATGGCACAAAATATAGTGCAGGGGAGTGCTGCTCCACTGAAGACTTCTTCAGACTTTTCTACCCCATCCGGAGCTTTACCCTTGGCATTTCTGCCAGAGTTTTCTCAGGATATGCCAGAGATGTCCTAGGGGGGTCAGGGAGCCCAGAGCACTCTGAACTGACCATCCTGCAGGGCTGAACATCCTGCCCTGGTAGCCAGAGACACCTGTGCCTTTGCCATGCTGACAAGGATCAAACAGTTCCAGAAAGTGTCAGCATTTTAAGCTGGAAGACTAGACATTAAAAAAAAAAACCAAAAACAAGAAAAAAAAACCAAAAAACAACCCACCAAAAAAGCCCAACCAAACCAAAACCAAATCAAAACCAAAAAAAACCCAAAAAACCCCATAAAACCAACAAAACAAAACCCCAATGCCCCCAAAAAGCAAAAGACCCAAACAACCCCCTCAAAGAAACCAAAAAATAAAACAAAAAGCCAGTGACAAAACCAACAACAACAAAGAACCCCCACAGAAAACCCCTACCCAACAACAAAAAAAACCTACTAAATAAAACCAGCAGTAAACAATACAAATCAGGTCCTAATTTCTTATGAATTTGGGATCTACTTCTTGCTCTTACTGCATGCAGCTTAATTTTCACTGCTTCAAGCCACTGTGCTTTCCCATAGGCCAGAGGTAATGGATAATCACATCTAAACAATACATCTCAAAATTCTAAAGCCACAAGACTAACAAGCCACAAACCAAATACTTACATTAAGTATGCCATCAAGATGCTTTAAAGTTTAAATCTATGCTCTATTCAAAGATTTCTGAGAGAAAAACAAGAACAAATTTCTTCATTACAGTACTTCTTCAGACTTTGAATAAGTTAAGAGCTTATTCTCCTCCTTCCATTTAAGATTAAGAAAAAAAAATGGATTAAATGATTTTTTTGTGAGGAGGACCAGCAAAGTGACTATTCTGCTTATGTCCTATTTTCAGGGCTAAAGAAGGAATAAAATGATGTTTAAGTTTTTGTGAAATTCGTTATCAAAGCTATGAGGTTTTTTGGCAGAATAGCACAATAGAAAAAATAAGTTATTTTCATATCCACGTATTACAGATGTTTAAAGATGTTTCTAGAAGGACTCCTTGCAAAAACAAGGTTATATCCTTTTTTTATTTTTTTTCTTTTCTCTTTCTGGCTGTTTTCAAAATGCTTCTTTTTTTCCTAATAGTTTTTACACTCTGTTCACAAAAGGAAGTCACATACCATCAGTTAGCTGTACAGAGAAAGCCTTATGTTTTGTAATAATATGCCCAATTTGCTGTACTATTTTTGTAATCCTGCCAGTGTTTAAGACTTCACTATTCATCACAAAGTCAAACCCAATTTTTTCACTGCTTGATTTCTTCACTAGTGCTACAATTAGCATGTCCTCAGTCCTGTTCTTCCTTTTTATCAACTGGCAAGCCTACAGCGTTTGTGGTACTCCAGTGCTGCAAACATTTACAGCAAAGGGTTTTAGGGACATCCAGGTGAAAATTCTGGGTGCAGAAATAGAACAGTTCTTCCTTACTGCAACACTGTCCTTTTGTTCTTACTGGACTTCAACACAGGTCTTTCCACTGGGGAATCTCATTGGAATTCCTACTTTCCCATCTGCTGGTGCAAAACTGATGAGCAGTGCAAGAGTTCTGCTTGGGCCTCTTTTGAAGTGGCCTGTGATGTTTGCAGTGTAAATATAAAACTAGATTATATCAGTCCTGGAATGCAATATTTGTTGAATAACAAAGCTATCATTTTTCCTTGCTTGTATTGTAAAAAATAGCATTTTCACCATCTAGTTACCAATGATTTTCTGTTCTGGATCCAATGGCATCCTTCTCAACAGGCTTTATGATTAAAATTTGGTCACAGTTAAACCACAGGTGCATATTCTCTCTGAGAAGGACAATGTTGAGGTGTGGACTGACTTATACATCCTACTTTTCCATTTAGGACATGTCTGTGGCCCATCAGTGCCAGACCCCCACGTGAATTCACATTTGGGTTTGCAGTGAGTTGACTGAGAACTCTGCCATTGAATACCCTGTGGCATGGGGGTTGTGTGTTGTTTCTAAAATATTCTTGTATCTTCTCTTTTATGGTCTCCAGGTACTAGTGAACTACAACTAAACAACAATAACAAACCTATTATAGTTCTAGGTCTGCAAAATATTTCCCATTTTTTAGCTGTCAGGAAGCTCCTGGGCAGTTTCTGTGCAGCAGCTGTGTGGTTGCTCAAACACTAAACAATCAGTATTATGCATATTTCTAAAAGTTAATAGAGTTTCAAAGTCTTAGATGATCCTAATCATGTAAGTTATTTGTCAACAAAAGTTTTAAAGTCCTTGACTGTTATGTTTAAAAATATTCAGTAATTTATTTCTCATTTTTTCCCTGTGTTCATTGCTTGAAAATTATTTTGATGTAACATAACAGTGTATCTTTTATTACAACCCTTTTATTTTTTCCATACTTTTACTCCTGCTTTCAGATCTTCTTTCCCTTTTTGATGCACAGCAGTAGCCACATTTTTTCTATACCTACAATATCAAATGGTATGACACAAGCCCACGTCTGCAAAGCCAAATGGTTGGTGCTAAGAGCTTACCCACATTAGGGGAATTTCCAGGCTTGTTTCAGACCACTTTGCATTTGGTCCTGTCTTAGGTTGCAATGTAAGATGGTACCAAAAGCATGTATTCTGTTACCAGCTGTTCAAACCAGGATCATTGCTGCAACAGAACCACATCTGTCACTGCAGGAGGACTTGATTGGAGTGCTCCCAACACCCTGACCAACAGGGTGTCAGGTTGTGTTCTGACTCTGTCAGTGGTTTCTTTTTTGGTTTTTTTTGTGGTTTTTTTTTTTTTTTTTTTTTTTTTTTTTACTACTACATTTTTATTTTTAACATTGCTAGTAAATAAGTGTTATTCCTATTCCCATATCTTTGCCTGAGAGCTCCTTAATTACAGTAATTTGGAGGGAGGGGGTTTACATCTTCAAGGGAGGCTCCTGCCTTCCTTAGCAGACACCTCTCTTTCCAAGCCAAGACATGGCCCATGGACTGAATATTCCCTAGTGGTTGCATCTAATGCAGTGCAAGGAATCCAGTGTGTCCCCTCTGTGACTGCTCCTGTGGTGGGTGGCAGAGGCAGAGCCAGAGATGGGTTTTGGCAGCGCTGTTGTGATTGAAACCAAAGCAGTGGGGCACTTACACAAAGCACACAGGGTCATACTTGGGAATTACAGGGCAGATTTGGAACACATTTAGGTTTGAGCTTTGTGTGCCTCTACAAAGTTATCCCTTGGCACTCCAAACCATTGAGGTGCATCATTTCTCCAGCCAGGCTGAAGATCCATGGGCTCTGGGGTAGCAGAGGACCACCCAGGAGTGTTGGAAGAGAAGGAACAGGTCCCTGGATGTTTTCCATTACCCTGGGCAGAGCCTGCCAAGTCCATGCCTTCAGTGATCCCCTGAGTCTGGCAGGGAGGGCGATCAGGCTTTAACAGGATGGGTTGTGTCAGGCTGCTGGTACCAGGGCAGGGGCTCCAAGGCCTGCTTTGTGCAGATAAGCTTGAAAGAGGGAAAAGAAAAGGCAGCAGCAATCATGTCAGCCTGTCAGAGCCCAGCCTTCACACAAAACAACAAGATCCAAGATGGTCAAAGCTGAGTGACCCAAAAAAATCTGCCTGAAATTGTTGTACAGAGCCTGACAGTTATGGACAAGGCCTGCTTTAATGGAATAAAGCCACTGCAGAGGGGAGAATGAAATGAAGAGAAAATTACCATGTGAAGAATTTATATCTGATTCTGACACTTTCTTTTTCCATGTAATTATTAACGTGTTTTTTAAAAGGCCATTAAAATTCCATTCAGAATAAGATGAACTATAAGAACAGGAATAAGGGTAATGCATTGAAAGATCCTGTGTTGACAATCAGTTTTAGGCAGTAACCTTAATCAAGGTTAACGCCCTTCCAGTGCCTCATCTTGGGTCCTCATTTTGTGTCTTAGGCTAGCCTGGAATTTTTACACTTGTTTTTGGTTTTTTCCCCCCCAAGTAATCTGTTTTATTTGTGATATGTGCTGCAGACTAATTATTCTGGCTTATCCAATGTTTAAATAACTTCTCTGATGAAACTTCATAAAATATTTATTGATAAATGTAAAGTACCCAAGATCTAAAAATATTTTTGCATGGTTTTATTTCAGAGCAACAGCTCTTTATGTGGGCCTTCATACCAAGTTCTCAGTAATGTAAGTACTTTAAGTACTTGATTGTTTTCTTCTTGCTATAGAAAAGTCTATGGGAAGTCAATTCTGTTTCGAGGAACCACAAAAATTGTGGGGTTTTTTTTGTTGTTGTTTTTTTTTTGGGGGGGGGGGGGTTTGTTTGTTTTTTTTTTAATCTCTGCAAGATCCCATTATGCTCTGCATGTGTACATTACCCTGTATTAATTCTGGCTCATTAAATGGGGTTTATGGTTTCCACCATAAGCCCTCTGATTCAGCTGCATAATACATCCTACTTAGATAATCTATTTGCCTGTACCACTGCTGTGGCCTCCTGACATTATTTAGCCTCATATCTTTAGTGCTTTTAGCTGGCCACTGATAGTCCCCCAAATGCAGATATAACCCCAATATTTGTGGTTTAATCTCCTGGAGGAGGAGGAGGAAGAAGAGGGTGAATGGGAGAGGTCTCAAAGTTTTGAGTTGTCAAAGATCAGAGTGTGAAATCTGCAGAGTCCTTCCTTTTCTGACAAAAATTCAAATCCTACCTTCAAAATGCTGATCTGACAAACTTTGTTAGATGAGTCATCCTAATTAGGCAAGTGACCTCACTGGCTGTGTCACATTGCTTTGCAATTTTAGAAAAGATTAAAAGATTTGGTCATTAGGAGGGGGGATAAAAATTGCTGCACTTAATTGAGAATACAGGGAATGCCAGAATGACAGAATGGTGTAGCTTTTGTATCTAAAGCAGACTCAGAAAACTGATGTGTTATTCACCATATTTTCTAGGAGTAAAGTTGTGGATTTCATATACTCATGTTCACAATGTCGTTTGTATTTTGGGAACAGCACCATCAAGTGGATGGAAAGACAGAGTTAGGTCACTTTTAACTCCATTTTTAGAGACAGACAAAATAAAATAAATAGTTGTCTTTGCTTAGATATAGGCAAAAATTTATTCTCAGCCAGAAGGAAAACCAATGACAATTGGAAAACCAGTACAATTAACAGTGTACTTACATCTCACTCTGAATTGTACAGCAATTTATCAGCTTCTGAGTTGGGTTGGAAGGTCTGAGGATTGGCCAGGTTTGATCAGCAGTGCTGGACCTGGCCAGAGCAGTGAGTTACAGGTGGACTGTCAGGGAACTGTAGGAAACTCTCCCCTGGTGCAGAAGGGGATTTTTCAAGGTGATGTGCTGTGGGTGAAAGGCACCTTCCATCTCCCTCTAGTAATTCCTTTTTTGACTGGTTATTAATATTGATCAGCCTCCTTGGAGCTGCATGTTTTGTGGAATGGAAGTCACCCCACCTCAGGATGTGTTCTGAGGCAAATATGTTTGGAATGAGATTTTTTTGGGGGCCTCAAGCCAGTGTGGGAGTGATGTGTGAGACAAAAATATACAGATGGTCATAATCTCCTGTATCCATCTGATTTATTCTTTTTTTAATCACAGTACATTCTGATTATAGCTTTGACTTTGCTCTGCCTTTGCTACTGTTTTCCACTGCATATCAAAAAAACCTTTTGTCTGTTCTAAAAAATATTAAGCAATGGTCTAAGCTGCTCATCTGCTAAAAGCTACCCATATTTATCCACCTCTGTTGTTTACTGTCATTAATAGCAATTGCATTTCACAATCTGACCTTGAAATGACAGTTTATGTGCATAAATTCTCTCTCCCTCTAACACACATAAACACACAGTATTCATGAACACAAACATTACATCAAAAATCTCTAATTTAATACTAGAAAAATGCAGGTGTGAAGAAGGAATGCCTAAACAGTATTTGAAACATTAATATAAAAAATATTTTACTTTGAATTTTTCCAAAATAATATCTGCATCCTTTCACTTCTCCCCAGCATAAAAAACATCAAAAGCAACTGCAGAACAGAGTTATAACATAGGCATTGTGTGGTTGTGGTGCTGTTCCAGAAAAGAATAATAGCATAAACACCAGGAATTCTGTTTTCTAATAAAAGTGAATATGCAGTCGGCTCACTGTAAAGAACTATTTGACGTACCTATAGGAAGTATCTGGAGACCATTTGATGCAAAAGTGCTGTGCCTCCCACTTGGTAGTTAATTTTAGGGATATGTTCTCTGTGTTCAGCTGAGAACTTGCTTTCTGTTTGCCTTCTCCCCTGTGAGCATGGAGAGAGTCACAGCACTGAAGATGGAAAAAGGATGCTTTGTCCATCCTACAGGCAGCTATGATTTTTGGGATGAGTGAGTGTTGCCCAGGGACGTGGTTCATTAAAACACCTCGGAATCCTTCAAGGGAAAAGTCACCATAGATTAACTTCTGTTAGAATTCTGTCCCACACCTAAGTGTTCATTTTCTGAGGAGGATTGATAGTGTTTCTCATTACAGTAATCATATTAGATCTCCTTGCCTTATAGGCACTGATGGAAAGGAAACACAGCTTAGAAGTGCTTAGGACCTCTTTTGGCAGTTGTCTCCAGGGGGACATGTATTTTCCTTACCATAATGAGGACCATAAAGAAGAGAAATGGTGTGGCCTGGTATAGATAGGGAGTCACATTACAGTAACTTTTCACCAGAATTACAGTAGTTAGAGACTACTATATTACAGCAGTGCTTGGTAACTCTTCTACTCTTAAGAGCCAACTGTCAACATTTCTGTTATAAACCCCATTTTTCAGGAGTTTATAACTCCTCTGGAAATTCCATTCACTGTGAAGCTTACTTTAGAAAGACTAAGTAAGGGAGTGATCCTTTGAAAATGAAATAGAAGGGAAAATGAAAAGAAACCTGGAATCCATACATTTCCCATTTTGTTTCCTTTACCTTAGCACGGTTGCTTTGGGTTTAGTATAAGGGACTTACAAATAGAGTTTTCAAAAGCAGTTCAGTGCTGATACAGAAGTTATTACTGAATAGTCAGAATCCAGCCTCAGCTCCAATGATCAGCTTCCAAAGAGCCTCTAAATGTGTACAGAGAGGGCTGACTCCTCTGGGACAGTCTGGTAACAAGAGGAAAAAACAACAAAATACAACCAAAGCAGTGCAAAATGAGGTGATGGATTCTTCCCTGGGAGGGTGGGCAGGCCCCGGCACAGGGTGCCCAGAGCAGCTGTGGCTGCCCCCGGATCCCTGGCAGTGCCCAAGGCCAGGCTGGCCATTGGGGCTTGGAGCAGCCTGGGACAGTGGGAGGTGTCCCTGCCCATGGCTGGAGTGGAATAAGATGATCTTTCAGGTTCCTTCAAACCAAAACCAGTCTGAGATTCAGTGATTTTTAAGTCTGAAGAGTCTCACCCTGGCATTAGAGGGCAATGAAGGTGCTGCTTTTCCAACAGGATATTAAACAAATAACCTCCTTTAGGCACTGGAGTTTTTGTTTAACAACACTTCCAAGGCCCTGACAGTAGCCTCAGTGCCACAGTCAAATTTCCCAAGTGGTCATAAGTACTTAGAGTGAGTGAACAGTGCAAAAATAAAGCTGTGAGTTTTCATCCAAATTTCCACACAAACCTATGGCTGTTTTTCATGACCTTTTTGAATAAATCTCTAGAATCATCCTTGTATTCCAACTTGATTAGAATGGCCCTTAAATGTCAAACTTCAATGTTTTGCAAGATTTCGTTTCTATTTGCAGTGTATCTTTTGGTGTAATTTGCAGAATCTCAGAATGGTCTGGGTTGGAAAAGACCTTAAAGATCATCCAGTTCCAACCCTCTGCCATGGGCAGAGAAAGTGATCCATTATTGATGGTAACTCCATGATCTTAGAGGTCTTTTCCAGCCTTAATGATTCTATGGTTCTGTGATTCAAGGGTGTTGTAATGCAGTATGACACATTTAAGTAATCATCAGGATAATTATAGGAGAAATATAGAAATAAAGAAATGTAGAAAAAAAGGCTACATATTTAATTCATGTGCAAAGTTCAAATGATAGGAAAGGCTCTCTTGTGCTATTGAATGTTCCTGATCCATTGCTTTTACATTTTTGGATTTCTGTCATCCAAGCAGCAGCATTTATTTATTACCAGCGGTGTGGTGGATGTTGGGATTATGTGGGATTCACTGAACCAAGCTGCTGGTGCCTTTTCACCGAGGCTGAAATGGCTGAATGGATTTTGTGTCTGTGCATCTGACTCCTGCAAATCAGAGCTTCCAGTGGAGGATGTTAAAACTCCCTGACAGGAGGTGGTAGCCAGGTGGAGGTCAGGCTCTTCTCCCAAAGAACAAATGATAGGACAAGAGGAAACTATCTCAGACTGGCCAGGATGTTTAGTTTGGATATCTGGAAAAACTTCTTCACCAGAAGGGTTGTCAAGGACTGGCACAGGCTGCCCAGGGAAGTGTTGGAGTCCCTGGAGGGTTCAAAGACATGTAGGTGTGGCACCTGGGGGCATGGGGCAGTGATGGGGGAACACTTGGACTTGATGACCTCCGGGGTCTTCTCCAGCCTAAAGGGTTCTGTGATCTGGAATTCTTTGATGTTACATACTGATGTTACATATACACACACACACACACTACACACACATACACCAAGAATAGCAAGGTGTCACAGATTTCCATTTCTTCTCTAATCTTCCATCTTCTGGAACAGGGTGATGTTCCTGCAGCCTGGTTTCCCACAGTCTCTGCCTCATGTGAGACATTTGTTTGTGGGCCCATCTGTTTCTCTTGGTGTGTAAAACTCATACCTACAACAGCTTCCTTTTGCAGCCATTTCTCTGCCATTCCTGCAGCTGAACTTTCCTCATTCCACTGGATCAAGCAGAATTTTTTCTGCATTTTATATTTAATTAAACTACAGGGAAAATTAATGCAAGGTAAAAAAGGACATGCACCAACAAGAAAAATAATTCTCATTGTGCAGTTTTACTCATATTTTATATTGTTGCCTGGCAATCATTGATTGTGCCTTGAGTCAAGAAACAGATGAATCCTCATCTCACATTTTTCCTCTCCTTATTTTTTATGATTCTCTATTCTTTCCAGGACAGTAAGTAGGAATAATTAATTGCTCAATTTCTTTGCTGGATATTCAAATAATTACTCACTGTATATGTGGCAGAACAAACACCTCATCATTAGTACATTTTTTAAACTTTAGTTTGGGGCGTGTGTGTGCTCATTGTCAAGATAAACGTGAAAGGTCAAAGGGTTTATTTTATTTTATTTTTTACCCCCATCTTGACTTTCGCACAAAAATTAAGACTGTGAAACACAGGAGAGATTGTTTTCTTGGAGAGTTAGGGAGCTAATGATATTTTATGCTTTTCAAAATCAAATTTTCTTGCTTCCATGGTGTTATGACAACACAAGATAATTTTTACTTGTTGTTCAAGGGCCAGAATGTACTTACAATCTCTTCCCTGGATTTCCTCCATAAACTAAAACTCTTCTGAAACAGCCGCTTAAGAATTTTGATTATGGCTGATACCTTACCAATTGAACCAGAATAAAAATTGAGATTGTCATTAGTACAGTAATTTCAGCCTCTTTTTTGATAAGCATTTTAATGCTCCAGTTCTGACAAATAAAAACAGCAGTACAGGCAGATAAAAGCTTTTGATACAACTCTTGTCACAAAGGGAGATGTTTTTGAACACACTTTTAATCAAATCAGAATCAACAATAATTTTTTTAATGACTTTGTGGTTTGACTGATATATCAAAGTATGTAAAACAATACTAATCTCTGACATGAGTAATAACAATCACTTTAGGGAGGATAATTTACATTCTTTTGGGAAATGTGTAAATCCAGGTGGAAAAATCTACAGAAAAATAAACCAAACAGGTTGTTCTAGCATGTCAGATAATCTGTATGAATGAAGTGCCTGCTTTCAAAGATAATTGCATCTATAAAGAAAAAAAAACTTTTTATTTTAATGATAGAATTATACTCCTTGTTGAATGCTAAGAGCAGACTTATGTCTCTGAGAGTATGTTTAAATACATACTACAGTTCAAGGCTGAAACCTTATGGTTTTGTGTTGGGAGCCTGAGAGATTGGCAAACAAAAGGATTGAAATAAGTTTTATTTTCCTATTTCTGCTGCTCCTGAATGGGGTAACGTTATCAGCAGAGATAGTAACACCTTTAAATGAGCTGGAATTTATTTGGTGCACAAAATCACATGGGAAGATTGACAGCATCTCAAACAGCAGCAGTCAGGGAGGATGTGGCTGCAGTACTGACAGAAGTGATTTTTCAGGTAATGAAGAAGGTTCTGTGATGAAGTTCCCTGAAGCACACCCTGCCTGCCGTGGGCACTCACTGGATATTGTCACCCTTCTGTGGCACACAAGAGATTCCCTTTTTCCAGAAGCAGGATCAATAGGATTAGGGGATTTGTGCTCAAAGCTTGCCTGTGGCTCCTTGTTAAGCAGGTCGTGTGCTCTATAGCTGCCTTTGACTGGCTTCCTGCACTGTGCCATGGTATTAATCACCTAAATAATATTCCTCCAGCCTGCTGGCTTGGGCAGGGTTTTCAGTGGTCTAAAAAATATCGTATTTAAAAAAAGAGTCAGAAGTCAGACTCTGAAACTCACATTTAGAATTTTAAAAAGCCTGCTCCTCAGGATTTCTGAGTCCTCTTCAACTTTCCTAGAAGAGATGCTCACAATTACTTGTTTTCTTATTAGAAATGAATTGACAGAGCTCTGCAGAGGAGCCACTGCCTCTGTGTGTCAGTCTGGGTGGATCTGCAGAGCCAGAGCGGTGACCCAGCCAGGCAGAGCCCCCCAGGCAGGGGCTCCTACAGCTCCTCCAACACCCACCCCACCTAACACTCCTTGGGCAAGCCAGGTCTGCTTTGCAAGACATGATTTGCATGAACTGGTAAAGCCTGACTTGTGTTCTCCAGTTTAATGGGCTTCCAGTGAAGTGTGGAGCTGGGAATTTTTATCCCTGCTCGTTGTCGTTGGGCCATTGGGCCGGGATAAAGCCACACTAAAAAGAGGTGATCATGGAGGGAGCTGAGGAATCAAGTCCTTTGGAGAGCCCTACACGAGGCACATAAAATACCAGCCTTGAATGATGGCACATAACATTTCACTGCCCCATTCAACAGCAAGCAAAGGCTACTGCTGTTTATCCTCCCCACTTTAATGTAATTTATAACTCCTGGTTTGTGTGTGCCCCCTGTTTGTAGAGAGGCTGCTGAGACACAGCTCCATCATCCTGCACACAGGAAGGGCAGAGGGGCCAGCTAAACCTGGGTCTGGACACACTGGGACACCCCCGTCCCTGTAGAAAGGAAAAGAGGGGGAAAAGGGAATTTTGTTACTCGTGAGGTGAATTTTTCAAAGGTTTCCTGTTGAGGATTTAAAAAAAAAAAAAAAAAAAAAAGGCAGTTTACCTGTAGCTTTGCAATTGAGTAGTTCATTACAGAGCTAATTAGATGAAGTGCTTGATCAGTGATGGGTAAAATATGTCAGAACTTATCTGAGCACTGGTTTAAGAATAGGCTTATCCTTCTCCTCCAATGGAACAGAAATAGACTCCAAAGCAGAACGAGCTGTTTCTCAGGAGAATTTGGCTTAAGAAGTTCGCTATTAAGGAAGGAAATTTAACTCAAGTTTATTGTTTTGGAGCTGCATTAGTGGGCATGAATTAAGCTTTGTCATGCTATCCATGGGAAGGAAAAAGCACATAAAGGAGCCCAGGAGGACAAGGACTGCATAGGACAGTTCTGTTGAAACTCAGTGTGTGTAGATTTGAATATCTGGGACTTGAACAGAGACAGGTAATAGTGGCTGAAATTGCAATAGGAATGGACATTGGTGCTAGCTCAGTGAAAATAAATGTACTGGAAAAACTGGGCATGAGAAAAATCCTGGATATATATACATCCTCAGCTATTTTATAGAGGACAAAAGGACAGAGGAGCCATTGAGAGGAGTGAGTTATCTGTCTGCTAAAGGATTAAACTTTCCCTGATGTTCCTTGTCTAGCAAACTGCAATGACTTTTGCAGTGATACTGTTCAACTGCAAAAATGGTCAGCCAAAGAGAGGAAAAAACACTTTTCCTAAAATTGTCATAGAGATATTTAATGAGAATCTTTAAGGTTATTTTTAAAGGACATAATCAACCATTTTGGAAATGCAAGACCATTTTGGAAAAAAAAATTAAAGAATTTTATATTCACACTTGAGTACAGATATTCATCCAGGGAATGACACAGAATATATTACAGATTGCAAATACTTTTCTTTTCTAATTAATTCTCTGTTAATTACCTGATGCCCAAGTTGAATGGATGACTTCAGTTGTGCTACAACACCAGCAGTGATGGTCAAATTAAAATTTAGCACCATGAGAGAATTAGTATTGATTGGAAGGTGTAAACAGGCAATAACACTGATAATAATCAGGTATTTATAAAGTGATTATTATATTTGATTGGGGAAAAAAATGGTATAAATATTGTAGAAAAAGCAGAACTGGTGAGTACATGTATGGCTTGACCATACCTGATTCAAAATCTGTTCCTAGGTCCAGATGTGAATAAATAGAGAGATAAAATTTCACTGTACAAATTAGGAGGAAAAGTAAGGATAATAATTTTTCTATATAAAATATTATATATTTTATATATATATATATAAATTATTTATATATACTAGTTAGAGAGTTTAAGCTTGGATGCAGCAAAGAAGGTTTGAGTTTGGATACAAAAAGTCATAGCCGCGTTTATCACCTGTTATAGTAAGAAAATCTGTGGAACTTACTATTTGATTATGGATCACATGGATGCATTTATCAAAGATAAATCACTGCAAAATATTTTATAAAATCTTCTTTTGAAGAGCATTGAGTGGGAAATCCCTCACTGTAATTACCAGGGCACTTAGTAAATCACTTTATATATACAATGAAAGCATTCCAAAGATTACTCTAATTCAACCCCAAAATACAAAGGACAAATCAGTGAGATCAGTAAGGTATAAACTGTGAGCAGCTCTGGATCCCACTGACAGAGGGCAAGTATGAACAAGACTTTGGGAATTAGAGGTCTAAGTGCAGGTGCACGAAAGATCAGGTTCCCTGATTTCTGTTGTAAACTATTTGAAAGGAGAAATGTGTTGTAAGGCAAGGAAATACAGTGAGGAAACAAATCCCAGGCAGGATGGTCAATACAAAGGGCAGGACAGTAACAACAACCTACCAGAGAGGAGGTTATGTCCCATTTTATTGATGGATCATGCAGAAAAAGTTGATGTTTTAGTTGAGAAAAGCCTGGAAAAGTTCAGGTGACAGGGCAAAAAGGAAGCTAAATATGAATGTCTGCAAAACTTCTCTGGAAATGTAAAAAGACAAACCTTCCTGTGAATTTAATGGGCATTTTTATTTTCTGCCATAATGGGTTTTTTAACTCATGATCAGAAAATAACTCTTCTTTTTGAAATATAGTCTCCATCTGAAACAGGGAAATGTTTGAAGGGAGTGAATCAAAACCAGGGATTTTTATTCTTTAAACTTGAAAACCCGTTCTCTGAGTTATGGTTGTTGCATTACAGTATAAGTAACAAAACTAATTCAGAAAAGAAAAACAGATCTCATCTGAGTATAGGTTTTTTGCCTATCATTAATCTTTATTTAGTTTATTAATATATTTTTACAGAAATAAATACAGAAATACATCACTGCAGTTCTGAGAAACACTATTTATGTTATTGTGGAAAGGGAGTTAAAAGTAATAAATCGATAGAAGATAAACCAAAGTAAAAAAAGAAAAATTCTTCTTGAAGGCAAAATGTAGTAGCACCAACCTTCTTTATTCTTAAATGTTTTCTATGAGCTGAAGTCACTAATCATTAGACACATGCACCAAAAGGGAGAGATGTGGTTCAGATACCAATTTGAAGCCAATCATTTGCAGATGCATTCAGTGCCACTCTCTTGGTCAATCCCAACACAAAGAGCACGAGGGAAGGTTATTATTGGTTTGCCATTCATTGTTCTCAGGTTGACTTCCTCTGTCTTTCCTTGGACCATCCCATTCCTCTGAAGTTTGCTTTTTTTCAAAACTGGAATTTTTCCCCACAGTGTCCTGACAGATGTGTAAGAGAGCAAAAAAGAAATTTCACCTGAGACACTTCTGTCTCCTGTCTTGAACAGAAATACAGCCCTGAATAGGTTTTTCCCCATTTTTGGATCATGTATTGAAAAACTTTGATACATAAGCAGAGAGATAAGAAAAAGGAAAAAAGGAAACCTTTTGATTAACCTTCTTGGAGTCATAATCTTCTGAGTTTCCAGGTTTTTTCTATTCAGCATTTGAGCAGGGACACTCCAAACTGTTTTTTTGTTACTTCTCTACATTTTGGTACTTATTTTCCATAGCTGTCACCATTTTTCCCACTAATTCTATTACATTCTTACATTTGTTAATGCTTGTGTCCATGGAAATGACTGTAAAATATTAGATAAAAGGTGGTTTTATCCTAACAAAATGTTATTTTTTTCTTAAAAGAACATTGTCTCTCTGTCAATTTCATTTACTTATCTTAATGACTCCAGAATGTTCTAAAATCTCAGGCACCATTTCACATTGCAAAAGCAATTTGTGTTCCTAAGAGACCATCCTGAAGGGACATGAGGAATAGAAAACAACCAGCTTAAACATTAATTCAGTTCCTTCAAAAATCCAGTCTTGAAATTCCAGATATTTTTCTCCATCCCTTCATTAGCAGAGTTCACACAGCAGTTGAGTAGGCAGCTTTTGCCTATAGACATTTTACAGCTTTAAATGTTCATGTTACTAAAAGCTCCTTAAATAAATTAATATATGAATTAATTAATTAATAGGATGTTCAAGCTAGATTTCAGTACCCAAGAAATTTAAGAACCTTTTCATCCACTTCCACTTAAAATGTTTTAAAATCTAGGACTTGTCAGCTTTGTCCCCAGTCATTTTACTGAAGCTCCTTATCTAAATCTTCTTATTAATATTTCTGCAGGGTTGTTTTCTGTCATCCTAAATGCATTTTGTCTCCATAGTCATCACCTTTTTCAGCACTCCTGGGACAGATCTTAAGCACTGAGGATGTCCCAGTGTGAAGGTTTTGCTCACATTTTCACTGGAAGTTGTGCTCAACATCAAACAGAAAAAAATATATAGCTCGTTGCCAACCAGTTGTAGGTGCTTTGCTTATAAATTGCAATTCTATGATTTAAGGGCTCCTGATTCTAGGTGAGGACCTGAGCCTTAAAACTTTTAAAATCATAATTATACTAGAATAATCCAGAGAAATTCTGAAAGTAACTTCTGTTTGATAAGACACTTTTATATTAGATTTGAAGTGCTTTTTGTGAAGATCAGTACTAAAAATGTACAAACAAACAAGCAATATCTCCAACCCTTTCATTTTATTTTGTAATTATTTTTGGAGCAACAACAAATAATAGGCTTTTTTTTTCCCCTCACAAAAAAATCATTGCATTAATCATGGTGTAGAAATTCCTACAAAGTGTGACACCTGTGAGGAAGATGGGAAATGCAGCAGCAGCTGTGCACAAACCCCCAAACCCTGTGGAAATTATGCTCTCTTACATAAATCTATGAGTACACAAACACCATTTTTTCTCAGAAAAAAAGCATTTCTGTGATCCTGCATTTGCCATTCACCTGTGTTTCAGAGTAGCAGTGGAAGAGCAGAAATAAATCATCACAACAACCTTTTGCTGAGACAATTAGCAGGCTGGGCATGACTCATTGAATGGTGTGAGATAATTAATTTTTATTAGAGGCAGGGGATTTCATACAAAATAACACTGCAGCTGAATGGATGGACTCAGGGTGTTTGTATGACTCGTACAAAAGTTCTGGGGTGTGCAATGATTTTTTTTTTTTTTTAATGTTTATTAGGAGAAGGAGCACAGTCAGAGGGAAGAACGAATGGAATGGTGTGGGTTGGAATGAACCTCTTTGATTATCCCCTTCCAGTCCCCTGTGGTGGGCAGGGACAATTTTCCCTGGATCAGGTTGCTCAGAGCTCCATCCAATCTGCCCTTGGATGTCCAGGAGTCCACGGTTTTCCTTCATTTTATACACACACAAATGTGTGTGTATGTATCTATATCTATATCTATCTATCTATATCTATATCTATATCTATATCTATATCTATCTATATCATCTATATCTATATCTATATATCTATATCTATCTATATAATCTATATCATCTATATCTATATCTATATCTATATCATCTATATCTATATCTATATCCATATCCACACCCACATATATATATATGCACACACAAAAGCAGGAACAGATACACATGGAATGAAAAAATCACAGGGCTCATGGCTTCACTGACCCTCAGGCAGAAATCCCCTGAGTTTTTTGGAGCTATGGGATTTCACTCCAGCAAGAGAATTCTTCCAAATTGCATTCTTGTGCTTTGCCTTGTTACTGAATGCTGTAAAACTTCAACAGTGAAGATGAAACACCAAAAATCACCTTTTGCTCTAACGTCAGAGAGTCAAGAGATTCTGTTCAGATGAGTCACAAATAACAACTCGAATTCCATCCCCTCCCAGGTGTCAGGAATGGTTCTGGAAGAGCTCACAAAATGTCTTGGAGCCTTCCCACACTTTCCAAACTGGGCTGGCCCTGGTAAAATACACAGCATTTTAGTAGAACTTAAAAGAATTTTAGTTTGAAGCAGACTCCATTAATGTTACCTACTTGTTCGAAATATATGTTTTTAGTCTTATCATCAAATGCTGTACCCATCGGTTTTTGTATTTCTACAGGGAAAATGTGATTGTCCTAGTAATTATGGCATAAAACCTTCAAAAATTCTATATTTTTACAGCTTCTATAATCATCCAAAAGGGCATTTTCTTCAAGCCAAAGCAGAGTCAAATCTTACAGTGTAAATATTCTGGGATAGACCTTTATGTTCCAGGTTTTGTTGTTTGTTTGTTTGTTTGTTTTTTTGCATGGTTACTTTAATATTAAAAAAAAAAAAATAATGCTCTTTGGGATATGTCCACCTCAATCCCACCCACATATCCAGCAGAAGCTCCAAACAAATTAGATTCACATTAAAAAAAATACTTTAAAAGCCCTACTGGAATCTAACACAGTTACAGAATAATTTATGGGAAAGGGAGTAGTTACCAGGCTCTTATGCATTTGAATAGCTAATTATTAGTTATCTGTAAAACTGGGAAACACTTTTTTCTATTTGAAATTATTTAACTTTATGAAGTTATGTTCTTAAATAACATCAAAAGTAGAACTTGTCCTTTTTTTCTCATCAGTATTTAACATCTGCATCTCAGTGCAGTGGTCAGAGATACAGTTAAGAGTATCCTGTAGGGAATTAATGCAGTTTCACTAACAGACATTTATCTGTACCATATGTTAGACAAATAGTAAAATGCTGCTATATTTCCATTTCTTTCCCAAGGGCAGCCATTTTAAAGACTTATTCTCCACCACCTACTTCTTTTATTATGTTCATGCTAAAAAAAACCTTCTTACTTCTTCTTCTGACTGTGTTCAACCCAATCAATGTCAATACACTCCTACCATAAGATCTCAAAAACGGTATAGGATGGACAGTATATCTTATAAATCTTAGTTAAGATAATAGAAAACCTTGAATATTCAAATGTTAATATCAAGCCTTAATTATTTAGAGGGAGACGTTAGAAAAAGTACCTCTCTACTTCCATCTAAATATTCCCCCTTGAAGAAGACAAAGGATTCTGAAAGCTTTATAAATAATAACAAAGGAAATGGAATATACAGGGCTTGTGCATGGCTTCCACACAGTAATTGCTCCAGCTAATTAATCAAATCACATTAGTAGAACAGTTGCTTATTTCCTCCTAAAGCTGTAGTGAGTGTTCCCCTGGCTCCATAAGTGCATTTGGCATGGCACTCACCAGCCAGGGAACACTGCTCTTGTGTCACAGTTCATCCCTCATTTGATGCTGTGCAGGGTTTTTGGAACCCCAGGCACTGAGAATTTCAGACTTTCTGTGCTGACAGGCACTGACCCCCAAGAAAACACCACATTCAACCTGAGGCCTTAGAAGAGGCTTCCAAAATTGAGTGATAGCACTGGGATTATGGGTGTGCAGTTTGAATAGAAGTGTGTGATATCACAGGGTGCAAAACTTAGAGTTTAAGGTTTTAGAACATAGTAATACATGTATAAAGCAAGATGGAGGTTTTAGGGCAGAGGCTGAGTACTTCTTTTTCACCTTCTTCTCCATGGGTCTGGGTGGTGTTTTGTAATTGGGTAGAAAAATCCTCATTGCGGGCCACAGGTGGTTGGTTTTTGGGTTAAAAGTAAAAATAATTTAGGTGTCATTTCTTAATTGGACAGTTTGTGCTTAAAAGGCCTTGTAGAGAAAAAGATAGGAGCAATTTTTATTTTGTTAGCTAGAAGTGCTGTAGAACTCACAGTTTGTGAGCCTGTAACATAGATAAGGATTAATAAACGTCTGAGTCCGAACATGAAATACTGTCTCGAGCATTTAATCCCAACTCTGGCAAAAAGAAGACAAAATGCAACAGTGGGTGACCTGGAGAAGCTGCCATGTCACACAGCTGCTCTGAATTCCCTCACTGAGACAGAGGGAAACATCCCCCAGAAAAGCTGGCAGGGAAGTCTAAAGCCTGAGAGATCCCTGACAATTCCCATCACAGGCAAAACAGCCTCACAGACAATTCATTTATTACTAATTAAAGAAGGTTTAGGTGGTGAGAAATAGAGGCAAACTCAAATACCTCTCCTCCACCTCCTTTTCCCAGGCTCTATCTCAGTCCTTCACCCCCAGCTCCTCAGGTGCCTCCAGGGCATTGGCTCAGAGGGGCTGTGGTCTCTCCAGCGTAGCTGCTGCTTCCTCCTGTGCCTTCTCCAGCTCCAGCACAGACCCTTCTCTGTGCTGCAGTCCTTCAGGATAAACCTGCTCTGATCCGGGCTCTGCAGGGGCTGCAGCTCCTCAGGACACATCCACCTCCCTGGGATGCAGTGTGAGTGTCTCTCCAGTGACTCCTTCCACAGGAGCAGGTAAACCTTGTGCCACCACAATCCTCTTCCCAGGCTGCAGGAATGTCCACTCAGCACTGGAAGCATTCCCTCCTGCACCTCATTCCCACCTCAGTGCCCACAAGGTTGTTTATTTCCTTTCTTTTCAAGTGCTTTTTCACTTTTCTTAGATGCATTTTCCCAGAGACATCACTGCCTTTGTTTGCTGTCCCAGCTGTGACACCTCGATGTTGTCATCAGATGGATGTCATGGATGGTGTTATTTCTCCTGAGAAGACTGGGAGGGTTTAAATATTTTGAGGAAGCTTAAAATTCCTCTGGTACATCAGAGCCAATCATCTGGAGCTTAGAGCTTGAAGGCTATAACTTGTGGTTTAAAAAGGAAAAAATTATCTTTCATTCTTGTGTAATTGTAGTGATTTGAGTCTGTGTTGGTGCTGGTCTTTCCTGCTGTAGATTTGATTAACAGGAAGAAGTAGGGTTTATTTTATAAGTGGTACTTCATGATTTTATCAATTCACATCTTTTCAATTTCAAAAGGGCTTGAAAGCAACATTGTATTGTAGTGTTTTATTAAATTGTAGTCCCTTAGCAATGCTTTTACCTGAACGCTGATTTCACCTAATAGCCAAAGGCAGGACTGGTAGCCAGGAATCAGCAGTGAATAGATTCAGGTGTGGGAAAGCTTTGTTAGACAATTTCTCACCTGAAGAGGGGGCTGGGCTGCCAGATAACATCACAGTTGAAGAATCTGCTAATCTGCTTTTAGGTTTGTTGGGACCAAAATGATCTTTTTGATTATTATTCTCACCATTGGCTGTTTCAGTAATAATGCTGTTTTCCACGTAACATTTGCCTTGTTATTCTCCTCCCCCCTCACAAAATTTCTCAGCAGTGTCCTTAATTGCCTCCTGACTTTACTGGTATGGCCCTTCACACACTCCTATAGGCAGCATGGCTCATGGAGCTTAATGAGATTAAGTTCATTAAATTAATCCTAGCAATTAACAAACTTGCTGCTTACTTCTCAGTTGTCTAATTTGTGACACTCTTGGCAATTGGTTTCCACTGGAAGCAGAATTGCATCCAAAAAAACCCCCATAAAAGTGAAAAATAAATTCATCTTCATTAGAATTATAGTATTGAATTTAAAGCCTTTTGCTGATGCCTATTGACTTAGAAATGTGGTTTTGTGTTCTTTTTTCCCCCAAGGAGAAGAAACCAATAAGGAGAGAGTTCACTACAGGAGCTTTTCTTCCTATCCACCTGTGTCTGGAATAGGTTTTGGATGTACTACAGCTCCCTCATCCATTAGAATACACCTTTGAGCTCTATGGGAAGACCAAGGGGAGGGGGTGGGAGGCAACCCATAACTCCATCAGCAACCTGATCACTGCTGAAGGCAGCACTAAATCTCAATCCTGTCACATCTGGAGCTCAGACTAAGCTTGTACCAGATCAGCAGCTATGAGTGATGACCAGATCATTCGAAGTGAGTGCTGGAAAAACACCTAAAAAAACCCCCCAAAGCAACCCATTTTCTTTCTCTTCTCCCACCATACATGTAATATTTCAGTGGTGGGGCTGGCTGTTGCTAAAGCAAATTTCTTGCTGCTAAACTGCAACTCCTGACCCTGAAGTATCCAAATGTCTGTTCTGTAAGCTCTGTACCCCACCTGCAATCACCTGGGGTGCCCTGACCAGCTGCTTCTGAAAGCCTGGGACTGTGCAGCAGTGATAAATCCATGGACTAGGAAAGCAGTGGGATCCAGGAGTGCACTGCTGAAGGAGCTGATGATGCAGAGACAGGATGCCCTGTCCAGGGCACCAGGCACAATGAGTTGTGATGATCACACTTTGTGTGGACAACCCCCTCCAAAACAACCCACCATGTTGTTAAATGAAATTCAGGTTAAAATAACTTCTCCAAAGTTTAGGTTGCCAAGAGTGAGGTGTTTTTTGTCCAATGTCCTGCTCCCAAAATAAAATACAGCTTTAACTGCAGAATGAGCAAGGCTAAGGAGATTTGTCTGATTATACAGTGGCAGAGAAATTAGGGTGATATCTGCTCCTGCAGATGTGAATTTAGTTTTAATTTTCCTGTTGGGTGAATGATTAACCATTTTGCCTGTCCTAGTATTATTACAATTAGTATTTGTCCATGGAAGAGATTCATGGTGCTTTTAGGCAGGTGGTCTAAATCACCTGACCTAAAATCTTTAGAAGTGGCCATATCTGCCTGGATTTTCAGTTTTATGGGTTTGCAAATCAGCATGTGAAAGGAGAGAGTGGTTTTCTTTTCTGAACCTGATTTAATTCAGCTTTCCCAAGGGAATTCTGCTAATGATGATGTAATTCAAACCAGGATGCCTGGCTCTGAGGCAGGCTGTTTTTCTGTTCAGAAACCAACAGGAGGGAATGCTCTAAGGCAGAGAGAGGCTGAAAGCAGCATAGATCAAACTAAAAAGAGAAAATTTCTAGAAGGAAAAGTTTCTTCCTAAGATCACTGAGAAATTATACTTAATCACAGAATCATTTGGGTTGAAGAGACCTCCAAGGCCATGGAGTCCCAGCTGTGCCCGATGCGCACCTTGTCCCCAGCCCAGAGCACTCAGTGCCACCTCCAGCCCTTCCTGGGACACCTCCAGGGTTGGGCACTCCAAACCTCCCTGGGCAATCTGAGCAGCCTTTCCATGGAGAATTTTTTCCTGAAATTAAAAAAAACCCCAAAATTAAAAAAACAATTTGAAACACTGAAACATGTAACCAGCTGCCTCTTTTTTTCCCCCTCAAACAGAGTTTGTAAAGCTCCACAGCCTGACTTGTTTGTGCTGCCTGGAACTGCTGGTCTGTGAGAGCTCAAAATGTGGTTCAGATTTTCGTAATATGAGATCTTCTGCTTCCATCTGGTTTTTATGTCTTTTGATTTCACAAGTTGAGAGGCATCACACCTTTGCAATTTCTTTGATTAGCTGCAGTTAGAAGGTTCTGAATGTGTGTCTATTTGTAATCTTCTATGATTGACTTCAGGCAAAATGTTTATTTTTAGTGTGTGAGTAACTGAGATCAAAATTATTCTCCCATTGTTTGCACTCATCCAGGTGCTTTCTTTCATTTAAAATAATGAAGTGGTTCAAAAGAAGAGCTCAAACCCTTTGTGTTTGAACATGTGCTCCATTTCTGATTTCCTACTTAAGAAAAATCTAGAAGCAATCCTCACATTTAAAGACTTTGAAACCCTTGGTGAAATTTTGCAGCTAAGATTTACCTCAGTGGTTTTGAGTATGTTCCCAGGCATTGAACTTCGCCCATTTGCAATTTCTAACATTCACAAATTTATTTTTATTATTTTTTTCTTTTCGAATTTATAAGTGCTGAAGAAAAAAACAATAATTACAGTATACAAGATAAATGTAAGGGGATTTGAGAAAGCAACAGTAGTGAAAGCATTTCAGACACAACTTCAGTTATTTCAATAGTAGAAAATTAATAAAAGTTTCTGTAAGTTTTCTAGGCAAGTTTGCAATGAAGACTTTTAATTTAAATGGTCTGTATCTGCTTGGTATAAACCCTGTCTATGAATCAAAACTCAGATCTTTATATGCAAAGTAAAGAAATCGTTGCAAGGACGATAGAAAACTTAGTGCTTAATGTTACTTGATGAAATGTGGTATCAGTTTTGAGTGGTATTGGGAAGCAAATGAAAGATGTGTGGGGAATAAATAAAATAAAATTACAAGTAAAAGAAATTGTAGTATCCTTGGAAACCTGTGGAGTACCTACTGCAGGTGGATAAATGCCTTTCTGAAGAGGTTGCTGGATGGAGGTGCCAGGGGTGGGAAGTGCAGTCTCTGTGCTCCGTGCAGAGCCTGGTGTGCAGTCCAGGGAGGGGAGTCAGCTCTGCACAATGGCAACACAAATCTGTGCTGACAACAGCACAGCCAGGGAAAGGTGTAAGCTGGAAATGCTTTTAATTAGAATGCAAGAATTAATTTGCCAGTAGAGGGGCCTGTGGAATTTTGCTGTGATCACTGTGCAAGAACTGCTGAGGGAGGCTCCTATGTAGAAAAGCAGAGCAATGTTGTATCTGCTCTGAAAAATGAAGTGTCTGTGTTTCCTTTTACCCTATTTTTGTGGCTATTATGTTTTGATAGAACAGATATCTTAATAACTGATGAATAAACCGTGATAAATGTTAAATAGAAGAGTGACATTTGCATCAGCCTTTTAATCTGAATGCTTGGTTTAAGAGTAAGTCATTAAAATCATAGCTGGTAAAAGTCATTTATTGTGTAATGAATTCTGTAATCAATAACAATAAGGGGTTTTGTGAAGTCATTCTTTTCCTGAGTAAAATGTGTTAAAATCCACTTTTAAAAATTATTATTTAACATCTATTTATTCCTATTCATGTTCTTTATCCTTGTACAAAGTCCCTGCTTCATGCAAGTTCACAAATAAGAACCCAGCCCTCAGTTAAATGGCAGATTTAGCAGGCAGGGGGATAAAACTTGTGGCTTCAGAATCACATTTCCTGTAATAATTTTATAATAATTCTGAACAATTTATTTAAAAAATAAAACAACAACAACAAAACCCAAAACACACTGCCTCTTATCTTGTAATTCATTTGCCTGCTACGAAGCAAAAATATATGAATTGTATTTTCAAGATGAAAGGATTACTTACTGAAGTAATTGGGCATATTACTCTCAATTTAAAATAAGTATGTGTTCAATAAGCCTGAAATGCAACAGGCTCTTGTTCTAGAGAATATGGAACAGAGCCAGGAATTTCCTGAAGGCTGTGCTGGAATATGATTGAGTAATGATGATCAGTATTGATCTAAAAGCCTAAAACATCTTTATATTTTTTTTTCAATGACATGAAGACAATTTTGACACTGAGGAGGAGGAATTGAAACTGTACAGGTAGTATGGTGTTTTCTCAGTAAATTAGCAGATAGTTTTGAGTTTTCTATTAGCAGAGTTATATCCTGAAAGCTCTTTGAGATGTGAAGAAAAGAATTGAGCAAAGTCTCTTTTCTGTTATGTGTTTGTCCCACAAGACCTTTGGCTTCATGTGAAATGAGAGCTGCAGGTACTGCACAGAGCTGAATGCTGACCTAAGATAATTGTCCCTGCCATGCTTGATATTTGTCTGCCAGTATCAAATGCAAAAAAAAAAAAAAATAACTTGGTGTAGATAGAGTAGTTCACTTCAGACTAAACTGAGCTGATTTAGTGTTTGCTTGGTACAAGTCAAGAGCAGAGACACAGCAGGTGTTTGGGTGGTGAGAACAGCTCATCCATGTTCCTGGAGCACTTTCCACTGCAGTATTATCTGGCACTTTTTGAACTGCATGTTCTACAGATCTTGGCATTTTCAAGTCATTGCTTTGATGGCCAAACAAAAAGACATAGTAAAAGATGAGTGTTGGTTTTTTGTGGTAAAGTTCTGATAGCAGCTTGTGTGCTGTGGTGGTGAAAGAGGTGATGAGAAACAGAGAACCAAAAAGAAACCATTGCTGACCCATTCATTTTGTGTAGATTTCACAGACTCACAGAATGGTTTGGGTTGGGAGGGACCTTAAAGCCCATCCAATGCCACTCCAGCCATGGGCAGGGACACTTCCCACTGTCCCAGGCTGCTCCCAGCCCCAATGTCCAACCTGGCCTTGGGCACTGCCAGGGATCCAGGGGCAGCCACAGCTGCTCTGGGCACCCTGTGCCAGGGCCTGCCCACCCTCCCAGGGAGCAATTCCTGCCCAAGATCCCAGCCAGCCCTGCCCTCTGGCACTGGCAGCCATTCCCTGGCTCCTGGCCCTCCAGCCCTTGTCCCAAGTCCCTCTCCAGCTTTCCTGGAGCCCCTTTAGGCACTGGAAGCAACTCTAAGGTCTCTCAGGAGCCTTCTCTTGTCCAGACTGTCTTCTCCAGTTGTAAATTTGGAGTAATGCATGAAGTTCTCATACACTTTCTTAGTGGTTGAGAAGCAGGAATTTATTTCCTATCTCATATATTTAACCACTCTCCAAGTTACCCCTTTACAGTATGTGTGTTTTTTCAGTGCCATGTTTATAGATCCTGATATTTTCTTATACAGTGACCAAGTCAGAATATCTACTGGGAGTTCAACTCAGGTTAGTACTACAAAACAAAGTCTGCCTCATGCTTTAAAGCAACAGAACCTAGAAATTGATTCTTTGTGCTGTTTCAAATTTTCCTTGCTCCTTTAAAGAAAAGAAATGTTTGTCACAATACTTAATGTCTTGGTAGCTTTTGTATTTTCTGTTGTCTCTTGAAACCTCACATGCTCAGCTCTTCCTAGGAAAATGTAATAATACTGCAATGTTCCCCAGCTGTCAAACCCAGACATTTATTCATGATTCAGATTGTGTGCATGTGTGGACATTGAAAATATGATCTATCATTCAACACCTTTGTTTATGCTGGTCCTGTCTGGAAACATATGTTAAGTCTTGTTGGTTTAATCCTGTGTTCCCCTTTCCCAATGGATTTAGATAAAACATGAAAGGCAAAATGGTGATGAGGAGAGGTGACAAAAAAGCCTGAATTTCTCCTGATTTCTCTATTTGTGCTTTTTTCTGTGCCGGATTTCAGGTTAAGGCATGTTGTACCAGCCTTTCATCCCTCTGAGTGTTAAAAGGAAGATCACCATTATGTGCTGTCATAAAACCGTTTTTTTTTAAAGGCAAATCTTTCAACATATATGAGATAGGGGAAGAGGATAAAACAATGCAAAAAACTTTCCAAGTTGTAAATGAACCTACCTGCCAAAACAAAGCTGATGACAAAATTGAAGCATTTAAAAAGACAAGGAGCACTGAAAACAACATAAAGCTCCCTCAGAAGGTGGAGATATTTTTAGTTTGGGGTGGTGGGGTAGAGAGAGCCTTTGGTTTCTGATATGATAGATCAGAAATGTTTCCAATCAATGGAAAATATTCTACTGAGTTTTGTGCATATTAAACAGCCGCATACGGAAGGTGGACAACATGAGCATGTGCTTTTCTTTTCTGCTTGGGGATATTTTCAAGCTTTGTTGGGATTTTTTTGGTTTATGATCACTTGGGAGTGATTGAGTTCATAGCTTGATTTCCACCCTCTGCCAGCAGACTAGTTTGTACAGTTTTTGAATCTCCAAACGACTTTCTGTAGCTACTCCGTGGGGCTCAGAGTAATTTACCTCATGGCTCAGTCTTGACATAAGAATGCTCACGTGATTTGCTGACCTTTATCTCCTACCTCAATGCCAGACCCGTCTTTTCCCCTCATCTTGCTTCATGTCTCTGTGGAGTGAATATTTTTTGGCAAGGTGAATAAGGCTCTGTAGTGCTAAAACACACAAAGATTGCAGTGCCTTCTCTTTTCCCCGCAATTATTTCTCTTTGTATATATTTGTATATTTATATGAAAAAAGCATATTAGAGAAAGTATCTTTTATTTCTTGCATTAAAGGATGAACAAAGCAAACAAGTGGAAAAGAAACTGAGATATAGCTAAGTGTTATGTTACTCCTTCCTCTTGTTAACTGAGTTGGTGTTTGGTCTGAGAGAAGATGTTTCCCTGCAGAGTCCAGCGCCTTTCTCCGAGTTTGAATTGTTAGAGGAAAACAAGTGGGAATTTTTTTGCTTTTGCTTCTTACACAAAGGCAATAAGTAATTCAGTTAATCAATGTGTCCTATCCTTTGAGAAGGGCTTGGAGATGAAATTTTTAGATGCATTTTTGAGCTAAAGACTTGCACAGTTCGTTTTTTTTTAATTATTATTATTTTAATAATAAAAATAACATAGGTAGGGTTAAGCAAACTTCGTAAGTGCATGGTGAGGCCAGAGGTGTTCCATGTAGATCTCAGTTTTTGGAGATACTCTTTTCAAAATCAGCCTTCACATACCTGAAACTTTTGATGGTGAGCATTTAGTAGTGATACCATTATTTCAGAATGAGGTTCACAAGGTGCTTGTATCGGAACTTCAGTTTGAAAGATTAGCTGGCAATGTGATATAAAATATCTCAGTTCTGTGCTCTGAAACACAGAAGATTGCAGATATTTAAAGTGATTATTGCTTAATGATAGCTGCAGACTTACAGGAACAATAGAATTACAGTCAGCTGTAGAATTAAATATAAATTCCTGCATCCTGTAATGCTGTAACTTGTACACTAAGGAGTTATTGCCTCTGTAGTTTTTAGCTGCTCATTTGTTTGAATGGTCTCTCGCTGGTCTGTAACCAATTTCTTCATCTCTTAATGCAGAATGGAAGCAGTAACAGTAATGTTCATGTGATACTTGGGGATAAATTGAAAGAGTAGTGCCAGCAGGAGCTACTCTCTGATCCACTGGTACTCTTTCAGACCCAGAATGTGACAATTTCTTTGTCCTAGATTGCATTTCCAGCAGGAGAGAATACTCCAACTCTGTGGCATAGTTTCCTCTCTCTGGAGAATGCGTGTCCTACCCTGTTTGTGTCTGAGGGGGGATGTGATTTATGCAACCAGCAGTTGGTTTCAGCACCACAGAACAACTCTTTTAGAGTGAGTCGGATTATTTACGTGTTGTGGTAGCATTGCTTATATCTCTGCCTGGTGACTTCTGCTTCGATTTATGTCACTGCAGAAAGCATCTGGTTGTTCTTTCAGTTCCCTGACAGTTCAGGTTTGGGTTTCACACTCTGCTTGCACTGTTTTCACATTTCTGCCTTCTCTGGCTGACTGTTGTTATAAATCAACGTTTGGTCAATTTGTCTCCCACTCTGTCTCAAGGCTCCCCTAGATGCATGCTGACAGTCTGAAATAGTTTCTTCAGGCTGACCCAAATGGTTGCTGCTTGCATGTAAAACAAATTAACTTCTGCCTCCCCAGGATGAGAAAGGATCAAATGGACAAATTAAACCCAGGCTATATTTGTCAAATCAGTGCTACAGGAATTTCCTGCATTCCTTGCAGTGCTTTAGTACCTCCCTGCACTTCACTGAAACCCAAAGTCCCTGGTAGTTGTCACAGTGGGAAGTGTCACCACAATGGTTCTGCCAAAGGAATGGTTGCTTCATTTAAAAGTTTTGTATCAGGAAACAGAGTCAGGTCACTGCAGAAGAACAAATAAGGTCCAAGTGGCAGAATGGCCATTTCTTTGAGAATAACAGGTTGTACAACTCCAGAACTCCAGTACTACATGGGAATTTGAGACCTCCCCTGTGGAGCCAGGCTGGGAGAGCTGGGGCTGCTCAGCCTGGAGAGGAGAAGGTTGTGTGGAGACCCCACAGCTCCTTCCTGGGTCTGAGGGGCTGCAAAGAAACCAGAGAGGGACAATTCCTCAGGAACTGGAGGGCCAGGAGCCAGGGAATGGCTGCCAGTGCCAGAGGGCAGGGCTGGCTGGGATCTTGGGCAGGAATTGTTCCCTGGGAGGGTTTGCAGGCCCTGGCACAGGGTGCCCAGAGCAGCTGTGGCTGCCCCTGGATCCCTGGCAGTGCCCAAGGCCAGGTTGGCCACTGGGGCTGGGAGCAGCCTGGGACAGTGGGAAGTGTCCCTGCCCATGGCAGGGGTGGGGCTGGATGGGCTTTAAGGTCCCTTCTGACCCACACCATTCCATAATTCTATGACACACCTGGATGCAGTGCAGACTTTTGATAATGGTGAAATGGTTTGTGGGTGATGTTCTTACTTCAAGGAAGGGTATGTAACTTTGAGCCCTACAACTTCTCATGAAGTGAATGAAGCCTGTGAATGCAATCTGCAAACAAGTGAATTCCCTGCTTTCCAAAAGATGAGCTCAAAGCAAAGCATTGTGTATTTACTCTCAAATAAAACCAATGCTTTCATCTGGAATGTTGAGCCCATTTTAGTTGCTCTGGCTGTACAAACTCTGTAAGCTGTTTTTAAGTCTGCATAGGGAAAAGGTAGGAAGAATTCACTACAGTTTTGATGAAATCAAATTAAAAATTCATGGAAGTAAAGCACTGTTCTGCCTGATCCAGTAAGAGACAAGTTTGGGAAATAAAAAAGCATTAGGAGATGCAGAAGCCTCTGGTGCATTATTTTATTTAATTTTAAATGTAACTTGTCTATTTTGTGATGATATTATCACTTGCCTCTTGAATACAGTAATTCTCAGAGGAATAATCTTCCCTCCTATGCTGCTGATGTAGGGATGTGCTGTATTTGATGATCAACAAGAGTATATTCCATAAAGGGCTTTAAGCCAGTTGTGCTTGTAGGAAAGACAGCTTGTATCAGTAGCAAATCAATACTTTCTTTTTGTGTTTGTGGAACATACATATTTGTGCTAGATAAATACAGCGCTGCCTAGCTCTGTTTAGTTTGCTTACCTGCACAAATTCCAGAGACCACATCTGCATTTTTGTCATTATCATCTCACAAGTCTATTCCCAACAGACAGCTGCAGTACTAGGGTGGGGTTTTTTAGCATTCACTTTTGTATGCTGGAAGAAGGCATGGCCTGGAAAAGAGCTGAGAACTAATAGCAAACCTTTGTTAAATTAGCTGTTGCAGTTGGAATTAGCAAGGAAAGTTAAATATCCCTCACAGGAAGGATTTAGCTTTTTCAGTGGGATGCCTCATGGATGTCTGCTTTATGCCAGAAAAAGGCAGGAACGCTATGAGACTAATTTGCAGCATAGGAACTCAATTAAAATGAGAAAAAATACAACAGTATGAAAATGGAATGGTGTGATGAACAAGTGCAAATTGTATCTCCAGTTTCATGCATTTTGATAATTACAGTTTCTTGACAAAGCCTCTGTACTTCCAGCAGTGTGTCAGGCAATTTACAGCAGGAGAGAAGGTCAAGTTCACTGGAAGTCCAAGCGTGGTCTCACATCACTCCAGCAGAAATAAATCAAGCTCCCAAGAAGTTTGGGGCTGCCCAAGCACATACTGAAGTTTGCAAATGAGAACTGCACATTAGATGGGCAATATTTTGGGAACTGAGCACCTTGGTATGAGATTTGCAAGCAGCAGATGCCCTGGGCAGGGAGTTGGAGGGGCAGGAATGTGACTAGGACTGCTGGGCATGGAGGTCTGCAGAGCACAGCTCAATCCCAGCTCAGGGCCCCTGGGCTGCAGGGAGGAGAGGAGAGCTTTTGGTCACACAGCACAGGGGTTAAGGGTCTGGTTCTTTGCTCTGTCCATGCTCAGCAGTGCCAACATTTTCGTAACACACACCTACGATCAAGGACTCCTCTCCTCTAAGCAACAGCAGACTTCCAAGGCTTTAATTAAACAAGTAAGCACCACTCCAAAGAACCATCAGTGGGGAGAGGGGATGCATTGCTGCTGCCACTGCAGAAGGGCACAGAAGGAGGGTGCTGTGGCCTTCTATCAGTGCAGATTTTTTCAGTTGCTTAAGTTCTGTGTCCCACTTTAAATAGTAATGATCTTCATGCAAACGCTTGATATGGCTGGAATTCCTAGGATGTAAATGGTAGCCTAAAGGAATAGATTTTATAAAGTACTGGGAAATTGCTCTGCATTATCTTCAGAGGAGCATTATGTAATGGAAGCAGTATTTTAAAAATTGTGCTTTCCTCTCAAGATGGAGAATTGTTGGGAAACCTTTATTGTCTGAAGTGTTTAGAGCCTGAGAATTCTGTAGAAGATCCATTCTGGATCTTGTAATAAATATTGTCCTAGTCTGCCATAGGAATGTGGCAACTTCAGCTCTAGTAAATGAAGAGCATTGTCTGAGTGCTGTAAGTGGATTGGTTTTAAAATGGTTAGATTGTGGCTTTGTCAGGGAGAGAAAAAGGACAGCTTCTCGCTGAGATAGCTGTCGAACTGAATAGTCCTTTGGAGATAAGGCATCAATAACTTCCTCCTAATCTTAGTTGAGCTTAATCAAACACCTCACTTATCAGACTTAGCTGCTCTCAGGTAAAAGCCTCCTTATCTGGCATTCACAGGGTTTTATAGGAAGTTAGTTAACATCAAAAAAGTGCAGATTTTGAGCATGACAAAGTCACCTCTACTCCCCAGAATACAAGCAATCACACTGCTCCCAGCCAGGAAAAGCAGCTAAATCTGAAATCTTAAAAGGTTCCAGTCACAATTGGGAAATTTTTCTTTATTAATAATGATAATGGTTGGGAGATTTGTTCTTTGGAGCTGTTGTGCTCCTGACAGAATAGCATCAGGTTAAATGAGCAAAGAGGGTTGTAATCCTTCTTGCTTGGGAAAATAAAAAATCTACAGGACAGGGAAGACAACACAAATTTACATTGTTGAAGGATTATTTTTATAATAATTCAGTACAGCAGGGGGTGATAGTAGAGAGCCTCCATTGCCAAGTTAAGTTCTATATAGCAAACCAACTGTTAATTTTGTTTGTTTGATGCATTTCTGTCTCTGAGTTTTCACTTATTGCACATGCCAGCCCATGAAGCAGAGGAGGGCTGCCTTTGTTCTGATTCTGCTAATTTTGGTTAGAACAGTGTCCTTTTTTTGTGAGTAAATACCCTGGGAAGATGCAGAGACAGGATGTTGTTTGCTAAATGGCAAAAGAGATATGAGAGGAAAGATGAAATCCAGAAAGGGAATTGACTTGGCACTGATGTAAAGTAATAGGGGTGATATGAAAGTCTAAGGGAAATGTTTCATTTCAAAAGATAAAAAGCATTATGAAGATTTCAAAGACCTAGACTGCTACTGAACTGTATCTGGTGAAAGAAGAGTGTGAAATATTAAGCATTTGAAATGTTTTGTTCATATGGGAATTCATTTGAAATTGTTGTTGATTTTATTATGCAGTTCATGTTAATGGATATTTGACTGTAAGGTTGATTATTAATGAAGGACAAATGAAATCTATGCTTAATGTTATGCCATAGTATGTCACCTTGAAACTTTAATTGTAAAAATTCAGTAGGGCCAGACTTGATCAGTATTTCAATTGAGAGCCACGAGACAGATGAAATGGTGCTGTGACAGGGCCCTGAACAGCTTCATTGCAATTCCTGCCACCTTTAGAGACAGGGACAGAATGGCTGCAGCCTTTCATGGGAGTATATTATTTTAAGATGGAGAAGAAAGTAACTAAACCAACCCACAACCTACTTTGGAAGGTTTTGGTTGGCCACCAATCAACAAAACCTGTGTAACACTTTCTCTAATTAACAGATTTTTTTGCAGTCTTGCTGGCTGCAATATTTATTTCAAACTATTCTGAGAATGCTGGATGGTTGTTTTGTTTCATTCCATAATCTACAAGTACAAATTCTTCAGAATTCTAAGGTTCCCTTAGAAAATACTTTGCAGTGATTCAGAAATACTCATTGGAGTGAGCCAGGACTTTGTATATGTCCATGGGGCTGTTGAGGGTGGAACTCTTTGGGGTTTTTTTTTGTCTGATAGAAAATATTAGTTTGTCAGAAGTGTTTCACTGAATATAAAATGTTAGCCAGAGGATGGGGTTATTTTAAGAACTAAGGAAAAGCAGCCTTCTTTATTGCCTTTCCTCAAGCCCAAGCACAGCTGCTGTCAGTCCCCAGCACTGGGATTGCCCCCTGCTCCCACAGGCATTCCTGCAACACGGCAGCCCGGGAGCCTCTGGAGTGGGATCCATGACTCTGGGTGATGGGGACTTGGGGAGCAGGGCTGCAGAACCCCACAGCTGCTTTAGGGGCCCCGTCACCCAGCACAGGGGTTGTTTTGGGGGCTGCCAGGAGCCTGGCTCCAGGGAAATGAAGCCAGGTTTGCAGCTGGAATGTCACAGTGCCACGCTGTGGTTGTTTGCAAGATCCATCACAGGCAGGAAACTCCTCCGAGGACGCCTAAAACCGCGGCACAGGGCTCTATACCCTGCTCGTGGCTGGTGTGACAGCTCTGCACAAGGCTGATACCTGGGAATTTTGCCAGCATGGATGTTTGCCTCCTGCTTTTCTTCTGCATTTCACTGAAACCAGCACTTGTCTTTGGGAGGTTTCTATTTCCTTGTGAGTAACTTGCTCTGAAGTCAGCAGAAACAACAAAAACAACATAAATAAAGTAGTCTTCAGTTTGTTCTTGTTTTCATTTTTTTTCTAAAGAAAAATAAATTTCAGTACCCAGTTGCTTTAGTCAGGCTTCAGATGTGACCTGTATATTTAACATAATTCATTAAACAATTCTTTGGGTTGATTGTTCAAAAGTATATCTGTCATTTGGGCATCAGATGGATTCTCCTTGGTGATCCCTGTGGAACTGTTCATCCTCACAAATCCCTTTCTGATCTCGTCTGTCTCTTCACTCAATGTGCTTGTGAAATTAAAACCCTGCACAAAATCAAAGAAATAAACAGGGAGGGAAGGACAAAGCACACCCTTAAAGCTGCTGCTTTCCTTGTCTGTGGCCCAGGCCAGGGAAGGATCAGGCTGTGCCCCTGAAACAGCACAGGGCTCACGCTGGAAAAAGCAAGAAAATTCATACTGAAGCAATTATCAATCTATTTAAACCTCTGTATCTCCAGTCTGATTTCTTCTGCTGCAAGCAGAGAGCACTGGAAAGCAAGTGCAGCCACTTGCATTGTTATGTTGTTTGTGCAACAGGATGCACACAAATTTCAAATCTTTTGAATTATGGCAGTTTGCAGAGTTCTAAAAGGTAGAAAGTGAAAGAAAGAGTCAGGAGTATACAGTGGCTAAAGCACAGCTAGAAAGAGAATTGGGAGTTCACTCTTCCATTTCTACACATGAGATTTCTTTAATGGTGTCAGGCCTCAGTATTTTTCTAGGAGTTGAGGAGAACAATTTAAATTCATTGAAATTTTAAATAAGATTTTTAATGAACAAATCAATGTTCCTTTGTGACATGGGATACTACTGCAACCTTTAAAATTGAGATATATGGCCTTAACACAGGTTAGGCAACCTGTTTATAATTAAGATTATAGAAGCCTTCTCAAGTTATAATTACAGTGCAGTGTTTCAGGCACTGTTGTCTTTTTGCATTCCCTGCTAGCAGCAGCCCGTATGTGACTTGCCATTTAACCATGTGTGTTGTTCACATGATTCCGCATTAATAAGGTGCTCACCTGAGGTGGAAGGAGCTCTAGCACAGGTTTCCTCCTCTCTGTTCCTGCCTGTGTCACAGCAAAGGCTCCACAGGTCATTGTGCTGGTATCTCTGGGCTTTCTTCTCCCAGGTGGTTGGGTTGCAAGTGAGGTCTCATTTCTCATTCTTCTATATTTTCCCCCTCCTTTGGTATATCTTTAATTCTGGAGAGTTTGTTAAATCTGAGTGCAGCAGGTATAATTTTCTCATTAAATCAAAGAACAAGGTCATTATATGTTAAAAGGAGGAAATAGCTAGTTCACACATGTTATCTTCACAAAAATATGAGCTGAGCAATTCTGTACTGACCTTTCAATATCATTCAAAATTAAATTCCATATGCACTCTGCTACTGTCTTCTGCTGCTATGATGTTAGAATGGCTTTTAGAAAAAATATAAATGGGGACTGTTACTTTAGAACTATTCCATTGCAGTCACTTGGGCCTGATTTTTATTTGTTTGTCCATATTTAACATTTTAATGTAACACACACATGGTCTCACCGTATCGATCATGGCAATATCAGTAGTTTCCAACTGCAATAAAAACCACTCTAATCTTTTGCATGCACCACTGTCTCCAGAAATACAGGCCTTGATATGCTTAAGAGTAACAAGTGGAAGGACTTGCATCATTAAATACTGTAGAAAAGACATTAATATAGATTTGTAGTCATAAAATGAATTGGTCTGTCTCGGTGGCAGGAAGCAATTTCTGCAGGGTGTAATTCCAAACACAAAAGAACATTGCTACAAAGGTGCTGTGAAGACACAGAATAGTAACAGATCAGTCCCCAGAGCACACATTTACTAGAAGAATATTAGAGTGATTTGAGAATGAAGAAATGGAATAGCAACACTCAGGGCTGCAGTGTTCACCTCTGTGAATATGCTTAATTGTTTTATTGCAGTGCTTTAAACGTGGTGCCTGACAAATAGGACTCTGTAAGATGCCTCCTTATCCTGAGGCCCTAGGATGGAGGTGTTTCTGTTTGCTAGCAGGAGTGTCCTGTGTGAGCCAATAATTTATGAAAAGGCTTGGAAATTGTGCTAAGGGAGGCAGGTGCTTTGTGAGGAAAGCTTTGTCTGGCTCTGCTTTCAGAACTCGGCAGAGCTGGCTTCTAATAGTTCCTGTGGTGCTGGAAAACAGCAGAACATTGATAAGTATTTGGGGTTTGGGTAGGGATAATGATGACTATAAACTTTCTGTGCCTAAAAATGAAGCATTGAGGCCAGAGAGTGTGTTGGATAAGTGGGTAATATTTTATTGAAGCCTCTTGACCGAGACTTGCTCTGATGGTGATGAAATTAGAGATGGGGAAGTGTATCACCACATTAGGATGGGGAAGTGTATCACTTATCACATTAAGTGTATCATCTTAATGTACATCTTAATGTAGGTTGGCTCTGGAAACTCCAAACAAAAGGTTTATACAGGAGGAGAACAAACTTTGCCAAGGTTGAGGGCAAAATATTGAACAGCAACAGGAGTGCCATGCTCAGATGGTTCTGTTCTGCTCCAGATTAATGTCCTGACCTTTGTATTTTATTAGTCTGGGATATCTCCATATCTTTCTGGGTTTGACCAGAGACCTTTTCCAGCACAGTGCTGTAGTTGGTCTATTCTCAGCCTTTTGTCTATTGTGGCTAAAAATAGTTGAGTTGAGCTAGTCAGGAATTTGGCTGTTTCAAGTACAGACAGAGAGGGTGACTTACCAAACTGGAGGGGGCACAATGAAATGGTTTCAGTTTGAAGTTGAGTTCATCCCTTTGCTTTAAGATAAGAAATTCCTGAACTGAGAAGGCAGCTACAACTTCCACTTTAAGAAAGGACACAAGGAAAGGTCAAAACAATTTAGAAGAGATTTGTCTCTTCAAATAAGGCAAGTAGTTATGTTGTTTTAAAAAAGGAAATGAAATCTTCATTGTGGAGGACTTATTCATGTAAAACAGATTAAAATATGCATTCATAATATGTAAATATAGAGTCAATTAATATGAAGCTTTTATACAGTATAAGTGATTGTAACCTGCCATTGTCCTCTGGGACGACTTTGAAACTGAAATGCTTCTTCTCTATAGTCCCGGTTAACAAAAATCAATAAACAGTAAACATAAAGCAGTCTGTTGCCAAGTGAGCAGTGTCTGAATAGGACAGTTTAATTTTCAACAGATGAGCAGAATCCACCAGGAGCAGATAGGCTCAGGAGCCCGGTATGCATTCCAGGACCAATTCCAGTAGGCAACAGAAAGAGTAAAATTCAGTAAGAGGATTAAAGTCTGTAAGTTTGGGCTGACTCCTGTCTGGTTTCCCTCAGATTTCATCACTTACACCCCTGTGAAGTCAAGATGAAGAGGGCATAAAAACACTGAAGCATTTATTTCCCACTTCCAGTTTGATCTTTTCTTTGATCCTTGAAAGATTCTGTCAAAGCAGGACAGCTGGAATCTGTCAGGAGGCCTGTTGGTGAAGGAGGTCGTGGTGTGTCAATTTAGCAAAGGTGACATCTCTCCCCTGTAAAAAGCTGGTTCTGCTCACAGCCTGGGAAAGAGGTGCCAAGGGAAGAGGCCAAACTCATTGCAGCTCTCACTGTTGCCACAACTCCCTGTAAGCCTGGTGCTGTCAGGAATGCCCAAGTCCCAGTAAAGAGATAACATTTTTAGACTTCAAATTACACAAGGGGATGTCTAAATATTTTTCCCTTGAACAGGTGCAGCAGTTACTTGATAATTAAATGATGCCATGTGACACAATGTTTTAAGCGGTGATGCTCTCCTCCCCTTTCTAAAGTTCAGCCTTTTGGAAGCCATAGAGCCATAGAATATCCTGAGTTTGGAGTGACCCACAGGGATCATTGACCCAGCTCCTGTCTCTGCACAGACCCCCCCACAATCCCCCCTGGGAACCCCTGGCAGTGCTGTCCAAAGGCTCCTGGAGCTCTGGCAGCCTCGGGGCTGTGCCCATTCCCTGGGGAGCCTGGGCAGTGCCAGCACCCTCTGGGGGAGCAGAACCTTTCCTGATCTCCAGCCTGGGCCTGCCCTGACACAGCTCCTGGCCTTCCCTCTGGTCCTGTTTCCAGTGACAGGATCCAAGGGAACAGCACAAAGCTGTGTCCCCTATAAAGAATCTCCTTATAGGAACACAGGTAAGGAGGTATTTGGCCACTTTCCCCTGTGAACTGCTTGTGTACAACATTTTTCTCATTTCTCTGATTTTCACTTGGCACGTGAGCCTTGGAGTATTCATCACTGCATCTTTAATTGCATTAATCCGAGTTGCAAATAGCTGCATGTTTCTGGTGGTGCAGAGGTTGGCTCAACGAAGTACAAAACTCTTAATTTTAAGTAGATTGCAGAGGGTTTTGCACATTTGGTATGTTCAGCTTTTGAAAGCAGTTCCTGCTGAAAGTCTGTCTACTTAAAATTCAAGCACTCTGCAACTAAAGAACTCCAAAAAGAGGTAATGAACCATAAATTATTGCCGTTAGATATTTAATACTCAATCAGTATGTGCTCTCTCATGCATATCCCACTGGCATTGCATTTATTCTGACAGTGTGGTACTGGTTCAATTACTTTGCTCATTTACAATAAAAGATTAATGAAAAGAGGTATATTTTAGTTCACAGAGATTAATTGCATCCCTTACTTTCCCTACTCTAGAAATATTCAACCCATAATCCTGATAGCTTTTTCGTCAACAAGTACATGGAAAATTAATAGACTTCCTTCTGCTGGAATCCTCAGTAGGCTTGCAGATACAAACATCCAGGGAAAAGCTGACTGAAAGTCGGCTTTCTGGTATGGAGGAATTAATTTACCTCCTCTCCCTCATTCTTTCTCTTTCCTTTGCTCCTTAATCCATTCTGATGACACTTTGAATTAGCCAGAAGAAAAACAGGTTTGTGCAGTAAGTGTCGAAACCAGCACATCCTTTGTCTTATGTCATCCAACCCAAACTTGTGGTGTCTTTCACTTCTGATGTGTGGCCAAAGACCACTGAGAAGGGGGATGGACATTCCAAGAGTTTACTAGGATGTTAATGACTTATAAAATTTAACAGCCTTTATACTTGCAGAGTACCTGCCAAGGTAACTAGGAAAACTTATTTTTAATCTTGCTATGAATGTAGTTGGCACTTGTTTAAAAAAAAAAGGTGTGCTGTTGATATGTAGGAAGAGAAAAATATTTTGCTTTATTTTAGAGGACTTCTGTTTACATTAAGAAGAAAGTGAATCTAAGAAAAGGCAATAACTACAATATCACAAGAAAACACACCAGTGGCTGTCATTTATAGCAATACAAATTGAGGTTTACATGCAAGCTGCAGAACCTTAAGGTAGATCATCAGCACTGCAATTATAGCAGGGCAGATTTTAGAAGGGATTGCTTTGCATTCAGAAGAGATAAATGTCCAGAAGTTCAGAAATTATCACAAATTTCTAAATCTGCTAACCTTACAAAATTAAAAGGGAAATCTGATTAAAGGAATCATTCTTGCAATATTATGGCAGTTGTGGATCTGCCCATTACTGGAAACTATTAGTGGGGGGGAAAGGGGATAAAATATTTAAATATTTTAAACCTTAGACATTGGTATAAAAATAGATGTACACTTTGAATATGTATCTAGCACATGCACATGTTTGCCTCTCCATGGTCATACAGAAAAGGCTCTTGGAACTACTTTTGAAAATGCTTCCTGGAAATCCTTCTCTAAAGCTACAGTACAATATGTAACAGCCAGCTAAAAGTCTGCATCCAGTTTAACCTCAAAATGCAGTTTTATGCATTATGATCCTTTTCAATCTGTACTATTTTCCATCTTATTAAAGCTCAGCATTAATTCAGAGTGAACCCTGCAGACCTAGGGAGTAGAATGGAAGCTGAACTGGTTTTTGGTGGGGTGGCACAACTTATGGGGCAGTTTGGGCTGAGGAAGGAGCACAACTCCAGGGAGTCCACATCCTCCCTGGTCACTGCACAGCCAGATTTGCCTCTTCTGAGGGCTGAACAAAGACATGGATAAAATATTCAGCTTTGGATTGTTCGTATCTTGCTAATGAGGACTTCAAAGGTCTGTGGACTCCATGAGTGGGGCCTGTGCCTCCCTCTTCAGCCTTGTCTCACTACCACTGGACGGGATAAGGAGTTCTGAGCCCTGAGCTTGAAAATGAGGGTTAATTCACACACGTGTGCAAGTTCTGAAGAACTTCAGAAATGACAGAGACAATATTGTGGGCATAGACAATAATTGCTTAATCCCCTGTGCTCTCATTTTATGACGCTGTTGTTCATTTTCCTCCTCTTGCTAGGCATGGGGATCTTTCTGGAAATAGTTTCACTGGGGAATAAATGTTCTTTGACTGCTCTTCAGGATAGGCTGGGTTTATTTCTTAGTTTGTTTTAATGAGAGCTGAATAGTTTGCTGGTAGCTACATCTGATTTAGAAAACTGCAGCAAAACACTGCTGCTGCATATGATTCTTCCTGTGTGAAAACTATATTTTAAATCTGAATAATTTAGCTTATTCCATGTCTGTCTATGCCTACTTTTTCTTTGAATGCTGGATGATTCTATATTTAATTTCTGATCTTTCTACTAGCAGATTTTTTAATTTAATAATACAATAATATGCTTTAGAGCTGCCTGTAATTACTTGGAAGATATGACTTCTCTTTGTGTAAGTTATATGTCTGTAATTAAAAGAAGATCTGGCACATATATCTCCAGTTAATAATACTCATGATAATAGAAAACTTGTGTCGATTTTAATAGGAAACAACTTTTTAATTTGCTTTTATTGAATCCTGTGTAAATTGACATAAAACTATTTCCCTCCCATTGCACAGAATGTCTTAAGGAGAAAATTTGATAAAAAAGACAGTTTTAAGTTCTGCATAGTCCTACTCTGAGCACCTTTGCAGAATGTCCCAGGGAGCTGTGCCCAGCCATTGGGTTTCTCTGCAGGAAGATAATGCAGCATCTGAAATCAGAAGCAGGTTGAGTGCTTTTGCTCAAGTCAAAACTTGTAATGCTGAAGAATCACTTGTTGCTTAACCTTGGAGACACCAGAGCTGCACACAGAGCTCAAATTTTGACCTTCAACCCTTTGCACAGAGGTGGAATTTTAGATGTTTGTTATCAGTGTGTCATTCTCCACAGCCTGAGCAATGAGCCAGGAGCCTGAGAGTAAGGCCAGAGCTGGTGGATTTAAATCCCCTGTGGCAGAGAACAGAGCTAAGGATAGAGCTCCAAGTCCAGTGTGACAGCAGAAACCGCAAGAGGCAAAGGAAGTTGTAGAGGCTTTTCTACAGCATCACCCATTTTCCTGACAAATATCATAAAATCATAGAATAGCCTAGCTTGGAAGGGACCGTATAAATCAACTTCCAATTCTTGCCATGGGCAGGGACACCTCCCACTGTCCCAGGCTGCTCCAAGCCCCAGTGGCCAACCTGGCCTTGGGCACTGCCAGGGATCCAGGGGCAGCCACAGCTGCTCTGGGTACCCTGTGCCAGGGCCTGCCCACCCTCCCAGAGAACAATTCTTGCCCAAGATCCCAGCCAGCCCTGCCCTCTGGCACTGGCAGCCATTCCCTGGCTCCTGGCCCTCCAGCCCTTGGCAATTGTCTCTCTCCATCTTTCCTGCAGCTCCCTCAGGCCCTGCAAGGCCACCCTGAGCTCAGCCCAAAGCTTCTCCTCTCCAGGTGAACAATCCCAGCTCTGCCAGCCTTTCCTCCCAGCAGAGCTGCTCCATCCCTCTGCTCATCCTGGAGCTCCTCTGGGCTCTCTGCAGCAGCTCCAGGTCCTGGCTGTGCTGGCCCAGGGCTGGGGCAGCTTTGCAGGTGCTCTCAGCTGAGGGCAGAGGGGCAGAATCCCCTCCCCTGCTGCCCAGGCCAGGCTCAGCCCAGGCCGGGCTTTGGGCTCCCGGGGCTGGGGCAGGCCCAGCTCTGCCCCACGGCTCCCCAAGGGCTCTCCCAGGGCTGCTGCAGCTGCTCAGCCCCAGCCTGGATGGATCCCGGGGCTGATCCCAGCGCAGCCCCAGCACTCGGCCTCCTTAAACCTCAGGAGATCCCCAGCGGCCATGGCTTCAGTTTGCCAGGTCCCCCTGCAGTGTCCCTGCCCCCTCAGCTCTGTGTCACCTGCAAACCTGCTGAGGGTGGCCTTGTTCCCCTCATCTTTTTTTGCCTTCAAGCCTGTAGGACCATGTGCGGAGAATATTTTGATGAAAATCCTTTTTGTGGACTTCTACACAATCAGGTGGTGAGGAGTTACCCACGGCAGTGTCTCCCAGTGAAACTCCAGTTCATTTGGCTGTAGTTGCCCTTTCCACACTCTTGGAAAGTGGAATGACTGCACCTTGGACAAGTCCAACATGGCACTTTTTTTTTTTTTTTCTGCTGCCTCTGTCTGATCCCCAGCTGGTTGTTAACATCCTATGTGAATATTTTTATCTCTGTGCCTCTGTTTCATACCAGAGAAGGAACTAGTGGTCTCTAATTTGAAAATGTAATTATTCTTCAAGCAGTGCTCTTGCAGAGACACCCCTTAAAATAAATTTCACAATTTATCAAGTCTTACATGCTTCTACAGTTGCACCCCAAGTCCTGAATCAATTAATTCAGTGTGGTATTAAAAGATAAGAGCAAAGGATATTTGAGGGGGCAAGACACATTTTTTAACTGGGTTTGGTGATCTCATCTCACTTTTTCTCTACTCTTTTGCCTTCTATCAGAGACCACATCTTAAACTGTAATATTTTAAATCTCCTTGAAACTCTTCCAAAAAATCTGCTGCAAAACTGTGTATTTTTCTTCATCTTAAATCTTGACTAAGTCTTTATCTAAAATTTTGGACAGATAATTCTCCACAGTCCTTATTGAATAAATCAAAGCATCTCTTTCTTTAGCATTTGATTTTCTTTCTGTTGCAGTCAGGGATGGACCAACCAAGGGAGAATAGAAGAACATTGATCTCTTTTCTTCCACTTGGCTGAGTAAGATCTCTGGTGATGTTTGTTTCTAGGACATAATTCAAAAGTTCAGGAAAATCAAAACTTTTCCCATTTGCTTCAGAAAGCTTTGAATATGGCTTATAGATGGTAATTACACATTTCTTTTTTGTGCATGTGTATAAATATTAAAGCCAGGAAAATATCTGTATAGAACCACCTTGCTTAATTAAAAATTGGCTTATAAAGATATTGATTCTTTAGCTCAGCAGAAGCAAAAACAAGGCAAAGAGTGAAATGATGACGTGTCTTGGAGGGGGAAATATTCTAGCAGAGCACTTTTTATCAAGCAAGAAAGAAGTAATATGGAATAAGAAACAGGGCCTGATGTTCTTTTAATGAGCTAGAATGCTGACTCTGTACAGAATCTTAATTATTTTTTAGAGGGGGAGGAAGATCAGCTTAGTACTAAAAAGTGTAATCATATGTAGTTCTGCCCTACCTTTAAGAAAGTAAGACAAGATAAATTTTAGTCATTTTACTTAAAATTAAATTCTGTTGAAACTTAGTGTCTTACCTTTATTACTGCAATATTTTAAGTCAGAGCAACTCTCTGAATGACTTTGTGAGGCAGAATAAGCAGAAATCAATCACTGAATTAATAGTTGTATATGAGTGGGTCTTGGTGTCTTGTCAGAACTGTTCTCCTTTAACAATGTCTTTTTTCCCCTGGAGTGAATAGGGAAGGAGTTGCTTGAATGTATCTGCACCAAATATATTTTAACATTTTCCTAAATATGTGGGATCCTCATCCTGCTCCCTTCATACCCTGACAGTGCCCAACTCCATGGCAATAAATGAATAAAGTAAGGTTATAGAAGGGTTTTATGATGGCGGCTGTTGGATCCTCAGGAAATTCTGTCTGCCTCTACATGCTGGGGCTCGAGAGAGAAGAGCAGGCACAGTCTGAGCTGTAAAGTCTAAGCTGTAAAATTACTTATGCATTATAAATCATACAGGAGTGAGGAAAAGGTCTAGAAGATTAAAAGGTAAGGTAGGTCAAGCTTAGGCATCTTGTTCCAAAATCAGGCTGCAGTGCTTCCATGATCAGTCTTTCCATGGATGAGATCCTGAAGTTCTCATGATTGGTCTTATTTGGATTTTATCCAATTTCTTAACTTCTTACTATTGTTTTTTATCCTCCAAAAGTAATAGCTAAGGATGGTAAAATTGATTACCATTGGGGAAATTCACAGATGCTTCATTAAATGGATTCTCTTTTACACACAAACAATGCATCTGAATCTCCGTATCTTCAGAGATTTTCTTGTTCTCAGTTTCATCTCCTTGTGTGGAAAAGATGGAGTTTCATTGCCTGAATCTTCTGCATAAAAATGTTACTAGAAAAGCAGCCTATACTTATACTGGCTATTCCATTACATGTTGTCTATTGCTTTTTATGACCGAAGCTGTTGGAAACCATGATTTTAAAAAGCTTACATGAGATAAAACCCCCCAAAATATCCCCAAAACAAACCAAAAAATTCAGAACTTTTGGTAGACAGCATTTATTAGCTGAAGGGTAGGCATTGTTACTGAAATACCAATCAAATCGTTATTGGTCATTTTCTTTACAAAAGTATAATCAGTTGAGAAAGATGATCAGGGATCATCTTGGCCTTTGGGATATCTTTGGCCTTTTATCACAAATTATTAAGTATTTAATTCTATTTGATTATGGAAAAAAACTTAACACCTTTTATTAGCTGAACTTTCTGGAAAGAAAGGCAAACCCAACTATATTGTTTGGGTAACTTGTTCTATACAGCAATTCTTTGTGCATATATTTAATTATATCTAAAGAGCTGTCATTAACCGTAATGATTTCAAGGAAAAGTACATAGCCATCCTCACAAGGGGGGATTATATCAGTTTGTTTTTCTTGCAGCAGTAAGAAACAGCAAAATATATTAAATGAAGCTTTAAAAGCAGTTCTTTGTGGTGTGCTTTGCCCTGCTATTGCTCTTAAGCTCTGGTATGTCTGAGACACCAAACACTGACTCAAATGCTCATTTGGGAGCATTTTCCTCATGAAGGTAACATGGATGTGATCAGCAGTTCCTCCCTAGTTTGTTGTTCAAATAAAGGATAAAGCAGCGTGTGTTTGAGAGGGACCCTTTTATAAAGTGTCTTGCGTGTATCCCACTGCAGCTAAGGCCAATGTTGCTGCTACAAAGCTGACCTGAATGGAACTTAATTTGAAAATAATAAGGACTAAACAAAACAATTTCCTGTAAACCCACGACATTTGGTAAAATGCTGGTTCTGTTGGGTGAACAGGAGAAGAGCAAAGCTCTTGGAGTTCCTTTTTCTGTTTGGTTTTTGTCAGAATATTATTTTACTGAATATCTGTCAAATTCCCATTAAATAGGCTGTTAAACAGCCATCAGGTTTTGCTCTTGTCAGCTGCTCAGGTATTCTACTCAGTCTCTGTCCCCACTGACCCTCTTCTTGATCTTCTCAGCACCCAAGTGTGGAAAACAATGCTTTAGAAGGCTTACTGTGTCTTCCTCTGAAGGAGTCCTGCACTGTAATTTATAGTCATTAGGATTACACTTAAAGGGTAAAAACCCCCAAAGTTCCTGAAGTAACACTCACATTAGTTTGTTTCCTGCCTCTGGGCAAACTAATTAGTTTGTTAACTGCCCAGGACTCAAGAAGGTAGTCCTACTTTGAAGGACAAGACTAAAAGCAGCCAGGAGGTATAGAGGTTTTCTCCTAAAAGAAAAAATAAAAAATAAAAAAAGGCCTGGGGAGTAAAGAAGAGAGTGAGGTGGGTCTGGAGAGAGGAGAGTCAGGTCATTGTAAACAGGGGATGTGCTTCTGGGAAGAGTGGCCAGACTCAGACCTGGAGAGCGGCAAAACAATTCTATGAAAGCTAATGACACTATTGACAGTTACCAAAAGTATTCCAGCATAAGACTTGATGTCAATACAGCTGAAATGACCAGCTGGTGCATTTATAATCCCTGAACCTTTTGGGTTTATCCTCTTCCAAGCTCTAGTGATTTCCCTTCTCTGAATTGTTTTTTCTTTGCAGCCTCTATCTCACTCTAGGGTTCTCTATTCAAAGCATAAAATGAAAGAGTGGAAAAAAGGAAAAGGAACCATTTCACAAGAAATTTATTGCAGATAGCAATTTAGTAGACTCATTATCCCAGTGTGAGGAAAATATAGTAGAATCCTAAGAAAATGCACACAATAGAAATGCAGTGAATATACCCAGGGATTGAATAGACAATTTCATAATTTCTCAGTTCAGGTTAATAAAGATTGTAATTCATTTTGCTCTAACAGAATGTATTAAGTAAATGTTAAGTGCTAATTAGTATCCTGCTATTGAAAAAGCAAGAAATATATCACAAGAGATAAGTTCAAACTGGTAGAAATTGTTAAGTTTCTGGGTAATTGGGAATGGTATTATGAAGGCCTTGGCAGAAGCCTCAGTAGCAAAAAGGTAAAAATGCTTGCAAGAATTTTCCAGGCAAGTCTAGTTACAAAAATAAAATATATCCAGTGCTGAGAGAAAGATGGAGAAAGGATGTTTTTACGTTTTCAATATATATTTTAAGACGGCAACAAACAAATATGAAAGGCAGTTTCAGCATTGCCAGTGCTATTAACACAGCTTCCTTGACTGCAGCAGTTTAATGTATGCTGTTTCCTGATGGATCCCTCCCTATATCCCCACTAAACTTGTTTTGAAATGCAAAGACACTCTTGTAAGTGGAGTCAACAGAGCTGGTCAAACCCAGTGAAAAGTGAGTCATTTTGTTGGACATATTCTGAGGCTACAAAAATCAATAACACTTCAGACAGTGCATTTAGATATATGCTCATCTCTGTGGTATATCTCGGCTTGTGGCTCAGTGGGGGGTGTTTCAGCCATGGATGTGCAGGTCATGCAGTAACTCTGGTGTCCTGAAGTGAATTGTGTTTGTCAGGAAGCTATGGCAGCATAACCTGTGCTCTCCCAAATCTGTACTCTCCCCCCACTGCAGAAGAGGGAATTCTAATTTAGCAGGTGAAGTGATTAGTACTGCATCAATTTATTCTTAAAGGACACATTTCATAGAATCATAGAATGGTTTGGCTTGGAAGGAGCCTTAAAATAAGCTCATACCACCCCAGCCATGGGCAGGGACACCTCCCACTGTCCCAGGCTGCTCCAAGCCCCAGTGGCCAACCTGGCCTTGGGCACTGCCAGGGATCCAGGGGCAGCCACAGCTGCTCTGGGTACCCTGTGCCAGGGCCTGCCCACCCTCCCAGAGAACAATTCTTGCCCAAGATCCCAGCCAGCCCTGCCCTCTGGCACTGGCAGCCATTCCCTGGCTCCTGGCCCTCCAGCCCTTGGCAATTGTCTCTCTCCATCTTTCCTGCAGCTCCCTCAGGCCCTGCAAGGCCACCCTGAGCTCAGCCCAAAGCTTCTCCTCTCCAGGTGAACAATCCCAGCTCTGCCAGCCTTTCCTCCCAGCAGAGCTGCTCCATCCCTCTGATCACCATTTCAAGTTGCTATCCATGCTATAACAATTATGAGTGGATATGTGCTTCTAAATTTACCTTTTGCTTTGGGAGTTTCGATTCAGCAAAATAAAATACCTTCATTTCTAGCTCCCCAGCTCCTCGGCCACTGTTCCATGTTCATGTGATCACTGCCCTAAACCCCTTCCTGTCACTTCTTCTGACTTACAGCCCAAAAACGTAGGCATTTGCAGATTCCTGAGGGGTACCACCTGCAAATCTAATTTCAGGCTTCTGGTGAACAAGGGACTGCTCCTATTCCTTCAAGGATTTCACTTTAGTGCTCGACAGGCTACATCCATGCAATTGTTTGCTTAAACTCTGGGTTTTACTGACCTTTTTCGGCCTGTAGATGGTCTGGAGAGTGTTGAAAAGATAACTTAGTGACACGGCAGTCTGATGTCTCACAAAACGGACAAAGTAGGCAAAAAGTGGATGCTCTTCCTCAGCTCATTATAAAAAAAAAAAAGAATAGATGACCTTAATCCTTCCTCTGTCTAGAAGAAAAATGTGTTCTCATAATTAGTTATGTTAACTACTTGCCAGAGTCACTTTGTACCATCCAGAGACCTTGTAAACCTTTCCTAAACTGAGCTATTGAAATACACTTTTAGCCAGACTTCTGTAATGGATTTGTATTTGTACTGCTGATGCATTCAAGGGAAGTTATTGAGTCCTTCTGTGCCTCTTTACCCATTCATTCAAACGGTGCCATAGAAAGCGTTTTCCAGGGCTAATGCTGTATTTTCTGTGAATATATTTTTATAAACTCATTAAAATTACTTTTTATGTGAGTGCTCCTCTTTGGGGATGAGATTTTGAAGTCTTCTCCTTGAGAACAGCAGGGAGAAAAATAAAGACCATTTAACAGTGCACTGGATTTGGCTTTTTTTCTGTACAATAAAGCATTACAGAAATGAGGAAAACTTGTACCAAATCAGGTGCTTCAGCATGTGAAATGGGGTTCTGTATGTGACACAAATGTGGGGAAACTTACTGTTGTTGCTGTGCTGCTGCAGAATTAAGGATCTAATTTTAATTGAGTTTCCATGTAATGATGACTTCAACAGTAATTTACTAACTTTAATTAAAATACTTTCCAGCTAATCTTTGGACATTATCCCTTTAATTATAAAAGGCATCTGTTATATTAATAGCCTTGGAGACTGCCTTATTTGCTTTAAAATGTAGGTGCATGTACAATTAAACTTTTGCCATGTTTCACTGTGTTCTGGGCAGGATCAGTGACCATTATGCATTACAAGGTTTACAGAGCTGTGATAATGAAGCAAATTTGTGCTGAAAACCTGTACTTCAAGGGAGTATTAAAGCTCATTAATTTCATTAGCTGAATGTATCTTTTTCAACATAATTTTAAAGAAATCTTGCAGCCCATGTGAGAATACTCTGGCACTGCAGAATGGACCAATTTGTTTAATAGCTGTGACTTCATGGCAAATAAACATTTTCACATGATTAGTCTAACAGTGTGCTAAGACAGGATTTTCTTTCAAAGTTTGGCATTTTCTCTTTTGCATATTTCTTAACTGCATTTGGCAGTGACATGTTATATTCCACATCATTAGAAACCAGTAGAATCTCAAGAAATGATATTGCTTGGTACAGAACAAATGAAGCTCAGAGCTGCACAGAGAAGGCTGGAGTAAAGTTGTAATCTAGGATGGGAGGACAAATCAAACTGATGTCTGAGGAGCCTGGAGTTGGCTGCTTTCAGCTCAGCTCTTGTGCTACTCTTGCAACTCTTACAAGCCTCAGTTGCTGCATTTACCGTGGATATGAATTGGAAAACTCCAGTCTTGTGGAACTACTGTTCTAGTTGAATATCTTTCTTCTGAGCTCTTGTGTTTCCTGAAGTAAGAGACAACCACAGCTCTTTACATGTTTGTTTGTTGTTGTGGCTTTTTTTTTTTTTTTTTTTCCAGTAGCTGGGAAGGATACACAACATGGAGAAAGGAAAGCAAAGCTTTCTTTTGCAGAGTTGGTTGCAGAGAGCGTGAAGGTGCATGGTTGTAGGACAGGGGACACTGAGGGTGTCAGAGGAGTTTGTGATGAGGGAGGGGAATTTCAGGAGTGAAGTGGACTAAGCAAGGATGGCCTTGAGGTGTCTCCACCTCACTTCCGTGGGAGGCGATGCAAACAGGATCCAGAGTCCTTGGAGGGAGCAGGATCCTCCTTTCCACTCTTGGGGTGGGCAGAGGACAGGGTCACCCATAGCTGTTTGGGTCAGCTTTAAGTAGCTTCCTGAGCATTATTTTGGGAGACCACCTACTAGGCACTCACTCAAAAGATAAATTTCTACTTTTCTAATGAACCCATTTCCACACTGGTACAATGGAAATCCTAGAATGCCAGGTTAGGAGGGACTTCAAGGATCATCTCGTCCAACCTTTCCTGGTAGAAGCAAAAGTTGGTTTGTGTTTTGAGGGTGCTGTCTTCTGTGCTATGGGGGCAGCTCTGTCCAACTGCCACACTGGGGGATATCAGAGCTGACTCCTCTTGAAGGCTGCCTCCAGATTTAGGTGGGTGTCTGTTAGGCTCTGGTTTATCTTCCCAAGAGTTTTGTGTCAACAATGAAGAATGTTTCTCTGGAGGATGAGGTTGTGGCATCTGCTCTGGAAGGAGGAGCAACCCAGGCTCCAACACGGGGTTCAGTGTCCTACTGAAGGTGGTGGTGTTGTCAGGAAGCTGATAAAAGATATCAGAATTTAACCTGAGTCAGTCTCCCAGAGATTGTACAGCCCCAGCCACTTAAGCAGTTCTGTTGCTTTGCTGTTATTCCAAGAAATACTTGTTTTACTAAAATAACATTCTATTGGATATATTAAGTGCTGCAATTAAGGACTAAAAGTATCTAAATAGCCTTTCTTTGACAACGCACTATTACATAAATATTTTCCCCTCTATTTGTCTTTAATGTGAGATCTAAGTGTTTAGTGCTCTAAATTTAAAAAATCTCCATAACCCAGCTGTGTAGCTAAAAGTACTTAATAGAAATTATTGCCTTCATATCTTCCACATCTTAATTGTTTATTTACATTAAGAGCTAAAAACAAAGAAACTCCACCTGTTAAAATCATAACAGATTAGTCTGAAAGAGACAAATCTTGCAGTGATAATATAATCCAAATAAGCAGTGCTTTGCTGTGAGCTGAAGAACTCTATCCACTGTTACTAAAAATGCACTCCCCACAAATAAACACAACTCTTTACTTTTAGAGAAGTCCCATATTTGTTTCTATATTTAAGGAAGTAATTTAAATAACGACTTGATCATTATAATGATCATAATTCATCCTAAGATTGGTTTAGCTAATATTAACTCTAAGCCTCCTTCTGTAGCTGTTGTTCATCTGGAGCAAGACCCTGCTGTACTGTCTGAATTCTGGTTTAGTTTGACAGATAATTCTCCCTGCTGGCTCTGAGGTTTTGTACTGTGGATTGCCAGAGATGTCCCTTTCTTTTTTACATAGTCACTATTCTTTCTCAATAGGCAGAAGCTACAGTAAAGAATTCAGGAGAGCCTAAAAGTTTCAACTGTTTCTAAAACAAGGTAAAAGTTTGGTTTGCAATTATGAAAACTAAGTTTAAACGTGATCCCATATTTAATCCTATTGAATAATGGTAGTACGTTTGCTCATAAAAATTATAGAACTATTATTACTTTTATCTCAAGACGACAACTGAAGGAGTTAAGATAGGGAAACTGCAGCCCATATTATTTTCCTTAGTGTGATTATTTCCAAGCTCTCTGCATTCATTCCACACACAGCAGAGCACCAGTTACAGAAAGGACAAACATCTTGACACACGATGTAAGGAGCAGCCCAAACTGAGACAAGTGAAGAAAGCCTTCATGCAGAGCTACACCCAGAAAACTATTCTGAAATTTTGCTTCTTTCCTTAGTCGGTATCCTGTGACCCCAAGGTTTTTGTGTAAATCTTGTATCCTGGCTGAGAAGGGTCTGCATTCCAATACCTTTTTCCTGAACTGCATTGTTTATCAGTTTTTGTTGGAATGTAGGTGTGATCGTTTTTTGGGTTTTTTTTTTTCCATTCTTTTCCAGATTTGTCTGCTGTAAGCTACAACACAGCATTTCCCCTGATTTACACAGCCAGAAGAAATCCTCAACCAGAAAGCAATTGTTGTTAATTAGTATCACACGGCCTTAAAGAAGAGTTGTTGAGTCTTTTAATTTTGCATAGTTGATTTTATTTTAACGTCCCTGCAGACTGCTTTCTCCATGAAGTTTAATGATGTTAATGATAGTAAAGTCATTTGCAATTACTGTGATACAACTTTGGTTAAGACAAGCTAAAAGGAGAATTGAGCTAGAAACTGGTGATCCTTTCCTTATTCAGTAGTTGCTTTTATTAACTAAAATAATTGCAGGGTATTTATGAATGAATTTTGGGGTAGTAAGTTTGGATGTTTATCTAAAATCAATCAGTCACCTGAACTTTCCGACACAGAAAATATTTCACGGTGGTAAAACTGTGGGCCAGGCTCTCTGTGTCACTTAATTTGATTTGACCTCACTTGAGTCTGTTAGGTTCTGCTGCTTCAAAGTGACCTCAAGTCCCATTATCTTCCATGGAAATATTCATCCATGTCCTGATCTGTTTTGAATAGAAACCCACTTAGCAGAAGAGAGATCATGTGCCACCCTCTCTCTCATGTTTTCTTTCTTTTTTGTTTCTGAAGATCTTAACACTGCTTCTATTGCAGTTTTCCAAAATTTTTGTTATGAATAGTCTATACTTTGAGGGGGGGTAAAGGTGAAAATACAAGGCAGCATATGTTGTATTTGCATTTTTTTAATGTTCAAACTTTTTCTGGCTACAAAATGAAATGACAGGGTTTCAGCACACGGTGGATATTTGTAGAAGTAATGTTGTCTATACTTATTGTGATAGAAAACCAGAGAGAAACAGCTCTCTGGAGCTGTTGAAGACAAAAATAGAAGTTTTTTCCAATGTAACTGCAAGGTCTTGCTAATCTCCCTACCCATGATTATACCATTTCTTCTACAATGCTGATATTAAACTTGGAGATGTGTGGTATCTCTCTAACTTCTAATTGCTCTATCTCTAATGGAGTGTTACTTATTAGGTCTTGCTCTTGATCTTTTCAAAATTATCTGTTTAAACCATCTCAAATGCAGTTCTTTTCAAGACTGAAATAGAAGAGGACAGATTTATCCTATTAATGCTTAGCTCTTGCACACTACCTCCAGTTGGTGACACGGCTGATTAAACATCATGCATTATCTAGTGGGAATGATTCCTCACTCTCTGAATGTCTTGTTCTCTCTGTCACCACCTCCAACTTGCTGATACTCAGCATTGTGAGGCTGCTTTATTTCTGCCTTTTTTTTTTTTTTTTTTTTTTTGATTTAAGTTATGGTCTAACCAGAGGTAACAGATGAAGCAGTATTATTTGTGGAAAAGGGCTCATGCCCTTAAGAATTAAGAAATTCTGACTATTTCTGATATATGGCTCTGTTCTGTGATAGTCATCTTGCCTTTAGCATTTCCACAGGTTTTGGTTTTATAAAAATCAATCATGTAGTAGATTTTTTTACATCAGACTTAACTGAATAGTCATTAGTTGCTTCAAAAATCATAGAACCATGGAATCATAGGAGGATTTGGGTTGGAAGGATCCTTAAAAATCATGAAGTTTCATTCCCCTGCCATGGGCAGGGACACCTTCCACTATCTCAGGCTGCTCCAAGCCCCATCCAGCCTGGCCTTGGACACTTTCAGGAATGAAGCAACCACAGAGCACTCCTGTGAATTTGGTGTAATCTGGCCTGGAGCAAGGAGTTCATAAAAAGGCCCGTTCATTCAACAGCTTCAATCCAAATAAAGTATTCAATCCAAATAAAGTATGGAACTGATATCTACTTTTTTTTCACCTGCGTATATCTTAATTTGAAAATCTTTCTTGTTCTTGCAGCCTTGGCAAGGTTAAAGGCACTGCCTCATGTCTCTTTAAGAAACAAAAACGGGACATTTGCTTTTGACTTCCAGTGTTACAGAGTTTTGAACAAACTGCATTGATAGCTTTCTATTTTAGAAATATTTTACACCACATATTTTTATGTTTGTTTTTTAATTACTCTGGGTTTTGAGAAGCAATCCTGCAGTGGCTTTTAATTTAAAAAAAATATAGCAAAGCTGTTCTTTTGTCACTGGGGGCCACTTTGATAATCCACATCCATCAGATGGGATCAGCTGGACAACACAGCATTACGTGCTGTGTTCTGCTGCAGGTATATGTGGGATGTAGGCCTAAAGCAGAAAAAACAAATGCTGGATACTCAAGGAACAGGTCATGGGAAGTGAGAAAGGGACACTGGACACTTAAAATGAGGTGGGCTTTTAGGAGAAATAAACCCAGAATCTCAAGGCCCTTGATTAAAAACAAGCAGTGTGAAGAGATTTCAAGATTATCTCAAGACAAATATCTCCTGAATATCCTGTGACAATCCTATATTGTGCTTTTCCCTTGAATTAGCTACCTGATCCAATCATTTTTTCCTTCCAAAGGTCCAGCAAGGCATCTAAAATCATTTGCACTCAACTATTCTGAATTGTATAAATATTTGATGACATGAACTCCTGTGGGCACTGCAATAATTATACAAATTGTAATGCTAATCCGTGGTATCAATAATGCCTTTGGAGAAAATAGCATTATATACTTCAGTCCCAGAGAATAATAACAATATTAATGCAGTGCTGACACTTGGCAGAACTGCCTCCCCAGCCTGTGTTCACTTGGCAATTGGAATTGCAAAGAAGCAGGGAAAGCCGACATTTCTGGCTGCAGTTCTGTTTCCAGAGTGGCAGAAAGAATTTGGCATTTAATAATATGCAAAGTGTTGTTCCCGTTTGATTGTAGTATACTATACATGCCTTGGAGCATGACTTAGAGTAATTTAACAACTGGAATAATAGGCGTTTGGGAAGAAACCCGTTTCATAGGAAGGCAGATCACAGACACCAGGCTTGTTCATAAAAATGTTGCCTTGTCATGCTTTGTGATGTTGCACCTCAAGCTAGCAAGAGGATGTGGGGAGCAGCATCCCTCAGTTCAGACTGGATGATCCGCTTGAGAAAACACCATCATTAGTGAATGTAAACATGCTCCCTTAACCTTTACAGACCCACATCAAAGATCAGAAGGTTGCAGTTTTTGTTAATTTTTTTCTGGCTGTCAGTTTGGAGTTTTGCCCAGGTTTCCCTGTGGCCCCATCCCTGGGAGTGTCTGAGGTCAGGCTCGATGGGCTCTGAGTTACCTGAGATATTGCAAGGTCTCTGCACATGGGAGAGGTTGGAATGGTGTGGGGTTTAAGGAGGTCCCTTCCAACCCAAACCCTTCTGTGAGATCCCAGGATGGGTGAGGCTGGAGGGGCCCCAGGGGCTGCTCTGGTGCCACCTCCCTGCTCCAGCAGGGCCATCCCAGAGCACAGGGCACAGCAGGGTGTGCAGAGGGCTCTGCAATATCCCCAGGAGGAGCCTGTACCGCCTCTGGGCACAATCTGCTCAGGGCTGGGCACTGTCAGGGCAGAAGTTGTGCCTCCTGTGCAGGGGCAGCTCCTGGGCTCAGGCCCTGCCCGGGGCTCTGGGGCCATTGCTGGGCCTGGAGCAGAGCCTGGGCCTGCTCTGCCCTTCCTCCAGGATGGACACTGTCAGGTGAATCCCATCCAGACTCGGTGTCAAACTGGCACAGCAGGTCACTGACCATTGCCTCCTGGGTTGTGGGGGGCTGCAACAAGATGATTTTTAAGGTCCCTTCCAGCCCAAGATGATTTTTAAGGTCCCTTCCATCCCAAGGTATTCTTTGATTCTTTGGGGGCTTCGCTGAGTCAACAACTTCCAGCTCTGGGATCTGGGTATCCTGAGCTTTGGTATTAAAGAGTGAGGCAAAAAAGGCATGAAGTAGCTCAGCCTTTCCCTCATCCCATGACATTGCCCTGCCCTCTGCATCCAGCAAAGGATGGAGACTCTCCTGAGCCTTCTTTTTGTTGCCAGGGTATTTATACAAATCTTTGTTCATTGTCTTTACCTGCAGTGGCCAAATTAAGTTCCAGTTTGGCTTTGGCATTTTCAGTTTTCTCCTCTTATAACGTCTCAAAATTCTTTTAATCTCTCCAGGGTACTTGCCCCTCCTCCAATGATGATAGACCCTCTTTCTTTTCCCTGAGTTCCAGCCTGAGTTCTTTATTTAAGTTTCCAGGCCTGAAATTACAGGCAGTCTTTTTCCTTGACAAAATATATATTATGGAGCTCTAAATTATTATATAAAATACCTTACCGTGAGATGCGTATGTATTCTTACTTAATGAATAGGATAAAATAGGGAAAAATAATTTGGAAAAATCAATATAATCAGCCTTCAATCATTGGGCTTTATTGATATGAATATCTTGCTTAAAAAAACCCCCATGTTCTAAAATCAAGTAAGAAATCAAGACTGAAGGTGATATATTCTTGTCATTTCTATGTTACTATGAAGACTTCAGGGTATGTGATGATGTAATAGAAAAAATGCAGTAGGGGATGGGTGTTATATCCTATCCTAAATTTTCTTACAGTTGCAATTTTTGGTGGAAAGAGTGCTGTGTGCAGATGTGTGCCCCTGTTCAGATGCAATCAGAGAGAATTAAGGTGCCAAGGAGATCAGCAGCCAAAGTGAACAACCAGGAATTTATTGAACAAGAAATGTGGGGTAGAGAGATATGGATGTGTCTTGGTTTGACAAGACAGGTATCTGCCAGGGAAACTGGGGTTTCCCTTAGAATAGAGAATGCGAACCCTCCACCCCTGCCAAATTATAATTTTGCAATTAAGGGCTCTCAGGCAAAGATTTGAGAATAGGAATAACAGTTCTTTACTAGTAATATCAATAATACAAATGTGGTAGAAACACAAAACCACCCCACCAAAACCAGCAAACAAACAAACAACAATTTTGGAAAGCCCTGACAGAGTCAGCTACAACCTGATGCCCTGTTGGTCAGGACGTTGGTAGCAGTCCAAAAAGTCCTCCTGGGGTGGCAGATGTGGTTCTGTTGGAGTGGAGATGATCCTGTAGCCAAAAGGGTCCAGAGGTGGTGAGAGGGAGCCCGGTGATGGTGAGAAGGGTTCTGTCTTCCTCCGGTAATCGGGTGAAGCAAGAGGCGTTCCTCTTCCAGAGTCCCAGTTTTATCCAGATAAGAATGGTTGGCTCCCCCCACTGGGTGGAGCATCTCACAATAGAATGATGGATGTGAATGTACTATCTTGGGGAGGGTAAGTTTTTTTGGAATGTGTGCTTTTAGGGGTGCAATAGGATGATGGAATGTGAATGTACTATCTTGGGGAGGGTAAGTTTTGGGATGTGTGCTTTTAGGGGTGTTTAAATGGTCCATTAGCAGGAAAAAGATAAGAAACAATGCCCTACCTGGTTTTAACAGTTGGGCCATTATCAAAAGGCACCCGCCCCACTCCTTCCAGAGTAAACAAGAGATAAAACAAAACAGCTCCCCAACTGCTTTCAGCAGATGAAAATAGAATACACATCCTAGGTTTCACAACCCAAGACAGGATGGGAAAGAAGGAGGTGAGAAGGAGAGAGGGGGTAAAGTGCAGGTAGGGAAGAGCAGGGCTGTGCTGGGGTGGGGAAGAGATCCAAAAGAGGAGAGGCCAAGACTGGCTTGGCTCCAGCAGCATAGTTCTGCCAGTCCTTCACCACCCTGTGCTTCTGCACTGGGGCTCCCAGTGGTTCTTGTGGAGGTGAGGACCCCGGGTTGTTCACCTGGCAGCAATACCTTTCTCCAGTGCGTGTTGCAGGCATCCAGGGAGGCATTTTGCGATTTGCCATGTTGATGGAGGCTGGGTGTGCCTTCATTTACCTGCAGTGCTGAGGCCCAAGGAGCATTTCTCAGCTCTGAATGCATCCTGGGGGCAGGGCGGGGTTGCCCCCTGAAAATTCAGCCTGGGCCTAAAGTCAGCTTCTTGTGGGATTCTCCAATGTAGCGCTGCCCTCCTTCCTCAGCCAGGTCTCCCTGACCAGGCTTGACCTACTGCCCCCCTGCCCGCCCCCCTGGGCTGCTGTGCTGGCTCAGTTTCGGGGGAGCTTTGGGTGGAATACCTCAGGGGATAGGGTAAAAGATTCAAAAGAGGCTCTTAGCTCAAGGCTTTATTCTCGAAGGGTTCCAGGGGCCAAAGAGGCTGAACAAGGAAGAACATGGGTTTTTCTCTAGACTCTGTCTAGGAACAGATAGCTGGCACTGAGCCATAGGTCAGAGATAAGGGAAGGACAGGGTCAAACTAATAGGTTAAATGTTTCAGGGGGTTCTGGGGAAAAACCATTTCCCCAGAGGAATACAACACAGGATGCCTTGGTGATAGCATGGGGTGAGGGGCTGTGGCTGGCAGCAGGACCTGCCCTTGGCATCTGGTTGCCCTGCGCACCATTCATCCATCCATCCATCCATCCTTCCATCCATCCATCCATCCATCCATCCACTGGCATACCCAAAATGTGTTTCTCTCTCTCGTGCCGTTGCCTTCAGAGCCGCCCCTGCTCCTGGGAGCAGGGCGTCCTTCGGGCGAGACAGTGTCTGTGGACACCGTCCTGGTGCTGTCACCGGGCTCACTCCTCCGGCTGCCCCCTGAGGCATCTGAAGGAGAAAAGCCGGCGCAGAGCCCGCCGGGCCGTCTTGAGCAGGGAGTGCCATGGCCGTGCGGCTGGGGGCTGTGGGACAGCTGCGCTGCCAGCAGGACAAGCGGGAACGCTGCCTGCCAGGGGCTGGGCAGGCTCCGGGCAAGCCCCAGCAGGCGGCTCAGGCCCGCAGGGCTTTTCCTGGGGAACGGCAGCCTGGGCACAGCCGGCCTCTATCCCTGCTGTGTTGGCCTCATCCACAGCATGGGCAGGCGAGGGGCAACCCACAAACACCTTTGCCTCTGTGGGCAGTGGTGTGGGGAGAGGCTCGCTGTGCCCGTCACTACAGGGATCGCTGTCCGGGTCAGAAGCTGCTGACTCTGCTTCTCCACCTTGCTGGTGTAGCGGCCCCACGCTCTCCGGCTCGCTGTCCCTCTCTCCTGCTGCTTCTCTCTCAGGGAGCTTTGTTTCCTCCCACTTCTCCAGCAGGTTGTTCAGAAGAGCATCGCAGGACAGCGAGTTGCCAGAACACGGGTCTGCCAACAGGTCAGCAGCTGACCGGTCCCTGAGGACACATCCTTCTTTCTCTTCTGGTGGGAGAAAGAAGGTGCTCTCTGCCTCGCTGTCCCTCCCTCCTGCTGCTTCTCTGTCAGGGAGCTCTTCTTGCTGACAGTTTTCCCGTAGCTCCTTGACGAGAGCGTCGCAGGACAGAGAGTCATCAGAGACATCAGGGCACACTTCAGCCAACAACTGGTCGAGAGACACCAGCTGAGAGTCCTTTGGTGTCTCTCCTGCGGCGTCTTTGGTCCCGCCGCAAGCGTTCTGTGGCTCTGAGGGGCCTGCGACTGGCTCCAGGGTGGGGCTTGGTGAATCCCTGAGGATGCACCTGGACCTCCTGGGGCTTTCACTGTCGTCCAGGGAGGAGCAGATGGCTCTAAACTCCACTTCAAACAGCCTGTCTTCCAGTTCCTCCAGCTCCTCCCTCTTCTTATGCAGGCGACGCTCCAAAGCCTCCTCATCCTCTGGGCACAGCCGCTTGCGATGCGCAGTTTGCTGGGCCGGCCGACGAATTGCCTCCCCCCCTTGGCGTCCACTTACCCACTTGCTGGTTCTGCAGGTGGACCTGAGGGACCTGTCCTCACGCAGATAGGGGCCCAGGTCTTTAAACAGGTCGCTGCAGATGTTGCTCCCATGCCCTTGCAGCACCTTGAGGAGCTCCTCTGTCTCAGAGTGCTCCAGGTGCTTCCAAGCCGGCTGGCTCCCAGTGCACAGCAGCTCCCCACATGTGGGTTGCAGGTGAAGGGCCTGCCTTGCTGCTGTCCCACGCCGTTTGTGCAGCAGTGGCTGCCCCTCATGGGGCTGGCCTTGGCCATTGGCTGCCTGCTGCTTCCGCATCTCGAGGGTGCTTTGCCAGACACTGGCCACGAGCACCCGGGGAACTGCTGCCTCCTGAGAAGCTGCTGCCTCGTGAAAAGCTGCTGCCTCCTCAGAGAGCTGCTGTCTGCGGAGTGGCCGCTGCAGAGATTTATAGCCCCCAAGGTCATGAGGCGGGCCTGCGTCACAATGGCCCCTGGGCACGAGGTCACCGTGCATCACAAAGGCCTGGTGGGCATGGCCGACCCTGGCCCACCAGGCCTGGCGGTTTCCATGCAGCCGCCCCCGGTCACAAATTCCCTTTTTAGGCCTTTGCCCCTTGTCTTTGCCCACGCTTCTTCTTCTCCCAATGACCTGCAGCTCTGTCTTGTCCCACCTTGTGGGTGCCTCCCCTAAACATCCCCAAAGGAGCCCTGTGGCATGCCAAAGTGCTTTTCTTCTCACCCAGCCCATCACGTGTCCTAGCCCTTGGTGCTGACCCTAGGTAGAAAGAGCATCAGAAAGGCAAAAACTCTTTGAATTTAATCTGGCCACTACTGTAAAAGGCAATAAAACGTCACTGTTGAAAAGATCAGGAACACAGGAGTGCCAAGGATAATTGCCCTTCTTTAATCGATGCGGGGAAGACGGGAATACGGTCACAAGGGATGAGGGAAAGGCTGAGGCGTGGAATGCCACCTTTGCCTCAGCCTTCACCAGTCAGATGGCTTCTGAGGAGGACAAGCAGTGCCCTGAGCTGGCACACAGGGACGGGGAGCAGGCCAGAGCACCCGCAATCCCAGAGGAAGTCGTTAGTGACCTGCGGAGCCACTGAGACACTGACGGGTCGATCGGGCTGGCCCAGAGTCCCCCAGGGGTGCTGAGGGTGCCGGCAGAAAAGCTCGCTCAGCCGCTTTCCCATCCTTTCTTTTCATCAGTCCTGGCCACTCGGGGAGGTCCCGCCTGAGTGGAGCTGGCAGTGCGACAGCCATGCGCAGGAAGGGCCGCAGGGAGGGTGCAGGCAACTGCAGGCCTGTCAGCTGACCTCGGGGCCTGGCAAGGTTCTGGAGCCGATCCTTGTGAGGGTGATGGCTGAGGCCCAGAGATGATAACTGAGGGATGAGGCCCAGCCAGGGTGGGTTTAGGAAAGGCAGGTCCTGCCTGAGCAACCTGATCTCGTTTGAGATGTGGGTGATCCCTCTCGGGACTAAAGGAAAATCGGTGGATGGAGTCTCCCTGGAGTTGAGCCAAGCCTTTGACTCGGCCTCCCACAGCACAGTCCTGGAAAAGCCATCAGCCCAGGCCTTGTGCAGGTGCACTCCTTCCTGGGTCAAGGACTGTGAGGATGGCTGTGGGCAGAGAGCGGTGGGGAACAGTGCCACACCCAGCTGGTGTCCGGTCACTGGCAGTGTCCCCTGTGCCCACTGCTGTTCAGTGTCTGTCCTGCTGATGTGGCCAAGGGCATCGAGGGGACGCTCAGTAGTACATTTGTTGTGACACCGGGGTGGGTGGGGCTGTCGATTTTCTGGAGGATAGGAAGGCTCTAGAGGCAAATGTGGCCAGGCTGGAGTGATGGTGTGAGGCCAGCGGGGTGAAGTTCAAGAGGAGCAAGGTCTGGGTGCCACCCTCGTCTCCCAAGAAGCCCCTGCCGTGCCCCAGGCTGGGGGCAGAGCGGCAGGAAAGGCACTCAGCAGGAAAGGTCCTGCGGGTGCTGGCTGAGAGTGGCCAAAGGTGAGCCAGCATGTGCCCAGGTGGGCAAGGAGTCCGGTGGCCTCCTGGCATTGTGTGTCAGCCACAGTGTGGCCAGCAGGAGCAGGGCGGTGATTGTCCCTCTGTGCTGGGCCCTGGGGAGGACACACCTCAGGGGCTGTGTGCAGATGTGTGCCCCTGTTCAGATGCAATAAGTGCGAGATGCCTGTGAGGGAATTCAGGTGCCAAGGAGATCAGCGGCCAAAGTGAACAATGGGGAATTTATTCAACAAGAAATGTGGGGTAGAGAGATATGGATGGGAAAGAAGGGGGTGAGAAGGAGAGAGGGGGTAAAGTGCAGGTAGGGAAGAGCAGGGCTGTGCTGGGGTGGGGAAGAGATCCAAAAGAGGAGAGGCCAAGACTGGCTTGGCTCCAGCAGCATAGTTCTGCCAGTCCTTCACCACCCTGTGCTTCTGCACTGGGGCTCCCAGTGGTTCTTGTGGAGGTGAGGACCCCGGGTCGTTCATCCAGCAGCAACACATTTCTCCAGTGCGTGTTGCAGGCATCCAGGGAGGCATTTTGCGATTTGCCATGTTGATGGAGGCTGGGTGTGCCTTCATTTACCTGCAGTGCTGAGGCCCAAGGAGCATTTCTCAGCTCTGAATCCAGCCTGGGGGCAGGGTGGGTATGGCCCCCTGAAAATTCAGCCTGGGCCTAAAGTCAGCTTCTTGTGGGATTCTCCAATGTAGCGCTGTCCTCCTTCCTCAGCCAGCTCTCCCTGACCAGGCTGTCTTTCTGCTGGCATGGGGTGAGGGCCTGCGGCTGGCAGCAGCACCTGCCCTTGGCATGTGGTTGCCTTGTGCACCATCCATCCATCCATCCATCCATCCATCCATCCATCCATCCATCCATCCATCCATCCACTGGCGCACCCAAAATGTGTTTCTCTCTCTGGTGCCTTTGCCTCGGGGAGCTGCCCCTGGGTGTTTGCTTAATTTTTGTGTTTCCTGTGTGTATGTGGTGGGAGAGCTGTGCTATCTCCACTTGCAGTGACATTTCATTCAGGAGAAACATGGTTTAAACCAAATTGTTACAGGCCATCACTTCACACTCATGGAAGAATAAAGAATAAAGGAGTCACTAATGATGTCTCGGGAGAGGATCTGCTGCCAAACTCTTCTGAGGAGGTTCTGTGTCCACCTGCCACCAGCTCCCGTGAAGCACAGGGGTCCAACACTGTGTTTCCAAACTCAGAGAATGTGGGGTGGCCCAGATGTACCAGATAGAGATTTTTAGGAGGTCTGTAGTTTCCCCATAATTATCCAAGGTCATGGCATGGGATTCTGCAGAATGTAACTACATGGCTTTTCCCTTCCTGTTGCTACTGTCCTGGAAAGTGTTGTTAAACTCCTCATTGATCTGTGTGGGGGCTCAGCTGGACTAGCTCCAAAATGCTTTTGAAAGTCCTACTGGTTCTCCTCACACTTTGATTTATCCAGTCTATTCTAAAGGGCAATTTCAATCCCTAATGGAAGCCATCGGTATTTTCAAATGAGACACCTTTTAAAATGTGGAAATAGCTTGGAGAATAATTCCTGGTAAAGTAAATGTTGAGTGTTAGCTTTTTGTTGTTGCTGTGCAGAAAAATACAGTTTTGCTTGGGGTCGATAAGAGATTGAAAAGTGTGGGTAATAATAAAAGCTGAAGTGGGAGTTACTTTAATAATGGCATGTCATGTGTAAGCCTATAAAATAAACAGTAATTATCACATTTGAGAAACGACTCTGTTAGAATTCACATTGCTCTTGACAGCTTCATCTGTACATCAAGCCTTTCTGGAATATGCACTTTCTTGTTCCTAATGAGCAAACAAATGAAACAGGAATTCTTACCCTGATAGAAGGTGTTGATTTCAACAAAACCTAAACAAAAAACTAGATAAAAGAGAGCCAGAGCAGCAGACTGCAGGATTAGTTCTTGCTAACACATTTTGCTTTTACAGAGCAAGATAAAAAACAGAGCTGTAGTTTTATTATTTATGGTTTTCCTCCATCGTTTATGTGGAACATGTTGAAGGAAGTGGGCTTTATGTATTGCAGCAGAAAATCAGAAGTTTAAAGAGCAGTAGTGGATTCAGAATAAACTTTGTTGATTTTGCAAAGACATGGTAACATCTCATGCTTGTGAATCATAAACTTGGATATATATGATTTGGAGGAAATAGTGGGCATTTGTTATATTTTTATTCTTTTTTTTCTCTATATTCCCCACACACTCAACATTTAATGTAAATGCCAGCAATACTTGTCCTTTGAAGAATGTTGTTGCTGGTTTTTTTTTGTAATTTAACATAATGTTAAACTATTTTTTGGATTTTTTTCCAAATGTAAATATATCCAAGGAAATAGTCTACAACTGTTTGCTGTATCTATTTTATAACTTTTATTTCATAATTTTTACTTCTTGTTCAGCATTTCCAGTGAAATTTAGGTGGGTTTTGCATTATTGAGAGAGGTCGAAAGGGTAACACTAATTCCAGTAATGCAAAAATCTCTTTGTCTTATCAAAATGAGCTTCATCAATACCTAATTTATAAGAACAGACTGTATTTACTTTGGCAGTCAATAACATTTACTTTGTTATAAGAAAATTAACTTCAACAGATATTAAAAGATATTTCAAAATATGGAACATATCTTCTACACATTATTTCTGAATTTAGACTGCTGAGGTTTAGTGAGTCAGAGTCTGAGTTGAGATGTGTCAAGAAATAGGAAGAGTTAAATCAAGGGAGGTAAGGAGCAGCAAATAAGTTGCTGGAACACATTACACTGTCCTATAGTAAGACTTTAGCCTCGTTATTAATTTTCTTCTTTTATGTGTGGCAGCAAGTCTGTGAACTTGAGGTGTTGTGTGAGAAGAGCAGGTAGGGCACACACCACATGGCTGGATTTACTATACCAGGTGTTTTTTCTTTCTTTCTTTCTTTCTTTCTTTCTTTCTTTCTTTCTTTATTTTTATTTTTATTTTTTTTTATTATTTGTTGAGGAAATATATCTTCAGTAAAAGCAATTTCAATGCACTGACTTCATTCACAGGGATGTCAATGGCAAAGCCATTGATTTGGACATCAGCAGGGTTACAGACTTCTCTACAGTTTGTCTGAATTCAGCCCTGTGTCTGTGGGCGCGCCCCGGTGCCAAGGGAAACGGGGAGATGTGCTGTCCAACAGGGCAAGAGAGGGGCTCAGTGTTCACAGAGCATGAGAGGCAGGAGCATCAAGGGCAGGAACAGCCAAGGTAGGAACAGCCAAGGGTAGGAGCATGAAGGGCAGGAACAGCCAAGGGCAGGAGCAGCACTGGCTGAGCCCTGCAGATGCTGTGGGCAGAGGGAGCCCCTTGGTTGGGCAGGGCGGTCCCTGGGCACACCCATGGCAAGGCTGATACCGATGTCCTGCCTGCCCACTGTACCTGGGAAGTGGCAGCAGCACACCTTGATTCCCAAACATGTTTGCCACCCTACTCAGCACAAACCGATGTTAAATTAGTCCCAGCGACAGCCTGGTGGTGGCAGCCTGGGCTGTCACTGATGTCACCCCAGGGCAGGGGTCTGGGAGCCTCCAGCCAGCCCCAGGGCTGCTCTGGCAGCACTGAGGGAAGAGCACGATTGCAAAGACTCCACAATTCCCTGCCAATTACACTACAGAGTGAAGCCTCACTGCAGCAGAGATCCTTTTTGGATAAGGATGATGTTTGTGCTAAACGTCTGATGTGGAGCTGCAATACGAGAGGCGTTTCATGGAAGCAGCAGGGCACAGGTGCCAGCAGGCCAGGCTGCAATCTGAGTGCAGCACCTCAGCATTCACTTCCCCCCATGGGCCTGGCTGTTGGCCCCCAATTCCAGAGAGAGAGCTGCACTCAGATGTTCCCACTCCTGGAATATGGCACGGTGTGCTGAGGGAGGGGACTGGGGCCAAGCAATGCAGATGGCACGAGGGGCTGTAAAACCCCAGAGGCATCTTCCTGGGCAGGGTTTGAGCAATACTCTCTGGAGGGAAGTGCCACATCTGAAATCTGAGGAATGTGGGGAGTTGATCTTCAGCTGTGCTTGGCTGTTCAGCGAGCAGTCAGGGAATGTGCAGCTGGAGCACTGCGGCAGGTGACTGGTTTGGGTTTCCTGCTGGTCCTGACACAGCTCCCAGGCACTGGAACATGGTCTGCAGCTCCCTGGGTGTGTTTCCCCCAGTGAAGTATTTTAACCTATTTGATGGTGTTTTTGTACAGCATTATTTTTGTTATGGTGGTTTCCTTTGTGGTGATGATGCAAAAGAAAAACACTCGAAAGACAGGGCAGGTTACACACAAGGAATATGTGGCTGTAGGAGATTGATGTGCTGTGGAAGCCTGGAAGGAACAATCACACAGGACTAAAACACTCTCCTGAATATATTGAGCTCATGGAGTGATTTTATTTATATATATATATATTTATTTTTTTTAATTTTTTTTTTTGTGGTTTGTGTCAACACCCATCCCTACTCAAAGCTTTTTAATGTTCCAGAGAGCCAAATACAAAGGCAGAAAGGAGAAGAAAATCAAGGGGACAAATTAGCTGTGGTTTTGAAAGGATGAAATGAGGAAACAAAATGAATGCTAGGCCACCATTCGTAGTATGATATACCAGCAAGCTTGTGTCCAGTTCTTGGGTCCAAGTTGAACTCTCAGCTTCAAAAAACTTCATAAATGCAGAAATCTCACCTGATTGTGGGCTGAGAGGAGCCTGTAATTTGTGTTCAGTTTGTGCTGGTTCATTGCTGCACATAAGTACTTGCACTTCAGCCATGGAATAAAATCTCTTCAAAAATAGTTGTGATAAATCAGTGGCAGAAGACAGGACAGCACTAAACCCTAAGGGTGAAGAATATCTTGGCTACTCCACACCATGTCAGGCAGTCAGGCCTGGGCTCTGGTTGTGCATTCTTTTCACAGGCTGGGTTCCATTCTCACCCCAGTCTAGAGCCAACTGGATCACAAAATTGGGAAACTGATTTTTTTTTTTTTGTAGCAAATATCAAAGGCACGTCTACAGGTGGGATGGATAAGTGATTGAGAGCAGTCCTGGGGAGAAGAGAACAGGGCTGGCTGGGATCTTGGGCAGGAATTTTTCCCTGGGAGGGTGGGCAGGCCCTGGCACAGGGTGCCCAGAGCAGCTGTGGCTGTCCCTGGATCCCTGGCAGTGCCCAAGGCCAGGTTGGCCACTGGGGCTTGGAGCAGCCTGGGACAGTGGGAGGTGTCCCTGCCCATGGCAGGGGTGGAATGGGATGAGCTTTAAAGTCTCTTCCAAACCATTCTGAGATTCTGTGATTCTAATTCTAATTCCAGTGGAAGACATTTATTTTCCAAATGTCTTCTTTTCAGCTGTTCACAGGTAATGAAAGCAACTGTCTCTGGTGTTTGCATTTCTTTTCAGTCAATGCAATATCTATTCTTTGCTTCCTCCTTTTTAAAAGCAAGGATCATCCCATATTGTGGTGGTGCTATAGCTCTGCATTTAATTTTACCTGAATTCACAAACCCAGGGGAGTTAGTGTGCATTTGAAGGAAAGGTGTTAGTTTTTCCTTTCAAAAATTAACATTCAGAGATGTAAATCTTATTTACCGATTTCCTGCTGTGCTGAGAATAACATTAATATATGACATAGCTTCAACTAAGCTAAGATTTCTATCTGGTAATTATTTTTTTTCCACCTGAATTTTTCTGTCCCTCACAGAGAAAATGCTTTGTATTATACAATAGAGTTTAAAAAGCCACAAACTGATCTGGATTCATGGTGCATAATTTCTAGTCATTTTTATGTATATTAATGTTAAATCATGTTCTTGATTTCCATAAATGACCCACATAACATGCCAAATTTCTTCCATGTTTTAAACAGCCCTGGGTTTTGATGAACAAAAATTGATAGGTATGAGATGAACAAAAGAATACTGATGACACATAATATAAGCCTTGATCTAAAGTTGTGAACTTGTCAGATGATCTGCCAAAAATGGATTATTTTCTAAAAGTTTGAAATATGGCTGAGAAGCCTGCTGGCCATTATTCAAAGCCTTTAATTTATTACATTGATGCTGTTAGACAAGTGATAATCATAGGCTTTAATTTCCTGCAGAATTGGGCTTAGGTGTAGCATGCTTTATATCATTTAATATGCAAAAAACCTCTCAGATCAGAGAATGGAATTTCTATCCGTGTCACTACAGGTTGTCTAATCTGACACAGATTGGTATTAATACACTACACAGAACTGGAATTTCCCTAGACCTCTGGTATTTATTTGCATTCTTGATGTTCACACTTTCAAAAAATGTCTCTGTGCAAGTTCATCTTCAGTATTATACAAACTGTAGAATTTTGCTTCATTAAATGCTCTGTAATTTTCTTCTGCATTCAAAATACTCTTGTTCTTTACTCGAGCTGGATTGTTGAGATCTATGGTGGGTTACACCAACCACAAACTTGTTGAGTCTCTTGTCTTTTTCTGCAGTTAGCACCAACCCAAAGCATTGTTCCCAACCTCACAGTCATCCAGCACAGATAATTGGGTTTTTTGCTATAGGTGTTTAGATTCTGGTTTGTGTAGTTTTGTTTTCTTTTGCAAGAGATAAAAAGACACTTGGTCCCCAGGGCATGGCTCCCCTGGCTCTGCCAAGTCTCTGAGCAGCTGAATGGAACTGATAATCTTTGGCATTTACCAATAGGTTAATTTTACTCAGCTACATATGGGGTTCCAAGAACAATAGGTTTCCGAAGATTTTAATTTTTTTAAGGCTTTTGTGACAAATATTTCATGCAAATATTTTTAAGCTAAGCACCTTACTTCAGAGCAGCTTTTTTTCCCTCTGAAGGTTTTATAGAAAAATTTCCTTCCTGTGGTGTTTTTTTTTGGGGGGGGAGGGGGGGGGTATTTTTTTTTTTTTTGGGGGGGGGGTGAGGTTTGTTAAATATTCTTCACAACATGGAGAACATGCTAAAAATATTTAATGAAAATTGTCAATTCAGCCTGGAGAAAGAGGTGGTTTCTTAATTGTGGTCCCTGAAGAACCTACAAGAAGGATGGAGAGAGACAATTGACAAGGGATGGAGGGACAGGACAAGGGGGAATGGCTTCCCACTGCCAGAGGGCAGGGTTAGGTTGGATATTGGGAAGGAATTCCCCCCTGTGAGGGTGGGGAGGTACTCCATGATCATAACAATTTCATGGTCTTTAATTTATATTACTCAAGAATCTAACACAGTATCCTAGCAAGTGAAACATTTTCCTATTTAATGTATTTTTTGGTGGACTAAGAGTATAAAAGGAACTGACTTCAGGTTGTAGAATAGAACAGGCTATGTCTGTAAGTAAAAGCTAATGTTTTGCATTTTAACAGGGAAGGAAATGAACAGTGGCACTAAAACCACATCTGCCAGAGCAGAGCCTAGTGGCAAAAGTTACCTCTTGTTACAGTGATGACAGTATCCAGATGTCACACAGTTAGGGGCATTTGCTAAAACCTTTTTGAAGTAGGAACACCTGTGACCGTCAAAAGTGATAAATATTAGATAATAAAATGCATTCCTGGTAGGTGCACAGTGTAACCAACACAGTCAGGGACAGAGCAATCACATTCCCTCCACCTCCCTTCAAACACTTGCTTGCCTCTGTTTATTCCTGTTTATTTATATAGTGCTGAATCTTTGAGGGCCTCCTACTTTGCTTTTTTGCAGCTATTTCATATATAACATAAACTATTGCATGGTTTCCCATGTGCTTCCCTGGGATGTTTTGGGGGGAGTTTTGCATGTGGGGTTTTGTTGTTGCTGTTGGTTTTAGACGGATATTCTGCAGGAACAAGGTTCAAATATCTGGAGTTTCAGATTTGGGTAACCACTAGGAACTGAGGATGCATTTTTCTGTGCACGTTCGCTTGGAGCTTGCTGGTTGTTGCCCCATTAAAAAGAATGAAACTGGATGCACACACTGCCATGAGCTACATTTAAGCACAAACACTTGAAATGTCTTTCTGTGGGTTCTGCTCTCCTCACTTTCAGTGAATCTGAAGCAGAGTTTTAGGCTATTTTGGACACAGAGCCTACAGCATGCCTGAGCCTACAGCATGCCTCAGTTCTTTATTTGAAGATGGCCTCATCTAAAGCAAAAAAATCCCAAAACAACACAAAAAATCCCTTTGTTTTGCAGTGGACCATAAAAGCTTGCCCACTTGCAATCGCTCCTTCTGGAGAGTTAACTGGAGCCATCCCTAGCTCGGATATGCTTTGCTCCCTCCTTACAGCTTTGAAGCTGCTGGTAACTCCCTCTGTTCTCCAAAATAACAAAGAGGGCAGTAAAACACCATCCTCTTGCCATGGAGGAGAATGTTGTCTTCTGTAAGTGCACTGCTTTCAAACGTGCACGCTCAATTCCAAGAGAATATTTAAGCTATCCTCTGAGTATCTGTGTTTAAGTGGAAATGGATGCAATTCTGCATTTTTGGGGAAAAAAATATGATTACACTTTTAGTTTTCGAATAAAAATGAAATTACTCAAGTCCTTGCAGTATCAAAATCCACTGTTTCTGTTTGACGCATCGATAGTGACCTCTGGGGTTGCTGTTTTGCTTCTCCAGGGGATTTTGTCTCTCCTCTTTTGGCTGGGCTCCAGGTTTGGATGGCAATTTCAAGGTTGCAGTTTGTTTATTTTTTTATCCAGAGACAGGGGAGATCAATCCTAATCTATAGAGAGACTGAATCTCAAATGCCAGCGTGCCAGAGGCTTGACCCTCAGAAGTGCTGAGCACTCGGAGCTCGCGGGCTGTCGTGTGGCACCTCAGGGGTCACACCTACCTCTGCCACCCTCTGCTGTGCCCTGGCAACTGAATTAGTCTCTCACTTTCCCTTCAGAGCAGAGGATTTTCTTCCAATGGACTCGGCTGAATTCTGTCTTTCCAAGTAAAGTGAATAGTGGCATTCATGAGTTTCTCTTCATTCTCAAAGGTAATGTTTGAGACTTACTGGCTGTTTTCCTTTTATTCTTTGGCTGTTTTCCACTAGTCTGTTCTGCTTCTGCATGCTGTGATCCTTTGTTTTCTATGTTAGCTCTGAAATATAAGAAAACCGAGCTACTGGTTCAGGCAGCAGCTCCTTTTTTAGAGAACTAACCTTTGGTCTTTGGTGGACTTGAGGCAGAATTGAAGAACAGAAGGCACGACTGTTCTGGGTGTTGTCAGCACCAACAAAGAGAAACACAGACAAACGGATTCATTTCTTTCTACTTCAGATTAATCCTGAAAACATCATCCTGTGGTCACCCAAGTGGAGGTCTCCCTCCACCTCCCTGGTGCTTCGTGACCTTTAGCAGTCCCAAAAGGAGGCTCAGTGCTGGTGACAGCTGGGAGATGTCAGCAGAACCTGAGTGAAAATATCCCAGCACAGCACTTCTCCAGGATGACTGAAATCCTATTTTTGGAGACGATAACATCATAACCTTTTAATTTTCCTTTCTATTTTTTTCTGGGTGACAGATTGACAAGCCTAGAGGATGAGGCTGTCTATTCATAGAGCAGGTTTGGTGTGGGCAGCAGCCCCGATTGTTCCCCACGCTGGTGTCAGCCCTGACCTCGGGAGCTGCAGCCAGCAGTCCAGAGCCCTTCTCCTGCTCAGCCTGCCCAGGTGACTGATGCTCAGTGCCAGAGCACAAGTGGCTCTGCGGAGCAAACAGCTCCTCCCAGACGTTGCATTGATCACTCACCAGCCGAGCCTGCACTTCCAAACAACCATCTGATTCCCTGCCCCAGCCAATCCTTTTCAGCCTGTCTTCAGTCCTTCGTGCTCTTATCCACTGCTCGCTTCAGATGGCAAAATTAAAATCTAGGAGCAGAATGTGGGTCTCCTCTTATGCAAAATTATTTTAAGTATTACTAGTATAGTCAAAGAAATAAGAAAATATAATTTTACAAGTTGTTGTTTATTTAACTTTTCCTTAATACAGACAGCAGGTTAAGAAAAAGATGTGCCATAAACTAAACTTTGCAGTTTATTTTTCTCTTTGGTGAGTAGTTCCCCTTCTCTAATCCTTATTTTCAGTGCTGATGTTAGCACCACCTCCATTTGTTGTATGTGAAAGATAACGCTTCCTGATAATGAAGATATTAGTCAGACAATTACCAGAATTGCTGCTTCTGAGTGTTTTATTATAGAAGAAGGAGGAGGGGGGGGCGGGCCTTGCAGCAAGAGATTGTGCACAAGGAGAGTGATTCTGCTGTCCCTGCTCTTGCTGGTGGGGATTCTCGTCCACTGCCTCTGAGAATGAGCAGCAATAAAGAACATCCAGAACCAAGAAGGATAATATCTAATAATTTCCTGAATGGACAAAGAAAGTTTTAGGGTGAATTTAGAAGGGTATTACTATCTCAGCTTTAATGACATGATACTTTATATTAATTTAAAATTCCTCAACTTCAAAATATTCTTGTGGCCTCCACTGTCAGCCCACACAAAGCTGCTAAGACAAGGTACCTTTCCAGGCTAGAAAGAGCCATCAGTCAGCAGCACACAATAGATATCAAAGACATCCCACTTCTAAAGGTATCATTAATACCAGTGCGGAACAAAGTGAACTGCAGCTTTTCATCCCTCATCTGAAAGAAAACCACAGTCAATCCCACCTTGCCTGGCTGAGGAGGAAGAGATGTATGCACTCTAAGGTTTCTCAAGGATGAGCACAAATTATGCCTGTTCAGGCAGTGTTACTTGGCTTTCTATTTGTTTATAGATCACTCCAGTTATTCCTTTAGGAAATACAGCATTGTACTGTCAGTCTTCAAAAATATGTATTGTTAACATTAGCTTTACTTTACATTAAACATTTAAATTATATATGAGACAGGGTAAGGGTGTGCAGTGAACTGTGGCGTGGAGACTGGAAGTCTGTGTGAAGGCACTTCCAGAGAGCTTTGAGTGAAGGCCCTACACCTGGCCAAGCATGTCTGGGCTCAACTACAAAGGCAATGATAAACCCTGCCTTAGCTTCAGTGACAGCAGCCACTAACTTTTCAGAAGGAAGGTTTGCAAACCTCACACTGAGCCTTCTGTGCACATGGGGATGATTTGGGAGTCAGTGCTTGGGAGGACAGAGCCTGGGAGCAGTGCTGGGAGTCACCCAGTCACCCTGAAGTGAAAAGGAGAGGCAGAATTGCCATCCTCAGCTGCGTGGTTCCAGCCCTCCTGTCTCTGCTGGCACTATCTTCACATTTTCCCTGTCAGCCCAAACACACACAGGATAAGGCAGTGGCCCTTCCAGAATGTGCTGAGGTAGATCCCTGAAGCAACCCAGGTGAAATCTTGGTGGGGGCACAGCTGGAAGTGGCTGACACAGAATTTTCCACATTCCCCTCACCTTGCTGGGCTGTGCCTAGGCAGATTGCTTCACTCCACATTTTGGTGGTGAGCCATTTGGACCATGGTATGTATTTTAGTCCTCATTTGTCCTGCAGATTAAACTTTTTATTTGTGAGCACAGTGTCACTTTTCACGATTCTGTACCTTTCCAGGCAGAAACAGGAGCCTTATTTGTGGAAACTTTAAAGCAGAGTAAAACATAACACTAGTGGAAGCTCTCATGTTATTTCTACAGCCTCTTGAGCCTTAGTTGAGTGAAGTGATAGGATATGACACTGCTTTTTGTTTGTTTGTTTGTTTGTTTGTTTGTGGTAACTTTTCCAAATAAACAATCTCCTGCAAATAAGGTATGACATTATTAGGCAGGTACTGAAGTGAAAACTCAGTGCTTGTTTGCTTTGTAGCATTGTTCTACTTGTGCAGTGAAAAGCAAAGAATACTGTGGCAATGTGAGTGGCAGCTACACATAATGGAATATGTGTTTATCCCTGGTTATGTTTGCAGCATCAGGAGTGTTAATTAGAAGACTCTACCTCATGTGCAGCCCTAGCTGCCATATGTAAATAAATGTTACCTAGTTGTAGGTGAGTTATCCCATGTGTAAACAAGCAAACCAGACTTAATTCAAACTTTTTGATAATTCATAAGATTATTCTTTTACTAAGATTTGATTCCTACGATTCTTTAATATTCTGCACAGTATTTGGACTGCATAATGGCAGTACTCCTGGCAGCAACCCTAGGCATCTATCAAAAAATAACATTTCTGTAATTACAGGATGGGTGGTGATGGATACAGGAGAGGGAAATGCTGAGGGACAGCAGAAGACAATCATAGCAACAAAACCCACAATCTACAGAAGTCAGAAGAGTATTACAAAAATAAACAAAAACTTGTGGGAATTAGATCAGAGTAAGTATTACTGTGGTAAAACAGAAAAAAATGGTTTAACTGCAAAAAGCACAGGAACTAAACACAGAGGGCCTCAGAATTTTGTGTGCTTGCAAATGAAGAGAATTTCCACTAAAGCATCATTAAACTGCAGCCTCTGATAAATCCGAAATGCTGATGAGTTAGATTTGATTTGTCACTGTTTGCCACTTGATTTTAATCAGTGTTTCTGTGAGTGCATGCAAAACCTGGGTTTTCAGGGGAAAGCTGGAACAGGCAAGACTCCCTGGCAGTGGGGTTTGTGTGCACAGCTGAGGCAGAAAGGGTGACTGGAGCACACTGAAGAAACAGAAATGCTGTTGGAAGTGCCATAACTAGAGGGGAACAATAAGAGTTGGAGGTGTGCTAGAAAAAGAAACTTCTGGTAGCAGTGCAATGTTGTGGGCTGAATTTTGCTTGATTCAGAAGCTTTTTGCTTTACTCTTCTGCTGTTTGTAGAATAATTAGAAAACTCTAGAGAGATGAGGTGACCCGAATTAATGATGAGAAAAGAATCTGTGACATCTCCAGAGCGATGATGGGGGCATTGTACCCCTTGCAAAGCTTGGACCCCCTAATCCTTTGCTATCAAATGGATCCTTTTGTTGTTTGCAAGGTGTGGATTTCCTGAGGATTCCCTGGAGTTCCCAAGTGCTGCTTTCACCCCTGTGTCCTGTCAGAGATGGGTTAGATGCTCAGTGGAATGCTACTAACATTGACAGAGACAAGGTTTATTTATATTGGATTAATTCAAGTTCAGAGAGAGCCAAGCTAGACCTAAAAAAGAAGAGAATAATTGAAGAAAAATGCTTAGCAAAGACACAGCCCCTCACCAGCCCATCCAAGCAGGGAGCTGAGGCTTGTGGAAGTACAGATTGTTCTCTCCTGAGAGCTGACCTTGACTTGAAGAGGTAACATGGCTCCTTTCTCACTTTCTCTGTATTTGCATGGCTATTAAAAAAAAAAAAAAAAAAAAGCTCTTTTTTTCTGTATCTTAAAGGCATTTTACTAATGTAATAGATAAAAAAGAAATATGTTAAATAAAAACATTTATTAGAGGACATAATTTTAAATATTTAATGATATAATTAAGTCTTATTAATGTAATGGTCTTTATTCTTCAGTTTAAAAATTCACAAGGTTAATTTCCCTTTCATCTTTATTATGCAATGTTTGCCACAATTATTTGTTATATATTCTTATGAATATTTGATGAATATTAGAGATTTTAATTTAAATAAAAATATAGGTCACGTTTTACCATAGTGTTATTCTGGTGTTAAGCTGGAATTAGTGAAATTAGCACAGTGGTGAGTCAGGCCCTGCTATTCCTCCAGTTATTCTAGAGTTGGCTTCCTTGAGTTGAGTGACCCATGGAAAACACAACTTTTACTACTCTCCCTTCACTTTTAAAGGCTTGCAAAGAAGCTGAGGCTCACCAAGCTGTGGGTCAGTCACATCATTTCCATGGTGTCTCCTCTGGGGGACTTGATTTGCATCATCTCAGTCTCAGATACTTATTCACTTGATTTTACTGCATTTGACAATAAAAACCACCTATCAGCATTGGTAAATGAATTTGGGATATATTTCAGGAGGTATTTACTTGATTCATTAAATTACTGGCATTAAAACCAGTTGTTTTGAGTAACATGATCCTCCCTCTATATGCTCTGCCTGTTTAGTTCCTTATGAAGAAGGAAGTCCTTCAGCGTGGAGTCCTGTGCATTTAAATGATTGATGTTTTCCTTCATTAGCAGTACTTCTTACATATACACCAGAAATATTTTTAGGGGAAAGGGATGCTTTATTTTACCACAGCACTACAATTTTTTTGAAGATCAGTCTGCCAAACTACAATGTCAGCAGCTGCTGAAAAAATCACTTTATGGGCAATATGTTGACTTACTTTCTTAATTAAATAAAGAAACAAAGCAGAACTCTCTGGAGAAAAGTACTTTGAAATAGGCATATACTCCTAATCTGTCACTGCATTCCAAATGGAAAAACAAACACCATTTGAGCTAGCAGCCAAATTTCAGCTTGTGCTGCTATTGGATTTGGGTTATGAGGTGTGCCAAAGTATCTCTTGGTGGGTTTCTGCAGCTGGCCCATGCTGAAACCTGGCCTTGTGCTGCTTTCCCTTCTGTTAGTAACCAGGGCTCCCTTGGGATTGCTTGCCTGCTGAATTGTCCCCTCACCAGATTTCTGCTCCAGGTAAGGAAGGCACTTCATGAAGAGCTGGGCTAAGCTTAAGGGATTTATTATCTTCAGCACAGAGGTGGCAGAATGCTGTCCATTTTGAAGGTATCCATTTTACAGCAAGAAGCTGCCCTTGCCACTGCCTGGCTTTTCCCTTTCCTGCTGCTCTCCTGATGCCCAGAGCAGGTGTGTTTGCTGCTGCTGTGAGAGCAGTTCACTCTTATCGCTGCAGGGATGAGGGCTGAACACACCTGGGGAAGTTTACTCAAATCTGATGGAAATGAAGGCAGTTTATTTGCCCAGACCACTGCCAAGACCTGTCTAACCCTGATGTACTTCAGGTCTAAATGATGAAAGGATCTATTCCAGCATTGTTTCTGGAATAACCCTTGTTGTGTTACTGGCAGCACAGCGCCTGGGTGGAGTGTGCCTGTTAAAATAGGGCATTATGTGTTAGAAAACCATGTCTTGGCAAAGTGAGGTGCTTTGCTCTGTCCTGTTTGCCTCCTATGGATGCTAAACTCCACCAGAACAGGTTCTCTGCAGAAAGCATGAGGAACAGTCAAGGTACAAAATTAACCTTCAGCAAAGCCAAGCTGGCGAACGGGAACAATCCTGTGGGCTTCTCTCAGCACCTCACTTGGAAACCACAACTCTGCCACCACAGCCCAGCTCTGAGGTAGGAATGATGACTCTTTGCACTTATAGGAAGTCCTACTGATTTTACAACTCATAAAAGATTCAATTCTCTCACCTTGTGCAGCATATCCCTATTATAGGCAACCATTTCATCTCTCCTGGGATCCACCCATCCCTCTTACCTCAGCTTTCAGAAGTCCATTAAAAATCTGTTTTGAGTAGGCTTAGGCTTGCTATTATCTTGGAATCTTATGGTAAATCCTGTCTGAAAGTGAATACTTGGGTTTGAGGTTAGGCCACAGTGAAATGAGAAAAGGGGAAAAACTCTTCAATGGTTTCCCCCAAAATGAACTCATTTGTGCACTGGAGAAAGTTATGTGGGGAACTCAAGTGTTAAGCCTGCTTTTTAAATGCAGGGGAGCCCTTAGAAATAAGATCAAATAAGTTAAACTTATTTAAAGTTATTATTTAAACTTATTTATAACTTAAACTCCCTCTTGCAGATATGCTTCCTCATAGTTTTTCATTCTTTTTTCTTGGAGCTGCAGCTGGTAATTTCCCCTCTCCACACTCTTATATCCCAACATCTTCTCACTTCTCCTCCTCTCACTGTTCTTTGGTGTCAGGCAGCTGCAGAACCTGATCTCACTGACAGACATGATTGGATTTGTCCAGCCAGGTGATGTCAGAATTTTGAGGGAGAACATTGTCATTACAGGACAGATGAGAACACACAGAACTTGTTACATGTGTGCCCCAGCCATTATTTTATTTCTATTCATGTAGACTTGCCTGTTTTCTAAACTGTAGACAAAGAGTACTTTTAAAAGACCCTAGAAGCATAATTAGGGGGTTTGTTGTTAATCTTGTTCTAGGGTCATGTTCTGTTGATGAATATGGTAATCTCCTTTTGCAGAGAGAAAACTGTTGTTTTGGTTCTGATAACAACAAAAACTCTTTGTACTTTGACATTTGCACAATGCCCAGAAGAATTATTGGGCTTTATTTAACTCATACCTCTGAGAATAAAAATCTGACAGCAACGGGGGTGATTTGCTTTTGCAAGGAGAAGATAATTCATTTATAGCCACACAATTAACGCAGTGAACATTGAATTTCTCTTTTCCTCCCGAAGAAAAGTAGTGCTACATATTACTTTGGGATTTAGGAGAGTAGCTGTTAGGGGAAAAAAAAAAAAAAAAAAGGAGAAAAAATTATTTTAACCTACTTAATTACTGCACACTAGAGGGCACTTGAGGTAGAGCAAACAATATTTGCACAGCTCCTGCGACCGATCCAGTTCCTGACGCTCACAAGGCAGAGTGAAAACCCACAGTGAAATATTCACTTCCCAAATTGCATCCTGTACAACTTGTATCCTTCTGCACATTAATGGACAAAAAAAAAAAAAAAAAAAAAAAGGTTGAATGCCTTCCTGGATGTAATTTTGTCTTTCTCCTAGTGTTCGATGTACAAAGGGAATAATTGTTTTTCTAACAGCCAACCCGACAGCAACTAGTCAAAATTGCAAACAGCGCCTGAGGAGTGCCCTGACAATGCACTGTTGTTTTTATGCACTCCATAATACTGTTGGTGAAAAAGGTACACAAATTAGTAGTGGGGGGGGGTTATATTTTATAATCCCTGGAGAGTGGAAGCAGCTCAGGGCTAGCTGTGTTTTATAGTGCTAAATGAAGTGTCTGGGGATGGGAAAAGATGTGCTAAGGGCCCACAAGCCCAGAGCTGCTGCTGGGTTAAACTCTTGTTTCTGTCTGACAGAACAGACTTTTCCTTGGGCTGGAGGAGGAATTTGAATGGTTATAGGAATGTATTTGTCCAGTGAAAGCAAAAGTAACTTCAAAATCAATGCATCTGTTTCTCCTCACATCTCGAGTAACAAGGGAATGGAGTTGGATTAGATGCCGTTCTCAGAAGGCCCAGACTCAAAAGGAAGGATTTTTGGGTGGTTGAGAATCACTTCTGTCACTTATGGCTGCTGCTGCTCTTTCTTCAGTGGGGCTTTCCAAGCTTTCTGTTCCAGTGTTGGATATTGAATTTTAACCATGTGTGATCTCTGAAGGAATCTGGCATTCCTTTGCAAATCCCTCACTCAAGTCTCTCAGGGTTTCTAGCCCTGCCTGTTAAAGTGTAAACATGAATTTCTTTTAGAGGGGAAAAAAATTGAAACCAAACCTACCCCAACCCTGTACCTTTATCTCACAGGCTGCTTGTATCATTTCCCTTGTTTTAATCTATAGGATCACTTGTAAGCATTATATAATGGATTTTTTGTTTTTTTTTTTTCAAGTTACAGATGTCTTCAGTGACTTTCCAAACATAGGAGATCATTATTTTTCCTGATAACCAACTTGTGATAACTGTATGCAAGGTTTTAAAGGTTGCAAGACAGTGATAAGAACCTATGTTCTAAAGGTAATTATGTCTGTGTGCTGGCACAGGGAGCTGATAAAAGTGCATATTTTATTCAAAAATGTCCTGGACTTAAGATAAACCTTCTTGTTTCTTCTTATTTTATGGAATGTCAATTTTAGCATACAAAGCAAATTAAATTAAGGAACAATCCCTCACGTAATTTGAGCAAAAGGTGCCAATGACATAGAGTGGGTATTGCCTAAGGAAACAGCATTTAATGTGGTTAAAGCTTTAATGCAACAATGGCAGGTGACACCACTGGTCCATAAACTTGCTTTAGTAACTTTCAAATCAGTTGTTAATTTCTTACTTTGAAGTGGCATTTTAGTGGCAATCCCTGTAAGCAAAAGTAGCTTGCAATAAAGTCATTTATCTTGATCAAGCAATTCACTCTGGACTCATTAATTGCATGTAATTTTGGATCAGGCCCCATTTTACATATTAAAACCCGAAATCAGCCACTGATGCTTTGAGGGAAATATCTCACTGGTGGGTGATCTGATGGAATCAAACGTGAACATGAGGAATTAGCACAGTAATTTCTTTTCCCCTCTCAAGCCCTGACTTTGGCATTGTTATTTAAATGAGATGACCCCAAACACTGACTCCAGCAGTAACCCTGGCAAGGCTGTGCTGTCACTGAGTTGCCCTTGAAGAGCTCATTTCAAGCAACTTCTATTGAATATTTTTAAGCAGTAAGGTCTAAACTCTCTGTCTTCAGAAAACAGTTGATTGCACTGCTGAGGAACAAAGAATTAAATGATAATCAACAACTGTTTCCACAAAAACATGAAAGTGGAAAAGATGGTGGAATCCCATTATGGCACATCTTTTAGGTGACAGATACTCCCTGTCTGTATCTGCATGGGAAGTCACATTGGGGTTTTAATCCTTCTTACTCATAAAAGCAAAGCAACGTAGGAGAAAATCTCCTGGTTCTCTTCCAAGCTGAGGTTAATTTTTTCCCAATTCCCCATCACAACCAGTCAAAAACCAAACAAAAACAACCCCAAAACCCTAAAATCCAGCCAAAAGAAAAAACAAACACACAACTCCCCCCCAAAAAAACCAACCAAACAACAACAAACAAAAAAGTAGCCAAAAAATACCACAAAACCAAGATGAAAAATAACCCCAAAATAACAAAACCAACAACCAACCCATACCACAAGCCAATTAATTTTGTAAATATTCTGGTTTGTTGTTGTTTTTTCCCCCTGATCCCAGAATTTAATATGAAAAATTGCATTCCAGTTTGATCCAGGATGGGATTCATTTTGCAGATGACTTCTTTCTTCAGCACAGTCATTAAACTAAAAATCTTCATCCCATTGCGACTGGAGTCAGAGCTGCTTTTTTGCTTAAAAAATGAAATGGCCATTTAGAAGATAAAGGAATAATCTTTCTTATAATATTTATTTAAGAAGAAACAATTTCTAGCCAGCATATTCATCAGTGTTATGCAGTAGTGTCTGTGTGTATATATATATCTCCCTATGATAAATATCATTAAATAATTTCATCTGGATAGGATGCAGAAAGTTGCAAATGTTCATTTGCTATTCCAAGCTTATTTTTACATTAATTTTAATCTATACACTTCTTCCTGTCAAGATTTACTCCATCATCTGAAAGGCTTTCCAGCAGGGGAATCCATGGATGGCATAATCCATTTCAACAAGACACTTACCATCCTCTCCTACAATCTGCAGATGAAAGAGCACAGCTTTTGCCCTGGTAATTTCCAATTGCAAGAAAGGTCACGTAGAACAAATGGCACAAGTCAAAGGTTGAAATCAAAACAAAAAACTAAACTTTCAAGCTGCACTTGGAGGTACAACCTCTACCATCAGCTTTCTTCCCACACACAACTGTGCTGCCTATTTAAAGCAAGGACACCAGGGTTCTTATTAAAAAGAACTTTTATTCTTGGTTGCTTCCATCAGGTGTTTTAAATAGAAATTAAAACCAGGTGTGCAACCACTCTTACTGAAACCTTAAAAAAGTTTGAAAACTGGCATTAATTCCCAGGAGTAAAGCCAGGCTGAGCATCCTCCCACTTTCCTTGTGACAAGATCTGTGTTTTCACCGTGTTGTTCAGCTGGTGGAACGATGGGGGAGAAAAATACTCTTTGCCTCAGAAGAACCCCAGGTAAAAGGAAACCACATTTCTGATCCTATCTATTGCACTGCCAAGTGTTTTGTATTTCCCTCAAGGCTCTCTCCCTGCTTCAAGTATTGTGTATTTTTATATCCATCCTCCTCCAAGGAATCCTCCCAGACTCACAGCTCAGAGAGTGAGTGCTTGGGCTGAGGGGAACAAAGCGATACTTAGATGTTTCTTCATTGACCTTGAAAAATGGCACATTCTGGGTGCATTCCCATGAGTCTGAGACTTTTCAGAAGGAGGATTTGTGCAAGCAGAAATGCACCTGTTATCTGCAATAGCTTGCCTTTAGCTAAGATGAAGTCGAGCAGGTAAGAGCTACACATGGAGAGTCTCATGCACTGTCTTACACAGGTGCATGGACTCACAGGACCAGCATGGAAAATAACATTAACAATCATGGAACTAAATTATGTGGTATTCCTACTACACAGCACAATATTAGGGTCCACTTTCTGCAATCCTAGGTAGATCTTCAACAGAGCAGTCATTTTTCTTTTGCTTAAGGTGGACAGGTTTTCAGGTGCTCTGAAAGGAGGTTCAGATGACCAGCCCTTTAAAAATAAAATTGAGCAACAAGCCTGCTCCATTAATGTAGAACCACACAGCATGCTCATTTCAACCACAACATCGTGCTGGCCAAGGAGAGCTGGAGAAGGATGGAATTGAGTGCAATTCAACTTCCCCAAGAGCACCAGTTCCCTGTGGAACCAGCCCTCCATTTGAAGTGCCTGTACCTGACCACGTCTACAACTTGTGCTCGTACCCCTTTCCCTTCGGCAGACATCAAACTTGGGGAAGATTCCGAGCTATGATGTATTACTGAAAATAATACATTTAATCTGCTAATAGATACCCGTGCAACAAGAAAAGGAGAAAAGCTCCATGGCTGAGGAAGGTGGGCAGGGGATGGCAGTGGCCTGTCCTGGCCGTGCTGTCTGTCCACCTCGGCCGGGACGAGCCCTCCAGCCAAGGGCAGGTGAGGATGCCCGGGGCTGCGCTCCCCAAGCTGCATCCAGCGCTCCGGCAGCCGGGGCTGTGCAGGATCCCGGCGCTGTCGGTCACAGAGAGGATTTATCTGGGGACGGGGCGAGGGTCAAGGACTTACTGCGCGGTGCTGCCTCCATCCAGCTCGGCTGCCGCTGCCCTGGGGCCGCTCCGTGCGGCGCCCGAGGCCACCGAGCCTGCGGAGAAACCTCGAACCGCCTGCGGCTGCCGGAGCCGTGTTGGGAAAAGCGTTTTTAAAGGATGCCCTCCCTGTCCCCGGGGCGCCCGCCGCAGCGCCGTCGCACGGAGACGAGCGGCTGCCCGCGGCCCCTCGGGGCGCTGCCGCATCCACCCCGCATCCCTCTCCCGGCGGGCATCACCCAGAAGGACGGAGGCGGGAGAACGGGGGGGGCTCCTCCTCGCCGACGCTCCGGACACGTCCCAGCCCCGGCGGGCGCGTCCCCGGTGGCCCCGCTCCGGGCCCGGCCCCCCCGCCCCGGGTCCGCCCGGTGCCCACCCACCCCCGCCCTCCCTCCCTGCGTGCCCGCATCCCTCCCCTCGCTCCCTCCCTCCTTCCGTGGCTCCCGGGCGGCCGGAGGAGATGCCCCAGCGCGGAGTTGGCGGCCCGGGCGCCCGGCAGGAGCGCGGGGAGCGAGCGGCGCCGCCACCCCTGGAAAAGTTGTGTGCCTGCCGGGGGGAAGGCGGGCAGCGGAGGGAGGGGGAAAACCACCACCCCGAAGTGCTCACACGAATTTCCCAGCGCTAGACCTGCCTCCGAGATCAGCCCAATAAGAGCTGTCAGGGGAGGCTCCCGGCTCACTTTTCCACATCGCTTCACAGTTACGTTTGGCAGGCAGGCAGGCACGGTAGCGCGCTCAGCCTCGGAATTAGCGGATTTATTTGGAATATCCCTGCTTTCCTGTAGACGTGCGGCTGCCGCCGGCTTGTGCGAAGGGAGAAATTCACAACTGCGCTCCGGCATGCAGGCACAGAGAGCCGGGAAGCCCAGCAACCAGCGGCTCCGCCAGCATCGGCAGCCTCGGAAAGCATGAGAAGAAAATCTGGAGCACCCTGCCTGCTCCCAGGGACTGGCTGATGTTGTTTTACCTCACCCTTTCAGACCGTGCGTGAAGTGGCTGTGGGCGAGCGGCTCCCTTGCTCCTTGAAAGAGTGAGTATTCATTTTATTCAGACAATTTGTGGCTGGCTGGCAGAGGGCTCTCGCTCTGTGGGTTTCTGGCTGACTTGGGCTCTGTGTGCGTGCAGGATGCGCTGGGCGAGCGCCTTCCTCGTCCCTAGGTGCGGTATTAGACTGAACCGGGGTGCCTCATTAAGTCGGATGTTTTCAAATTGACGATAATGAAAATGTCGTGGGATGCTTGTATTTTTTTTTATTATTATTATCATTACTATTCTCTCGAGAGAAGTGGCCGCAATTGTATTTCTCTTCCCGCTTGTTGGTGGTTTTTTTTGGGGGAGGTTTATTTTTCCTTCCGTTCTACGACCCTCCTTTAAAGAATCGGGAGGACTTTGGATCACAGAGGGTTGCTTCTAAGGCTGGCGAACCCGTTTCTTCTCCTTGTTTTCTTATTTAGTACAATAAGTCTCTGGGCTATTTCACTGTGTTGAATAGATGCAGGGCTGCATTCATGCATTGAAATAGATTGCAGTTTTCGTGCTGAGAATAAAAATCACCCACCAGCCAGATATGTAAATGAGGGAGGAGGAGGCTGGAAGAACCTTGGCGGGGGGGGGAGATCCCCCCGATTTATTATCACCTTCCCTCCCCCCCCTAAAGCTTTGCACCTCCTAAGTAAGTAAATAAATAGGAATGGCTTCATAGCTCCCTTTCCTACTTTGAGAGAGGAAAGCATCCCAGAAATATTGCTCTTCAAAGCTGCTGTGGGAATGAATCTGTAGCCATAACTAGCCAGGAGTCATCCCTGTCCCACAAGTTGTTTTCCTTCCCATCCTTCGGCTGACTAAACAGAGGATGCACCCAGCTGAAACTTGGGAGAGGGAGAAAGCCCCTTAGCCCCAGCCTTTGCTGCCGCGCTGCCAAAGGCTCCCGGAGCAGAAACGCAGGAGCCTGTGGCCCCCTGAAGCTGCTGTGCCACCGAACGCTTCATCTTCTCTTTGAGGAAGGCAGAGGAGGAACACATCCTTTCATTCCGCTTGGCTCCGGTGTCTGCTGGGCAGCAGCATCCCAGCCGGGAGCCCCGAGCCGCCAGACAGCATCCCTGCTCGGCAGCACCAGCGCCGGGCTGGGCTGGGAGACACCGCAAGGCTTCAGCACCGGAGCCTGTGGCAGCTTCTAGGTGGGTAATAGAAAAGAGATTAATTCAAATCCTTATTTAGGCTCTGCCTACCGCCATGAAGGTGACACTACTTAACGCAGGCAGGAACTCCTTTGCGGTTCGTTGCCGTTCAGTCATGCCTTGAATTCGTCTCAATTCAAACAGTTTGCGTTTAGCAGCAGACTAAATAGAGTGGAATCAATCCAACCTGGCATTTAGCGGCGCTGCTCAGAGTCGCTCGCGTTGCCAACAGGTATCAAAGCCTCCCCTCGCTCTCCTCCCTTCCAGACAGGCACAGGCACACACGCTCTGTCTCATGCAAACGAGCCTGTCTCTCCTCTGAAAGGAGGAGAAACACTCATACAACTTTTATAAAGGCTGACACCTCTAAACAGCCAACTCGAGCACACAAGCGGCTCTCCCGTTCTGGCGCTGGCTATCGCGGACAGGTGTTTTTTGGGAGGTGCTGGTTTCAGGAACGCAAATAGCGACAACTGTTCATTGTTTCAAATGGAACGTGTTAGCGCTTAATGGGAGGGAAGTTAGCAGCTGCTCACTTCAGTTTCAATTAAAGAATAGAGCAGATAACTACCAAAGCTGTAGATAAAGAATCCTCTTAACTTCACTCATCCTCTTTTGGAAATTCTTCAAGAGTTTCTCTGCATCAAGGATAAGGAAAAACATGCAATGCTCTTGTATGAGTGATATTCCCCCTCTATGTTCAATCCTAGACTGCTGTGAACAAGTAGAGACTTCACAATGGGCTTCCCAGTATATATAAATAAATAATAAATAAATTCAGAAGAGTGAAAAATTACTCTCGTGCACATTTTACCTGTTTTAAACAAGATGATGAATCTTCTGGAAGAAGTATTTGGCATACTCGTGAAATCAGCAAATTTCACACCCATAAACTCTGATAACATCAGAACCCAGAAGCTCTCTGTGGTGTTACCTCCCAGCCTCATTGTATGGATGGTTGTGACAGGAGAACCCTAGGAAGGGAAGTGATTATAACGCGATATTTTCATACTTTAAGCCTTACTGTTCCACCTCACTGCTTGCAGAACGAGCAAAGCTTTCTGGCAGCTTCCTCCTAAGCTATTTATTAACTCCCTTCTTTTCCCAAACTTGCATCCTGGCTATGGAGGACTTCGATTTCCATGCTTAGTTGTAAGCTGAGGGCCTTCAGTGCCCTTGGAGATTGAAGCATTTCATGTCAGTTGGTTCTTAAATTATCCAGGTGAGCAATTTGTTAACTGGGCAGGCTGCTGGCCAAGAAACTAACTTTGGACATTTTCTTCGATATTAAAAAATCAATAACACTCCGTGCGCCTGCTTAACAAATGCAACTGGTTTTAATAAGAAGTACGGCTGTGTATGGCAGCTCCTCCTTTTATGCCTTTCCTTAAAAATAAAACAGAAGTTCTAATCTCTGTCAGGCGAGGTAGAAGCCGCCTTAGATGAAGTCTCTCCGTGCTTTTTGAATGTTATTTAGTCATTCCCATCAGCTCCTGCTGCTGAGGTCCAAAAAGGAGTTGTAAAGGGGGAAGTAGTCCCACAATCAGACTGAAATTCACTTTTTTTGTGAAATCTGTTGTCTTTTGAATTTTTGTCATTTGTGATCTTCAGGATTTTTCCAATAACATTGCACCTTAATCAAATCGATTTAATTGATCCCTGGGCACTTTATTTCCACTACTATTAACATATGATGCATTTTCTTCTCTGAAAAAAAAAATCTTTCTCCCTTCTTCAGGATGTAAAACCATTTCAAGTGAGAACTCCCAGTCAGCCATGGACATAAATTGAGGTCTGTTAGCCCCTAAAGCTCCTCTTGAATTTTCTTTGTTTCCTCTTGTATAGTTGTAGATTTCATCTTTTTAAATCTTTGCTTAGGAAGACCATTCTCATAGATTTTAGCTGGGACTTTTTCAGACATTTATTGAAGATAGGGGCCTGGTACACACAGATGATTTGATTTCCAAAACCTGAGGGATGTTACAGGGAGAGAAATACTGATCTCTGAGATTATGGACAAGAAGGGATGTGAACATGTCCTAATAATTTCTCGGAGCTGTGTATTTCTAAGTGATGATTGTGCATGTTTTGTGACAGAAAGCAACTGCTCATGCAGGTATTTTTATAAATCCCCCATATCTATCAGGTACCCCGTATCTCAGCAGTATTCCTTTTCCATTTTAATATTATCAAAACCTGACCTGCTATTAATACATAATTGTATTAATAAATTAATTATATTTATTAATATATTAATTGTATGCTTGTAGTATACACTAAAGTGGTATCATAAGAGTCTTTCATCTATGAGTATAAAATAATAAAACCGAAATTCTTTCAGTGGGAGGCAAATGCTACGGCAATTTGAGCTTGGAACATTTTAAGCATCATTGCTACCATAAGATCACATCAATAGAATTAAATTAGATCATGGAAACTTAACATTTTTCTTACTGTTGTTGCCATAGAAAAGGTGGCTCACTTCAGAGCTTCCTGAACATAACTGTTTGAGCAGTAGACAGACAGAGAACAAAATAAAGTCCTATTTGAGATTACAAATGTGTCTATATATACACACACACATTTACTTTCCTCTCCTTTGTTCTAGAATCTGCTCAGCATGTTTCTCATTTTATCAGCCACGTAAATAATATCAACTCAGTGGCATTTCAACTGCATTAATAAAAATTTTGTTCCCAAAATACATTGGGTACTGATGGTACCTGGAGTAGTAAGTGCAAGCTGAAAAGAAAAAAATTATCTGTGAACTGGTTCAGTTACCAACAGATAGTCTTTTACCTGGAGCCAGATGCTCTAAAATCTGATTTCCACCTGCCTTAGCCATGAGAGCAGCCTTTATCCATGGGCTGGTTGCAGTGATAGCACTCAGAGAATTGATTTGCCAAGGTGTTGATCATGATGTGTCTTGTGGAAATCATTTGAAATTGAGAATGATGAGCACCCTGGCTCAGGTTTGAGATTAACAATGTCTCCCAGTGCCAGATCTGAGAAGGGAAAGCTCCCATGGGAAGTGTCCCCTGTACCCTGCGGTGCCCAAGCCCTGCACAAGCCCACAGAGGTTTCTCAGTGTCTTGGTCAGGTCTTTGCAACGGATATGGAAGTTCAAAACATGAAAACAGTCTTGGCCATCCCTAGTTCAGTTTCAGCTTTCGTGTACATTCAGCCAGTGTTTTTTTTCCAGGGAAGCAGTGCTCAGCCTCATTTGAGAGCTCCCATTTGCACCCATTTCCTTTGCAGTCACTGATGATCAGCATCACATGCACGTATTTTAAGTATTTACGTTTTATAAAAAATATAAAACTTACATATTTATATATATATATATTATTTCCAAGCCCTAAATACTACAGCAAATGGAGTGCATGCACTCAAGAGGGAGTGCAATTCTCTAATTGAATTTTGCAACACTTCAGATGTGGATCTCTCTCATGGACTAAATGTAACAGCCATCATTGCCCTTTAAGTAACAGAGCATCAAAACTTAATGTCACCGAAGCTTAGATTGAGTCCTGTGTTCTGGTCTCTGACCTTTATTTTTTGTGTGTTTCCAAAAGTTAGATGAAAACAAATGAATGGGGGAAAAAAACCTCACAAAATCTCAGCTTGGCAACTCCCAAAGAAATAAATTTAACATTGTAGAGTCCTAATTCTTTTCAAATAGCTCATCTAAATTGATGGTAAAACTGCCATCAAATTCAGTGATGCAAAATTAAAGCGTTCACTTCTAATTTCACGTATCTCAGCAGAGATTTGAAGTTTCCTAGAGTCATACTATATACAGTTAGCAAAGTCCAGGTATGTTCAGAATTTTCCTCTTTAAAGATTTTTTAATGCATGCATTTGGCTGGAGAGTTTATGTAGCTTTCACTAAGTCATGATGTCCAGTCCTAATTTTATAATTTTAGTTTAATCGGAATACTTGTCAGGAAAACCTGTAGGTTTTTCCTCAAAGTATATATTGTTTAATTCTGTAGAGAATACCCAATATTCGTTGAACAAAGCCAATGAATATCAAAGTTCTGTTGTACATATTTATATATTAAAAAAAGAAAATGCTGAAAAACAAGCCCAGAAAGCAAGCTATTTATGTCCTCCATTAATATTTAAAGATTTTTTTTTTATTCAGGAAGTACAGGATAAGCACATCCCAGCTGCTGAAAGTCTCCTGATAAACAATGCCCCAGGCAGAGCACGGTTAACACCTAATTCTCAGTCGCAGACCAATCTGTTTGCCTTTTTTATGAGCTGGCTTCACGTCGAGCACAAGTTGCCTTTCTCCCTTCTCGCCTGTCAGAGTGATGGAGCCTCAAATGATGGGGATGCACCTTCCGAGGAGAGCGGGGCTGTGGCTGCCCCGGGCTGAGGTGCTGCGCTCTGTGCTGGGCACTTCTGTTTCAGGCAGGAAAATCGCTTTAATCAGTGGACTGCGGAGAATAAAAATAACTTGAGATCACTTTATCCTCTTGCTATAGGATGAACACAGTGCTGGTGCAACTATTTTTCTTCTGTTTAGGCTTTTGGGCCACTCTGGGAGTCATGTCTGTCTCTCCTCTCTGTTTTGAACCTGCATCCTGAGATGATGTTCTGACACACACATGGGTGGAGTGTCTGGCTCCCAAAACCCCAAACCTTTCTTTTTGCCTCAGTATAAGAAGTTGAAAGGGAGGGGTGCAATTTCCTTTTGCTCCTTTGTAGAGCTAAAATAGCTCTATTGCTATTTTAATACCTATGGCTTTAGTATCAGCTGTCATGAACAAAAAATAAAAATCCACACCAAAAAAACCCCTCGGAACCCAATCTAACAAAAATCCCACCCACCCAACCAAAACCAAAATGAAATTAAAATGTTTTAAATACTTATTTCATTAGGGAAGAAATGTCACCTTCAGCTGCAAACTTCGTGGCACATGCTGTCTCTTTGTCCTGTACCTGAGCATGTGTAGCACACTGGAAGTCCAGAGCACTGCACAGAGCAAGGAATAATAAAGAATAAAAATAGTTTGAAGGTTCTGACGACACCCTTGGTGGGTTTCTTTAAAAGCATTCTGGTTCCATAAAGCAGTGGCTGCTTCTGGAAAGACTGACAGCTTTATATACAAAAAGTCTGAGCCTTGACAGCTTTAAAGTTGCTCCATATTGATTTTACTATCTAAGAGTAACAAAAATAAGAAATTATATTGATATCAAGAGAAGTTGTACAATAAGCATGATATCACTGGGTCAAGATAGTCTTTTGTGGTTTGGTTTTTCTTAGGAAGGGATTGCCTGATAGTAAATATTGGTCAAAAATTATAAAAAAAATATTTACCTAGTCACCTAAACCAGACTTTGTAGATAGGATAAAGTATCATGTTAAGCAGGCACATAATAACAAATAATTTATTATAATATTGAGATATATTTCAGTGTGCTGGATGTTGTAATTTTCTCTCTATGCCAAAGCTGCAGTGAGGTTGTGATAGACAAGGACCTATCCTAAAACAGCCTCATCTCCACTCCAGGACACCAAGTTCCAATGTCTCCCAGGTAAAGCACCAAAGTAAGGGAATGAAGGAAGAGGAATTTATCTTAGAAAGGCTTCTCTAAACCTTCCTTCTGTCTGCCTCTGAAATAGACCCCTGAAACTGAAGTAACCTGCTTTTGGTAATGATTTTTTGGTAATGAATTTAGATAGATTAGTAAATCCTTCAGTAATTATTAAAGCTCTAAATGTTGAATAGACTTGCATTTCTGTAGCTGCATGTCCATATTCTCCCAATGCATGGATTCCCTCAGCTACATCTGATGTTTAGGCTCACACTGTGCCTAAACCAGTCCCTTAGCATTTGACACAAGCTCAGGAGCTCACTTAATAACCTAAAGAGCTGTGCAGAAGTCTTTAAAGAGTAGCAGAGCATGACTAAGCTTAAAGAAATAAAGTGGCACATCTTTGCTCACTGAATTACTCTGTGTGTGGGTAGGGCAGAACACCTAAGACAAAAGCAGGAGAAAGGTGGTGCCTGTTGCCGTTGCTGCCGAAATAAATAATGCTTTAGGAATCTGCTTTTGATTTCCCAGGCAGCCATAAGCAAATTGCCACGAGTAGTACATCAAAATAAACTCGGGCAATTGATTTGCACTCGGATTGGCAGTAAGCTCTGACAGCACAAAGGATGCCTGGCCCTGCTGCCACAGCAGAGTTGGGGTAACATTTCCCATCCCAGGTGTGTGGCTGAGGGAAGGGATAATGCTTTAATGCTTCCCCGTGTTACAGCTGACTCCAGGTGACGTTACAGTCCCTTACAGTCACTGTGAGTGCAATCTGCTGCAGCTGCAGGGGCTCAGCATGGTGTGCAGCCCTGCCTGGGCTGGCTGCTGGCTCTGGGCTGTGCCCAGCCCCTCTCCAGTGCACCGGGGTGTGCTGGGTCACAGGAACCCCCTCCTGATGGTCCCAGACCAGCACATCTGGGGAGAGGTTTCTCCCTAAAACCTGCCAGCATCTGTGAATAACACCACGGCAGGTTACCATGATTGGATAGCAGGAGTCCATCAGACATTTATTTAGGTAGTTTGCTGTCCCTAATTGCCTGTTTCTCCTCCAGAAGTTTTCCTCCACTCAGTTTTGTTGATTCAACTATTTCTCTGCTCTCTGAAGGATATAGTGAAATTTCATATGCTTTTTATCAGCACAGTTGTTTTCAAAACTTCCTGTTGTTGTCCTATAGTTGATGAGTTATTTAGTTCTGCAATGATATGGGTTAGAATCTTGAAGGACAAGACTTCTTGGAATGGGATTTTGTTGCAAATTGTTTTTGTTAACACACATTTCACTGGTCTGTCTTACAATGTTGATTGCAAATAGCACAACTGCAGGGACAGTAAACTGCAGTGGAGAAGGAATGGGAATGGAGGCCAATTATTTGGAATGTGTAGCTTGCATGTTGTGGGGGCTGAGGGGGGGGTAAGAGCCTCTTAAATGAAAATTGCTCTTGGTGGAATTATAGCATAGGCAATGGCCTAACCCAGCTCTGTCAAAATGATTTGGTTTTAAAAACACCTTACTATTAAAGGCGTTTAAGTTAACAAGATCATTTTGACAGAACTGGGTTAGGGAGTGACTGCACAGAGTTCTGCTGGCAGATAAGAAGCAGGAGAGTCTAGCCAGGGCATGCAAGTGGCACTTTGCAGTGGGCACTGCGAGCAGGATCTGAGCCCCTGCCACGGCAGCATGGCTGACTACAGCCTCACTCCCTCCTCATCTTGCTCTTAAGTGGAGAACTGCCTCTTAATTTGACTTTTCTGTGAGTAATCCTCACACAGACAAATAATCCACTGAGGAACAAGTGTTATTATTTATGGCAAGAAGTATTCATTCCTTTGCAGAGGAAAACACGAGCATGCTGCCTTATCCAAGGTGATTTAAATCAAGTTCAGGTACAATTTAATGGATATGTACTGGAAACAGGATGGGTATGGAGCTAAGTTATGCAGGCGAGGATGACATGTTTATTTGTTGGGTATGGTGTCTTGAGAGTCCTTTTCTGGTGGAATTTAGGTTTGTTCTGCTTTAGTGGCAAATTAAGAAGCCTTACCACAGTTCTCTTGTGAGAGGGATGGAGCAGCTCTGCTGGGAGGAAAGGCTGGCAGAGCTGGGATTGTTCACCTGGAGAGGAGAAGCTTTGGGCCGAGCTCAGGGTGGCCTTGCAGGGCCTGAAGGAGCTGCAGGAAAGATGGAGAGAGACAATTGCCAAGGGCTGGAGGGCCAGGAGCCAGGGAATGGCTGCCAGTGCCAGAGGGCAGGGCTGGCTGGGATCTTGGGCAGGAATTGTTCCCTGGGAGGGTGGGCAGGCCCTGGCACAGGGTGCCCAGAGCAGCTGTGGCTGCCCCTGGATCCCTGGCAGTGCCCAAGGCCAGGTTGGCCACTGGGGCTTGGAGCAGCCTGGGACAGTGGGAGGTGTCCCTGCCCATGGCTGGGGTGGCACTGGATGAGTTTTGAGGTCCCTCCAAACCCAACCCATTCTGTGATTCTGTGAAGAAGAGGAAGAATTCCTACAAGTGGGACAGGAGCATTAAGGCCTTTTATTTCTGTTCCGAAGATGTAAGGCTCTGCTGTGCTGCCAAACAGGGATGAGTGAAGCAAAGATAATCACTCTTCCCACTGTGGGAAGGCTTTGCATCATTTTGCTATTTTTGGTGGGAAAGGACCTTCTCTGTATCCTTGAGAAAGGGGGTGAGGTAGCAAAAGTTGTAGTGTGGCCAATACCTAGAGAGGTAAGAACAAACCTAAAAAGCTTAAGAAACAAGAACAGCGTGAAGGAAAAAAATATACAAAAACAACAGATATTCCAATGTGTGGGGACAAAAAAATGGTAAGAAATGGTACTTACTGGCACTCTCTAGGTGGTCATTAAATGAAGGCCTCTCATCAATTATTTGAGGTTGTTTGTATTGTAATGAGGATTTACTTATATTAAATTAGCATCTAAGATAAAAATTACATATTTAATGTAGAAAATAGAGTGGATCCTGGAAATTCTACCAAAAACACACCCTTTGGGGCAGAAATTGTCAGGTTTTTCTTTGGTATCTCTGGTGTAACTCATTTAAAGAAAGCAATACCCAAGGGTTTTTTTTTTTTTTTACCTTAATAACAGTTGTTTAGTAACTCATAAAATCCACCACAATGAAATAGTGAGGTCAAAGGGCTGAGATGCTGCATGTCATCACAGCAAATGAAATAAAGAACTTCGCTGCAGTTCTTAAGACAACCCTCCATGTCTCTTGTGTGGAGGAACACTAGAGTGGCTCTAAAATCTTTTAAACTGAGATCATGCGTAAATCAATGCACTGGAATTGTAATCAAGTGGTTTATTTGACCAGATGAATACTCTGTGCTTTGAAAATGAAAAAAAATCTTAGTTAAAGCTTTTTATGATCTTTGCTTCTTTTTCAATGGGAAGTTTATACCTTCAACTACTCTTATTAACTCTATTCATCTTTTTAACAAATTACTCCATTCCAGTGGTCATCTTTTAAAGCTACAAGATGATTTTAAAATAACTGTAGTGAAATGAACTTATCAGAAGTGCTTTCCTCCACTCATACACAAAATGAGCTTTATATCTCTTTAAGTGTCCACTGCCATACCTGGCTCTAACTCTGTGCAGGGGATGAACTCCCAGCTGCAACCTTCACTGATCTGAGTTCCAGAAGAGCTCCCAGTGTGTGTATGACATTGTTTTCTGAAGCTGTGTGCTGGTTATGTCTTCCTGTTTGGTTATAAACCTCTTTGTAATCACTTTGTGTTGTACTTGTACAAGACGTAAGCATTCCATGGCTGAGTTTTATGAGCAGTGTTCCAAGATGCAAGTTCCTGTGAACAGAATATTATTTTTCTAAAACTCTACCAGCACACAGAGTGGAAAACAAACCACTCAGCTTTATCTGTACTTCTCTATAGGCTGTGCATGGAGAACAACATTTATGAATACAGTCTTAAGTTTTTGAAAACATAAGGCAGTTGTTTGAATCTCTGCTCCATGACATAGTGGAGCATTTCCTTTCATCTATTTGCTACATTAAAGGCATTCTTTATATGTAAAATATCACTTTCCCCTCTCAGGCATGAGTGGAGAACTAAAGCTGTTTTGTAAACAGCTTTGCTGGATTAGAGTAGATCTGGAGTTGTGTATATCCAACAGTGTACCAGGAAACTTCTCAGAAGATCACTGAAGTTTTGTTTAAGACAATGGCCCAAGGCAATCTGAACATGTGGAGATTAAAAGCAAAAATTATACTTTTATCAACACCAGCATAATCTTGATGAAGGTGGAGCACTGCCTCCAGCTCTGGGGCCCAGCCCAGCAAGGACCTGGAGCTGCTGCAGAGAGCCCAGAGGGGCTCCAGGATGAGCAGAGGGATGGAGCAGCTCTGCTGGGAGGAAAGGCTGGCAGAGCTGGGATTGTTCACCTGGAGAGGAGAAGCTTTGGGCTGAGCTCAGGGTGGCCTTGCAGGGCCTGAGGGAGCTGCAGGAAAGATGGAGAGAGACAATTGCCAAGGGCTGGAGGGCCAGGAGCCAGGGAATGGCTGCCAGTGCCAGAGGGCAGGGCTGGCTGGGATCTTGGGCAAGAATTGTTCTCTGGGCGGGTGGGCAGGCCCTGGCACAGAGTGCCCAGAGCAGCTGTGGCTGCCCCTGGATCCCTGGCAGTGCCCAAGGCCAGGTTGGACATTGGGGCTGGGAGCAGCCTGGGACAGTGGGAGGTGTCCCTGCCCATGGCTGGGGTGGCACTGGATGGGCTTTAGGGTCCCTTCCAACCCAAACCATCTGGGATTCTGTGATTCTGCTAAATACACTTTTGAAGGGCCATGTACTTCTCTTTTTGTTGCTGAGAAAAACATCATTGGCTTCACTGGAATGATTTTGCTGCCATTCCATACCACTGCTTTAGACCATGGCATAATATAAGAAGGGGAAGTGCTACTGTGCTTCACCTTCTGGTCCTCCTTGATTTCCATGCCTGCCTTTACTTACGGCATCATAGCCTGGTTCAAGAGCCCTGTCATCCCCTCCTATACATCTAATCCAGAAGATTACAATTTAACTGCTAGGCACTTCTCAATTTTCCCATTAGCCAATGTGTAAATTGCTGGGCCACATATTTAAAATGCCTTCCCTCAGCTCCCAGCCATACACACGGTGTTCTGCTCCCAGGGATGGGGCAGAAAAGTCATTTCCCCATTTGGAGAAGAAATCTGGGGGCAATCCCACCTCCATGCATTGCATAAAGTGTATGCCCTGATTCACTGATAGAGCCTGAATGAGAGCCTATTTCTCAAATAACTCCTGCAAGGCTCCTGCAGTCCAGGTTGAGACGTAGACAACTTTATCCAGCTCAGTTGTTCCACAGTGATGGCATTGCTTTGTAGAATTGGGACGTGCCAAAGTCCCACTGGGTTTTTTCCCTTTGCTCTGAGTCTCCCAGCTTTGTGTGCCTGTGTAGCTGTGCTGCTCACAGGGATGTTTGGCTCAGGGGGGGTTAATGGCACGGTGTGTGCAGTGCTAATATCTCTGATGTGCTTGGGACTCGTTTGCCTGAAGGTATTGCTGAGCACACAGCTACCGTGAGCACAGTCCAGTCACAGCAAATCTTCTGTTTTGCTGTGAGTGCATAGGACCTACATCTGATGGGAGTAAATGAAGAGTAACAAGCAGGAAGTCTGGGGGAGGAACCGAGGAGGGATGCACTGGAATGAACTTAATGCTTTCTAAGGATTGAGAGTGGCAGTGTGAAAACCAAATATCCTGTTCTTTCTTCAAACAGAAATGTCTCTGGGAGCGTCGTATTGTTTTATCTCATTTATTTCATTTCTTTTAGAAGACAGCCTGTGGAGATTAATTAGGAATTGTTTTCAAAAAGCTTCTTGAATATGAAAGGAAGTGCTTTATTATTATTTAGTCCTGTTGATAAAAAGAGCTATACCAACTTATGCTGGAACTGTAAGGAAGTCAGTCATGCCCACTTGGGTCCTTTTCTCCTAGGGGTTCTCAGGGTTTATATCCAAAGTGATTTTTCACCCAGAAACAGTCACACTAGAAAGAGAAGAGGACATTACATCTTGCTCTGCTCAAACCCTGAAAAGGACCTTTAAGTTGTGTTTTCAGTTTCTGCCCCCCATTTTGAATTTAATCCTGGATGTTGGTTGAAGATGCTGTCTCTTGCTCTGTTTTACAGTGGTTCTATTTCTCCTGGGTTTTGATTCTTGCTCCATTGAAGGAATCAGAAAAATCTGTCCTGGCAGGCACAGGCACCCAGTCATCCAGTCAGATTTAAAGAGGAACCCATCTGAGCAAAACCAATCACTCTGACTGAAAGTTTGGCTCTTTCTCTCTTTTGCTACCTTTTACCAACACACATGTCCCCAAAAAGAAGTCTGTTTAACATGTGCCAGAAAGCAGCAGCAGTGAACTCCATTTAATTCCCTGGACTGAAGAGACCCACATCAGAGGGTGACTGATGCATCCCGATCATTAAACTGTTTGCTCCTCTTCCTTTTCTGGGATTGAGAGAATGTCAAGACATTTAAAATCTCTCTTGCTTCTCTCACATTTTCCCCAAAACTTTCTTGCAAGAGCTTGCTGTGTTCCCTGATTCATTTATTTCCACCCCAGTTGGCAATGAGGCCTGTAAAGCTCCAGGTTCTCCTGTAATGGATATTCCCCTCATTCTGGATGCATTGTCAAAGCACTGCACTATTAGCTCACCGTTCGTCCATGCTGCTTGAGAGATTGAGTTTCACTTTGCTAGCAGCTCCTCTCTCCTTCGAACAAGACAAGTTTCTCACAGCTTCAGGTTTTCATGCAACAGATTTCACAGTTGCTTTGGCAATTACTGAAGTTTAAAAAAAAATACTTTCTACATTGCTTGCTTTTAAAAGAACAGCTGACTTTTGCTGGTTGTGTAAAAGATGTTCTGCATGGCTTATGCCACAAGTGTGTATGAACCTTAAAAAAGAATACCCCCCCCCCAAAAAAAACCCCCCAAAAAATGCAAAAAAAACCCACAACCAAACAAAACCCCCCCAAAAAACAACAAAAAACCCCCCCACCAAAAAACCCCCACCAAAACCAAACCAAACCAAAACAAAAAATCCCCCCAAAAAACAAAACAAAACAACAACAGCAAAAACCCCCAAAAAACAACAACAAAAAACCCAAACCCCCAAAATTAACAAACCCTAAGCTCTCAGGATTTTCATAAACATGCAACACTAGGAATTAATCCTAAAGTAGAAGAAAACCAGCCTAAAATACAGTGTAAGCTTAAGAATAGGCATTCCTACTCTTTTGTAGATAGTGGTTTCTCCTGAGATTGTTTGGATATGAATCAAAGAAATGTATCAAGATGCTTTTCACATAACTCCGTAACCCTGTAATGCAGCCCTTCTCCCTGAGCCACATCCCATCTAGTTTTCCACAGCTGCATTTCTGGGTTTGCTCATCCCTCTGGCATCAGCCCTGCTATGTTAACTTGCCTTTCCATTTCAAGGAATATTTACTCTGAGATGAAACCTGGTGTGACCTTTTAATACATCAAAGGGTGGGCAAGGAAAGAAAGACAAAATGCTCCCAAGTGTCCATCTAGGAAAATGTCTTTGAAATGAAAGAGGACTGTGTGTTTTCTCTGAAAGTGAAGGAGAGACAGGGAGACCTGTAGTGCAGATGTGCATGAATGATCAGTGGGTTTTCTGGTGGTGGCCTGGTTTGGCAGTCATGGATTTCACAGAGGATTTAGCAGTGCTGTTTCTCTGCTGGGCTGGGAAGGGTTTGCTAGGCAGTGGTGCTGCTGCAGAGAGGTGATGGCTAAACAGACAGTGGGCTGCTGGAGCCTTGTACACTCAGGAGAAGTTTGTGGGTTTTTTTTCTTGCGGAGGAAAGGAGCATAAGAATGCAAGAACATTATTCTGATTTGCTCATATGACAGAGTCTGTGTTTGTAATTAACAGTGCAGGGGAGTGAGAAGGTTGGGAGCTTCGTCAGACCCTCAGATGAACTGCAAGATCTGGGATTTGCAAGATCCCAGAATGGTCTGGGTTGGGAGGGACCTTCAGGACCCTCCATTTGCACCTCCCTGCCATGGGCAGGGACACCTTCCACTAGACCAGGTCCATCCAATTCTTTGGCCTAAATATTTTCCTAAGTGTGTGTAACCATTCCTCTGAGTCTTCCCTCTGTGTTTCAGGCAATGAAAGAATGCACAGAATCAATTTAATTATGCAATGATATAATGAACTACAAATTTAAAACTAACATGGCTTATTTATGATGTAAAAGTAAATAAGATGTTTCAGAATGCTTTCCTAAGCTCTTTAGTCACTGATTTGAACTTTCTTTTCTCTCTCTCCTACCAGGAATCTTTCATGACTGGAAAACCCAATGGATCATGTTTTTATCATCTAAGCTATTTTTACATTGACTGTACTGTAAACACATGGAGGAGCTGTAAGTAAATGTTCTGCACTGCGTGATGAATTGGATTGCTACAGTCTGGAGGAAAGCAAAATAATAATAATTTCATTTCTGTGGTGATTTGCATAGCTTGAGGTACAATGCCAGAAAGACTAACGGAAATGCTTATGGATACATGGACTCCATTAATAATATTATGGATTACTGTCCTTCCTTCCATTTATACGGCTCCAATGAATCAATCTCAAGTGCTACCAAGTGGATCCAGTACAGGACTAAAAAGGCTAAATGAAGAACAGAGAGTTTTGCACCGTTCCAAGAGAGGCTGGGTTTGGAATCAAATGTTTGTATTGGAAGAATTTTCTGGACCTGAACCAATCCTAGTTGGCCGGGTAAGGCAAGATTTGGGTTTTTTTCTCTCTGAATGGGTAAATAAATGTATGGCAGGAGGTCTTCAGTCATTCGGACTCCTCTAAGGAATTTCAGACTGAGGTGCTTTGTGATTCCAAAATAGTTCTCTAATATCCATAGATTAGTGCTTTAGGTGTGCCTGACTGTAAGGACATGGTTTCCTAGTTAGCTAACCTGCTATTTCCAACAAAAATATGCATATGCCATTTGTCAAAAAAATCCCACAAGCATGCTCACATCCTTTCTTTTGTAGCATTAGTCACCACTCCTCACCTCTGTAAGCTGAAGGTTTTTACCAAAGCAGCTCTTTGCAATGTGTTCCTGTGCATTCCAAAAGGTTGTTACACCTATTGGTCATGTTCTGTCTCCAGCCTGGTGAATCAAGTTGCTTATGCTCTGAGGATTTTTAAAAAAACAAGAGCCAAAAAAGGAAACTGTGGACTGTACAGCAAATTATGTGGTCCTAGTTTATCTGTGCACACCTATGGAATAACATTATTGCCATGGATTTTGTAATTTACTTCCAAAGTTAGGAAAATAACGCAGGGCAAATGATCACATTTTTCAGTGTCCCAGCTTTTCTGCTGCCCTAAAGCTTTGCTTGTTGCCATGCATTAGTTTATTCTGTAGCTCAGTGTGTTACCTCCAGTCAGTGAATCAGCCTTGCACTTGTATGAGCCATCTGTATCCATCAGGGATGAATTATCCTTAGAATTATTCTTAGAAGAGAATGATTTGTTCATAAATGCATGTTTGGTAGTGAACAGGTATAAATATCTTGTTTATCACTAAAGTTCAGTTCCCTCTGAACAACCAAGTGCATTATTGTCTCTTACCAGCCAGCTACTGAGGTTGAGTAAAAAAAAATGTAGACAAAATTATGGATTGCAGTTAATTTCATGGCAATCTTGGAATTTCTATAGATAAATGAATAGTGTATGGTATAATATAGGGACTGTCAATAGCTCTATCTGTTACTGAAGAGAACACAGATCAAGTGCATTCCCAAATCTTCCCCAGTGTAGCCACTTTGCAGGCAAGACTCAGGGTCAGAAGGTGTAATGAGCTTTTTATCCAGTGACTTTTGGTGCTGTGTCAATTTACATTTCTATCAGGTATTTGGTATCTGTTCTCATTTGTTTCTCTGGGGTTAGCAACGTATCTCAATTTCACAGAGACAGCAGCGTGCATATTTCACATCTTAAAATGTTTTATTCAACCCATTCTTCCTGGAATATTTTAGTAGAGCTTTTAAAATTATTTTGAGTAGCTGGGGAGAATCCTGGGTTTTTACTTTGTGGTATTTTGATTTTCAGGGTATATCCAGGTCTAAATATTTCTGCTATTTTAAGGGGTTTTTTTTGGTGGTTATAATATCCTGAATTGTTTGAGTCATTGGTGAATAGAAGTGGGTAGGTTAAACTAAGCCAAACCAAGGAAGACATTATCCCATCTTCTGCTGGCTTTTTAAATAGAATTAGCTAAAATGCTGTGACAATCTATTTGTTGAGACTGCTGCATAATTAAAACACTGCATGTTATAGACGGAAATGAGCAAGAAGCAAAGTTTGTTCCCATAGTGAGAAATTTTTGGTTTATTCATTAACATGACTTAGAATATTTTTGGAATTCTTCTCTCTATTTTTTCTCCCTCTGCAGAAAAAATCATCCATATTTCTGACTTACTTTTCTTTCCTAAGGCTTGGGAGTACTGAGAGTGCTTCCAGGCTGGGGTGCAGTCAGTGGGAGCAGAGGTACTCCACAGCTTTCAGAGCTGCTCTTAAGCCTTCCTGACTGGGAAGCAGAGGCTCCCTCAATCATACTTCTTGGCAATCCTTCCCAAAACTTAAGGGTGTACAGAATGTCACAAGCAAAATGCTTTTCTTTCCTGTGAAGTTGGGCTGTGGTTTGTCCTCTGTCACCCTCAGCGCTTTCTTACCCACTGCAATTTAAAAATAACCTCCTCCTCAGAACTGGCAAGAGATTTGCACTTACCTGGTTCCTCCTCCTGGCTTTTCCACTTACACCCCTCCTCCAGCCTTTTGAGTTTTTACCCTGCCAAAGGATTTGCACGCCTGGGGTATCTCCTTTGTTCTGGGACTTTACTGACTGTTTTTTCTGCTCTGTGTCTTACCTCGATTTTCTTTTTTCCTTGTTTGCCAGACTTTGAATGAAGGACACTCAGTAAAACAGGATATAGTGAATTAGTGCAGAGAGGCTTAGCATTATGGAGAGAGTGGTATCAAATGTCTGTCCCATTTTTCCTGCATTTTCTAAATAAATATGCTTTTGTCCTCTTACAGAGTCAGTATTGCTTGCCATGTGCTTTTTACATGTTGAAAGTTCTAGTATAATCTTCAAACAAACTTGTTTTTTGGTGGTTAATTGCTTCAAAGAAAACATTCTAGAAGCAAATCTAATGATGTAGATCTTTGTTACAATTTTTGCCTCTACACAGTTGTCGAGTGTACCTGGTGCTTTTCATAGCCGTGCACAAACATTTAATTAGGTGCTTTGGAGAATAAATACAAAAATGAGTTTTGCACAAACAGAAACAATACACACACAAGCAGAATTTGTTGTATGTTCTCAAATGTACCTTTAAAACCCACTGAAAATTCAGCTCTTGAGAACTGCTCAGAATAGAACTGATACTTAAATAATGGTTTTTGTGTTAGTGGGTGGACAGGTTCTGAGTAGAAGCATTTGGTCCTAATGGAATTGATGGAATATATCAGCAAAATAAAACTGAAAACTGAGATTAATTTTATAGGATAGAAACAGAACGCAAATCACTTTGTAAATAAAAGCCTGAATGCAGCATCTGTGAGTTCCTCCTGTTGGTTAAAAGGTACCAAAGTTTGTGGAGTGCAGAGAAATTTAGCAATTTGGAAACTTAGGACTGCAGAGGTCTGTGGTATCTTTTATTAAACTGCTCAGTTTTTCCAGGGGAAACAGCTCCACAGACACAAAGACTCTCCTCTGGAGTTTTAAGTGCTGCAATGCAACTGCACACACTTCAAAGGTGCTTGTTCATTGCTGTTCTGCATGGATATAGAGTAATAAATGCATTCCCAGTGTATTTGCTGTAATAAATGAAGTAGTCTGGGGTGAGACTAATAGGAGGAATTAATGTGAACACCTTGTAAAAAAGTGTGGTGTCTTTCTTCAGTGACTCGAGTAAAGGACCGTAGCAAATCTTTTGCTTTCATTTGTGAACCTCTTAGAATGAATTTGAGCAATATGCACTTTTAATGACAATTTTTGTCATTATGTTTGGTAGGAGCAAGCTCAAAATGAGCAACTCTACTTGAGTTCACACATCTGTAAAGAAGTGCTTTCCGAATTTATGAGAGTTCTCTAGAAAATGCCACAAATATTCTAATTTTTATTTTACTTTTTTTTTTTGGCTATACTCATATTGGATTTATTTTGCCACATGGTATTTTCATAGGATCATGGAATAGAATATCCTGTGTTGGAAGGGATCCCCAAGGATCAAGCCCAGCCCCTGTCCCTGCCCAGACCCCCCAACAATCCCCCCTGTGCACCCCTGGCAGTGCTGTCCAAAGGCTCCTGGAGCTCTGGCAGCCTCAGGGCCGTGCCTATTCCCTGGGGAGCCTGGGCAGTGCCAGCACCCTCTGGGGGAGCAGAACCTTTCCCTGATCTGCAGCATAACCATCCCCTGGCACAGCTTCATGCTCTGTGTCTCTCCTTTGGACATTCTCTTTATATCACTTTTATTATAATAATTCCCATGTTATTTTGATCTGTGCATATAAAAATGTGCATGTGCATTTTGAGAAACCTGCAAAGTAACCTTGCTGATATTCGTGCAACACTAGTCAGATGAGTTTGGGTTTATTCCCAGTAATAGAAAACTGAGCGACAGATTTGCAAATACCCTTTTGTGCTTCATTTCTTTTTTCCCCCTTCACCCACAGAAGCAGGTAGGTACTTCACAAAGCTTCTTTAGAAGCCTCCCCATCCTGCACAGTGCTGTCAGCAGTTTGCAGCCTCCCTGTGGCTGACAACCTCATTCAAGTGTAGAGTGATATGTCTTGTGACACTGCATGCTGTCCCTGTGGACTTGATTAGTTAGGTGGAACTTCTACTGCTGCATTTTCTCCCTCTCCTCTGCATGCACTTACAGCACCACGGCAGATGTGCTGTGAAATCTGGGCTGTAGCAAATGCCACTGTTCTTTCACAGGAGACAGCCTCCGAATTCACAATGCCATAGGTAATAAAGTGAAAAAGCATTAGGAAGCTGCATTTGGGGTATTGCAGCTCCTGTTTTATGGAACATGTGGTGTTCGTGAGGCTTTAAACGGGTTAGGATGTTTTAAATGGGTTTAATAGATGTTTTTAAGCAAAAATCTGGGATAGTTAATGTAGAAGCAGTTGTTTGTAATTAGAATCATAGAATGTCCTCAGGTAGAAGGGATCCACAAGGATCATCCAAGTGCCACAAGGATCATCTGTCCCTGCCCAGACCCCCCAGCAATCCCCCCTGGGCACCCCTGGCAGTGCTGTCCAAAGGCTCCTGGAGCTCTGGCAGCCTCGGGGCCGTGCCCATTCCCTGGGGAGCCTGGGCAGTGCCAGCACCCTCCCTGTGTCACCTCTCCAGCTTCTTGTTCCAGCCTGTCCCTACATCCAGGGTGCTCCATCCATGGTGCAGAATCTGGCACTTGTTTGTCTTTGTTAGACCTCACAAAGCATGGAGAGAATGAAAGAGGGAATGAAAGCCACAAGAGTTGTTTGTATTTATGTTCTCTGGCTTATAAAGGAATCCAAATTTAGATCCAGACAGAAAAATCCATCAGCTGTCACTCAGGTTGGTTCTGTCTGTGTCACACCACTCCACTGACAACTTCTCAGGTTGTCCCAGAACCTTCCCCAGGCTTTTTGGATTTCTGTTTCCAGCCCCAAAAGAACATACTGCCTGTTTGTCTATGAGGAGAGATTTGGGAAGTGAGCATGGCAGGGAAGAGCAGCTGCTCTGGCACATCTGTGCCTGGTCCAGGGCTCTGGGGAAGGTGCTCTGAAAATCCTGGATGGGAGGAAACCAGTGAGACTGCGTTGGTGAGGCTCAGAACCAGCATGGCCAGGTCAGCTCCTTACTGTGCTGAGCTCAGGGAGGAGTTTTCCATCTGTGACTGCTTCTGAATTACGTGGTTTGTGTCTTTTCACTCCCTTAAATGCAGATTTTCTTGTGTGGCTTGTGGCATGAGGAAGCTGGGCAACTTTTGCTGTTTGGAGCAACAGAGATTTTTCCCTTGATGTTTGGGGCTTGGGTTCAGGCCTGTAGAGGAGAAACAATTTTCCTGTAGGAGGAGCAGTGGAGAGGCATCCTGTTTTCATAGTCAAGTGCTTCAGGCTGAGCTACTGTAAAACCCCAACCTGAAACTGCAGAGAGCACTTAGAAACAGCTTGGAGCTGTATGTTCTACATTATCCATGCTCCATGCAATCCTTGATTTCTTCACCAACATGCATTTTCTGTCTTCCCCAGGAAATCGTAAAATGTTTTACTTGCTTAAAATCATGACTAATTCTGTTGAAGCACAAGGGATGCAAACAGGCAAAATAAATCAGGTTTTAATTAAACAAGTTCCTTCCTCACATTTTGCTTTTCATGCCTGCCCTGAGCTTGTGGTTATGATGGCTGCCTGGAAATACTGTTGTACTCAAGTGATGCAAACCAGAAATGTATATAAAAACCAGAAATGTATATAACTAAGGGTAGCAGTACTTTGAGGGATGAATTGCAAGCTGTTTCCCTGAGTGAAAAAAATCCTTGCGACATGTAGGGAGTAGCAAAGTCCTAGCATAAGTTTCATAGGATATAGCATAATCCTGCATGAATGCTTTGTTAAAGTTTTCACAGAACAGCAGTCACAACACCATATTCAATAGATCCTACCCCTTTTTTTTCCCCTCCTAATACACACTTGTATGTTTTTCTATGATTTAAATGCATGCCATAAAATATTCAGTATCTGAAATGTTGCAAAGTCAACGCTGCCTTCTTAGCCTTAGATTTTTGTTGTAGTTTTGCAACCATAATTATACACTAATTTTCCTGCTTAAGTTTAATAATTTCCCAGAATCTGAAATGTATCAATTATTTTGCTACTGTATTCTTTAGGAAAAATACTAATTCCCCCTGCCTTTTGTGTGCTGGAAAGGGAAGAGGTGACTGTGTACTTCACAGAATGCTCCAGTTTGCATAGCTTCAATCGGCTTAGTAAGCAAGGGTATAACTAGCTAAGAAAAGCTTTCTGTAATTAAATGTTACTGCAAGGACAATAAATATAACAGACAATATTTTATAGAAGTGTGATAAAAGTATTGGGTTTTTAAAAAATATTCCTGAGCCTGCACAACTTTCATTTTATTTTTTTTAACTGAGAACAAGTTCCAAGAGGAAGAATTAAATATAAAACATACATTTAAGCAAGAATTTGACTGACTCAATGGTGTCTACATTTTCTACTACAGTGTAAAAAACATTTTACCGATTTCTCTAAGATTTAAGAAACAAGGCATCTCTCAAGACACTGAAAATCTCATTTCTGTATATTCTGGGAGTATTACTGAATAAAGTTGAACACTTTCAAGCTCCTTCATCTCCAGCCTGGGGCATGATATAACCACAATTTAAGCAGAGACACAACTTAAACCCCTTGAACATCAGCTATAGAACAGGACTGGTAATAACTTCAAAGAGGCATTTTATCAGTTACTTATGAATCCAGCATCTTAAAGGGTCAAACTGCAAAACACCAGGCACCTCCTCAGCTGCCTGTATTTTCTTCAGTGGAGTAGGAAAACGCCTGTGTTCTGAAGAAAAACTTAAAAGTTGGGCAGGGTTTTTTTTTTTTTTTTTTTGTGATTGTTGTTTTGTTTGGAATTGTTTTTACTTTTTATTTCATTTTTTTAATAAAAAAGGAATGGTATAGGTTACTTTAGCATTATCCACTTTAATTTCTTTGCCATGTTTTCCTAGAGTCACAAAAATATCTGATACTCTGAAAAAAGAGTGGCTAATATTGAGCATTTTGTTTGTTTGTAAGGAATTAGAAGCTTGTATGCTTTTCAGTATATTGATCTGAAAACTTTATCTTTTTCTCAGTGAAATGTTGTCCAAGCATGCTTGCAAAATGCTGAAGTGACACTATGAAAAATTGAGTTGAGCCTTCCCCATGATATTCTGAGATGCCCTATGATCGTTTAGTCTTTCCAACATTGCTTCAGTAAATGGTTTTCAATTTCTACCTGTAGGGCCCACCCCTTGTGCTGTCAGGATGCTTCAGTTCCAGTTGTCAATTTAACTACCAATTAGTGTCAATTGTGAGGGGAGTTTTTTGCTAAAAGTTTGTCCTCGCTGAACTTGACAAGAATATTTCCCATCCATCCATGAGCTCTCAGGTAGCTGTGATTTCCCAAAAGTGCCAGGATGTGTCTTTCAGTCACTAAAGTGAAAGGGAAGTTTTGCTGTTCTCAGGTCCTGATAGGATACTCCTCATTTTGCCATGGATTTGTGTAACAAAAACCTTAATTTTGTATTAAAATGAGAAATGCTTTGGGACCAATTCCTTTGGTGGCTGTAGGCTTCCACTAAAGTGGGTGATTCTTCGTGAACTGAGCCACATCTGAGAAAGGCTTTCTAGCTGCTGGGCAGCACTGTATTTTTAGGATGTAATAAATATACAATCACAGGAATCACAAGAAAAATAAGTTTTCAAGTGAAAATAATGAGTTTGCATAAATTTCGTTTCTTGAAAGTTCTGTTTTAAAAGTTGGGTTTTCTTCCTATTATGGTAAAGTCAAAGAAGAAAAGGGAAGCCATAGTGTGTGTGGTGCAACAGACCAGGGAATTCACAGCTGAGGGTCTTTTGTTTGGTGTTTGGCTTTTGGTTTTGGTTGTGGTTTCCTGTTTTTTTTTGACAAAGCCAGGGATGTTGATGTTGGGCAATTTATAGTGTCAGTTTTGCTACAGAAATAATTTGCTGCAATAAATATTTTAGGCAGTGTTTAAAGGTAACTATTATTTGCAAGCAATGTGTGAGGCGTGTAGAATTGTAAAATAAATGCAGATAAGTTTCCTAAAGATATTTAGGCAAATATTAATATGTTTGAATAGCCCCTTGGTGATCCCCGAGGAACACCTGTAGTGATACAGAGGACTTTATAACTTTCCTTTTTCCTGAGGACTCCCTCTTAGTGTAAAAATTCCCCTGCAAGGATTTCTTTTAAAGCCTTTATTTTACAGCAGTCATGCCAGCAGCTAAGCAGAAGTAAGTGTAGCTCTCCCTGGAGACTGTCAGTGGCATTCCTGAATTAACCGCAGGAATCATTAGGAGCCGCAGAAGACATCGCTTTCCTTGCTCCAGGGTCTGAGCTCAGTTACTGCTTCCCACCCAGCCCCTGGTGAGCAGAGGCAAAGCTGAGGTTTGCTCCAGCCTGGGAATGTGCTGGAATAAAAGGCTGGCTTGCAGAGCATCACTGGAGGCGAGCTGCAGGCACACAGCAAAAGGGATTTCAGAGCAGTTCAGAGGGCCCCAGTCGTTTGCTGGTTTCAATCCAGAAGCCACATTAGCTAATTCTCATTTCCCTGGCCGGGGGAACTACGTGTGTGCAATAGGGGTACTGCTGCCAGGGAGAAAAGGGGGATTTTAGTATGGGCAGAGCTGGTGCTGGGCATCCAGCTGTGCAGCACAGGACAGAGGAGCTAAACCAAACCACACCTCTTCCACCCCGCGATTTTCTAAAGTCATCATGCCACAGGCATCATCAGGATCCATGACACGTTGTGCACCCAGCCTAAGTAGTCAGGATTTTAAAGCAAATGGACAAAACCACTGTATTTTCAATTAGTGTGGGATAACCAGCAGCAGAATTGGTGCAGCATGAACCCGTGCATTAAAGCAGGATGCAAAATCAGAATCTCATAGTGCTCACCTCTGAGAGCTTATTAAAAATCTGCTGTATTTTTACAGAATAAGTTTCTAAATGGAATTACTGACATCCTTGCTATTCCCTTTTCACTCCTCTTCCCTTTTTTTTTTTTTTTTTTTTAAATTTTAAATTGCCTGTTTTTCAGGCCACTTGTTCTCTAATTATTATGCAGTCTAAAGCATTTCACGTAGACCACTGGCACACTTTGCAATTCCTGGTGTTGTCCTGCCATACTGACAAGAAAATACGTCCAGAGGCAAAGGGAAAATGCTTGTGCTTCTTTCTTCACATAAAATCATCTGAAACAAGACTTAATGCCAACACAATATTTCCAACTTGTTCATTTATTTCTGCTCATTAATGGGTCTTGGTTATACTGTTGGGTATCCCATGTGAACTGAAAGCAGTTGCTCTAAATGTACAAGGACTTTTTTTTGAGTTTTCCTATGAGCAAATGGAAGTTATTTTAATCATTTAAATCATATACCAGGATTTTACTTGGTCTGTAAGACCAAATTGATATTTAAACTGTGGGTTTTTTGAAAGAAATCTCAATGTAAAATTATTTCTTGGGCAATTTTTTAAAAAATGTTGTATATATCCTCAAAACACCCTCAGCTACAGAAAATGAGGACTGGTGCACTGAGAAGCAGTGAATGTGAAAACTGTTAATGCTGCCATTTATATCAAGAAGCCTTGGCTAAAATTTTGATCCATTTTGTTGAGTAGGAGACAATTCCTGCCTCAAAGCTGTTGCTCTCTAATTGAGATATGTAATTATTAATAACTGAAATGAGATATAATAGGAAATATGTGTATACTTCAATATGTTGGCTCAGTGGAGTTATCATAGCTCAAAAAAAAAAAAAAAGAAAGAAAATGGACACTAAATTGTCAGAAAACATTAGGCTTCTTTTTCTGTCTAGAAGGCAATGGCACTGATCATTCCATTAAGCAATTATTTTGTAATTGATCTAAATTCTGCCCTTCCAAAAGACCACCTGCTTGTTCCTGCCTATCACTGATAAGCCAAGGACTGCATGGAACTGAGCAGTCTGTATGCAAAATCAAGTATTTGGATTTTTAAGGGAATTTTTCAGTAAATGTTTCTATCTAAATCAAATGAATTCTGCACAAATCCTGTAGCAGGCAGTTCTCTCTGGAGGACAGACTGGTGGATGGTAAAGCAAAACTTTGCTCTGTCAAGCTGGAGGTCGCCTGTGAGACAGTAGGTTCATAGCAGTGCTTTGAATGGGGGATGAAATGCATGTGTTTTATGCTTAGAGAGTGAGAAAAACCATAGCATGGCTGAGGCAGTATTTATCCCACAGACAACATCTATTCAGAATCTGGAATACATCTGTAAGTTCTTGTTCAGTAACTGGGTAAGACAGGAGATACTTTTCCAACTCTAAACCAGGTGGATGTGGCAGATGTGTTTTCCAGTTTCACCAGGCATCCAGTCCATCCTAATGTATTTAATGTAAAGTCTAAAATACAGTTTATGCAGGGTCTGGTGGAGCCAGGGAGGTGAAACAAAGAGCACAGACTGCACTGTGAGATGAAAACTGATGTGTATGTGTCATGTATGAGCAGGTTGGTAGGTGTGCAAGGGAGTATTGCGGGGGACCACAATAACCAGTAGGGCAGGGATTTCATTAGGGAAATTGTTGCTCTTTCTGGCATCAAGTAAGTGTAGGAGCACAAGAAAATCACAGCTCTTGGGTGGCTTCCTTGTCAGATAGAATGGCCACCCTGAGCTCAGCCCAAAGCTTCTCCTCTCCAGGTGAACAATCCCAGCTCTGCCAGCCTTTCCTCCCAGCAGAGCTGCTCCATCCCTCTGCTCATCCTGGAGCCCCTCTGGGCTCTCTGCAGCAGCTCCAGGTCCTGGCTGTGCTGGCCCAGGGCTGGGGCAGCTCTGCAGGTGCTCTCATCTGAGGGCAGAGGGGCAGAATCCCCTCCCCTGCTGCCCATGGTGGGAGATCAGTCCCGGGCGAACTTTCACAGAATGGTTTGGGTTGGAAGGGAGCTTAAAGCCCATCCAGTGCCACCCCAGCCATGTGCAGGGACACCTCCCACTGTCCCAGGCTGCTCCAAGCCCCAATGTCCAACCTGGCCTTGGGCACTGCCAGGGATCCAGGGGCAGCCACAGCTTCTCTGGGCACCCTATGCCAGGGTCTCCCCACCCTCACAGGGAATAGTTTTTCAAATATGGACTCTAAACCGAAATCCATCAGTTTGAAGCCACTCCCCCTTGTCCTGTCTCTCCAGGCTCCTGTAAATAGTCTCTCTCCATCTTTCTTGTGGGCTTCCTTCAGGCACTGCAAGTCCATGTAGATTGACCCACGTAATGTGCGTGACCTTTCTCATTCTTTTAGAAATGCTGTTGAACTTTTCTCCAGTGTCTGTGCCTTCATGCTCAATGCAGCCAGGGTTGGAAGTTGAACAGGAAAGAGGAAAAAAAAAAAAAGAGAATGCACTGAAGGTAATTTGGAAAGTGGTACCGTGTTCTGCTTTGCAATAAGAAAAGATTTGCGGCCACTCAGAAATCTTTCATTTTATAATCTCCCCTATTGATCACACCTGTATTGAAATCCTGAACGTGGGAGCTCAAACATTCTTTGCTGGGCTTCTCAGAAATAATTGGGTTATCATTTAATTCATCAGAGTATCAAAAAGGGGTAATGAGATATCCTTTAATCTTTAAAAGTGTTTTGTCATTCTGTGCCTTACCAACGGAACACTGGTCTGGATTCTTTTGGAAGTGCAGATTGCTCATTAGGAATGCGTGCAATGAAATCATTTAAATAAGAGGGAATGTTCAGCCTCATTCTAAATCTCCACTATTTTCAATTGACTCTTCATATGAAACATTTCTTGTTAAGGCTGTTTGGAGAGGCATGAAGTGTTTTGTGTGCTAAATCAAAGCTGCTATGGTTTCACTTATAGGAATTAATGATGGGCCACGTAAGTAGAAAAGGTATTGTTGTGTATAACCTGTCACAGCCAAACTGGGGAAAGGTTTGTCCTTGCTACTGTTCTGGCCTTTTATTACAAAGAGCAGGAAGAACAGTCAATAACCACTTATTAATGATTTTCTCTGTCCTTTATTGTAGCTTTAGGTACATTAGGCTCTCAGTAATTATCTCATTCATAATCCTCCGTAACAAGTAATACTTTCTGCATCTCGTGAAGCGTAATTGGAAAATATTTTCTTTGGATGTACACTATTTCTATTCTCTCTTTAATATAACCTTTCCCAAGAGTAACTTGGAAAAATGAGCAAGCATAATTTTATACAGGTAATCAAATCTCTCAAATGTTGGCACATTTTCCTTTATCTCCATGGGACCAAAAGCTAACCTTCAAATAGACCTAGGCATTAAGGGAGAATTTCAGCAGACAATTAGAACTCAAATAAGCTTGTACAAGGCAACTTGAACAGGAGTGCTATTTTGAGTTATTAGTACTGTGTTTCTACTACAGAATGTTCCATTTGATTAATACAGAACTGCAAGGGAACATATATACACACACATTATATTAGTCTAAGTGCATGTGTTGTGTCTTTGTGTATATATAGATATGTCTAATACATTATTTAAACACTGGCTTATAGCAGGAGTTTACAGCCTTTCTAAATAATTCTATTTTTGCCCACTTAGAACTCCAAACCACATCTTGATGCAGGCTTTATCTTACTGTGTTGAGCAAAATAAATGTGAGGGGGAGGGAAATAAAGAAAGAAATCAGCATGTCTTTGGATTCCTCTCAGTTGCAATACCCAGCAGAACAGTTAATTTATTCCAAACTTTCTGACATAAATCACGCTGAAGGGGAGACAAGGAAGCCCTGAGGGAGTGCAGATACAAAGCTGAGGACTGGTTTCAGGCTGAGCAGACACTTTAATCTGTGCTGGACCTACACTGAAACCTTTCAGCCTCCATGTTTGTTGTGGAATTGAACATTCTCATTTCTATTCTCACTCATTTCACTATCAAGGGCTCTGGTGAGTACAGAACCCAGGGAAAGATGATACTGAGAGAGCATTTGAGTCCCCAGCTGTAAATAATTCACCATTCTGTAGTGTAGTGTATAACCCAGCAAGATAGCTGCCCTGTTCACTCTGCTTAAGCTAAAGGAGACTCTAGATGGCTGAGGGAAGATTTTTTTTTTTTCTGTTCTGGCTTAAAAGTTTGGCTTGACTTTAGTTGCATATTTAAATACAGCAGTTGGTAATTCAGAATTTTATGGTGTGATTATGCTCATTCTTCAAGGCTAGCTTTTGGATGATTTTAAATTCCATTTTCAGTTAGCTAGTTTATTCCATGGCTATCCTATGTAAAGTCTGATAATTGAGGTCAGAATTTGTTTTTTTATGTGCTTGGGTCAAGATTTTTCTATTTTGCATTACTGTGAAAATATCCACTGAGTTCTTCCAGTTATAACACTTGAATTCTAAGATAATATGCTTAGTGAGTTTTTTGTTAATTATTGCCTTAATTCACTGTGAAAACATTGGTAAAAATGGGATACTCAGTAATTGGCTTTTTAAATCTGGTGCAAGTATGATTAAACAAAAAAAACAACCAAAAAACCCAAGAAAGAACAAAAGCCCTCAATACAGAAGTTACATTTTTAGCCTGAGTTAAAACAGCAGTGGAGATGAGGTGACTTGGTAATAGTTTTGATAATCTGTAGGGTTTATTTGCTGATGGAGCAAGCTCACCTGTCTCTGTCTGGAATTTAAGTGAAGGTGGAAAGCACATGTAACACAACTTTGGTTTTGACCCTCTCCCGAGTCAGGCTCAGCTCAGGCCAGTGTTCCATCTCCAGGGGAGCAAGGACCTTCTTCCCAAGGGTCCTGACAGTCTGAGGTGGCTCTGTTCTGAAAGTTCTTACCTTTGCACAAAGGAATTGAACATCATGGGCAGAATGAAGACCAGGGATAAAGAGTGTAACTGGGGAAAGGAATTGAAAAGGGTGGGAGCTGCTGTTCAGCTTTCTGCCCTGGGGAGAGGAATTTCAAATCCCTGCCTAATTATATGGGTCAAATACTGGGTGAGGACATGGTCAGCATGTTTCCTGGCTGTGGAACTCTGTCCATCAGGCCCTCTCTGAGAGAGTAATGGCTGGTTTTACACCCCAGTGATGTGGAAGGCTCACCTTTGTGCAAAGTGATGGCTGGCAGCTCTTTTCCAGCCTGGAAAAAGGCATTTCGTTGTTTCAGAGCTAGAGAGAATTCAAGTAGAGTTGCTGAGGCTGCTGGTGGATAGAATTTTAAGTCTCTGTGACTCTCAGAAGCTATCTGCCAATGTCCAGATTGGTGCTAGAGAGCTGACCTCCCCTGGACCCCGAGCTAAATGACCTGGGCGTTGCTTAGGAAATCAAATTTTGTCATCCTCTGATGGCACTTCTTCTCTTTAGGTGAGATGACCTCTAAGACTCCTTATTTCCTCTCAATATTCTTTGAACTGTACCTCAGACTATTTTATATATAGCTGGGCTTAACATTAGTCAGTGTTTCTTGTGAAGCTTGCATGTGGCTTTGAGCCTGCTTGTAAATCAGGCCTTGCAGATAGAAGATTTGTCAAGTCTGTGGGCTGGATAATGTGTTCAGTTTTTAAAATACAAATTTAAGATAATGAAAAGTCCCCCCTTAGAGTGCAGACAGTGCAAAGGCCACAGCAGGGAAGTCAGAGGGGTGGCACATTCCCTGGCACGAGTCAGAACATATGCAGTGACATCTCTCCAAAGAGCTGCTGGGTGAGCTTGTGCAGGTTCTGCATTATTTGCTGAACTAGAAACGGCATCATGCACCTCTTCCAGCTTCATTGTGCCTCCCTGCTACTGAAATGAGCTTCCACAAACCTCACTAAAGTGTCTATGACATTTTTATTGTGTTTTGTATCCTTTTGAACTGTAAAACAGTCTCCTTTGCACATTCAATTCGTTGCTCACAGGGTCAGCCTCAAAAGGTTCAAGAACTTAGTGGAGGACTTCTCTTGTAAGACGATGAAACCTTTGCTCCTCATACTTATTTTTCTCCTTCTCTGCATTGCTTTATGCTGATAAGGAAGCTGAAGTTTGAGAGAGATAAAATTTTTTAAAAAATCCTTTGCCATTTACTTTCAGTTTGTCCAAGTGCAGCATATCTGTGCTGACTCCGTGTTCAGTATTGTCGTTAGGACAACTTAGAGAATGGGAGGAAAGGATTGTGGGGATAGCAAAAAGGAAGATTTCAAGGCAATTAATCTTTATTTTTATTATTTTTTACTTTTTTTCTTTTTTTTTTAGTTGTGCAGCTGTTCATTGTCATTTAAGATACTGGTCAGCCTCACAAATGGAGGAGACTTTCTCTGTTGGAAATGGGAATTTCAGAAAATTAGATTCTTTCTAAAGTTCTGTGATTATCATTTGAGCTGAATAGAGACTCTGTGCTGTTGTATTTGTTTGTTTGGGACATCCATTGTTCTTGGAATTCTCTTGGTGCTCAGTGAACATTTTCATTACAGCAAACAAACCTTTTATTACCGAGACTTTGACACAGCCAGGCAGGTCTGGAGCAGGGAACTTGCTGCTTCTCTGTTCCTCTTAGTATTCATCTTAATTCATCACATTGGGTTCATGTGGCATAAAAATGGGATGCACTTCACTGAAAATATGTGAATATATCCTCAGAAATATGCAGTTGTGTGTACCCTGAGATGAGAGAGTCACTTTTAGTATCTATATTGGCTTTTCAAGCAGCAATAAAGGAAACTCTGCAATAATAACTTAGCACTTGTGACTGGCAAACACACTCCTGCAGTTCAGAACTGGAATATGAATGGGCACCACAGGAGGTTTGCCCATTTCTGATGAAAACAGTTTTAACAGCATGAATTTATGAATCTACTCAGTGCAAATGAGAGTTCATTATGCTGAGAGTCCAAAAATGATGCTTCATTTATTAAATTAATACAAAAATTGTATTCAGATACTGTTGGAGGGTTTTGTAGACCTTCCTGAATATCAGAGCTGAGGCTGAAACCATTGGCTTGGGTTATGGGAGGTAATGGTGAAAACAGGACAAGCTGCCAAAAACTCCCTATTCTTTGCTTGATTGAAATGAGTGTGTATTTGGAACAGCACCTGTCACAGTTTCCCAATCTGTGCACTAGAGAAAATGGTGCTTGCCCATTTTGAAAATCCTGGGTTTATTTAATGAAAGCTTTTTGTAATTTTTTTTGCTCTGTAAAAAAGCTTTTGCCCTTCTCAGATTATTCCTCCACCACATGGGTCAGCTGCAGTTATTGCTGCAAGATTTGAAGCATTGACATCTACTGTAGTACAGTCTGAAGTAGCTTCAAATTTCCATGGATATGGCAGAACTCAGAACATAAAATTCAGGCAAATTTGATACCTAGTGCCACATAACTGTGAGTCTTACTGCCAGATTTGGATATCTAGTCTGCCAGCTGCACTGTGCACTGCCCAGCTCATTCAAACCATATGCCTTGAGCAAACAATCAGCAAAGTGTGCTAAAAGCCCTGAGAAGTACCACATTAGCCATACGTCAGCCAGCTGCATGTCCTGCCCTATTAATTTCGATAAAAGCTTACCCCTTCAAAACTGATTTTTTGACTTCTTTGTTCTAAAAATACAGCTTTAATAAAATCTGTGCATCTGCAGTTAGGTTTACAGCACCAAATTCATTCTATCTGCAAAATAATACTGAAATTTTGGTTTGGTTTTAGAAGTTTCCCTAGAGACAGAAGAATCCATTACAAGCTTTTCTGTATCTGGAAAGGAAACAGTCACTCATGAGCACCCTAAAGCCATTTGTAACACATATTCTTCATACTCTTGAGGGACTCTTGCCCAGAGTAGAGTGCTCAGTCTTGTGCCATAAGAAAAATGAAAAATGTATGTATTGTTTTTCTTCCTTTTGTTGGATTCAGCCAGTGCTCACCCTGCTGGAGTCGCTACCCTGAGGCTGTTTGCAAGAGTGAGTCAAGAATACACTGGCAGTAATAAACATGTAAACTGTGTATTTGTATGGTTCCCTACATCCGTGAGGCACTGCTTTGTCTCTCCACCTCTGTATATTTGTTTTATGTGTCCTGGTTAAAATGGATTCTCTGGTGTTTGTATAGCCATGGATTGTTATTATCTGCATATTAGGAGAAGGCGTGAATATGAAAAAAAAAAGAGATAGCAGTGCCATTGTGACAGGTACAAAATACTTTCTCAGGGTCCAGGGTAGTATTATTTTAGATTCAATTTTGTGGAGTTTAAAACTCACAAGAACAGTGCATATTAGAACAAATGTTACACATCTATGAGTGGGAATGAAATATTTTGTTCCAAGCCCTCTTAGCTAAATAAAAAAGGGTAGCAAGTATATTGTGAATGAAACGTTTTCATTGCTGATTCTTACCTACATAGTCATCTTCTTTGATCCTCTGAAATATTTTATCAAGAGAAACCAATGTTGCAAGTACCAAGGCAGAACAGCAGAGCAGCCTACTGGGTTTAGTTGTCTGTTCTCCACAGTGCTCACAGTTAAGCTAAAGTGAGGCATAATTAGGCAGGTAAATTCAATCTACTTTCTATCAGTCAAACTGATTTATACCGTTATTAATACCACCCTGCAATGTTAGGGAGAAAAAATATCTCTAAATATTAGGGGTAGTAGAGAATCTGACAGACTTTTGTTGTTTCTTATGACCGGAGTATCTCTCTGCCCAGGAGAGGCTGAGGGAGCTGGGGCTGCTCGGCCTGGAGAGGAGCCCCAGCTGAGAGGGGCCCTCAGCCCTGGGTGTCCCGAGTGTCCCTGGGTGTCCCAGTGTGTCCCTGTGTCCCCCTGCCCCCCTGTCTGTCCCTGTCTGTCCCTGTGTCAGGGAGGGCAGAGCAGGCCCAGGCTCTGCTTCAGGCCCAGCAATGGCCCCAGAGCCCCGGGCAGGGCCTGAGCCCAGGAGCTGCCCCTGCACAGGAGGCACAACTTCTGCCCTGGCAGTGCCCAGCCCTGAGCAGATTGTGCCCAGAGGCTGTTCAGGCTCCTCCCTGGGGATATTGCAGAGCCCTCTGCACACCCTGCTGTGCCCTGTGCTCTGGGATGGCCCTGCTGGAGCAGGGAGGTGGCACCAGAGCAGCCCCTGGGGCCCCTCCAGCCTCACCCATTGTGTTTTATCTCTCTGTTGATCGGTGAAAGTTCTCACAGTAAATACAAATGACAGGGACACAGTTCCACTCTACAGGCCATAGACAGTGTTCAATAGATGTAACACACTATTGTTTATTCTTTGTTTCTGCTCATCTCATCACAAACCTTTAATGACTTTTTTTGGGTAGTTTATTGACTCAGCTTCCCGTTTCCTTTTTCTTTCCATTCGAGGTCATTGCAGAGGGAATACATCTTGAACTGACACAAGATATCTCACTGTTCTACATAGCTTAAAATGACTAAAACTCCTCCTTTGTGCAGTAGTGCTGGATAGTTGCTCGATGCAGCCCTGGCTCATGCCTGTGATGTTTTGGTTTCTCTGAAACTCTTTCCCAGAGACTTTTCTGTCAGCAAGAGACACGTTTCCCTAACTATAACCTTTGACGTTCTTTCCCTAGGAGGGACTTCTTGATGTCCCTCTGACTTGACCAATGTGATTGAAGAAGTTTGTCTTTCTTCCACCCATTGGGTTGTTCTCTGTAAAACAGCATAAAAAGGGAAGAAATTCCCAGAAATAAACTGAGTCATTGTCAGCCTTCTGAAGTTGGAGTCTGTGTCGTTGTGATCTTTAACAGCATCATCTCTCCTCCAGATTCTGGTCCCCAGTATTAACAATGTCAAACATAGTTTAAGACACTGGCAAATTCTTGGAGCTTTACTCTCCTTGTGGTGGAAGTGGCTGGAAGCCCAACAGCCTTTTACCAGGTCTTGACTGTGGCTATGAAGTCTTAAGGCAGGTCTGCAGAGACATAATAACTGATAAAAATACATGTATATAAAGGTTGCTTCAAGGTTGGGGATGTGGCTCCCTGCAGAAGAATTCCTCCAGTGTTAAACTGATACTACACGGGGTGAGAGCCAACACGCTCTAACCTTGCTCTTAAAAACCTGGAGCTGGAGATCTTTTCAGATAATACATCTGTATTGCTAATTTGCACCTTGAAGGAGGAAATTGGCTGGAGAGTTGGTGAGAATGAATAAATTGATTCACAGTGGGTTGACAACTCCCTGTGTCTGACTTTCTGTGAAACATCTGTGGGTGATGCCACCACAAAATTTGACTGCTGGCTCGCAAGCTGGTCTACTATCAATATGTGATTAAAAACCTGTTGCTCAGATACATGAACTGGATTTGTGGCACTGTTTTCCAGATTACTTTGTCTAGGTTTTAACGGGTGATAAAAGGGCTGGAACAGAGCAAGGAAAAACCTACTTCTTCAAAAAATGTCATCTCTGCTGACTCTCATAGATGTGCAAGTGGAATAATGTAGCAGAAAATCAAGCCCAGATGGGAAAGTAATGATTTATCCAGAAAATATTTTTCTTTATAAAAAGATTTCTTTTTATAGTTTTAGAGAGAAAAATAATGAAGATGAGGAAGTTTTAGCAAGTATTACAAGGTGAAATTTCTAGCAGCTGAATCATTAAATGCACTCATTTGTAAACATCACTGATGGAGATGACAAGTTGTATAGATCACAATTCTTCTTGTCATGAGGAGTAGTGATTTATTGTTTGAGTAATCATGCAGCACAACACAGGATTTAGATTCTCCAAGAAAAAGATTTGCAATGTTTATGAATGTATTAGTATTTCATCATTAGAAAATTATGAGCTCAGAAAAAAAAAATCATTAGTTTCTAAAATGTGATGCTTGTTCACTGAATAAAGCTATAATGTAAACCAGACAGGCAGACCTGTGAATCAAATGCTCCTGCACACCATGTATTAAAGACTTTCCTGATTTGTTCTGCTGTAGACAAAGAATACTCACGTTTTTGCTGCCTTAATGCATGATGAAGGTGCACCATGTACTCAGAAATATGTCCTTATGTTGAGCACACTTAATAAGTGTAACTGCACTATTTGTTTTTTTTTCATCCTGAGACTTGTCCAGTTTCATACAAAGATTAAATGAGACAAGAGACTCAGATGTCCTGGCAGTCCACACTCGGTGCTGAAGAATGAATGGATTAAATATATGAAATTCTTAGCTAGTATCTTTCTGCAAAGGAAAACATAACATTATACAATTATACAATATGGGCATTTAAATTTTTTTCAGCCCTTGTAGAATCTGCCCGTGGCTTCTTTTCCCCCCCAAACAGACATTATTGTAGCTTTATTCTGAGAAGCAATTTGCCGTATCACAGCTGGTCATCAGTGAGGCATTGTAGGGCTAATTCCGTGCCTGGCCTTCAGTGAGGCGTTGTGATTCCCTCGTGCTGCTCTGTGCCAGGACACACACTCGGTTCGTAATGCACTGGATGTGGATTTGTTGGGAGCACAAGCTGCAAGTTTGTTTTTTCGGGCTAAAGAGAAGGACTATTAACCACAAACTCTAGAGCCTCTGATTTTATAATTGGAAATCAATTGGGCAAAGCCTAGTTTTGCATATGAGACCTCTTCCTGTGTCTGTATCCCAGAATGGTTATCTCCTGAAATGATTTGCTTAACAATTTTACGTTAACAACTAATCTATTTGCAAAATCAGTTTGAAATACTAAATTACCTGTGTGCTTTTGGCGACCACATAGAAAGAAAAGCTTAACCAACATGGAATTATCTGAATGGTGACTTTTTGGGTAATTTACATGCTAATCTCATTGTTCATTTGCTTTAATTAAAAGCCATCACAAAAGTTACTGGCACTGTGGAGTTGCAGTGACTTTGGTAAGGGCACAGTGGGGCTGATTACATTTCTTGTGTCCAAGGAGGGTAAAATGCAGCTCGAGTGTGTTGGGCCAGACATTGCTCAAAGACTTTTACTCAACTGATTTGGCCACCATGGGCCTGTGTGGAGTCATTTCCTGATTACCCTGGTGTTTGGGAATGCTCGGGTGGCAGGGATATAGCATTTCCTATTATTATATCTCCTATTATTATTTCTCTGGTATTCTGCACAGAGAGCTGTTTAGCTCTCTGTAAAGAAGGTGCCTGGCCAGTGTATTTAATACCAATGACCTTCAGAATCAGAGCTGGGGAAACAGGACCCAAAATCTGTTTATTTCCTGTAAAGTGAACTATGCAAACTGTTATAAGTGACAGGTTCCTCAGGGACCAGAGTGGGGCCAGTGTTACTTAATATCTTCATTAGGGACATAGATGAATGGATGGAACAGGTGGATTAGATCAGAGTTTAGGAAGAAGTGAGGGAGGCCCTGGCACAGAGTGCCCAGAGAAGCTGTGGCTGCCCCTGGATCTCTGGCAATGTCCAAGGCCAGGTTGGATGGGTTTTGGAGCAACCTGGGACAGTGGAAAGTATCTCTGCCACTGTTGCATTTTCATGTTTTTACAGTGCTTGATCTTATACAAACATATCAACATGGCCATGTATAAAATACGTTGCTGTTCTGGTTAATTTTATGTTGGAAATGGAAAGCTCTTTTCATGTTAAAGAGGAAATTCCTAATTAGTAACTCAATAAATTTTTTTGGGGGGATTTTTAATTTGCAATAATTAATTTATTGTGGTGGTAACAATTTATATGCCAGGAAGCCGGAATGAAGAAATAATCTATTGAGTTTTCTCTTTTTGCCTGAGGTCTCATTATCTGTGCAAGCTTGTTATTTTCTACCCCAGAGTAGTGCTGTTGTAAAATGTGCAAGAATATCTGAGATTTGTAGTATGATAGGGCTGAATGGAATTGAATTGAATCTAAGTAACTGCAGATGTGGCTGGTTTCATCTTTATCAGCTTATCTAAGCCTTTGCACTTAAAGGCTTCTGTCAGTTCAAAGCACAGGCACTGCTTGGTTGAACAGAGCTAAACTATGGTACCACTTCTTAGCCTTTCAAAAATAATTCTGATTTTAATTCAAACATATGTACTATGGAACTTGGAGGAGTTTAGATATGCATCAATTAAAAATTCCTTTCTGTTTTAATATAAGGAGGCACAAAAAAAGGAAACATATCAAAGCTCTTGAAGTTTAATTTTAGTTTTCTGAAAAAATGCATCTTCTTTCCATGTGAACAAATGTAATTGAGTTCTTTCCCCACTCCCTTGCTTAAAATAAAAAGAAAAAATCACTAAAATATAAACCGAGATGTAGCATCAAAGAGCAATTTTGTCAATACAGGCATTTGGGGAGATTCTTAGAATGTCAGAATAATTATAACATTAGATTTCTGTTCAGCAGAGGGATAGACAAAAATTCGCTGCTCCAGAGCATACTGAAATATCTAAGTACATTTCTGCTTTCGAAATGATGGCAGAGCCTACAAGTGCAGCAGGGTTAAAATGGCTTTATTTTTTATTTATTTTTGCCTTGGGCTTGGGTTTGTTTGCATGTCCAGTTTTGACAGTTTGTGCTTTAGCTGGACATCGTGGCACATTCAGGGGAGAGCTGAATCCTTTCTTTTGATTGCAGTTTTTTCAAAGGGCAGAAACACGGGGTCGATATGGATCGCAAATAGATCGCTTCAAAAAGAGCGTCAAATTTATGGCTGGAGATTTCCACAGCGAGGGCAAATTCAGCCTAATTCGTTTGCTACTGAAATATATTCAAAGCAATCCCAGAAAGGGCTGTGAACAGGAATGGCTGGGTTTGTGCATCAAAACTTGTAATTCAAAATCCTTTGGCCAAGGTAAGGTCTGTGAAAGATAAGCAGGAAGAAATTATTAGGAAGAGGCTGTTAAAGAACTAAGGAGATTTCAGGTCTAAATAATTTCTTTTCCCTTCCCAAAACTCATTCCCTCAGCTTTCACACTCCTGTGTGGTATTTGCCATTTATGAAAATTTGACTCTTAATGATATCCTATATCAGGTGAGCATATGTTTTGAAAATATAATATTCTGATCCCTTGAAAAAAAATAAGCAGTTGGATCCCCTGTAGTGTTTGTGCACTCAGCCTGGGGTGATGAGAGACAAGGGATTACGTCCAGGAAACTGCCTGTGGTGCCTTGGAGATCAGTGCTTGGCACCAATGTGACCCTGAGGAAGAGATCCTTCATCTCCCCTTCCTGTGGTGCAGCATAAATCTCAGATGGGTCTCAGAGAAAGCAGCAGATTATTCCCTCATGCACAGTGCCCCAAATGATGGGGAAAAAAGGCACACTGGGGAAAAAAAAAGGAAAAAAAGAAAGGGAGAAAACAAAACTTGAGAGATTGGTTTGAACATGTGTGCTGGTTTGAAAGCAAAACCAGTGAGATTCCAAGTCAGAGATACAATTTAATAGAGGAGGAAAAAAAAGTAATAAAATAAATGGAATAATACAACCTAACACCCTGTTGGTTAATGTGGTGGTAGCAGTCTGAAAGTAAGTCCTCCTGGAGTAGCAGATGTGATTCTGTTGGAGCAGAGATGATCCTGAGAGAAAAGGGTCCAGTGATGGTGAGAAGGGTCCAGTGATGGTGAGAAGGGTCTGGTCTTCCTCTGGGAATCCAGTGGAACCACACACCTCGTGTTCCTACATCTCAGTTTCTATCTAGGTAGGAATGGTTGGCTCCCCCCACTGGGTGGAGCATCTCACAATGGGATGATAGAATATGTCATGCCCCCTTAGTGAGCCTTAATGGCCCATTAGCAGAAAATATCTCCCTGGAGGGAGGATGGGTGGTGAAAGAGATAAGAAACACTGCCCCACCTGGTTTGAACAGCTGGACTATTATCAGAAAGCACCTGCCCCTCTCCCCCCAGAATAACAAGAGATAAAGAAAAAACATCTCCCCAACTGCTTTCAACAGATGAAATAGAATACACATTTTTGGTTCCATAACCCAAGACATTATGTAAGGCCTGGACACCATGGGATGATCCTGTCACTTTGCAGTCTCTGAGCACAGGAGTCAATTGTGCCCGTTCTTCCCTCAGACAGCCTCCTGCACTGTGCTCCATGTTCCTTGGGACCTGACAATGTGTTTATTGATTCCCAGAGATGTTTTCTGGGAGAAAATTATTGCCTTCACAGGTGAGATTTCTCTGTGCCCATTGTGGATTGCTGAGGAACTGGAAGGGACTCCTGTCACTGGGAATGATGTAATGTAATTTAGGTGGAGATAATATGGGGATCTTTGTCATCCTGTGATACAGCTCAAAGATTTTCATTACAAGCTACAAAAAAAGTAATAATTTAAAGGTCTTTCTAAATCCTACACAAGAAAGAGTATAAGTAGGTATTCTAAATGTGGAATTTACTCCAGTCTTAACTCTTCCTGCTGGGATTATTTATTCAAATTGTGCAGAAAGATGCCGAGTCATAGTCGTGATGTCCTTTATCACAGACACACAATACACAATTTTGTTTGTTGAGATATACTAATAGGAGATATCTTGATCTGTGTAACTCGGGAGCACAATCTAGGATGCTAGAGATAAATTAGTATGTACTAGATAAATGATTAGGATGTGGTTCTTAGTTTCTGTGAATTTGAAGTCAGGTGACAACAGGCTCAGTGTGAGTGGCCAGTGAGTGCTGCAGCAAAGAAAGCCAGCAGGCTGCTGGGTCACACCAGCAAGGGCATCACCAACAGAGTCATTATCCCTCTCAACTCAGTGCTTGCCAGGCCACACCTGGAATGCTGGGCTCAGTTTTGGTCCCTGCCTTGCGAAAAAGAGGTGGGCAGGCTGGAGAAGGCTCAGAGAAGGGCCACAAAGGTAATCCAAGAGCTGGGAAGCTGCCATACAGGGAGAGGCTGGGGGGACTGAGTTCAGCCTTCAGTGAGGAAGGGTTAGGAGAGAACTTATCACTGTGTTCCAATATTTAAATGGCAGCTGCAAGCAAGATCTTAGAACCGTGGATTGGCCTGAGTTGGAAGGGACATCAAAGCCCAGCCAGTGCCACCCCTGCCATGGACAGGGACAACTTCCATTGTCCTAGACTTCTCTAAGACCCGTCCAACCTGTCCTTGGGCACTGCCAGGGGTCCAGGGACAGCCACAGCTCCTCTGGGCACCCTGTGCCACGGCCTGCCCACCCTACCAGGGAACAATTCCCTCCTCATCTCTAATCTAAACCTGCTCTCTATCAGTTTGAAGCTATTCCCCTTTTTCACCAGGCGTCACATGGAAATGAAGATGAGGGGTAATGGGTAAAAGTTCCTTGTGGGGAGATTCCAGCTGAACATGAGAGCGGTAATTTTCACAATGTGAGCAACCAGCCATTGGAATAATCTCCCCAGGGAAGTGCTGGATTCCCCAGCGTTGGGCATTTCTCAGATTCAGCTGCACAGGGTGCTGGGCTGTCTTGTCTAGACCATGCTTTGACCATGCTCTGGCCAATAAAGGTTGAACCAGATGATCTTTGAGGTCCCTTCCATCCTGGTGTTCTGTGAAGTCTCTAAAGCACTCAATAAAATGAGTATTTGCTGTCCACCCCCGAGTTGAATAACAATTCTTGTTTATAACATTATAAAGTTAAAAAGAAAGTCCGATAATTTTCTCCAGCAGACTCATTTGCATTATTTCCTCCTAGTAATTACATGAACAATGGGAATTCTCTACCTAAGAGCAAAATACATGTTGATCTGTATGTGCTGAAATATAATCACAGCAAATGTGTTTTAATTATGTGCAGAAGTGAAGGCACGGCAGAAAGCTGCTCTAATATCTACAGAATGAGTCATCACCTAAAAGGACTAAAACATTAAAATAAAGCTGGTTCTAATAAGGAAAATAATTAAATTATGATAAACAAATGAAATGAAATTGCTTTATTTTTGTTGGAAGGAAAGGTTTAATTGCAGGATTTGTGTAGGCAGTAGGGAAGGTTTTGCTTTTAAAGGAAATAAGAATTTAATTCTCCTAGAACTTGAGTGCTGTTTCTGAGATGAATGACAGATTTTCATTTCATGTGCAGTTGAAAAGTTGAGGAGAAAAGATACTTTTGTGTCAGTCAAAGTACAAACCCTTGAAAATATCAAAAAATATTTTGGGGTAAGCATAGTATTTTAATTAGACAAAAATGAAACCCCTTGCATGATAACAAATAAAATTAGTTTAAAAGGAAACATTCTCTTTACATTTTAAACATACTAAAAAAGAGAAACACTTTAGATGAATGAAATCAATGCATATACAGGTATAAAAAGTTTTGAATGAAAAGCAACATTGAAGAAAACAACATGTTCAGAAAAAATACTGAATTAGTCCTTCTCTAAACTCTTTTTTTCCTAAACTAACTTTTTAGTAATATGAACAGTTGGTATGACAGTTCGTGGTCTGTTTCTTGTCCAGAAAATAACCCCCCAAAATACAGGTGAAAAAACCTATGCAGCTCTAAGGGAAAGGCTGGTATTTTGGGGGTTTGAGCAACCATCTTGGTGGTCTGAGCAGCCATCCTTAGGACCTTTAACTACTCAGTTTGTTCTGAATATTGGGCCTCCATTTCTGTGAGTGTTTCCCCAGCAGTGGAATGGGCAGAAGATGTGATTTTTGCTTAGCACTGGTGTGGAGATCCTCTCTCAGTTGCTGTGGTGACACATTTGGCATGTGGAGTGATGAACATGATGTCCCTGTATTCAGATCTGGATGTTGATAATGTCCTCTTGATTGCAGGACAGACAAATAAAAGGGTTGTTCTGGTTTGTGGGAAGCTGGGAGTGAATTGCTGGTGTTCAGGATGTGTGATCACTCAGCACTGCACCCCAGGGCTGGATGACATGGCCACTTTGATGATGACTCTCTTCGCTTGGGCTATCAATATAAAGTGTCACTTCTAGAAGAGAATCAAGCCAGAAGAGAGCTTTAGCCACAGGGAAGGAGAAGAAACTAGCTTGGCAGTCAGATCCAAGGCAGAATAAATAAAGTCTGAGAGTATTCTTACAAAAAAATACAATTGCTATTGAAGAGAATGTTATCCAAGTTCAGGTATTATTTCTGGGGAAAAAAACCAAACAACTCAGCTCAGAGGCTCCATATCCATCTCTTCTGCAGTCAGAGAAGCTGTTGAAGTCCATGTTTCTCTGCAAACTTTTGGCCTGCCTTACAGAATGTAATTCTTTGTGCTCTTCTTGGTTTTAACCAGCTGCTGTCCTGATTTCCTCTTATGCAGATTTCCTGCAAAAGCTTCTTCCCATCAAGCAACTCCCCCATCACTCTGAGGATGAGGGATTGCTTCTCCAGTGCTTCTCCACAGGCCTAAAAATTCAGTAATTGTCAAATCTCTTGTAGTCAAGAGCAGGAAACAGAAAGAAATGTATTACCAAATGTTAAACTCTCCAGGTAACCCTTAGAGTAAATATTTTCACAAGCATTCCTGGATTGTTGGGGCGTTTTTCCTCTTTGCTGAAGACTGTGGTTTGTTTGGTTTTTATTGAAAAAAAAATAAAGGAAAAAGGAAAAAGAAAAGCTCTAACCATTTTGTAATCAATAAAGTGGCATCTGGAAGTTAAATATTCTCAGCTTTATTTTCTGTGGCAAGATTTAAATTGCCTAACATTCCTGTAACTTTTTTCTCCATGTGTTTTAGCAGTCATATGGTTGCTATTTATTTTCTTTTGTTTCTTCCTGCTTCCCCATGTATTTCCTCTAGATATTCCTATTTCTTAGTTGTTTTCAGCCTCCAAACTGGCTGATATTTGGCCTTTAAGTTTCACTACTGGTGTCCCTTTGGAACGACATTTCAGCAGATAGAAGAAAGCTGAGATATGAGGATTATTTTTTTCTTTTGACAACATGGCATAATTTAGCTCGAGGCTTTTTACATTTTTCTCTATTATCCATCACCTAATCTGCATAACCTCATTCCTTTTTATTACTAAGGGACAGATGTCAGACTTGTAACTATTTAACTCTTCTATAAAAGTTTTTTTTTTGAGGGATGAAGAGTAAGTACACTGCATGGAATACAATTTCACTACAATTTTTCATTTTGCCTTAAAAATACGTATTTTTTTTAGATCTAGAGAATGGTTAGAATTTATATGATGTTACTCTAAACTGTTAGAACTGGACTGAGTAGAGACCAGAGTGGCAAACAGCAAGCAAGGTTTAAAGTTCCAGGTCAGCTGTAAGGAATCCCAGGTATTCATGGATCTGGTGGCCCTGGATCTTTTAATGGGGATTTCCATCCATCCTTATGGATTCTAGAGTCTCCACAAATGGGATCCATCTGTAAGGGGCTGCTTGTGTAACAATCAAAACCTAAGAACTTTCCAGTCTTTCTGGATTCTTTCACACACCTGGACCTGTTTGTTAAACCTGCATATCAATAATATATGAAACCAAAGCAGAATATATAACTGGCCCAGGAACTCTGCTCTTCTTACAGATTTCTCTTCTACTATTGGGAATGTCAGTGCTGCAGTCCCACAGAATTGCTGTGTGTTTTCTCTTGGGTTTTGTGCTGGTTAGAAGTGCAGGGTTTCATTCAACCTAATTATTTTGTCTTGAAAATAATGCTTGAGCTCGTTGTAGCACTGCATTCACACTTCTTCATCACACACTCGGGAGAGAAAAGGAGACTGGGGAACACAGGGGGTTTCCCTGTTCAGCCCCCTTGCCAGCACTGCTGCTGTATAATCAGCAGCAGTTATGCACCAGACTGGAGAAAATGATGGCTCCAAGCGTTCCCATCCTTCTGCCTTTTCCTGAGAGCAGCTACCAGTTAGTGGAGTTGGCACAACTGAGACAGGGAACTCCAGGCCAGCTGATAAACACACACCAACCCACAGATCACTGGTGAGGTATTTAAATAGCCTGCCGTTTTTAGTGTGGGTGGAAAAAGAATTTGGTTTCCTGCTGGTGTGATTGTGATTTCTGACTGGTCATGGGTTCCAGCTTGTCTCAAAACAGAGTTAACCTGTGATGAGCCAAGATATGTTTGTTAGCTCAATCAGATTTTGTGTCAGAATATTACTAACAAGACTGACCAACAGTGCATTGACACTGCTGATATTTTGTTGAAGAACTTCATGCAGCAGATTATTTTTTCAGGTAACTTTGCCATCAGTGTCCATTTACATACCCAATAATCCCATCTCCATAGGCAAACAAAACATTCCATCTCCTATATTCTGAGTAAATGTGAAAAGGCAGCTTCACTAACTTGATAAATAATCTCAAATGTTTTACTTTACTTCAGGGTCCTGCTATTTTCAACACCTTATTATCTCCCAGACAGATAATTGGTAATCTCATTATTTATTTTGTTTGTATGGAAGTCAGTTACATCTCTATTAGTTATCAGAAAAAAATATAAAAAATAAACTTGTAGGCCAGTGGTAAACTCTGACTTTAACTGGGCTATGAATTGTGGAGTCATAATATGAATTAATAACTAGATGTTAGTTGTGCAGGGGTTTTTTTGAGGGAGTGTCTTTGCTTCTGTATCATTCTTGAAAGTCTCTGTGCTTCTCATAGAGTTTTGTCCCCTCAAACTTGAGACAGAGACTCCTACTGAAGTGTTTGTATCAGGCCCTAAAACCATTCAAATTAAAAAAAAAAAATCATCTCAGGACTAGAAATTTGTGAAGACATTCAGCTTTATTTTTCCCATGCATTTGAGTCATACTGAATCCATAAGTGGCAACTGTAGAAATTAGCCAATGTCTTAGAAAGATTTTTTTTTTAAATTATGTATTTTAGGTTCATTCTTCCTTGACTCTGGTTTAGAGAAAGGGAAGGGGAAATAAAACCCATTTGCTATTTCCCCATCAACAGAGGAGAGTGAGGTAAGCTGGGGAAGGCTGTAGCACACAATATAAGAGTCCTTGTGACAGCAAGGACCTCTGTGTGTTATTGCAGTGCAGGTAATTAATAACCATTATTTACAGCTCAGTACTGACTGCAGTTGCCTCCTGCCCGGCTGCCATTTGGTGTTCTCAGTAGATTTCCCTCAGGAAGTCCAGCAGGAATAGCAGGAACCTTCATAAGATATTTGGGTTTTGTTTCATTCTTGTATCCAGGGTATGATTTGGATCATTTAAGAACTCCACTTCTAAATACTGTACATCTTGCTCATCTTTTTAAAGGTGGCATTTTTGTGGGCTTTTTATCCTGAGCACACATTTTATTAGAGAAACCTCAGCAGAGTCCTTGGACATCTTCAAAGTTCTCCCTCATGCAGCTGTTTCCCTCTTTTGTTGTTCCTTTTATGGAATTTATGTTCTCCAGTGGGCAGCCTGATGATCAGTTCTTTGAAGGAGGGGGAATACACATCCAGTGTATTGGAAAGGTTCTCAGAAATCATTATTTAGTCTTATATACCTCAAGTGCTGAGGTGTGTAATACTAGCACAGCCCAGCAAGGACCTGGAGCTGCTGCAGAGAGCTCAGAGGAGGCACCAGGATGAGCAGAGGGATGGAGCAGCTCTGCTGGGAGGAAAGGCTGGCAGAGCTGGGATTGTTCATCTGGAGAGGAGAAGCTTTGGGCTGAGCTCAGGGTGGCCTTGCAGGGCCTGAGGGAGCTGCAGGAAAGATGGAGAGAGACAATTGCCAAGGGCTGGAGTGCCAGGAGCCAGGGAATGGCTGCCAGTGGGAGAGGGCAGGGCTGGCTGGGATCTTGGGCAGGAATTGTTCCCTGGGAGGGTGGGCAGGCCCTGGCACAGGGTACCCAGAGCAGCTGTGGCTGCCCCTGGATCCCTGGCAGTGCCCAAGGCCAGGTTGGCCACTGGGGCTTGGAGCAGCCTGGGACAGTGGGAGGTGTCCCTGCCCATGGCTGGGGTGGCACTTTAAGGCTTTAATGTCCCTCCCAACCCAACCATTCTGTGATTCTGGGATTCTTTGCCTCCTGTCTTTACCGTAGTGAGTATCCTCTCCTTCCACCCCAGCAGAGGGGAATGCAGGCCAGCTGCTCTCCCGTCCTTCCTGAGAGGAACACGAGGGAATGGCAGGGAACAGCTGAATGGGGACAGGGCCATATGGGGTTTTGGCTGTTCCGTGCTCACAGAGTGCTACGAGCTCTCCCCAGCTTGTGTGGGCAGAGCAAACCGACAGTGATTCAGCCATCATTAAATTAGTACAGATGTCTCCCGCAGCCTCCCACAGGAGTCTTTCCATGAGCTCAGACAATTTGGATAAAGGTCTAGACTAAATCATTCCTAAGTCTATATAGATTCTGGCTGGTTTGAGATTGACATATGTTACACACTTCCAGCTCCTGGGATACTGATTTGTATACAAGTTGGCTGTATCCATGCTGAGGCAGAGCTTCTTTTTTGATGGGCTGCTGACCCAAAATTTTGGATGTTTGGAATCACAGGGTAGCTCAGGTGCTTATAGGAAGTGACATAAATACTCTGAGCAGTCCCCACACTTGTAATCATAGCACTGCTAATTTTGCTTCCTTTGAAACAAATTGGGTTATCTGATGTGCCAAAAACAGGTGATAATTGTCCCTGAGACTGGAGTCTCCAAATATCCTGGGCAGGGGTCTGCAGGGTTCAATACAAGTTGCTGGAAGATCAGAGGTAATACCTCACCAGGAATTAAACCCTGCTGGAGCAGGCACAGTGGTTTATTTCTGCATATTTAATACTGTCGATGTGTAATGGTTTATGCATCCTCTCCCCATTCAATTCTTCCAGAAAAGCATTAACAAAGGCAGAAGCGATGATCTTTCTCTAGTGGTTTAAGGAATATTTCAAATTTAATGGTGTTGCAAATTGATCGCATTATGAGAGACATAACCTTTGCGAGTGAGTTTGTAAGAAATTCACAGGAATGCATGACTTAGTGGAAATGCATGGGAAATTACATTAGGAAGCTTTGAAAACCACAGAAGTGATGAGGCAAGTAACTCCTTGTGAAACTGCATGAAATGATAATAACTAGTTTCAACCAGGTTCCTCCAAATAACTTACAATTCTGCATGAGTTATCCCTAATAAACATCTAACTGCAAGAAAAGAGGGAAAAATAATCAAATTATCCTCATGTAACATCTATTTATTCTGATGTATGACACTCTGATGTTGCTATGTAATTGCAAACAGAGCAGCTCTGCAGAACTGGTTCTGGTTTGTTTGACATCTCATAAGGAGTTTGTTTTGTAGCATTTCCTAGTTGTGTTTATTTTCACATTCTAAGTAATTTGAAAGCTATTTCAAGTAAGAAAAAACTGCTACTGCACCCCTGTGAACAGTTCATAGGTTAGTGTAAGTGCACTAGAAATCAGTCATGTTGTCACCTGTAAGCAGATAGTTTATAAGAGAAGCAATATGTAAGTACCCACAATTTAATTTTTCAGCTCTCTTTATTTCACTGTTACCTTCTCAACAGCTTTCAATTTTAGCTCGAGCTGGCTGCAGAGCTGATGTTTATATTTCTGCACTGTAGCTGTGTTTGACAGCCAATTGCTAGAGAAGAGCTTTCTATTTGGACTGCCAGCTTTACACATTATGTGGTTTTAGACAGTACTTACTTCCTTGTTCAGACACTGAAGGATGTTTAGCAGTAATCTTAAATTTGAAAAATTACCTTCCAAGAAAAAGGTATTTTACTGCGTTCAGACCGGTTTTATTAAATATTATAAGCAGAAGACATCCTGCATGGATTTGAAATTCTTTTCTTAAAAAGGAAGACAGGTTAAATATATTATCTCTGGGACCCTCCCAATCATTTTGAACAAAACATGAGAAGAAGCCAGGCTGGTGAAAGCAGCTGAAAGTAGGGCCTTGAAGGATTTTAAAATTATGACAACTTCAATATGCTTAAATAAATAGAAATATCTTTTCCTCTTTGACCACTCTGGCCTGTAGTACTTTTCTGTGCCTTGGCTGATCTAGGCTCTAGCTTGTGTAGTTTGGCAGATTTTGTAAGCAGCCTTCAAATTATTGCTGTGTCTACATAGTGATTAACTTTTTTATTCCTCTTCTGCAATCCAAAGACTATGTGTTGTGAGATATGGCTTTGACATTCTCTTGAGGAAATCATTCCAACAACACAAAGAGGTCTTGGTGCTCAACTGCAGTGAGCTCTGGGCCTGAGAATGAAGCCTGGCAAGATCTAATAAGCTTTTAGGGAGGAAGGGAAAAATACAACTCAAACATCATGGCCAAAAGCTCAGAACATGGTGAACAAGATGATGATGATGAAGTGAACAACAGAGTAGGATTTGGGATATGGGTACTACTGAGCTTCTGGTTAGCCTGTGGAATGGGAATTCCTGTAGCTTATGGTTTTGTACAGCCATCTCCATATTTTGTCTGTATTGAGGGTGGATCATCAAGTTAGCCTCTGCAGGCAGGAAAATTGACAGCCCGAAGGGAAGAGCCCTCTGAAGTCATTCCTGGAGGCTTCACAAGCCTTACATGTAGCAAAAACTACAGCATAGTTTGTGTCCAAGACTGACAAGCTGGAGGAGGGAGTAAATGGCTTTGCTGCTCTTTCACTGAGTTGGGAAGAGAGTGACAAGTGCAGGAGGAGGCACTGTTAATTATAATGCCTGAAGCACTGGAATTGTTAATGTAAGAGCTTGACCCCAAACAGTGGGAGATGACAGATACTTTTTTCCCCCATAAAGGCACAAAAGAGGGAATATGTTTTACAAGACTAAAGCCGCATGCAATTTTTGAGACTCTCTATGCCCAGCTCTCAGATCTCCTGTGGTGAGCCACTGTTCACTTTAGATGAAATAATAGTGAAGTAAATGAGATGGGAAAGGATTCCTCTTCAGCAGCATGACACAACTTCGTCTCATGCTTCCAAGTGTCAGGAACAGTCGGGTTAAAAAACTGCAGAGCTGCTTGCAGAAGCGGTCTGTGCTGGAACAGGGGAAAGGAACAGCAGTCTGGGTTCAGAAATAGTCGCATGAACTCCCAGCTGGGCAGAGAGCCAGCTACAAAAAGGTGCCAGCCATCTGAGGCCACTTGACACGGGACACTTGGGCGTTAAAGAGCCGCGGAAAGCGAGGACTGGAGGCGTCAGGCCAAGCTGCGGTGGGACACGGGTCAGGTGCGTTCTCAGGACAGAAGGGAAGACAGATGGTATTCCCAAATTGAAAGGGCCAAGGCCAGTGCTAGGAAAACAGAAAGCTTTAGCTATCATCTGGCTTAGCATAAGGACTCAGAAACAGCAAGGTATGTAAGCAATGCGTGCAGGAAAAATCAGCCTGAGACAGGGTTTGGGTGGGAACAAAGCGCCTTGTCCTTGTTACCATCACAACCACTGGGGTTGTAGTGGGGTTGTGGAGTTGGGGAAGGCTTTGCATCTGGGGACGTGGTTTCCTCCTTCCTAGGACAATCCCTTGGCAGGGGGAACACAACAGTGCAATAACAGCAGAAACAGGTAAAAATTCTATTTGTAAATTCATATCGAGGCTGACTGGAGATAAATGCACAGAGCTGTCTAAGAATGGCCTGGGTAGTCCCACAGTCTGGGTGTTTTTCCCAATGTGAATCTTGGTGAGACCGAATGTGGGTTTATCTCTTCCTCTGTTCCTCCCATCTGTAAAAACAAGCAGAGCTATTTTTTTTTTTTCTCCCAAGACATCAAACAAAATCTGTTAATTCAGCCTGGTGGGGAAGGCAGCACATGATACAGAAAGGACCAATGGCACTGTGACCAGGAAGGACTTAAATCAAGATGCAGGCAGGTTCCTGAGCTCTTTCCTTACATCAGTCATAATCGGTGGTTTAAAATAAGCTGTTAGAACCCAGGCTTGTCTGCAGTTTTCAAACAGCAGTTCACTCCAGTGTTCTGTGGGATGATACCAAAAGGTAAGCAATGAAAAGTCATTTGTGCACAGTTGCAGCCTGAATATAAACAGAGACAAAATTAGCAAATCAAATAGAATAAAAAAGCAGTAGCAAAGAATAAACAGAAACATAAAAGAAGCCATCTGGAATCAAAGATACTCAAATGACATGGTAGGAAACTGAGGCAGACAAAAGCAGAGATTACACTCTTAAATGAAATTGTTAGGGATATTATTGCTTTAATTCCCTTTGAATCTGGTTATGAAACTGCAGCTGAGAAGTGTGAGCAGTAATGTTTTTTGACAGTTACTCCAGAGGCTTCAAGTTACATGATTCTTGGATCTTAAATGGAACCTTTGTCATCCACGGACATCTCTGTTTTCCTTCTGAAAGTGTTCCAAAGACTGACATTATGTCAAGAGCATCAACTCTGTGCCCCAATTTGTCATTACCCTGAATAATAAAGCAGAATATTTGATTCTCCTCTTCCCCATTGTGCACTTATAATTCCCATTACTAAAGATGGGATCAGCCTATCCACAGAGAAAATGAAAGATTCTATTAAATTGAAATTAAATTCACTTTATTAATTCTGTGTTGTGTGCAAGTGAATCAAATCTATTTATAATAGTTTAATTAGGAATGACTCTTTAAACTCAATAAACATGTTCATTGTCCGTGATGTGTCAGGGCACATCCACAGTACTCAAAAAACTTTCTGTAACTCCTGAAGAGGTTCATGTTTTCAGGAAAAAAACAGCCCTGCAAAGCCATGTACAGAAAGAAACACCTGAAGAGTAAGGTGCATAACAGTTTTTGAAAGCATTTCAAGCCCACCATACAGTTTTTGATGTATATATAAAATGTTTATAAAAGTCACTAAAACCCTTCCATACTTTCACAGAATGAGTGAGAGCTTCTTAGAACTCAGCAGTTTCAGAAAAGAGTCATAAAAAGCTGAAAATTCCATCTCAAAGTCCATTAAGTGGGGTCTGCCTCATAAATGAGGAATTTTATTGCAAGGCAAAGGTAAAAAATAGAAGAAGAACCTGAAGCATTAGGACAGTGCTGGTGTGTTGTGCTTGTGTCTGTGAAACATCAGGTGAAAATCAGTGAGGCACCCTTAAAAGAAAAGATACCAGAGTTAGGACAGGGAAGGATGATGCAAATTTTAAAATGAAGTTTTAAGGGCAGATGATTCCTTTTCCCTTGAAACAAGTACGGGGTAATTCCCTTGTAATTACATGAGGATGAATTAATTACTTTCTAACAAACTCAAATAAAAACTTGACTACATAATACCGCCTTCTCTTGCCTTAATTAAAAATGTCCAGGAGCATTTTCATAATGTGTTGATTCCACCTCTCCCCCCCACCCTTCCCCACGTGAATTATCTCTGTATTTATGCTTTTTTTTACTGATACAAGGAAATTGGGATTACAGATCCTCCCACTGACGAGGGATCTATTATGGGCTGTTGTGTATCGAGCTGTGCAGCAGCACCACAGGCCAGAGAGGACTGGAAGTGCCCAATCCTCCTGCAGAGGAAAACCAACAGCTTTCTGCTCATCTGGGCATGGCCCAGCCCCAAGTGCATTATGCGCCTTCCTGATGGTGAACACATGGAATTCTTTGTGCTGAGCAACCTGTTGTTTTGACTGCCTTGGGTTTGCCAGGTAGCTGAGTGAGAGCAGGTGAGACAGTTCCCATCTGCAGAGGGGACTCGTAAATCTGCTCAGAATTGCAGAGGAGCTTCACCAGCCTCGCTCCCAGCCTTTGTCCATACATTAAATCCCTGGCTGCAAATGCAGTTTGGAGCCAAGTACTTGCTAAGAAAACCTTGTTTAAAATGTGCTGAACAAAGAGTTATGGAATAGGAAAATTTAATAACAGTCCCACACTCCTGGAGTTGTGTTTTACTGCAGAGTAGCGCTTTTGCATCTGAAGAATATAGAGGCTCTTAGAGTAAGTTTCATCTCTGCAGTTTCTCTGGCATGGATTTTAACTGTACATGTTTGCAATATATATGTACATGAAAGACTATAAATGTGTTTTATACCCTTGGATAGTGTGTTGGCAATACTTTTAGATGTTCATTGGTCGTTAGTGAAAATAATGTGAATTTTGTGGCAGCACCCTGTGTGTGCTGTTCCTATCAGTCCTGGCTTCATTGATTATCATCTATATTATCAGATAGAACAGCAGAGGAATTAATAAAGACTAGAAATTGCTCTAGTCTGAGGGTTCATTTGGAATGAAGTTAATTTTTTAGGAAAAAATTGGTCTGTGCTGAGGCTACAGGGGAGCTATTAGTAAGGTATTAATACAGGGCATCTGCATTAAAACACAGAGCTGGTCCAGAGTCACTCCTGTCTCCATCAGTCCAGGCGTGAATTGGGTGATGGACTTGCATCTGGTGCTTTAAGGGAGAGATGTTTGGATTTATAGTCCCACGGGCAGGGCAGTGATGGAGGAAGAAGATTTCACTTCCTTTGAAGTCTAATGAAATGAAGCTCACATAATGGAAGTGATTTTGCCTCTCTCTGAACATGATGAAGTTCTCCAGTAAATGTGTTTGTCTGTTTGTTTTGGGGTGCTCTCTAGCAGTGGGACATTGGGGCAGGTACAGACATTTTCTGTTTTAAACAGAAATTCTTGTTGCATCTGGATGTTGCTCTGAAAAAGGTCAGCTTTCCAGCATAGTGTAGCAAATAAAGCTGCAGATGGGGAGAGCAGTTTCATATTTACATTTGTGAGGCTTTTTGAGCAGAAAGCACTATTCATTTCTCATATTCATTATGCCCTTCTATCATTCACCTAGATCCTATATAATTATGTGTTTAATGATCTTCACCCTTCACACGAACACAGCTTGCTGAAGCTTGACTCTTGCAGTAAATTATCATTCATGTCTGGTAGAAGAGAGGAAATATTACTTGGGAAAAATGCTGTGCTATCTGACTTATGACTTCAGTTTGTGATATAACTTTGTAATAGGTGATGATGACTTAAATCTAAACAATAAAATGATTTTGAAGAAGTGGCTCTTCGATAGGTCATTTGTTATAATACTTTGATATTAGAGAGTAGAGGACTTAAAAACCTAGAAAAAATATTTTAGTTATTTAAGTCAGTTTGGATGCTTCCCATAGATTGTAGTAAACGCCACATTTGTGCCTTGGGTTTTTTTTAAATTAAAGAATTAAAAAAAAATTTAAAAAAATTGCCACTATAAATCTTTGGGTAAAAAAATGATCAGAGTCATCAGACTTAGTTTCAACTATGTGATGGTTTTAGTATTTACTTTTTGTGGGATATGACTAGGAGGAGAGAATGTGTAGGGTTATTATAAAATGCTCCTATCTCTTGTACTTTGTTTAATGTTCAGCCCTGCATTTTATAGTGTTTCAAATAGCAATATTTGAATAGCAAATAGCAATTCTTGCTTTTGATACAATGGAATTTAACTTATTAGAGGAAACAATTAATGGTAATCATAGACATTTTCATCATTTTAACTATTGGGATCTCACTAGAACTGCAAAGCTTCTATAGCTCTGCATTAATATCTACCAGAACTGATTTATGAACCATAACTGCTGTTGGATATTATGGGTAAAACCTGAGATGACACAGACAGCCTCTCTTACTTATTAGCAAATAGCAAATTCGAGAACGTTTGAGCCTTCTCAAATGTCTGTGTGGGATATCTGGTTTATTCTTAAAAGTTCAGATTATAGCTTTTCCTTGTGTGGCTGGGTGAGCTGAGATGTTCCCAGTTCCTCTGCTGAGCTGTGGGTGTCCAGACAATGCTGTGATATTACATCACTCTCACTCAGCTCTCAATATGCTGCCAAAACCTTCATATGCAATGTTAATGCCATATAGATTTTATTCAGGGAGCAAACAGATGCTTAAATGATAAACAATCTGTTTAAAACACAGATTCTGGACTGATCTTTACAGGCTCCTGAAAATAAGGGTCATAAGGACAAGAATCTCAGAGGCAAGAGGAGTTGTGTTAAATTTCTGAGCAGACCAAACTGTGACAGCAACCAAGAGGAGAGGGCAGCAGCTCAGTAAATGAGGCTGATTGTTCTCAAGCAGGAGCTGATGGCAGGTGCAAAAAGAAAACCAGATTGAACTTTTGGAAAAGGGACTCAGCTGTCGCTTGACATCTCTGTGTACGTTCCTGTGGGCTGGGTAGGAAGAGTGAACTGGATTGAGTCATACATATTCACAGCTAAAGTGCTTTGAAAAAGTTGTTAAAACAATGGTGGTGTAATAAAATGCTGCCCAGCAAAACAGAGAGGGTGAGTTCACACCTCATGTGGTTCGTGGGAGTTCTGCATTATTGCGGAGCAGGGAATGAATGCACTGATGCCCAGGATTTTGTGTTTGTAACAAACCACCTCAATGGGGAAATCAGCCCTGGCTGCTGCTGTCCACTGTGCTCCTTGCAACAAACAGAGCTTTGAGTTTTCCAAGCTCTTGAACAGCTGAATTCCTGAACAGATGAGTTGTAGATGCAACTGTTTGTGAGCAGTTCTGGGCAGGAGGGCCTGCAGAGCCACTTGTGACATAAGAATCTCCCTGTGGCTTGGCCATAGCTGGTGTTACAAGGCTTTTTTCCACACCTATTTTAATATCCTAATGCAAGCTCTTATATTAAACGATGCTGCTGCTTGGCCCTGGCAACCCCTGCTATCAATTGAGAGTAAAATGCATAACCATCAACAACTTCTGTTGAGCTGTCTGCACAAAATGAGCTAACAGGAAAAAGTCTTTTGTACTGGTTGTAACTCATGTTGCAACCTAAGCAAGTTGTACATATTTCCTTTAGACTGTCTTTTGTGAGGCAGAGATAAATAATAATAGATGCAAGTTACATTTTTAATGATGTTGTTCACTTCTTATTGATCATACTGAGTGTGTTAGACCTAACAGTAAACAGAATTTAAACCCCTATTACTGTGTATTCAAGTTATTATCCCCTATTTTTGAATGTATTGACAGTGATACATATGATTCAAACAATTCACGCTCTCCGTCTCACAACTTCAAATTATTGGAGATAATCTGATATTCAGTATTTGGCTCTGAGCCCACCAAAAAGTCAGTGGAAGTCCTTTGTGCCCAGGTTTTTAGTTAATAAAAAAATAAAAAGAAAGAATATGTTTCTCATACTGCTTCAGTTTATTATAATCCTCTCTTGTTTTTTGAAAAACCAAATACAAATTTAATACAATTTTTTTTCCTGGTGGGGCTTTGAGGAGAATGGGAAGATGTGTGCAGGGGTTCTTTTACCAGGGCACATAATTTTAGAATAAAGATCTTAGAACCTTTTAAGTTCTGCAAAAATCTGAGTTGTGATAGAGTTCTTAATTTCTGTGACTGCTGTCTGTGACAAGATTCCATGGATGCCAGCGTTCAACCATTTCTAGTCACCTGGAAATAATAACTAGTCATCTGAAAGTAATAACTAAAAATAAGAAGTGAGATTAAAACATATGTTATGGTTAACCCTTCCCTCACCCTTTGATCTAATAGGTTAAGGACATTTTGTACTTAATGAACAAATGTACTTTGTTCATTTGGGCTGATAATGGTTCTGAAGGCATTTACATTTTAGAATGGGGATTTAAAATATATATAACAGCTGCTTTTTAAATAGAAAGTCTAATTATGCCTATGATTGCATCCATTTTTGATTAGTATGCATACAAATCCCTGCTCTACATGTGTATTCACACTGAGCTGTGGATAAGTGGTGCTGGGGATTGAAGCACAAAGGAACAGCTGACAAAATGTATAGTTAGACCAAAGCAAAAAAAACCCCAAAATTCTGTGTGTACTTTTTTTTGTCTCTAAAATGCCTTTTTTTGTTTGTTTGTTTGTTTATTTTCTTTTATCCCCTTTTAGCTGCACACAGACCTGGACCCTGGCAGCAGCAAAATCAAGTACATTCTGTCGGGAGATGGAGCTGGGACCATCTTTGTGATCAACGACAAGACTGGAGACATCCACGCCATGAAGAGGCTGGACAGGGAGGAGAAGGCTGAGTACACTCTCACAGCCCAGGCAGTGGACAGGGACACAAACCAGCCCCTGGAGCCCCCCTCAGAATTCATCATCAAGGTTCAGGACATCAATGACAATGCTCCCGAGTTTGTAGAGGGCCCCTACCACGCCACGGTGCCAGAAATGTCTGTTGTGGGTACGTATGTCTGAGCAGCCCAGCCTTTCCTTGCTCACAGCTTTGGCCCTGCCAGGAGGCTGTTGGGTTGGTGATGAATAATAAGGTATTTATTATGTTGTTAGCATTCATTTGCATATTTTCAAATCTTTTCTTGGCCAAAGCTTTCATCTGCAGCACAATAGTCGAGTCCCTCAGTAGTAAGGAAATGACTAACAGCTGTATTAATGTGTCTTTGTCCAACAGCACTTTAATGGGCTAAATTTATATTTCCCTTCTGACACTGCAGTTAGAGTATTGTTATTGAGAAGGATTTATCAAGATTTGCTACAGCATGACGCTCTAATCCTATTGATATTTTGTTGATGTTTAATTATCTGTTTGTTGTTTTCCTACCCTTACAGGGCATTGATACATACTTATTTGTTTTCCTCTAAGTGCAACTGTAATCAGGCAAAAACATTGAAAGGAAAGATGCTGTGTCTGGGAATTGATGGTTAGGCTGTAGAGTGGACTTAACCAATTAGCCACAGGATTTGCATGGATGATGGAAGGGAAAAGTAGAGAAAGCTGTGGAAAAAGATGGTGAAAAGGGAAATTAACTGTGTGAAAGCAGAAAAGAGAAAGGAGAAGAACATAATCTTCTTAATATATTTTACTTATATTTATTAGTTTTGTCGGATTAGTGTGAATCTATTTCCTCATGGATTAATATATCAGAGTCTTTTCTGTAGTTTGTCCCCGTGTTTGCAAGTGAACATCCTCACAGAGGCAGATATTGACACTCCCAGGACACACATTGAGTGCAGCTCATTCAGCTGTCACTGAAGCCAAAGGGAAGCCAACCCTCCAAACCAAGAGAATCCATTTTAGGGCAATATAACAATTCAGCATAAGCAAAGGCATCAAAATCTGGCCATGAAATGCAGAGGAAATTCTAATGCATTTTAGCGTTAGGTTGAGGATAATGTGCTTTTCAGTGATTTGTCTACATCTGTCAAAGCAAGGTAATTGAAGGAGTGCCAAGGCTCTTTGTGAAATAAAGCAGCATCCTATCACAAAGTTTCAAAAACACCACTCTCCCTTCTTTAGCTAAAAAGAGGAGGAATGTGAGGAGCCAGAACCATCCTCTCACTCACAGCACAGGCTTACACCGAGTCATTGTCAAATACAGGTGTGGTGTTCTGACTGCATGGAACCTGAGGCTTCATCTTTTAAATCAGCTCTTCTCCAATAGATTTTCATATCGTCATTGTGCTGGATTGCTTGTGTCAAAAATGATAGGTGAATTTTTGAGCCTGCATGTCAGTTCTTTTACTAAACCGTAGCTTTTATACGTTGAGTTACTTTTAATTATACAGCAGCACAAATATAATATGGACCTGTTTTCAGAAGATATTTCAGCCAAGCTCTAGGTGAGCAAATGACTTAATTAAATAAAATGAGAATAAAAAAACCACAAAACAAACCAGTGTGGAAGAAGGAGGAAGGAAAATGGAATGCTATCGTTCTGAATGTAAATGGGATTCATGTGGTATTCTAGGAGAAAAAAGAGAAAGATATATGCAAGCAAAGAAAAGATGGTTTCTGATCACAAAGCCTGCTATAAAAATAAATTATATCTGTGCGTATTTATAATCTGTGGTAAAGAAATGGCACCTATCCAAGCAGTATTCACTCTTAAAGAAGAAGAGAAAAAGAAAAAAACCAAAAAACCAACCAACAAAATTGAAAACTTTGAGAGGAAACTAATCAGGAGATGAATAAAAATCTAGTAAATTATTAACATGAGGTTAAAAAGATGGTAAGTGCAATGAGAGTAAGGGAATAAAAGAGAATAAAAGACAAAATATTTGTGAAAGAGAGGTAAAGTAAAAATGGAGAAAGAGTGAAAGAGGAGGGAAAAATGGGAAGAAAGGTAATGAAAGATGAATTATAAGTTGAAACTTCATCTAGGAAAACTTTTGTTATAGAGGATTGCAGCAGAAATGGCCAATGGTTGGATGTAGTTTAGGGAATAGCAAAAGGGGCTGGCTCCAGGGGAAAAGGTTTCATCTGCTCCCCAAGCATGTTGGGGAAAAGAGAGACACTGAACTGCCTCTGAAATGCCAAAGTTCCACATTCTTATGGTTTGTTAGGCTGCATGAAAGAGTTTTGTCCAAAAGCAAGTGTGTTCTAACAACAAAAATGGTTGTTACCACTACTGAAACAACCTATAAGTTGAGATTTTCCATAGATTGTCTGGCAGGTCTGAGGTTTATCACTGTAACTCTGAGAGTTTTGCATGTTTATCCCTTAGGGTCCCTGGCCCTTCCACGTGCTTTAGAGGACATTCCTAGGAGTGCAGGTTTCCAAGCTGCTGCTCTACAGAAGCACCAATGTGAACTCCTGCTCTTTTGTTGAGAAACAAAATCTATTTCTCTGCTGTTGCTTTGAAACTCAAAGAATGTTCCTGATTGCTTTACATGGGACATGAATGAGTGTAAAGCCTCTGAAGCAGAGGCAGTGGAGTCTGTGTCCTAATCTCTGATGGAACCAAATGTCAAGGCTGGAAAGTGGAAGATGAGAGTGCTATCCTTTGTTAATGTTGCTGTTACTATTTCCTTCTGCTTTCTTCTCTTGATGTACAGGTAGCAATATCAAGAGATGAAGGATATTATTCTCTGTAGATTATTTTAAGCCTTTTGTAGGTTTTTTTTTTTAAGTCCTCTTAAAATTACATTAACTCTTCTGTAATGTTTATAAGAAAATGGTCTCCTTTCAGAGTTCAAGGAATTTTTATTATTTCCCCCCCCCCACTAAGAGTATTTCACTTCCATTATCCACTTACTTAATTCCCTTAAAGAGATCTCCACCCACTGCCAATTTCAGCCTTGACTTTTGTACAACACAGGCATCACTAGGCAGTGTTCTTACTCAGGATAAAACAAAGTTCTACTGAACCTTTTCTTTCCTCAAAATGCTTATATCAATTTTCTGCTCTGAAACAGAAGCTCATATGCTCTCTATATATAGTACTTATGTAATGAGGATGCAGTACAAGGCATTTTATTTTTGGGCCTCAGGGGAAGGCAATGCATGAAATACAGATGAAGGCTTTAACCTTTCATTGTTCTAAGGTTCTAACACGATGCAGTTTTTTTAATAGGTACCTTAGACCTGGTCTTATGTTCCTGGCTGGAAGAGGTGTATTATAGGACTGTCAGGTGTTATTTTGACTGACTAGAACCAGAATGAAACACTATGGGGATGTGAAAACTGGCTTTGAACTGACAGAGAGCAGGTTTAGATTAGAGATGAGGAAGGAATTGTTCCCTGGGAGGGTGGGCAGGCCCTGGCACAGGGTGCCCAGAGCAGCTGTGGCTGTCCCTGGATCCCTGGCAGTGCCCAAGGCCAGGTTGGACATTGGGGCTTGGAGCAGCCTGGGACAGTGGGAGGTGTCCCTGCCCATGGCAGGGGTGGCACTGGATGATCTTTAGGGTTCCTGCCACCCCAGTTCTGGGATTCTGTCCCTACCTGCAGCGTGTGGGGCTCTGTGTGTGTGCCAGTGTCAGAGAGCCGCACACGGCCACGGCGTCCCCTGCTTGGTTTTTATTCTGTGCTTGGGTGCTGGAAAATGCTGCTTCCCTGCTGAAACAAAAGGATTTGCATGGCTCTCCTCCCAGTGCCTGGTGCAAAGAGGATCAGTATTACCCGGAGCTCTCTCTGGGAGGAGTGCTGCTCACTTCTCAGCTGTCTCTGCAGAACACGCTCCCACACACGCGCTCGCTGCCGGCCGCGTCATTGTGCTCACAGTTATTCTGAAATCATTCCTTTCTCTCTTTCAGCAGAGAGACCAGCACATTCCAGAAAAAAAGAGAAAAGTTTTGAGAACTAAACTGAATTTTTTTTTACTGTAATTCCTTCATAATCTACCATAGTAAGCCCTGCTCCCCACCTCCAAAAAGGATGAATTTGCTAGTGAAAGCTGATAGTGTATATGGAGAATATGTGCTTTGCTGAAACTGTGCACTTTAATCTTTTAATTATGATACTAATTTTCTCAAAGAATTAAAGATCAAAAACTGAAATCTGTGGAATTACTTCATTAGGGCAAGTATTACAAAAAGGAAATAATTTAATTTTTCTGTAAATCTTGTTTAATCACTTTTAAACGTAAAAGGGCACACTGGGGTAGAAACTCAGTTAAAAATGTAAAAAAGAAAAAAAAAATTATCTGTGCTTCTGGGAGTACGAACCCCAAGACTCTATTTTTTCCCCTCCCCATTTGTCTGTGAGCTCTGTATCTATGCCTGCAATGAAGATAGAATATTATGTAAATGAATGACCAAGCTTAGAAGATCCATAAGGGTAATTGGAACCAGTTCTGTAGCTTATTTAAAGAAAAAAAAAAAAAAAAAGAAAGAAAAGAGGAAAAAAAAAAATCCCACACTCTCCCTTGAGTGTGTTCTGTTTCTGTGTTACCTTCTCATCTACACAACAGATTCACAAATTCCCCAAAACACGTGCAGAGGTGGTAATGGGAGCCAAAGTGGATATTGTCTCCTGACAGCAGAGTTTTAGGATCCCATTTTTCAGGAGAGGAATGAGGAGTGCAATCTCTTGATTTCGCTCTCAGCGCAGCCGGGAGTGTTTAGACAGCGAGTGTCATATTGAAAGACAGGAGACGACTGAAGCAGAGTGACAAACGTGTTGGTGAAATAAAAAAGGACACAGATGGAAAAAGAACAAAAGCCATAAGGGAAGAGAATTCTCTCATAGTTTGCCCGAATTAAGGTAAACAGACAAACTTTAATAGTCTCCAAATATTAAGGCATCTCTTGACAGTCATAAAAAAAAATAAAGTGCAGGATCCAGTCTGACATTGCTCTAGAAATGCTTTTGCCTTTGCCACTTGAAAATACTAACCATATGAAAAAGCTTAGAATAATAACTTTTTTTGTCCTTAAATACTTCCATGAAAGGTCTTTGCTGGAAAAGGTTTAGGCTTTCAGTTGAGTCAGAATATCAATTTTCAGTTTTGGCACAAGCGCATCTACTTAGGAATGTTTTCCCTTGAATCAAGGTCTGCCCTTGATTACACCAATGCAGATAAAAAATTCTATCTTTTTTTTTTTTTTTTTCCTAAAAGCAGAGTAGAGTTTTTTAGTCCATTCAGGTGTGTTAGGACCACATTGTGCATAGTGCAGCTTTGCTTTCCAGTTCTCCCAAAGATGCTCATTCTCTTCCACTTACAAATTGTTTGCAAAAGGACAAAATCTGCTCCATATGAAATCAACATGCAATGTCTGACACGAATAGTGATAAAATAACTTGACAAATCAGAAAGTTGTGATAAAAACCTGACCTGAAACGTTATCAAGATCAACCTCACTGTCTTGCTGGGGTTTTTATCATTGATTTTTAAGGCACAGAGCATGACTGTTAAATCAATGATAGTTTGTCACAAAATTGTGGAGTAAAGGGACTGCAGCACGGGGGTCAAGTACAAATTAGCCCAAAGGGTAAATGCAAAGGCAGTGCAAAAGCTAAGGGAAAAACCACCAGATGTTGTAAAATATGGCAACAATGTAACAGCTGTTTAAAAAAAGTATATTTTCATGTTGTCTTGTTCCTCCACTTGCTCCTCTTGTGCATAATCACAGGCAGTAGCTGCAGTATCGAGGAGTTTTGTGTGAGATTTCTTTGGAGAGTGCATGTTTGTTTTAAGTGGTCCCACACAACCTTCAGGAAGGGCTCAGGGCATTCAACATCAGGGCTGTCTGTTCCTTAACTCGTCAAGCCTTGAGAAAGCACAGTTCTGAGCATGTGCTGCTATTTTTGTGTTTTTCATGAGGTCTGATCAAAAATGTCATCATCTTCCTGTAGTGTTCTTACATGGTCATTATGAGCTCGAGGACCATGATGAAATTAAATTCTTAGGGGTTTATAGGCTGATCCTTTAGTTATCCCCCTCCATATTGTCCTATTGTCCTCAAGCAGTTAATTGGCAATATAGAATTACCAAAATCACTGGGATTGCTCCAAGTACTTTGTGCCAGTGGTAGGAAGTACTTGAGTGTTGAGGTTCTGAAAGCACTGTCTGGTCCTTAAGAGCAAGGCCTGACTTCCTGTGCAAGGTCTGGAGCTGTTGATGTGTGCTGGTTTCTTAGACAAACACTGCCTTTCTCCCTCTCCATTCACTGGCAGCAACTTGTCACAAATTGTCTGGTTTTTGCACACATGCATTCCCTTGCCATGAAGGAAAGTTGTGCAGATGACACAGAGTGAAGATAAACTCTGCAGGAAAAATCTGCTGCGATCAGAACTGAAGGCATAGTTCCTTATGGAGTTCTTCCAAAAAGAAAAATTCATCTTTCTGTGATGTTCCTGTTTCGGGATGAGGACAGACAGGGCTGTCACATGTTGATCATGTGATGGCAGAGCAGAGGAAATTTTGGCAGTCTTAGGTGAATGTCCTGCGCACCTACAGGAATCTGTCCTACTGTGGTTTTTCCTCTTTCCTCCTAGTCACAAACATCTTGTTCTTGTTGCAGATATTCTGCTGCTGAAACCCTTTGTGGTCGCTTCCATTTGTACATACCGAATGCGTCATCGTGTTTGTGTTCTGTGACTGTGTGAAAATAAGTCTCTGACTCAGGTGTCTGATGCATTCTCCTATGGTTACAAGCTTAAATCTATTCTCAACATGGATTTCTCACAATTTCCTCAAATGTAAAATTCGGAAGGAAAAAAAAAAAGGTGTTTCAAAGAGTGGTATGGTTTGGTTTTGCAGGCTTTGAAGTTGTGTTATCTCATTTTTCTAAGCAGCTTGGCTGGTGACATGAGCCCGTTTGCTGGCCAGGAGATGATGCCTAAGCAGAAAGCAGAGGGAGGAAAGGAAGTAGAGCACAGGTTCCTGCCAGACTGATGCTTTGTGAAATGCCACAGAACTGGTCTGGAGCATAATCTCACCTTTTTCAATCACAGGAGATGTAGACAAGTCTCACCACAAGATAGAAAGTTCTAGGTCAGAAGATTGAGTTCAGTGTGGTAATATTTTCACAGAAGCTTTGATTACTGTAATTTCTATTCCTCTGCTAGCACGAAGACTTGGCTTTAGAATATCAGGGACCAACACTCAAATTCTTCAATAGGTGGCCTGTGTTAGGCACCTCTCTGATGGACACACTTGATATTTGGCAAAATGAGATGCAATTCAGAATCCATATTTTTCATCTGGCACTGGTCATTCCCCACGCTGCCCTGAGCTGACACCTCTTTGGTTAAGTGCTGAATCTGCAGCTCTTCTTGTTTTTCCATGAAGACAGCTCACAACTGCCTGTGGAGCTGCTGTCAACACAGCTTCTTCCTCGGAGTCAGCCCTGGGAGCTGCTGGGCAGCTGATTCATCTGTGTCCCTTCCCTGGGGCCCAGAAGGGCTCTGCTGCCATTTGCTGGCCCTGCAGTGGCCTGGGGGGACAATATTTCAGCCCCTGCTTTTGCACCCTGGGTTAGAGCTGCTGGCACTCCAGGCTTCACTCTCCCAAACAAAGCCAGCAGAGCATCAAAGCTGTGAGATGATATCAGCCACTTTCTGTTCTCACCCCACAAAGTCATAAATGAAAGAATTTCTGCAGTAAACAGCCTAGGCTGCTTTATTATTTATTTCTATTTTTTTACAATACACCTGAGCATAACCTGAAACTTCCATTGGAATCAACAAGACTTACAGACCCTTTTTTTTCTGCTTGGTAATACAGTGTACAGTGATCATCCAATTTTACTGCCTTTGCCTGGGGACCTCACAGAATGAATGCTGATGAAATAGTCAATTGATTAGAGACAAGCAGTCTTTCAAAAAGTCCTGAGCAGGAGAGGAGCTATTTCCCACTTCTCTCACAAATATCAATTAATATTCTATAGCGAGGGTGATATCTAAAGGGAGAATAAAAAAAATAGCATGAAAGGAAAACATAATTCTTTAAGCCAAACATAAAATACATTTTACCCTTCTGCTGTTGCCTGTGATGTTTCAAACCGTGTACTAATCCTAACAAACAGCCACCCAGGGGAATTTGCAAAGGAATACCTGCAGGCTCTCTAATGGCACCATCTCATAAGTTGTAGCAAGAAAGAACTGCCAGCCTTCAAGCTGAAAAGGCAGAAGGTCCGTTCTTGTTCCATCCACACAGGTAAACCCAGGGAATATCAGCCAGGGTAATTGCCAGGGAGGAATCCATATCCCTAAATCTGAATATGCATGTCTGTTGTGAAGTGTTTCTGATTCCAAAACGTTATGTTAAAGAGGCAGCATCAGAGTTCCAAAACAATTAGTTTATGCAGACAAGGAATGGTAAAATATGCAGTTGATTAGATTTCCCAGCCACGCTTCCTCCAGCCCTCATTATACAGCTGCGAGGTGCGGGGCTGCCAGCTCGCTCCCGTCCCTGCATGTTCACACAGCCTTTTTCTCCAGGCATAGCCAGCTCCTCTCATACTTCTGCAGTCACACATTTGCATACAATATGTTTTTCCCATTTCCCTCACATGATAAAGAGTCCTTAAAGCGGCACATGAGCAGTCTGCACAAACATTGTTGTCTGACATGCGGCAGGTCACGCGTGTGTGCAGAGATTTTGACTCAAGCATGTGCTGCATGGCATTAACATTCTTTAAAGGTTTCATTAACCTCCTAAAGCATCTACTCCAGGAATTGCGTTGAGAAATATGTAACATTTGGGAGAAACAAAAAGATACCTCTTTTGCTTGTGGAGCTAAACATCACTTAGTGTATCAAACGTATGAATGGATTCTTTTTCCATTGGAACCAAGAAAACAGCTTCTTGCATTTTCCTGCATGGTATACATGATTTATTATAGACCAAGCTGTTAGATTCTTCCAGAATCTTTCATTGAGGCAGATTTTTAGGTGCTAAAACCTTTGATTTAGATTACCAGTTCTTTAGGGCAGCATCTGCCGTTTCCTATAGGTCTGTAAAATACGAAAAATCTCTCTTTCTGTGCATTCCAGTGAGATTACATTCAACTACTTATATAAAACAAAGTGGCAAAACAAGCAAATAATGTTTTGTCACTCGTGTTTAATATTAAAAACAAAATAGGAACTGTATCAATTGCAGTTTATTTCAGAAAGTGTTTACAGGTGTCTATAGAAGTGCACACAGGTGTTTAGACAAAGATTTATACAAGAGGAAATTGCCCTGAAGTGCTTCAGGGCAGGCTCAGCTTGGACAGCAGCAGGAATTTCTGCATGGAAAGGGTGCTCAGGCCTTAGCAGGGGCTGCCCAGGGAGGTTTGGAGTGCCCATCCCTGGAGGTGTCCCAGGAAGGGCTGGAGGTGGCACTGAGTGCTCTGGGCTGGGACAAGGTGGGCATTGGGCACAGCTGGGACTCCATGGCCTTGCAGGGCTTCTCCAACATTAATATTTCTGTGATTCTGGGATTTTGTGATAGAATTTAGTGTAAACAAACCCCAAATTCTTGCGAGGTTCTTTCTCCTTGTCCTGTTTAGTGGAGTGTCAGCTTTACACGCTTGCAGTTCCTGGAGGGCTGGAATTAGAGGTTGGAGTGGCCTGTTTTGGGTACATCCACAAAAGAGAGGAGTCACAGGGTTGACATTTAGGCATTCCCGTTAGCTGGCCAATTTCATTTCTGTTCCTCTCCAGTCAGCCTAAAAAGGAGGATTGCAGCAGAGGATGATTCTGTCTTCCTCCCTCAGGTAGAGCAGCAGCTGGTGCAGCCAGGTATCTGATTTAGCCATTTGAGCCTAAAACTGAGTTGTATGAATAACCCTCTTTTCCTTCTTCCTTACCTTAATCATCATAAACAAGATCATGACAGCATCACGGTATTTCACTACTTAGAGTCAAATAAATTACAGCTGGGAAAGACAAATTACCCTATTAGTTAATCTTCCTGTCTTTCTAGGGTTTTCCCTTAGAATACATTATTCCAGCATCCTGTGCAAGAGAGTGAACTCTTCACTGAGAAGGATTCTGTTATTTCCCTTGGGAAGCTATTCCTCCTTGTACAATTTCTCATTGCAAGGAAGCTTTTGTTGTTGTTTTTCTCTTTGCAGAAGATAAAGAGAAGTCTTGTATCAGTGTATTTATGTGGTTCTCATTACCAACATACCAGTATTACATCTGTAACATACACAAATTTTCTTTCTCATATCTGCCTCTAGAAATGATTGCATATTGGATTCTGCCATGGAAACAGCAGAATGCATGCTGGCCTTCCTGTTTCTCTGGCATGGCAAGCACAAGTTGCCCATTTTTCCCTCAGTGGACTGTTCTGGCCTGTATCTCTGTCCTTTTCCTCTGCTTTGGGTGTCATCTGTTGCCTCATTCATTTTTCGTTCATTAAGGGTCCACTGGACGCTTAAAAAGCATATTTATTTTTATTTTTTGCATGCTTTCCTCTGAGTGTGGGAAGATCTAAAAACTCAGCCCAGCCCTCTGTCCTCTGTTCCCAAAGCTGTCCTTGACATTTGCCATGGTTCTGAGGTCCTGTGGGCTCTGTGGGTCAGGCAGCACCACAGCCATGTGCTGGCAGCATTGCTTCCCTGGGGGATTTACATCCTCTCCTCACAGAACCAGGAAATCATGGAATTCCTGGGTTGGAAAGGAACCTCAAGGACTGAGTCCAACAGCCTCCTTGTCTCTCTTCTGTCTGTGTTTGTCTTTCCTGGTACTTGGCCCTTGGGGTCTGTGGGGAGGGAACCTTCCTGCACTGAAATCTGATCCACACATTGGGCTCCTGGGCCTTTGGCAATGAGGTCTCTGTTAATAAAAATACATTCAAATGCAGGTGCAGCAGGTAGGGCTGCAATAATAACATATGATCTGCAAAAGAACCCTTTAACTCTCATGCAGCATGCCCACAATTTCGGTGTGTATGTATTCATGTATCTGCATGAACACCAAGACATGCAATGATATTTTATGTCGGTAATTTGCATATGTTAACAAGTTCTGTGGTGCTTTTAACAGATTCCTATTTCATATACATTTTCTTTATTTGGTTAGTGAAACCTCTAATTCATAGATTTTGTGTTTAGAAATGGTCTCATGCAATGATGCAGGATGATAAGGCTTAAAACTATGGTTTTTGCATTAAAAAAAAACGAGCAACAATGAAAACCAAATAAGAATAAGTTCCTTCAGCTTTGAGGCAGTAATAATTTACATGTCAAGAAGTTATGCAGGTTTTTATGAGATTATTGCAGTTTTATTCAATAAAAAATTGTTGCCATGACAACAACTGTCATGCTACCTGTGAGATTATAGCAAAGAAGGACAGTGAAGAAAAGGCTTCATTTTGGGACGAATGCTTATCTGACCTGCTGGGTACAAACAATGCTGTGTGTGACCACCCCTGGCTGCAGGGCTTCCATCAGCCCAACTCCAAAGCCAGGTGAAGATTTTGAAGCTCAGGATCCTCTTAGGGAAACAAAAGAGTTGGTAAATAATAGTGAGGCTTTGTCATGCAAATGCTCTCTTAATGCTCCATCAGTTTGGTAATCAGATCTTCAGAATGAAATGGAGATTTCAGCCTGTCAAAATTTGGGAAGATTAGGTGAGAAAGAGTGAGTGAGACCAAAAAGGGCATCAGAAAAACAAAACAAAACAAAATCCCCAGAAGTCCCTGGGAAGGTGAGAAAACATGGTCCCATCAGGTTTCATTAGGGCCAGGTTATTTATTTTTACCATTACAATCTTTCAACAAAATGGTTGTTCACTGAATATGGATTCATGTAAATTCTTGGCACCAACTATGCATTACCTCCTCTCTAACATTCAAATTTGATTTTTTGGATTTTTTTTTTCCCAGGACGCACATTTCACTGCCACACCAAAAGAATTTGCTTTCCTACTCCCTGTGGCAGCATATGCATTTTTCTTTCTGACTAATGTGCAGAATCTGTACCCTGACTTGCACATAAAAACACAGCCAAAACAACAGAAAAGCACTAGCTGAGCACACACATCTTATTTTTTATGATGGTTTTTAATCTTTGTTTGCCAGCAAACACAGGCCCTCTCACCTAGCCATATAAAAATAGTCCTGTTGTTGTGTCTCTGATTGCTGGCCTGTTGTAAAGACAGAGTAAAACAATCTGACACTGACAGAGTAAAACAATCAGCAATGGCTAATGGTTAAAGCACATTAGAAGTGTTCATTAATTAAAATCTGTTGAATCTCTGTGCAGTGTATATTTATGGTGGTTAAATCCATACTTAAGGGTCATTAGCATTGCCAAAGTGTACCTGAGGAAAAAACACACGGTTTTTTAACAGAACATCTTAAAATTTGCCTCATCTCTAGGAAAAAAAAAAAAAAAAAAAAAAAAAAAAAAAAAAAAAAAAAAAGGTTTGGTTCACATAAGGCAACATTAGGTACATAAAGAAAAAAGAAACAGTGATTATGTTGTTGGGCCAGATTATATAAAACCACAATATCATTTTAATTAGGACAACAGTGACTTGGACTACAATAGTGGCTTACTTATAAAAATGGCACCATTTCAAATTTATAGTCCCTGGCTAAATGAGTTCTTGTAGCATTGACAAAGAAACAAACACAAGCCAAATGCAGTCAAAATTAAACACAAACAGAAACCTTAGCAGTTTATTTGCTGAGCAGAACCCAGAATGTTGTTTTGCCAAGAGCATTTACTTAATAAATGCATTCTTACAGCTTTTTCAATGCAAAAATTTTATCTTTAAAACTTTAAGCTCATCATGCTTGTAAAAATATTTATGTACATGTAGTTTATAACTGCAGTGTCAGTAATGGAGTAAAATCCTGCTTAAATATTGATAATCCAAAGCTTGCAGAGTTCTGGTGTGGAGGTTGGCTAAAAACAGCCACTGTGGCTGTGAATTCCTTTTTTTCTGCATTGTTTTCCACCATCAGGAATCTCTCAGTTCTCCACATCTTTTGGTGCCCAGGTTCCATCTCCTGTGGGAGTGGGATTGGTTGCTCTCTGTGAGCTCTCAGCACATTGCAGGGGAACCAGGGCAGCACTGACTTAGCAACATCACCTGCAGCTGCAGAAGGGACAGGGTTTGCTCCTAAATGTACTGATTGTTGCCAGTGTGAACAACATAATGTAATGTGTTTCACACCTGCAGAAAATTTGACTCAAGGCATAAAGCAAAAAAAAAAAAAAAAAATCAAATTAAAGGTGATAAAATTCAAACTATGCCAAAGCTTAACTAATTTCAATAGTGGAAGCAATTTCTTTAATTTCTGTTTCATGATCGCTCACATCTTCCCTAAACAATTTTCATCAGTAAGATTGTTGGGAGCAAATTACTGGATTTGACAGGCCTCAGAAATGTGTGTGATGGTTGGAAATGAAGTGCTGAGTGGGAGAAACTGGCTGGGAAAGAAGTTGATTTCTGGGAGGCAGGAGAATATTTCGGTTGTCCATTCTCTTCATTAATTTTATTAGGTGAGATTATAATCACACTTTAAGTGAGCCCTTTCCCCCTGCCTTATGTGTGCTTCAACTGGAAATACTGGCACACGTGTTACCCATTTATTTTTAATGCATTTATAAACTTCAGTTGAACTTGGGGTCTCAATAAGTGATTGAATTATTTTATATCACAAGAGGAAAACTGGTAAAATTGGTAGCTGAGCATCAGGATTTCAAGCAATGTTAGACACTGCTTAACTCTTTTTATTAGGGTGTATTCAACTTCAGTATCTAATGAACACTTAGGATAAAGAATGTGCTTATCAAAGAATCAGCATATCCATTCAAGTCTGGGAATCTTGAAATAAATATCTATAGAAAGTCTTCAGGAATTCTCAAGTGAAGTATGATAAGAATAGAAATTATATATCAAATCTTTCTAAACAAGCAATGTAATTATTTCTGAAGGCCTTTGAAATGAGAGCCAGCAAAGAAAATCAAACACAATCTCCAAGAAGTCAACAGTTTTATTTCTTTTATTTTCCTTTGTGTATAAAGTATATAATGGAAACAAAATAAAACAGTCTCAATAAAATACTATAACTAAAATTTTCACTTTGTGATGAGTCTTATCTTTTTCCAGCCCTGTCCCATTGTACAAAAACACATTGTACAAAAGGTCTTCTGTTTTAGGAGATTACAAACCACAAGTTTTATGATAGCAGCCACAGAAATGAGCACATCACGTGCTGCTTTAGCCTGGATCCAGCTGAAGGAAACTCTGAGCCTGCATTCATGGCTGGTGTCACCCTTGGACATGGGCCATGGGCTGCAGGGAGCTGGGGGATGTGCTGGGATGTGCTGGGATGTGCTGGATCTCAGTTCCAGAGAGGGGAGGTGCAGCTCAGCTGAGGGATGATTGTCTATGGGAGCAGCAGAGCCCTGGTAATGGGTGTGAGTACAAAAGGTGAGCCACCAGAAGTTCAGCATGTGGGACAATCCTGTTAGCTACAGCTTCTCAAGCCTTGTGGCTCCTGTGGGCAAGCCACAAAGGGGCTCTTGTCCCTCTCTTCCTGCAACATCCACACTCAGGCTTCCTGCAGGCTCCCTTGTTGTTGTTGCCTGTTTTCTGCAGCCCATGCCATGGCCTCTGAGTGCATCCCAGGGCTGCTCCCCTCTTCCTCTTTCTATTGAAGGAGGGCCTTGAGGATATCACCTGCAGTCTGAGGCTGCTGGACCTGCCACAGGGCTGGGCACCCCATGTGTCACCTGTCCCCGTTATCATTTCCACTCAGAGCTGTCAGAGTTGTCTGGTTGTTGTCACCAGGCAGACAATACATTTCTGATGTTAATTCCTTACATACTAACCACCAAATTGGGGACAAACTCCACTTCTCAGGCCCCATGACAGGTTAAAAACTATTCTGTTGAAGGTTAGGTGTAAGCTCACCTTTCAGCATTGAATACAGTTAAGGTTCAAAATATGAACAGTTTGCATATTTATAGCACAGGTTCAGCAAGCATCTGTCAAAGAGAGATGTGACATAATATTCCTTTTCCATGGGATGTGCACCAGCTGCAGGACTCCTCTGGCCCCTACTGAACCCAGGAGAGATGCTGGGGGGACACTTATGCTCTGCCTCATCCTTGCTGATAGTCTCCCCTGTATGAATGGGTAAATTTACACAAAAAATAAATGCCCAATACCAGCCAAAGCCATTTTTTTTCTCCAGTGAGATGCATTTCTGCAACCCACATTGCCTTCACTGGGAATTATCCCATTAGTTCCACGTAGCAAACCTGCCACAACTTCAGTCCCTGTAGAACTTGTGCTCCCTTAGAGAGATGTTCTCCATCCTCCCAGACCTGAGCCCCACATCCTGCCCTGGTGTTTGAAGTAGCCAGATGGGAAAAAGTGAAATGGCAGCTCTTGGGTCATATGCAAATTATATCTAGATATGCAAACATTCCTCTAAATAATTTACATGTGCTGTAAGCCACAAAACTGCCATGCAGGGAGAGAGGAAGAGGGAGCACAGGGCAAGCACCAAGGCTGTGCCAAAGGGATCTCCTTCCCTTTGCTCTGCTGTCCTGGAGGGCCATGGGATCAGGAGTCACAGCACACCAAGGCTGAGAAGGAACAGGAGGTTATTTTTATTGGCATATCCAGAAAGGGGGATTTTTGATGGGCGCTGTAATTATTTTCCTTTCTGAACATAATTCAGCCCTTAACCTTTCTCCTTCTCTTGCTTTCTCTCCCCATGTATATATTGTCTTTATTGTCAGCCTAATTAATGCCATCATACTCTTATGTCAGCCAAAAAAACCTCTCTGCAGTAACCTTAATGCAACCAACTGAATTTCATTCCATTTTGCGTCTTACAGATGTGGCAAGTGCTATGTTGTCTAAGAAATAAAAAGGGTAATTTCCTTTTTTCTTTTTTTCCCCCCTATTTATTTTTGTCAGAGTATGGAATTTATAACTCTGGCTGAACAATGGCCCCCTGAGTGGCAGAGACTCATTTCAGAGGCAATTGTTGTCCCAACTCTGTCACTGTGGCCACATCAAATCATTATCATGGCTGCAAGCCAAGGGAAGGAAAAAGAACCCTTTTTATTATTGTTTTTCTATCTGGTCTCTATAACTTGGCAAAGTTCTTTCAAATGTGAATTTGCAAGTCTTAGATGCAACATATTATACTGTATTATTAACCTTGTGTTTTGTAGCCCTTTGATATGATTCCTTTGCAAATGATGAAGTCTGCACAGATCTATTGGGTAGCTTTAAATGCATTCTTCAAATAAACTTTAAATGATACAGATACTAAAAAAGCTTTTATTTTATCCAGAAATTCAGGCTGCTGGCACATACCATCTTGAAGGAAAATGCTTTGTTTCTGTTCCACAAGTAATATTTTAACTTGTTACTGATATTTTCCCTTCTTTTATTATTGTTCTGCAGCTCACAAGGAAATGAATTTTGTTTCAAATTAGTTTTTGAATAAGATATGCAAATTTCTAGTGAGTGTAAACATTAATTGTGTGTCTTCTTTCTATTTAGGCACCTTTGTCACTAAAGTAACAGCTACAGATGCAGATGATCCAGTGTATGGAAACAGTGCCAAGCTGGTTTATAGCATTCTGGAAGGACAGCCTTACTTTTCTGTTGAGCCCCATACAGGTAGGTGACTCTAAATAGCAACCCCTGGCTTAAGAAATCACCTCAGGTTGCTCCAGGGGAGGCTTAGATTGGGGATTGGGAAAAATTTCTTCATGGAAAGGATTGTCCAGTGCTGGCACAGCTGCCCAGAGCAGTGGTGGGGTGTCCCCATCCCTGGAGGGATTTAAAGCTGTGTGGATGTGGCACCTGGGGCCATGGACAAGGTGGGCTTGGCAGTGCTTGGGCTCGATGTCTCAGAGGCCTTTTCCAACCTGGAGTAATTCTCTGGTTATATTTGCAGGGGTGACCATCCCTCCTGTATATCTCATCACTCGGGTCTCACTCATGTTCCTCAGAATCTGATCTCAGGGAAAAACACAGGAAAAACAGGGATTAATGGTAATGGGGGTGGTGGTGATGGCAATGTTACAGAAATTACTGGAGCAGCTGAGGGCACAGGAGGAGCTGTGTGACAAAACTTGTCAGGGAATGCAGGACTTGGCCTGAGGAGTTTGATGAGCATAATGTGATGTTCAGTATGAGTCTATAGCATTCCCAGCTAAAGTACAGATTAGCTTGGTGTAGGAGAAGGAATAAAGGTGAGCTGACCCCCTGATAAGTAACAGTTGTGTTAATTACCCAATACAGCCTCACCCTTGATGAGTCACAGCTGTGTCCAATAAAGAAAAGTGATAAAAGGGAGTGGGTGAACTGTGAGAGGAGGGTCATCTTGAATGGGAGGATCATGAAGAAGAACTATCCTAGGGAGAGAGAATCCCTGCTGTGAGGTCAGTCTGGGTCTGCAGTTGAAACCTGCAGTCACACCCTGCACACTGATCCCTGCAGTCACAGTCGGGCCAGGTAAAAGCTGCAGTCACACTCTGCACACTGATCCCTGCAGTCACAGTCTGGCCAGGTAAAAGCTGCAGTCACACTCTGCACACTGATCCCTGCAGTCACAGTCTGGCCAGGTAAAAGCTGCAGTCACACCCTGCACACTGATCCCTGCAGTCAGAGTTCAGCAGGGAATACCCAGCAGGCAGAGGCTGCAAGGGAAACCCACAGCAGGAGCTGCTGCAGGCAGGGTCAGGGAATGGTTGGAGTCAGGATGGCTGAGCTGGAAAGAGGAATAAACCAGAACCCTTTTCATGCTGTGATAAACAAGAAGCCTATGTCCTGGCTCATTTCTGCCTTCTAATAAGAGGGCTGCTGCAACAACTTGGGAATTTCAGTGACTGTATTTTATGTTTTCATTGAAAATTCTTTTTCTTTCTTGATTGGATCAATTTGGGGAGAGAAAGAGCATCAATTGTGAGTGTTGGTGTGAAGTTTTATTAGCATGCATTTAGGGTGACTTTATTTCTCTGTGGTTTTGTAGTCTTGAAAGTCAAATGAAAGAAGTGCCAATAAATCCAATCCCTCTTGTTTTCTGTGCATAGGTTGCCCTATGCAAGTTTTAAGGTGATTTGATAATATTTCTAATATTCTGTCACCTGTTACTAAAAATTCTTTTAAATCACTGTGAGTGAAGCAGCTGTAGTCTCCTAGGGAGAAGAAAACTAAAATGCTTTTTAAAACATACAAATATCCACATGAATTTATACAGCTGTAAAGCAGTAAAACAGGAGTAAAAATTCTTGTCCTTGTGCAGAGTAACAAAACTATAAAATAAATACTCTGAGAAATTATTAAAGCATGGTTTTGGTAGATTAAATTAATTAAGATATTATAATAATTAAGATGATATTATAATAATATAATAATTAAGAAATTATTAAATGATGGTTTTGGTAGATTAAGTGAATTAAGTTTTCTCACCAACATTAAATACAGTACTCCTGTAGTCTTTTAAAAGCTGGAATTTCTTGAAATCTTTCTGATTAAATTACATGGGGAAATTATTTCCCATTCCTAGAAATGCCCTAACTTTATGGGACTTTATGTAAATAGTGTGCATCAATAAATATTAATGGATTAGTCCAAAGGAGGTTTTTTCTAGTTGAGGGACAGCTATCCTAAATGTGAAAGGGATCTCTGGAATGTGATTCAGCCTTTTATTTTTACACTGCATGTAAAATAGGGTTTTACAGCAAAAAAAATTCTAGCACAGTACAATGGAAAAAGAGCAGCTTGTTCCAAAAATAAGTGTGTTAAGAGAGTGTTTATTAGTGAAGGCCCCTAGTTCCTGTGGCTTGTTTGTCACAATCAGGAGGAAATACAACTCTGAACAGACCTCTGACCATCAAGTATCTAAATGTACTGTTTGGTATCTTTAATATTATAAATTATTGCATGCAGTAATGACTTGTGTGAGCTGTCCTAATTAGAGGGGAATTGACTTGTAGGGTTTTTCTCAGCTTCTGCTAGGGAAGGTTAGTGCCTTAGCATGGGAACATGTCAGCTTTCCTAAAGGAGCTGAGAAGTGCATTCTCCACCTACACAGAAGATTTTCTTTCACAGAAAAGTGGCCTGAATAAAATATTCCAAATGTTAAAAATTACTTCATTTTACTTAGGTTTTTTATTTGTATTGCATTAAACCCTAATGCTCAATCCAAAGAAGTAACTATTCCTCACCTAGGAAAGTGATTGCTGTTATGAAAGCAGAGAGGGCTCCAAAGCTACTTGGTGGACCTGAAAATCAGAGGTTTTTTCCTGTTTCACTGGCATTAATTCCCCCCTCCTCCCTTCATTTCCAGTTACAAATATTCCTTTGCAGAGCAGTTCAGTTACCATAAAATGACATGTTAGTGTCTAAGGGGAATTCATTGACAAAGAATTCAACTGTGGCCACACTCCCTAAGTGGCTTCATCTCATGGAGCTGCGTCTGAGTGAATAAATGGTTTCAGATCCCCCCATTTTTCCAGATCTGTGGAGGACATCAATTACATTCTTCTCTAATTCACTGCAGCTGGTGAGTTTCTGTACTGAGGCTGTTCCCTGTTTCTTTGCCATCTCTATGTAGTGCCCTTCATCAAACAGCACATGTTTGTTTGTTTGGGGTCTATGAAATATAAATATACATTAAAGTTTAATCCTTAATCAAACCAGATGCAGGTAGCTATGTAGAAACTTCAGCCACATATACAGGGTGAAAAGGATTGTTCTAAACCAAAATGTCCAAAGCAAATACGAAGTGTGCAGATGTTTGTTTCTTTTATATTTGTCCAATCCTTGCAATGTGAACCATCACAACTCTCAGTAACTAAGCCAAGAAAACACATTATCTTGTGGTCCTCAGGGGAAGCTTTCGTGTGGGAAGGTGTTTGGATACTCCTGTAACAGTGTACAAACTAAAGCAGAGCAGGTAGAGTAGAGTTTCATCCCAAACAAATCAAACCTGAAGATGATCCTCCAAGTGTGGTACATATTTTAGGGTTTGAGGGTTGTTTGGGGTTTTTTGGTGGGTATGAGAGGGAATGTGAACGTGTGTATAGCTGCATTTTCTCTGTGGTTACACTTCATTAGTGCTCTGATAAGTTGAAAGCCAGTTAATTTGAAACAGAATTATTTCTGAACACAGGTATTGTGTCTTCCCCTGAATGGAATCAGCATTTTAAGAAATGGGCTGTGTGAGAGTGATCCACTTCAGAATGTAAATATTTTCTGTCACTTGTAGGAGTGTATCAAGTGTTATCAGAAGTACAGCTATTGAGAGCTGATCTATTTACAATTTTTCTAGATGACTAGCCTTTTATTCTCTTTCTTAGAAACCAAGAGTAAATGTAGATCTGTGCAGCTACCTACGCCAGGGCAGTATTGTCTGTAATTTTTTAATTTCCTGGCTCAGGGTGAGGATTGTCTGACCTTCCTGCTTGGTTTTAATGGCACATGGAGAGTGAACCATGAGGAATTATCCCAGCCATGCCTCCTGGTTCCTCTGCCTCTGTAATGCTCAGAAGAAGAACAGAGAGCAAGGGAGGGGGATGTGGCTTTGTGCTAAGCAAGGGTTGTCACACCTGAGGGTGAATGTGAGGGAAGCAGTTGCTTCCTCTCCTGCATTTTGGTTCCTCCTGGCTTGGCAGGAACTGGATGTGGCCCTTACCTGAGTCACTCTCAGCTGGAACTCACATTACTCACCCTCCTCACTGAAACAGCTCCATAATGCTGGGCACCAAGAAACAAGTGCTGGTGAGTGACCCATAAAACAATCATTTTCCATTACCTGAGATGAAAAATGCATATATTGCTGCAATTCTAGTTTACAAGTTCTTCTGTAAGAGTTATAGACACATGAAAGGAGGTAATTTGGAAGTTATTTTACACTCAGTGCTCTGAATGTGGCTTGTTCTGAGTATTTTTCCCTTTGTAGGTGAATTTTATTATGACCACTGGTTTGTTGGATAGAGGGTGGATATAATTAATACATGACAAAGATATGGATTTAGGTTTTTTTCTATGAGAGACAAAACTTATAATGTGATGGCATCAGATTAGTAACAAAACTCAGGGTGGGCTGAAATATATTCCTTATATCATTATGGTTCCATCTCAGTAGCTGATGCCAGGCTCCCTGCCTAGTGTGTTTTATTTATAAAGGTACATGAGTTGTATGGATTCTCTCATAATCCAAATGCTGGGAAAGGGGGTTCCTTAAGACTGCTAAAAGTAGCTGGAGTACACTTCTCACTTTTAAGCTTTTTCAAGGATATTAAATCATGACTGTCAGCTTTAAAATAAGATTATCATAATGAAAAGTAATATGAAGTGACACAGTGTTCTGCAATATAGGGATGGCAGAGGAAATACATTTTCAGCTGTGTCTGACTTATTTACATTTCACATGAACTTAAATAATGTCACTCCTACACATACCTGAAATATAGTTCCATGAATAAGGCAAATTGCAGCAAAGCCCTACTGCACTGGGAAGCACTGGGGATTAGTGGAGCACAAGCCCTTAGTTTGGCTGAAAAAGAACAGTTTTTAAGCACTGCTCTCTTGAATGTGGGCATTTGGTACAAAGCCAAGGCTCAAGGAGGTACAGCTGAGATGGATGGAAGAGGCAGCAGACCCAGAAAGCTGAAGATTCTCCTAATAGAATGTGGATGTTTCTTTGGAGAATGAATAATTGTGGGGTTTTTCCCTATAGCTGGTTTAACTTTCAGTTGGAAGAGCACATGCTTTAAACAGCAGAGTTTTTAATTTAGTGTGTGGCCATCTCTGGTCCACAGTGTTGAATCCCTGAAATCAGAACATAAATGAATAGGCCTAGGAGGAATAAAAACTTCACTTAACAGAAGCCAGGTTTGAATCTTCTATTTTAATTTGCAGTCTTGCCTCATATAGACCTTATAATAGAGTCCAGCAGAATGAAAACAAGTCAGGGAGCAAGAGGCTATAAGCCAGCACCTTTTCAAAGTTACAGATATGTTTGTGATGTTCAGGCTATTTCTTCTATCTGGTTGTTAATGTCCAGTTCATTCCCAGTGGGACAAGGTGCCCTCAGAATATTGTGTGGAAGGCTGATAAGAGCTGTCATCATAAAAACACTGCTGAGATACTGAGAATGTTCAAAGCAGGGTAGCTAAGGTCAGGAGAATATTACGTATAATGAAAGATTGAACTAAATTTGTATAAACTGGATCAGAGGTGATTAAAGAAGGATATGAAATTACTGCACAAATATTTCAGAGGCGTTAATAAAAGAGAGGCACAGGGCTGTTTTTGTAATTACTCATGATACAGTGACAAGGAAGCACTTCAGGCTGGAGAGAAATGGGGAAACAGTCTTGGTACAGGAAGGAATCTACTACTGTAAGGGGAAAGTAATGAGCTGCTAGGAACCGAACTCACTCGTGTTCAACAGAGCCTTCCTAAATACTTCAGCTTCTAAATACTTTAGATCTAAACCCTCATGGGATTAGTGTAGAGAAAGTACTTGTTCAACATTAGTCAGAGCGTGGATTGAGCTGCTGCTTTCCAGCTCATTTTATTGACTACTGCTGCTGCCATGGCTGTGCCAGTTACTGCAGATTTAAAGTTAAGTAAACTCCTGACTGAAATAGTACAAAGAGGCATGAACTGGGATGGGTGGGTGTTGTTCTGCTTTAGCAAGAGGAATGTAGAAACTTGTCACAATAGGATACAAAAGGAAAATATGGACTCCGTTCCAGTCAATAGGGTAAGGCTTTCTGACCTTTATTTTGTGTGACTCTAATTATATAGTATTTACACCCAGACCATGGATTGGAGAATGAGATTGCCGCCTCTCCAGTCACATTGGTCAAACCAATAGCCCATCAATTGTTCTCTCCTCAGAAGAGGAATGAAAAGCATACTCGTATTTACCATAAACATTACTTCTATTTATAACACCTGCATGAGAAAGAATTCAGAAATTATAAAAACATCAGAAGGCTGAAAAATCAGGGCGACAGAAACTCCTTTTCATAGAAATGTGGTATCACAGAATCAGAATGGTTTGGGTTGGAAGGGGCCTTAAAGCTCACGCCATTCCACCCCTGCCTGGGCAGGGACACCTTCCCCTAGGAGAAGGCAGGTGAGTGCAGCAGCACTCAGGTCCATGGAGCCCAGGGAGCAGCATTGCCAGGGCAGCACCGTGGCTGCAGCAGCATTGCCAGGGCAGCACCGTGGCTGCAGCAGCAGCATTGCCAGGGCAGCACCGTGGCTGCAGTGCCATGGCTGCAGCAGCAGCAGCATTGCTAGGGCAGCACCGTGGCTGCAACACTGTGGCTGCAGCAGCAGCATTGCCGGGGCAGCACCGTGGCTGCAGCATACCCAAGGATTCCTGGAGTGTATCACTGCTCGCTGCCGTTCCAGCGCTGGGGTGTGGTGCTGGAAGCAGAGTCTGTTCTCACACTGCTAGGAGTCCTTTCATGTCTTTGTGTACTAAACAGTCTGTGCAAGCCGAGGATGTGTCAGGGTGTTTGCACTGAGGTGTTTGGTGGCCCTGTGAGTTGTCTTGGTGACAGCCCATTAGGAGAGGGCTGGGCTGCCACAGAGCCGGAGCAGGGCTGAGTCAGTCCCGCAGCTCTCGCTTGTTAGCTGCAGGTATAAAGTGCAGCTGTTATGGATCAGGTGTTTAGGATTGGGCCCTTCAGCAGCACCAGGAGCTGTCCTTGCTGATCAATATGTACAAAATCTCTGCAGAGACGTTTGAAAGCAGTTCTGCTGGTCTGCAGCTGGTAAAGCTGAGTGGCTTAAGATCAAGGCAGATTGGCATTTGGGAAGAAGTGATTTCTGCTTCTTGAGTTTATCAAATAATAACAGTAACAAAAAAAGTTTATATCACACATATTTCTTGCATTTCAGAGCAATAGCCCTATCATTTTAGAAAGCTGGTGAGGTAGTTTGAACTTGACTGTTCCTCATGCTGAGTAGGAAAATGGGCAGCATATCTAAATAATGTACTTCAAGGGCCTGAATTAGAGAGAGGAATTTGAACTACACAGCTGGAGCTGGAAAGCACCTGAAAAAGAATCCAAGGCTACTTTCTGTAAAGTGTCTGGTGTAATCACAGCTATTATATTGCTAAAAATGAAATCCTAAGGAAACGAGGCTGTAAATGCAATGCCAAATGTTTATTTACTGAATTTGTTCTCAGCTGGCAAGAGATTGATCCTTTCACCTTGCCAGTGAGAGGGTCCCAGGGAAAAGGGAATGACTGGTTAAGTAGAGCTTAAAGCTTTGAACCCATTCTCTAAAACCCAGAGACAAGTCCACCTGAATTAAAAAGGCAGCATTATAGTAGGTGTTATCCAGTCATGTCCTGTAGGATATACTTCTAGCAGAATGCACATAGAGAAAGGCAGGTAATTTCACATTCACTAAGAAACTTGAAGGGTCTATTTCAAAATGAAATCAAGACCAGAAACTGCAAAAATTATAGTAATATGGCTTGAAAAAGGAAATAGAATAAACCCTGGGATAAAAAATGCGAATTAATAAAACCATATTCAACCTCGAGCTCTGTTTAACAAAAAAGTGCCATCTTCCCCATACACTTTCTAAAAATAAGCATTAGAATAAAATATGTACACTATTGGATTCTCTATTGAAAATAGAAAAATGGCACAGAAATATAAAATGTAGAATAGCATTTGATTCTTCAGCTAGTCATTATTTTACGGTGTTTAATGCCTTTGATTTGGAATATATCTAGATCTGAGTGTAGTTCATACAACTCCTGTAATTAATAACTTGTATAGAAAGTTAGGCAGCCTTGCTAGAGATTGCAGATATGTTTCCCATCTTGCTTAGAAATGAAACAAGAAATTTGAATATTTGATGATAATTCTTATTAAGGCGATTACAATAAAGGTAAATAAAATGAAAAATTGTTGATCAGTATTCCTGTATCACATCATCAAAGTACCGCATTTTTTAAAACTTTGAGTAAAGGTAGTTGTGATCTACTGTCTTTTTTAAGAACTATGGCACAGCTTTTCCACAGATCTCCAAGTAAACCTTTTTTATGGACTGTGAAAACATCACTGAGGTCGCCGTACTTCACGGGAATACAACGAATGCCACTCATGGCTCTGAAGAAATTCCAAGATTGATTTTCAGGAGTTTGGGTCCTAAATGACTCTTATGTTTAATAAGAATCTCCACCAAGATTCTAGCATGGGAGGAAGATGAAAGCAATTACTTAGCTCTTGCACAATGAAGTAGGGAAAGTTCCAAAGTACCAAAGCATGCAAGTTGAAATAGCAGGAAGTCTTCAACAAAGCGTGTGAGATGAATGGGATGCTTGAGAAAGGCTTTTCAGGGCCAGGTTCCAATTTTGCATAGTGCTGGCTTGGTTTTGTTCCATGTGCTCAATTATTATTATGTATAGTTTTATAGCATTATCATAAAGAGATCCTTTAAAAAATGGAGACAAAAGTGAAAGCCAGGTCCTTATTTCTGTTGATTTTTTGCTTCTTTCTTTTCATGAGCTGCAGCCTCTGCTGTTTTGCTTCCTTTTCCCCTGGACTTTTTCAGAGTGAGACAGTGGATATTCTTCCAAATAGGTTTTTGAATGTAGTCCCCAGGGGTGCATTTTAACTGATTCAAGTTGGGAGGCAGATTGTGCAAATTGCTCAGTGTGTGCAGTCAGGACCACTGCAAAAGTAAATCCCCTTTTGCAGCTGCTTTATTTGCTCTTGAGCAGTGGGACACTGATGGCTGTTCAGGAAAAGCAACTCAGCCAAAAAAAAAAAAAAAAAAGAAGGTACTTCAATATTTGGAGGTTTCATCCTTGGAGGGAATAGTTTGCTTCTTGACTTCTTTACCTTCCAAGCTGTTCCCTGATCTTCCCAGCTTGAGGGAGAGGATCTGTAGGGGAATTCTGGGGGATGCATGTTCGGTGGTTGTGCCACATGTCTGTGAATGTTTTCCTAGCAGTAAGCTTTGGGAACTATTTCAGGCTACAAGGAGACAAAGCCTTGACTTAGACATTATGGAGGGAAGGAACCTTGAGTGAGAATGCAGTGAGTGCCATTGGCCCCAAATAGGATCAGATTTTCCCTTCCCATTCTTGGCAGACAGTTGACTGATATATTCTGAAGACCTTGCAGGAATGGGAACACTGCACATTCTAGAGGCAGCCTTCTGTCAGTACTCCCCTAATGTTCAACTGAAATCTCTCTCTTGGTGCAGCTTTAACCCATTTCGGGGTTATATTTTAGGCCCATTATTTCTTCTCTTTTCCCCAGTGGAGAAGGAGAGGAGTTCCCAATATTTTTTACATATTTTGCTGTGACTGCTTTCCTTATACTTCCCTGACTATACAAATCTATATTTTTCAAAACTAGACAGATTGTTTCAGCTACAGCCTTACCTGTGTGAGTGCACTGGGAAGATTATTCCACAGTTCTTCCACATAACATACTAACTAATACACCAGGAAATGCTTGAGCACTTTTATCAGCAAGTTGCTGTTGTCTCACATTCAGCTCATTTTGACTCCACATTCTCTTCTGTCTTGTGAGTCATCTGCTCTATTGTAATTGGGAAGTTAATTGTTTCCCTCACACAAAATGCTTTTTACTTGCCAAATTGAGTTGCATCCTGCTATTTTAGACTCTCCAAATTGTGAAAATTGTTTTGAACTCTAATCCTGTTCTTCCTGTATTTGCAATGGCTCCCAACTTTGTGTCATCTGAAAGGCGTGATAAGTTCTCCCTGCCTTCTGGCTTTCAGGAAATACTGAATGATTCTAGAAGCAGAACAAACCCCATGAATCATTTCATCCATCTCTCCACTTGACAGTAAGCCATTGATAACTGTTCTGAATACAATCTTCCAACAAGCATCTACCTGCCTTACATTAGTTTATGGTAATTCTCTCACTTTTGAGCTACTCCTGTTTGGCACCTCTCCTTCTCATCCATCACTGCATGCTGAAAGTGATTATGATTTTATTCTCCATTTGTTTCTGGGTTGAACCGAAGCAGAGCAGGTTGAATGCTCAGTGAGTTAATGTTCTGTGTGTGCGTCGGTATTTGGTGAGCCCGGATTGTGTGCTAAAAATAAACAGATGGTTTCAGGACTTTCTGCAAGCCCAGCCTGAGGACTGGTGAATAAAGCAAAAGAACAAATAAATATCCTTGAGATTCTCTGTGCAGAACTCTCTTAGCCTGTATTTGTCTTGATCACAATAGATGAGGACGGAGCTTTTGGTGTTTATAAATTTGCCTCCTAAGAGATATCAACACTTCCCTGTTGCTGGCCTCAGTTCTATAGATTCTGAATGTAGTGGTAACAATCAACCCGTGTAATTTGGATAGATTTGGTTCTTAAAAACCTTCAGTTCCTCTTAGAGTAATTTAAACAGTAAACTGCTTTTTAGCCTTTTTGTTGTGAAATTGAAACTTGACTTTGACTCAGCTTCTGGCAAGTGGTTTATGGTCTGTGACAGGGGATATGTATAAAACTATTGAATCAACAGCTTGTGTTAGTACCTTTATACAGAAAAAGTAACCCAAAATTTTTTATGTCTTAAAAGCCAAAAATTTAATTTTTATTTTGGCACTTCTAAAGGTATTTAATCTGCCTGATATATTTCAAACCATAGGCAAGGACTAAACTGTTCAATACATCAAGAGACAAATTAAAATACCTGTCCAGGAAGAACCATCAATTTAGTGAAATAATTGACTTTTCTCAGTGCAAAACTGCAGAATACAAAATATGGTATCTCATACAACTCATCTGTAGGCTAGAGTTAACTATGTAAATTAGATTAAAAAAACCAAACAAACACAGAAATTCTGCCTAAAAAAAATAATGGAGATAAAGTGTAGAATGCTTAATACAAGCCCTATTGAAATAAGGGTTCATTGATATTTGGATGTGCTATATTAGTGAAAAAAAAATCAATGTAGACCAAATTCTAATAGCCTAGGTTTGCATTAGAATGCTTTTTTATGAGTCATTTAACTTATAACAATAAGCCTATTTGCTGAATACATCATTATTATTTGTCAATAGTAGCCCAGTCAGTCCAAACCAGCCACAACTGTCAGATGCTTTTAGAATTAAGCATCATTTACTTTCCTTACCCGGGCTGCCATGGAGGAAATGACCCTGCTCTTTCACTGACTGTATTTTGCACCTATCAAATCTGATAAATGGGGTTTATTGTTCCCCTGCTTTCACTCACAAAACTTAACACAAGCATTTTCTTCAGTGTGTGGCAGAACAATTTGGGTTCCCTCCTGAGGCACTTCCACCTGCTGGGCCATTGGCCTTGAGGCTCCAAACCCCATTTACTGTGGGCTTTGTATTCCCTGTGCTGGAGTAAAATCTCACTAATTGAGAGTTTTCCTGTCCCTCTGGACATGTTCCTGTGTCACCTGCTCCAGGTGACCCTTCCCTGGCAGGGGGGCTGCTCCTGCTGATCTCCAGAGATCCCTTCCAACCCCAGCCCTCCCGTGGCTCTGAGTTCCTCAGGAGCAAGAGACTTCTCTGCCTGGGCTGCTGCAGACATGAGGCAGAGGTTTCATTTCCCTGCAGAATTATAAAATATGTGAGGCAACAACCAGAAATATTTTATGGAAAAAAATTACAAGAGTGTAAGTTACAAGCCTGCTCTGGTGTTATATTTGGTGGTTTATGGAGGAAGTGTATTGCTTTATTATAAATGCCTTACACCCCCTTGCTCTTAGCGTGGTACTCAGCCATGAAAAGAAGGTCTGAGCAGCTTCTTAATATTATATTGTTGAAGATAAATGGATATTTAATCAATATTAGAATTTTCTTTATAATTTGGAAATTATAGAATTTACTAAAAGGCATCTCTGTTAATGCAAAAACAGTGTTTCTTGATTCTACATGAATAGGTAATCTCAGCATTTCAGCCAGAGTGTAATATCTAAAAAGCTTGGTTAGTAGAACCTGTGCCAGGCAAAAGAGTAAGAGATGGATGCAGCCTCCACAGCTATTCCAATCCCAACAAAGAAAGCAAAACTAAAACAAAGATCTGTTGAGTTACTGTCAATGAATGCAATTCCATTTTTTAATGGAATTTAAAAAGCCATATTTCAATTGAACATTTTGAATTGTTTTCCCTAGGTTTAGTGGGGCTTCTTTAGTCTGTTATGATCTTATGATTATGGTTGACTTTACAATGGACACTATTATTTAAGTTTACCTTTAAACATTCAGTATTACACTTTCAATACATACTGTGAATATAATAGCACATTACAGGTGGGAAAAATTTGGAAAGAAAGAATGATTTGGTTGTTCCTTCTACTACACGTCCCTGAAATCTATAGGGGTTTACGGTGGATCTGACTCCTGAGTTAACCAAACTGTCCATAATTGATATTTCCTTCAGCTCACTGACATTTTATATTTTGGTATACAGCAGGTCATTGAACTTCTCTGGGTTTAAAAGCTTCTAACCTGATCGAGTAGGTGATGGCAGTGTCCTGAGGTCATTGTTCCATAGGTGATCCCCCCTTGAGCAGTGGAGTGGAGTCTGTCTTTCTCCTGTTCAAGTTTAGGTCCTCAGCTTAAGACTTAAGAGAACAACTGTAGACTGCAGTATGCACAAGAGCAGATTAAATAATGAGTTTAGTTTAAATTATTTTAAACAATCTGAACAGATGTGGTTAACTGTTCACAGAGTCAGCTTTCTATGTGGTTGTCCTCTGTTTGGGAATTCTGTGGGGAAGAGATGGATTTCTCTGGGAGGTGGGGTAGAAACCAAGTAGTTTGTCAGGAACAAAATGTAAAATATGTATCACAGCTACAATTAATCCTTGGGTTTTGAACCACAGTTTCAGTGCACTTCTAATTAAATCAAGGTAGATGACCTCTAATATAATTTTTTCAAAATCTCAAATTCTTCTTCATCCTTTGTATTAAGAAGCAACCTGACTGGACCTTTGACATTATTTGTATACCAATATTTGCATAAATCCATAAAAACAGCTGCAAACTGAATTTGTGTCTGTACCTGACTGTTTTTCCCCCCCCGCCATTATTGTAGCTATAATTAAAACAGCTCTTCCCAACATGGACAGAGAAGCCAAAGAAGAATATTTTGTGGTCATCCAAGCAAAGGACATGGGAGGACATATGGGTGGACTCTCTGGAACTACAACGGTGACAATTACACTCAGTGATGTGAATGACAATCCTCCCAAGTTTGCACAGAGTAAGTGCCATTATACGTGTGTGTGCTCCTGTATAAGAAGCTATTATTGTGTTGTGTTTTCTTTTTTTAAATCAAGTTTAGTTTGGTTTTTTTGTTGTCTTTGTTTTTGTGTTTGGGTTGGTTTTTTTTTAATCTTCGTATTGCCTGGGTTTTTAATATAATATGAAGGATGTTACTGGAGAATGGTCCTCTGCCTGATGAAGAGCTTAGGAAAGAGGAAATAATGTCCACAACAGTGTATGCTGATCTCTGCCTTCCTTGTTACTCCTCTTACATCCACCCAAAAGGGCCTGGAGGCTTCTGAAAACATATTTATTTCCTCTCAATGCAGTTGTTTCTGTGTGCTTTGTTGCTTCCATCTCATGCAGACAAGTGACACCACCAGTAAAAGACACATATAACTGATAAAAGGAATAAAGCTTTGACTAATTAGGCAATACTGAAGAAAACAAAGAAGATAAGTCTGAATCTAGATAATTGTTGATCTTTAATTCAAAATCCATATTTTCTACTGTGGTTCCAATGGGTATCTTGCTGAGCTAGGTTAAAATGATTTGGCATCCTGCTGAGATTCTCTGCAAGCTTTGTAGTCTATTTCCAAGATGAAGACAAAAAGAAAAAAAGAGGAAGAAGAGCATAATGAGTGGATTGATTTTATTTGGAAGAGGTGCAACCTAATACACTATTAGAAACAGCATTTTATCTGGCTTGTTTTGGAAAATTAAATATAAAAGTTTTTTGAATCTGCATCCAGATTTTTGCATCATTTTTGTTTTCATAGAAGTATGTTTTTCTAACAAGGTGCTCAGGGACCCAGTGTAAAGTTAATTTTTTCCATGCATGGATGACTTGAACTCCACTTTTGCCCTCTTCTGAGGACAAAGATAAAAATGGGTTTGTCCTAGTGCTCAGCATATGGTAAATATGCTTCTCTAGCCTGTAGAAAACATACATAGAGATGGAGAGAGAGAGAAATCTAATACAAATAAGCAGAGGCAAAAGCTTATTTTCAATACACATATTTTATTACCTCATCTTAGTGCTTTTTAACAGATAAGCACCCTGCACAATAAAGAGTTTTCTCTCATAAAGCAGGAAATGCATAAATTTTTTGCTTTGTGTCCCATTGCATTGCCTTTCCCTCTGTGTCAGGGTTCCCCAACAATTTCCCCAACAATGCAATGTCTGCAGATGAACTCTATCACCAGCATGCAGAGGGATGTCTCTTTTATACCTGCAGTGTTCCCTGGCTCCAACTCAGGGAGCACAGCCCTACCTTTGCCAGCTTACCTGGCTTTTATATTGTACCAGCACTGCCTCAGAAAGCCTTTGGCGAAAACGTGACCCGAAAATCAGCAGCACAGCTGGTCCAAACTGGGGGCAGCCCAGGAGCACAGCATGGGGAGGTGAAGCTGCCCTCTCCCAGTGCTTTTGGGCACAGTGACACACTGACTGGGAGCATCAACAAGACTGCATTGTTATCCCTGGAATACATTTGCTCCTGGATGAGTTTTCCTGCAGTAATGAGGAAGGTGTTGCCTCTGAAGCTGTTACAGCCCCTGCAGGATTCAAACTTCCCTCTAGGAGTAGCTACTGGCCATGGTGCGAATTCTTTAGGAAAAACCCCTGCATGTACCCTCGCTGGGTATTATGTATTTATTGCTTTAATGATGAGCCATAGTAACATTAGAGCTGGGTGTTATTACAAATTCAGCATTCTGAGCTGGCTGCCCAGCACCACAGATTAGCCATGACTCTGCCCTTGGACAAGAGCTGAGCAAGTCTGAGTTGGTTTTGTTTTTTTTTTTCCTTTTTTTAACACTCTTGAAGCACAGTTTGCTTTTGCCTGGAAAGGAAAATAAGAAAGGATCAAACTTACAATAAGCCTAGCCAGAATGAAATCGAAATTCATAAGATGTAATACATGCTGCTTGCACAATAAATGGTAATGAGCTCGGGAAACAGGGTGTTTTATCGGGTTATTGTTTCCAGGCAGGACAGAAATGTATATTTATGGTTTGATTTCAGAGTGTTAGCCTCCTGGGTTTTAGAAATGAAAAAGATGAACTTTCACTACTTCTGTGATCTCTCTGAAATAATTTTAGAGGCGTTTTATAAGTCACCAAAGTTTTTAACCTGGCAGTTTACCACAGAATTGTAATGAGAAGAACTGTGCACTGCTGTGGAAACCCAGGGCTTTCAAAGATGCCCAGTGTGGATATTTTGGTCAGCTCAGCACTACGACACCATGCATAATTCTGGAGAAGAATTTGTTTAAAACAGTCAGCTGCATCATAATTTCTAATTTTTTCTTCATATTTTGTAAGCCATTTTAATAAATCTGAGAGCAAAATATCAACTTAACAATGCAATCAGCTGTGCCTGGAGATTCAAACCACAAAGTGTGGACAGCAGTGTAAATGATGAACGCATAATTTAGTCTCCCAGGGCATTTCATTGCTTTGGCTGCTCATTGTTTTTGAGCCATTATGGATATTCTGAGGAATCTTGATGATCTCCAAATTATCTCTAATAATTTAGCCTAGGAACATTAAAACCAAGTCACTTTGGGACTTCATTGTGTAGCTAATACATGTACTTGTGAATTCCTCAGAGTTTCCTTCCTATTTTCAACTGTTGCTGCTGCAATCAGCTGTAACAGGTGAATCAACAACTCTGGAACATTGTTTTTGGAAAATTATTACCTGCACTTAACAGATTGTCTCAGAACAACAGGGAGGACAGAGAAGAACAAGGCCAGGATCCTGTGTCAAAAAATGTTTTAATGGTCTCTTCTATTATCCTTGAATTCTTTTTGCCCATTTTAACTCCTGAGCAGCATTTCATTTGATTAGATCATGTATTATCTTAACTTCAATAAGTGCCAATTATAAAGTGGTAGAAATATAGGGACTGCAGAAAGAATTTTGAGTGTAAAATGTGTGTCTTCTGGTTTTTAGAGTACAGTTAGGAACAGGGAGATACGAAAGAAATCGTATTTTGGGTATTTTGGGTTTTGCCTTAATAAAATTCCTACCTAAAATAATATATCTAAATAGATCTTTGATGCTTTTTAACTTAAAAGGTTTGAAGTAGGTGTAACAAAAAAAAAAAAAAATGCTGACAATTTGAATAGCAATTTCCAATGGATTTTAGTCTAACTCTGCAACAGATAGTAAATGCAGTAATGATTGCTATGAAAAGTTATTGTTTCCAATAAAAAATAAATTTTGGGAGTTTCCTTGAGTGTTTCCTGATTGGTTTCTTACCACAAAAGAGACGTGGAAGGGTTTAAACAAACAAAATCAAATTAGATTTTAAAAAGTAGTAAATATTTGAAGTTATGTAGTAAATATTTGAAGTTACATAAGTGTTTACACAATTGGTTTTTAAAGTATTAGGCCAATTTTTTGTGGAGTAAAAGCCAAAGTTTCTTGGCTGAATTGTAACTCCTTGTCAATAAAATATCTGTATAAAAAGGTAAGTGCTGCACTGTTGAAAGGAGCTCAATATTTGTCTTTGCCAACACAAAACATCCCTGCAAGGAAGAAGCAGGAGACTGGTGGAATGGAAAGGACACTCACCTACAGTAAAGTGAATATTCTTGTGTGAGGAGCACGCTCTGATGCTTTCAGTCAATAACTTGTGTAAAGTCATTAACTTCACAGCCTTGTGTAAATGGGGGTTGTATCAGTTGCACATCTCGAGAGTTGGTGTTGGGGATGTGTAACCATTGAAGAGCACACAGGGGACACTGGGATCAGCTGTAATGTTTAATCTTTTCCTCTTATTTGTAAGGTCTGTATCACTTCTCAGTAATGGAAGATGTTGCTCTTGGTGAACCAATAGGAAGGGTGAAAGCAAATGACCTGGATATTGGAGAAAATGCTAAATCATCCTATGATATTATTGAAGGAGATGGAATGGATATGTTTGAGATCACTACAGATGCCCAAACTCAGGACGGCATTATTAGAGTGAGAAAGGTAAATCAAATCTCTGTTAAATACATAAATGTTTATTGTACATACAACTACCCAGCCAGACTTTGCTCTGTGAGAAGATGCTGGATTTCCAGGGATTCTTTCATCTGTGGATGAGGTGTCAAACCAGTGGAGTGATGATCCATGTTCCTCTGAATTTTCATTGAGGTGACAACTGGGGAGACATCCATGGGTGCTGGAAATGTGTTCATCTTATCCAGGCTCCCATGGAGTCACACCATGCAGGTTTTGCTTCCTTGGCTCCAAAGGAGAAGAGTAGATTAGATTCTGCTTTGTTGGTGGTTTAAAATTCTGTAAAATCTTGGCTGAGTGTTCGTCCAATAACTTCTCTCAATTATTTGATTTCCTGTGTAGCTGTTCAGAGAAGAATAAATCACAGTGCATTAATTGAATTACCTGATATGTGAGAGCTTAGTCTCCTACCTTTTCTTATGTTGAACTGTCTTCACTCCATGAACAGGGATTTCAGTGAATTTTATTACAGAAATCAGTAGTTTCATGTGAGAAGTGCCAAATTTGGGCCCTAAGGAAACCAAGATGTCTTTTCTATGCTTGTACAGTCTTGGTGTGTGCAAGGTGTTTGCATGTACAAAACAAAAGTGTCACCCAATTATGTACAGAAATATGGGGAGAGGCTGCATAGAGCAAAACTCCTCCAGTAAAGCCAGGGAAGCATTGACTGCAGGTTTAGTTGTCATTATTTTCCTGGGGAGGAGAAAAAGCTGTTCTTCATGCTATGTTCTGAAAAAAGGATACGAATATAATTTATAGCAGTGGAAGAGGATTTTAACTGCATAGCATAGATCACTCTAAATGAATCTTTGTTTATAAAAAACAGAAGTAAACAAAACCCAAACCATGGCATTCCAGTGAGGAAAGGTGAACCCAATTAGCACAGGTAATTAATATTCCTCTTGTACCTGTCATTAAAGAGGTCAGGCAGATTGCCTGTCAAAACTTCTTATTTTCTCTTTCTCAGAGAGTAGGTCAGCACTGTAGCTTTATAATAAACTGATGTATATTTATCTAAATTTACGTTTGTTTTTCTGAAGAGAAAATTATGATATACATCCCAGCTCTTCCTTACTGTTATTTATTGTATGCTGTGGCCTCTCCTGTAAGCTGAGGCAATTAACCTTTTGCCCCAGTTCCCTTGGCTTTATTTCATAACTGAATCACAACCATAATGTTGTTTCATATTTTCATTTTGACAGCAATAATAATTTTTGGTTCTACTCCAGTAGATGATGTATGGAGGGTGCTGCTCTCACCAACAGATTTTCTTCAGCATAAAATCATGGGCTTTAGACAATGCTGAGTAAATTTTCAATATGATATTCTGATTAGGCATGACTAAATGTATTGGGGTGCTGTCATTTCTGTAAAGCATATGAAAAGCAATTGAAAAAGTGCTACAGGAGCCATGATTGGCAAATTGTGAATATGCTGATTTATAAATCCCCATTCATAATTTCAAAAGCTTACTAATTTAAGAGCTGCAAAAGAAGCAAGATTTTCTTATGTTTACTAGAATTTGTGAGAAAGAGCAAATCCCATTAGAGCTTGATTCATACCTGAAAAAACTCAACAGAATTTGAAAATATACCTATTGAAGGCTTTGACAGACTTCCTGAAGATTCCTGTTTGTGCTCTTGCTGCTATTTGAATTGCAGATTCAGAGTGTCTATGTCCTCTTCTTTTTATCCCTGAGACATTATAATGCAAATCTTAATATCTTTCCAATGCTTGGCAATTTGCATCTTTGAAATTTGAATTGTTGTGAGACACAAGAGAATTATATAGTGAATATACTGATGTACTTCAAGACACAAACTTGAATCTCCCATAATGAAAAAGTCTAACACTCAAAAGTGTCACAGATTTGGGGGTTATTTGGAATTTCAGTCCCTTAAATCCACTGAGTTTTCATCTTTTATGAGTTAATATGGAACTGTAAAATAGTAAAAACAGTGGTGACATGGCAGGTATATTGATAGAATAAAGTAATTTGTTTTGTGATTCTGTCTGTGGGGAAAAAAAAAGAAAGAGAAAAAAAGAGAGAAAAGATACAGAAGTAGAAATTGCTACAGTTTTAAGAAATTCCTGAGAGATGTCTACCTCATTTACTCTTATAAACTGAAATACAGAGGTACTTGTAGTGCAAAAATATTGAAGTATTTTCTTATGTGATTAGCTCTACATCTTGCCTCTCCTGTCCAACAAATAATAATTTCTAGTTCTTTGCATTTCTCACATTTTTCTGGAAGTAATAAAATATTTATTCTTTGTGGAGCCAGTTTATTTTTTTTTCTCATCTCCAGCCAGTAAAGCACTGATAAAGTGCATTATTGATATGCAACTCATGTCATCCCCAACAAATTTGCAGTATTTGTCTGATATGTAATTGTAACGGTGTAATTCATGAGAGAATATTTCGGTAAATTTCTTGTGAAAAAACAAGGAAACAGTGCTGTTTTCTCCAAGGCTGGTAAATAAACAGATATCAGTATGTGCCTAGAAAATATGGAGGTTGGGTTTCTGGGAGAGGGAAGTGCATTAAAACTCATCCTGGGTGCTTAAAAATGCACATAACTCCCATCCACCAGCGTTACTGTGTTACTTGTTCTCTGTGGCCATTAGTAAAAGAAATTTATCATTGTCCTTCTCAACAGCCACTGGACTTTGAGACCAAGAAGTCCTACACTCTGAAGGTGGAGGCAGCCAACATTCACCTGGACCCTCGCTTCCTCAGCGGGGGCCCCTTCAAGGACACTGCGACCGTGAAGATCGTGGTGGAGGATGCTGATGAGCCACCAGTCTTCTCCTCGCCCACTTACCTGCTGGAAGTACATGAAAATGCTGCTCTCAACTCTGTGCTGGGGCAGGTGACAGCCCATGACCCCGACGTGTCTTCCAGCCCCATAAGGTAGGGCTGCTTTGGGGTGTGCTTTGAGAATGCTACTGGCAGATCCCAAGTGGATTTCCCCACTCACTTTGTGACTGCTTTCATGCTGTTCTGTTTCTGTGAAAATGCCTGGATAGGATTTGGTTTATGATCTTGGATTTATCAGTTCAGATCATTTTCAAAGTCCCTGAAATGCTCCTTGCCACAGGAGTAGTCTTATGAAACAAAGGAATGCAATGAAAATAAGAAATATGAGTGGTTCTTATGAGATGAGATTGGATGGGGTTGAATCATCAGAGTGTATCTCTGCAGTGAATTTAAATAATCCAGTAGTGTCTGCACTAACAATACTGAGCTTGTGCCATGCAGTTGTAAGGTTGTCAAAACATGTTTTGTATTCTTTTGTCTAAACCCATTCCTGGTTTAAAGATACAAAGTCAGAGATGATTATGCCCATATGACTTCTGCATCTTCAGTTTATAATATTTTCCCTTTTTGATCTTATTTGAACAAAACCTTCTATTCCAGTTTGATCAGATCAGTGAGTTTTATCTAATTTGGTGAGCACATGTGTTCCCCTCCCCCTTGGTAGTGATTGCGTGGTGTGGTGAGTGTTCCAAAGCACGTTCTGCTCTGTGTAGTACTGCCTGCTAAAAGCATTAGGAAAATCAACACCAAAACGTGAAATTCATAGCAGAAGTATATGTGGAGAGAGTCTATTTAATAGTAATCATCACTGTGCATTGCTGCCTCAGGGAATTTAAGCCAGGCAAGTAGTCTGCAGCATCAAGAGGATGATGTTAGCTGTTATAATCCATCATTTTCTGTCACTATCATTTTCTAATCATTGTCACTTCCATCAGGTTTGTTGCAGAGCTGGACTTTAAGCCTTTATATAGAGGCCCTACATGCTGCATATCATAGCATAGTGTCTTCAGAATTGCCAACATGTTTGGGTGATTTAGAACTTGTGTGTGAAGATGTTGGTGGAGAGTATGTTTGAGTTCTATACAACTTGCTCCTGAGGGGCAGGCACTGATCTCTTCTCCTGGGCCAGGGACAGCACCCAGGGAAGGGCTGGAGCTGGGCCAGGGCAGGCTCAGGCTGGAGATCAGGGAAAGGTTCTGCTCCCCCAGAGGGTGCTGGCACTGCCCAGGCTCCCCAGGGAATGGGCACGGCCCCGAGGCTGCCGGAGCTGCAGGAGCCTTTGGACAGCACTGCCAGGGGTGCCCAGGGGGATTGTTGGGGGGTCTGGGGAGGGACAGGAGCTGGGCTGGATGATCCTGGTGGGTCCCTTCCCACTCAGGATCTCCTCTAATTCTGTGGTTCTCATTTCTAAATCAGGCTTTCAAAAGTAGGTAAACACAGCATCAGCCACCATAGGTTTCTGAAAAAGAATACCATAGAATGGCAGGGTTTGATCTGTCACAGTTGAAGCAGAGGCTCCATCCCTGATTTTTCTGCTGCTGCCCACTGGTGTCTGTGAAAAAGGCACTGGTGGTACAAAAAGGATCCTCTGAAAGGTGTGTGAGACCAGCCATGGTGACAGCAAGTTGGCCCTCTTCCCTCCATAGCAATTTCTCTTTCAGTTGAACCTCAGTTCCTTCCCTCTGCCCTGCCCTGCTCTTGGCTTGGTCATGGCTCCTCTGCCTCTTCCCCATCCCCTCTGTTCCTCATCCCAGCCTGTCCTCACCCCTGCTTCACTGTTACCTTGGCTGTTCTTTTACTCTTGTTCTGCTGCCCTGGAATTCTTTTCTCACTTGCCTCAAACTCTTAATAATTTAGACTATTTACAAACCTACTTCTGTTCTAAAACTTCGCCTCTTTATTCTGTCCAAGCTCAAGCAATTGATCTGAGTAAAAGATTTACCTAATTTGCACTTTTTCATCATTTCATAAATCAAGAGACCTTCAGACTTTTAAAAACAAAAATACTTTGTGTTTGTAAACTGAATTAGAATGTTATCATTCATCAGGTCATATAAAAACACTTAGCATGCATGAAACAGAACTGGCCAGAATTCATTACATTCAAACAAAAAGGTAATTTACTGTATGATTTATATCTTTAAATAATAGACACAGTACTTTATAAGATTTAATCTTTTCTAAAATATTGGCTTAATAGCTAATTAAGGAATATACAGAGCTCAATTTTCTGTGCAACTTTTTTGCTCTTGTTTGCTAACCTGATTAATTTGGGTTTATCTGGGAGAGCTCTAGAAAGCTCACAATCTTTTTTTTTTTCATTTTTTGCATTAAAAATATTTTAAGGAAGAAAAAATTTCAAGTTAATAATTCTACTATTCAAAGAGGTAAAATACTAGTTGGAGACAAGCAGGGAGCAGGAATACAATTCCTTTCTTTCCAGTTTGGAACAAAATAGGAACCTGGCAGGTTCTAACAGAAATATATTCAAGCACTGGCTTTATTGATTGGCGTGTACATTTCAGGTGTTTCTTCTGTTATTGTATCATGTAGATGATGCAGATTTTATGCATATATTCTTGATACCACTTCTACCACTTCTAAAATACTGAAATTTGGTTAAAAAATCTGAAAAATTACAAGCTGTTCTAAAACTGATGGGCTGTTTTAATGTTAGTGTTGCCTTTTTAAAATTCTTTTATTTTTTTTCTCCTTCGAAACAGAACTTTAGCAGGCAACAACGAATTGCATTTCAAGGAAATTACATTTTTTTTCAATAGATATCTGTTCTATCAATACTTTGCTTAGACAGAGCTACTGTGTACATTTGTTATAAAAACCCAGGCAGCACAAACAAAATACGAATCACCTCCTGTGCTCCCAATACCACGTCTGCTTTGCATTGGTCTGATACACAAAGGCTCCACACGTTCAGGGGATGGCAGTGCCACAAATGAAATAAAACCTGGATATCTCTGAACATGGGAAGAGTCTGATAACTGAGTCAAAGTATAACATGTTAAAGAATTTAGGAAAAATTATTATAAAATATAGCCTAGGAGGAAGCTTGTGGTCTTAGTGGAAGGTGTCCCTGTCCAAGGCAGAGGTTGGAATGAGATGATCTGTAGGGTCCTTTCCAATGCAGACTATTCTGTGATATACTTTTTTAATTTTTTTTTTAAGGAAAAAAAAAAGTTCATTCTCATTTCTAACCAACTCACCAGTAGTTTGTTTCTAATGCTTGCTTAGAAAAGACAAAGCATTGTCTGAACTTCCTCTCACTTGATCTAAAGGCACAAAGCCTCTCATAGGTTTACAGGCAGGTGTATAGATGGATCTTTGGGGCTGTCCTGTGCAGCCAGGAGTTGGAATTCAGTGATCCATGTGGGTCAGGATATTCTGTGATTCCATGATATTTTTTCTAATCCATCAGCTTTAAAATAGGCAGCAGAAGCTCTTTTTGATCCTTAGTTGCCACTGTGCAGTACATGCTGTTTCAGGGCCTCCTGTTTTTAAGGCTGATGGTGAAAAGGTAAACAGAATTGGGTAATAATTGTACAAGTGCTGTGAGGTTTGTTGTGTTTCAGCCCTGCAATCCCAGGATGTGTGTCAGGGCCACATCTGGATGCATGCCTCTCCTTTGGGAAAGGGGCCCAGTGAGTCCAGCTCAGCTGTGAGGCTTTGCTGTGGCTGGTGTGGGCAGGGTGGCACATCCTGGGAGCAGCTCCAGCCTGGGAAGATCATCCATCCCCTGTTGGCACACAGCTGTGGGTTCCAGCAGTGCTCACTCTGTGCTCCTGGTGTTACTTTATAACCATGCTCTCTTTATCAGCAGTGAATTATCTTGGATAAAGCATGATCCAGGCACATAGCAAACAGCAGGAGTAATAATGTTTCTTCCTATACTGCAACTGCCCTCCTATAAATCACTGCCCTTCAGTGGCTTTCTCTGTGGAGAGATAAGATGCACTGGAGCAGGTTTTCCTCATTCCCTTTGGCAGAGATTTCATCCTTGGCAGCAGTTGATCATTTTCTTAATTCACAGCAGGCCTTAAAAACCCAGATCCAATATTTTGTGCCTCCCTAATGGTGCAGTTGTTTATCTGTCACTAAGTACCTTGTGTTGGCATTAATAAAAATGGAGATTTACCACTCCTGGGGTGTCAGTGCTGGGGTTCAAATCTCAGCAGGAGCAGCAAAAAAGGCTTTCTGCTCCTATTTACATTGGTGCAAATAAGGAGTAGATCAAATGAGTTCATAACAGCAACAGTGCAAGAGCAGGACTGAGAATCTTTTCCAGGCTTCTGTTAAACCACTGTGGGGTTGTTCCTATAATTGCCATAGCAGACTCATAAACTAATCCAAACTTCCCAATAACCTGTGCTGGCTTTATGGCAATTTCAAAGATATTATTTCCCAAGATATTCTTTTCTCATTTTTCGAGAAATATATGTTTTATGTATGTTTTATGGATCTGACAATGCATTCCCATTAAAAAGACTTACAACACCATTATCATGAAAAGGAAACTGCAAATGTACCATTAGTTTTCCCAGGTTTATGACACTGCAGATTTTATTTTTTGGTTTTGTAACAAATATTTATCACATTAAAATCAGGAGAGGGTTTTACCTCTTTGTTGTCTTGCAGAGCCACGGAACTTATGTTAAAAATGTTTCCTCTTGAATTGCTGGGTTTGTGTTCTGAGGAAATACTGCTGAGATGGGATGAAATGTGATACAATAGGCTCCCAAATCTGTCACTCCCTCTTTTATAACTTCAAAACCTGCATGGCAGGAAGGCTGTGAGTGGAAGTTGAAGGAAGGCTTGATCCTTAGAGAAAAACTGTGTCTTCCCTCAGTGGAATTTATGTCAAGCCCAGGTCAACTAAACACTGAATAGCATATGAGCATTTCACATTTTATTTTGTTTGTGGACTGTGAAAATTTCATATATGTTTGATATCAGTAGAGTTCTTTCAGCATCATTTCATAAAACTCCAGAATGAAAAGACAGTTTTAAGTGATGACTCCTTAAAAAGAGCTGATTGCTGCCTTTTCTTGTATTTTCTTGAGTGAAATCTTAAACCTGTGAAAGGCTGTAAGGTATTTTTTACTAACTTCACTAGTACTAGAATTTTACTTCTAATACTTTAATTGGAACTAGGGAGACATCAAAATACGGTTGAGATCCATTTTCAAAAATGATTGCCTGAAGTTAAGTACCTACAGCTTTATTCTTCCACACAAGTGACCTGATTTTCAGAAATGCTGAGTTTAGTGCACTTCCCATTAAACCATTGAGAAGTGAGTATGTGGAGCTCACGAGAAAATCAGTTTACATAAATGTCCAGATAACAGATGCATGTGCCCAGCTTTAGGCACAGATATTTGGAATTCAACTTCATATTTCTCTGGTACTCTTCTTACCAAACTAATGATTTTTCAATGAGTAAAACTAGTTCTTAAGAGTTTTCAACAAGTAAATATCTAACAAATCCCATTTTGTAGTTAAGCTGGGGTTTTCCCTCTTAAATCCATTACTTGTTAAGTATCTTAGCAGTGTGATCAGGTTAGCCTTGATTTCTGGCAATGCAGTATTTAAATGCTTAAACTTTGAGATTTTGATAAGTTTACATCATTTATAGCTCTTTTTGAAAGTGAGCTGTATCTTACAGAATGCATTGCACAAATAATCTAATTGCAATATAGCTTTCATTCTAAATATGAAAATATCTGGTACTGAAATAATAATAAAAAAAGATGAACACAATAATCCTAAGCTTTGAAATCAGATGCTAATGCTGTGTCTATTAAAATCGATGGTGTTAGGCTGGAATGAGTTTGAGTTCATTGGAATATATTTATTGTAGTGTATAAAGGGACCTCCAAATCAGAATGTTTTTTGGAAATTGCTTCTGATAAAGCACAAACCAGAATGGAATAGCTGATTTTCAGATAGCTATGCCATTCTCGCTGTAGTAAAATATGTTCTTTTACTTTTATTGGGGAATTTTAACAATATGATTGCAAAAGGTAGAAAAGTGATAAGAAAGTGACAGTCTGGAGTCACTTTTCTGGCCACTCCATAAGGTAATTGAGTCTGATACCATATCCTAACTGACTCTATTGTGCCTTGCTGTAATGCAGAATAGATGTAAAAACTGCCAGTACATGCTGGTAGCTGCTGTAATACACAGACACAAAGGCTTAAAAGGCTTTTATATAAATCCACAATTAGGATTCAGTAAAACCCCTTGAAGTCAATTTCTATAAAACCATATCAATAGTTTATCACTCAACTCCCTTTTTCCCTACCTTTCCTGTCAAGAAACTGAAGGCTCAATTTTGTGATTTAGCTTCTTTTTGCGAATAATTCATTAATAAAATAACTCTGTGCAAATGGACAAACATAAAAGCTTTCTGAAGATCTGGACTTGAGCTTTAAATCATCATCCTGCTTAATGCACCATTGGAGCAATCCCCTGCAGCTCTGCCTCCTTGTCAGGCTGCCCCTGCTTGGGCTGCAGAATTTACCTGGATATTCACATTTGCAAACTCTGACTACCTGTCAGATGGAACTTGTTTGGTTAAAAATCAGTGATGTCAACCCATAAAAGAATTGAGCCTCCAGCATTTGCAGTGTTTTATAGGGAAAAAAATGGTGATTCACTGTGCTCTGCCCATGGAGATGCTTGAACCATGAGGAAATAATATGCTTGGTGAATCGTTCATGCTTCGTTAATCTGAAATTTATTGGTAAAATAATATTATTCAGCTCTTTTTTAAAATAACCACAAAGCCCACCACTTCTGTGGCTTAATACATTACTGTTGAAATTATCATCAGTTACTGTGAAATACCATAGAAACTGTCCAATAAATGTGATGGATTGTGTAATTAACTCTTGATCAGCACCGTTTTTCAGAGATGCTACCCAGTGAACCTGAGGGCACTTTACGACCTTCACACTTGGTATACAGCTAATTACTCCTTGGGCAATAATTATTAAGTTGTGGTTTTGGGGGTCTTTTTGCCTCAGTTTGTCATTTTGTCTTCTAAATTATTATGCTATTGAGCTTCTCAATCCATTTGGCTATGAAACTGCAGCTCTCAGAGGGCTCCCTACATTGTCTCTGTGACTGTATGGATTACACCAGCTTCATTAAGTAGATTACAGGGATGTCTGTTTTGCAGGTTTTCCATTGATCGCCACACTGACCTTGAGAGACAGTTCAACATCAACGCAGAGGATGGGAAGATAACTCTGGCAACGCCCCTGGACAGAGAAACCAGCACATGGCACAACATCACTATTGTAGCCACTGAAACCAGTAAGTGTTTGTGTGGTCGGACTGTTCTGTTGGGTTTATGGTTGATTTTAACAGGTTGTGCAGTGGAAGCTTTACACATTTCAGTAAAATAAAATGTATTGCGAGTTCAAGTTAGAGAATTTTAGAAATAAAGCTTAATTTTTGTGCAAGCTCCATTTCTTTTAGTTTTCACAACTGCATGTTTTTTTTTCCAGTGAATCTGGTGATATTCTGAAGAGATAGACAAGTGTACATATGTAGAGGGTAAACCATTAAAAATGGTTTTAAAAGCCCAAACCAAAGCCTTATAATTAGCTGTATTAAGACAGAAAAAAATTAAAGCTTTCCTATTGTAAAAGTAGATTGATGGCTCAACCCAGACATTCTTAATTCTGAGTGCTATTATGTTTCAGAGCCATAAATGATTAAGCACAGGGGTAATGTTGCATGTAAGTAGTGCTGTTGGATACATATGGATGAGTTTACTCACACGCAGCTCCCAACAAGAACTGCATTGTTCAGGTCCACAGAGCTCTGGTGGCTGCTCTGCACACCTGAGTCAGGAGAGCTGCCCTGCCTGGCAATAAGGGTCAGAGATTTTAATCAAGGAGAATTCCTAATTAATTTGGAGCTGCTGACAGGATCACACACGACAGTGTAATTTATTATTCATATTAGCACTGTATTTTAGACAATGCGTTTGACACAAGCGATTTGAGGCAAAGGAGCAGGTGGGGAAGGTGGGGCTGCCACCCCGTGTCGTGTCCTGAACTGGAACACAAACCCTGGAGCCTTCTCTGCTGATGCCTGTGTTGTGCACTCAGTGTTTGTGCACACACTCGGGCCAGCACTGCAGGAAATCTGTCTCCAGAGCCTAGTGATGAGTGCTGCTCACTCCTGCGTGGAGAGAGAGAACTGCGGGATGCGGTGTTTGCTTTCCCCCCAGATCTCTGCTTTGAAGGATACAGCATTATACAGAGCAGCTGAAGCTCAGATTCATAGTACTACAGCTGTGAACATAATAAATTGGGGGGTAAAATATGCTTACTTGGCCCGTTTTTGTTGGCTGACATCTTTCCTGTGGTACTTGTTTTCAAAACCAAACATACCAGGAATCTGTGACACACATTAAGGGAGAGGTGGGTCTGGCTGTGACCTGAGCTCCCAACTTACAGTCCTTGAACCCTGTGTTCCTCTGACCCACCACAGTAATTTGGGGGTTTCGTTGCCACTAGTGCCAACAGTGTTACTGTGCCATCTTGCACCCTAACAATACTTGAGTAAATCAGCAGAAATACTTTCTGCTTGCAGGGAAGCACGTGAGGAAAGAAAGGAAGGTGTGGTTTCATCGAGCACGTTCTTTCAGCCTAATATCTAGCCAGTTAATAATTGTAATATTTTTAAAGGAAAAATATATAAAATGTCCATATTAATTTTCTCAGAGATTTAATCGTGAGATTTGCCAACAGCATGGAAAGGAGAATTATTAGTTTATGATACAACACTCTTGGACATTGGAATAATAAGATGTAAAGTGAAATCATTTTACAACTTATTTCCTCCAAAAAGTCAAAAAGGGACAAGATAAAAGGAATAATTTTGCCTGACACTCCTTTACATGTGTGTGTCAGAGCAAAGTTGGCAGAAGTGCACTTTACTGAGCCACACAAGCATGAAGTCTGCCTGTTGCATTTTCAGTTTTTTGAAATATAATTATACTCAAGAATTTTGTAAGAAATCAGCCTTGTCATTAGACTTCATGGGAGCCTCAGCATCTCCTGCTATTGTAAAATTGCCTCTTATCAGACTGGCTATGAAAATAATAATGCCAATCTTGTTCTAAGCATTTGTGTTCCTGCTGATGGGTTATTTTTGCTTTCTTAATATAATTATTTGACATTTACATAAAACAAGGGCTTAATTTCATAGACTACTGTCTTTGCTTATTTAAGTGAAATTATTTTTAAGCTCCTCAAGCAGAAATTAAATTTGCTCATAGAACTGTCAAACAGGGGAAAATGGGCATTTTTAGATTTTTTTTCCAAGACAGTAATAGACAAAATCTCTGTTGTAAAATAACAGAAATCTGTTGGAGGCAGACACAAGCAGCAAATGCAAATACAAAGTGTGTCATTACGATGCCTTCACTGACAGTCTTATTAATGGACTGCTGAGCTCTCGCTGGAAAATAAATACATTGGAATTGTTTGTGCAGGAACATTTCCTCTTCCTGGGCTGGCTGCTTCCCAGGGCTCGTGCAAGGCTCTCCTCTCCATCTGCAGGGCAATGACCAGGCCATTTAATTGCCATTAAATTTGCTTATTTCTCATAAGCCATCATGCTCTATTTTTATTTCTTGATTCCCAGCATGGTAGATCCTAAATATGCCCTGATTTAGCAATGCTTTAATAGATAAACACCAACTTTTGACAAACCATAATTCGCTATTTCAGAGCTTTGTGCTGGTCAGGCACCTGCATCTAAATTTGTGCTCTAAGCTGAGGTAATTTTTGGCAGTTTCCTGTTTGTCATCGTGACAAATTTATTTGTATCATCCCTCAGCCACTGTCTTATGTAGGGATCTTCCAGGGCAGGATTGCTGTGGCTGAATGGAACATTACTGCTTGTGCATTTCCACTTGAAATGGGGATGAAGATCCTCAGGCTTAGACTGGCTGATCTGTTTAAAAATGATCAGATTTAAAATGTGTGTGGATAATTTTAAAGATTTTTAATCTTAATGCTCCAAAATATGAATTTAGCCCTTTCATGTCTAGCAAAACAAGGAGGAGAAAAGTGTGAGTCAGTGGGGAATGTGATCCTTCTACATGTACTTGACAGGCAAAAGACCAGCTTGGGGTTTTTTATGGGGTTTTTCATTTGGTTGGGTTTTTATTTAGAAGAAATACATTTTCTCATTCATAGGCAAGTGTCTGGCCAGTGCTTGTTCGGAACAAATCCATGCTGTTGGTGACAAATAGTGTTACTGTTGTATTCTGAGACCCGTGTGAAGTGAGATACTTTGGGTGGTGCTGTTCCCTCCTTTGCTTTCCCATTGCTGACAGACTCTTTGGAAGGAGTTTCTAGTTTTCTGCAGCCCTTGTTTTCAGGGAGTTAAACTGGCCAGCCAGACTGAAGAACAGCTGCCTTGAGTGGCTCTCCCTCAGACATTTGCCCAGATTTTTGTATTGCCTTTACGTTCTGGTTCCCGATGTGCGTGGCCAGTGCACAGGGCTTTGGCTCCTGTTTAAGTCCCAGTAACCACCAGGCATTCTGCTTGTGTTGAGGGACACGCCAGGTGCAGGCAGCTTGGCTTGCAAGCTGCAGGTTGAGCTCTGGGTGGGAGCCCAGAGAAGACAGGAGGGTGTAACCTGTGACCCTTTGCATGGCAAGGGATCTGAGGACCTGTGGTAAGAGACACCCAGAGTCGGAGCAGGAGCCCAGGGCTCAGGAGGAAGAGCCAAAGCTTCCCTGTGCTCAGGCTGTGAAGTGATAAAAGCCCAGGGATAAAAGCCTTTGTGGGGTCCCTCCTCAGAGGCACAGGCTCAGGCTGTGGCTGTGTTACTGTGCTGGGAATAAATGGCTTTATGGAATGAGAGATCTGAGACTCTGCCAAAGGAAACCTGGGCTGGAAGCAGTGAGGAAACCTGCTCTGGCTGTGAGTGGGGTGTGGGGAGCCAAGAGGGGACCTGGAGCTGTTGCTGGGTCCTGGCAGTGACAGTGTAGGGTGGTGGGAGTGTGCCTGACAGACCATGAGTGGTCACAGTGGGAGCTTCCCTTAATTAGCTGCATGCCCACAAGAGTGACTTCTTTAATCTTTTTGTGGGTACTGGAGATTAAACCATGCAAAGAGCCATCTGTGGAAAGGAATGTACTGCATGAGATTAACATGGTACAGGTGATGTTTAGGTGGTACAGGTGATATTTAGGTGCTGGTTTCAGTATTTCAGATTTAGTTGTATGTTTTCCTTTTAAACTCCTGTAGCTTTGGTCCTCTCAACAACTACCCTTAAATCTGTCTGCTCCTAAATATCTTTTGCACTTTTTTCCTATTGTGTAATTTCTTACATCTCTTTCTTATGGGATCAAATTAATTTTTGCTTCTTTGTTGCTTAACTTTTTTCCTCACTTGTCTCCTCTGTGCTGATGAATTCTGCTGTATGGACTTTTAAGAGAAGCTAATATTAGAAAGAACCCTTGACATTTTTGAAAGATGCCTCTGAAATGCAGGCTTAGGGTGTGCAGAAGAAATACACTCATGGCAAGGGCAAGACTCAAAGCTATTGAACCTGTGAATTGATTCTTAAATTTTCTTTTTACATTGCCATTCATCCAGGTTTACCCTGCTGAATGTAAAGGAGCAGGAATATCCAGGTGATGACAGGCTGGAGGAAGCAGGTCCACTGGCAAAATGATTCCCTGAGAAAGAACTTTGTGCTTTGTGGATATAAGGATTGAATGTTGTCACTGACTCTGGACTTTGAACACTGACCTAATGCAATTTCTCATTAGTTTGTGATGTAGCTGAGACTTACATGAGCTTAAAGTTGTAGCCAAGGTTGGGAGGTTATTTGAAATTTAAATACTTGAGAGAGGGGTGAATGTACCTTGCTCTGTAAGTCAGGGTTGATAGTGCTGCTCATGTGTTTGAGCTCTCTGGAGCTATATCCTGAAGAGGAAAGGAGTCTGGGGGCATGTGCAAGGGTTTTTTGACAGCCTGAATTGCAGTGCAGTAAGAATGAATGATTAAATTACAGACATCTCTTTTGGTGCATTTTTTTGTGTGTACAAAGGCTCATCACATCTTTGGTTCTTTGCTGCTTGCTTGAAATGAATTTTCTACCATTCAGTAAAATCTAGTGAAGTCAGATGTGATCCCATTCTCCTGAACCCACAAATACATTTTTTTCCTTGTGCAGATTACAATTATAGCTGTAACTCCTGCTCCCATTGGCACGCTTGTGTTGCTGGCATTAACTGGCTGCCAATTTTGCTGGGCAGTGAAGCAGAGCAGGGTTCAGGCCGGGCTTAACCTCCTCAGTATTCTCCCAGTTTCTTGCAGAGGTTTCGCAGCACTTACCACGTTACCTGTTGTCAATGCTAGTCAGAGGAGAAGAAAATCAAATAGCCATGACTTATTTATTAGACCATTTTTTCCTACAGATTCTGAATGGAGCTCAGAATCACTGATCATTCAAGCGATCAGATTGCCAGACATGGATAAGGCATGTAATAATTAAACTCTGTCCTTTCTCTGCCTCCAGCTCCATGCATTTCCATTTCCATTTTCTAATGGCTGGAACAGCCACCTTGCAGATCCTTTCCTAGCACACTCACAGTGTGGGCCATTAACACCAAGGAAATGCCCATCATTGCTGGTTAATTCATAGAACAACAGCAGTAATCAATGGAGAATTGGTGTAGTTTGAAACCAAAGCAGACTTATCTTAGAGAAGCTGGTTTAACTTAGCCTAGAAAGAAATTTATTAGCAACAGAATTTGACTGCACAACAGTCCTCTGTTTTAAATATGAATATACTGATATTTGGATATTCATCCCTCCGAAACTGAACCCGAGATCTACTTGAGATACAGGATTCTAGTGAATTCTTTGGAAACAAAATATACTGCAATGCCTTCATTATTTGCAATGCTTATCTGAAATTCTCTTTTTAAAAAGTGAGGTAATCTTTTTCCCCAGAATACGTGTATTACATAGTAGAGCTTCCTTGAATAATACCATAGATTTCAACAAGGAAAGACTTCTATATATATTCACTTGGCTGGCTCAGATTTGTGACAAACACATCAATAAATAACAGAAAGCCTGGCTCATTATCTCTAAGGACAGCTAAATGATGATCCCTTGAAAGTCCCCAGGCTCGTATTCACCCGATGTAGCACTGAGTGGACTACTCAAGGTTTAGATTTTCCTCTGAGCTGTGTTATGATCATTTGCAGTGCTGGATTCTTCTTCTTAGGTTGGCTATTGGGAAGGAATTCCACCCTGGGAGGGTGGGCAGGCCCTGGCACAGGGTGCCCAGAGCAGCTGTGGCTGCCCCTGGATCCCTGGCAGTGCCCAAGGCAGGTCTTGGAGCAGCCTGGGACAGTGGGAAGTGTCCCTGCCCGTGGTTGGGGTGGAAGAAGATTATTTTTAGGTCCCTTCCAACCCCAACCCACTCTAAGATCCTGTGATACTCACACACTGAACATCACACTCACAGACACACAACAGAGCAGTCCACTAGAGAATTCCAAAACCAGTGCCTGGGAGAAGCTATTTCTTGTTGCCTGGAGCTGTGCTTTTAGCCAAGGTTTAAATCTCTGAATGAAGGGTTTTAATGGCATTTCTGCTGTCCTTATTCTGCAGTCACAAAGATGTTATTTTCATTGGGATTGACTGCTTGATCAAAGGGTTCTTGGCACTCAGCCCCACATGCCAAGCAAGCAGTGCTCCTGTGGCAGCCCCAGCCCCCTGCCCAAGGGCTGGGCAAAGCACCAGAACTGCCACAACAAGTAGAAATTCTCCTGAATAGTTATTCAAAGCAAGAGGTGAAAATCTAGACAAGATCTTGAAACGTAAGTGGTGATTTGACCACAATAAATATTTTCCAGGCCCAGAGCAGAGGCATCTCAAGGACAAAGCTGTGGGCTCTGACACAGGTAATTACCCACACCAACAGCATTCTTTGGAAATGAAGAAGTATGAGGCAATTTTGTCACCTAATGGGAAAGGGCATAAAGCCAGAAAGACTCTATATGGTTTAGTGAGAATATAAATAGAGTAATTGAATCATCACCCAGCACATGCACTGCTAAAGTTATCTATAGTGTGTATTCCTTTAAAAAAATGCAAGGAACTAATTAAAAAGGAAGAGATACATATTTCTTCAGAACAAGCCTTCAGCTTTTTATGCCATGAATACCTTTGCTTTCATTATGCTTTCATTTATTTAATTTTATTTAGCCTTTTATGGTAAAAATAACTATAGGCATTATTAGCAATAATTCTAACATTTTAGGGAGTTGCTTTGGTACATCATATAATTATCTCTAACTTAGGGCTGAGTAAATTTTGGTAAGTTTGAGAAAGAGAAGGAAATAAGCCTTTATGGAGGTTTAAACAAGAGAAGCTCAGGAATATTAACCTTTTCTGCTTGACCCTTTTTGCTCTGGTTTAGTGGAACTCAAACTATATAATCCATCATTTTTACACTAAAACACAGAATTTGCTAAGGTGTTTTTTATCCTTTTGCACATAACCAGAGGGTTACACAGAGCTCCTCAGGTCCTAATGGGTCACTGAAGGTTTGCCATTGGGCAGTGGAGGGCTGGTGCACCTTGTCTAGCCTGTTTGCAGTTCTCAGCTGTGAAAGTGTAATCAAACATAGCACAGGTTGTCCCATTAGTGTTTCACACAGCTCCAGAATAGCAGGAGAGGTGATCCACATGGATCATAGCATGGGGTTGGCCATGCTGTGAGGAAATACAAGTTAGGAAGGAGTTTGCTTGTGAAACAATCATTGTGGCCTCAGTAGTTCAGGAGCAAGCACTAAAATTCAGGTATGGGATGCTGAGTAGAAGTTGGAGACCTCTGATTCCAGAGGGAGGTATGGAAAGCAGCTGTGAATAAAGCATCTGAGTAATTCAGTAAAAAAAAACCCAACAAAAAGTCAAAGAAGTAGTAAATGTCATTACAGCAAGGAAAAGGAGAGAGATTTGCAGTAAGTCTAAATTACACTTCTGTTTTCTCGGCATTATAAATCCAGGCTGGACATCTGAGTTTTAGATTGGCAAATATTCATTTAGGAAAGTTATACTGGGGTTGGAGCACTGTTCAAAGCTTAAATCACTAAAGGCTGCTGGGGCATTAGGTGGTGTTTTAGAAGGAAATAAGGTTTCCTGGGCCATAAAACAAGGAAAGATTCAAGTAAGGAATACAAGCAGAAATGTACATAACTAATTAGAGCACAGAATATTTACTAGTTACTTTGAGGAAATTTAGAGGCTGGTTAAGCTGACCATATAGATGATACATAGAGATACAGATATATGTTATATTAGCAAAGTGCTAATACCCTGACCAGCTACCAACTGGCCATCTGCACTTGGAACATTTGTATTAGAAGTTCTGAAGAAAAAATGATTAAGCTTAGAAATACTATGTGGAATTCACCTCATTTGAGCACCTGAGTTCATCAGTTCTGAGCAGATGGGGACTATCTGAAATCCCCACAGCTTTTTCTGCATGGGAGCAGGTCAGAGTAGGGGTTTGTTTGCCTCAGTCAATCCTGAGGCACATTTCTGTCTAGAATAAAGACTCTGAGCAGCATGCTCTGAGCTTCTAGCAAAAGTGCAGGGCAGGAAAGAATGGAACTACTTTCTGTCTGAAAAACAAAGGAGATGTTTTTAAAGGTGCATTCTGATGTGCTGGAGGAGTTTTTTGCTTATTGCTGAAGTATGCAAGTAAGAAGGTTTGATGCTGAACTCCTAGAACTTGATTCATATCCAGGATATCCAGCAATATTTTATCTGTGAAGGAAGCATAAGAGTAATTAAATTGCACTGTTAAGAAAACCAGTCTCAGAAAGGAATATGAGCTCTAAAAGTAATGACATTTAAATGCTTCTATAATAAATTCTGCTTTAATAAAAGTCTTTATTAAAGCATTTTGATGTTTTGTCTATGAGTAAGGGAGGGATTTCATCTGAGCTATAAATTATTTTACTTCAATCACAAAATCATTTCAAATAAAAACCCCCAAATATTCCAGACAACTCGTCCTCAATCAGTCTGCTTATTGTTATTATTATTGCTGCTAGTCATTAGAAAATTTCATAGCTAATTATAATTGACAATAAGACCTTGCATATCTAAGTCAATATTTTTATAAGATTTTAATATGCATGAGATATTAGCATATTAATAACATAATTGCTCTAAAGTGTGGGACAGACTCCTGACTGTTTTATGGCAACACAGCTCCCTTGGTTAAGCTGGAACTGAAAAACACAGCAGCAAATCATGTCCTGGTACATTTGTTGTGTGTTAATTTTTTTTTTCTTTAGTCAATTTCTTTTCCTGCCTGTTCACTGCCTTATTTTTAAGTCAAATGCTTCTCTGTCATTCAAGGACACCGTATTATTTTCCGGATTTTTTTCCCCCTTGTTGTTATATTTAGAAATTAAAACCTGTTACTTCCTCACAACAGTTTAAGGCATTACATTGCCTCAGAAAATCTGGAATCCTAATTAGGCTTGTGGTGCTTTGATCCATAAAAGTACAGATCCAGTGGCACTTCATCATGCTGTTATTATTCTAGAGGGTATAATGAAAGGATCAGAAAGATGATTCTGAGGTTCTTTGTTTTCCTAATTTTTTTTCTTCCTAGTGGTGCTTGCCACAAGGAAATGGAAAACCTTCGCTCAAAATCTTTTAGTAGCCTCTGACTTCTGCTGAAATGTTGGGTCTGTAGAGCAATGCTTCCTTCTTGGAGGTGCTTCCAGAGATCACAAATGTTGTTTTTCTATTGCTCAGTCTTGAAGTTAGGCATCATTTTTCCATTTGTTTCATGATTGATTGATTTTGCACTGGCCTTCTGCACAAACATTTAACTGTAAAACTTCAAACATTTCTAGGTTGCCATTTCTTGTAGTGGTTAATAAGTGCACTGCTCGTAAGTGCTAAAACTTCAGCTATATTTTTAATTTTTGCAGTTCTAATGATTCCCCACTTCAGTACATAACACAGCTAATTTACCGAGTGTGCCATAACTGCAAACTTCCTCCTGACTTGTGTCCTCGTTAGAGATAAATAAGCCTCAATTACACAGTGTTTTATATCACAAATACAGGTGGTTTTCCACCAGAAGTTGTCTCAGTTTAGTTGTTTCAGTTGTTTCATCAGGATAGATGTGTGGGTGGAAGGATGTTGGCAATGGTTTTTTTTATTGTTTTCCCTTAAGGATCATTGAATAAACTGGAATTGCTTCATTGTCATAAACCTGATACGACTTTAGCAGCTCCCAATACAGCCCTCTCTACTAATACTTTATTTTGAATTATGTATTTGTTCACTCATATTGATGAGTCACATATATCTTCATTATGTGTCACTGTGAATATAAACCTCACTGTGGTCAAAATTAGATATGCAGAGCAGCCTCTTAAGGACATGCTGTTTGCATCCAGAGCTTCTGTCCAGATACAAGGACCCATAATTCTTACTCAAATATTGTAAAGATGTTACAATATCTGATTAGGATGCCCATTCCAACTCTTTCCAAGCCTCATCCCATCCATTTTTTCCCATTGCTTTCATATCCCATTTTCCTCTCCTTGAGCATATTCCAGGCATTGACAGAATCCCAGACTCAGTGAGGATGGAGAAACCCTCCCAGGCCATGGAGTCCCAGCTGTGCCCGATGCCCACCTCGTCCCAGCCCAGAGCACTCAGTGCCACCTCCAGCCCTTCCTGGGACACCTCCAGGGATGGGCACTCCAAACCTCCCTGGGCAGCCCCTGCTAAGGCCTGAGCACCCTTTCCATGCAGAAATTCCTGCTGCTGTCCCAGCTGAGCCTGCCCTGGCCCAGCCTGAGGCCGTTCCCTCTGCTCCTGTCCCTGTTCCCTGGGAGCAGAGCCCGACCCCCCTGGCTGTCCCCTCCTGGCAGGAGTTGTGCAGAGCCACAAGGGCCCCCCTGAGCCTCCTTTTCTCCAGGCTGAGCCCCTTTCCCAGCTCCCTCAGCCCCTACTGGGGCTCCATTCCTTTCCCCAGCTCCGTTCCCTGCCCTGGACACCCCCAGCCACTCCAGGGCTCTCTGGCCACGAGGGCCCAGAACTGGACACAGGACCTGGGGACTCATAAGATGAGTTCTGCTTTACAGACCTGTCTGATGCACATTCCTGAGTTAGTTCTGAATGAGCTTTGAGAAATAATTCAGATTACTAAAGCAGATACCCAGAGACACTTTGGTGCACAAATACCCAGCTGATGATTCACCCACCCTGCACCTGCTGTGGCTGCTCTGGGTGTCCTGGTTACCCTGGTGCTTCCAGCACAGCAGCAGGTCCCTGTGCTCAGGTAGCACACACCGTGCACAAACACGGCTCAAGAGCAGCTGTGCTCAGGTTTGGGAAGCAGCTCTGGTGAGTTAAACACCTCAAACAACCCAATATTTATATTTCCCACTGCTCCAGCCCCTCCATGTGCCCTTGGCCTCTGGCACACCTGGGCTCGTGTCCAGCCCCTGTCACCAGCACCCCCAGGGCCTTTCCCAGCAGCTTTCCAGCCCCTCTGCCCCAGCCCAGTTCCGTGGGGTTGGGGTGGCCCCAGGGCAGCACCTGGCACTTGGCCCTGCTGTCCCTCAGCCCATGGATCCAGCCTGTGCAGATCCCTCTGCAGAGCCTTCCTGCCCTCCAGCAGATCCAACCTGATGTTACCTGCAAACGTCCTGAGGGTGTCCCCCATCCCTCATCCAGATCATCCATAAAGACATTGAACAGGACTGGGCCCTGGGGGACACCCCTGGTGCCTGGGGCCAGCTGGATGTGGCACCATTCCCCATTTCTGGGTCGGGCTATCAGCCAGTTTCTCACCCAGATAAGGTGCACCTGTCCAAGCCGTGGGCTGCTGCGTCTCCAGGAGAATGCCACAGCAGATGGGCACAGACTTGGCTGTGATGTCCAGCTAAACACATCCACAGCCTCCATGACACTGTTCAAGATTACAACGACACGGACTCCGAGTTCAGAAGGCTGACAATGACTCCAAATCTTTATTACCCGGGAATTTCTTCCCTTTATACTATTTTACAAAGAACCACCCAAGGGGTGGAAGAAAGACAAACTTCTTCAAGTACATTGGTCAAGTCAGAGGGACATCAAGAAGAAGTCCCTTCTAGAGAAAGGAATGTAAACATAGGTTACAGTTAGGAAAACGTGTCTCTTGTTGACAGAACAGTGTCTGGGAAAGAGTTTCAGAGAAACCCAAACATCACAGGCACGAACCAGGGCTACATCTCCGGATCACTCTCTGATGCAATAGGTGTGTTCCATGTGATGAGCACTCACGTTATCCCGTGCATGGAGCATCTCTGATCTCCTCTAGCATTTGCTCTTCGGAGAACATGCCGGTGAACAGGAAGTGGTGACCAAGGTGGAGTTTTCAAAACATACACATTGTGATTAAAGACAAACCACCATTCAGAGTGATTTGGAATAACCAGAAAGCCTCAGATTTCGGGGTTGTTGAGTTTTTGGAAGGGTGGCACAAGGGTCGGGGGTTGTCTTTGCTTCCCAATCCCCTCCAGCCCCGAGGGGGATATGAATTTCTTTCAGCATCCTCTGCTCCCTCCAGGACAAATTTAAAACTTGCTCAGTGTGACCAATGTTCTCATTCTCATTGCAGCAACTTCTCCTCTCTTATCACGCACAGCTAAATCTAAATAGAACAGGGTCTTTTGATTTTCCCTTATAACCAAGCTTGTGGTAGGAGAGGCCCTTTTTACACTTGTGAACTATATTTGACTGGATGTTTTGCTTTTCTGATCTAGTCTCTCCTTTCCAAGCCCTTTTGATCTGTCTGTGCACTCAGACGAGGCAATATCATGCAAATACACCAAGCAAAATAAGATACTTCTGCAGAAAATTACAAACCTTTCCTGGTTTTGCAAATGGATCTTACAATTCACAGAGTATCAGAGGTAATTACAGAGTAACTATTTGTGAAGCTGCTGAATAACTGCACAGCTTCATAGCAGGAAAAACAGCAGAGAGGTTGCATTTGAATGTCAAATTACAGCCTGACCTCGGATAAGCAAAATGAGGGCTAACTGATCTTATCAGTATGCATTGTACCTATAAGAAAGGAACAGACTCCCTTTTTTAAATTGGAATTTATTATCAAGTTTTATAAATCAGTGTTGATCCTTTGAAGTTAACAAATACCCAGTTGAAATCCTTGGTTTAATTTAAAGTATATTTATATTTGAAATCTTAAATTATTTCAAATGGAGATAATAATTCAGTATTGCTACTTACAGTGGCAAGCAAAGAACTGAATGCAGGGCTAGATGAAATATCACTATTAAAAAAAAGTTGGCCTTTTGGAGGTATGTCTTGTTTCCCCAAATTTTAGGTAATGGAGTCAGAATCTGATTGGTTCTGGGTTATGTGAAATAATTTTAATGCCTTATATGCACTTATGTACAAATAAAAAAAAAAAATCCCACAGAAAAAGGAAGTGAGTGAAATCAGGACCTGAAGAGTATGGTGTTTTTAATTAACATTTCCTGGCATGGTGTATGCATGTATCAAAGAAATTTTAGCCTTTTTTTTTCGCTTTGGTATTGTCAGCAACCTGAAAGTAAAATCAGTCCTTTAGTCCCAAGTGATACATCTCATATATTGAATAAAGGTAGGTGAGTGTGGCCTTCCTGAGTCGCCTCTTTACAGATGGAATTGCTGAACTTTGGGAACCTCTTAACTCCAAATTCAGCTTTGAAGAGGTGGATGATATTAAGCCACTTCTTGGTTAAACTTGTGACAGTCTCTCGGTGAGGAAATAGAGTGTGACAAAGCTTTGCTCTTGCCTCATTCATCCTTCTGGAGTAGCGAAATAAACCCAGGGAGCTACTGAAAGGAGATGAAACTTCTCAACTCCGTTGTTATTTTTCTCCCAGAGAATGACTTAAGGAACAAACCTGAGAAATATGTTCCACATCCTTTCCTTTCCGCGCCCCTCCCACACACATGTACACACAGACACTCACCACAATCTGTGCTCCTCCGGCGTGTTCCATGTGCTAAAGAAATACAAATTGAATAATAATTAGGGGGCCTTGTTTGTTTCTTGTCTTAGCTGCTCGTGCTGGAACCTTCCTGCTAAGTACTGATATGTTTATATTGTTATTTCAATAATCCATGACTTCTCATCCTTTAAAAATGCAGTTGTTTCAATGGGGAATCTAAATCTTCCTGGTGAACAATTCTGTCTGGGTTTTTAGTTTGGTTGTTTGAATTTTGTCCTAGCTCAGAAATAGCTTGTGTTCTGGTATTTTTAAGAGAATTGCTGGCAATTACTGCTGTCTTCCTGACAATTCTGGAATGGGTTTCAGGCACTCAGCCTCTCTTGAATCGGATCATTACCCAACGCTGCAGACAAACGAACCCGGTATTTGCTGCACTGTGTGATTTCTAGACTTAAGCTTCAACATAAATAAAACCTCCTTTTCACAACAGCATCTGTTATCTAAGGATTCTTTAAGTCAGATTTGTCAGTTTTATATGACAGAAAGATTGTTATAAGCTGTGGCATTCTAGAAGTAAAGGATTGCCTAAAGAAAACAGCAACATAAACTCTAACAGGAGAAATAAACTTGTCCTGCAGATTACCTTAATAAAGTCATCAGGTAAAACTTACATAAAGTCGTGGGGACTGGATCTTTTAAAATACAACTTAATAAGTTTGAAGTATAAGGGATGTAAACCAAGTGCTGTTGTTTTTATTAAGTCAGTGATTCAGATTTTGTTTTGGTTTCTTTATTAGAATTAGGACTTCCTCTACTTCTAATTTAAAATATTATTACTGTAGAAATTTCATTTAATCAGAGAAGCATGAAATAACCATTTCCAAACCATGTGGTGGTGGTGATGATGATGATAATAATAATAATAAATGGGTTATTTTCTAGGAACCTACTTTCTGTGCAGGTAAATTTTAGATAAAATGCAAGACAGCTAATGACTTTTTAAAGAGAATATTGAAGTGATTTTGGATGATTTAATTATCTATAGGAAAACTGAACTAAACTGGATTTCTTTGGGTTAAATAAATTATAAATTTCATTTTGGGCCACAATAATTCTCTTGATCTCAAAAACCATTTTATCAGTCAAAGGAAGGCAGGGGGAAGGGTTTTAAGCATGTTTATGAAGTCTTTAAGTGTTTATGGGAGTTGAAAAGTTGCATTATATTTTGCTAGTTGTGGTACAACACCAGAAATGTGTTTATAAGCTCTAGTTACTTCTAGAAACTCTTGCTGTGTGCAGTAACAATGTTGACTACACTCAGTGCTTTGTAATACAAATTTCCTACGATACAGACATATCTCAGTTATGTAGGATTTTGTCCAGGAAGGATGAAAAACATTGATCCCAATAGCAAGTGGTAAAACATGGGGCTGTAGCCTCCAAAAAATCAGGTTTGGATACACTACGTTGCTTGATAATGTTTGTTTGTTTTTAATTTGGCTTTGGTTATTTGATCTGCCTCATCATTTTGGTATCAAACTCTACAGTGCTTTTAAATCCTGAGTAGGTTTCAGTGGGTTATTCAGCAAGTTGGATATTCAAGCATTTAATGTTCCAGTAGAGTCTTGTGAACTGGGGAGAAAACAAAAGAGCTTTTTAGGTGCTTATAACCCTTGTAAACCTCTTAATATGCATTTCTAAACCCAGGTGGATTTTCCATAATTTTTGGAAGTTTATTTATCAACCCAAACTAAGCTCCACTAGTTATTTTTGCGTTGAGTCTTCTTTTCCTTGGATCTGTCTAGATGCTCATTTCTGTGTGTGTGTTCTGTGCTCATCTGGATCTCCCTGCTGGAATTCAGAAATGTTCTGTGCTGATTGAGACACAGAGTGGTGTCTTCAGATGACCAACTAAGTCCTTCTGTGCAGCCCGAGCTTGAAAAGACCTTTATTTAATTTGACTAGTGGAAATTTTCTCAATGTTTTTCTGTCTTCAGAGTGGTAAATTTTCAAACAAAGCTAATGTTTCTCAAGTGACAGCCCTAATTGCAAAATTCAAGGTAGGTCTTTTTAAAATGTGCATCACAATAAATACAGGTGATAAAGCTTTTAAAAATCTGGTTAGTTCCCTAGACAGTCTCTAACTTTACCTTTTTTTTAAATGATTTTGCATAAAATAACAGATTGGAAGTTAAGGAATCAGTCTTGCTGTCTACCTGGCGCATGCAAGAAGATTCAGTCTCCCTTAAATCTACTGACTGAGGGGTTTATTGGGCAAAAAACCAAACTAAACAAAAACCCACACAGTAATTAAACTCAGTTTTGTTCCTAGTTTAGAAAGAACTGACTGTCCATTCATACAAATGAGGAAAAGTTCTGAATGTTGAATACTAATGAGCGAGGCACCCAATGGCCTGAAGGGCAGTGACCATGCAGTCGTGGCAGTTTGTGACCAGCCTGGATCCACTTCAATCCCTTCCCACTCCCAGTTCAAGCATTTGGGGCATTGCCAGCAGATCTGGGTTTCAGCTTGGACATCCTCTGTACGTGTTTTACCACCGAGAGTCTGCAGACATGAAACGTATGGAAATGAGCAGATGGAACTGTTTCATCCTGACAGCGTTTTCAACCTGGGTTTGCTTAGTGAGGACTCACTAATGTGTTTGATAGGTGTGCTCAGGGTGAAGGAAAACACTTAGCACAAAGTGGAATTTCCCTGGGAAGTTTGGGATGACAAAATACTGCAGTGTATTCAGGGTGGTGGGCAGGACAAGCTGTAGATACATTTCCCTCTCCATCTCTCTCTGTCTCAATGACAAATTTCACCACAGTCACAGGAACCCTAAAAGGCGGTGGATATCCCCTTGGTTGGAGATTTCCAAACCAGCTGGGTCTCTCTTGTGTTTAGTAAATTAATTTTTTAAATGAATTCTCATCAAGTTTCTAATTATAATATCTTTAAATTTAATGTTTGTATTTCTGATGAAAGACAAACATTTTGGGGGCAGTCACAAGGGACATGAATAATTTCTTTAGAAGCTTATCTAATTAATTATATTTCTCTGTAATGTCTTTAAAATTTGAACTGCCGTCATTTCATTAATTTAGATAAAAGTAAATCTTTAGTGTTTAAATATGACACTAGTGCTGAGAATTCTGATAAGCTTGAGATTCATTGTCTGTATTTTTATTAAGTGAAGATAAAAAAAGTGTTTAAAATGTTTGGAATTCATGATTTGCATATTAGGTTTTATTTGGTTTCCAATACATTATTATTTCATAGCATAAGTGTTCCCCTCACCTCTTAGTAAGTAAGATCATAAGATGCAAACTGACATAAATATTGCTCGTACAATATTTTGGTGGGTGTTTCTTTTTCTTCTGAAATATGTTTCTTTCCATATTAAAACTGTTGGCTCCTTAAGGTGGAAAAGATTTAAATTCTGGTCTGTGGTGATCTTCCATGTCCTATCCAGGTGAAATTTTGATATTTCAGACGATCCCAGAAATATAAAGCCTTTTATATCACTGGTATATTTGAGTTTGCCTTTTTAAAATAGTTATTTTTATGCCATTTCAATGACAGTGGAGCAATTGAAATTTGCACATTTAGATTTATGGGTGGAGCCTCTCATATTGTGGATGTCTTTAGCACACCAGGGGGCAACAGGGCTGTAAGATATCAGGTTTGATTAGGCCACAACAAAATTAACCCTGATGGAAACCCCAAACCCCACAGTGTATATGATGATTCTGCCTTTATTCATCTCTGTCACTTGTAGGGCTGCCACCAGTTGGTCCCTGAGCAGTGGTGGGGCCTATCTTCTTGTACTTTGTGGTCATTTGTACCGAGCAGTGTGCTGAATATTGAGATTTGTCATTGCTGATGATACAAACGAGACAGAATACCATGATTGGAAAATAATATTCACTGAGAGATGGGCTTTGAAACTGGGATTGAGCTACCTGTGGAGATGTGCATGTGCTGTGGAACAGTTTATCAAACTCTCCAAATCAGCTGGTCACCTCGGTTTAAACTGAATTCATGGGTTTGCTCCTTGGGGAAAAACAATTTAAAATATTTATAAGTAGTCTCTAAGCAAATTAATGATGCTGAATTGAGAGAAAGACACAGCAGCTACCTCTGAAAGCTATTCAAAGTAGATGCAAACTGTTGGTTTAGCTTTTCTTGCCATATAGCTCATTCTACTCTTCACAGTGATAAGCAATTTTATGCAAAATAGCTCTATATTATAAATAATGAGTCGTTACTCCAGTGAAGAAAGAAGTTCACAGGTCACGGTTTTGGTCAGTGGTAGATGATCAAAGTGCTTTAATAGTCCAAATTACTGTCTGGTTTCGCCCCTGCCAGTCTTCCATCCATCTTTTTCCCAATGTGGGTCAGCCCCTTTAACCGTGTTTGCAATGAAGAAATAATAGATGTGCAGTCAGAACAATTAATGGAGTAAAAAGTGCTGTTCTGTGCCAGAGATAAACAAAGAAATAAATCTCTGCTGTTTGCAGCCTTCCCTTTTCCATATATAGTGGACTTTATCAATAAAACAATACAAACTTCATCAAAGAAAAATCTTACCAATTTAGACAAAGAAAGGTCTTCATTGAGCTAATCTCCAACAAATGCTGTTTGCAACAGGGATCTATTTATTCTTTTCAACCACAGAGCCCTTCTTTATCTCACGCTCCAGCTCCGCCATCCGTTACAGATGAGGCAGCCCAAATGAGCAAGGGCAGGAGACAGGAAGAGCACTGTCACTGTGCAAGCACTGCTGTGTTTAATTCCCAGTTAAATTTGCTTACCTTGGGTACTTTGGTTTCTTTCCTTAGGGAACCACAGCCAGGTGTCCCGGGTGCCTGTTGCCATCAAAGTTCTCGATGTGAACGACAACGCCCCTGAGTTTGCCTCAGAGCATGAGGCCTTTCTCTGTGAGAATGGGAAGCCTGGACAAGTGAGTATCTCAGGTTTTATGTGGTGTGAGACTGGGCTGGAGATTCTCCCTGTCACCTTATGTCATCTTTATACCCAGATTGTGTGCCCATGTGTTCATGCTAGCAGCTCTTAGCATTAAGATAAACCCATGATCACTTTCTGTGGGATGTCTCTCTATAATTAAACAAACTTTTTTCCCCACAAAGCATAGTTTTAAGTTAAAGGTGAGTACTTTGGGACAAGATCCTGAAAAAATCCTGAGTGTCTTTAAGCTTCCAACATCACACTCTGTGTGATGGAGCTTAGCACTTTTTAAGTTCATGTGTGTTAGTAGGTGAAAGTATAATCCAACCTGAATTCCAGTTCCGTTATTGACCTACATTGCAGCTGCTTCCAGGTATAATTTAAAATAAACAGTTGAAACAATAAACCCATTTTTCCTTGACCTTATCTCAGTTATAATCTCTGTTCAGTTCTTACTTTTCTATGACAGTTGGGAAAAAAATAAGACAGCAAACCAGAACCTGATGAAAAGTGAAGTAAATTGTAATTGTGTTGGAAGACAGCGTTGGAGAAGGGAAGTTCAAGTTTTCATTATATTAAAAAAAATAATAAAAATGTTATTTCCTTCTTCATTTAATGAAGAACAGCTTGGTGAAGGAACTCACACAACACTGGCCAAGGTGAGGTAAACAGCAACATGTCAGAAGCAGGATTTAGACTGTTTAGTCTTTTTCAAAGAAAATGAATCAGATTTGTTCAAAGGTATTCACTTTGAAGGACAACTGTACAGAAATAGGGAAGAATGTCTTATATGCCACCTAAATGACAAGGTGAAGATTCAAGAATGTGCACAGACGTTTAGAAAGGAATGCAGTGTAAATGAGATGTAACTTTTGTCCAGCAAGAGAAACACTGGGTGTTACAACAATTCGATGTTTTTAAACTTTGCAATATATTTCTAGATTGTGACATTTTATTTAAATAAACAGCAGCTGACAGCATGACATGGTTTGTTAATCCAACTATTCCTGTGTCTCATGTGGGTGTTAGACATTAAATTCACTGTTCTCCAAAGGAGGTTACCTGACAATAGAGTTGGGAGTTATTTTCTTTTTAGTAGTATTAAATGACAACCTATATAGCAGTGTATGACAACCCACCTCTGCCAGGATTGTATTGTTACAGAGGGTGATTTGACTTCAACCACCCCTTTTTGTTCAGTAAAACAGTGTCAAAAATGTGTCATTTAAGGAATGAGAGCTCTCTATCCATTGAAGAGGAGATGTGCCCTTATGGGCAGACAGTCATGTTACTGTTGGCATTTCAGTTCTTGTAGCTCAGAGTGAATTTCTGATGCTGAGTAGTTACATTCTCCAGGACAGATTAAATTCTAATGACTATGCCTTTATCCAGGACTCAGTGAGCTTCCCTAAAATCAGAAAGTTCTGTTGTACTGTGTTTTCTGACTGTATTTATCTAGGTATTCCTATTGAATTTCAAGTGGTTTAAGAGATGGTGAAAAATGTTCACATTTCATTTCAGAATAAAACTATAAATGAGATGATTAAGAGTCAGCAGGTAAAAGAGGCTTTAAGCACTTACAGAAAACTTTCACTAAAGCATGATATTCTTTATCTACCACTACCTCTTACACTCTTGATCTGATGGCAGATGTCACTCTTGAGCACGAATCCTTGTGTGAACTTTACAGATGGTTATTAAATATTTGGCTGCCAGCATGGATGAGGTGGCACTGATCCTGCAATTTATTCTGTGTTTAAACAAATAACACTACTGGAACAGTAACCAGTCAGGAATATTCACCAAGGTTAGGTTCTGAATTGAGGTTGTCATTCAAAAATTATCAGCTCATGTAAGGATTTTAGTAACTCCACTGCCTTATTGTATTTTCTTATGCTTATTTCTATATGCAAGTTTTGGAAGAAATCGTATTAATAAGTTAGGATGAAAAATTCAAGAAACTACATATATATCAGTTATGAAAGAGCTGATATAAGATACTACTCCTAGTACATTTGCAAAAGCCTAATTTGGATGGTTGTCCAAAGCTTAAACTCAAATGTTACACGTGAAGGAAAGGTGCAATTGTCTTAAAGTATTCCTATCTGTTGACATTTGCAGTTCCATTTGAATCTAAGTTTAAATCAAATTTGATTTACCATAAAGGAGATTATATTTGAACTATTGGTAAAACCTTGTGTGCAGCCACTAAATACATTGCACCATCTATTCCAGTTCACTTTCCAAGTGTTCTGTTGTGGGTTCTGATAGAATTACAGTAGCAAGTACAGCTGCTAGTTAGGTGACACAATGGATGAAAAACTCTTGATGTACAATGCTGCCAGATGCATTTTGCTTGCCTTGACCTACCTCTAAGAGTAAAGGCACTGCAGGCTGATAGGAGAGGAAAGGGAGGCAGAAGGAAATACATTTGTCTCTGCATGTATTTTTGTGCTCCTCTCACACTTTTACACATAACAGAAAGTTGCCAAAAATGTATTTTGTCAGTTTTAGTAGGGGGGGAAAGAACAAACCCCCAAATTTTGAATGTACTGTTATAGTGCCTCTAAGTTAGCCACAAATCAGCTCTTGCCTTTTCCTATTATCCTTTTTTTTTTCCATAATTCCATTACTAAAACCAGAACATTAATGGTTTGCTGACTATATCTGTGCTGTTGGTTATTCTCCAGCACAGTAAAATTATTTTCCTGTAGTCCTAAAACAGAACTTCTGTAATGTTGGGTAAGAAAAGTGCTTCATTCACTATTCCCCAGTCCATACTCAGACTGTGCCTGGGAAGTGCTGTTTGCTGGAAACAAAGCTGCAAAATTTTCATTTGAGTAGTGCAGACAGCGATATATGAGAGCTGAAGCCAGCTTTAAACTGGAGCAATATAAAACTGAGTACAGTGCTCCTCCAGTCTCCCACAGTTTGTCTCTATTTTATTCACTTCTCCTGCTAGAATTGTTTCTCTTTCTAATGGACAAAATCTTCAGGTAGATCTTTTCCTTTCCAACTAGAGCCATCCCTTTACAGCCAGAGCCTGCATTTGACTCTTCAAAGTTAAAATTGCTCTGTGGTGAGTCCTATCTTACGATGCTTTGAGTCTGCAAAATAATGCAGAAATAACCATGAGCAGCAATGGGACTGCAAAAGCTTTTCCAGACTTGGAAGATCAGGCTTACTAAAATTAGAAAAGTGTTTACTAGTGATTCTAAGTGAGGTTAAGGAGTTGCATCACAGGAAAAGTCTTTTAAACGGTACCATGTACTAAAATAACACACAGATAGTTCTGATGCATTGAAAATAACTTTATTTTTGTATTTATTCTTGTATATATTATTTCAGGCACATGTGGTTTTGTAGAACTGCAATACAAACCTACAAATTAGAAAGTCAAGCTGTCCTAGGGGACCATTTAACTATTCATTACAATCCAGTGCTGTCTGCAAAACAAAATATGCTGATTTGCTAAGTTTCTGTATGTACAGAATCAAATGCATGCATGAAGTATTAATACAACATCAAAGTTGGAATTTTACATGTAAGAATTTCAGAAATTTCAAGACTGAACAGCCAAAGGGTTATTAACTTGCGCTGGATATGCAGTGAAAAAAAATCAGTTCTCGTTTTATGACAAGTATTGACCAATTTCTCTGTAATGGAACACCTTTGGGGTGCATGTTGTTACCAGGAAAGAAAAGACATCTGTAGTGGGCAGGAGCCCAAGGGCACCTGGGCTGTGCCAGCCATGGGTTGGCCACAGGACCAGGGCAGTGCCCGTCCCCTGTGCTGGCCCTGCTGAGGGACCTCCAGCACTGGGGACAGTTTTGGGTCCCTCATGGCCAGAGAGCCCAGAGGGGCTGGAGCATGTCCAGGGCAGGGAACGGAGCTGGGGAAGGGAATGGAGCCCCAGTAGGGGCTGAGGGAGCTGGGAAAGGGGCTCAGCCTGGAGAAAAGGAGGCTCAGGGGGGCCCTTGTGGCTCTGCACAACTCCTGCCAGGAGGGAACAGCCGGGGGGGTCGGGCTCTGCTCCCAGGGCACAGGGACAGGAGCAGAGGGAACGGCCTCAGGCTGGGCCAGGGCAGGCTCAGCTGGGACAGCAGCAGGAATTTCTGCATGGAAAGGGTGCTCAGGCCTTGGCAGGGGCTGCCCAGGGAGGTTTGGAGTGCCCATCCCTGGAGGTGTCCCAGGAAGGGCTGGAGGTGGCACTGAGTGCTCTGGGCTGGGGACAAGGTGGGCATCGGGCACAGCTGGAACTCCATGGCCTTGGAGGGCTTTTCCAACCTCAGGGATTCTGGGACTTTGTGATTTCATGATTCTCAGCCATGTTGTGAACTACAAATTCAGAGCTGGAGAATTATTTCAGTGGTATTCCATTGCGTGACCACACAACACAGAGCAAAATGTGCCTATCAGCACAGTAATAAAAAACTTGGAAATGAGAATTACTGGGCTTTTCTCACCCCTGTGGAGTAAAAGATACCACAGTTTCATATCACTGCATATATATTATGTTTTCTGTTGTGGTTTGCTTTTTTTTTTTCGTTTTTTTTTTTTTTTTAAGAGCTTATCTTAATGCAAACGCACAAAGAAATAAGGTTGCTATGGGAACTCTAACTCTTAATTCTGTGATATCTGTGTGTGTAACACAACAAATGTACTATTGCACTGAGCCTGTCTTTTGCATTTAATTTTTGGTGCATGTTCAGAGAAAGAAGGATTTTGTAAACAATGAAGGGAATGGATGGAATACCAGTACACATAAAACATTATAACAACTTGATAAACTGCATCTGTTATGTGCACTTGCCCTTCCAGATTTCACTGTGCCATTATCCTTTTTCCCTATTGCTTTCCCACTCTGTCAATGTTTGAAAAATTGAACAGCCATAAAGTGTATCTGCCTAAATATATCTGTCTTGTTCAGGATCCCAGCCCAAAGTGCACTTCCCTGTGATGGTGAATTGCTGGTACCTGCTCCAGCCCTGGGCACATCACAGTGGGTGCTTTAGTGCCTGACACCTCTGCAAAGAGAAAGCTGTACTGGGACAGACAGAAGCTACTTAAATATTTTTCCACTGTTTATATTTTTCCCACTTTAGGATCTGTTATTCAGCTGTTAAATTGGAGAACTACTTCTTAAAGTAAATAAAGCAGAAGCTGAGTTAGGCCTTTTTTTTTGTCCATCTCTTCTAATTTGAAATCCTATCAAGGTTTGCACCCTGATTGATGCAGTTATCACCCCCCTCACCCCCCATTTATGTGGTGTTTAAGCATTCTGTTTTTTAATAGAATAACAATATATAAAATATATAAAATAACAATAATGATAAAGCTAACCTATCCAGAATGATTAGATTAGGAGTTAATTGTCTCACATTCCTTCCTTAGTTGGGTTGCCCTACAAATATCACTGCTTGCTCAAACATTTTTTTACACACATAATTTCAAATGTTTGTGTTTTGGTGTTGATCCCTGTGGTTATCTGGTAAGGTTTTGTTCTTTTTTTGACTCTTGAAGAACATAAATATTATTTTGACTATTGTCATATATATAACACATACAGAGTGATAGTCCTTGTGGTTAAACCAGAATGAAATGTTAGTTATTGGCATTTACTTAGGGAAACGTGGAAATTTTAAAATAAAAGTCTGTGAATTTGGACAGCATCAAACCTTGCTTCCGTTTTTCACTCTGTACTTTAAAACTAAAATTTTTAGTGATTCCTAATTTGAATTTAATTGTGCAAGAAATTATTGGTGTATTGCTTTAGGCATTGCAAATAAATACATAAGATAATTGTTATTGGATTCAATGGACATGGAAAAGGTCAATAACTCTAATTAAATTTCTTATAAACCTCATCTAGCATGAGCTAACGAGTCCTGAAAGCCAGATCTGAGGGTGGGATCTGGATCCAGGGCTGGTTTTGTTTCTGTTTCTCTGGAAAACCTTTGAAATCAAAAGCAAATGCACCAAATATTTTAAAACTACCAACAAAACAAAACAAAAAACCACAAACCAAAAAAAAAAAAAAAAAAAAACCAAAAAACCCACCCCCCCAAACCTCCTGGTTATTTTAAAATAGTGTTTCTTCCTTTCATAGTCCTATGCAACTTTGTATGATTTGAAAATGATTAGCTGCTGTACCTGAGTAATGTAGAAGTAAAAATTGTAAATGAAGGTGAATCCACTTCAGACACTGCAGTTGATCATGTAAATCATATGAGGTACTTCATACAAAGTTATTTGATTATTTAGAGTTATCCAGGCTTTCCAAAACACTCTTCTCACCAAAATACCTTGCATTATTCTAGGAATCATTAGTTAATAAGGATGTTATTAAAAAACAAACAAGCATATCTTCCTAGCACAGGAATGTCTGAGGTTTTATTAGAATTAAGGCAAAAAAATAGAGCCCTCAATAATTTATTTTTTTCTTTTTTTTTTTTTAACTTTTGATTTTTTCTCATCTAATTAATTAAAAAAATTATAGTAATTCAACAAAGTGAACTGTGAGGTGGGGGAAGGAGAAAGGATAAAGGATTAAAGGTGTATTATATATCCAAGTCCAGTGAGAAGCATGGTCATATAAATGAAAGATTGCCATAGGCGATATGAGTGTTTCTGAAGCCAAATTTTCCTCTTTTTTTTTGTCGAATAATAATTTATTACTTGTCTAAATCAGCAGCAGTTTCTGCTGGCCTCTCTTACCTGTCTCTCCTTATTTGCTGGCTCTTTGTTCTGGAAACATTTTAAAAGGGGCAGATACAGTTCTTCTTCCCAAGGTTTGCAGTCTAAGGTCTATAAAAGCTTTGCAAAGTTATAAATTATCTTTCTTAATCTGACACAGAGAGAAATGAAATGTGTCCAATAAATACATTTTTTTTCAGCACTGTCTGTTTATCAGGAGTGTGAAAACTTAATGAGCCCATTTGTGTTGCAGGTAATTCAGATTGTCAGTGCTGTTGACAAGGATGATCCTAAAAATGGGCATTATTTCCTGTACAGCCTTCTTCCTGAAATGGTCAACAACCCAAATTTCACCATCAAGAAAAATGAAGGTAAATAGAACAAATATAAAATATGTATCTCAACAACTTACTTTGGAATGGTTTTGTTGACTTCCAATTACTTTACCAGTGTGTCCTTTGGGCAATTAAAACATAAATAATCTGATGAATGGTACCTTCATTATATCTCTTAAGCTATTTCCAATAACTTTAAAGTAGATAAGAAGGAAGTAAAATGAATATGAAATTTAGATCCAGAGGACAGCTCACTGGCTTAAAGAAAATGAAAGCATGGATTTACTGCCTGTATTATTCCTATTAATTTGAAATTCCAGAGATATGGTGTGAGATGAAAATCTGAAACTATGCTGATAAATAAATGTTGATTCCTACATTGACTGTTTATGGATGGGAACATAGAATTAAGTATCTACTAAATCTCCCAAAGAAAGCACCTTTTCAGCCTGTTTGTTGTATGTATAAAGGTTCCAAAGTATTTTGGTGAGGAGCTTTTGCTAGAAAGAGAAATCTCTTAGGTCAGCAAAGCCCAGAAGGGCACTTTGAGTCACTGTGCTTTGGAGCACTTGTGGAAGGACAAAATGTCATTTTACAGGGCTATAGAAGGGACCATTCACGTGTGATGGAAAAAAAAAAAAAAGACCCATTTAATATTGTTTGGCAATAAATTTATACTGATCCTTTTCTTTGGCACACAGATCTGTTTGAAGGTCAGGTGAGAGAAGGAGCTAGGACTGATCCCAAGAATGCTATAAAGAGTGCTTGATGTGTTTGTACTTACTTGAATATTCAGCAAAGTTGTTCTATCTTGGCTCTTTCTAATAAAGCACACCCTGCCAGGAATTCTAGTCTAAATTCAGTCTCTTATATGAAATTGTAAGAAAGTGAAGCCCTGTTTAGTCCATTACTAACAGGAAAACCTATGTGTGAGCTGTGTGTGCAGGAGTGTGAAAGCAATACATGAAATGCCAATTACAGAGGAAATGCTGTTTACATTTTTTATTCTATCTGTTCCAACCTAGAAGCATGATGACACTGTTTTGCTAAATGACACTGCACCTAAATTCTTAAACCTGCTTAAATATATCCTATGTTTTCCTTTTCTTTAGATGTGTTTTTCTCTTCTAGCATTCACAGAGTGTGTCTCTACTTATATCTCTATTTTCTTGTAGTAAATGAGTCTCTGTGTGTTTTCTGGAGAAGATAAAACAAACCTCTTCAAAATGCATTTCATAATCATCAACAGTGTAACACAAATTGAATTAAGCATCCTAAATGTGAGGTGGTTTGCTTGGCACAGCATGACAAAGTAAAAAAGATCTTAGCATTTCTCTTCATGTTTAAATACTGAGCTCACGTCGCTAATTACCCTTGTCCTTCCAATCTGTTACCCATTTAAGACCTGCTCCTGCTCACAGATAATGGCAAAATGAGCCCTGAGCTGAGTGAGAGTAAGAAAACTTTCTAGGTAACAAGGTTTAGGAAAATAAGTCCAACTTTGCTACAGCATTGCCACTCAGTTTTATGCAGTTTTTAATGTGTTTGAATCAGTTAAATGTGAAAATCCTCTTAAAACAACCACCTGAAATCTCTTGAAATTAAAAGTCTGCTTGAAGAGACTTTTCTGATTTAATCCTTCAGTATCCAATAATAAAATTCCAACTATTCATGCCGTCCTTGCCTATCAAGATTGCTCAGTCAGGGGTGCAGTGCATGGTTGGTGTTAGAACATGATCTCCCACAGGAAGCAAATACTCTTGTCAGAGCCAAAATCAGGGTATCATTTGGCTGAGGTGAGTTTTTGTGTCCTTTAAACATCATAGATCCTCAGTAAGTCTTTATTTAGTTATGCCACATAAAGAGTGAACTTGACCATGACTTTGTCTTGACTATATCTGCTAGATAAGCATGAGTGATTATTCATGTTGAAAAACACCAATATCCCTAAAAAAAGTCTGAATTCAGAAGTCAAATTTCTCTCTCTCTCTCTCTCTCTCTTTTTTTTTTTTTTTTTTTAATTGAGTGTCTGGGCTGTCCATAGCCAAGTTGGTGTGGTCTGGAACTGGAAGGAAATGCCTGTAATAAACCATCCTCTTCTTTCTGGAGATCAGCTCAATGCTCAACACAGTAAAGCTTGGAACAGAAAAACATTCCCTCACACTGGTGGCCAAAATCCTTGACATCTTCCTGTGTCTTCAGCCTCAATTTCCTCCCAGAGTCTTGGCCCTGCCAAATTAATTTTTCAAGGCAGCAGAAACTTGATGGCTGCTGACTAAATGCTGTCCTCTTGTGAATACCATACAGGGACTGCATGTTCTCAGGAAGTCTCCTGTAGAAACCCAGCTTTTACTTGCTAGAATTAGCACATTTCTTTGTTTAAATAATTTTTCATACCTTGCCTTTCTTCAGAATTCTCTTGAGGGTGGAGATAAACAGAAGAACCTCTCCTCAAGAGATGGCATTGTCCTTTTGGGTTCTCTTGTGCTTTAGGTGAACTGTGTGGCATTTGGCCACCACGTAGTGGTGACATTGAATGTGGTGGCACCTGCCAGGAGAAGAAGCTGCAGTGTCCTCTTTCTGTCCCTCATGCCAAATAATACTTAAGATGCCTGTGATTTGGAATGTTCCCTTCCTGTGTAGAGCATAAGCATAACCATTAATCAATTTAGTTTGTTGCACACCGGCTGATTCTGTTGTTCAAACCTTCCAGATCACCCTAAGGCAAGTTCCCATGATAGTCAGTAATTAGCTGTGCTGCTGACATACACTGCAAATATTATGATTGGACACGTTGTTATTGAGAAATGTGTTTAACTAAGTGACACAACAGGTATCTTCATCAGGAGCCACACAAAATGAACCCAAAACACTGCTAGAAGATTTTTATTACTGTAGTGTTAGCCCATGATAATTACATATATAGAAGTTATGCTGTGCTCACAGCAGAATCTGTGCCTAGAAATGGTGCACTGGAGCTCTTCCTTTGCTTGGTTTGTTGAATTTCCATATTAACAATCCCTTCTGTAGACAAGATACCCAAAACTGTAGAGGCCGTGGTGCCTTTTGTATGTAAATAATGTAAAAAATGTAAATTTAAATGCCATCATGCACCTCACTAAACACCTGTAGATTATCTGTTAGCCATCTTTATTTTCCATATCTCCCAATGCTTTTCTTCTGTCTGTTTCTGAGCTCAGATGTCCATTACTGGTGGGGTTTGTAGGTTTAGTGCCTTGGGTTCCTGAGCAGTGAGTGATAATCCGAATCAAGGCAGTTGTGCCCTCTCAAGCTGTAATCAAGGCACACTGAGCACTTGGATTGCCAGGTGCAAAAACCTTTATCCCCTCTCAAGAGAAATAATAGAGTTCTATAAAAAAATGTAAGAAGTTAATGCTACATGAAAATCATGTCATGTTTTCTGTGTTAGACCTGTGACTAAACCTGTGACTCTGTGACATAACAAATCCCTGACTGCACAAACTCCTGACTGAATCTCTGGGCACTTTCCACGTGCCTTTGTGCTGGGTTTTACTGCATAGGAGCAGAAGTGGGGGGAAAAATTGCAAATCTGTGTTTTGTGTGGTGTGTCTGAGAAACTTCGAACCAGAAAAACTTCAAATTTCAGATGAAAATATCTGATGTTTAGACAAGTGTTGATATACTCCAAGCAATGTGTTGTAGACTGACTGGAATTAACTCTTCCAAAAAAACTGTAGGTTCACAATAAATGACAAAAAACTGACAGGAATTTAGACAACTGATGAGGATTTTGTACTATCATGGCATCAGAAAACTGAAATGAGACCTCTGGAAATGGAATTAGAATTTGTTGACAGCCTTTTTTTTCAGGTGAATGGTGTTCACAGAGCATTACCAAAAATCCAGTGCCAGTCCATGGATCTTCTGCTGCATCCCAAACAACACCCTCACAGCAGTACCTGTTTTCAGCACTGAATTCTTCAGGTTCTCTTAGATTGTCCAAGTGAGACCAGAATTCTGTGATGGGAGCGTTTTCACACATGCAAACATTTTGATATGCTGCCAATGCAGTTTTTACTGTCAAAAACTACCAAACACATCTTTGCCATAAAGAGACCTAAAGTTTTTCCCATGAGAAGCTGCCATTGCTGTTCCATTTTTTCTGATGCCAGAACCTGTTTCCTAATGGAGTAAATCCCAAATTAAATGTTCCACAGTGCCTTTGGATGCAGTAATTCTTCTGACAGTTGAAATGGTGCATCTTTCCTGGATAAATGGGATATTCCATACTTCTTATAGGGCTCATGTAGCAGAGCAGTCCTGGGGTTGCCTGGCCCATGGGCAGGGCTTACCTTTGGGTTAAGAACCTTACTGGCATGAGCTCATATTCCTGCAGAAATCCAATAGCCTGATTTGGCTTGTAATAGGCTGATTATCAGTGATTAGCCCCCTCTCTCCCTCAAATATTCAATGTCCATCTGGCAAGCTGAGCTCTGAATTTGGTCCTGATTCTAGTGAGTGCATAGTAAAAATGTTTTGGGTTTTTTTTTGTTTTTTTTTTTTAATTGAAGCATTGTATATCCACTTAAGGGATGGACTGTTCTGTTGGTTCTCTCTAACAAACTTAATACTTATTCTCAGCCATGCTTAGTCTGTTACATCTGTGATACATATAACAGCTACAAGAGTGTTCACATTTAAATGTCCATTTCTTTTGTTCTTTCCTTCAAGTTAAATCTTGCTTTTGTCCTCCTTGTGCTGCCTTGAAAGTGCAGGCACTGTGTTGGGTGTTTTAAAGGAAATGGCCTGGTGTAATCACTTCAGTCACTGCCTTGCATGCCTTTGTATACTATGGATTATTTATATTTCATCACCTCTTTACTATTAAAAACCAAATCTTTCTAAACTTTCACAATAGCTGAGGAAAACAATTACATGCAAACATTCTTAGATATCCCAAATAATAAGACAAATTATTGTCACTTCTTTTTTTTTAAGTACTTCTCTGTCACTGTGGTTTTAATACAATAAAACCTGGATTTTTCCCCATCTTTTTTCATGAAAGTATTTTTAGCAGCATCTGTCAAATACATACCTAGAGGGTGAGTCTTTTGTTCCCACCAGAGTACCTCTCATGTGTTAAAATAAGTCTTTCCCTGAAACAGTTTCTTTTGGCATTTCTGGATAAGTCTCTCTGCCATTGTCTCAGCTGCCAGCTGAAGCTTCTTCTGTGGTTTTTGACTGAATTTTCTCTCCCTCAGAGAGCTCTGAGGTGACTCCTCTGTTTCATTGCCCTCCTTCCACTTTGCCCAATTTCAGAGTTAACCCCCTGACCCCAGGTACAAATTGCCAGAGCAAGGACATCATTAAACCCATCATTTCTGGCTGGATATGCAGTGAACATCCAGAATAACGGCACCCAGACGGTCCCTTGGATGTGAGCAGCACATCCTCACACATTGCTGCAGTTCCAGGCAATTTGGGGAAACTTTGTGGCCCAGCTGCCACGTGCCAGAGGGTGTTCCACAATGGCACTGCTCAAGGGAAAGCACATGCTTATGTATCTCTAATGTGTTTAATTATCATCCTCGTTCCTTTTATATATCAGTAATTAGACTTTCAAACTACAGAACATACCAAATCACATCCTTGTTAGTGGGTTTCTTCAAATTAAGTGATGTGCTCAGTCTTGCTTAAAAGTTATTATTTTTCTACCATCTGTCAATATTAGTGGTATGGAGTAACATCCAGAAGACAGAAAGGAATATGAGGCATAATCTAAGAAAAAGCATTGATCAACATTTCTTTTAATAGATGTGGTTTTGTCACCAGAAATCACAAGGAATACTTGCATAACAAGGTGCAAGCAGTGTGAAAGGAGCAGATTTAAAAATAAAGCATTGCAATGTATTAAAAAATAACAAACACAAAGTACCCTATTATCTGGCACTTGTGTGTCAGGATCTGCCATCCACAGGCACACATCAGGTTTCTCCAGGAGTGTTCGTAGTGTGAAAATTGTATTATAAATATCATACTATCAATCTTCTTCTCAGCATGGCATTTAAAGTGGAGTTGTTTAAATAGCAAAGTTCAACATTTTTATAACCTGTGCATACCAGAAGAACCTCAGTTTATTGATTTTTTTATGAATAATAGAGTTAATAATGAAATTGCTAACACAAAATTAGTGAAATATTTCCTTTGTAGCGTGGTTGAAAGATGTTGTGCAATAAGTTCCTTTTTTGCTTCTATTAGAAGTTGTAAGTTAAATTAAAACAAAGCATAAAGATGTTATTTTGCTGAGTAGGAAGGTCTAAATATTATCAAAACAAATTATGTGATAGTTAAGGTAACTAAGCTCTATCAAACATTGTCATTCTGTGGATTAAGAATAATCTGGCATTATTTTTTTTTCCCCAGAAAACACTTAGCTTTATTTTGGATGCATACTTGCCTTTCTCAGCTGAAAACAAAGTGTGATTTACAGGCCTGAAGTACCACATTCTACTGATGGGTCTGCAAGTTATGCTGTACTGCTGAGCCCCCTTTTAAGAATTGTGTCTCTGCTGTGCCTTGTTCTGCTGCTGGGAAGTGTGTCAGGACCATGGCAGGGCTGGGGGGAACCTGGGGACACTGTGCTGCCACACCCCCCTCCCTGTGCCAGCAGGCAGGGACACCATGGAAAGGAAAGGACTGATTCCAGCTTCCACTCCATTAATATGCAGAAAGTGATGCTCAGCCACTGCAAACAGCTTTGCTGGAGCGAGTGGTTGTGCGCTGGGTGGCAAGTGGCAAGTCCCTGATACAACTCATGCAGTTCCATATTTATTGTACTCGGGTTCCTTTACCCCTGGTCCTTAGGCAATTCACCTGCCTGAAACTGCTTTGGATCAGAAAACGTGCTAGATCATCCTTTGTGAGGAAGGTGATCAATTTTCTTATTTGCATATCTGACAACTCTGAGATGTAATGTCATCCTGTGAAGTAACAGACTGCGCCTAAGAACTGAAAGAGAGGAGCCCTTTCCCAGTGACAAAGTGATGAGCTGCGTGAGGAGGGAATCAGTGTTAGGCATCTTTAGGTTATTCTCAAATTCTAGAAGACTTGGTAGAATTCCAAGTTAATGATAATATTCGCAGGGGACCCCAATACATTCCAGCAGTGCTCAGAGGTTCTGTCTTACCAGGCAGCAGATGCATTTCCATTTTCAGTGTATGATTTCACATTGCAGTTCAAGTGATAGATCTGACTCCTCTCTGTATTCCTAGCAAGGCTACAATTTTCCATGGTACTGCAGTGTTAGTCCCACCTCGCTGGGAATGCTGGTGACAATATTCTCAGTATGTATCTTTCTGCTGATAACTTCTGCTTCCTTCCCCCCTTCTTTCTCTACTGTCATCACTATCGGCTGTGTTCTGTTATTCCCTGAAGTTCTGCTTTTCCTTGATATTGACTATCAGTTGAGTGAGATTTGAAACGAGTTCCCTGGCAGGGATGGCTGTGGTGTTGTTTTCTGAAGTGATTGCATTAATGTAGGAGGGAAGGCAGCATTTTTCCACTCCAGTCCTTTGTTCTTTGCTGACACCTGCTTCTGCTGTATTTCCCAGCATTCTTCTTGCATGCTGATCACTGCTCTTTCCAGACTCCTTTCTGATTAGAGCCACAAACCAGGTGAAGACTCAGTGCAGTTCTTCTGCAAACACTTTTTAGCCCTGTTTGGGTGACTTAAGCTTCTTACAGTGGTTATGTGCTTTTCACCACTTCAGTAGGCTAAAGGGGTGACTTGCTGCACCTTCTTGGTGCACACAGCTGAAACAGAGAACTAGGATCCACCCTTCAGAGGCTAACTCAGCTGCCAGCTCCTCCACCCTGCGACCCTTCTGTCTGTTCTGTCCATCTGAATCCTCATTCACTCCTCTCCTGTATTCAGGATGCAGGACTCCAGACAGATTCCCTCTCTCCTCCGCCCTAAGCCAGAGGTGATCCATCAAGTCTTCACTGGACTGGACAGGCCAACCTGATGGATGAACCAGCAAGGAGGGGGCCATCTGGTAAGCTGATTGTCCTCTTCCAGGCATCTCCAGCTCTCTTCAGCTCTGCTGTGCTCCCCAGCAAGTCTGTACTTTTTAGAGTTTTGCACTGGCAAAGTGTTTCCTGGGAGCTTCTGTTCCAAATGCTGTTCAGCCTTTCTGTCCTGTCTCAGTTTAGCTCTGTGGTGACAACTTCTTTCCAAGCCTCCCAAAAGCAAACTTTCAGAGACAGCTACAGAGGAGTTGTATATGCATGTTGGAAAATCAGACTAATTCCCACAGCATCCCGTCCTTTCAGAGACTGCCTTTTTTTGGTCATGTGAATCAACCACAATTACACAGTTATTGCAGAGCTTTAGTGCAAACATGACCCAGCCCCAAACAGCATCCAGTGGGAGTGATGAGACCCAGGCTAATCCCAAATACATGCAGCCTGCCATTATGCATACATGACTAAAGAGACTTTTACTTTGCTCGTTCTTAATTTATTATTTGTGCTGCTAGCAACAGAACGTTGCCAAGACGTCAATTATGTTTCATTTTATAAATCAAACTAATTGAGAACCAGATGCAATCTGAGTGAAAAAGATCTGAGGTCAGTGTTGTGCACCATATGCATGACAGTGCTTACTCATGATGAGGGAATGGATTCGACAGCTGTGAATTTTCCTGCTGTAGGAGTTTCATCGAGCTCAGAAGTGTAACGTCCTTAGCTCTCTTTTCCCAGTTTATTGCATTAATTTAATAATAAATCTAAAAAAAGAGTGAGTAAGGGGTAAAAGGTTCTGCAAACAAAACAGGAGAGCAAAAGAATTTGGTCAGTAAGTTAGCTTGAAAATCTGTCTGGAACATGGATGAAAGAAATAGTAGAGAAGAACAAATTGAATCTTCAGTGTGACTTAATTTCAGACACATGATGGGAAAATAGACATTAAATCAAGGTCTCAAGGCTGAGCTGCTTAGCAGGCAGAAAGGTGGTGTTCTTACTGAGTGCAGAACTTCTCCACTAACAGCAGTAAGATCTGCAGTTCCAGCTCCTTGGAATTTCTCAATGGGCAGGGCCTGAGCCCAGGAGCTGCCCCTGCACAGGAGGCACAACTTCTGCCCTGGCAGTGCCCAGCCCTGAGCAGATTGTGCCCAGAGGCTGTGCAGGCTCCTCCCTGGGGATATTGCAGAGCCCTCTGCACACCCTGCTGTGCCCTGTGCTCTGGGATGGCCCTGCTGGAGCAGGGAGGTGGCACCAGAGCAGCCCCTGGGGCCCCTCCAGCCTCACTCATCCCAGGATTCTGTGAAACATTGCTCCACCAGCCTTTAATCAAAGGCTCTCTAAGTGCTCTGAAAATGTAACTCCTTAAAAGCTCATTAAAAACTTCCCTTCCCTTCCCTTCCCTTCCCTTCCCTTCCCTTCCCTTCCCTTCCCTTCCCTTCCCTTCCCTTCCCTTCCCTTCCCTTCCCTTCCCTTCCCTTCCCTTCCCTTCCCTTCCCTTCCCTTCCCTTCCCTTCCCTTCCCTTCCCTTCCCTTCCCTTCCCTTCCCTTCCCTTCCCTTCCCTTCCCTTCCCTTCCCTTCCCTTCCCTTCCCTTCCCTTCCCTTCCCTTCCCTTCCCTTCCCTTCCCTTCCCTTCCCTTCCCTTCCCTTCCCTTCCCTTCCCTTCCCTTCCCTTCCCTTCCCTTCCCTTCCCTTCCCTTCCCTTCCCTTCCCTTCCCTTCCCTTCCCTTCCCTTCCCTTCCCTTCCCTTCCCTTCCCTTCTTTATTGGCTGCTCTCATTATGGAATATCTCTTTGTTTTGTCATATCCTAAATACAGACTGTTGAGGAGGAATTAATTTATTAGTTGCTCTAATTGCACTTTTGTCAATTAATGAGAAACTAGATAGACATCTCATTTTGAACTTTCAGTTGCGGTAAAGATATAAAGACCACCAACACTCTTCTACTAGAGGAAGAATAAACAGGCTAAAAGTGAAAACAATTTCAGCAGGAATCATCACCTATTAACTGTCAAGTTTTTCTTTTGATTAGGAAAAATCTCCTTTTGTCATTATATTAGACTATTTGCGCGTGGATCCTCCATTAAAAACAAGAAGTATTGATTTTTCACACTTAGCCTTAAGGCTTACCTGATTAACTGTTACACAGCTGACATTATAATGTGAGCTTAAAAGGCTCAGATCATGTTCTAATTTGCATCTTGTTTTGAACCAATTCTACGAGTGTTTTACACAGGGAAGGAGTTACTGTTGGAATCACAGCCATTGTTCCTGCAGGGTGACCATGACATTGATTATTATCTGAATTCTGTGTCTCTGCATTTTCCTGAACCTGTCTGGTGTGCTCAAATAAGTTTATATTTCCTATTTTAGATACCCTTTTATTTCCTCACTCATTTTGAGGAGGTGACTGTTTAAGACCAGGTTGTATTTCTCTGTCACAGCAAATATAGCAGAGACACGCTGAAGGAAACAGAAATTTTTTAATGTTTTTTTGCTACAGCTTCTGACATCAACCTTTAGAGAATAAGGGAGACAAAACTTTTTTTTTTTGTTGTTGGTTGGGGGGTTTTGTACCACTTAGGTTATTTTCCCATTAACTCCCGATTTTGTAATTTTTATGGGTGATCTTGTTGTAAAATATGTCACTTTGTTGGTCTTCATTTAATCCTGTCTAATTAGGACGTACTTTATTTGGCAAGCAGCCAGTAATTAGTGACATATTTATGTAATTATTAGCATGTAATATTTATATAATAAATCTGCCTAGAAGGCAATCCATTCAGAGGGCAGGGAAGAGGTAGAATACATGATTTGATGAACGCAGAGATCTTACACACTGAGCCAAATGCAGCAAAGAAATGAAATGCATCGGTTGACCTGTCTAGTCTGGGGAGAAAGTTTGCATTTCCTAAAATGATAGGATGTGCACACTTGGTAATCAGCACTGATTAGAGAGGGAGTGAAGATGGGCCCCTGTTTGAAGTGAGATAATAAGGCAGCTTGTTAGGGAGAGATAAATAGAACTTGAAGAAAAGGACCAGATGTCTGCTTGATGGCATTGAAGAGGAAGAGCCGGTGGGGTCCTCCAAAGGTGGATGTGGAGCTGATGGCAGGAATCAGGGAAGCAGTGGGAGCTGTCTGCCCGTGTTCAGAGAGCAAAGGCTGAGCCCTCAGCCTGGCCTGACTTACCCTGGGCTCAGACTAGCAAACTTCACTCTGGCTGTAGGCTGAGGACTGTGTGCATGCCTGGACAGTAACTGCAACTCTGTAGGTTTGGGATTTTTCCTACATCTTATTCTAAGAGCTAAGTCAGGAATGAAGTCCTTCCTCTCAGTGGAGTTTTGAGTAGAGTTTGGTGTTGAAGTCACAAACCTTAAAAGGAGCACCAACAGTAATCTCTGAATGCTGATGAAAGTTCTCTGTTCTAAGAATATTGGGCTGTCTTGAACAAGAACACTGAATTTTTTCTTCTCTTTAATGACATGACAATTTCACATCACTTTTCTAAACACAGGTAAAATTTTCTGGCTCTGTTTGTGCTGTGTTATGAAACTCTCATTCAGTATAACCTAAAACTGAAGCTAAAATATAGGTTATTGGAAATAATAAAAACATTAAACTAATTCATGTAGCCTTTTCCAACTTGGTGCTCCCTAACCTTGCTTAGCTGGGTCCTGTCACTTGCTATAATGTTTTCATCCATTATATGTGACCCTCCTGTAAACTATGCAGGGTTCCCCAGTGAAGATTAGGACCTTGTGATCTCAGAGCACTCCACAGGAGTGATGGATTTCTGATTGAGGAATTGTTCTGGAGTTTGGAGCACTTCTGTTTAGCTTGGCTATGGGTTTCCTGTGTGAATAAAATGTTTAATCACCGTGCTGCCGTTGTGCTGTGCAAACCCTGCAGAGCTGTGAGCAGTTCCCTAGGGGCTGGTAAAGGCTGAGAGTTTCAGGAGTGCTCTAAGGGAGGAGTATTTTGGATTCTTCTAAAAGTCCCAGACAGGAACCATGAGGAATTTCCTTGTGGAGGAGATGGTGGAGCTGGTCTGATGGCAGCTGCAGCTGAGGCACTGTGGTATCTTTGATATCAGCTGCAATAGTGAACACATAGAGAGGTGGTTTAGAGTCAGTTCCACACCTGACATCTCCTTCTCTATCATCTTTATCTATCCCACATTGTTACGGCTTCTTTGTACTAATATTTTCTATTTTTAAATGAGAAAAAAATTAGAACAAATCAACTTTTTCTTGTTTTGTGCCTTTTTTTGTGCTAACAGGAAAGATCAAAAGATGCAGTTGCTAAAATCTTTATAGAGTTCTGATACAGTCTGTCTAGCAGAACCACTTGCTTCAAAAATTCATATACAGAACATAGCTTTTTCTAAACTAAAATTATTTTTCTTAAAATTTTTTTTCTTTTTTTGTTTTCCCCATAAGGAAACATAGCTTTTTCAAAGTATCTACTGGGGTTTTTTTTTCTGCTCACCTTTTTTTCCTTTATATTTTTTTTCTTCATGGTCACAGAGGTATTTTTGGTGTATTGAGATGTGTTTTCCTCTGCCAGTAGAATCCCCATCTCTTACTAATATTTTTATGTGATCATGCTTTGTATTTTTATTGCAGCTTCTGCCTAAACACTTCACTTGTGCTTTATCAGACTTCATCACAAATTAGACAACAACAAGGAACCATTTGCAAGGGGTTCTCTTGGCTTTTAGATTCTTTATATATTTATACCTCATGACTCCTCTTCATGGGATGAAGAGAAACACTAAGGTGTCTTTTGTTTTGTCACAGTTATATTTCAATTGTGAATACAGATGTTTTACTATTTTTAGAACTCCATCCTTGGAGATACTCAGAAGACACCTGGATGAGGTCCTGGGCTCTGAGTAGCTGTGGTGGGCAGGGGTTGGACCAGGTGACCTCTGGAGGTCCCTTCCAACCTCACTCATCCTGTGATTCCATGGGAACTCTGAACAATTCTGAACTGGTGCTGTAGTTTCCCTAAATTCACCCATAAAAGCGTTGGCTTTGCAATATCTCTGCAGGGAGGCAGAATTCAAGAGCTGTCATCTTTCCCTGGCTCCTTCTTTCCAGGTTCTGTGTTGTGTCACACCATGTACAGAGCACAGCTGGGGTCTTGCAGTTTGTCCTGGGCCTGGAATCTAAATTCAGATGTGTGTGTGTGTTCCTGCTTTGATTCTCCATAATCCAGCTGTGTATCCCAGTCTGGAACTTGTGGCTATTCCAGTTTTTTCTCATGTAATGTTTGCATGCTGTCCAGAAACATTCCAAACAGTATCTGGGATGTTTCATTTGAAAACTTTTTCAAACTATTCTGTTCTATAGATGGCTAATTGGTGTGGTGGGGTTTTTTGGGAGTTTTTTTTGTGGTTTTGTTTGTTTGGTTGGTTTGGTTTTGGTTTTGGTTTTTTTGGTTGTTGGTTGGTTGGTTGGTTTTTTTTCCACACACTGGAATTCCTTCTCTGGATGCCTTTTGCTCTTCCCTGCATTTCAAAAGGCCATGAGTTTTCCCCATGGGAATCACATCCTAGCTGAGAGGTGTGCATGTAATAAGGCATCATGTGAATCCTTTGGGTGTTAGACAGAGGTCTAAATTACTGCCATTAATGGTCTGATGATAACAAATTGTTATTGTTATATGTAATCTGCATATCAGAATGTCTTCCCAAAGTCATTAGCATGCTGCCTGTGTGCCCAGGGGCAATGTTACACCATAACATTTCAGTCTTTCAAATTACAAAAAGCTAATATAACTCTTGATGACATTTACAAAAATGTATAATGGCACTCCTTTCAGGGCTCTCACAGAAATTATTCTCAGGGAACTTCAAGGGAGTTCTGCGTGTGTAAGAACTGCAGGATCTGGCACTTTTTACTATCAAAGCCACATTTTTTTCTTCAGTGGCACCAGCTCAAGAAAATGTTAAGTCGGAATTGTTTTTAATTTATTTTCTGACTTAAAATGCCCTGGCCAACGTAAGCTGTATTTAAGTTTCAGTGGCTTGGGCAGAGTGTCCCCATTCTAAATTTCTTTTCATAGGAAGTTGTTATGTCAGAGTTATAAACCTCTGAAAATTGGCATTTTGTAATGGAAGTGCTGACAAGACCTTTATTACACCAGTACAAATAGGCAGCATTCCCATAAATGCTGGTTGCTGTTTTTATAGTCTGCTGGTTGCTTTCTGCTGCTGTATTTCAAAGTGGACATTATGTAAAAAGTAAGTGGCATAATAAAAATACACTGGAAGGGCTGGAATTTGGCTTTTGCTGTGGCAACAAAACTTCAATATAGTTGATAGGTCTGATTAGAGATTTAGTTTTTAAGGGCTGGTGTATGATTTACTGGTAAATTGTTTTAAATCCTTACCGAGGATTTAAATGTACCCTGTGTACATTCAGCCCAGAATTGGAATGGAAAAGGTGATTATCATGACATGGAGAAGTGGATGTTAAATTACTTAAATGGCAAGAACACATCACAGAAGGTTCTTAATTAAGTTTTATGGTTTTTACTGTGATATTCACAGTTTACATTGTAGAAAGAAAGATTCACTTCAAACATCCATGATTGCCTTCATAGTCACAAGGTCTGTGAACTTTTCCAGACCTAGAAGTCACTGATGTAAGAATTGGAGGATGTGTGTGAAGGGAGGAAGCTGAAGAACATGGGTGGGGAATTCATGATGGAGCTTTTCCATCAGCTCCCGAAAGCTCTCAGAGTTTCCCTGAACCCGATGGAGGTTTAGCTCTACACAGAAGAGAACAGGCAGTCAGTGGAATGTTCAAAGCTGTACCTGTCACTGTGGCCTGAGGGGCTCAGGTCCCTGTCTGCCACCAGCCTCTCCTCCCACACTGCATTTGTCAAGTAGGTATTCATAGAAAGATTGAGAATCCATTATCCCTCCAAAGAAAAGCAGATGGCACAGCCTTGGGATATCTTGGCTTTTTTTATTTATCCTTGCAGCATTTTTGTTGGAATCTGGTGATACAGTACTGGAAAGTTCTTGGTTCAAATGCAAAATCTAGGCATTATTTTATCAAAGCACTGTAAAACACTGTATCAGTTTCTGAAACTTTTTGGTTAAAATAACAAGAGAATAGAGTTAACTAGAATATGTAGATTTCAAAAATGATCCATCAGTCTATGCAAATTGCTGTGTTAATAATGTATTTTTAATGCTGAGCACATTTGACAGCCATTTCATCTCTCTTTCTAAACCAGAGCTTGGCAACCTGCATTAATTCTTACACTTTACAGATGTACCATTCAATGCATGTGCCATGTACTGATGTGATCCAAATAAATTAAAGCATGTCAAAGCAGTGGCATTATTAGTAAACAACTTTGTGACTGGCTGCTTTTAGCAGGAGAGAAAAAGGAGAGGCAAAAGGCAGTGCTGTTCTAGCACATCTCACACCCTCCCTGGCCTGGATTTGCTTCCCATTATGGGAGTGTCAATCCTCAGCGACACCAGGGCTTTGGAAGAGATGGATGGACAAACCAGAGCCAGTGAGATTCTGTCTGATATGTTGGATGCAGTTCAGACAAGGTGGAGCTTAAACAGACCCAGAACCCAGAATTTCCTGCTTTGACTTGCTCTGTGTGTCTGTAAATTAAAAAGAGAGCGAGAGGTACCATGTCCTAATTACTTCTCTACCCCATTAACAATAAAACTGGTATTATTTCAGACTCAATGTGTGCTTCTACATCATTATTTCTTCAGCAGAGATTTTCTGTCCTTTCTTCAATGAGTTAAAAAACCAAGGTACAAAATACAAGAGTTGCTGCTAGACTGCAAGGGACCATATAGTTATGTTTGATTATAGCTCTGCTGGCCTAAAGGTCAAAGGAAAGTTTTAGAATACTTAAGAGACAATTATCTAAAGTTCAGACTTTTCCAAAGGAATAGAACTAGAAATTATACAGACTATTATCTAAAGTTCACATTTTCAAAGGAAAAAGGTAGGAGGAAATGCTTATTCATCATCACTTTGCTGTTAATTTGTCTGGCTGCCTTTTTTTTTTTTTTCTTCTGTCAAGAATTTATTTACTACGAGTTCTGTATTACACAGTAGTACTAACATAATTATTCCCCTTTCCAAGAAATTTTAACATATGAGAATGATGTATACATGATTAAATATTACTTTGCTCATGATTCAAAATTCCCAGCAGTACTTTCTATTTCTGCAAAGGACTACATGGAAATGTGTTTAGGTTTTTTTATTCATTAGTTGATTCAGCTGCTCAGTTTTGGTGTAAACTGTTATTATTTAAGCTAACTGGTAAAGAGGAGAAAATAATCAAAGATACAAAATATGTGACATTTTCCAATTATTCTTCTACCAATACATTTTCTCACATGAAATACTTTTTCTTTCCTTTGTGTTCTTATTGGTGTTTTAAGGGATTGCAGAAATTCCAGGTCTATAAAAAAACCCCAAATCATTCAAGTGTTTGTTAATTTGTCATAGCAATGCTTTGTGAATTGCCATTAAATGTGCCAGTATGGAATGCAACTTGCTATGGGACAGGAAAGAGAATTTGATCAATCAGCTGAATTTTTGTGACAAAAAGTTTTTTCTTCTGAACCTGATGTCTGTTATCAAATTTGATAGCAGTCACCAATCTGCTTTTTTGAAGACATCACAAATTTTTGACATTTATGAACAGCAGGTCAGTTTGGAATACCAGTGGATGCTTCAATGGCCATGTGGTGTGGCCATCATAAATCAGGAAAAATACACTGTAAAAACGGCCTCTCTTTATTTTCAAATGATTTTGTAAGCCTTCTGTTTGAATAGAATATTTATGCCTTTACCCTACAGATTAGGCAAAGGGTCCTTTTCCTTGTAAACTGCTGCTCAAGAGGATTTTGTTGCAGACAGTCATCAAGGAAGGCCTGGTACAGCTGTAAAAATACAGATGGCACAGTTGTATATCAAGATATATTAATATACATATATATGTTATCATAAAAATGTATTTTTATAAATACAGCCATGTTGAAAACGCTAAGTTTAATCATGAAACAAAATAGTTACAGCAGTTCTAATGAGCAAATAGGTTATTTCTTTCAGCTACTAACTATTGGCAAATTTATAACATACAAGCTTACAATTGTACCCTTTTAATCAAATATTCCTTTAAAACGTGTTTCAGCCTAAGGCAGAAAAATAAAAAATCCCTGTCTTACATGGGTGTTTCTCATAATGCATTTTAATTTCATTCTTTTGGAAGCAGGAAACTGATGCTTCCAACTTGTACTACAGTGGAGCCTGAAACAAATAAATCAGTTTTCAGCTCAGGGCCCCTTTGTGAGCAGTGAACATGGATGATGAGGGTGTGCTTGGAGTTGTCACTTCTGGTTCTTGTGGCAGATCAGAAAGGAGATCAGGGTTGTTCTTTCCCAGAGATTTTGTAATTTACAAAAAGAAAAAAGGAATTGCAAAAAGAAAAAAAGAGAAATTTCGAAACAAGGGCGTTGGCACATGTGGGACTGTGGGCAGTGACTTGTCTGGGCTGCATTCTCTGGGTTCATTTCTGCAGTGCAATCCTACCAATCCAAAGAGGTACTATTTGAAAATCTTTCTGTAGAAAGAGAGCATGACTGAGAAAATATTCCAAAAGAGTAATGGTTATGGTGACTTATACAGTGACTTTTTGAGGCACCTCTGTGTCTCTGACGGTTTTATTCTCAGGCTCTAAAAAGGGGATTGGAATCTTCCTGTCATCCACCATTTCTCTGTCATTAGGTTTGAATTCTGAAGAAAACCAAAAATACCAATGTTAGAAATGATCTTTTAAAAATCTATGTTTGACATTGAAAGGTCTCCACTAGTGAATATTAATTATTACAAGAGGCATATGCATATTAATTATAGTTATTAATGGGTATACAAAGCTGAAATGCCATCAGCATTCTCCTGAATGTTCTTTTCTAGTGTCTTTGCAGCTGGTTGCTAAGTGTTCTAGAGCTCATATTCCTCTAAATGTTATGTGCTGTGGTTCTCTGCCTGTATTTTGCTAGTTTCCACTGAATCCTTGATGATAATAATTCAGTTGCTCCTTTATTTCAAGTTTTTATTTAAGAATAGATGCTGGTTTTGAACAGAGATTGGAGATGAATGAGCTGTCTGTGTCTTTTCCTTATCAAAAAAAGCTTACTTATCACAGTAAGGATATTCCTGCTGCTCTTCTACTTGTCTCAAAGAACTCTATTTTACAGAGGATCTGAGATTTAAAAATGTACATAGAAAGATAGCTCTAATAAACAGAAAGAAACATATATTTCTGTCATTCTGCTGTTTCCAGCTGTAGAGTTCCCAATTAATATTCTTTCTTCACATCAGTAATATATCCAGCATAGATAACAACTTCTACCACAAAGTACTTAATACCATTAATTATTTGATCTTTCTGAGGACATTAAAAAGGGGATAAAAAAAGAAAGGCAGAGTTCTGTAGGTGTAAGGTGGCACAGCAGGGAACTCCACTGATCTCAACATATTAGAGACTGCAAGGGAATTAAAGAATTGTGATAATGTGTGCAGAGAAAATGACAGATGCAAACTCACTGCTTCTGATTTTTACTTCTTTTCCATTATTGTCTGGCTTAAAATTGCAAGATGCCTTCTTGCACAAAGTGGCAAATGAAGGAGTTGACTTCTGCCTGCTAATTTCACATCCTGATTGCTGCTGATGTCATTGAAGTCACTCGTGTCCAGAAAATCCAGAAGTAGCTTTGTATTAAAATGATTGCATTTACATTTTCTCAAAATCTTTCATCCAAGAGCCTCAAAAGAGATCTGGGAGATTAGAGAACAGTTGGGGAATCTGCAGAAAGCCCTTGGCCCTGTGGTAATTGTGGTTATGCAAACTACCTTTGTCTAGAAACCACACTGGACACCTTTCAAAGATCTGCATTGTCATTCTTTGTTCCAGCTGGGAGGGAGATATTCCCCAAACAGTCTCTTTCGTGGTTATTTCAAGAATCTGCTTGTAAATTCCAGAGACTGAGAGTCAGCCAGGGAGCTGAGCCACCAGGATTTTTTATGTGTAAAAAAGGCAGAAGTGAGCTCCAGCTCTGAGCTGTAGCTGTGCATGCCCAGAGCTGTGTTTCTCTGACCTGACACCGATGCTGTGAGAGTTATTGAGATCCTACACCATTCCTGAAGCCTGCAGGACAGGATGCAGCTCCTGGTCCATCCTGGCTGGTACATCACCAGGGAGAGGGCATTTCACAGGGCTCAGGCATGTCCATGAACTTCTCCAGCCCCTTCCCCACAGACAAGGACACAATTCCGGGAGACTCACTCTGCTGAGGAATGTAAAGCCCCTCCTGGATGTGCCTCACTGACTGGAGGAACACACTCAGTGTCTCTGCCTATGGCAGACAGCTCAGAGCTCTGTGAACAGAGAGCTTTGGGGGTTTCCTGCACGTGCTTTTCCTTGTTTTGCTAAAAGCACCATGAAGAAATAAGGATCAGTGGGTTAATAGGGAAGATGAGGGGAAGGCGATTGCCCCTCTCCTGCTAAGCATCTGCTGCCAAGTTAATTCATGCAGCAGTGCTGGAGGTTGTTCCTGGAGGAGATTCCTGCTGTTTTGTCAGCTCCAGGAGAGGGGAATGTCCACAGAAAGGAGAAAGCAAATCAGATAAACTGAGTTTATGGCTGATCAGCTGCTAGGATTTATCTTCAAGTTCTAGGAACCAACTAAAATGTCAGCTAGGGACCACTCAAGAGCCACATCTCCAGCAATACTAAGGTATATTTATTTTAAGATATTGCAATAAAGGGGAAAGAATTTATTGCTAAACAAAATTCCTAAGTCAAGTGGAGGACTTGCCACCCATTGGCAAAGCAATTTGGTTATTTCATTTTGCTTTTTCTATTTTCTGCTTGTCAGTTTCTTTTCTTTCCAGGCATAACATGTTCACTTTTAGTCAAATATGGTTTCTAACAAAAAAAATCAAACAAACCCCCAAAAAAGCCCAACCAACAACAAAAAACCCAACCAAACAAACCATCTGTAAGAAAAGGAAGTTATTCTCTTCTCCCCATTTGACATCATCTCTTCTGAATAGTTCTGACTGTCCAGCCATTACAACTTATTTTGCACTTAACTAACAGTTAATATCCCAAATATCTTGCATCTCTTTTGCTTTCTCTCATTACTTCTGAACTTGAATTGATAACCATTACTGATCCCAGGTGATTCTTTCACTCAGCAAGGCTGCACTTTATTTTCTCCATCTCCCCTCCTTCTCCCTTTTTCTGCCCCCTTCTGTTTGTCTCTTTAGAGTGTGTCCTTCCTTCTTATACTCAGTTGTACTCTGCTTTTGGCTCATTAGAATTTTCTGCAGCAGACAGGATGCAATGAGTGTCGCAGGAGGATGGAAGGGATCTGAAGCTGTTCCCAACAAGTGCAGCTTCTCTTTTTTCATTCCTTCCTAAAGCAGGTGCCTTCCCTCTTTTGCATATCTGTAAAGTGCAGGGCTGTTGGGCTCAGCACATCAATCCTGTGCTCCAGCTTGGGCAGAGAAGGACTGCAGCAGGTTCACAGGAAGGAACAGGCTGTGTCAGTACAGATTTTAGAGCACTGTGTAATAGAACTGTAAAAGTCTCTGGAGTTCGGAATAAATGACTACAGATGTGACACCTCTGAGTGGGATTTGTCTCAAAGAAAGAGCTAGGAATTGAGTACCATGTAGTTCTTTTCTCTTTTGAAAGGTTAAAGCAAAAGGATTAGGGATGCAACTTATGCTGGGATATTTTTAGTTTTGCAGGAGAATGACAATGGACAGATGAATTTATTTTCTAGTATTTGAGAATAGAGAGAGGTGCCAAGAGGGAAAAAAAGCCTATCAGATCAAAAAAGGAACTTTACACATCATGTAGTCACACTTACTTTGGTAAAGCTCTACACACCCATATTCAGGGAAACTGAGCCTACAGGATTATTTTCCCAACATAACTTTTCCCTTTTTTTCCCTGCAGAGAACAAGGGTGGCACTGGAAGTGGTTTAAGTGCACAGGTGTGTTAACTCCTCTGGCACACCCAACCAGGGAGGAGTGCAGGGTTTGTTCCCTTCCACGTGTGTGTTAATTAGTGACCTCAAACACACGTGGCCTTGCCACTGCAGCACACTGGCACATGTGACACTGGGTGTCATCAGGGACTTGGGTCCTATTTGAGTTGTCAGAATTCTTAAGAGCTTATACCTGAAATTTGTCTTCAGTAAACACATATGCTTCCTTTCATTTTAAAAAGGGCACAAGGAAGAACTAGACTATTTATTTAGCTCCAGGGTGCCATCAGTTTTGATGTGACTGTTTCCAACTGGAACAGATAAAACCTCAGGTTTCCTGTGGGAAAAAAAAAATCATTAGAAATACTTTTTGTTCTGCAAAGTGACCATATTTATTCTGCTTTATGAAGGAGTTGATTTTTAGATTGACCTTCATGTGTTGCATAATCTAAATGTGTGAGAAATGCTGAAATGGTTACATCATCTGCAGTATAAATTATAGTGAGAACCTCTCTAGGCCAAGTCAATGTATTGGTAGATGATTCTGCTGTGGAAGAGCTAGAAAATTACAGAATCACAAAATGTTTGGGTGGGAACTGATCTTCAGTTTCCTTCAACCTATTGTCATATCAGCACTCCCAGTGTTTTCTTTCCTTCCATGGAATGACATTTACCATTGCACATGTCCATTTTAGAGCATAAAATACCAGGAGGCTTTCTTTTGTTCATGATGCATCAGGAAAATAAACCTCAGCTCCTTCTTCCAAACAAAACGTGCAGCTTTATTTTTAAATTGTCATTGGATCCTACAGCAACACACACACACACACACACACATTCCTCTTCTTTGTGCCTCTGAATCTTTTTATTAAACAAAACACAAACAGCAAACTAGTGCAAGTCTACATGCACTCTGTTAGAATAATTTCTAATATTGAATTATTATTTTATTCCACAGAATAAAGCAGTTAAAAGTTGGGGAATATTTAAGTATATAAAGAAATCAGGATTTTTTGTATATTTGACATGCCACTAACAATGGTTTATACCTGAGCACTATGACACATACAAGATTATTGATATCTGTATGTTTATAACTGTCTAGCATCTGTAATTTTATAGCTATACAAATTAAAATCCATATGATTGCCCTAAGAAAAAAATCAACTGGTATTCATTTGATGGTGAACTGAGAACTCAGTGACTTTGAGAGATTTCACTGTGAACTCTGTGGCTGTGTAGGATGCCATGCAGTCAGATGCCTCTTTGTATTTCTAAAATTAACTTTTTGCATATGTGTGCAGAGGTAAGAATGTCCTAGACTCATTTCCTGTCTGCCTTCATGGGAGATACAGCCCAGTTTGCTCTTTTTTCTTCATTGAGGCCAAACAAATGCTTAGATCACTTAAAATTGGGCCCACAACTTTTAATGCATTTAGCTGTTCTTTTGTCTTTATATAAAAAGGAAGAATTTTTTATAGCAGTGGAAAATGTGCAGTGTGTGGTTGTAAGGCAAGGAAGATTTGTGTTAATTGGTGAATGTGCTTTAAGTTTGGGTTACTTTAACATCTCTTTTCTCTCTTGCTTTACTGGCTGGGTTTTTATGACTGCGTGATTTGAAAAAAAAAAGTGGTGAATCATGATGGGAAGATATCTGTAGTGCTGTGTGCAGAGGAGAAATAAAAGATTGCCATCATGATCTCACCATGTGACACAAGAAAATGCACATATTGCTTCTTTTCAGGCAGCTGGACAGAAAGGGGAGTGCTGACGTTGTTAAAGATTACAACGACACAGGCTCTGACTCAGAAGGCTGACAATGACTGTGTTTATTTTTGGTTATTTTTTCCCTTCATACTGTTCTACAAAGAGCAATCCAATGGGTGGAAGAAAGACAAACTTCTTCAATCACATTGGTCAAGTCAGAGGGACATCAAGAAGAAGTCCCTCCTAGGGAAAGGAATGTAAACAAAGGTTACAGTTAGGTGTCGCACACGACACAAAGAAATGACACCCACATGTTGTGATGTCTAAGGCAGAAAAGAGGAGGTTTATATACAACTTCAACATTTATCGAATTCCAGCAGTGACCATGGATTGGAGGAAGAAAATCTTCCTCTTCAACCACACTGGGCAATCCAACAGTCCATCAAGAGTCTTCTCCTTATGAGAAGAATGTAAACACGGTTAGATGGTTACAATAACAAAAGGTTGTTTATGTAAAATCGTGTCTGACTCCATTGCAAAAGGTAAACACAGAAGGCTAAAAATGAAACTTTAGAAAACTCCTTAAAAAGACAGAGGAGAACAGCAAAAACCCAGACAACAGTTAGGAAAACATGTTTTTTGTTGACAGAAAACTCTCTGGGAAAGAGTTTCAGAAAAATTAAAACATCACAGGCACGAACCAGGGCTACACTGTGCCACTGCTGGCACGAGTAAATCACGGGACGCTCAGGAGGTGTCCTGACCACACTCTGGAAGGGCTGTGTGCTGAGACACTGCCGGTTTTGCCTTTGCAGACAACACCCTGAGCATCCTGGCCAAGCACAGCGGGTTCAGCCGGCAGAAGCAGGAAGTGTACCTGCTGCCTATCGTCATCAGCGACAGCGGCACGCCGCCCATGAGCAGCACGGGCACGCTGACCATCCGCGTCTGCGGCTGCAGCAGCGACGGCATCGTGCAGTCCTGCAACGTGGAGGCCTACGTGCTGCCCATCGGCCTCAGCATGGGCGCCCTCATTGCCATCCTGGCCTGCATCATCCTGCTGCTCGGTGAGCCCCACACATCCCCCCTTCCTGGGGGCTGCCAGCAGCTCTGGGGTGCCCAGAGGAGGAGGGGCGGTCCAGTCCAGCACAACGTGCAGCAGCACTGGCAGCGCTGGCAGGGCTGGATCCCTCATGTCCTCAGAGCTGGACAGAAGCACAAAGTCCTGTTCTGGAGCAGTCACACACACAGGTTACAGAATAAACGGGTGTGGGATGGGAAACTGAGAATCAGATCAGGGTGTTGAGCGGCAAGGTGAACACAGTGTGGACTGCACCTGATGGAAAATGGATCTGTTATAAATGCTAAGACTTATATGAGTCATGGACAATCATAGAATGTCCTGAGTTGGAAGGGAGCCACAGGGATCGTTGACCCAGCCCCTGTCCCTCCCCAGACCCCCCAACAATCCCCCCTGTGCACCCCTGGCAGTGCTGTCCAAAGGCTCCTGGAGCTCTGGCAGCCTCGGGGCCATGCCCATTCCCTGGGGAGCCTGGGCAGTGCCAGCACCCTCTGGGGGAGCAGAACCTTTCCCTGATACCCAACCTAACCCTGCCCTGGCCCAGCTCCAGCCCTTCCCTGGGTGCTGTCCCTGTAGCCTCAGGGAGCTCTGCCCTCATCTCCTCTGCTGCAGCTGAACCAGCCCAGTGCCCTCAGCCCCTCCTCGGGTGGCCGCTGCAGGCCCTTCCCCAGCCCTGGCTTCCTCCTTTGGATGCTTTCTTACAGCTTTATCTTTCCATTATATGTATTTATATTTGTATATTTCTATTACGAGTTTATTCTGGATTTTAATGGCACAAGAGAGCCATTAAAGAGAGCCAAGGTTTACAAGATAAGCACTGTGGTATATTTTAATAAAACATACAACATTTGTATACAACATCAAGCAAGTGAGGGAGAGAATAGTGAGAGTCCTATTTCTACACTTTGCAGCTTCACTTTGTGACTGAGATTTACATCAGTAACTGAGGTTTCAGCATTAAGCTGTAAAAACAAGCAATAACCCGTTTAGAGTTTTTTATGCATCTGTCCACAATTCTGAAATTGAGCTAAGCTCTTTCTTTCTCACTTACTTTCTCACTCTCTTTTTAGAGTCTTGCAACAGGTAGAAAAAACACTGATTTCCTTTTCCCATTAGGGCTATGTTTTCAGAAAAACACTCCCTAATTTTTGAAAACCCCATCCCTAATTGTAGATCATTATACTCTATGTGGATAATGATAGCCTGACTTCACTTCCAAAGGGAAAAGCTGAGGCTCAAAATTAGAAGTATGGGAAATCTTTATTGCTTCTATAAAATTGAGCTTCAGATGTAAATACAAGCTGATAATCAAAGACTAGATGACTAATCAACTAATCAGAGCTTCTGATCAAATCTCCTTCATGTGAACGGGGTTGAAGTCATGGGTCTTTCAGCTTTTCACTCTTGTTACTCCCAATTCCACAAAAAGCCGCCTCTCACCTTCCCCAGCTGCACTCACCACGTGGTGTTTGGGTCGGAAATGGTTTTGCCTAACCAGCTTGTGGTGCTCTCTTTGCAGTCATTGTGGTGCTGTTTGTGACACTAAGAAGACATAAAAATGAGCCTCTGATCATCAAGGATGATGAAGATGTGAGGGAGAATATCATTCGCTACGACGACGAAGGAGGTGGAGAGGAAGATACGGAAGCATTTGACATTGCAACTTTGCAGAATCCGGATGGAATTAATGGGTTTTTGCCTCGTAAGGATATTAAGCCTGATCTTCAATTTATGCCCAGGCAGGGTCTTGCACCTGTTCCTAATGGTGTTGATGTTGATGAATTTATTAATGTAAGGCTTCATGAAGCTGATAATGATCCCACAGCTCCGCCATATGACTCTATCCAGATTTATGGCTACGAAGGAAAGGGGTCAGCGGCTGGTTCCCTCAGCTCCTTGGAGTCCTCCACATCAGACTCAGACCAGAATTTTGACTACCTCAGTGAATGGGGTCCTCGCTTTAAAAGACTTGGAGAACTTTACTCAGTCGGAGAAAGTGACAAAGAAACTTGACAGTGGATTACAAACTTTTCCTCTGTTGACTTAATGATCATGTAATATTCTAGGGCCACTGCTGTTAGTTAAAACTAATGTGGCTTTTTGTTTTAGAGGCAAGTTTAGCGCCAGTCATCTATAAAATCAACTACATTGTAATGTTGAACCAAAAAAAAAGTGTATGTTAGGAGGTTAAGTCTTGTGGAGTGTGAAGTAAAGTATGTGGAGTGTCTAGAAGTCTTTGGATATTTGATATTCACTTGACCACTCTGAAGATGGAGATTTGGATCTTTGATTATCTTCAGTGAATTGAAAAGAACAAAACAGAAATTGGTGCTCTCTTAGGAAATCGACTTGCAGGGATTTGCTGTTGAACAGTAGCTCCTGCCCAGTATGTGTAAAGCTAAAGGTTTGTTTCTGCATTGCCAACAAAGATCCTGCCACAGAAATGTTCAAAGCAATATCTTGGTCTTCTTAGCAATGCTGAGCAGAAATAGCATTGCCAATTCCTACTGGCTCCTACTGTGCAGTGACCATCCATTGTACATACAGTAATTGTTGGCCACGCAACCACAGACTGAATATCATCTTTAAATATTGTGTAAAGCCTTAAAATATTCACATGTTCTTAATCCATTCCAGTGATGGGTAATAAATGCTACTAATGTGTAGAGATTCAGAGGCAGGGCTGCAAAACCTTGCTTCAAAAAAGGATCTTTTTTCCTAGAAGAAGGATCAACCCTGTGCTTCGTCTTCTGAAAGAAAAAAACTGTGAAATGGGATGGACTTACATAAATGAAAGAATTGCTGATTTTATTGCTAAAGATCGAATTTATTTGTTTAATCTTTGAAATAAATATTTTATTGATGTCCATTACTGCTTTTATTTATTAAGACTGATAATCTATAGAGTAAGATTATGAAGAAAACTAAATTATATCAGTTAGATTTTTTTTTCTATATATAATGAATGTTTCATACATGTACATTTTGAAAAGAAAAATGACAAATTGTTGCAGGTTAAAGCAGTTCCCTGTCCATTTGCAGTAGCTGAATTTTAAGAGAATGCTGGCAGGAATTAAACTTTGCCAGAGAAAACTTTTGACAGTTTTATATCTTCTTCATAAATCTAGTACCTGGTGTTTTTAATAAAAGCACAAACAGCTGGAAGTAAACTGGTTCATGTGAATATTTAAACTATAGACTTTTAGAAATCCACACATAACACAGTACAGTAAAAAAAAAAATGCTTATAGTTCTCCACTGTATTAGAGCAGGAACCAGTGTGTACATAATTTTACTGCTTCTGTTATTAGCATTTTTTTCTATAATATTCATAGTGATGCACCAGGGCTCTTGCACACAGAGAAAGAACACTAGAAGCTGCAAGCATACTCAATTTGTAATGCAAACTTGCCATTTAGAAGTAGCAATTGTATAAGAAAACTACGTATTACATGCAAATCATTTTAATTTTCTACTTTGTTTTGAAGCTATATTATCGTTTATTTACTCCATGTATTGTATTCAGAAAAACTCCTGTATTGTTTCCTACTTTGTGAAATATATTTTTATAAATACTTTTCTTGTTATTGCTTTTCTTTCAGGTTTACCTGGGCACTGCAGAAGTGAATCTGCTGGAATAACTTCATAGTTTTTTGAGGAATGTAGTTTCTTCAAAATAATTTATTTATTACAGACAAAATAAAAGAAAGAAAGAAAAAAAAAAGGATAATATTTGAAACAATTTTTCACAGTGATTGCAGAATTTTGACAGTGATGGGAGCACAGGAGTTATGAGTGTCTGATTCACTGCACCATGCTGAAAAATAACCTCACATGATTTTTGTTAAAGCATTGCTGGTTAAAACAACCCTCTGACTTAAAGTTCCTCAATAACACTTGTTCTCCAAACAAAGAATTCTTAACACATCACCCCCAGTTTTGCCTGTATTTCAGATGGTAGCATTGACTTTGCTTTAGCTGCAGCACGACTAGGTTTAGTGACTGTAGTCTGTGGGCAACTGATACATTAATGCACTTTGTTATATATTATAAAGATTTTGTTGAAATTCATGAAGTACCCAATACATTGAAGTTACACTGCATTAAAACAAAAGTGCTTTTGAGTAACTGAATCTAAAACTTTTGGCAAAACACTGAACTAAGCAGTGAAGTCCTCTAAGGGTAGGAAAGAAGCTGTCCTGGAGATTTCAATGAAAGCAAACTGATTTCTGTAACTTGCTGCAAGAAAACCAAACCCACTCTTACTCATCACTTGCTCTGGGTGCCAGGGTGTTCTGAGCTGCCATGGCAGATCCAACACCAGGAAAGGGATTGGGAACTGAGCCAGTGTCTGGTGTACATCCCAGTCCTGGGAGCCAGGGAAGTGCTGTGAACATGGATCATGGCATTGTCTGGGGCCACATCAGCGTTCAGGGCGAGGCACTCTGTGAGTTAGAGGCTACGCTGGAGAGTTTAGCAAAGCACTTTTGTAGGAAAACTCACAAATGGAAAAACTTCTGATTGCCTTTCTGATTGAAAGTTCCATCTGAGACCACGACAGTGCATTCAGTAATAAGATTTCCAGGAAAAAAATCCCATCACTGGCCCTATAGGAGAGGGAAAGCATGACAGAAATCTCATCATTGTCAGTCAAAACGAGATACAAGTCACTACTGCTGGGCAGAGCTCTAAATTGGGCATTTCTACAGCTTTTAAACAGGAATAGCTACAATGCAAAGGGGAGAAGAAGAATTAATGAATTTCTGACCTGTCAATAGAGATATGCTGGTTCTTGTGTCATTGCCTCCCCACCGAAGGGAAACCATTAATTCTGCAAATTAATTCCATGTAATTTGAATATAAAATTGATACCAATACATGTTAGAGGGTTAAATGTCTATCATTCAGTTTTCCAGCACTTCTTCTTTTGACAATTAACTCAGCTTAGAATGATTTTGGATAACAATAGTATTTAGGGGGATTAGATCATACTGTTCTACATTTCATGTCTAGAGTTAGACATATTAGCAACACTCTTTTTAAGCATGTAAAAGTGTAATTCATCTTTTTCAACAACATTTAATTAGCAATTGACACATTGCAAGTGACAAGGAAAATGCATTAAATTAGAATTATTAATACTGATAAATTTGAGAAGTAAATACTCAAAATCTTTTTCAAGTGGCAAGTGCCTTGGAGTCCCATTGATCCTGGCCTTCCTTCACCTGGCTGTGCCTCGCATCGTTGGTCACAGCTGCTGAAGTAAATCATCCCACCCATGAGAGCTGGAATTCTGTGCACACTGTAAGGACATAAAATTCAGCTCAGGCATTTCAGTACGAAAGCACTGTGAAGGGAATGTGTGTACATGTTTATTAAATATACCTGGGATGGCTGGAAGTCCTCAACGCGTTCTGTCCTTTACAGCAGCTGAAAGCAGAGGCTGTTTGTGTGCTCTGACCTTGAAATCAGATCATAGCAAGCTCCTTTAAATACATTTTTTACCCGCTATCATTACACATTTTTGTCTATGATGACTTTGAAATGACTGTGAAATACAGAGGAGAGAAAATGGCTCAAGACTTTCATTTAAATCAGCTGTTGCTGATCACAGGAGAAACATTTAACACTATGGCAACTCCAAATCCCATCAGCTCTGTGGCAGCGCAGCACTGACAATTCTCAGTCTGGAGAACAGACAGGATGTCTGCAAAATAGTCTGCTTGGAATAACTCTATTTGTAAAGCTCAGCTAGAGATGGAGCTGCTGATTTTAATAGAAAGAGAAAAATAAATCAGCTCTCCTTCCGTGCATTTGCATCTACCTACAAACGTTCGTGGCAATTTTTTTTAACAGCCTGCATAATCATGGAATTCTAGAACTGGATAAATGGGTTTAGAAAGCTTCTCTCAGGTCTGTCTAGCAGGAGGATTTTTTGGCAGGTAGCCTTTTCCTGTATCTGATTTTCCTGGTGTATAATTTCAGTCTGATGGAGCTGTTTGGCTGTTTCTCCTCCTTTGCCTGCTTCTCTCTTCAGCACATGATGTATCCTGAGCTGGAATACTGGGAGCATAATGTTAGGAAGTTCATTAAGACCATGTGGCTCTTTTTCAGGTGGTCAGTGTTCAGGGACTAGAAAATGCAGCTCACACAGGAGAGTGAGGTTCACCAAGCTCCCTTCCTCCTCTAGGGAAGACTGAACAGTCTGAGTTACTCATACGAAAGGACTGTTCCAGGACTTAAATTACGCTGAAAATTTTGAAGCTAATGATGGTGCTTTTTAATTAATAGAAATATATGAATAATAGAAAAAAAAATGTTCATTAGTGGCAGACATTCACTAGTATTTCTGATCAAGAGAAGTGAAAAGTTCATCAAAAGTTCATCAGAACTGCAGTGCCAGGAGCCAGGGAATGGCTGCCAGTGCCAGAGGGCAGGGCTGGCTGGGATCTTGGGCAGGAATTGTTCCCTGGGAGGGTGGGCAGGGCAGGCCCTGGCACAGGGTGCCCAGAGAAGCTGTGGCTGCCCCTGGATCCCTGGCAGTGCCCAAGGCCAGGTTGGACATTGGGAGCCTGGGACAGTGGGAGGTGTCCCTGCCCATGGCTGGGGTGGGGTTGGATGAACTCTAAAACCCCTTTCAAACTGGGCCATTCTGTGATTCTATGTAAAAAGGTTGCTCAAAAAATTATTTTCTGGATGTGGCAAGTCCTGCAGTGGCAGGACATTCTAGTAAATTGAAGCTTAGTAAAAATAAGAATGTAAGAAGTAAAAAGTGGGAGCATTCACTGTTGTTGGAGTTTGCTTTTGGACCACAGCACATGTCATTAGCAGAAAATAGAAAGTACTGATGGAGTGAGCAATGAAAGCTTTCTGTGCTCTATCTTTCAGATAAGTTGGACTTGTATTATTTCTGCATTTGTATACTATTTGTGCAGGATAATATTCTGGCTTTGCAGAAGGTGGAAGCCAATTTAACTTGCTGTATAATTCACAGTGATGGGTTTTGTAATCACACTGCAAAATGAGTCTAGCTGCTGTATTATACAATACTGATACTGGCTTATGTGCTGCAGAACCAGACCCTCTCCAGCTAATGTCACAGTATTCCAAATGAGAAAATATAGAAGTCCTGACAAGGCTTTTTGTGCAACTGCAACTAAGACATCTTCCAAAATGGCTAATAAAAGTGAGCTGGAGCTTGGTGTTGCTGGCAGAGCCTTGTAGATGTGCTCATTAGCATTGCAGCACAACTATCTCCTCTTTTTTTGTTCTTCCTACCCACCCCCCCACCCCCCCCCCCCCCCCCCCATATCGCAAACATTAAACCAGTGAAATAAACAACATGAACATCTCAGCCTTCTCTTCAGAGGGGATATGGAATAACTTGCAAAATTCCCTTTCTTCTTCTTCCACTGTTCATGGTGCCTGTTTGAAGGAGGTCTGTGAGACCACAGGCAGAGTGAAGGGATGAGTAGAGGTTTCATATTTTATTCCATGACTGGAGAAAGCATTTGTGGTCTGGGGGCAGTAATACCCTCCCCTGATATCTTTCTGGGCATTCACAAAATATGAAATAAATCTGATACTGACAGCTCAAATTCCTGTTCATTAGGAGGTCCCAGGCCAACCATCTCATGCAGACTCATGGAATGGGTAGGATTGGAAAGGACCTTAAAAATCATCATTTTCCACACACTGCCATGGGCAGGGACACCTTCCACTATCCCAGGGTGCTCCAAGCCCCAAGGTCCAACCAGGCCTTGGGCACTGCCGGGGATGTTCATCCAGTCTAAATACAGACCCCATGGGGGTGAGGAACACAGGGATTTCTTCTTTTACTCCTGTGGAAATGCTCTGATTTGTGAAGTCTGGAATAGACAGCCAGAAAAGCAGCAGGCAGGCAGCCCTGGTAACTGGTGGTGGCAAAATGATGGCTGAATCTGGAGAGGGTTCTCCTTTTCTGTCTTGGGTCTTTGGGTTGGCCAAGCCTAGCCTTGATTATTTACCTTCAAAATATTTAACAGCAAAAAAAGTCATTACCCTGCCTTTGCTAACAGCTTGTTTTTGAATTATAAAACAGGTCTTGTGGTTGGGGGCCCTTTTTGTCATTTCTTTCTTTGTTAGGGGAATGTTCCCTGATGGTAACACTGACACAGTTCATTCTGCCAAATTTCACAAGCTGGCAGTTTTACCAATGAATATGAAAACAAAAGATGTGCATTTTTTAACTGAAATATTATTTATATGACTGGGAGCAACAAAGCCAATCGAATCACCTTTAAAAGAAACTCCACTTCCACATTTCCTGCCACAGATGGGATTGCTTTTAGACTCATTTTCAGACACTGATATATTCCCTTTATATGCAAGGGAATACCTCTTTAGCCATTGCTGCTGCTGAGGAAGAAGTTTCCCATATTTTATTAAAGAAGAATATCATGACTTTAACCCAGGAACACAGAAATAAGGTGTTTTACTTAAAATCCCACTAACAAGTAGGATTCAGAGCTGAATTCCAAGTGTCTCAGGTGTGAGATAGGGCAGCTAGTTAGAGCTAAACCCCAGATTATTTTGGCAATATGCGTGACCTCCTCCTTCACACAGCCCAGGGCTTTTGTGCAGCTCTCAGACACAGGGTAATTCTGCAGGGCTTCATCCCAGTCTCTGCCATGGCAGGGTGGGGAAGGTGGCCAAGAGGCTGTTGTAGGAGAAGGGAATACAGGTGACCTCACCCCTGATAAGTAACAGCTGTGTTAATTACCCAATACAGCCTCACCTCTGGTGAGTCACAGCTGTATCCAATAACAATGAGTGAGATAAAAGAGGGGGTGGGCTGGTAAGGGGAGCATCATCAGGGAGGAGGAACCTTGAGGAGCAGAAGGAGAGACTCATGAAGCAGGAGCCTGGGGAGAGAGAATCACTGCTGTGAGGTCAGTCTGTGTCTGTTAGAGCCTGTTGCTGTTGGAACCTGCAGTCACAGTCTGGCTGGGTAAAAGCTGCAGTCAGAGGCTGCACACTGACCCCTGCGGTCACAGTCTGGCCAGGTAAGAGCTGCAGTCAGAGGCTGCACACTGATCCCTGCAGTCACAGTTGGGCCAGGTAAAAGCTGCACTCAGAGGCTGCACACTGATCCCTGCAGTCACAGTTGGGCCAGGTAAAAGCTGCACTCAGAGGGTGCACACTGATCCCTGCAGTCACACCCTGCACACTGATCCCTGCAGTCAGAGTTCAGTAGGGAATACCCAGTCAGAGGCTGCAAGGGAAACCCACAGCAGGAGCTGCTGCAGGCAGGGTCAGGGAATGGTTGGAGTCAGGATGGCTGAGCTGTGAAGAGGAATAAACCAGAACCCTTTTCATGCTGTGATAAACAAGAAGTCTGTGCCTTGGCTCATTTTTACTTTCTTACAAGAGGGCTGCTGCAACAGCCTGTCACCTCCAGAGAGACAGATGTACCTTCTGGTCTTTGTCCCAGGATAGATTTTACAGCTTCCTGCCAGCTCCTGCAGTGCCAGGTGTGAGCTGGTTGCAGGTGTGGCCACAGAATAACCTGTTACACCAAGTAAAGGTAGGTTGGGCAAAATGTCAATGCAACAAGGAGCAGGAGGTACAATTAATTCTCACAAAAAAAGGTCAAGTATCAATCAAATGTGGTAGGGTTTTAATGGATATTTCCCAACCCTCTTATGTTACATGAAACAGCAGCCATTCGTTTTATTCTATATAATGCTTCTTCCATAAATAAAAGTAACAGTGGATGACAAAGGGGCTTTATTTCGACTGTCATAAATGTCTGCTGCTTCTGTTTTCATAATTTACAAAAACCCAAAAAAAATGGCAATTTCCAGCCCCTGATTATATAGACCCGGTCCAATATTTGACTAAAATAGAAAATTCAGTTTCTCTCTTCTTTCTGCCCCATCCTCATGAATGCTCTGCCTTAATTAATTAATTAAATTTAGCATTGTGTCTGCTCTTGCCCATGTGGCAATTTGTTTGAGAGCTTTTTAATTCAGAATCTAGTAAGAACCTGTACTTTCAAGCAGCCTGCTAATATCAGAGGGGGAGGAAAAGTGTTATCTTACAAACCTGTGATTCCCTTAATAACTGTTTTTCAAGTTTTCCCCCAGCTTCTGTTCCTGTAAATATTTTATCACTTAAAGATGTATGAAAGGAGTAGGTGAGTGGGGGTTTTTGTAATCTTAATGTGACAGAAACAGAATCTAGTAATTTTGAGACTTTATTTCCCCTTATGCTTTGTGATGGGCAAATGAGCACATGTTGATGTGAAAACTTTTATTACCAAAACCAGCTTATAGTTACAAAGAGAAAGAAAAAACATTTAAAATACAAACAGATGTATTTTCCTAAATTTTCAGAATGATTCTGTCTAATTTTAATTTTCATTTCCAGTCATATTTTATGTGTGTTTTGTGGTTTTTTTTCTTGCAACAGGTGCCATTCAAATACTGTCAGTCAAAGGAAAATAGTTTGTATGAAGAGAATGCACATTATTGCTGCAAGTGATCCTTTCATCATGGAATTTTATGGTCTGATAGCAATTCAGTTTTTGGCAAGGAATTTTGGGAACTGTAGTCCTTGTGGAGGGCTTGGATGCACTTGTTTGTTACAAGCTGGGTAAAGCAGTGGTAGGCCTGGTCCCACCCAGTGCTGCCAGGTGCGAGGGGTAATTTCTTAATTTCTGTTTTATGCTTCTGATTTCTTTTAGGTGATAGGTGAAGCACAGAGAACCTCAGCAAGGCACGAAGTCAGATATCATTCAATGCATCCTGATCTATCCTGATTCCTGCTCAGCTGAGTGTGTACCAAAAATTTTTATATTTACCAAAAGAATTTCCCTTAAAAGCTGAAGTTAGCATTTTGAAAGTGCTGATAAAATATTGTGTTCACAGCACTGGGTGTTACATGTAAACCATTCATACAAATTCCTAGAAGTGATGAAGAGCTAATGAGGAAAAAGGGATACAGCTGAAGAAACAAAAAATAAAGTGAATTATTGCTGTGAGTAGTTCACCTGCCTGAAAGGGTAGAAACTTCCCCTGTGCAGGGAACCAGAGTGAGATCTATTCAGCACTTAATTAACACTTAAACCCACAAAATATGGCCCTGTGCTCTGCAGTGATTTTCTCTGAGGACACGAGCACAGAGAATAAGTTTCAAACTTGCAGCTCTTGCTGTTCCTCTGGCAGTCTCATACATCACTGGGACTTTCCTGCCTGTGCCCAGTGGCTTCACAGCCCTGCTGTGCAGTGTAAGCTGAAAATGCTCAGAGTTGTACCAGACAGCTGATGAGAGTTCAAACAATGCACAGGAGCTGAAAGTGAGTGAGCAGCTAAAACACAAGGTTCCACTTGTAATCCAATCTCTGTGCTGCAAGCTGGGGCTGAGTATAATTCTTTTTAGTGTCTATGCAGTAAGCCTCAAATCAGACTGGGAATGTGGGATGAGTAGCAGAGCAGAAAGCAACATAAACAACAAGAAAACCCCAGATTTTTTTTTCTTGAAAATAGACTGTAAATGAGACCTACTCATAAATATGAGTGTGTGTGTGTGTAGGATGAGGGAGAATGACAAAGAAATTATCAAGATTTTGAAAAAGATTCCCCAACATGGACATTTAAATCCCTGACGTTCACCCTTTATAAAAAGGACTGATAGGTCAGTTTATAGAGTTCTCAAGCATTTCTTGTCTTGTGGGATAACTCCTAGAAAACTTGTACATCTACTCAAGCGATTTTCTTCACTGCTCCTATCTGCAACACAAGCAACTTTATTTTTACTTGATATAAAGGAATCGTCATCACAGTCACATGGTCTGAACCATAATATATAGCTGGCAATCCTTAAACAGAATTTCGTGCTTCAGATTGCCTTTCACCCAGGATGAAAGAGAATCAAACATCTCACAGGAGCTCTTTTTGATGTAGGGTTTTATCCCCCTGATTTGATGATATTTATACAAATCCTTTGTCTATTGCAAACTGAAGGAATGATATGTGAGGTGGACTTTTTTTAAAGAAGGGAATCACTCTGACAGGTCCAATTCCTTATCATCCAGCTTGGTAGAATTTTGAAACAAACAAAGAACATAATTTTTTTTTCTTATTAACTGTGTTCTAGAACAAATGGATTTCTGCATCACCACTGATTTGCACATGTATTGGGGAGAGAACCACAACAATCCTGATGATTTTATTGATGCTAAAAGAGAGCTGGATAACTCCAAGTTTTCCCTGAATTCAGAAGTTTAAGCCTGAATTAGATTGCAGATGAATCCTTCACTGAATCCACACAAAGTGTGGGCAGCACTGACTGAGCTGGGAATTGCATCTCCTGCACAGCTGTCTGCAGGCACTGAGCATCCCTGGGTCCTGATGCCAGAGAACACTCTTACATTTCCCTTAGAGTCAGTGGAAAAATGCATTTTGAGAAAAGTTCCTGAGTCCTGCTTCCCTGCTGGTAGAGGTCCTAAGCAGGTCCAAACTTTGTAGTGGCTTCCTTCTTTTTGTGAGGCTGGAATGTCTTTCCAGGAAGAGCAGTGTCAAGGTCTGTGTATGGACATGGGATGCATTCCTGGAACTCCCTAGTTAGATGGAGCCTAAATGAGTTCAGCTATACCAGAAAAGATTGTTCTGATTGTTCTGTATCTTCGGGGAACCAGAGCAGGACAGTTTTGCTCTCTCACAGTAACCAAGAGCACATTCCTAAATGTAAATAGAGAAAGGCATTAGAACCCAAGCCACAGCAGGTGAAGATTAGAAGTAAAATTTCTAGTCCCTTGCAAAATTAATCCCTCTTGACAGTTAAGAAAAAAGGACTTTCAGATCTTGTTTTGTAAAAAAAATATGCGTTAAGCTTAAAGCAGATCTATGGGACTATAAATAACTTGAATTTTTGAGTAGGAATTGCCATTGTAATACACAGATCAATAAAGAGGATTTATATAGTCCCCAAGCAGATACTTCAGAACAATGGTCAATTCCTCATTACCCTTTACTTTGAGCCTGTCTCATTTTATGTGCTATCCTCTGAAAAAATATTCCTGACTGATGCCTGTGTGTTTTGCTGATGATGTTCCTGTGGACTCTGTTGCATGCCAAACCTTTATGTGGCCAGAAACAAAAAAATTCACCCTCCTGCTAATTCTCCTCTCCCATCTCTATCCTGGTTTCTGAGAAGAAGGCAGATTTTTCTGAGCTAAATAGTGTTTAGTCAGTTATCTTTATACTTATCACCCCCTTGGTGTGGTAGATATGAACTGTGTGTTCATTGCGTGTTTTGTTTTATGTTTGAATCCTGGGTGAGAAATGATTTTTAAATGTGCACCAATCATTTAAATGAAAATGTTGCTTGCCAAAATAGTGTGCCTTCCAGGAACTGGGACTGTGTGAACAGATAACTGTGCAAGGAGAGCAGAAGATAAACTTGGTTTAAATTATAAAGTCTCTGAAAAAAAAATTAAAGTGTGACATTCAAGCTGGATAAATTCTGAAGTCCATCTCAACAGTAAAGAAAGAAAAAGGACAATTTGCTCTTCTATTGCCTGAAATTAGTGAATGGTAGAAAGGAAGGGAAAAAGGAGCAAATTATACTGGATTGGTGAGACAAAATGATGGAGGGTAAAAAGTCACTGCTATTCACAAGAGGTTCCTCAAGCATTAACCTGGTTATTTACCTCCCTACTGGAGCAGAGAAAGAGCACATTAAAATAGTTTAATTAATAGTCAGGCTTTAGAGGCTCCAGCATTGCAAGGTTCTGTAACAATTTTTTCTTGGGAGATTGGTTCCATCAAGAGTCAAAGTGAATTGAGGGGGAGCAATATCTCTCTAATGTACATTATTATAAGTTTCCATTGTGTAGTAGCTGGATGCTTAATTTTTTTCAGTTACCTGCACAACACGTCAGAGCTGTAACAAAGTGTTGTTTGACACCTTGCACAAATTAAACACCTGCGACTGAGACACTGAAGGAGCTGGCAGGGCTACAGAGAAAGTGTAATAAAGCAGGAACTTTAACAAAAACCTGTGCATGTCCTGTAGGACCAGGAGAGATTTCTTCCCTATTTGTGTTAAAGCAGACAAGAGCTGGAACAATATAACAGAACACACTATAGCTGGAGAAAGTGTGACAGAAAATAGCAGATTTTGTGTCCCTGTTGTTTGATTACTATTTCTTGTGTTAATGGACTTGGGATGTTGTTCAGCTGAAGTGAACAAGAACCTTCCACTGAGTCTTGTCAGCGTGACCAACTAATAATTAATGATTTCTCCATATCCAGGTAAGTGAGCTGCCTCATTCCTTAGGAATATTTTAAAGGAACCAATCTGGAATGTCTCAGTTCAAAGTCGATATTTTTTTGGTCTGCAAATTAGTTGGCATGTCCCTGCACTCCTGAGAGGTACCTCTGAGTGCAAAGGAAGTACTGTGTGGGAAAGGTATTCTGAGTAGTCCAAATGGGGATGGTAGTCTCAAGAGATGAAAAAATTACTCTGGTTTGCTTTTTGTACCAAAGGGATGGATGCTCTGGATAATCAGTTAAAAAGCCTTTGAAATGAACCTTCAAAAATTTTAGAATCATCCCTCCCTCATAAAAGGCCTTTTTTTCCATCACATCAGTGAGATGAAATGAAGATAAAGGTTGCTCTGTTTAAAATTATTTCCTTCTGACATTAGTTTGAATTTGGCTTTTTTTTCACTCTCCAGCAATCTCAGTGGAGATCATGTGGCACGGGCTGCTGTTCCCGTGCTCAGAAATTTTACATTTCAATGGTATGTTTGTATTCCTAGATCTAAGCAGATAAGTAGTGATTTGAGCATGCCCTGAATCTGGAATGTGCTGTCCTGGAGTTAGGGAATAAATGTACTCGTGGTGGGTTTGTTGTTGGTGTTGCAGAGGGGTTGTGGCTGGAGGAGAGGATTTGGGGTGTCAGTGATGCTGAGCCCTGTGCTCAGTGCGAGTGCAGGGAGCCCCTGGAGGGTGGGACCTGCTGGAGCCCACTCTGGAGCCCACTGGCACCCTCAGCAAGGCTGTGCCCTCTGAAGGGGCTGCTTTGGCATGGGGAGGTCTTGGCCAGATGGCCACGATTGTCTGTGCTCAGCTGGCTGTGAGGAGAAAGCACAGTGGGCCTTATCTTGGGAGTGTGGAGGCCCCTGAGCCTGTCAGGGACACTGCTTGGGCAGTGCCTTGGAAGCATCCACCACAGGCTTTGTGAAAGCCTCAGAGCTCAGGGTGAGCAAGAGGGCTTCCCCCAGGTGCCCTGCAGCACTGTGTTAATTACCTCAGCTTTGCTTTCCCCACTGCCTGTGGGCCTTGCCCACCCCTGTTGTTATCTGTCCCTGGCTCTCCAGCTTTCTCCTTTCCCTGCTTCCCCATTGCCTGTGGTCTCTGCCCCCATGTCCCCTATAGGGCACTGCCCTTTGCCCTGCCTTGGTACTGCCCCTGTGCCATCAGACCATTGGTTCCTGACCCCACACTTAACCCTGGGCCCTCCTTTGATCTGGGTCTTTCTGTCCCTGGAACCCTTTGGTGTGAGTCTGCAAAATAAACCTCGCTGGGACTTTATACAGGAGACCCTTCCTGCCTTTCTTTGCTGAGCTATCCCTGGTGTGGACTTGAGTGCCTGCTGTGTGCCCACCTGAGCAGCTTCTCCAGAAGAGATGCTTTTCAGGGAGGGTAGCAGCAACCACCATCCATCTCCACACTGCTACAGTGGGGGGAATTTCCTCTTGTGGGAGGAAACAACATGTTCTGGAAATAACACGTTCTGGAAGAAAGCTTGCAGGTTTCTCACTCAAATTCTTGATACCCAGTGTGTGTCACAAGCCTCTTACTCTTCCTTCTCATTACAATGTGTGTGACAGTGCTGGGAGTCATCAGGTGTCCCCCCCTACCTCCCCCTTCAACACACCCCCTCTCCCTCGGGCTTGTCTCTGATAGTGTGAATTGCCCAAAGATAAGAACTCCATGTGGGAATTGCAGGAGCAACTCTCTGGGTGCTCAAATAATGAATATATTCCCAAGATGGGGAGCTGTGCTAAGTGACTTAGGTGCACATCAGCCTACAAAAGGGTATAAAATGTTAGTGGGGATTGGGTCAGCTGGACAAACTGGTGTCCCAAGGCTGCAGGCAGGTTCTGCGTGGATCCCCTCCTTGGCAGGGACCCCTGCAGGGTATGTCCAGGTCCAGCCTGACCATAGGGGACACTCCCGTTGGGATAGGTGAGGAAAAACACTCAGATCATCACACAGGGAGATAAAATCCCAAAGCAGCTCCCCAGGGGCTCTGTGCCTGTGCATTCCCACCCAAACCTGCTTCTGTTACCACCCTCTAGATCTGCTTCTTTTACAGACTGCACTGGCAATATTTCTTCACTGTATCAGCAATCTGATCACAATCCCTCACACAAGCAGTGCTGGATTTCTCGTGCCTGAGTGAGGGCATTGTCTCCACTGCTCTGCTCCAGTGTGCCAGCTGTCACCCAAATAAACAGGGGGGCTTTCTGGACAATGAGGTTTCCTTGCAACACTCATGATCCAGAAGGCTTTAGGTGCCAATATTCCATAAACAATCCATCCCGATTGCCAACCATTCCCTCCACCAGCGGGAATCTGCAATTCTGGTGGAGAAATCTGTCATTTCAGTGGAGTCACCCAGAGCCAGTGAAGGGAACTGCCACTGTGTTTGCTTAACATCCTGCTGCTTGACTTCCCCTGGAGGAATCAGGCCCACATGTGGACACCAACCCTGGTAATGTCTGTGTAACAGCCCCCATTAGCAATTCTGCTTTCATCTTGTTTGCTGTTTTATTTGTCCTGTATGATAAAAGGTCCTAGATATTTTTTCCCTTCAGTTTTAGGGAAAAGCAGTAGGCCTGAAGAGAATGCAAATGACTTCCGCTTTGCTTTTTGTGTTGATTATGGATAGAAGGGTGAGATAATAGTAGTTCCATAAAAGATTGACATTCTTTAAAGGTATGACAGATTGTGCATTCTTTGTTATCTAAATATTTCCTTCTCCCCATTCTCTGTGTTTTGAAAATAACAAAAGTTATCAATCACCTGGAACTGTGCTGATGTTTCCATGGCAGTTTAACAATTAGGTCTGTTCACCAGGGGCCCCAATTAGTCCAATAAAATCCTTTGTACTATTCTTTCAGACAGAATATTAACTTGTGTTGCCAGCCTAGGAATAAAACAAAATTTTTCTGGCCACAGGCACTTATTTTCTCATTGATACACAACACTTGAGCCTTAAAAGACTTTATTGTGTTCTTTTAGGCTTCTCAGGACAAGAGCCTGTGACCAGGAGAACAGCCCTGTGAACAGTTTGCTGCATTTTACTCAGCTAAGGTGCACATCAACATCTGAAACTGCCCCTTCTCCTGAGCTCTTGTAAGCCAAATTTAGGAGTGGAGTGATTAAATAATCTCAGTTTATGACACAAGTTCTTCTACCCACTGTCAGTGTGCTCACAAATCTGCCATGTGAGCCCCATCTTCACGTGGCCTTGGCTTACATGAGGAGATCCCGTCCCCACAGTTGGGATATGAGTGAAGTTTCTGTCACACTTCTGTTGATCTGCTCCTGTCCAGCCAGGTGACATTGCTGAGCTGTGACATTTCCTAGGAAGGGGCTGGTACAATTGACATGGGAAAAAAATTCAGATTCACATTGGAACAAATATATTTAATTTAATACAATAATACCCTAATAATAATCTATTAGAGCAATAAATATAGTAAGAAAGACATTGCAAGTAATATAATTTTTTGTGGGGCTGGGTGTTTGACACTTTACAATTAACATCTTTGGGAATATTTTAAATCAAAAAACTGATGTTTACTTTGATTTCTTTGAAAAATTCTCCATTTCATTAAACTGAGAAATAATGGTGGCTCTGGTGGATTTATTACATTTGCCTCATTATTGCTTGATATCTTCCCCATACTAGAAATTTCTGAGGTTTGGTTCTGTGTTAATATGGTACAAGTCTGTGCTGTAGGCTGAAAGAAAATGCGTCTTATGGGAGGGTACATCCAGGTGATGCTGTAGTATAAATGGCCTGATATGCACTGGAAACTATACCCTGGAATATTAGGTTAATGTTTACAGAGTGGCAAAGCTGGCTTTTATTGAGAAACAGAAAAAAGGGGGATAGAGGGCCTAAGAATGGGACATTAAGCAAATGACTCGTTCTTGTTGATGCTTTTTGTCTGTCAGTGCAGGATTCCAAAGTAAGAAGAAACTTAAAGGCATTTAAATATTTCATTACTATTTTAGTCAAGGGTAGAACACAGAAGGGTAAAGCACAGAACTCAATATCCAGCATAAGCAGAACAGACAATTAGGGATACAAGCATCACAAAGTCACCCTAGGACACATATCTGGTCTGAAAACTCTTGTCATCCTTACTTTTTTTTTTTTTTTTTTTTTTTTTTTTAATGCTCAGGCAGCTTTTGGGTTTTCTTCCTGTCAATTAATATGACCTCTCCACTTCTCTAAAGTACAAGGAAACCTGATGGAGTTAGGTTAAACCTCATAAACAACTAGTCTGTGACTATACCCAAAGATAATCAATGCCAAGTAGATTCAAAATATGGTCATCCCCTTTTATTCAGAGGGAACAGATGCTCAGCCCACATCATTGCCATGGAGACCTTGGGATTCCTGAATACCCTCTTGTTGAGATGGAAGTGGGACATGCAGGAGCACATAGCTCTTACTAAGGTTTGCATATGCATAAATATAAAGACAAGGTATCAGCTACCTACATTAGGCCTGTGATTTCCTTCAGATTGATTTGTGAGTATCGGTGCTAATTTCAGTCTTTCTGGGAGTGTAGGTTGCCTTTTCTATGAACTAAACAGCAGAGGCTGCCCTTTGAAAGTAGCTTGAATTTTCAGTTGTGTTCCCAAGAGCTGGAGCAATGCCCAAAGTTACCCGGTGTAAAATCAGCAGACTTTGCCAAGTGGACCATTATTTTGAGCTTTTTCTGTAACCAGCATTTTGGTAAGAATAATGCATAACTACAAATGTTAGGTCTTGTGGAAATGCTTTTCCTAGTAGATATCAGGGCTTTACAAAGGCACTGAGGAATCTGTCATATTTGATATATCTGAAGTATTCTTACAGATCTGTCCATGGTTGTCTTGATCAGATAGCTGGTTATGTAATCACCATGATTATCCCAAATTAATGTGCTAAAAATTATAATGTATTGCACACTTCATTTACATTATTTAGTCTTACTGGATTAACTCAGATCAGTAATGCTTACTCTCCCCTGTATTGGTTAAATATTTCTCTTTTGGTTCTCCTGTCAACATCAGCCAAGTACTCCATGATTCAGGATGGACATTGGCACAAAATCCCCAAATAATCCCCACACAGGGAAGAATGCTGGGCTAAATTTTGCATGAGTAAATAAGAAAGAAAGAAATATGAGGACAAGTGCTGTGGTAAGTACTGAGAGAGTAAAAGGTGGCAGAAAGCATAATTTGACACAGCAGCCTTGTACTTCATTTTGTGCTATTTTCAGACTACTGGGCAGATAGATTTTGAAAATTAAATATTTTTACTGTGTTGACCATTTTAAAGTCAGGGTTGTTGTCCATACAATTTTGTCCTCTAGTGCACTAAGCTTCCTGAGATTCTTCTAGCCACTCAATATTAAAAATGCAGGCAGCAGCAAAAAAAAATTTCTAATATAACACAAGCAAAACCTTTGTAAAACCTCCTTACCCCACTCAGCTCACCTTGAGATGAGTTTTGGAATTGAACTTGATTTTAATGAAATGAAAAATTGAATGTTCACGTTCAGACCATTCTCACCTTTGATATTGTACTTGCTCACCAGATATTTTTCAGTGTATTCATCTCTCCCCACAGTCCACTGGAGAGTCCCATATCCATCAGCTGACTGCCTTGGTAAGCAGCTCAGCCGAGCTAACAATGTTTGAGATAAACATAAAACAATAGCAGAGTTCTTCCAGTAATGCGGTATTTTTTTTTTCTAATGTCTTGTCATGTTATGCTCGGATGTCAGTTTTCAGTTAGATGAAATGAAAATTATATCCTTAAGCAAACAATGGGGGATTCTGCAGTGACCTTTAGGGTCAATCATCTCATTAGCAGTCAGCTTTTACAACTGCATGTTATTTATATGAGAGGGATTTACAAGCTGTTACTAAATAACAAATTAAATTGTCCATGAGCCATCGTCATCTGATAGAGAAATTCCCCCTGGGTAATAGGCTGCTGCTTCCTCAATGGGAAGTTTTGGAAAAATTTAATGCATTTTATTTTTTGCCATCATAACCTTTATAGGGAACAGTCCCTTTTTTTATGATGATGGAAAACTGTGCCACCAGTGCAAACAGCTCCAGATGCACAGTGAAATTCAACAGGCACAAACCACAAGCCTCATTTTAATGAATGCTCACAGGCATCTCTCTCATCTGCTAATTGTTTTCAATCAAATTTAAAATACCACAAATAGAGAGCAGCTCAGTAGTGCATTTACAGTCTCCATTAACTAACATTTTTTTATTAAATATATTTAAAAAGCAATAACCTGAGAAGATAGCTTTAGGAAAGGCTTGCATCTTTGCATTTTGAAATAGAAATGTTGTTTCAAATAAGCTGTCAGCAGGAACATGATGTGATATAATGAAGGAATAAGTTGTGACATCATACATCCAATGTTCTTGAAGATCAGGAAGGGCAGACTTCTGGTGTGTCTGATGGTGGTTCTTTAAACTGATATTTTTCTGTACAAGAACTTTAGTTACTCTCACAGGGACACTTCATTTTGCATGTTTTGCTGTTTCTGCCTTAATCTTTCAGGTATTTCAGTCTTAAATATTAGTCTTCTCATAAAAAGTCTGTTAGTTGTTCTGTCTGCAATCAAATTGCTTATTACTCTCAGAAGTCTTAAGTCATTATGCTGTTGTGTTTGAGCTTACCTCACTTCTGTGCATTCTTTTTTAATACTGTCCTTTTAAATAAAACAAAAGAAACCCCATGATCTGGTCCTAATCTATCATTTTCCCTTGTTTCTACACTTCATTTTTGACTGAGGAACACTGGTATCAAGACAAAGCCAAAGAAAAGGTTTTTCTGTCACTGTGCTTGTCCTGACCTCTCTTTAAGACTGCACATGGGTAGGCAGAGCAGTGGAGAGCTGCTTCCAGGGCTTCTGAGTTCCTCACAGGCAACTGGTTCTGGAAAAGAAACAGAAAGAAACAGAATACAGACAGGTACATACTTAAAAACAAAACAATTCCCCCAAACTTTCCTAGTTTAATATTTCATACTAATATTTAATAATAATCAATAATTAATAATATCACTAATATAATATAAATTATATTATAGTATAATATTATATTATATTAGAAATATATTTTATATATTATATGCTATTGTTATTATAACTAATATTTAATAATTCCTACTTTAAACTGTAATATTTAGTGTATTAGATTTTGGCAGGTGAGGTAGGGGAGACTCATCCCTGATGCTGTAAATTCACCAAAACAATGCTCACTTTGCATAAGAAGTAAATGCAATTTGTGAGGTCTTCCTTAATCTGTGCCACAGTCCAGTCAAGTCAGCCAGTCCCTGATAATTTACTTCCTCTATGACCTGAATCAATGCCAGACTAACTTCCCAAATATAATCAAAGCCAATGATTTTTGAGAAGTCTGGTGACTCTGTAGGATGACCACAGCAGGCCTGCATGCTGACCTTGTGCTTAAATTCATGCTAAACTTATAAAAAATGCCCTGCAGGACATACAACATGACATAAAACTATTCTAATTCCTCACACAGCAGAAATGTAAACCCAGTTATTTGCAGAGAGAGCTCTTGTCAGGGTAGTGGCTCTACAAAGGTTCTGACTTTTTTCCAGGTTTCCATGAAAAGATGAATCTGAGTTTAGACTGGTGAGAAGCCTAAGACAATATGGAGTTTTTGCCTCAAGAAGGGCATGGTCTGTGCCTACCTTCTGATATATTTATCAAGGACTAGAAAAGTGAACAAATTACCATGTTACAAGCTGTGGCTGCCCCTGGATCCCTGGCAGTGCCTAAGGCCAGGCTGGACACTGGGGCTTGGAGCAGCCTGGAACAGTGGGAGGTGTCCCTGCCCATGGCTGGGGTGGCACTGGATGGGTGTTAAGGTTCTTTCCAAACTGGGCCATTCTGTGATTCAATGGCTCTGTGATCAAGTCTGGATAGCTCTCAAACAGATTCAATTAAATAGTTACTCAGCCAAAACTCACAATTAGATTTACATTGGGTTTTTTCCCCTCACATGTCAGAACACTGTCTAAACCCCACAGCTGGAGTTCATGTTAAAGAAGTTACTGTATATAAGGACAGTTGAGAGCTTTTGGAAAACAACTCAGCAGAAAAGAGCAAAATAATAATCATTAATTTAAACATGTGTGTTTTAGGAGTTAGGCATTCCACATTCTCCAGTGATAGTATTGTGTACTCCATGCTCAGCTCCAGAATCTGCATCTCAATGAAAGACTTCTGCCAGATCCTGGGTATCAGCTACTGACATCACTCTGTCCCATGTGCTTAATTCAAGTCCCTCACAACCACTGGAGTGGCTTCTGGTTTTTATTTCTGCTCCCCCTGCCCAGCCAATGGCACGGCAAGCTACGTGTTTTGTTACGTGCGTCAGCAGCAGAATTGCAGCTGGGTCTCACTTGAAAACTTTTATTAGAAAGATGATGTATGAAGCAGAAGGAACACAGCTTGACTTTTAGAGCCCAGACTGAGACTGTTGCTGGAGCAGTTGGAGGAGTTTTTGACATGCAAATTTTGCGTGGTTTGGGTACAGAGGCGAATGCTGGATGATAAAAACCGTGTGCCAGCGTCTCTGCAGACTGAGGCACGCTTTGATCCATGCACCCAGGGCAAGGAGCCACACAAGGGCTGGGACAATGCCTACAAACAGCTGAGCTGCAGGAATCCCTCTGGTGGTATTGACAGTGGCTGGAAAGGGCATAATAAGGAGCAATAGTGTGAAATGACCGCATGGAAGGAATCACTGAAGCATTAGGGAAAAAGAATCCTTAACAACGAGAAAATTACACAACGGAAGCAGCTATTTTTAGAGATTGTTGAACCATCACTCTGTGCTGCTCCAAAGTGTGATTTCGCTTGACAAGGAGTTATAAAGATTGCAGTTTCTTTACCCATTGTGTCTGTTTAGTTGCATTCACTGATTTTTAGTGACAACAACTTGGTTTTATACCATGCACTTCTTGTCATGGGCACTGACAAGCAACAGAGGGAGAGAATAAGTTGAAGTTTACTGGGCTTCGGTTAAAATCGGTAAAATTGGTGTTCTTTGGAGTAAGTTGACAGTGTCTTTTGGATTCCTGAAATAATATTGATATTTTAGGACTAATTTTGTAGTAATAGCAGTAAACACATCACGTGAAGTAAAGTGCAAAATTCAGCCATATGGCTGCTCTAAGCAGAAGCAAACCTTTCAAACTGTGCAGTAGAGTTACTGAGACTTGGTGTAAGAATGTGAAAAAATCAAGGGGTCCTTTTCTTTTTGAGAAAAAACATCTTTAATTAAACTGCTGTTAGTGCTACAGAGCCTCTTTTTGTAATCCAGCACGGTAATAGCCTGTAGGTCTCAGTCTCATTGCCAGCCACAAAGAAAAATGGAAAAAAGTCCAAAGTTTGGAGTAGAATGAACTTGCTGAAATGCACAAGAAATAGTGAAAGCTTGCACCAGATCTTTTCTACAAGAAGAAATGAAGTTTGCATTCAGAGTTCCTTTTGTCTGATGAACTGCGATTTTTTATTATGAGGAGCCAATACTTCACACTCATGAACCACAAGAAAAAAAATTTTATATATCTATTTATATACATATATGGTATAGCATTCAAAGTTGTAGTATATTGTGTTTAGCTTAGTTTATTTTAAGATAGATCAATACCACCTGCTGAATTTGAATTTCTTATTTTCCAAGGCACTTACTAGCATTTTGCCTAAGAAAATGAGTGCCCAATCACAATGTATATTCTTTTTTATCATTTAGGATAATTCCAGTTAAAGAAGCTTAGGCACACTTTAAGAAATAGAATGTTAAAAGCGTTTAAAGAGGATTTGAGGAACAAATTACTGAAATTCTGAAATTATGCTTAAAGGCCAAATTATCTACTATATAATAAACTTTTAAGGTTTTTTAACTTTCCTCTTAGGTGATCATTTCACATTTGTTCGTTAGTCCCAGGGATGAACCCCCATGTCTTGCCACCTGTAAATCACAGGCATGGATCTCTATATGGATCCACGGCTGTTTCACCTTGCAGTCTTTCCTAAGTGTATTTGTCCCTCAAGCAGGAGGATCTGGCTGCCAGTCTGCCAAACCCTGCCTGCATTCAGAAAGTCTGACCAGTGTTGGTTTGTTTTTTTTTTTCCCATTTCAAGCATCATTCCTGGTAATAATGATAATAATAATTGTAATTACTCATAATAATGTCTAGGTTTAGAAAGACAGGTATCTGCCAGGGAAAGCTGGAGTTTCCCTTGAAATGGAAAATGTAAACCCCTCACCCCCTCCAAATTATTATAATTTTGCAATTAAGGGCTTTCAGGCAAAGATTTGGGAATAGGAATAACAGTTCTTTGCTAGGAATATTAACAATACAAATGTAGCAGTAAAAAAAAAAAAGGCAAAACAAAAAAACCGAACAACAACAAAAAAAACCAAACAAGCAAGCAAACAACAATCCTAGAAACCCTGACAGAGTCAGAGCTACAACCTGACGCCCTGTTGGTCAGGGTGTTGGAAGCAGTCCACAGTGAGTCCTTGTGGAGTGGCAGATGTGGTTCTGTTGGAGCAGAGATGATCCTGAGAGAAAAGGGTCCAGTGATGGTGAGAAGGGTCCAGTCTTCCTCTGAGAATTGGGTGAAGCTAGATACCTTCTGTTCCTACATCTCAGTTTTTATCCAGGTAGAAATGGTTGGCTCCCCCCACTGGGTGAAGCATCTCCCAATGGGATGATGGAATGTGTCCTGTCCTTGGTGAGCCTTAATGGCCCATTAGCAGAAGATATCCCCCTGGAGGGAGGACAGGTGGTGAAAGAGATAAGAAACACTGCCCCACCTGGTTTGAACAGCTGGCCCATTACCAGAAGGCATCTTCCCCCCTCCCCTCAGAGTTACAAGAGATCAAGAAAAAACATCTCCCCAGCTGCTTTCAACAGATGAAATAGAATACACGTTTTTGGTTCCATAACCCAAGACAAATAATCATTATTATTAATAATAATTCATCATTATAATTCAATCTGTGTGCTGAATTAAGCTGCTGGTGGCACCCCTTGTGCAGTCTGGAGGTCTCCTGAAGTGTTTGGAACCCACCAAAATATTTCCACTGTGTACTGGCAGCAGCAGCCCTCAGTTAACTCCAGACCATTTTGGCTCCACAGGAGCAATAGGAATGAACCTTTGTCACTAATTAGACAGGACTGGGTACATGTCTAGTTCATATTTGTTGAGGAGGAAGGTGCCACTCCAGCCTGTCGCTTTGCAGAGCAGGGCAGTGCTGTAAATAAGAGCTGACAGCACACTGCTCCCTCTGGTGCCTGGCGCAGCACTCGATGCATCGCTGTGGAACAGCACCATTTGTTTGCAGTGCTGCAGCCAGCTCCCAGGCCAGCTGGCTCCTTTCCAAGGCATTCTGAATTACTTTTGGAAGATTGTATAAGACATTCTGTCCAGTAGTTTATTGCTACAGAGATCTTGAACCAGATCATCCTTTCAGAAACTTCTCTTCTCCCTCTGTTTTTCTGTATTTCAGTAAGGGGGACCAGCCCTGAAGCCAATTGGCAAAACCTTCAGAGGAGCTCTTCTAAGAGGAAGAGGAAATCCTCCTGTGGCAGACAGGGACTACAGGGTCCCCATCTCTTGTTGTTGTTTGTTGTCTTCTCCCTTTCTTACACCTTCTAGAAATACTTCTTTACATTTGATACAGTTTTGCCTTATGATACTGTCAAAATGAATAAAATTAATGAGACCTCTGAAAAGCATTGTGGTGAACTTGATTTTTTTTTAAACCTGCCCAGTCTCTGGGTGGCACTGAGAGCTGTGTTGTAGTGTTTTGGGTTCAGACCTCAATTCCATTCCTTTGCCTGAGTGCTTTGTCAAGACTTTCCCCCTCTTCCCTCCGTCTTCTCTTCCCCAAAATATGAATAACGAAACTGACCTTTCTAAATCACTTTATCGCTCTGCTAAAAAGCATGAGTTGAAATGATTTTTTTTCTTTTTTGGTACTTAAAAAAACCCAAACAAACCAACAAACAAAAAAACAACCTAGAAATTAGTACTGAAGCATAAGAGGAGGGTGGGAGGACTGACTTTTTAAAGCATTCTTCCCATACATGATACACTAAACAAGATTGTCCTCTTGGGTTTAGTCTGATCGCTGAGGTTCCTTAATATTAATTAAAAGAAAGGAGTGTTGTTTCTCTCCTAGCAATATCTCATCTTTCATTTTTCCTGCAAAAGTAGCAGAACAGAACCTGGATCTGTTTGGTATTGAGCAAGTTCTGGTGTTGGAGGGGTTTTTTTCAGTGCTTTGGTGGGTCATTGTTCAGAAAGATGCCAATGTTTTGTTGCATTGCTGAGAAAAAGAAATAACAGTCTGGATAATTTTTAGCTTTCTGTTTTTTTCTAAAAATGTAATGTCATAACTCTTCCATTTCCATGTTTTCTACTTCCTGTTATGTCTAAAAGAATGAGTCAGAGAAATGGAAACAGAGCTGCTGTGAATAATTTAAAAGTGGTCTGAGAATAGCTAACCATTACTTCTGGTGATGCTGCTTGTGATGGTTACACAACGATAAGATTATCAAAAGGACTGTGGGAGACAGAAAAATGGAAAGGATGCATTAAGTCATGTAGTCATTTTTGCTACTGTGGAATTATGCCTTACATTAGTTTTACTAATGGCTTGTCTGGCTACCTTTAAAAAGTTTGAGAAAATGGATTTCCAGTATTTCTTTAACATTATCCCTATACCTTTTGCTTACATGAAAAGATTTTTTTTTCTTATTATTGTTTCATCCTATTATTATCCTGGAGTTGGTTTGTTCTGCTAAAGACTCTCCAGGTTAAAGCAGTGTTCACTCCCTTTTCCCTTCATACAAGTGATGAAAAAATCACACTTCAGATTTGTTGTGTAACAAAAAAATCACACCATATTTTCACGAAAATGACAGCATTTCATAAAAGTGAATGAACTTACTGAATAAATGTCTTTACTTCTTTTCTTTCTCACCTCTTCTGCCTTGGCTTTATCCGTCCCACCACTGAGGGCAGAGTAAGATCCACAGCCCAGAGATTGGAACTGTTGTTCAGCCAAACAATTTTTTGTTTTCGGTGAAAGTAGAATGTCACCATGCTTGTCCAAAATACTGTCTAAATAGCAAAAAGATAAGATAAATTTAATATTTTTTTGTCTGCAGTAATCCTCAACAGCTTGTGCAACCTCAATCAGTAGAAGTTTGAGACCAAACCTGAGATTGGACAGAATTTACTCCTTCATACTTGTTTTAGAAGGCTAACACCATAAAAAGCAATTAAAAACTAATTTATTCTATTTTGGTAAATGATTTCACAGTTTCTTTTCAAACTTTGGCTGAGGCTGAGGAACTGCAAAGATCAAGTTTTATCAGGATGGGAGGATAAGACTTTCCAGACTGAAATTTCAGGAAATAACTACCACCTCAAAACTAAGCTTTCCTGTTTGCTTTTCTCCTGTTAACACTGTTTTCATAAGAGATTCTAATCCTTAACTCTGACAGAGAAAAGGTCTGGAATTAGAGATATAAATGGCTTAGGGATACAGATAAGCATGGGGAAATTTTTTCTTCTCTGTTGCCTGCCAAAAGAGAACACTGGGTATTTCCCATTTGGCTTCCCTTTAATTAGTTGATTTCATTGTAACTACACAATTACCTATCTATTAGTATTGCTTAAGCCCTGCTAATTTTCAGGAAAAGTCTACCTGTGAAACTGAGTCCCTTTTCTGGTTCTACACTGAGCCCTTTCCTCTGTCTCTGAAGGGCTCCAGGGCAGGGATATGGGGTGACTTGCCAGGGTGACCCCTGTGTGCTTGCCCAGTGTCCTGGGGTGGCTTTTTGATGCTTGCATCCCCAACAGTCTGTTCTGTTTATGCTGGATATTGAGTTCTACACCTTTCAGACTGGTTCTGAAAGAGGGGAAAGAAGTGTGCAGTTTGTTTGCAGACACTGCACTCACTGCTCTGCATTCTGCTCCTGGACTGTGTCTGCAGCACGGACAGACAGCGGGACAGATCTCCTGTGCTTTTAGTCAGTTTTCAGCCAGCTGAGGCAGAGAAGTTCCCTGGACTGTTTTCTTTCTTTTTCTTGGGACTGTTTGAACCTGGTCTGGACTGAAAACCCAGAGGAGCACCAGGAGCTCACACCTGTGGCCCACTGGGGCCTGGGCCTTGGCACTTTGCAGCACCAGAGGGACTGATAAGAGACTGAGCCAGCCAAGCTACCCACAGCAAGGACTTTCTCAATTTTACCATCTCTCTTCAGAACAGCAAGAGGTTTTATTGTTTTCTAATATTCATTTTTTATGCTTGTGGGCACTTTGTTTGTTAAATAAATATTTTTTTCCCCTTTTCTCCAAGGAGATTTTTTCCCAGACCAATTCAGGGAGGGACTGCTTGAATTTGCTGTTCTAAAGGGACTCCCTTCAGAGGTTTTGTCCGAAATTTGCCCTAAACCAGGACACCCAGTGACAAAAAGAGTGACAGGAATGTGGTGTCCTGGCTGGCTGAAGGCTGACCCAGCTCAGAGCAGCTCTCTACCTCTGCTCCTCAGGGCATCAAGGAACAGCCAAGTCATTTCCTCACCCCTGCCTGAGCCACCCCTGCCTGATCAACACCAGGAACATCTCCTGCACCAGCACACTGGACAAAAAACATTCCTGAGGAATTCTCTTGAGCTTCGAAATTCCTCAGGTTTCCTCAGTCCCACGTTTCCGCCCAATGCTGTACTGATCTTTTATCACCACTCTTGCTGTTCCAATGGAAAAAGCAGCTGGGCAGCCTCCCTGTCTTCACAGCCTGTTGAGTCTGTGTCTAATGGGCAAATATAAAACTGGGACTGATTCCTTGGAAATCCCTCTAAGTTTCACTTAGAGGTCGAGTAGTTACAATCCCCTGAGTGGTCTGTAATTTAACCCTAACAGCTGCTGATTTTCAGCTGGCTTCTCTCTTTACCCTCCTCTGGACTATTGTTTCTCATGGGTTCAAGCCAAAGCTTTAAATCTTGGACAGAATTGGCCATTCGTTGTTGCAGCTGGATCTTTCAGCAGGATGAAATCTACCTTAGGGAAAGACATAGTCACCCTCTCACTAAAGTTTTCTGACATTGTTCTCTACAAAAAACTACTTCTATTTGGGTTTGACTTCAGCAAGTTTCAATTACAAAGGTTAAAATGTTTCCAGATTGGATGTTTCTCTGCTTTGGGGGTTGAGATGGCAGACAAGACAGGACAACAGGTTTATGAAGCAGCTACCAAAGTGGGCTCTTGGTTTTGCCTGTGGTGAGGGACAAAAGGCAATTTTTCCTTTGGAAGTACTATGTTCTTTATAAATATGGACTGGATATTTTCTCCTTTCATGGTTAGGGGATACCATTGAAATATTAATATTTGTATGACTTTTTCTAAATTAAAAAGTCTGATAAATACCTTAGGGTCTAAACAGGCTTTTACACATTGCCTAGACAACAGTTTTGTAATTAAAATGCTGCCCATACCAAAATTTCCATGTTTGATTCTACCAAGCACATAGCTTTTCATTCTCGTTTGAGATTTGAGGGGTCAAAGTTTTACCCCTTCCAATGCCTCATTTTCAGTGCTGTGCTGTCAGCTTAATTTAAAGCATAGTAAACCATAGATTGAGGGGTCACAGCAAAAAAAAAAAAAAAAAAAAAAAAGAAATCAATATCTTCAATATTCAAGTAGGTTTTCATAACTCCCTACAGCCTCTGCTTTCTACTCCTTTCTGCTCCCTCCTTGCTTCCAAAGGATAACAGATTGTTTCTTATTTTAGGTAGTGTTACAGATGGCAGTTTAAGGAATGCAGAGTTTGGCCAAAACTGACCCCCCTGGAGTTCAGCTTTTGTCCAGCAGTGGAGGAAAAGGGTCCTTGACTGTACCTACAAGCAGCCTCTCAGCTTTTTGGGGATGTTTAAGTAATCACCAAGTGGTGGAACCAATATATTTGGACTTTTGCCTCTTGTTGGTGAACACTTACTGAGCAATTATATTGTTAATGCACATTGAGTCTGTGTTTTTATTTTGAAACACAAATGTAATCTGAAATACTTGTGTTTTAGTTGGAGGGGGTAGGGAGGAATATAGAGTTGTTCCATATCCATGGCAACTCCTCCTTTTTTTATTACTCATTAAAAAGAAAATTCACAATTCTTTAACTTCTTGTAAAAAGTGATTGAAACAAAGACTCTTTGTTTTGTATCAAAAATATATTCTGCTTATTAAAACATTGAAGTAGTTCTTTCTTTTTAAAATAGAGTAAAAAGAAAAATTATTATGGAAGATGAAATACTTTAAAGCAGTATCTTTCTCGTTTCAATTCAACAGCATTAAATATTTCAATGCTGTGTAACTCCCAGTATATTTATTTTTTATGCTGGGGAAGTGAAGCCTATCCCTTTTTAGAGAATCCGTTGTGAACTTTGGTTTGCTTCCAACTTCTGATAAAATCCTGCTTTTTCTTTTTTTTTTTTACTTTTTTTTTTCCCTCTGAGATACATGTCCCAGGTATTGCTGCTCTGTATATACCTTTTCACATTTAACAGATGAAACTAATATAATGCTTCAACCTTAGCATGCATTTTATGGGAGGAAAGGAATGTATAGTGTTTTGGGTTTGTTTTGTTTTGCTTTGGTTTTTTTTTGGGGGGGGGTGGGGAGTTGGAAAGAGAGGAATTATTATATATTAGAAAAATAAATCAAACCCTGCTGTAGTCAAGCACCAAAACAAGGTTCTTTTTATGCAGGTTCAAGTACACAAAATATGGAATTAATCATAGCAATGCTCTTTGAGTAAGATTGGATTTTCATCAAATTTAGAAAGAGCAGGAGATGGAAGGGACAGTGTCAGTTGTAGTCTCTATTATTACCAGGAATCACTTGCAGGGGTATGAATGAATTGGGAACAACCTGGGTTTATGGTCTGCAGCAGTGTCCTCAGCATAACAAAACTGCTCCAAGCTGCCTTTTCTGGTGACCAGCCTCCAGGCTAGGCTCAGAGGTTTAATTCCCATCAGCTTTGCCACTTTTTCCATGAAGAGTGATTCCCAAACATTGCTCAGGCACTGCTCCATGTGGGAAAGGTGGCTGAAGGAATGATGCTCCCAAGAGTGGCATTTGCTGTGGTACTTTGTGCTTTTCATCTGAAGGGAAGGGACATGTGTGGGGTCAAACAGATGATGCAGAATGAGTGCTTTGAGAAAAGAAAATAGAAATTTCTTCTGTTTAATGGATTCCTGTCTTCTGCCAGACAGGGAGTGGCTGGGATGAGCCTATACAGGTTAAAGGGTTCACTCTTTCATGGGATTCTTTTGTAAGGTGTTGTAAGCAACAGTACATTTCTGCCTTTTTTTTTTTTTTTTTTTTTTTTTAATAAGAAAATGTATTTTTATGTAAAGTGAACAATTTTGACAGAAACGTTTGGGTGTTGCTTAATTTTCCTTTTGCTGTGTGTTAGGCTCTATTGGTTTGGAGTGACTGCTGATGGAAAGCTCCTGGACGGAAGGAGAATCAGCTGCCCAGGGAGCTGCTGTGCAGGCACTCTGAGCAGGGAAGGTTCAAGGGGCTGCAGGTGTGGTGGGAATGGTGCCACTGGAGCTGGTCATGAGAGAGGGAAACCCAGCCAGCTTGGCCAGGGACAGCCCAGGCAGCTGCAGGTGGATCCAGAGGGTCAGGAACAAGCTGCAGCTGAGGGAGTCTTCAAATGAGCAGCTCCAAGCCACCAAGTGGGGCTGAGCCTGGAGGGGTGCAGGAGGTAAGGAAATATTCATATTAGCTTAGTAGTGAAAAAAGAGTGCTGTCACAGTTGCTCTAATATTTGATGAAACTGGTCTTGAAGCTTTGCTGTCCTTTTTATTGTGTCAGTGGCTCTTGTGTTATTCAAGTTGCTGTTTTTAGGCTTCTCATTGGAATGTGTCTGAGAGAGGGGGCTGGAGACTGTGAGGTCTAATTTTTATAAATGTCCATCCACTTGATCACTTTTTGAGAGCTGCAGACTAGAATTTACAGGTAGTATGGAATAAAAGTTACAACAGAACCATGTTAGGTTCTGTTTACATATTCCATAGGGAGAGGTTGTGTGATATGTACTTTATATCTGTAAATAATTGTGTGATGCATTAGAATCATTGGGGTTCAGAGAGCCAGTCATGACTATTCTTCCCAAATACCAGTGTCTGGTGCAGGGGGAGGGGAGGAGAACTCTTTCTTTCAGAACCTCTGAAGTTCTTGAAGTGCAGGGTGTTTTCTTTGGGTCAATTGATTATTGACATCAGAAATTCCGTTTCTCAGACAAGGCCTGCTTGGTGAGAACAAAGGCTGTTCTATTACAGTGGATTATTGCACTTGCAAACCTAATTGTCCCCTCCGGGACTCAGCACAGGCCTAATGCAGCTTGGATTATGGAGGCAGGTTCTTACTTTCAACTTTGTTCAATAGATTTCTGACAAGTCTGGGCTTCCCCCCCCTTTTATTTTATTCAGAGGAAAAAGTAAGATTTTCTTTTCAAGCAGAGTTATTCTTCAGGTCTGGCATGAGAGAAGTGATTGATGTCCTGGGTAACTACAAACTGTATAAGGCTTATGTTTGAGGAATTAAATTGTCATAAATAAGTGGTGACTGAGCAATATTATTGCCATGTCTAACATTAGCTTGGTGAGCAGCTGAATGTCACTGAGTGTGTCCCCAAGGCTGTCAGTGGAGGTGTAACAGGCTGTGCCTGGGTTCTGGAGCTCCACTGATAAAGTCACTTCATCCAGCTTTAGGTGTTTGCATTAGCTGATTGTTATTAAGACTTCTAAAGGATGAAAGTGTACCTAATTTCTCAGAAGAAGATGAAAAATAAAATAAAAAAAATTAAAAAAGGGTTTTATTGAAATCGAAATCCTAAGCCTCAAAAACTTCCTTCTGAACTATTAACAGTATAAACATGTGTTCTTTTTCCAGGCTCTGCTTGCCACTAAATGCAGATTTTTATAACCCTAAGTCTGGCTACATATCAAAATTATCATGATTTTTAATATACTCTTCACTTATGTTACCTCATTGTAATGAAGGTAGGAACACTTGCAGTTAAGCCTGCAAACACCAATACTGGAAAATTTGTGAGGGTTTATCTTGCAGAGTTGCAAGATAGTGAATCATGAGCACCCTTGTACAGAAGGCTTCCTTTTAGGCTTTCTTAGGTAGATTTCCTTCTATCCTTTTGTCCCTTAAGAAGGGTTTTCATAATTTGTCAGCCTATCCTATTTTCTCTGAAATGTAAATTACTGTCATTTATTTGAGACAGACATCTCAAAAAAAGAAAAATGAAAAGGAAAGGAAGTGGCCTGTAGATGAAGAAATGATTGGGAGGAAGAGGTAAATGAGGTGGCTGGGATTTTTTAAGCCTTATTTCTGTATGAAACTAGGCTAAAATATCTTTCCTTAAATTTGTGATGTTGTCCATGAGCTACATGTTTTCTACACTGAAAGAGGAAAAAAGCTCCACAGCCTTACAAACAGCTATTAGACAGTCACAATTTTTTTGTTGCCTGTAAATAAATCATTCAGATAATAATTTACTGAACAGTAAGAAGTCATTATGCATAAAACTGATTAAAAAATTAAATTGAAATATCATACATTAATAAGATCATTTTTTTACTGTAGTTTGGTGCTGCTAGGAATCTAATGAACAGTGCACTGTGAATGTTATAAATATGTAGTCTGGACACAAATATTGGCTGTCCCTGTGTGTTGTGCTCTCTGTGGGGTTGTGTATTGAAAAATCACTGCTGGTGAGGAAAGAAACACCCAGGAAAATAGCTGAGAGTTCTGACTGTGCTGCTCCTGGTATCTTATCAGTGGCTATGGATTATTGGCAGAACTGAATGATTTAGGAAAGGGCTTTATGCACAACAACATGAAAAGGGTATTTGGATCCTTAGGAGCCTTCAGAAAATAAAATCCAAACCAAAAACCAATCTAAGGACAATGCAAACAAACTCCAGCCAAATTTACTTTTCTTCTTCTTCCATAAAAAGTTCTGGGTGGAGAATACATACTCCTGTGTGTAGCCTCCATCCCTATTTGGTGTTCATCCACACCAGAATTACTAAGAATCTCCCTATTTCTGTGCTAGATAAAGAAAACTACCAAGTATTTTGCCTTCTGCTTACTGGTAATGATCTGATGAGTGAACCTCGAAACTGATTCTTTCAGAGAAGAAACATTTTCAAATATTTTTGAAGGCTTGTCTAGGATGGAAGGTTGCTCTTGGCATGGAGGTGTAAGGAAGGAGACCAAGGTTTGCAATAACTTTTATTGGCCCAGCTGTGAGAGCTGGTAAAGGCAGGTGAATTTTGGAGCACATAAGCCCTTCTCAGAGTCTGAAATAGAAACGGGGTTTCAAAGCTAAATACAAGTGGAGAGAGATTGCTGAGTTTGCCTGAGCTTTACAGAAAATATTCCATAGGTAGGACCCCTGCTGGATGGCAGCCTCGATGCTCAAGTGCACAGCAAGAGATTTGACTCCAGAGCTGGTATCTGTTACATTTGCCCTTCAAAAGAAACAAAAAAAGATTTAATTTCTGTTTTGATGTGGAGCAAGAAAAATATGTGCAAGGATGTTTTTCAGACTCTTCCAGTTAATAGTCATGTTACACTATTTTTCCTCCTGAGAGTTTGTATAACTCAGACTGAAATAACTTGCACTGAATCTGTTCCTGTAAAACTGTTTAGTATTTGGACTTCATCTTTTTTTTTTTTTTGTGACTGTTTTTTGTGTTTAAGATCAGAATGAATATATTCATACTGCAGAAAGATTTTCTGGAAAATATAAATGTATGTGTTGAGGAATGTCTCAAACCAGTTCTTAATTATTACTTCATGGTTTTTAATTTATTAATTTATTATTGCTTCTTAGGTAATGACAGTACTTAAAAGAAATTACTTTGTTTACTTATAAAATAAAATTCTCAGTAGTTCAGTCATAGGCTACTTCCTCTGAAATGCAATGGTAGTGGTAATTTGCTATAAAATAAGAAGGATCTAAGGGAAAATAAATAATAAAAAAAACAACCAACAAAAGCAACAAACCAACAAAACCAAACCCCATTGATCTTGTAGCTAAGTACCCAACAAACAGGAAGGTCTGGCCCTTCTGTATGTCAGGTTCTCCCTGTGTTGAACACACTGTGAGCTCAGTCCCAAGCCTGGCAGTGTTTAAATCATGTTTTAAGAGATCATTGGAATACTGCCTTGAGTCTTTCATCCAAGCAAGGGCTGAATTGCAGTATTTACCTTTTCTGTGCTGTGGCTTGCCAAAGAATTTTGCACTTTGTCCTTGTATAAAGTCATGGTGATGCCAGTGGACCACGTGTGCTGAGCCACACAGAGCTGGGACTGGATTTAGAGCAGGTATCTGGCTCTGACCTAAGCCCTGGGTTGTCTCCTGGCACTGCTCTCTGATATTTGCCTTTGGAACCATCAATTCTGTTGGAATAGCAGCCCAACACTGAATGTATCCGATTAGAATCTGCATTAGTCTCAAAAAAGTGAAGGTATTGAAACTTTGGGCAAAATGTTCAGCAGGTGCCTTTTGATGGATCTGGTTTTTACATCACCTGAAGTTTTCTATATTGTCTTCAGTGAAGAGAAATTGATGGAATTCTCAAAAATCAGCAGTGTGGCAGCTGAAGGCTTGATTCATGGATTTTACTGACTTAGGTTGATATCCATTCCCGTGTAGGAAATGATTTTGTTCAATTCAGTAGATTTTTCACATAGGTTGACCTGTCTGAGTCTTGCCAGTTTTTAACCTCTGTGCTTATTTGGTCATTTTGCCTGAGGTGTTGAAGAGCTCAGAATGTTGGAGATACATTATCCCCAGTTCAAGGGTTTTTTGTGTCTTTGAAAGCTGCTTGGCTCTCTTCTTCCTTCTTCAGCTGCATGTAAAACATTCCAAAGATGATGTAGTGTCTCATTTCGGTGTTTGTGAGCCAGACTGGAACTCACCTGCTTAAAAGGTGGCCCCCTCTTAGGATGTTAGCAATATTTTCTAAATAATTGTAGTAGTTAAAGTGCAAGTACAATGTAATTAAGTAGAAATGTCACTTTACAGCATAGAATTTAACACAGAGGCAAAGCTCGCTCTCTGAAAGAGCAGAGAGCATGAAATGCAGAGCTATTTAATTCAGTAGGAAAGGTTTACAACCCTCCCACTTTGAAATACAGAACAGAACTGTATTATTGGAATGGTAATACACAATACTTCTTAAAGCCAGAGGTGTCTAACCTTCTTTAAATATTCTTCAGAAGCAATCAGATGGCAAACGCACATTTTCACAAAAACAGTTTCTTCCACAAAGCAAGCAAGCTTTATATAGCTGCTAAGCCTTATAAAATCTGTTATTACTTGTGTCCTTTATACTCTAGGTGTTTTAGCTTTTAAAGTGATATTATCAGTTTAATTAAAAACTTATCAAAGCCTACCTCTCACGCAGAAGCAATTCAGAAATTCCAAACACAAACATCTTGCCGTGTAAATTAGATGCTAGAATCATATCAAACTTCAGGTATGTTAATTATTTAAGAAAAAATAAATCTCCCAGGCATTTAATGAACTGGATAACCAGAGTACCTTGTTGTTAAAGCTGGAAATGTCTTTGACCTCAGAGGGGATGGAAGAAGGTAATCCCTTTGGTGCAAGTGAGCTTTGATTTTTGTACTTAACCATGTCTAGTAGCCTAAATCTTTTTTCATAAAGGCGATATTAATTATGGACTGATGTGACAAAAAGGCCACTGAGGCCTTCAGAAACATTCATCAACATTTTGACTTTGGATCAGCTTTTCTGTTAAGGCCTGAGTTTCTAGAACTCCATTGTGGTTAGATTGAGTACCAGAAATAGCACATATTTTTTCCTATGAATATAATGAATGAAAAGTAAGATCATCTTATATCTATACTACTTATATTCCTTTGATAAGGAACTTGGTTAACGACTGAATTTTAAAAAAACAGTCCTTTTGGGTTCGTGTTTGTTGGGTTTTTTTTGTTTGTTTGGTTGGTGGTTTTTTTTGTTTGTTGTTTTTTTTTTTTTTTTTTTTTTAGTTTTCTTTGAAAACCTTGCATTGCTTGGATGGGTGCTGCAGTATGGGCTGATGCATTCAACAGGGCCATCTTTCCCTGGATGTACCTGCAGCAGAGCAGAGTCAGAGCATTTTACTGACCCATGATCAGTAGCTCTGCTATTTAAAAAAATGTCTGTTTTGGATAAGATTGTTACTATTATGTGGTGCTGCCAAGTCTCAGTGGGTGTAGGGTGAAAAATGCATTTTTTTTCTGTGAATTCTGCCATTCCAAACCATGTCAGGCCCTTGACAAGTATCTGAAAGTCTTTTCTAGGGTCATTATGCCTTAGGTAGAGCCTTAGTGTGCTGAAAACTTGTGGGTACAAAAGTCCTGTCTGGAACTTGCTAAACAGGCAAAATCAGCTTTCAAATTTTGCCCCTTTTAAGTAGGTTGGTAACAGTGGGTTGATGGATGTACATGTTTATTTTAGTAAGTCTATTTTCAGGGGACTAAAGTCATCTCAAGCCTTGCTTTAGCTTACCCTATACAGGAATCCTGATCATTGTTATTTATCAAGACAAATTACCTAGACAATGTCAACAAGAACATATTTAAACTTTCTCTCTTTCTTACATGGCTTCATAGTTCAGAATAAATAGGGGTAATATGATTTTAATAACTAAAATTTACACCTTACCCTGTATTTTTTAGACTCAACTGGACTATTTATTAAAAACATGGTGTAAATAATGTGCATATTTTAGTGCACATTATAATATTTTATATTATAGAGTCCAGACAACAACCTGTATACAAATACTATAGCAATGCAATTTTTCAGAGAAAAATCTTATATTGGAGTAAATTTCCATAGGTTCAGTGACTCATGGAATAACAGGTGTGCCTCAGCTGAAGATGTCTCTGTGGTTTTGGCTTGGGGTTTGTTTTTTTGTTTCTTCTGTTATGTTTGGGGTTTTTTAATTTGTTTTGTTTTTCTTTTTTGCATTTTGGGGAGTTTATAGGTTTTCTTGGGAAGCTGGTAGGTGAAACTGAAAGCTTGCCTGGTTTAATATGAGTGTGGAGTGTTTAGAAATCTAAACACAGCATGTGTAAAATCACGGAGTTATTTTAAATTTTGAATTACTTTGGAAAATTAAGGGTATTGTGGGTCTTTGGACAGTTGAAGATTATTGATTTCTCGGCACCCAATTGTAAACAATTTTATGAGCGTGTGGAACAATGTAGGGAGTTCCTGTAGTACCAATGCACTAAGTGTGTGTTATATATCTCTCTGCTTCCAAGATATTTCAGTTTTTAGTGGCTTAGTGTACATCTAATCCCAGAGTAGATTGCAAGTTTACTGCTGTGTTTTTTGAGGTGTGTTAGGGTTTTTTTTTTTTGTAGGTTTTTTTAATGCCTTTGATGTGTAACAAATTACTAATTCACTTTCAAAATAATCTCCTGTATTTTTTGCAAATCCTATCTAACTTTCTGATTAAATATTTCTGTTAATACCAGCTTTAGATAAGGGGATTGGATTTACCATGTCCAGAATCCTCTGGGGCCCATGGTTGCTGCTAGAGACGTGTTGTGAACCTAAAACCAAGTTGTTTCACAGTTGAATTGTCTGGGTTTCAGCTGTACACCCAGGCAAGCTGAGTGGAGCTGAATTTCTTGGGGGATTTGAAGCCTTTAGGTAATTGCATGCACAGCTCAGACCTCACAGCAAACTGGGAGGGTGGCAGGAGACTTTTCTCACAGAATGGATTGTCAGGACATAAAATTCCATGGTATAAAGAAGAAATGCTGATTAGATGATTATTAGGATGGACCAATTTTGCCTGGGTCTAAGGCAGAACGGTTTTTCTTCTGCCATTCCTAGGAAATCCTAAGAATCAGAAGAAAACCACTGATACCAGAGGTGCTGCAATGCCTTTGTTTGTTTTTTTTTTTTTAACACGTGCATTCTCAATATTTTTTCACCAACCCAGTCCCCTTGCCAACCTAATTATACACTTTCACAGGGTGCATTTTTCTGGGCAATTTTGATGTTGCTGATGAAAATCCAAGCACTTTCAGATTTGTAACAAAGGGTAGCTCCTAGCTGATCCCCTCACACTCCCTTGCGTTGTTGTTGTTGTTCTAAAAGCGTGCTTTCTGTCACTGTGTGTGGTTTTAAAATGAGCATGTGGTACACTCTTGACTTGAATGGATGGTGGAGGAAGAAGAAAGGATTTTCCTAATGGTTCAACAAGAGCACTTGGTAAATAATTTATCATCATCAAGTGCCAGCTTTATCTGAAAGCTGACAGGTCTTTCTTTTATGATTCAGTGGTGTCTGTGCTGACCTGCTGTACACGCTGCCCGTCAGTGTTCTAAAACTGTCCTGGTGTTATCCAGCCCCTGTTACACTAATCCACTCCTTTTTATGCCTTATAAAGCATCTGCTGATATTTATGAGGTATGTGTTAGCAAACATAAGAGTAAGTATTTTAAGGCTCATTAATATTTTAAGTACAGAAATACAACTTATGTATTCGTGTGTGTGGCAGACGTCTTGTTTTATGAGAACTGTAAGAAAGTGATTTTGCTTATTGATTGACATTATCAGGCAGCCAGGCAGACACTCCAGCAGGTGGAATCACCTTTTTGTGTTGATGTCTGCCAGAAGTTAACAGCAAATGTGATGCCCTTTCTGCCAGTGAGAGCTAATGGGTTTTAAAAATGCTGCAAACCCTAATGGTGTGAGATCAATATTCCTGCTGCTATGGGTAAAATGCTACTGCATATATTATTAAGACCTTCTTCAAAATTGAATCACTTGAAGCACTTCTGGACTGTTAGAGGATTCAGTATTTATCTTCACAATAAAATACTAATGGACCTGTGTTTGGGGAAATAATATTTTTCCTCTTGCTTAGAAATATGAAAACTTATTTTTTGAAAGTAGAGATGAACACAGAGATGCTCACAAATCTATCAGTTTCCTTGCTACTGGGTAATGTTTGAGATTGTTGGAAAGTTAAATTAGCTGGTAGAGGAGCTAGACAATTTTCCAAGGATTACAATATCTGCCTGTGTGTATTTTCGTCTCCTGGAAAGGGAATGAGCAGGAGAACCCTGGTTTGTTCTCCCAGCAGAATGTTCATAACCTCAGTACCAAGGGGATGGGTCCCCAGTGAGGCCTCAGGAGTGCTGCAGGATGTTGGAGACCTCAGATATTTTGCAAGCCCCAGTGTTTAAATATTAATGTGTGTGTGTGACTCTGAGGTTACATGTGTTAAGTGCAAAGCATACAATAGCTTCTTGCAGTGAATCTTTTTTTTTTTTTTTTCCATTTCTTATCTCAGGAGTGTTCTGTGTTCTGCAAATTATCCTGTCAAGATTTAACCTGGCTCGTAGTACCTGCTCTCATTTAACTATTTGTTTGGAATTGGTGTTTAGAGAGCTTCTGGGAGGACAAGAGTTTTGCCTTCCTGATGGTTTCCCTGAGGCAGGCAGGGGAAGCCAGTTCAAGTTAAAAATGAGGTTTTTGACTACTTACACAACCATTGGTTAAACAGGCTGGGTAAAAACAAAAAGGAGGGGGTGGCTTAAATATTTCAACAAAAAATAAACAGAACTGGCTTTGACGCCTTGGAAGGCTGACCTGGAACACATACTAAACAGAGCTAAGAGAACAAAGTAGGTATTTATTGAAAGGCCTCTAAGGGTACACCTTGGGCAGCACAAGAGCCTGGCCAGGACAAGACTCAAGGTGGACCCAAAATGGTCACAAAATGGCTAACCAGTCATGAGGTCTCACACTTTTATAAGTTTTGGTCCATTTGCATATTGGGTTTAATTGTCCAATTACAGCTTCAGTTTGTGAGGTCTCATCCTTCTTGTTCCTCCCTTCAGCCACCCTTGTTTGTGCTTCTGGGCCTGAAAGTTGCACCCACTGTCCTTGGTCTCCAGCAGGAAAAGGATTTGTTTTGTCTCCCTACTCTGTGAAGAGCTGTCTGTCACTTAATATGAGGCTCAGAACGGCACCCCTAGGCAGCACAGAATCTGAAAAACATGAAAGCTAAAACTTTTAAGGCATCGTTTCCCCCATTTAGAGGCTTGACAAGGCCTTTTCCTTGTCAAGTCTCTATTCTAAATATCTACTAATAATAGGTATTCAATAACAAATAAGTAACTAACAATAGTAAACAACTAACAATAGTAAACAACTAACAATAGTAAACAACTAACAATAGTAAACAACTAACAATAGTAAACATCTAATAACAGTGAACATCTAACAACAGAAATATCTAAGGTTGAACTGAGTTACCACTGAACCAAATTACAAATCTGTAAGTAATAATTGCAATGGAAAAGCTACTTGGTGTTTGGTTGGTTTTGGTTTCCAGACCAGTGAAGCAATTGCATTTGCATTCAAAGGTTTCACGTGGTCCCCTTATGGGTTTTCCACTTGCAGAAGGCAGTGTGCTGATCCACCCTGGCAGTAATGCTGAGAGGAGCTGCGCTGACTGCAGCTTTATTGCCTGATTCCTGTGCTGTGGCTTTGCCCTTCTCCCAGCACGGTGGGGCTTTTTCCCTGTGCCATGTGAGAGAGATCCAGCTCCAGCATGCTCAGCCTAACACATGGAAAATGAAATATTGTGGCATAAGCACACAGTCTACTTTCTACTCCTGGACAGATGGGCAAAATCATAATTCCCCAGAGCCTGAGCTGTGTGGCTCTGTGTTAGATCACTTGTCACAGTGAATGTATTCAGCGTTCCATAACATTGGCATAGTCTAACAGGAACAAGTATCAATGCACTCACTAATCCTCCCCAAACCTTTCAAATGCTGTCTTTACTGCAGGGGTTTGTTCAAACAGGGGAACAAACGTAACTTAGATGTGGACTGGTGGGAACAAAATAGAGCTTATGAAAAATGGGGTATAAATATTGTCATAAGGTGAGAAGCACATGGAGTTCATCCTGCTCAAAGCCATGTTTGGCATAGATCTACCAGATCTTCTGCCAGCTATTTTTCTCTTTATGCTTCCCCCTCCAGTGCCAGTTGGAAAAAATATAAAAACTCTACTCATTTTCTCAGGAGAAAAGGAAATAAATTTTCCTATGTTTGTGTATATGCATGCACCCACATACATATGTGCATGTATATACATATATATAAAAACTTCTTTGTGTATCTGTATATGTTAAAAACTCTTTTTCCATGCAATAGGAAAAAGTTTTAGAAAAAATAGGAGACAAAAAAAGGAAGGGGGAAAAAATACAGACTTGAAGCAATTGTGGCATAGCATGCAAAATATGACCATTTTGTTGTTTTTTACTCTTTGTCTATCTGCATAAGGTATCTTGTAAATTATTTGCTAATTTAAAGTATGATAAGAGATAATTCATGGATAAGTTAATTCTTGTTGTATTCAGGCAGGTGAAGAGATGAGCCATGTTGGAAAATCATGAATTTAGTCCAATATCCATGTTTGTCTTCTCTTTAAATATGTGCTTGTAAATGCATAAAAAATGCAGTTAATATTGAAGTATAATATGCACCTATGTTTTATTGCTAATAAGTTTAAATCATTGCACTGCAGTAGGAACTCATTCTTGTTCAATATGTCAGTGGGACATGTTTTAAAGTGATCTTTATTTACTTTAATTTTTTTTTTTAATTTATTACTTTTTCTGCCATGGAGCAGTAAGAGTGTCACAACCCCAAACATTGTCAGCAGTTCTTTAGATGTAGGAACCTCTGTTCCCTGCTGGAGAATCAGAAACTGTGCAGAACATTCCTTCCTGCCTTGCATGAGCTACCCTCTTGCAGAGTCCCTGTCTGTTTTCAGAGGTGAGGAACTGCAAATAAAGATGGGGTTTCAGAAAGTTCCACTCATCTGATGGGCGTGTGAATATATTTGTAACTGTAATGAGTCTAAATCTATGGCTTAAGCCTGAGAGGCAAATGGCAGAGTTTTTGATAAAGAGGACTTAACAGTGACTGCAGGATATGTGATGCTATGATGTAAATGGGAGAGTGTTACAGAAGGCTGCATTTTCTGAATTAAGGAATATTTTGGGGTGTCATTGACAGTTATATCCAACTGGGTTCCTCTGGAGTTGCATCCATGCAGGTTTAACAGCTGTGTCTGTGTTGATAACAAGCAAACCTGGATTACAGTGGAGAAAAATGTTGAATCTGTATCTTCAGTCAACATTTTGTAGGATGGCTTCTTTTCATATTTTGGGTGTAAAATACTTCAAGGTATTGAAGTACATATTCACTGTACTCTCTGTAGCTTTAGATCAGGTCCTTGTAGCTAAGATGAGTAAGCACAGTAAATCTACTCACCTAAGGATCAGTTTCACTGTCCTTCAAGCTGCATTTACCTCAAGCTGTTGGCAATCTCAAAAGCTCTGCAGGGAGGTTGGGCTAAAACTCCAGGACAGTGCAATGGATTCCTCAGTGTGGCTGTGCTGACACCAACTCTTATAATATGCGCACACACACAAACCCTGAATAGCCCAGAACTACTTTTTATGATCACTTAATTCAAATCTTACCCAAATATTTGTGCTCTCTGCTGTCAGAGTCCTGTAGATAGGGACAGACCATGCCAGCCCAGAAAGGACCTGGAGCTGCTGCAGAGAGCCCAGAGGAGGCTCCAGGATGAGCAGAGAGATGGAACAGCTCTGCTGGAAGGAAAGGCTGGCAGAGCTGGGATTGTTCACCTGGAGAGGAGAAGCTTTGGGCTGAGCTCAGGGTGGCCTTGCAGGGCCTGAGGGAGCTGCAGGAAAGATGGAGAGAGACAATTGCCAAGGGCTGGAGGGGCAGGAGCCAGGGAATGGCTGCCAGTGGGAGAGGGCAGGGCTGGCTGGGATCTTGGGCAGGAATTGTTCCCTGGGAGGGTGCCATGGGCAGGGACACCTTCCACTGTCCCAGGCTGCTCCAAGTCCCAATGTCCAACCTGGCCTTGGGCTCTGCCAGGGATCCAGGGGCAGCCACAGCTTCTCTGGACACCCTGTGCCAGGGCCTGCCCACCCTCTTCTTCAATGGTTTTGCAGCTTGTTTTCTTGTGCCTTTTTTTTTTTTTTTTTTTTTTTTGTGAAGTCAAGTCTGTACTTAACAAGTATTTGACCACATGTCTGTTTTGTTGGAAGCTACATACTTTTTTCCCCTTTTTTTAACATTTGCACTTTAAACACATTTTGATATGAATGTGTGAATAATAGAAAACATGATTTCTTCTATCTAGTGACACTTTATCTGCAGAAAAGTGTTTAGTTTTCCTTGAATTTCTAACCCTGCAACAAAGGCAAATGGTATTTGCCTTTGTTACAAGTCTGTTTAAGTTGTAAATTCCCAAATTCTGAAAATTGCTACCATTGCCTTGTTTTTGTAGATACAACTTTCCTTCTTGAAGTGCTTTTCTGTGAGGGACCTGTAAAGGTGTATTTGTGCTGAGGTCACTGGTTGATGATAGACTTACACTCAGTTTTTCCATACACTTACAGATACTTTGTGTATAGGTAAAACTTTCAGAAGCTGGGGTTTAAGTCTGGTAAATAGGGCCAAAGTCTTTTCCTACAAAGGATGTGATTGCTTTCAGTTCACCCCTCTGTGTTGATTCTAATGCAGCTCTGCAGAGCAGGGTCCTGTCCTTGTGTTGTTTTGGAGGAGAATTTGCATTAAGTGAGTCACTCCTACATAAAGGACGATTTCAGTGCTTACGAAGACATAACTACTACGTTACTGGTGTTTCAGCACCAAAATATTTGAGAGAAAGAAGGATTTGTGTCAGCCATCTGAAGGTTTTTCTGTCCTCCTGAGTGCTGCCTTTCCTTGCTCTGGGCACAAGTAGCTGGCATGCAGGGAGGAATCTCCTTTATCATTTCAAGGTAATAGTTGTAAACTGTAGGGAAAGGAATACAGATGACCTTACCCCTGATGAGTAACAACTGTGTTAATTACCCAATACAGCCTTGCCCTTGATGAGTCACAGCTGTATCCAATAAAGAAAAGTGTGATAAAAGGGAGTGGGTGAACTGGTGTGGGGAGCATCATGGAGGAGGAGTCTTGAGGAAGAAGCAATGACAGATCATGAGGAAGAAGGATCCTGGGAGGAGAGAGTTACTGCTGTGAGGTCAGTCTGGGTCTGCATTTAGAACCTGTTGTTGTTGGAACCTGCAGTCACAGTCTGGCTGGGTAAAAGCTGCAGTCAGAGGCTGCACACTGATCCCTGCAGTTACAGTCTGGCCAGGTAAAAGCTGCAGTCAGAGGCTGCACACTGATCCCTGCAGTCACAGCCTGGCCAGGTAAAAGCTGCAGTCAGAGGCTGCAAGAGAAACCTCCAGCAGGAGCTGCTGCAGGCAGAGTCAGTGAATGGTTGGAGTCAGGATGGCTGAGCTGTGAAGAGGAATAAACCTTTTCATGTTGTCATAAACAATAAGTCTGTGCCTCGGCTCATTTCTACCCTTTAACAAGAGGGCTGCTGCAACAGTAAATCACGTTTATTCCTTACATTCAGTTGTCCTACAGGAGAGAGGGCAGCCATGGATTTACTGAGAGGGGCCCTGTCTGTCCCCCTGTCTGTCCCCTGTCTGTCCCCGTGTCAGGGAGGGCAGAGCAGGCCCAGGTTCTGCTCCAGGCCCAGCAATGGCCCCAGAGCCCCGGGCAGGGCCTGAGCCCAGGAGCTGCCCCTGCACAGGAGGCACAACTTCTGCCCTGGCAGTGCCCAGCCCTGAGCAGATTGTGCCCAGAGGCTGTGCAGGCTCCTCCCTGGGGATATTGCAGAGCCCTCTGCACACCCTGCTGTGCCCTGTGCTCTGGGATGGCCCTGCTGGAGCAGGGAGGTGGCACCAGAGCAGCCCCTGGGGCCCCTCCAGCCTTTACCTACTCCAGGTTTTGTGAAGGGAGGTTCTCACTGAGCTTGAGGCTCTGGTCTTCTGATGTTTGCAATTAGTGTGGCTTATTTGCAAATGGGATCAAAACTGTGGACAAATTCTGTCTTAATGGTTTGCAGTGGCATTTGGGAAAACTGAATTTGGACACTGGTGGCTCACAGAATCTGCAGCTGTAGCCTGTGCCAGAAGTTGCATTTAAGTCTCGTTTAAGGCATATTTTTTCAAATTGATAAATGGCTTTGTCAGATGTTTTTCACTGTTCTAAACTAGTGGGATAACTGTGTTACCTGAAGAACAAACTGGATGGAACTGTGTGTAAACAGGAGGTGCAGAACAACTGATTTCACCTTCACAGAACAAGTTATAAATTTTGTAACATTTGACACACAGCAGTTCTGCTGTAACTTATAACTCTTGAGGCACCTCAGAAAGCTGCTCAGGATCTGATTATTCAAAAAATTGCTTGTTGCCAGAATAACATGTTGGGTTTAAGCTTTGAATTTTCTGTGCAATAGCCAATAAAATGCAACACTGGTTTTGAAAATATACTTTATATACACCTCAGAAGTTGCATTACAATGATCTTGATTTCAATCACATATACTGGATAAGTATTTTATGTGTGTAATAGCATTATTTGGACTTTCCTAGGGGTGTCATAATCTGTTACACTGAGGGATCCAAAAATACGATGTTCAAGAAGTTGGAGGGTCAGTGAAACTCATTGGGGTAAATACAAAGCACTAATGAGGGTGTACTGCTGAACTCATATAGTGAATTGTTTTAGTGAAATTTCTTATGATATGTGCAAAACTAAGGTTTTCCTCTGCAACAGGAGTTTGGAAACTTACATTCAAAATTTATTATTTGCTATTGAAAACTTTTATGCAGATGAATTTAATGTATAGAACTCATGGCAATATAATGCTGTTCAGGTTTTAATGAACTGAAGAGCCTGATATTGAGAGGCTTTTGTACGCAGATTTCTCTTAAAGACTTCACCTTTGCAAAGAAATGTTAAGAGATTGGTGGAAGTTGGTGTATAAACTGGTATTTAAGTGTGCAGGAATGGGACAGGGGAGTATTTTGAGTGTTACTACTTAACTGAGTTCACTGGAACTTTTATATCAGGTGCTTCTTCAGATACAGAGTTGAATTCTTGAGGCCCTGATGTACAGCTTTTATTTATAGCTGTACCTGAAGAGTTATGTCAAAGAAATATAAACAGCCTGAACCTCCAGGCTGCTTCATCTCAGTCCCACCATTTCCTCCTGTTATAAAATCTGTCAGCTGGCATAACAAGGCATCTTAAAGCCATCTTTACTTTAAGCAGGTCATTGATATTAAGCAGCCAGGCAGGGGAATGGAGTGCTTCTGGAAATTAAGCTGTTTGCATACACAAAGACTCTACATTGAATATTTCATGTATTGCGGGGAAAGAAAAATATAGGCAGAAAAGCATATAAGGATGCAATGACAGTAGAATGAGTCAGCAAATGTGTTCCTGGTTACTCTAATTATGTAATGATAATGGCTGTCTAGAAATACTTAATTGTTAGCAGCAATTGCTTTGGTTTTGGGTTGTAGCAGCAGTTGGATAGAGGCTGATACTGGTTTCTGTGCTATTAATAGTAATAACCAGCTTTGCATCCCTTGGCTTTTATATAGACCCCATAGAGCTAAAAGTGCTGGAGTTAGACCCATTTCACAAAGACCAGTAAGAAATGTGAGTGCAGTGACATCAATCAATGTCACTGAGGTGTTACCTAGAGCCTGAAATGGAGCTTTGGATTCCAAAGTCCTGTGTCGTTGCCCGTTAGGTTGTTCTGAGGACAGTGGTGTTTTCATCTTGGAAGAGCAGAAATGTTTGTCTTCAAGGTTTGGTTTCCATTGTAGCTATCATTGTAGTTTCTCTATAAAGCAATTGTTGTTGTAACTACAGTGTGTTATAGTAGCTCCCAAAATATGAAAAGCTCCCAAAATATGAAGCAATACAGACTATGGAATGTTGGAAACATTTTTGTTATATCTGGTATTATTCCTAATTCACTAAGGACCACGGAAACCTCAGAGAGCTCAATCATCAGAGCAAGGGACTGTAGCGTGAGGGACACAGTGTCAGATGTATTACAAGGGAAAAGGATAACACAGGAAGACAAAAGGAGATCAAAATACTTGAAGATTAAGAAGACTGAAAGTGAAGATCAACAATGTCCAGAGTGAAGACAATGTTTGTGTGCCTGAGACATTAGGATCAAACTAAGCATTGTTATTGCATCCCTGAGAGTGAGCCAGAGCTTGGTCTGGGAGAAATCTTCCTATACAGTTCTTTTGTCATGCTTGTCCCTTTAGCTACAGTTTGTTGTTTGCTTAGTTGGGTTTCTTAAGCTGTTTCTCAATGCAGGATTATGTGTTTGGGAGACACCATGGTGGTGAGGTGTTTCCAAGCAAGGACAGGCTCTTCCCTGGGGTTAGAGAATGAGGACAACCCTGGCAGTGCTCACTGCTGAGCTCCTCAGAGAAGGAGAGGCTGCTGGAAGTTATATCTTAGGTAGATCTGGTTAGCTGCACAATGAGGCTGGGTATTGAGTTAAATGTTTTATTGGGTGGTGTATTGTTGTCTGGGTTTTTGCCGTTCTCCTCTGTCCCCTTTAAGGAATTTGTAAAAGTTTTATTTTTAGCCTTCTGTGTTTTTGGAGTCAGATACACTTTCGTATAAACAAGCCATTTGTTATTGTAAAATCTAGAGATGTTTACATTCTTTTCATAAAGAAGAGACTGTTGATGGACTGTTGCATGGTCCAGTGTGGTTGGAGAAGAAGATTTTCTTCCTTCAATCCATGATCACTGCTGGAGTTCGATAAATGTTGACTCTGTAAAGAAAGCTCTCTCTTTTCCACCTGGGACATCGCAAGGTGTGGGTGTGAGTTCTTCATGTCATCTGAGACAGTGTATCTCTGTCCTGGGTTATGGAATCAAAAATGTGTATTCTATTTTCATCTGCTGAAAGCAGTTGGGGAATTGTTCTTTATTTCTTGTAACTTTGGAAGGAGGGGGACGGGGGGGGAGGGGCGGGTGCCTTTTGGGTAATGGGCCATCAACAGACTATACCCCCGGACTATACCCGCTCCCCCCAGAGCCCCAGAAGCCCCATTTGCATGCATGGTCCTATTGTGGGATGCCCCACCCAGTGGGGGGAGTCTACAATTGCTGCCGGGAAAACTGAGCCGGCCGGGGACAGACTTTACTTGCTTCACCCCGATTCCTGGGAGGAAGACGGCACCCCATCTCATCATCGCCAGACCCCATCTCATCATCGCCGGACCCCATCTCACCATCACCTCACCCCTGGACCCCTCCTCATCACTCCTAGACCCTTCCTCATCACTCCTAGACCCTTTTTGGCTACAGGATCGTCCCTGCTCCAACAGAGCCACGTCTGTCATCCCAGGACTCACTTCTGGACTGCTTCCAACACCCTGACTAACAGGGTGCCAGGTGGCAGCTCTGATTCTGTCAGGGCTTTCCCAAATTGTTGTTGTTTGTTTGCTGGTTTGGTGGGGTAGTTTTTGTTTCCTACCACATTTGTATTATTGATATTCCTAGTAAAGAACTGTTATTCCTATTCCCAAATCTTTGCCTGAGAGCCCTTAATTGAAAATTTATAATTTGGCAGGGGTGGGGGGTTTGCATTCTCTATTCTAAGGGAAACCCCAGTTTCCCTGGCAGACACCTGTCTTGTCAAACCAAGACAGATTTTGGCGCCCAAGTGTGGGGCACAAGGGCATTGAGACAGAGGAATAACAGTTCTTGTGTACTAGATAGAAGTCTACTGCTCAAAATCATGTGGTCCAGCTTTCCCTGGTTTGGCTGGCACGTGGTTGTGGCTGTATTTCTGCCATTTGCTGGCCCTTATCTAAACATGGGCCCTATAACCAAGGCTACTGTGGCTGGCATCCAGTTTATTTTGTGGGTTAATAAGGTGAGGAATTCGTGGATTTTTAACTTCCTTTGGAAAGCAGGCACATGGATTCAGGGCTATCATAGACTAACTCTGTGTTTCTGGGGTTACTTTAATAATGGTACATATTGTGAGGAAATGGCACCTGGGGAAATTTTCTCCCAATCCTTCACTCAGTTTTTTGGGTCTACTCCACCAGCTTTTCAAGGGTTAAATTTCCCTCTGAATGCTAATGACGTCATACAGTGGTTGGTGCTGCTTATAGGCCTATTCTATTTGGTATTCAGAGATAAAGGGAGACTGGCCTGGGTAAGCACTCTGATAACTACCCCAAAGAATAATGATGCTGCCCAAGAGCCCACCCCTGTCCCACAGCCAGCCTCAGGCATAAACCACCCGGTTTGGTTGAAGGCTCTGATAAAAGAAATGCATGAGATGAACCAGATGCTGAAAGAGTACATTTCCCCAGCTGGTGAGAAACCTTCGCCCTGCCCTGACAAAAGAGAATCTGATACAGAACCCGCAGACATTACAACTGTCCAGGTTCCAGCTGACACACAGGGGCAGTCACAGCCAGCAGCAGTTGCCCCTGTGGAAACAAGGAAATCTAAAGTGAAAACAGCAAACCCAGAGAGTAAAGATAAGAAGGGAGGGCCCTCACAAGACACAAGGGAATCACATGTTCAGATCATCACTGAGACCCTGTCGTATGAAAGTCTCCGTAATCTGCAAAAAGATATTGTACGACGGGGACGTGAGGCTTACACTGCCTGGCTACTTCGGGTTTGGGATCTTATGGGCACAGGTGTCCAACTAGATGGTGGGGAGGCCAGGAATTTGGGACCCTTGACCCAGGACTCAGGTATAAATCAGGTATTTGTAAGGGAGCCTGGACCTCTTTCCCTCTGGCAGCGGCTTTTAACGAGTGTGAGAGAAAGATTTGTCCACAGAGAAAGAATGCAGGAGCACCACCATAGAATGCGCTGGAAAACTCTGGAGGAGGGAATCCAACAGCTGAGGGAAGTGGCAGTACTAGAGGTACTTTTTGGGAGGAGTGGACAGCATGATAATGATCCTGACAAGGTTAGATGCACAGCGCAGATGTTATGGAACCTGGCAAATCTGGGGCCATCTCAGTATACTACATTCATTGCAACCATTAATGCTGAGGACAACCAAGTGACAGTGGGGGCTGTTGCCACTAAGCTTAGGAATTATGAGAGCATGATCAATGGCCCGCTGCAGGCTCATATCTCTGCCGTGGTGAAAGAGCTCAAAGAGGAAATGAGGGAGGTGAGGGAGAGATGAGGAAGAGCAGTTCCAATGTGGCACCGGTACGAGTCACAGGCCCCAGAGTCAGAGCCCAACGACCCCCAGCCAGAGAGAGAGGGTACACCCCGAGAGCTGACCTGTGGTTTTACCTGCGTGACCATGGGGAAGACATGGGAGTGTGGGATGGGAAACCCACCTATGTCCTGGCAGCCCGGGTGCGTGAGCTCAAGGAGAGGAACACTCACCAAAGGGGTGCCACTAAAATGAAAGTATCCTCAACCTCCTATGCCCAGGCTGTCAGTAGTCAGGATGCTGGAACCTCTAGTATGTATGCTCAGGGAGGGAATAACCAGTGCTAGAGGGGCCCTGCCTCTAGCCAGGTAGAGGAGAGGGACAATCGGATCTATTGGACTGTGTGGATCCGATGGCCTGGCACATCTGACCCACAGAAATACACGGCTTTGGTTGACACTGGCTCCCAATGTACCCTGATGCCGTCGGGGTATGTGGGAGCAGAACCCATCTCTATTTCTGGAGTGACAGGGGGGTCCCAGCAACTGACTGTATTGGAGGCCGAAGTGAGTTTGACTGGGAATGGGTGGCAGAAACACCCCATTGTGACTGGTCCAGAGGCCCCGTGCATCCTTGGCATAGACTATCTCAAAAATGGACATTTCAAAGACCCAAAAGGATATCGTTGGGCTTTTGGAGTAGCTGCTGTAGAGACGGAAGCCATCAGACAACTAAATACCCTGCCTGGTCTCTCCGACGACCCCTCTGCTGTGGGACTGCTGAGAGTTGAAGAACAACAGGTGCCAATCGCCACAGCAACAGTACACCGTCGGCAATACCGTACTGACAGAGACTCTGTGACTCCCATCCATGAGATGATTCGTAAACTGGAGAGCCAAGGGGTGGTCAGCAAAACCCACTCACCCTTCAACAGTCCCATTTGGCCTGTGCGTAAGTCTGAAGGGGAATGGAGATTGACTGTGGACTATCGTGCATTGAATGAAGTGACTCCACCACTGAGCGCTGCCGTGCCGGACATGCTGGAGCTCCAGTATGAGCTGGAGTCCAAGGCAGCAAAGTGGTATGCGACCATCGATATTGCCAATGCCTTCTTCTCCATTCCTTTGGCAGCAGAGTGCAGGCCCCAGTTTGCTTTCACCTGGAGGGGCGTTCAGTACACCTGGAACCGACTGCCCCAGGGGTGGAAGCACAGTCCCACCATCTGCCATGGACTGATCCAGGCTGCACTGGAGAAGGGTGAGGCTCCGGAACATCTACAGTACATCGATGACATCATTGTGTGGGGAAACACGGCAGTGGAAGTTTTCGAGAAAGGAGAAAAGATCATCCAGATTCTCCTGGAAGCTGGCTTTGCCATTAAGAAGAGTAAAGTCAAGGGACCTGCCCGAGAGATCCAGTTCCTGGGAGTGAAGTGGCAAGATGGACGGCGTCAGATCCCCACAGAGGTCATTAATAAGATCACCGCGATGTCTCCACCGACCAGCAAGAAGGAAACACAAGCTTTCCTAGGTGCCATAGGTTTCTTGAGAATGCACATCCCTGAGTACAGTCAGATTGTGAGCCCTCTGTACCTGGTTACCCGCAAAAAGAATGATTTCCACTGGGGCCCAGAACAGCAACACGCCTTTGCCCAGATCAAGCAGGAAATCGCTCATGCGGTGGCCCTTGGCCCAGTCAGGACGGGACCAGAGGTAAAGAATGTGCTTTACTCCGCAGCTGGGAGCCATGGTCTGTCCTGGAGCCTTTGGCAGAAGGTGCCTGGTGAGACTCGAGGCCGGCCACTGGGATTCTGGAGCCGAAGCTACAGAGGGTCTGAAGCCAATTACACTCCCACGGAGAAGGAGATCTTGGCTGCCTATGAAGGAGTTCAAGCTGCCTCAGAGGTGATTGGCACGGAAGCACAGCTCCTCCTGGCACCCCGACTACCAGTGCTGGGGTGGATGTTTAAAGGAAAGGTTCCCTCCACCCATCACGCCACTGATGCCACCTGGAGCAAATGGATTGCCCTCATCACTCAGCGCGCCCGTATTGGAAACCCGAATCGCCCTGGGATTCTGGAAGTGATCACCAACTGGCCGGAAGCTGAGAACTTCAGTCTCACCGAGGAAGAGGAACAAGAGCAGGTAACCCGGGCTGAAGAAGCTCCACCATATAACCAACTGCCAGCAGAAGAAGCACGCTACGCTCTTTTCACTGATGGTTCCTGTCGCATCGTAGGGATGAACCGGAAGTGGAAAGCAGCTGTGTGGAGCCCCACAAGACAGGTTGCACAAGCCACTGAAGGAGAAGGTGGGTCAAGCCAGCTTACCGAACTCAAAGCTGTTCAATTGGCCCTGGACATCGCTGAAAGAGAGAAGTGGCCAAAGCTCTACCTCTACACCGATTCGTGGATGGTAGCTAATGCTCTGTGGGGCTGGCTGGAAAGGTGGAAAAAGGTCAGCTGGCAGCGTAGGGGAAAACCAATCTGGGCTGCTGATGAGTGGAAGGACATCGCCACCAGAGTAGGGAAACTACCTGTGAAAGTCCGTCATGTGGATGCCCATGTTCCCAAGAGTCGGGCTAATGAGGAGCACCGGAACAACGAACAGGTAGATCAGGCCGCGAAGATAGAAGTGTCTAAGATAGACTTGGATTGGCAACATAAGGGAGAGTTGTTTCTAGCTCGGTGGGCCCATGATGCCTCAGGTCATCAGGGCAGAGATGCCACTTATAAGTGGGCACGAGACCGAGGGGTGGATCTAACCATGGACAGTATCTCTCAGGTTATCCATGACTGTGAGACGTGTGCTGCCATCAAGCAGGCCAAGCGGGTGAAGCCCCTCTGGTACGGTGGACGGTGGTCCAAATATAAGTATGGGGAGGCCTGGCAGATTGATTACATCACCCTGCCCCAAACCCGCCAAGGCAAGCGCTACGTGCTGACCATGGTGGAAGCCACCACTGGGTGGCTGGAGACCTACCCAGTGCCTCATGCCACTGCCCGGAACACCATCCTGGGCCTTGAAAGACAAGTCCTGTGGAGACACGGCACCCCTGAGAGAATCGAGTCAGACAACGGGACCCATTTCAAGAACAGCCTTATAAACACCTGGGCTAAAGAACACGGCATTGAATGGATCTATCACATCCCTTATCATGCACCAGCTGCCGGGAAAGTGGAACGGTGCAATGGACTACTTAAGACCACTCTAAAGGCACTTGGCAGAGGGACCTTTAAGAACTGGGAAGTGAACTTAGCAAAAGCCACCTGGATGGTCAACACCCGAGGCTCCATCAATCGAGCTGGTCCTGCCCAGTCTACCCCTTTGCACACAGTAGATGGAGATAAAGTCCCTGTGGTGCACATGAGAGGTATTTTAGGAAAGACTGTCTGGATTAACCCCACCTCAGGCAAAGGCGAACCCATCCGTGGGATTGTTTTTGCTCAAGGACCTGGTTACACTTGGTGGGTAATGCAGAAAGATGGAAAAACCAGTTGTGTACCCCAGGAAAACCTAATCCTAAGAAAGAACTGAGTGTAGGGGTTCATTCTGCTAGTAGTTCATTGCTTTAGGTATGATGCAGATGATAATAGAATAAGGGGTGGATAATGTCCTGGGTTATGGAATCAAAAATGTGTATTCTATTTTCATCTGCTGAAAGCAGTTGGGGAATTGTTCTTTATTTCTTGTAACTTTGGAAGGAGGGGGACGGGGGGGAGGGGCGGGTGCCTTTTGGGTAATGGGCCATCAACAGACTATACCCCCGGACTATACCCGCTCCCCCCAGAGCCCCAGAAGCCCCATTTGCATGCATGGTCCTATTGTGGGATGCCCCACCCAGTGGGGGGAGTCTACAATTGCTGCCGGGAAAACTGAGCCGGCCGGGGACAGACTTCACTTGCTTCACCCCGATTCCTGGGAGGAAGACGGCACCCCATCTCATCTTCGCCAGACCCCATCTCATCATCGCCGGACCCCATCTCACCATCACCTCACCCCTGGACCCCTCCTCATCACTCCTAGACCCTTCCTCATCACTCCTAGACCCTTTTTGGCTACAGGATCGTCCCTGCTCCAACAGAGCCACGTCTGTCATCCCAGGACTCACTTCTGGACTGCTTCCAACACCCTGACTAACAGGGTGCCAGGTGGCAGCTCTGATTCTGTCAGGGCTTTCCCAAATTGTTGTTGTTTGTTTGCTGGTTTGGTGGGGTAGTTTTTGTTTCCTACCACATTTGTATTATTGATATTCCTAGTAAAGAACTGTTATTCCTATTCCCAAATCTTTGCCTGAGAGCCCTTAATTGAAAATTTATAATTTGGCAGGGGTGGGGGGTTTGCATTCTCTATTCTAAGGGAAACCCCAGTTTCCCTGGCAGACACCTGTCTTGTCAAACCAAGACAATCTCATAAAGATTTGCTGGTTTGTTTGGTTTTTTGGTTTTTTTAAGACTTGCTCCATTTCCATAGCATGTGTGTATTTTCTAGTGGGCTGCCAGGATTAGGGGGAAAAGATGCAGTGTAAAATTGATTAAAAACAGTGGGGCTGATGCAAGGATCCTTACACATATGGATTGCAGGCTAAATCTGAAACAGGGGTTGTGTCCAGGCTTGTCCTTTTATCATATTTCTTACTCACTTAGTCCCTAAACTTTGGGTTTTCTTCAAATACATAAGCAAGAAAAAAAATTCAGAAAAAAAAAAGTTGTAGATTGGGTTTTCTTTTGTTTTTGAGATTTTATTTTTTACAGAAATGGTATTACATGTTCATATAATTGAATAACACTTATGCCTTATTCTGGATTCAGTGAGCAAACCCTTTTTTCAAAGAAGCATTATTGTGAACCCCAGAGAACACATTTTGCCGTGCTGATTGAAAAGGTGGTGTTCTGATTTAGGAATTACAAGCCTTCTTATATATATATATATTTTTTTAAATTTTTAATGTTCAGTGCAAGCATTGTCGTTTCTTGCTCTGTAAATTTTCCAGGACACACTGGTGACCAGCTGCTGATGGACCTGCCCAGGAGTTCCATCCCTGGATAGAGAGAACAAGGTGCTGCAGCTGCTGTGAGCTATGTGTTGCTCTCCCTACAGCTGGGAACAACTGCATTTCTCAGCAAGCAGTGATTAGCATTTTGATCTTGACAAGCACTTTCCTGTCTGAATACTAATGTTTGAATGATTGTTTCTGCCAAGCAAGGCATGAACAGCCATTGCATCTATAGCTTGTAGTTAGCTCCTGCTTGCTAGAAGCATTTGATCAAATACTTGCACACTTGATTATGCCTAATACAGTCTTTAAAAAATCTCCTCTGATTTATAGTTGTAGGGGAAAAAAAAAGTAGGTTTGTGTGTCTCAATATGCTAAATCAACTAATTCCAGGATGAAATGCTTGATGTTTGAAAGAGCATCCAGTGTCAGGTGTTGTGATCTAATATGTTGGTGGTTCATGCCAATGCTCCCAGCTACATGCAAATTAACAGTATTCAAGTGTAACCACACATTTATAGTCTACAGATTAGCATAGCCTGAGAAAAATCCAATTATCCTTTCCTTGCTTGTTTGCCTTCATTATATTTTTGTTTCAGGGTACTTCTTTTACTAAAATTTTAGAATTATTTAGAGAACTAAAATCAGATTTATAAACAGCAAATCATAGTATAAATCACCAGGCTGAAGTATGAGTGTTTTGTCTTTCTTTTCAGGAAACAAAACATCTCATAAAGGAAGCCCAAGTCCCAGGGAACAGGGGAACAGAAGTTAAGCTTTGCAATGTGTTTATGCTTTGCTGTACAACAGGCTTAAACAAAAAACAACTTATGCTCCTGGTCCTGTTTTAACTGTTGGAGAAAAGCCTCCTATCCTCCAGTCAGGGACAGAACAGCTGGTAGAACGCTGTCTTGTGAAGAGCTCAAAATAACAGAGGGAGGTTTCATATAATTAGAGTGGAAGGGGCCTCCAGGAGCCTGTGGATCTGGTCTGCCAGAGAAGCTCCTGGGAGGCTGGACAGGGAAGTCTCCTTAGCACCCCACTGTGGCATGTGTGGTGAGGGTGTTCTGTGTGTCCAGGTGGCCAATGGCAGCCTCAAATGAACAGATTTGGTAGAAGGCTGGAGGGAGTTGGAATTGTAGCTCACATCCAGTTTGCTGCAAAAAAATAAGAGCTTGGGCTGGTAGAGCTTCAACTTCTGGGCAGGGCTTGCAAGTTGCCATATGCTGATGGGCCAAGCTGCCTCTCAAGCCAATTTCCAACTGGCCTGAAGGATTTGGGATTGTCCAAACACAGTGGAAACTGTTTGTTTAAGCAGAGAAAAATGATACCACTTCATAGAAGTGTCTCTAGATTGCTGTAAGCCAAATGCAGCCTTCTGTCCGGGAACTTTGTTGTTTGTGGTTTTCATCTGTATCTGAGTCAATAGGAAGGAAAAATGTTTGGGAATTGCTTAACAGGGAATGATGTTAATAGCAGTCAAATGAAATGGATTAGTTTGCCAGTTGTTCAAGATAAGCCCCTGATCAGTGCCCTGCAGCTTAATAAATGCAGGGAGATCTGGTTGTGGCAGAGCTCCCCAGCTGTGAGACTGGGGGTGAGAAGGAGCCATATCGCAATAAGGAAACTGCTGAAGCTGCTCAGTTATGGATACCTGTGAGGAATTTAAATTATTGATAGGAATATCCACCAGCAAAGAGGTCTTAGCCTTAGTGCAGGTTACAGACCGTGTTGATAGCTGGTGGCAGAACATTGAAAGATGCTAGTGGGAACCACAGGGGGACTGTGAGAATATCTTGAAGTGCGAAAAACAGACGGTGGCTTGAAAATTGCATGAAGAACAAAAATATATATTTGTGTGGTTTGATAGAGGAAAGGAAGGAGATTAGAAGTACAACTGAAGGGTGTTTTGGTGGGCCATGAAAAGCAGGGATATTCATCTTTACATTTGCACATGCTTGAGCTTTTTCCTGAAGTGGGAAGGCCTTTACAAGGTCTCAGACAGCATTGATGCTACCTTGGGGGTACTCAGTAGAAATGTAGTGGAGCATGAATATTCCTGGAGCCCTTGTGAAATGGAGCATTCTCATGTCATTAGAACTGGGTATTGTGAAGAAATCTTTCATCAAAGTCAGGCTAAAGTAAATGAGGGAGAAGTACTTAGCAAGAAAATTCAGAATTAGCAGGGTGTTAAATTGCTGCTGAAGACCCTTGTGACACAAGTGGCCAGGGAATGCATAATGTCCTTGCAGGAAAAAAAAGTTCAGAAGGTATAAAATGGATATGTAGCTAGAGCGTCTTTGCTGCTGCTTGGACTGTGTGACAGCAGCATGGTTTTTGTATAAGCTATACATATAAGTTTGTGTGTTCTTCCACATTCTTCCTCTTTCAAAAGATTACACATCCACAATTTCATTTTAGAATGGAATTTTACAAAGAATAATAGAATGGTTGGGTTGGAAGGGACCTTAAAGATCATCTTACTCCAACCCCCTGCCATGGGCAGGGACACCTGCCCCTGGACCAGGTTGCTCAGAGCTCTCCAGCTACGCTCCCCTAGCGATTATTGGACCCCTTTCAAAAAAACAAACACAACAACAAATAAATACCCCACATTCCTAAGTTATAAAACCAACCTCAAAAAAAATTCCCCTACTCCTTTTTTATTGCACATCATGTTCTCCCCAGGTGATGAGGGTTTCTTTGGGTAACAATTCTGTTGTTTCACTGGACCACCAGTGAATTGCTGCTCTGTAGTGAACAAGGGTCAGATGCATAAAACAGAATCTAAGCTGGTAATCCTGTGCAGAAATCTAAGGGCCGTTAGTATGTTGACCTCCTGTTTGATTTCTGTGCTAGATAAATATACATCACAAATGTACATGGTGTTAGTGCAGCTTCTCTTTGAGAGGAGTATAAAATAATGGGGTGGTAATTGATGATGAGAGAGAATCCTTGGGGAGGAGATGAGGGAGAGCTGGGGGATGTACGACGACAGAATAAATGAGCTGAGAATCCAAAATAGTTGCTAAGATCGTAATTATAGAATATTTGAGGTGGTTGTGTAGTGAGTCTTAGTGGTGAAATAAGTAGCGAGCTATTTTCTAGACAACTGAGCTGTTTGTGAAGGACTAGAACGTGATGAACCCTTGGGAATAATGAAGCACTGGGTGCTGTTAATGTCACAGTAGGAACTCCAAGAATTATCAGTTCGATTTTGTTAGCTTGGGGCAAAAAAAGCCAAGGAATAGTGAGTAATGTCCATAATGAATAGAAGATAAGATTTTGATTGCATAGAGAAGAGCTATTTATTTGCTAATACAGAAAGCAAGTGGCTGGAACTAACACAGGCCAAGTCTTGTCTCACCTCCTTGATGGAGTGACCGTGCTGGGCAGGGAGTCACCACTCAGATGGAAAGGTGACAGCCTGTGCTGCTTGCTGGAGTGTGAGGATTCTTGATCTTTTTGAACTGCTACTTTCCAACTCATTTTATGTCTCTTCACGTCCGTTGTTATGAATTAATGGGCCAGGAGACCAGCTCCTTTGAAAAGGCCTTTATTAGAAATCAGCTCTGGGTAGGGGGCTCGGGGGCTGCGCCTGCCGCCACTGCTCCCTGTAGACACCGTGGAGGAGGAGGTGCTGACGATTCTGCTGCTGGTGCTGCAGAGTCGGGATTCTTGCCCTCGCAGGAGCTTCCAAAGAATCTTCCCCTTTTTGCTCGTGTGCTCTCGGGGGGTCACCTCTCTCCAGTTCTCTTCAGGTCATGGCGAGAAGGTAACTAAAAATACCTGCTACCTGCAGGTAGCTGGACTTGTGCATTGCACAGTATTATCCTCCTTAGGTCCAGTTTTTGTGTTGACTCATTGTTTTAGGGGGTTTTCTGGGGTTCAGCTGGCTGAATCAGTGCATCTTGGGAGCAGGGTGTCCTAATCTCCATATTGGGCGGGGTCAGCAGCCCCCACTGGGAAGCAGGTACAGGATTCTCCCCCGACGGGGTGGGGACAGCCCGGTGACTCAGGGAAAAAGGGTGGAATCCCCCGGGGTGGGGGCACCCCGAGACCCAGGGGAGAAAGGGTATAAAACTCAGGGTACAACAAGTAAAAATTTTAGGGATACATTCAATTTGAACAGCTTAAATAGGTAAGTAACATTGCATCTTTCATTTTACAGCAAAACATTACTTCTGGCTGCCGACAGCCTTCGCAGACAGCCCCTGGGGGCAGGGCTCGCCTCTCGGCCTTTTCTCTTTAGGCTGGGCGAGTTAATAGGCTGTTTTAACATTACAATCAAACTATTTAACATTACAACTTGGGAGTATACAGCTTGGGTTTTTGTATTTCTTTCATCCGTGTTTTTCTCTTAACTACTACCAACTCAAAAGTTTTTGTTATTTGTACCTAACTGCTGTAAAAAAAATCTCCCGACTCTTTATTTTATGTGTTTTCTTTGGGCTAGTTCAGCAGCAGTCTTACACTTCAAAGCTGAGCAAGGGTCATAGATCTGTGCTTTACAGAATTTGGCCATGTACTGCAGATAGTTAATCCTCGTTAAAGTGGGTTATAGTCCATCCATCTGCAAAACAAACTCAATGATGCCTTTATTATTTTGCCCCCCTCCTCCCTGCCAAGGATTTTCAGAATAATAGAGGAGCTTTGAGAAGTTTTGATGAAACACGATGATTGAATTAAGAAGTACAACAGTGGGCTAAATAAAAGTAATATTAATTTCTCAAATCTCTGAGAAATTTTGTACCGGTTCATCTAACTAGCAAAGGATTAATAATTCATATAAATCATAAAGGTTCAGTAAATCATGCATCAAGTTAAGATCCTACTTGCTATTACATTTTCAGATACTATGAGTCAGCAGCTTTATAACTGTAACCATCAGAATTTCAAATGTTAGATGTATTTTTAACACTGCTTAAGACTGCATAAGAAATTATAGAAGGTCACCCTTTTAAAAAATTTACCTGTGCATGTGTAATTTGATATATGTAACATAATCTATTATGCACATCAGGTTTGTATTGTGCAATTTTATTACATTAAGTGCAGCACAAGCTGCATTTTATTTCACCTTCTGCCAACAAAGTCACTGATTGAGAGTTACATTTCCAAGGCAAAGATCTGACTTTTGAGAAACTTTGAACACAGAAATATTATTTTTACTAGATGTGTACAAGGCCAGACCTCATTGGAGGCACAGTTTTTTCTTGGAACTCTGCATCATCTTTAACTGAAAAAGAATTAAGCAGTGGCATAGCCTTTCTGGCATCTCAGCCAGAAAGGCTGTGTATTAGAGGGAAGAAAGCCTATAAAATCTGATTATTTTTTCTCATCCATTGGGCTGTCAATAATGATAATCAGAATAGATCTGTTAACATGATCATGTTAACATTAAGATGTTTACATATGCAGTAACGTATCTATAAAGACTTTTGAATTCTCTTCAAGGAAAAGGAAATTTGAACCAATAATCCTTTCTTAATAGGGAGGTTAGGTTTAAGTTTTCACTAAAGATGTTAAACCCCAAGGGCAGTTCATGTAATGCTGTCTTTACATGTGATTATTTCAATCTTAAAGAACAATCTTAAATTCCTTTCACGTAAATTTTGACCTTTGTAATATTTGTGCATGATAGATTTAGAGTTAAATCCTATTTTGAATCATCACTTCATAGAATCATAGAATCATTTAGGTTGGAGAAGCCCTCCAAGGCCATGGAGTTCCAGCTGTGCCCGATGCCCACCTTGTCCCCAGCCCAGAGCACTCAGTGCCACCTCCAGCCCTTCCTGGGACACCTCCAGGGATGGGCACTCCAAACCTCCCTGGGCAGCCCCTGCCAAGGCCTGAGCACCCTTTCCATGCAGAAATTCCTGCTGCTGTCCAAGCTGAGCCTGCCCTGGCCCAGCCTGAGGCCGTTCCCTCTGCTCCTGTCCCTGTGCCCTGGGAGCAGAGCCCGACCCCCCCGGCTGTCCCCTCCTGGCAGGGAGTTGTGCAGAGCCACAAGGGCCCCCCTGAGCCTCCTTTTCTCCAGGCTGAGCCCCTTTCCCAGCTCCCTCAGCCCCTCCTGGGGCTCCAGAACCTTCCCCAGCTCCATTCCCTGCCCTGGACATGCTCCAGCCCCTGCTGGGCTCTCTGGCCATGAGGGGCCCAGAACTGGACACAACACTCAGAATCACTGAATATTCTGCATTGGAAGGATCTTGAGGTGCCTCCCCCAGTGCCTGGCACAGGGGGACAGAGTCTTCCTTAGTCATGAAGTAACGTAACCAAAAATGACCCAGAAAGCTGATTTGATGACAGGAAGCAACTTGGATTAAGATACTTGAACATATTAAATACTTGGGTTTTAAAAAGAGGATACCAAAAGCCTCAAAATTCTCAAAATTTTAAGCTGCTCTTGCAGTGGCTTTGTTGCAAAGTCTTCCTCTAATGGATCTGTAAGTAAAACTGAGCAAGGACCAAGTGCTGCTCGTGGAACTTTCATTCACATTGTATGAAAAGTTTCATAGGTGCTTCCAAACTAGGTACTGGCTCAGAGCTGGGAAAGTTACCAAAATGAATAGTGTGTTGAAGTGAATGCTAGGAAGCCCATTTCTTCAGAGAGAAATTATCTGGGAATATTTATAGTGACCAAGTGGAACAGGTGAGAGTACAGCCATTAAAATGTATTTAGATATTGCACTTTTGAATGTGTGGTTTGACACAGGGCAGCACAATCAATTTTCCCAGAAGCAAGGCAGAGAGAAGATGTCACATTTACTGTCGAAGAGCATCACTGTGCACTAAAATACTTGTATGGCACTAAAAGCACGCCTCACATTGAGCCAGGTAAATGCTGCTGCTGGTGATGAAGAACAGTCAGTTATGCTACCTATAATAAAAACAAGTTAGTCTCCATAGGCAGAAATTGGCTTTATAAATCCATAGGAAGCAGCTCAGTGTTTCTCACGTTGTCCGGCAGTGTAAGGCTGGAAAAGGCAAACAGCAAAGCTCTCAGAACGAGGGAAGCTTTGTGGCCAGCAGTAAATGGCAACGCTGGGACACAGGCAGCTGCTAAAAAGACTTCAGTGCTCTCAAACACTGAACTGCATTATTCATGTTGACACTAACTACCAACTGCTGAAGGTACCAAGGCACAGCCACACAGCTGAGGTTCTCTTCAGAGGAGTTCAAGGGACAAAAAAGCAGTGTGATGCCCTGTAGAAAATAATTAGGGGAGCTAAATAGTCTTGCTACAGGAAAGAGACACAACTCGAGGTTTTTTTGTTCAAGTGCTGAGGTGATTTGGGGAGTAAAAAAAGTGAAAAGTTCAGGCAAAAATTAAGACTTAAAGACTTTTACTAGGAATTATTAGCAGAAGGGGGAAAATGACCTTATGAGGAAGGAGCTGGGGAAATTTGGAGTGGTAGGATGGGAATGAGGTTATAAGGATATTTACAGTATTAAGCATAGCACAGAGCCATGAAGCAATGCTTAGGTTAATAAATACCTGTGTACTTAACAGTTGTCATTAGAAGGTTCTGTTGTATGAATTAGACAACACACATTTTTACTGTAGTCACAACCTGAGCATTAATGAGTGTCATGAGAGGGGGAGGAATCCCCCTCCTAGTTATGGTTTAGTGTGTTTGACTTCTGAGAAGAATCTCAACATTTTCAGTAACTCAGGTATATCCCAACTGCCTGCTAGTAACAAATATTCACCCATACCAAATATTCACTAAGGACAGTGTTGACCTGTGGCATTTGCCAGTCATTTTTCAGTCTGGTTGAAGCTTAGGGATTGATGTATGATAAATTTTTAATCAATACAAATATTATACATAAAATCAAATAATGGAAGGTTTCCTTTAGCTCCTGTGCATGCACTTCGGTGATTCCTTTCGTGCAACTTTTTGTTGGGACACTGTGACATTGCAAACTGACTTGTGCTCAGTGCTGGGAGCTGGGGATGGACTGCTTGGGAACAGAGCTAAGGGCCTCTCCATAAGCAGGCAAAAGTGATGTGGAGTTAATTTCATTTTATTTCAAAACATTGATAATTTTTCATATTCCAGTTTTAATGTTGCTGGGTTTAGATATGTGGTTTTTTTGTTTGTTGTTGGCTTTTTTTTTTTTTTTTTTAAGTTGTTGTAGTTAAATAAATGACTGAGCTCAGGGGATGGTGGTGCTTTTCATAAGTACAAGCAGCAATACTTAGGTAGGAAGTTTATTTTATAAATTCATTGATACTTTCAGTGCTGACTTGCTCTATAAAATAAGGTACTGTAAAAGAACAGGTAAGAAGAGCTATTCTTATTCTGGTTTTACTTTTCCTTCTCTAAGGTGAAAACAGTGCTCAAACTGGAACCCTAATGAGTAATTGACCCTACTCACTAATTAGTAAAAATAACTTATGTGACTTGAATCATTTTGTGCAGAGATTCCAGTTATTTCCACTTAAACTAGCAGATTGTGCATTTTGATCTTATTTTCTTCCATGCTTAATCCTTAAAACCTTTTACTGTGGTGGTTTAAGTTTTTTTATCAAAGCAAACATCTCTGTAGCTGAAGAGTTATGTGAAGATGAAGTGTCTTGGTCTTCCAATTTTGACTTTAACTATTCCAATTGATGAGTGGGAAGCATGTGAAAAAGTAGGAAGGGCCCACTGTAGACCAGAGGCATCACTCTGCTTTTAAAAATAAGTTAGAATTATTCAGTTAAAGAAGTTGCCTACTTACAACTATAGTGGTGCGAGTACTTCCCAGTAGTGAGAGTTCCAGCTTCCAGAAGGCTTTTAGTGGGAATTCCCTCCAACGGGTCCCAGAAAATATTTGCAGAATTGTTCCTGTAAACTACAGCAGCAGTTTTCTCCAGCATTCTGGAGCTGGGTTGATTCTGAACTGAGAGAGCAGGCAACAGTTTCCAGAGAATCTTTGTTCATGCTCATGTGAAACAGCTCCCTTATGATGATGAGTAGTGTGCACGTGAAAAATTGTTTTGTTTATATGGGTGGAAACCCATCACCTCCATCAAAATTTACAGATTCTACAAACCCAGCAAATTCATCTACTTTGGAAAATTTCCAGTAGTCAGTGGTAACCAAACTGTGATAATGGTATAATATGGTAAATGGTAAAAATGGTAATATAGAAAGATGTTGACAAAGCTCCCTGTAAAGAATCAAAGGGTAGAACAGCAAAGGAAATGGAAATATTTGCTTTGTGCCTGACTGCTGTCATTGCAAAATGCTGAAGTTCTCCTCCTCTTTTTTATATCAAGCAATTTTACAAAGAAATGAGATATTAAGATTGGGGAACTTTATTCTCAGGTAAAAGCCTGGAGATACTTTTTAATCTGGAGGAGGAGAGGAGAAGAGCAAAGCCTTCTATTGGGCTTGTATTTTCTGGGCAAAGCAGAAGCTGGTATTGACTCTCTTCATCTTGATGACATTTGAATGAAATCTCTGGTGTTCTCAGGTCTGATTTTTGGAATGACCTGGTTTATGTCATCTTTTGTCTGAAGGAACCCCTCTTTGGAGGAACTCATTCACTTTGCCTGTCTTCCATCAACCTCCATGATGAAGCTAGAAACAAACTTAACCTGGATCACAGCACTGTGAGGGTCTGATGTCACAGGTATCTTTAATATATCATTGAATAGATGATAAGGGCACATGAGGAAAGATTTTCACTTTATACATGGCCAAAGTAGTTCAAAACTATCTAATATATGTGGCACTCCTTAAGCATCTAGAAGGTTCTGTATGTGCTACCAATTAATTTCTCATTTCTTTTGTTCTGTTTGAAGATTGCAGAAGTCTTGAAAAGGAAATTGTGCTAGATTTGTCACTTAAAGTTAGACTCTTACAGCACTGAAAAATATAGCTTGGTTTTTTTTATAAAGTCTTGGAAAGTGTCTGTGAAGGCTGAAATCCAAAACTGGCAGCCAGGAGGCTGCTTCTGTCTGTTACTTCTACAGTGGCTGCCTGAGAGATGCCCAGGAAGCCAAAGATCTTTTTGTTCTCTTGGAATTCTTTCTTTCACCAATTCATTTAAAAGTGTTTTAGCTATAGATTGGTTTACAAAGTCAGGCTGCACAAAGCTGGAAGCATTCTGTTAATTTTAGCACGGATTTAGTTTTATTTGGTATTCAGCTGTTTGTAAAAGTAGGCTGGGCATGACAATGCTTAAATAATTAGATATTGTAGAGGCTTCCATACATTTTACTTACTTTTACAGGAAAAAAAAAAGTGTTGGTTTCCTTTTATATTTAAAAATCTGTCAATTGGTTAGAAGAGAAACCTTCTTACAATATTGGAACTAGATGATCTTTAAGGTCTCTTCCAGCCTGAGCCATTCCATGGTATATGGATGAACATTGGTTAGTGAGGGCATATTTAAGCAGATTATATGTTCACTGAGCACTCAAACCCTACATTGAATGGATGTCCAGCTTGTTAAAGCTCCTTATTAAACTGTTAAAGCATACATTACATACAAGTGGAACAGATTATGTAGAATTCTATTGTGGCTAAAACAATGGTGGATTAATCACATAGGAACTCAATTATATCTTGTGTTTCATAGATTTCTGCCTTGTATCATCAGTTCATGAATATTTGATATGCCAAGCATGCTTCATTGAAATAACTAATTGCAAATGCTGTGATTTATTGAACAGACTTTACTGGAGTTTTAATAGAAATATCCATTCCAAAGTAATTTGAACACAGATTGTGTGTTTGCTTTTCAGAAATCCCATCCAGTATAATAAATTTGCTGCTTTAATGGCATATTAACCTTTGAGAAATCAAACCTCTGGGAAAGCCTCCTACTGGAATATACAATTTCTGAATTTGGTGGTGACACGCTTGCAGGCAACTGCTGTGGCACAAAAGCATGATTTGCTGTTCTGCTCGTGCTGGATCCAGACCCTTTAGCCTGTAGGCATTTGCATAAGGCCTCAACTTCTAACAAAGCTGCTTCCAGACTCGGTTATGTGATAACATCATCTGTTTATGAGCAGGGGGAAGAAGGCCTTAACCTGCACCTGGGACCTAAAGAATGTCATGGTATTTCTTTGCTGGGAGCTCTCTTTTTTCAGGCTTCGTTAAGATTTTTCAGATAAAACCTCTGTTTCAAATGGGGGAAAATAATAATGTTGCATTTGAAATGAAAAGCACATGAACATTCCTGACCCTTGCATGTAGGAAACAAGGAAACTCTGGAATTTTGACCAGCATGTAGGACTCTGCTGTCTGCTACCTGGTTTTTGTAACAAGGTAAAAGAGAAGCCCCAGCAGCAGGAGTTGGAAGAGGGTTTCTGTTTAAAGACCAAGGGACCTAGAACTGTCTTTGAACTTTGGAGAGAGCTCCTATCTCTTTGGCCTCTATCAAAGGTAGTGTCAGTGGAAATTTGATGCTGCATTTATGCCCTTGAAGGTCTGAAAGGTCTCTGACTCCTGTAACCCTGTGGAAGTCAGGATTTAGGTTGCTGCAAGATTGTTTCATTAAGTCTGGACATGGTGTTTGAGGAAAGTCCTCTTTTTTCTAGCTGGATAGAAAGATGCTCAAATACTGCTTTTTAATGAAATTTAATGGTAAAATTGCTGTTAATTGCAGTGATGTGCAGATCATGCTTATTATAAAATCTATCATCACTATGAGCAGACTTAAATATTTTAATTCTTCCTTCATGTAACTGAATTGAGATAGTGCTGGTGAGTACCTGGACAGCACTCTGATTTGGGGTGGCAGATGGTGACTCTCCCAGGAGCAGACTTTGTGACAGTAAAAAAAAAAAAAAAAGAGAGAGAGAGAAAATTTGTTCCATTCAAAAGGTGTTTGTTGGGGTTTTTTCCCAAATTTTTTACTGCAATTCCTAAAAACGTACAGTGATTTTTGAGGGAGCTGTCCAGACAGCCCGAAATACTTTTGTCTGGTTGTAGGTGTTAAAGTGTGAACTGGTTAATTTTGTAAGATTTAAAATGCTTTTTTAACTTGCTACTGAAAGTTCATGGTTTTACTCTGCTATTCTAATCTATTTTTTTTTTAACTATCAAGACAAAACTGTCAATGAATTTACTGAACTAATTAGCCAAGGGGATGTGGAGAAGGGATGTTGTCATTAATGTGTTTTACCCTTTCATTCTTCGTTTCTGGTGAGTGAAAGGCACTTGGTGAGGCCTGGAGACAAGACATGAAAGGTGCAACTGCAGACATTGATATTAGAAGGACATGTGGGTGTGAATGGCTGATTCTTTACACTTCCTGTAAGCAAAATTAAAAATAATAATAATTTTAAAAAAGGAATGAAAGACTGTTCAAAGCCACATGAAAGTCATTCTAAAATATCATAGGCAAGAGGATAAAAATTCAAACTATCGACCATGTATCTTTGATACTGGTTATCCTGTGAGGATACAAGTTTGGACACAGGTAAAATCGAGGTGAGCCGTTGCCATTTGCCCTACTCATGAAAAGGGGTGCATTTTGAGAAGGCAGAGAGGTGGAGGGGGCACCAAAAGCTGAAAAGGGGGTTTAACACCAAAAGCTGTTAAAAGAGAAGGGACACTGAAAGCTCTGGTCTGAGGTTCTCATTGTCAATTTTCTGAAGTATAATGTTCTGGTATATAAGTTAAATCTTTCTCATAATTTTTTGGTGCTAATCCCAGCCCTTTCTCAGTGTAAAAACTGGGTTAATGTGTCAGAAATAAATGTAACCTGCAAGCCTGTCATTCTACTGTTATTAAATGTATTTAATTAAGAGCAATTATAAAGAAACTTCATTTGATTGTTGGTTGAATGTGTGCCTGTTGTGGTAGAATACATAAAGATAAATCTACTTGGCATGTAATTAATTCAAACTAGAAAGCCAGTAGGTACACGACCACATTTCTTTTGTTAGATTAGATTTCTGAGGATAATTAATATAACCATTTAATTAGCGTTTAACTGCATATCTAAAAATTATGAGCTACTAAATTTGCTAATTAATTTGTTGCAAATATTGGTTAAATAATGATTAAATATCTAAAGACTGTTGATCAGTTTTTAAGTTCAAGTGTTGAGCAAGTTTAGTGTTGCATAATGTCATATAACTCTGGGTTACTCAAATGCAATGAAGAATACTGATAGCTGTTAACATTTAGATCAGATGTCTGAAAATCTGGTTTTGTGTGTTTTCAAAATTTTCTGAAAATTGATGGCCTGCATAACCCCAAAGTGAAACTGTTGTGGGCTAGAGAGAGTGGCAAGAGGAAGGAGGAGAAGGTTGAGCCATTGTTTTTACAGTAAAAGAGAAGGGGTCTCTTGTAGGGTTGTTTTATTGTTCCTAGGACAGGCATTCAGCAAGTTCACAAATATTGGCAGCTCAAACCCCAAGATTTGGATTGTTTCTGTCAGAAGCAACTGAACTGTGTGTCCCTGTCCCCGGGGAAAGGTGATTTCTGTTGGTGTGAGATGCTTTGTGCCCTCTCTGGAATGTTCTCCTGACAGCTATAGCCTGGTCAAGTTTGTGCTGGAGCTGCATTTCCTGCTCTGTGCTGGTCCCCTGGGGAGGAGGAGAGATCCTGCATGTGTCTGATCACCAAACTTTGGGCTCACCTGAGGTGAATGGCTCAGAGCCTTTGTTTTCTTGGCTATTCCATCAGTGTCATTCAAAGTGGAATTGCTTGAGCCTCAGAGATCAATTATGCCAGGGTGTCATACAGCCTGATACCCCTGGCAAGGCTTGGGAACCTGATTTGAAGGCTTAGTTGAGAGTTAAACAGAGAGAAGGTTTAAACTTGAAATGTTTTGGTTCAAAGATGAACTGAACCCATTCATCCTTCTTCATAACTTGTTGCAAACATTATATTGATTCATTATATCCTATCCAGCAAGAAATCCTATTTATAGACCCTATATTGACTTCTGCAGCAGTCAAGAAGTTCCATTATTTAGCTAATTGAAACATCTCTGTTTTGCCATCCTGTTACAGTGTCAGAACAGTAAAGTTCATTAAAGCAACCCTTTTGAAAAGGGAACATAAGAATAAAGTAAAAGATCTGGCAGACCATGCATGATTTGGTTTAATCTTTTGATAATAGTTTTATCTTTAAGCACTGGACTGTGTTTTCCCTCTTTAAACACTGATTGCCTTTTCCCTCTTTGCCCTTTCCCACTTTTTTACTTGATGGTTGGCAATAGCACCTTCCTTACATGCTTTTGCAGCTTCATGGGTATTAACTTCCCAGTCTGAAAATCTCCAAACCTTTTTGTTTGCATTTATCTCAAAAGTGGAGTGTGTGGTTCCAGTCTGAGGTGCCTCTGTGAAGGTTTTGAGCTTACTGGCAGCTGCTTGAAGAAAGGCTGGGCAAGTTTAAAGGGAAAACAGTAACATGGTAAATGAGGCAAAATTAATTTTTCATTAGAAAATTGTATAATATGACCAGCTGAGCAGCAGAGCACGGATGATGAGTGTCTGTCTGTACTCCTGCATTAAATCTGTTGCTTAAAGGTTTTTTTGAGAGGCTTCTGTTGAACAGGTCACTGGAGATCCTGGTCAGAACTCCATCACTGTCTTCCAGAGCAGAACTCTATTCCAGAACTTCTCCAGTTGCAACTCCATGTTAGCAGAGATTCAAGCCATAATGTCCCAAGAAATTTTTGGGTTTTTTTTCTAATGTGTGCAGCAGCTTTGTGTTTTGGCTTTGGCTGTTGCAGACTTTTTTTTAGATGAGTCTGATAATGAAACACTTCCAAAATTTGAGAGATTTCTTTGCCTAGAGAAGGATATCAGTGTGTGAAATGCCTTTATTTTTATTTACTGCCTCAGGCAGTAAAGTGGAATTGCAGCTCTATGTTTTTTCCCTGATGGTTTGCATGCCACATCCTGAAAAATCTCTCTTAAGAGAGAGAAGTGGGAAGAGAGATTTGGCATCCTAGAACAGTTTCTTTCCTTTTGCTGGTATTTAAGGAAACTTCAGGTGGCACAGTGATATGTGCTGGGCCCCGGTGTCACAGCAAAATTTCAGCTGTAGTGTTACATATTTGTTCGTTTTGATGGGGGTTTTCTTACCCTGTGGATGTGGTTGTTGGTTTGTCCTTGGGTGCACCTGAGAATTGGCCTCCCCCCTCCTTAAATTCCACTTTTTTTGCAGCAAGAAGCAGTGCAAGGTGTGCATTGCCAGTGGCTCCTTGCACTGTGTGTCACTTTATTTCTGGTGGTAGAAGAAATCAGGGCATCAACAGCTTTTTGTGTGTGCATACATAATTTTTCATTTGTTTGCCTAATTTTAGAGAAACACAGAATCGTGGGATGGGCTGGGTTGGGAGGAACTTTAAAGCTCATTCCAAGCCCCTGCCGTGGGCAGGGACACCTTCCAGGAGAGCAGCTTGCTCCAAGCCCCATCCAACCTGGAAATGAAAATCGACTTTAACAGAAAGACTGAGTGTGTGTTATCACTAAATACCAGTGCTCCAACCTTTTACTTGTGGGATTCCAGGTTGTTATAAAATTTCTGCCAAAGACTGAGTTGTTAGGTGCAGTAATATTGTATTTCTTCCTTTCTGATCTTATTTATAATAAAATGAAATTATGCTTAAATATTTTCAGTGAAAGGGAATATGAACTCTTTTTTTGTAAGTTAGGAATACTGAGGATTTTTATTTTTATGTGGAAACTGAAGTCTCAGTAGCCAAAATCACTACTGTGTTCTATAAACTTCAGTAGAGAGCTAATTTATGTTCTCATCCTTACACATCTTTAATCACTGAGAATACAGATTTTCCTTTATATTTTTTCTTATCTTGCTTTTGTCCTTTCTAAAGGGTTGAATTTTTTTTACCCTTCCCAATTTTCTGTCTTGTGTTCATCTCCTCCCTTACACCTCTCCTCTCTTTTGTTAGCTGTATTCCATGTTGTCCACTTCCTGAACTGCTGTGATGCTCCTGTATCCTTCCTGCTGTATGAACTCTTAATACACTGAAACAAGGGAGAGGCAATGATGGGCTAAAAGACCTGAATAATATTTAGTGTTTGCCACATAAGAGCTGATGGAACGGCACCAGTGAAAGTTGTAAAGATGGAGAATGGCTGCAGTTTGGTGTGATGTCACTGCTGATGATCCAATAAGTGCTGGTGTTTAGGCTTATTTTCAATCAGGAAACACTTAAGTAGTTGTGTTGTGGCTTTTCCTGGCTCCAGTGGGTTGTGAAGCCTGCAAAGCAGAGAGGGGTGCTCTCTGTAAATACCAGAGAAACACTTGATGCTGGATTGGGTGAAAGTCAGAGAATACCTTTCATGTGTACGTATATATGTAAATGCCAATTCTCACACAGAAGGCTGTAACCTAATCTGGCACTTCAAAAATAGCAAGCTTTTGTAAAACTGCTGTACTTTATATTTAGTTCTGCATGTTGGGCTGTGATTCTGTGGGAAAATTAACCAAGTATGAAAGCAATTTGGCAAATCTTCTGGGAATTCTACCTCTAGAGCATGCAGGAGTCAGGATCCTTGGGTCAGTCTAAGGCCGTGTACATAACCTATGCATTCCTGCCTTGGGTATCTGATCCTAACATCAGCTCCAGAGCTGCCTGAGCATGGCTGATTCTTTTTTCTTAATTTAGTTTCTAGCTATCATATTTACAAATTTGTTACTTTGTGATTTGGGTGGCTTTTTTTTTTCTTTTTTTTTTCTTTTTTTTCTTTTTAATGAGCCTGAAAAATGCAGGGCATAACATTGTCTAAAAACCTCTTTCTAGATGGACCAATAAGGATTCTGACTAACAGGTTTTTGTTCTTAATTCAGTACCATGTAAATTCAAGGTAACCAGGGAAACCAAGAGCTTGCTATCCTTATACACTTTGCAGAGTGCTTTCTGGAAATAGTGTTCTCCAATCTGTCATGATCAGTAATCTTTGAGAACACAATAAATGAAAATAACACAGGTAAGAAGCAAGAAGACAGAATCATCTTATTGTGCAAGTAATCATGCAGTGCTCAAAACTTATCGTTTTGTTACAGATTTACTGGGGGCACTGGAAAATTACTAGATTGGAAAAAACCCCGCTGAATGCATGGTAAAATAGGGTGTGTCACAAATTCAGCCTGTTTGAGCAGTAGCACAGGTGCCTGGAGAGATCCAAATAAAAATGCTCTTCATTAGGAGCCAGCCTTATCCCTAAATTTAGGTGCAGGAATAAACATGCACTCTGCTTGTTTCTGTGGGTTTCCTCACACGTGGTGTTGCAGACTTTGCACATGGGAGCCAAGAGGGGCAGATGCTTCACTTTTTTCCTGCCACATGGAGTTATAGAGCAGATCCTCCTTCCTTTCCCTCCTGAATTAATTGTGGCAGAAACTGGGAGCAAGTATGGCCATGTGGGATCTTGATAAGGAGGGCAGGATGGATAATAAATACCCAAAGCAGGGATCCTGTACAGAGTGGTGTTGCTGACTTTACCTCTCTGTGATGCTTTGTGGTCCCTGGGTGAGTTCTCAATGCAGACAGATTTGTGCATATAATAAAGTGTAAGCATTTGCTGTATCAGAACCATAAAGTGCACTCATGCTTAGATATTGGTCTGAATTCAGATTCTCCCTAATCAGTAATGCCAAACCAGTAGTAACTTTGATTTTTTTTTGAGGCGGTGGTGTGTGATTAACAAATAAAAGAATAAATCTTTACCTACTTGTAGACACAAGCTTTTTGTTTAATATATTATTCCTGAACAGCCAGAGGGCTTTTTTCATGGTGGACTTCAGGAATGGCCTGCACCATGTAGGTAGTGTTGCTTCCAGAACAGTGGCAAAGTCACTTCTGGGTGATTATACACTAGATATATGATATACATACAGGTTTTCATCTCTCTGCTATTAACAGATAGGTGCTGTAGTGTCTCTAAAATTAATTGTGAATCCTATGAAGAAAATGCTTCAAAACAAATTAAAAATTAATGACAAACCAAGTCAGATTTTTATTTGTGGCTTGTATTCTTTCACCTCCAGAAAAGTAGAAGCCATCAAAGAAAGCAAGCATTAGATTCCAATTTGGAGTGACTTATTGAAGGAAAATAATCACTAAAAAGCTGTAATGATATTTTCTGACAGCTCCCTAATTCTTACATGTTGCTAGTAAAAGTTGCATCAAGCTAGCTGAGAGCCTTGGCTCTCACCTAAGTCAAAGGTGACTGTGATCATTTAGAAGAAATGATACTTTTAAAAACACAGCTGGAGATGGTTTTTGGTTGCTTTCTTGGTGTTTTTCTTTTTGTTCTTGCAGCATGTGGTAGAATCACAGCTGCTGGTTCTGCCATTCATATTCTGTTGCATCCATTGCCCAACAGCAATGAAGAATAAGTAGGCAAAAATAATGAGCCTTACTCATATTGTAATTGAAAAGAAAATCCAATACTATCCAGTGATTCAGTTCATTGTTTCTGTATGTGCCAATCAATGCCTTAGGTATATGAAAATGAGGGTTTTGCTCTTTCTCTTTAAATTGCCTTCATTTGTTAAAAAATAAGGGGTTAAAAAGGGTCTGTGAAGTTAATTCCCAATGTGGAATTGCTGTAAATTATGACAGCAGTAAGTAGGAAACATGTTTTTTCATTAATCCAATATTAATGAAAGGCCACCTTCTCTCAGCGTCTTGCTACTTTTGTTCATGTTTAATAGATGTGTTTGAACTATTTGGAGTCTTCATTTGCATCTTAAGATGCAAAGGGGGAGCACCTTTCAGTAGTGTGTAATGATCTTTTCTTTTGACCAGCAAATCGGGGACCAAAGAAAGAATTTCAGAACTGAAATCACACCTGTCTTGTCAGAAAGATACAAGTTGCTTAATTAGCTGCTGGAAAGATTCCTGTTTTCTGTGGTTCATGTAAATTCCAGTCAGATCTGCTGAGCTGAGTTGGGCAGGACAGTATAACCCAAGGTACAGTGCACATCCACACTTAAAATGAGCTCAGACTGTATCCAGAGTGGAAAAAGTCTGGGATGTGGCTGCACATCTGAATCAATTTTATTACCTGTATTTAGGATTGGGCAGCAGAGCTGGGGAAGGGAATGGAACCCCAGTAGGGGCTGAGGGAGCTGGGAAAGGGGCTCAGCCTGGAGAAGAGGAGGCTCAGGGGGGCCCTTGTGGCTCTGCACAACTCCCTGCCAGGAGGGGACACAGGCGGGGGGGTAGGGCTCTGCTCCCAGGGAATAGGGACAGGAGCAGAGGGAACGGCCTCAGGCTGGGCCAGGGCAGGCTCAGCTTGGACAGCAGCAGGAATTTCTGCATGGAAAGGGTGCTCAGGCCTTGGCAGGGGCTGCCCAGGGAGGTTTGGAGTGCCCATCCCTGGAGGTGTCCCAGGAAGGGCTGGAGGTGGCACTGAGTGCTCTGGGCTGGGGACAAGGTGGGAGTTGGGCACAGCTGGAACTCCATGGCCTTGGAGGGCTTCTCCAACATTGTTGGTTCTCTGACATGGGGTACATTTTACGTATGGAACAGACAAAGCAACAATTTTATGTACTAGATAGTAAAAGGGTAAAATAATCACCCTATTAGCACTGTTCCATAGGAGCATTGTTTGCTTTTTCGCCCCATATATATCTGAAACAATTACAAAGCAGCTCAGAAATCTACTTGAGTGCTTTTGAAGCACAGGAAATGAAATAACATGGCTTCTCGAAATCCTTTCCCACCCACTTTCTGTGATTCTGTTATTGTGGCCGACATCCACACATTACTCTGCTGCTGCTAAGGTAATTAGAGCATTTAGGTTTATTAGTGCCTTACCTAAAGGCCAATTAACATCTTGTAGCATATGAAGGGTACTTTAGATGCCAGTAGTTTCTTCTTGATGCACTTTTTGATAATTTTCTTGTGCTGCTGTTTCTGCAGGTCCTCTAAATGTCCTGTTGGTGAGAAGTGGGTGCATTAATATCCAGTGGGTTTAGACTTGTCATATGGAACTGTCTTGGTTTTAAAAGACAGGTATCTGCCAAGGAAAGCTGGAGTTTCCTTTGGAATGGAGAATGTAAACCCCTCACCCCCTCCAATTATAATTTTGCAATTAAGGGCTTTCAGGCAAAGATTTGGGAATAGGAATAACAGTTCTTTACTAGGAATATTAACAATACAAATGTAGTAGTAACACAAACAAACAAGCAAACAAACAACAATCCTAGAAACCCTGACAGAGTCAGAGCTACAACCTGACACCCTGTTGGTCAGGCTGTTGGAAGCAGTCCACAGTGAGTCCTTGTGGAGTGGCAGATGTGGTTCTGTTGGAGCAGAGATGATCCTGAGAGAGAAAGGTCCAGTGGTGGTGAGAAGGGTCCAGTCTTCCTCCGGGAATCTGGTGGAACCAGATCCCTGGTGTTCCTATGTAGGAATAGTTGGCTCCCCCCACTGGGTGGAGCATCTCACAATGGGATGATAGAATATGTCATGCCCTTAGTGAGCCTTAATGGTCCATTAGCAGAAGATATCCCCCTGGAGGGAGGATGGGCAGTGAAAGAGATAAGAAACACTGCCCCACCTGGTTTGAACAGCTGGCCCATTATCAGAAGGCGTCTGCCCCCCTCCCCCCAGAGTTACAAGAGAGAAAGAAAAAAACATCTCCCCAACTGCTTTCAGCAGATGAAATAGAATACACGTTTTTGGTTCCATAACCAAGACAGGGACTTTGAACAAGGGGCACAGAAAAGTGCCAGTCTGTATCCCACAGGTGCAGATGGACCAGGAGGGTGATATTCCTTTTGAGGAGGCGTTCCCTATTTATTTGAAAGCTGCAGGCAGAAATTACGTATTTTCTTTACAGAGTTACTCATCCCATCACAAGTGGTATCTTCACTTTTAAAGTGTTGATAAAAGCTAAAATCTTGACCTTTTAAACAAGACTTCTTAGTCAGCTTAGTCAATTTATTTTCACAGTTTGGTGTATCAGAAATAAGTGATGGCAACATTCTTTGCAATAACAAACAAAATGAGAGCTTTGCAACAGTTTCCCATGTTTTTCCAAGGTATATTGACTTGACACAAACCAGCCTCCACAAGTACTTGTCACACAGGAAAATGCCACATTATTACTGCACTTTACTCCCCAAACTGTAATGCCCATTTTATTGTGTGCAATGTTCTGGTATTTCAATCTATATTTTTAAAGAAAAAGAAGTAATATAAATACACATGTCAAATATTAAATCTTATTTAAATTTCTGTTAAAGTATGAAATTTTTAGGTAGGTTTGGGACTTCTTGCACTTGTTTGCCATTGGATTTTGAGAATTAATATTGCTAATTTTGAGGTAAGACATGATGTGTTATGTAAGAAACCTTGTCTAAATGATAAGACACTCTAAAAGATATATAATGCTAAACACAAGCCTATAATTTGTTTAATAAATCACATCTGTAGCAATTTTACAAGTCATCATTCCTGTAGAGAAGAAATCAGCCATGCCCTTTCTAGATGGCATGTTAACATGTATCTGTTTTTTTTTTTTAGCCAAACCACCACATGTTTTGCATTTCCACCCTTTAGATTCCCATTTCTGGGACAAACTGGAGTATAAAGAACACAATTTTACAGGTTTGATGGAGAAAAAAAATGCTGCAGTGCCCTAAAGAAAAGCTCCCTGGCAGGTGCTGTAGCTTTTCCTTTATGGAGAGGGTTATCCTGTGCTATCCTGGGATGTGATTGGGAATGGTGTTCCAAGGAAACAAGAGCACACTTTTGATGCCTTAAGTTTTTAGTTTTCATGTGTTTCAGACTCTGTGCTGCCTAGGGGTGTAGTTCTGAGCCTCACATTCAGGGTCACTCAGCTCTTCACAGAGTAGGGACACAAAAACAAATCCTGTTCCTGCTGGACACCAAGGACAAGAGGTACAAGTTTTCAGGCCCAAGAGCACAAACAAGGGTGGCTGAAGGGAGGAACAAGAAGGATGAGACCTCATAGCCTGCAGCTGTAACTGGACATTTAAACCCCAATATGCAAATGGACCAAAACTTGAAGTGTGAGACCTCGTGACTGGTCATCCATTTTGTGACCACCTTGGGTGTAGCCCTTGCCAGTATCTTGTCCTGCCCCCAGGTGTGCCCTAAAGGCCTTGTAATAAAAACCTGCTTTATTCTCTTAGCTCTGTCCAGTCTCTGTTCCAGGTCAGTCCTCCCAAGGCATCACTTGGAGTAACATTGGTGGCACAAAAGCTTTGGGGCCAGTAGAGATCTCAGCAAAGATTTTTGTAGGAGCATTGTGTGTGTTCACCTTCCTGCAGGTAACGCAGAGGGAATTTAAGAAATACATTGTACAAAACAACAAGAGTGGAGATTATTAAAATAATGCTGGTAAGATAAAATGCAGTCATATGTCAGAAAACCCAGAACAAGGACAACTACCACGTAAAGGAATTTTTAGCCATTCCCTGTGCAATGTTTTACACTCAGCCTGCATTGCCAGGTCTCTGCAAGTCAGTAAAAGCCCTTCTTGTGCGTCACAGACCTGACTCTTTGACTGGATCTGTTTTGTAAGATAAAATTTTATATTGCTCACCTCATCATAAACAGGAGGGTTGAAGCACGGAGGTATACAACAAATCCTGGTGAGTGGAATCGCAGGCCTTACCATTCCACATATCCTTGTGATATGAGTAAAACAAAGAAACAAACAAAAATGTTCTAAAGCACGTAAAGGAAAAATAAAAGCAACTTGAAAACTGTGATTGCAGAGGTGGGGTCGTGTTTCTGTGTATTGAGAATTAAAGGCAGCATAGAGGAAGTGAGAGAGGAGGTGCTGCATTGTCCCCTGGGACTGAAGGAGACCCTGGGAGCTGTAATGAGGCTCCAGAGCTCTGATAGCAGGTGATAAACTGTAAAGTGGAATATTAACTTCCCCGGATTTGAATAGAATCAGACTGAGTGAATAATGAGGCATTTCAGTAACAAGCGAGTGGTTGGCGTTTCAGCCAAGCCCTGTGAGTTCTAATAAAACATCCAGTTAAATTTGATCTCTCTACTTAAAAGAGAGGGAATAAGGGGGGGAGAAGAAAAAGAAAACTACAGAAACCACCAACCACCAGACAAGCAAAACAGCCAAGTTCTTTCTGTAGGCAAAGAAAAACAACACTTTTCATAGGATTCTACATCTGTACCATCCTGCCTTGGAGAAGAACCATAAAACTGCAGCTGGATCTTATTTTTTTTTCTTCCTGCAGCAGCTAAACACACTCATATTCACTTGAAAAATGAACCAACAACTTTCTGTAGCTGTTAGTTGTGTATTCCACAAAGATATCCTCAGCTTTGCCCTTTTTAGTGGGTAATTTGCACTGGGTTAAACTCTCCTGTGGATTCCTCTGCTCTGTGGTTTGTCACAGCAGACCACTGCTTCCTTTGGAGCCATTTCGCTATCCTAATTAAATTGGTGATTAGGCTTATTTAGCTGTTATTTCCTTCATAGAATCAAACGTTTGAGAGTTTGGTATCTGTTCATGAGTGCACTAAAAGTAACTGCTTTAATGAAACGAAAAAATGAAGTTTGTTCTGTGGTTTGAAGTGCAAACATTATTACCAACTTCACCAGTCACTACTTATGTTAATAGAGAGGTATAACTGCAACAGTAAATGCTTAACTCTAAATTGCACATTTTTATAAAGGAGACCTGTTCAGTGGGAGTTATTTGTGTTTCAGGGTAAAGGTTGAAAATTTCTTAAATGTAGACTGAGGTAAAAGTTATAATTTTTTTTTTTTAGTTGAAGTTGATTTTTGCTTTGAATGGCAATGTCTTAACTTTTCTCTTAAAAACTCTCTGAAAACTATCTCACTCATGTTTTGGGATGGTTTTCTCAGCCCTTGGTGTTTCATTTCAGAAAAAGGAGTTTTTTGTTATACTAACACTACTTTAATACCTATTTAAAATTTTCAGAAGTATTTCAAAAATCCTTATTGTCTTAATACACTTATAAACTGATTATTTGAGAGACATTTCCCAGATCTGGCTTGAGGCTCAGCTGTTTTCGTTCAGGTGATTGTCTGCACTGTGAGCAACTTAAAGTCGGGATAATTTTTTTTTTAAATGGAAACAAATAAATCCATACTCCTAAGGAGCAGAGAAACCATTCTAATGTTCATTTGATTTAAGGGATGGGAAGAAACAGGTTGTGCAGTTACTGAAAAGAGCTGTTTATTCATGAAGTTAAGATCCTAGGAGCTCACTGAAGCCCATATAGTATTTATCCATCTCTAGTGTGGGATTTATCTATTTCTTGCAATTGAGTTTGAAGTGATTGCATTGTGTTTGTGACAATATTGTGCAGAGAACTGGAATTTAGATTAATGGTGAGGACAGTCCTTTAACAGAACTGCAGACTGAAGCAAAGCTGTGGAGAGCTGGAAGAATGGCTCCAAGGATGGCACAGGATGGATAAAACGATTGCTGTGTTCCAGACACGTTGCTTAGTTTGGCATCCAGCACTTTCTCAAAGACAAATAAGTTCTATAACAGCCACTCCAAGAGATGGAGCCCAGCATGCAGATTGAGACATGTTTAAACACTGAATTTAAATATGCAAATCACAGGCTGAACGTAAGCTGCTGTTTCTGCTTTTGTGTGGGCTTGTTTGGCTTACAAACACACAATAGGCTGTGATGAGTCAGTGCACCCAAGGGCAGAGTAATGCACTGTGCTCCTGCAGGATGGGGGTCCCTGGGAGTATATTAGGGTAAGGATCTCTGCTTAACCAGGGGCACAGGGCCTTGAGAAAGGGTCCTGCTTCTTTCCATCTTTTCAAGGAATTTAGAAAGCCATGAGAGCTCAGAATCCCTGCTCCACTGCCCCAGCCCTAGCTTTTGGCCTGTGGCTTGTTTTGTGTTCCTAATATCAGGATTTTATCAAAAATTTCATATTCAACAGTGATATTTTAGCAATGGAAATGAATCAATAGCTGTTTTAATTTTAATAAATGGATATTTTCTGATTAATAATTCTGTTCTATTGAATTTCTATTGAAATGACTGGTACCCTAAGTACAAAGGCCTCTGCATCAATTGAATCTCCTTCAAGATTTCCTTGAAGAGGAGATTCTTTCTCCTTGTAATGAAAACAGTGCCTTGGGAAGGCCAAAGGGACTGTTTGGTCCTCAAAAACGGTTTTTGCAAAGGAGACCCTTTCACTTTGCAGTGCAGAGCCATGATCTGCATAAGCAACAGGAGTAAAAGTCTTCTAGGAATAGAAGGGAAGAGAAGCAGCACTGCAGCTATTGGCTAAATATTTTCAGCCAATCAAGATAAAACAGAGAAATAAAACCAAACACTGCTTTGCAAACTTAGTATTGTTTGTAAATCCAGAGCTTTCCATGTGTTACCAGATGTTTAATTTACCATGTCAGCTCTTGACATTTTTCTGATAAGTATGAAAGATAAATCTATCACATTTTTTTCTTTTTAACTGCAATTGCATTTTCAGCATAGCATGCACGGAAATAATAGATTGCTTAGCAAAGTAAACATATGAAAATGGTGTTTAGAATTTCTGTGTAAGCAGTAATTAGGGAACTGCTTGTCAGTTTTAGAGCATTGTGAAATATTATGGCATATTGTGACTTTATTTCTGCAGAATCTGTTACATACCTGTCACGTTAATTCAACTAAAAAGCATTCTTTATGACAATTCATATAATATCATAAAGGCAGCCAGTCATGTTTGTAACCGAATCATTGCATGTCTCCCTCTTGAAATTAAATTGGAAAGGAAAAAGAGAGTGCAAGAAGATTAAGCTTGGTGTAAAACAGCTTTTAAAGGATGCTGATTTTTGTTTGCCATTCCTCTTGCAATCAAAAAATTCTTAAGATGTGAACTTGCTTAATTAGACATATCTACACAAATTAATATTTTGTCTAGTGTTGACAGAAGTGATCACATGAACCACAACAAAATACCCAGAACTGATAAAAAATGTAAACCTTCTATTATTGTTCAGTTCTTACAGGGCAAGATGGATTTTTACATTTATTCAGTGACTCTGGCTGTGTTAATTCTTTGTTGGTCCACATTTACTGTTGACTGAAGTGGACTTGTGGCTGTTCTCTCATAACAAGATGTAAGGTTTTTATGTGACTAGGTTTAATTTTTTTTCTAAGCAATTGGATGGACCCCTGCAAGTTGTGAGCTATTGGAAATTATCTAAGGTTTGAAACATGAACTTTGCTTGCTGTCCTTGTGGACTGCAGGCTACACAAATGAGAAGGAATGATCCTTTATTTCTTAGTTTGGTCATTTAGGTTTTGGTTGTTTTGGGTGGGTTTTTTTTAAGCTTTCTCAGGCACTGCTTGGAAGGAATCCAGTTTGTGTGATTGGTGTCTCAAACCTGTCTCTTGATAATAAATATGATTTGGTCTTTTCTGTGCATCTTATTTGTTTTGTTTCCATAATTTACAGTTGTTTTTAGCAGTCTGTACATTGCTCAAACAGCACCAGGGGTCAGCTCAAGGATTTTTACTTGGGCATATCTGTGTCACCTTCTCTCCTAGGGCAGGGACAGTGAAAGGGTTTACAACATTTCTGGGAAGTGGATGTTTTGGAAAAGTGGGCTTGCACTTGCTACTTTAAATAAGTTATTTGACTTTGTGGTGTCCTCACAACGTGCTGGAGTTGAATTACCTGGAGTTACACACAGCTGGTGCTGCTGGGCAACCTTATCACAGTTTCTAGATGGTTATTTCCCTCTGTATAGCAGTTATAATTAATACTGTGTAGTGAAGCATCCCTCTACTGATTTGTTTTTATTAACGTGGCCTAGAACAGTGATAGTCAATATCATTAAATATTTTTATCCTTCTTGGATAAAAGTAACAGAGTGGATATTAACAGAACAAATAAAAAGGCTTTATGAAACATTGTTATAGAGATATCTATATACTTGTCAGGCTTTATTCCTCTCTGAAATGGTGCAGATTTTTTCCAATAATGTTTGCCACAAGCTGAAGTGTTTTTTACACCAGTTCAAAACAGAAGTTGTTAATAACAGTGCTAATATCTACTAAAAGGAGCTATTGCTCACTTAAAGGTAGTTTAATATTCAAGATTACTCTTTGCTTTGCTTTCTATCTCAAAAAGAGTTGAACATGTTGAGGCTTCTTGGTTTTACTTCCAACTTCCAGATTAAATTTTTAAAAGTCTTGCCAATGTTTTCAATTATAGCAGGACTTTGACTTCTATTCCTCGTTCTGTGTCCATTCCCATCATGTTCCAAGGGACATGAGCTGATTTAAATATTGTATTAATTAACAAGAGAAGTACTTGGGAAGTGGGGACTGTGGTATTATTTTCTAAATTAAAACAGTAGATGTACTTCTATTTATATTTTATTTGACTGTGCTGACTGCTGTGTGCTGGGATGTTCAGCATATGCACCCAGCTTCAGTGGGACAGAATACAATCTTAATTAAATGATTCTGGAAAAGCTGGTAGCTGTACTTTTGGGTTCAAATATTCTTTTTTTTTTTTTTTCTTTCTCTCTGATTTATATATTTGAGACAGTTTTTTTTGTTGGCCAAGTGGGAAGTCTTAGGAGATTATGACTGCTGATTTTGAAGATCCCAATCCTGTAACAACTGATTTTGATGGCTCCTCAATACTAATTACTGCTTAAGCATTTGCTCTCTTTTATGAATCATTAAAAAATAAGAAACCACAAATAAAAGTAGTGTGATTTTTTAGTTTCAGTTGGATGTACTCTCTCATAAATGCAGACAAGTTTTTTCCCTTTTATTATGTAGTCTTTACCACTAAATGATGCAAATATATTCTGTATCATAGAATCATTTAGGATGGAAAAGACCCCTGAGATCTTCAGCCCAGCTGTTAACACGGCACTGCTAAGAATATGTATGTGTGGATGTATTTATATATCTATATACACACATGTATCTTTTATATATATGAATGTACGAGTCACTTATGAGAGGAACAATGCATCTGGTGAGTTTTGATTAATCCCTAACTTAAAGTTGCAACCCTAGGACTGAAAAATCAGTTCCTCTAATTTAGGATATTTTAATTTTTTCTTAAATTAAAAAGAATGCTGGAGATTTTTTTCTGTGTGAATGGGGAAAGCCCACCAACACAGAAGCACACAACACACACACACTCCCCTCTGGCAAGATTAATGTCAAATGAAAATTGAGAAACTAAGTCATCCTGCAGATGTTTTGAGACACGGCTGTCCAGGGATATTTGCTGTAGATGAGAGGAATCATTGGAGACTGAAAGTCTGACTAAAATTACAGGCCACATCAGGACTTTGCAAAATTTCCATTTTATCTTTTGATAGCTGTTGAAGAAAAGATGTTCTAATAAGGCAAAACATCGGTCTTATGACAACATAGGCATTGCCACAGAAATCTCTTTTTCACTCTGTTTTTTGAGGAGGATGCTTTGGGCTGAGTTCAGATGTATCTCTTGGCACTCTAAAGGGGGAAAAGAAATATTGATAATGATCTATTTCCTGGTTCCTGTTGATGAGGAAGAGGGAAAAACCTGGATGACACAGGTTTTGCTTGGTCTTTACGCACGTGGTACTGCTCCCCTGAATTGTACTTTATGTTAAAATGTTCCAATCCCCTTTTGTTCTGAAAAGCCAAAAGGGCTGCACCAAGCCCACAAGGATGGAGGCTTCCAAGCAGAGCAGACTACAGGGATTTAGCATTCATCTTTTAAAGTTTGGGGGTCTGACACTGTTCAAGATGACAACGACACAGTCTCCACCTCAGAAGTTGACAATGACTCCGTTTATTACCCAGGAATTTCTTCCCTTTTATGCTGTTTTACAAAGAACAACCCAATGGGTGGAAGAAAGACAAACTTCTTCAATCACATTGGTCAAGTCAGAGGGACATCAAGAAGTCCCTCCTAGGGAAAGGAATGTAAACAAAGGTTACAGTTAGGAAAACGTGGCTCTTGTTGACAGAAAACTCTCTGGGAAAGAGTTTCAGAGAAACCCAAACATCACAAGCACCAACCAGGGCTACAGGGGTCTCTCTCTAAAGTGAGTGTGCAGGTAAAACTTTGCTAGAGAAGAAATCCCCTTGCTGTGCAGGTGTAGGAAAAAAGTAGGGGTTTTGTGTGTTTGCCAATGGGTGGAGAGGGACTTAGGTACAGATGTGACTTGGCACACCGTGTGACCAGAGTGATGGCATAGGAGTCATTCCTGGGAAGGAAAAATAAATAACACAGCATTAGAGGTGATACTTCTTCCCCAGCTCTGAAAGAAAGGATTTAAGCTTGATGGGAAAAAATTGCATGGCAATACTCACTATTTTCAGTACTTGACAGTTCTCATTGTTACCAGGAGTCCCATTTCATGTGTTTTATAAATATTTCAAATCAAGGTCCCTTAGATGAAGATATTAAGATGCCATCATTTCACAGCAGAATGTCACTGGTGACAGGTAATTTTGAAATGTTCCAAACAGGTTTTCTTCTTCTTTATAATTTTTCTTATTTTTCAGTATTCCTAAATCCTGCCTTATTCCTTTCACACTTCTGTCTTTCCAGTCAGATTTCATAAAGAGGGTGGCAATGAAAATGCATATTAAAATGCTCTTGAAATTTAAGTATTAAATGAAATAGTGCTTGAGTATTTTACTGTGATTTTTTCATGTAATCTACTACTTTTCTGGAGTTTATGATTTTTCTCATTTTCACTTGAGGATAAATGCTTGATCTATAATGTGAAGAGAGAAAATGAATTCCCTGGCCACAGGAATTTTAAGGCAACATATCTTAATTTAGGGCAAGGTCTCACTAGATGGATATCTTGTAGTGAAAAGTAAACTGGTTCAAAGTAATTTATCATTTAATTTTCTAGGAGTTTTGGATTGTGACAAATGGAATACTCTCATTTTTCATAAGTTAAGTATGTAATTAGAACAATTTCACACATCTTTATTTTTGGTTTTCAAGAAGCTCTGATTTTGTTGTGTAACTAATGGCAGAGTGTAGAAGGATTACAGTGGATTAAGTTGCAGCAGCTGTTGTAACAACATCTTAATAGTTCCTAAGTATAAAGGTAGAACCTGTTTATCTCTTTTTAATTGTGTAAAGTACATATCAGCTGTTAATAAATCTACAATGTCTAGCTAGGCACAAAAGATGCTTCAGATATAAATTGTCTTTTATAATAATTAACTAGCTCTGGGCTGCAGATGATTTTGACCCACCTTCAGCAGAAAATATAATGATTATATGTTTGCTACTATGGTCTTCTTTCACGTTAGAATGCAAATTTTGGTAAAAGTTTTGACATAATAATTTTCTAGTGTAGTTCCTGAATGTGCGTTGGTAAGGGAACGAAGAACATGGTGAAGTTCTCTGTGGAAGGAACTGGATTTGAAAGGTGGGATTTGAAGCAATCACGGAATCACAGAATGGTTGGGTTGGGGGAGATCTTGCAACCCATCCAGTGCCACCCCAGCCATGGGCAGGGACACCTCCCACTGTCCCAGGCTGCTCCCAGCCCCAGTGGCCAACCTGGCCTTGGGCATTGCCAGGGATCCAGGGGCAGCCACAGCTGCTCTGGGCACCCTGTGCCAGGGCCTGTCCACCCTCCCAGGGAACAATTCCTGCCCAAGATCCCAGCCAGCCCTGCCCTCTGGCACTGGCAGCCATTCCCTGGCTCCTGGCCCTCCAGCCCTTGGCAATTGTCTCTCTCCATCTTTCCTGCAGCTCCCTCAGGCCCTGCAAGGCCACCCTGAGCTCAGCCCAAAGCTTCTCCTCTCCAGGTGAACAATCCCAATTCTCTCAGCCTTCCATCTGAAATGAACTTTAGGTCTGCTGCCACCAGTCATGTACAGCAATGAAAACTTCTTTTCTCAAATTTATGAAGATGCACATAAAAAAGTTATTTTGTCCTTACAGTTTCTCATCTGAGACTATTCTAAAGGGTGTTCCAGATATTGATAGCTCTCATTGTAGAAAACTGTTAATTTCCAACTTAAATCCATGAACCTTAATTTGCCTTGCTCTTTAAGGAAAAGAGTTTTTCAATCCTTTAATTTGCTCCATCCCTTTCTTCATCTCTCTCCTGTAACCTGTCAAGGCTGTGCTGGTAACACCCCAGAATTTTACAGCATCCTCTGTAGGTGCACCCACAGAGCCTTGGGGACCAACAGCCTCACCTGGCACTGCAGTCAGGGAGGGTCTCTCTGTGCTGGGGCTGGCCCAAGGGGATACACACAAACAGGAGATGTGAGCCTCCACCAGCAAACAGCTCCAAGAGGCTGAGCTGTGCCTGCTGTCCTGCTTTATTGGCTGTCCTGGCAACAGCATCAACAGGAAAAGGAGTTGGCAAAGACATAACACCTGTAAAACATCCTCTTTGTGTGGCAGAGCAGTGACACGGTGTGGACACACCTATCATGGGTCATTCCCACTCAACATCCCTGCTGAGCCAGGAGCAGCTCAAGGTCATGTCCTGTTTGCCCTGCTCTGTTTGAAATGATGCTTTGGCAGTACACTTTCCCATAGGATTGATTCAATACCTCTGGTGAATGTAACTTGCTTTTAGCATTATAGCTTTGTGTTTGACTTGCACAAACATGGTTTGCAGCAATAAGGGTGTTTTGCAGGGATGGCTTCTAATGCATCCATCTCCCTTTTCTCCACAGCCATTTCTGATTGATGAGATCTTTGGTGCAGCCTAGGATTTTTCTTAGTTAGCTGAATCCTCTTGACTTTTATACTTATGGCTTTCATTCCCACCCTGTATCTCCAGTCATGGAGATAATCCAGTTCATTTGCCATGATATCTCATTTCTGCTCCTTATTGACACTGGCCCTAACTTTGTTTTAGCACTGCTCATCTGTTCCTCATGCCAGGGTAATACAAAGAAAGTACTAAAAAAATGAGTTTCGAGAATAAAGTTGATTCTTTCATTTCAGAGCATGGTTAGGATTTAATTTGACATTTTTCATCCTAAATAACATTAAAATCTCTATCTTTTTTTTTTTTTCTTTTCCTCATGGTGTCTGAGTGGTTTTAGCTAAATGTAAAACAATGCCATATGTAAAATGTACAACTTTCAAATCTGTCAGAATAACAGAAACCTTATTTTCCTATGTTACTACCATATAATATATGAATGTAGATGTCACCTTTAGAGAAAATTCACTTCCTTTCTGGTTGAATTGTTATCTTGAGAAATATTAATGTTCCAATTTGCAGAACAACTCAGTCAGCTACTTAAACAGCATAATGCCCTGTAAGTACTAAAATAACATTTGAAGAACATTGCAACCAGTTCTTTCATGCAGGTTTGGTGCATCCTGACTGTATTTTTCTTTGTCTCCATGGTCAACACATTATTCACTATCAGAATTACCTATTGAGATATAGGTGATAAAAAGAAAAGTTCAAGTAAAAATTGAAAATAATGGAAAAAATAAAAGGCTTAGTGGCTTAGAGATTTCTCTGTCAGCTCAGTCTTTTCTCTGTTGGACAGGGTAGACTTTTGGTTCTGAGGGTGGTCAGTGTAATGTCAGAATGTCTAAAACCCTCAGGGTGGTAACTGTGAACACACTTTGTGCATGAGGCAAAGAGTTCATGTGTTCCTGGGTCTTTTGGGGAATATTTACTATGCAATGTGGTGGTGGTTGTGTGTTTGGGGAGGGGTTGAGGGTCACTTGTTTCTTTTTCATTTTTGTTTTGTTTGTTGTAAAGCTCTGTTTCAGGTTTGATGTTCTCTCATTCCCCTCAAACAAGTTCTTTGTGTCTTTCCCAACGTGCCACTTTGGGATCTCTAATTGTGGCAAATTTCAGAAGGGCTGTTGAAATCCACAAACTTTGTGCACACTTCCCATTGCTGGAAGCAGTTGTCTGGTACCTCCCAAAGCTCTGCTGGCCTTGCTCTCCTCTATAATTGACTGAAGTGTAGCTCAGAGTCAATATTATCAAGTGGCACAGCAGATGCACTGTGGTTGCAAATTTGGTACAATGTCAAGCTGCTTGTGCTCATCTTGAGGAGTATTTGGTAACCTCAACTCAGCTCCTGATTTGATTTCTGGGAAAATACTCCTAATGCAGCACAGGGGTAAGAGGTTCTGCAAGCAGTTTTTCTTAGTTTTGTTGGGCTTCTAAATCAGCTAACCCTCTAAAATTGATCACTTATCAATCAATTCATTAATTCCATTCTAAACCTGTTTTTAATTGCTTTATAGCTCGAGTGGTTTGCATGTAAATATAATTAGCTTTTTCCTAAATGAGCAAAGCTGGCATTGACCTTTGATACAGCATTGTAATTTCAGACAATATTTTCAAGTTCATGGCAACCTCTATTCCTCACCATTGCAACCCAGAGCTAAATGATTTCCCCTCTAGTCATATTATTAATGTGGTTTTCTACTTAAATGTCCCAGTGTAACCTTCTGTTAATTAACACATGCACACAGAAAAGTTTATTCTGCATTTTCAATACTTGGACCTCTGGCTGTCTCAGATGTCTTTTTGAAAATCCCTTAAAACCAGGAGAGGAGAGAGTGGGTGTGGTTGGGATTAGGTTTGTTTTAATTCTTTCTTGACAACACCTTAAATTCATTACACACTTCCAGCTTTGCAGTACAGATTAGGATATAAGTATGAATCTGTGTTTAGAAATAGAAGTGCTCAATGCTGATGCTCTCCATGAAAATCTACAGCTATTTCAGAACCAAAGATTGCAGTTTGCTGACTGTAATCCAGTTAATTTTGTCAATATTGAAGTGGCTAATGCAATTGCTTATTTTCTGTGTGTACTCTCACAAGATGTAAAAAGGAGTCTATAATTAAGCACTAAAATAAATAAGATGTAATAATGAATTACCTTATTTAAAATGAAGTAGTAACATGGCATCTCTGTCATAAGGGTTGTGAGAATGTTTTGAATGGGCAGTGACTGAATTGTCTGCCTTTCTTGGGAGAGTCTTTATCATTTTATAAGAGTTCTGATGAGGACTGTAGATAATATGTTGATAGTCATGCCTGTCTGCTTTTGAGTAACATGTCATGGGCTTTGGAGAAATTCGCATAATAGGAGAAAAAAGAGAATTCATTCTAATTGTGATTAAATGAAGATCCATATCCTTGTAAAAAAGCATCCTTGGTTTCTTTGTCTGGAGGACTGGATTCCCAGGCTTTAGTTCAGTCACAAGGTCCAAGAGTTTCTGTGACTTTCATTGACTTCACATGGTGAAGTTAAAATGTGTGGATTTAGGAGATTTATGCATGTAATAAGTTCATAAGATGTGGTAGATGGAAGAAAAGGGAAAAAAAAGGAAGAAGAGTGAACGCAATTGCAGAATAAAAATTCATTCCTGGACAGAAATCTTTTTGAAAGGTTTTGAAATGAGGGGAGTAACTTGGGTGCATTTGGTGTTCTTGGTTATGGGGAGAGAGTGCTGGGTTAGTGTTGCACATTTCGCTGTGGAAATGTGCTATTTCTTGATTTGAGGAAATGATGCAGAATCACATCAGCTGTAAAAGTTGTTGTGTTCAAGCCGTTTATGAAAAATTTATCAGGCTTAGGTTTCCAAAGGAGAGATTTGAAACTGCCTCTGATAGGGGAGAGTTTCATTATTTGGGTGGGCTTGTCCATCAGCAGAGAGAGGTGCACCAAACACAAACTGCTCCCAGGGCAGGTGCTGTTCCTCACCCTCATCCCATCATCAAAACATGGTTTGTTTTCCAGCAACAAACCCAGGCTGGAGCCCCAGGAGCTGCACTGACAGGACACATGGATATTGGGAATGGATTGTTCCCTGGGAGGGTGGGGAGGCTCTTTAGCTATATATGTACACCAGCCAAAGTATCCCATTCTTTTCAGGTTTTGGAAATTTCTATCAGCATCAGAATGGAGAAAAATGCTGTGGAAGAGAGGAAAGAACAGAAAAATGGGAGGTGAGAAACAAACAGTTAAGAAAATTATAATAAATTATATGAATTTATAAAGCTGTGTAGTTTCTTTCAACAAAAACAACTTTTTATTTATTTCTACTCCAATTAATATAATAAAGTCTTACAGTTTAATTTACAACAGGCAGCTAAACTCCCTGGGAGGTGCTCTAGTGGTAATTAGTCATCTGAGAAAATGTAGCAAAGTCCAAGTAACTGGCAGATTCATAAACACATAACACTTAGAGTGCTGGTGTAATTTTAGGGGTTTTTTTTCTTACAGGAATATGTACACTATGCAGTGTGCAACGATGCACATGGACACATACCTAATGTTGTGGGGGAAGAGTTTAGCTCACAGGTTTCCTCTTAATGGAGGATGGAGAATTGATGCTTTCCTTGTGAGTGAAAGTGCTGGAAGTGATGTCATTTCCCATGTGTAGAACCTTACCTGAAACTTTGGCCAGAAAAACAGAATTTTGCTTTTTCCCTGTTTTTAAGAGACAGCGAATGTGGAGCTCAGGCTGGGCTGAGCCTGAGACAGGCACAGCTCTGTGCCTGCTTTGCAGTGCTGCAGGTGCACAGGGGAACCCATCCTGCCTCTGGGTGCTTCAGCCAGGAATGTCCAAGGAGGAAGGGATGTTTAATGAAAAAGTGGTGGCATAGGGGAAGAGTGGGGAAAATAATCTCCTTTCCAAAATTTAACACATTATTGCAGGTTTATATTTTGGGAAGTCTGGCCTTTAGGTCACCATTTTGGTCTTTGGCCATCAGCCCCTTCACCATACAAATGCTGTGTATTTAAGCCCAGCTTTCCTGCCTTGCAGTGTGGTTCATTGAAATATACTATAACTGTACATTACTCTTACTATATATAGTCATATTGAACTCCATGGTGCATGGGTTTTTCACTTCAATGTGATTTTGTGTAGTAGAAATGGATATAGTGAAAGGAATTCTTAATGAAGTAGCTGCCAAGACTTCTCAAAGAACAACTAAGGGAGTGAGAATAAAAATGTATTATTACATGTTAGCACGTAATTTACCTTACAGTCACAGCTATACTTTTCTATATTTCTTTATCTGAGACATCCACAATTGTACAACACACCTCTTATCCTTTTATTCCCTAATAAAGGGATATTGTTTTAATAGTTCAGGTTTGGGCTTGATATTGGTGCTAATTCTCTACAAAGAAGAGAACTGGGAGAGGAAAAGATGCTTTTCTTGTAGAATTAAGTTAAGCAATGAGGGAATTTGTAGGTAGATGAGTCCAAAAGGGAAGCAAGGAAACACACTTTCAGTGCATAATACCTAATAAAATTATCTTTATAAAAAACAAACAGATACTTGAATTAAATTCAGTGTTCTAAATCATCACTGTACTATTATATTGGCTGCATATGAATTTTTTGGCAACGTTTAAGATATTCTCTGAGATTTCAAAGCGCTAAATGTAAAAGAAAATAGGATAAGGGAAATCCTTCACTCTCATTTTTTGATGAAGGGCTGACACTGAGGTGTGTCAGCAGTGGGTGCTGCTACCTCTGTCCCTATAAAATATTTCCAAGTTTCATTCATGTTGGTTTGAAAAGCCTCAATTGTAAATTTGAAGGAAGAGATCAGCTGTTTAAAGTTACAGTAGTTGTGGTATATTTAGAGGTTGAAACAATTAACTCTTGAATCTTCTATGAATTCAAAATAGGCAGACTAATGCCATGAAATTAAGGTCTTGTTTTCAATGTTTGGCCTTCAGAATCACATTCTGCACAAACCACAACATGGATTATAGCTCCTATGTCTCACTTGAATGTGAAACTTGAGACCTGACACTATAAATGTGGTTTAAGGACAACAGCTGCTGAGCTACATTCATTTTTTCAGTCCCCCTTTCTCTGGAATCTCTTTTTATCCAAAGAACCTGCATAGTAAAAGAAACTGAATGGGCTCATTTTCAAACTTAAGCTAATGTGAGACTGCTGTGGAAAAAACAAATGGAACTTCTTGTGTCTGTTCTGCAGTGGTAGGTCAAGGAAGTAGTTTGGCTTTTGTTAAGAGATTTTTCTTTTCTATTGTGATCAGTTCTTAGATTTTTAGTGCTCTAAGTTAAGGATTAGTATTATTTATAGACATCTGTTTGTAGTTGGTTGGTTGAGACACTGCTATGACATTTTCATGTCAGAATGAAGATTGCAATGAATGAGGTAGCAATTCTGTTCAAGAGCAAAAATCCTGAGTATCTTTCAATTTTTTGATGAAAAAAATTTCTTCTTTCAAGCAAAAGATGCAACTACACACTGCTTCTCCCTTTTTGACTGGTGTGCTTTAAAGGAAATTAAAAATATTAGAAATGTTTTAAAAACAAAAAAAATAAATGTAAATAATTTTGTGGTGTATGAGTTTGATGCTGTATTAAAAAGATGCTTAAGCAGTGCTTAAACACCTCTGAGGTTCCTTCCCCTCTCCCCCATGGTGTGATAAATGTGCCAAAAACTGCAGGACTATTCATAGGTTAAGTTCTGTGCATGTACAAAAGACAGAGAGATTTGAGAGATTTTTGGCATCAAGACTTGTGGAAACTCTGGGCTAAAGGAGAGACCATGGCATTACTAAGCAAACAATAAAAAAATCAGTGAGAAATGAACCTGTACCACCATAGAGTGCATCCTCTTATTTTCCACCATTATTTGTTTTCCACCATTATTTGGTTTCCACCATTATTTATTTTCTACCATTATTTTCCAATATATAATTTGGTTCATTCTTGCTGCTGGAAACCTGAAATAATATAATTATTGTTAATGGTGCTATTCACATATGACTAGAGGAGAATTTGGATTAGGATTTTGAAGAGCAAATCTTAATGGTCCCCATGTAGTATATTAACTGCTAATAAAAGCAGGTCTTGCTAAAAGGCCTTTATTAGGAAAATTTCATCCCAGCACCTTTTCAATATTAAATAGTAATGAAATTGCTATCAATTTGGTGTACTAAATGGAATTGATTACAACACTATTCATGTTAGCACACACAGAGCATAATGTGGATCAGATTTTGAAAGCTAAGTGAATGCAACATTAAAAATGAGAATTTTCCTTTCCACTGAAATCAGAACATTTATGGTTCAGAATAAAAACCTTAATTTTGGGCATTCTAGTTCAAAGTATTTAATAGAATAGAACTGTATTTTGTAAAAAGAGTAGTCCAAAGCTATTTCACACTTAATTGTATTGTTCTGTCCCTTGCAAATTACGAGTGTGCAGTTTCCTCAGACATTCTTTATTCTGAAAGCAGCTGGACAAGGTTAAGAGAAATAAATATGTAATCAAACACCAATGTCCAGTTATCATCTTCCTGTGCAGCTTCCCAGCATGCAAACCCTTCAGAAGTTAGGTCAGCAGCACTGACATCCAGTTCCAGCTGGGATTCGTGCCCTGCTTCCCACAGTGTCTGATAACTCTTGTGAAGGTGAGAGAACCTTGGGAATGCAGTAAAACAGGAATCACTCTTGTCTTAACTACAGAAGGAATGATATAAGTCAATCCTTTCTGCCCATGCTTGACCAGCCATCCTTCATGAAGTCTCACCAGTTTGCAAGGAGGAAGTTTCAAGAACTCCCAGAAGTGAGAGAAGTTTCCTTATGGGCAGCAGAATCCTGTTTGCTTTTCTGATTTCAGGATAAGTACAGCTGTCAGTGTCCTTTGTAGCTTGAGTGTTCTCTGGATGGTTCCATTGCCCCTCCCAGATCCTGCCCTAGTTGTTTGCTGCCATTTAATTTTATATATCCATATGTACACACACACAGTTATTCTGGTGCAGGCAGTTGTACAGTTCAACACCATCCATCTCTTGGCAGTGTGTTTCCTCCATTCTCCTCCCAGAAATTTCCCTTGGCCAGAGCTTTGTTTCCAGGTTTCAGCTCTCACTGCTGCTGGCTGAACCCTCCCTGGGCAGGGGCAGCCAGTGCCTCCACCCCTGGTGGGACTGTGTCCCAGTGCTCCCAGTACCACAGTGCACCATTGCCCTCCCTCTTCCCTGCATCTCTAATTTCTTGTATTTTCCTTCCCATCTGCTTATGGGATCTTTGCAGACCACACTCCCAGTTTCAGTCTGCTTGGCTTCCAGGGATCTTCCAGAACTATTTTAACACCTACTGGCTTGGGGAACCGTCTGGCTGTTAAACTTTCTGTTCTGTTTGGAAGTCTTGATTATGTTCACAGTATGTTGAGCTGCTAGCTCTGCCCTCCTCTTCACCTTTATTTCTAGGCTCTTTAGATGATAAACAGAGCAGGAATATTTCTTAATTTTTAATGCTGTTATAATTATATGTTAGACAAAATTGAGGAAGAAAATAATGATTATAATTTTATAAAACAACCCGTGCTACACATGAATTAAACATGGCATTGCCATGGCACTGTTTGACTTCAGTGTGTTGAACTTGCCCTTTTTATGTAGGAATCAGTGCTCTGTGTTTGGACATAGGAAGCTAATTGCAAAATCTACAGGACAATCTTAATAGGAAACTCAAAATAACTAAGTTCAAATGACAGGAGAGAGGGAGGCAGGTAGGATGTGATTATCTACACTGGGATTTTGCCAGGACACTCTTTCTAATATTGGAGAGTCACAAAACTTAGGTATGAACTAATAATCACAGAATCGTGGAATTATTCAGGCTAGAAAAACCTTTAAGATGGAGTTAAGCTGCTACCCCAGCGTTGCCAAGCCCATCACAATCCATGTCCCCCAAGTGCCATATCTGCACATCTTTTATGGAAACTCCAGCACTGCCCTGGCCAGTTGTGCCAATGCTTGACCACCCTTTTGGTGAAGAAACTTTTTCCAAACATCCATAAAACTAGAGTGTTGCTTAACCCTTGGCAATCTGTCAATTATCAAATATTTAAATATTCTAAAGCAGTGTAATCACACACATATTTTGGTAATCTCTATTTACATGGAACTGTCATTTCCTGAATGACAAACTGTTACTTATGTATCTACTGTTGTCAAAATTTGTAAGTATTTGCGTAAGCTATATTAAGAAAATTGCCATCTGAAATATCTCTGTGGAACACCTGGCATGAGTGCGCAAATTATTTAATGGGACTTAACATCTGATTTAAATAGTCTCCTCTCCAGCAATCTGCACATCATAAACTTAATCCACACAGAAAGTGCAAAACTGACAAGATAATGCACTTGCCATAAGTTTAGCTAAACTATTCTGGGGAAGCTGGGTAAAGCACACTCAGGTGTAGGCAGGGCTGTGGCTCAGGAGGACAGCACAGATCAAATCTCACTGCTCTCCAACACCACCACTCACTGCAGCGTCCTGGGGGTGCTGGTGGGTGAGAGCTGCCCATGCACAAACACCCTGAGCCCCCCTGCCCTGGGCTGAGCCTGCCCTGGGCAGCAGGGAAGGGGATTCTGCCCCTCTGCCCTCAGCTGAGAGCACCTGCAGAGCTGCCCCAGCCCTGGGCCAGCACAGCCAGGACCTGGAGCTGCTGCAGAGAGCCCAGAGGGGCACCAGGATGAGCAGAGGGATGGAGCAGCTCTGCTGGGAGGAAAGGCTGGCAGAGCTGGGATTGTTCACCTGGAGAGGAGAAGCTTTGGGCTGAGCTCAGGGTGGCCTTGCAGGGCCTGAGGGAGCTGCAGGAAAGATGGAGAGAGACAATTGCCAAGGGCTGGAGGGCCAGGAGCCAGGGAATGGCTGCCAGTGCCAGAGGGCAGGGCTGGCTGGGATCTTGGGCAGGAATTGTTCCCTGGGAGGGTGGGCAGGCCCTGGCACAGGGTGCCCAGAGCAGCTGTGGCTGCCCCTGGATCCCTGGCAGTGCCCAAGGCCAGGTTGGCCACTGGGGCTTGGAGCAGCCTGGGACAGTGGGAGGTGTCCCTGCCCATGGCTGGGGTGGCACTGGATGAGTTTTGAGGTCCCTCCCAGCCCAAACCACCCTGTGATCCTGTTATTTCTGTGATAGCCAGGGTACTGTGCAATTTTTGGCCATCAGTGGGTTTTCCAGAAACTGCTACTGAATTTTACTAATATCAGTAGTCACTGATGTATTGACTACTTGGTTAAGTAGTGTTGCCTTTGAGGAAATGGAATCAAATAATTCCTGTAAATAATTGATGATATTTAGAATATCATCTATTTTTAGTGTAATTATTATTATTATTAGGGATTTAACTCATTTATATTTATTAAAATCTAATAAAAATATGGTGTTTCTATATAGAAATAAATTTAACCTTTATGAATGTTTATTTTTGTGTAGTTTGGAATATGAGAGCTGGAACAAAAGATTTAACACAGTGATTTAAGCTTTAAAAAATCACCTTCAGATAGGGAACACTTGTAGTCATCATTCTGCTTTAATTGCAAACTCAGCCAATGTAAATGTTCAGCTTTTGACTTAAGAATCTTTGGTTTTGTTATGATCAGGAGCTGTAACACACCACTGCTCCCAAGCCCAAGCCAGTGCTGTCATTTCTAGAGATAGAAGAAGTCATCTCATTTTCAGAATAGGGGTATATTACATGAATTAGTATAATTTCAAGCAGTATATGCAAATTATATTTAAAATTAAATGACGCCTCTTATATATATAATCATAACCCATGTATTTGTATCTGATATATATATATGTATATATAAAGTGAAATGTTCAATCTATTTTGTTCAGACGGTATCAGATTCACAGTAGAGTTTGGCCCTTGGTTATCCAGTGATCCCTTGGAAACAAAATTTATGCCCAGTTTATTACCTTCTGCAACCTGAAATTCATTACAGGGATAAACACTTCAGGGTGGTTCTCCCATGTAAGATCAGCAGCAGCAGATTTGTTCCCTTCCTTTCGCATGCTCAGTGCCCAGGAAGGCCCTTCTGGTTGGCTGCTAAGCCAACACAAATCAAAGCTGATCACACCAGTTTGTCCTTTATGTTTCACTGCACATGCTTCACCCTATTACCCAGTGTCCTTCTCCTGCTGCTGGGAGCTCTTTCTCTTGGCAGCTGAGGTATTTTTTGGTTCTGTACTTGATATTAAAGTCCAAACGAATCACAATGATGCACAGATTTAAGGTCATTCTAGCTTTTAAATGCTAATTGTTCTGCCAGCAGTTCTCATTTACAAGGGTTTTTAAAGGCCACACACTCATTCTATAGGATTCAATAGTTGGGTATTTGCTGAAACCAATTAAGAAGTGTAACTGGTCTTAAAAAAGAAACCATATGCATTTTGTCCCAGGCTGCTGCTTTCACTGTAGGGGGATTTATTTAAAAGCCATTTTAATTAAATTGTGAAAGTTTGGAATCCATTTAAGTTTATACTTTTTTTTTTTTCAAAATGAATATTTTATTACTAGAAGGAACTGCAGAAATTGTGATTTTTTCCTTTTTTTCTTGCATTCCTCACCTTGTCCTCTTGCTGAAGGAGATAGAAATAAATCAGTTGACAGATATCATATTTTGGGGTGGGGTTTTTTTTTTTTGTTTTGATTTTACCTTTTGTTAGACATCCAGAATTTGAGTTTATAAAGCATATTTTAAAATCTCACAAGAAACAAGTAGATTTTAAATTGCCATCAAGCTTTCAGAAACAGGGTTTCTGAGAGTTTTTCTGACTGTGAACATGCAGGATTTGAGGAGATGTTCTTGGAGATAACACATAGTGTCTGTTTGACTGATGTTCAGTCAAGACTCCATGGAGATCTGTGGAAATCCACAAATGTTTGCAAGGCCACAGTTTTCAACTGAGATTTTCTATGTTTCAATGGGGTTTTTTTTTGATTTTGGGTTTTTTGGTTTGTTTTTTTTTTTTTTTATGTTTTCTAGAGCATAAAAAGAATTTTAAAGTAGCATGTTGGCAATATGCTCATAGAAATACCAAACTCCCCATAAAAACTGGGAGTAGAAAGGACCACCCTAGCGAGCCCATTCCTGCAGCAAAAAGCAATTGGATTATCAGTAAATTATTTATAAATACATTTTCACATATTGAATGTCAACAGCATGCTCTCTTTGTTAATGCAAAGCAAAAGCAAACTGTAAGTACAGTGGTGGTATTTTCATAGGAAAATTATTAATGCAATGAACAAATCTGGTGTGAAAAGGGAAAGAACAGAAGACTCAGTTTGTAAGTTGCCACTAAGATGGTTTAGATATGATGTGGCTGAGTTCATTTGAAGTGGATGCCAGGATTATGTGGGCTCTCCACCTGGTAACAGCTGTCTCCAGGGAACTTTGGTCACAAACCCTGGTGTCACACATGGATGTGTCTTACAAGGGGAGGGAAGAGAAGACACCAGGAACCAACTGTGCCTGGGCTGTGTAGCCATGGTGGGGTTTGCAAACAGAGAAAGGTGTGCCTGGTCTTGTAATTAAATTGTCCTTGGAGATGTCAAGGTTGTAGAAAGCCTTGTTTCAGTGTCGCACACGACACAAAGAAATGACACCCACACACTGAGATGTCTAAGGCAGAAAAGAGGTAGTTTATTTACAAACTTCAACATTTATAGAATTCCAGCAGTGACCATGGATTGGAGGAAGAAAATCTTCCTCTTCAGCCACACTGGTCAGCTCAACATTCCATGGACAGTCTCCTCCTTATGAGAAGAATGTAAACATGGATATACCGTTACAATAACAAGAAAGTTGTTTATGTAAAATCATGTCTGACTCCATTGCAAAAGGTAAACACAGAAGGCTAAAATAGAACTTTAGAAAAACCTCTTAAAGAGACAGAGGAGAACAGCAAAAACCCATACAACATTTCAGTTCCTGGGATGGAGAGAGCAGGGACAAACAGCAGTGGTGAGAGGGAGCTGTGGAATCATGGGATGGTTTGGGTTGTAAGGGGCCATGGACAGGGTCACCTTCAACTGATCACATTTTCCAACCTGGCTTAAATGTTGTTTTCTGAAATAGGTTTAACAAATGCACGGGATTACTCTTCAAAGTTTTAGGATGTTTATTGCAAACGTTTGCTCTTTCTCTTCAATATTCTCCTCTCCAGGTGCTTACAGGACAACCATGAGCATGTTCTGACACTCAGTAGTGATATTTCCTTCTGTTCTGTTGCCCTGCTGAGTATGATTCCATGCTGCCCTGTGCTCTTGCTATACAGACACTCTTCTTCTGTGCTCAGCACTTTGTGACTCTTCTTTCAGTGCAATACAGTCAGCACCTCAAACTGTTTACATAGAACTGGTGAGAAAATGAGGTTCTTCACTTCACCAAAGTGTTAAGGTTGAGGTATGTGGTAGAGCAGTCATCCTTTAAAATCTGTGATTTAACAGCAAATGACAGTGTGAAGGTGAAATGGATTTGGATACTAAAACACTTTACTCAAAGATAAGCTCACTTTTACTAAAGACACAACTTCTGTTTCCCACAGGAGAGAAAACGTAATCTGCCTGCAAGTTGCACACATACTTTATTTTCTTGAGCACACCAGAACTATTCTGCAGGTTGGAGCAGTAGATGGATCATATTTCATCAACTTCAGAGGCAAAAGCTCATATAAATTTCACTGGCTTGTGTTAAGGTTCATACAGAAACCTCAGAACTCCAGATCTGAGAATGTTGCAGGTTCTCATGACTGGCCATTGTCTCCATGGGGTCTCAGCTTTGTTATCTCCTCCCCTTTTTTCTGTTATCATCCTTTCCTCCCCTCTCCTACCTCCATTACATGAGTCAGTCACATCTGAAAATAGGAATCTACATGGAACTTTTGCAAATCTCATATTTGCATTTTCTGCCTGCAGTGTAATGGCACCCACTTCTGATGTACTCAGTAATTTTCTATAGATTTGTATAGAATTCTGTAATCCTTGTGCATCCCTGACCATCCCAAACTCTCTTCAGGAAAGCTGGCTGAGGAGTTTGCACTGGCTTTCCTTCATCCTGTTCCAAATCCGTTTGGAATGTCTGAGTGGGCACTGCAGGGTGGATTGCTGTTGGATCTAATCTTCATTAATGGGATGGGGCAACCGAGAGGTGTTCCATGAGTTCTTTATTTCATTATAGGTCTCAGTGAAGGCAGAGACATAAAGGATGGTAAAACTCACACCATAACAACAGAAGCCAAAGTTCTCTTTGTAACAAGGCCTTTTAAAAGTTTTTTAGCCAATAGGCTGATGCTAAAATCTTGCAAGCATCTACTTAAGCCAACCACTAAACACTACACCTACACCTTACAATGGCTGCTTGTTTTATATTTTTTGCAGCTCAGAAACTTTCTATGCTCCAAATATTTCAAGGCCTAATACTCGACTCTGTTTCAAACCTCTGCCTGTGTAAGCTCATTACAACACAGTGAGAATCCTCTGCTTTTTCAGTTCCCACAGATTGCCACAGGGGCTGTGCTGGTGCTGCTCTGCCATGGCTGAGCCCCACAGGGCAGACCCAGCCCTTGTTAGGGCATTATTTGTCACAGCTTGGCTGTAAATGATCCTTTCATGGCTGTGCCAGTGAGCACAGCGCTGACAAGTCAGGAATAACAGTGTTATTCTGCTCAGGTGCTAATGGCTCCAAAATGTTGGAAGTCACTGGAGAGTAAGACCCTCTATGAATAGCAAAGGAATTGTATTTTATGCTAACTCTGACTCATGGCTTGGAAGTTAATGAAACCATTCAAGTTGAGTACTTTAATCTCACAAATTGGTTATCACAGCCTTGTGGCCACTTCTTGTTTTATAATAAAGCATAACACAAAATATCTGTGAAGGCTTACAAAATTAAACTAAAGGAAATATGTGCAATTTTGAGCTCATTAGGAGCAATTCATATTTTCATCTGTCTCATTAGAGATGTTTTCATGAACTAGGAAAGTACTTTTGAATCTGTGATTTTTAATTTCCCTGCCAACTGGCGTGAGCTTTTTGGGATTGTTATTTTCTTTTAATTTATTTCAAAATGTTAAAAGGAGGAGGAAAAAAAAAACAACACCACAGGAGAAATTAGAAGAAAAGCAAGGCACTAAGAAACAAGTGAACTGCATGAACGTGATAAGAAATATTTTATAGTAGGATTTATATATATATCTCCTGTTTTGGTACTTTGATGACAGTACATGGAAACAGAGCATAGTGGAAATGGAGTCAGAAGATGCAGTTCAGAATTGCAGATGCACAGGTGAAGTACACCAGCTTGAAGAATGACACTTGACCTGATGCTGCTGTGTATATTTATTGAAAATTTGTCAAATTTCCTTAAGTCAGCTGTAACCTCAGTGTAGCTGTGCTTTTGCTGTACAAAACAGAGCAGTCTGCCCTTTGCTAGTGTTGGCAGTGAACCATCTGAGGTGTTTTGTTTGAAGAACAGAGGGGGAACGTGAGTGCTCTCATCACAGGAGTGCAGTGACCAACAGAGGAGACTGCTGGACACATCACGCCAGAGATTAACTACTCTGTAGGACTTAAGGTTTCAAGGTTATTTTCTTTTCAAATGTAAATATTCAGAACCTATAGGTACATTCATTCTTTTTAAAGTCTGTTTTAATGTCTGAGAGAACCCTGGAGAAGAGGAAAGCCGTGGTCTTTCATTTCTTTGCATGACACTCCTGTCCACACAATGAAGTCTCCATTGTGCCATTAATCCTTGCTTTAACCTTTATGTTGAGGTGATTTCCCTGCCAAATCTGAGCTTCATTTTGGTCATGGCTTTCACCCTGTGGTTGCTAATTGTAGCCAGGGATGGAGCCTGAGGACAGAGCTCAGCAGGGCTGCAGCAATACCCGAGGGGCAGCTCTGGGCAAGGGGCAGCACCCAGGGAAGGGCTGGAGCTGGGCAGAGCAGGGTTAGGCTGAGATCAGGGAAAGGTTCTGCTCCCCCAGAGGGTGCTGGCACTGCCCAGGCTCCCCAGGGAATGGGCACGGCCCCGAGGCTGCCAGAGCTCCAGGAGCAGAGAGAACACTTCAAGCACAATTTTCTTTTGCAGCATTCAGGTTTCTGCTGAGATTGCCAGCAAGGCTGTCCCAGTGCTAGTCGTGCTAATTCTTTCTCTGATGCCAATGTCTTTTCTGTAGGAGCTGAACAGAGGCTGCCAGCTTGTATCACAGACATCACCCAACACCAGTAATGCCATTGATTTTTACATGTGCAGCTGCAGGACCACACAAAATAATAGCAACGCACTAGTTGGTTGTTGAAAACCTCATTTCTTTATAATCCCCAATGTTTGTGTGGTAGTCATGGCTAAGAGCACTGAAATATGTGGTAATTCATTGCAAATTCAGCTTTTTCACAGTGACAACCCATCAACTGATGTTGTCACAAGTGTCTTCACAGGAACTGTGTTCCTGTTTTGTTTTAATTTACCAGTGAGCTGCAGTTGGGCCTTGCATAGCAGGTATTTGCCTTTCAGGAGAAATCACCTCAGACACTTCAGGTTTAAAAATTGTGTTTCAAACCATGCTGCTGGAAATATTCATGTGGTGGTTACACAAGGCTTAGGAGAAGCTGAACCCTCCTTTACACTGTAACACATCGAGTTCCTCAAACTATTTCTGAGGTCCTGCCATGCAGTGTAGATTGAAATGCCTCCTATTTCCTGCTTTTCCCAAGCATATAGACATAAATCTGTCATACACTGCAGCTCGGTTTGGCATTATATACTGAGAAAATGAACTCAATAGCAATATAATCTTACTTTGCAATATAACCAAACTGCAGAAAACATTTCTGGAAGTACGTAGATTTAGGGATCAAATAAAATTTAAGTGTGCTGATATGTAGGAGTTTATGAAGGCACAACTTCTTTGTTGAGAGGCATTTTTCCTTTTATTAATTCAAGTAAAACTCATCTTTCATTTTAACTCTAGTTTATTTCAGTTTCCACTCTGCACAAAATAGGACTGGGTCTTTTTTGTATTTGTTTTCCCCTCATAGCCTTCATTAGTATTGTGGTTTAATTGAAAAATGTCACTACAATTAATTTAGTAGCTATTTATTTTGTTTTCTATAAATCTGAGCTATTACATTTCTACTGGAAAGACATTTGTCCTGTCTCAAAATATGACAATCTGCATTGGGCATTGGAACTTGTGTCATTTTAAAACCTCAAATTACAGTCCTATTCTCTTTGCATTTTTTTAACAAAGTCTAAATACATTTGTGAATTCTACTGCCTGAAAGGGCAGGTAGGAGACTTTTTGTGGGGCAGTTCTTAGCTTTCTACAGGATAGCTTTACTTCTGTAGAGGAGTATTTTTTAAACCATTTTTAGTATTTTTATTAGAACACTTGAGTTTGGTTGCACAATTTTGTATCCATAGATACAAACTTCTTATAGTTGCAGTGGGGAATCATTTGCACAAATAAATTTTCTGTTTTAAAGTCTGCCTTGGTATAAAGAACCAGCATAAAACGTGTTTTTCAGGAAAGCCTGAGAGTTCTGAAACCCTGACCATAGATTATGTAGTTCTACAGAAGCTGTAATGTTCTTTTTACAATAAAAATGCTAAATGTATATACTATTTACAGAAATTTTCCTACTGCCAGGCTCTAGTCTCAGAATACGTGTTAAACAGAAAAGTCTTTATCTTACTTTTTGGGTAATGACTGTGCAGGAACTGGGGTGGTGTTCCAGGTCTGGAGAGGGCACAAGCACCATCACATAGTTAAACTTCATAAAAAAAGTGTAAATCCAATTCCATTCCTGTGTGTTAATGTGTCATCCCTTATCTGAAATGGATTGAGGTCAAGTGCAGTGATAAATGATTGTGTTGATCTCTCTGTGAATGTATTTACAAAATACAATATTTTAATAATTTCACAGGACACACCTCCAAGGAAAGGATAATACCTAAAACTGCTTTAGGTGATAGTGCTTTTTTCTCAGTGTGCAGAAAAAAGCACACTCAGTTCTTGGTTTTCACAGCAGCTCCAAGTAAATCACCTCATTGGCACACAGGGCTGCATGTTCCACATGACCTCAGCTGGTGAGCAGTAACTGGAGCACTTGTGATGCTCTAAACAGAATTCTAGAGTAGTCTGAGAATTTTATGTTTAAAAAAAATAACTCCACCCATGGCCATTTGAATGTTAAGAAGCAACCAATGGGTAACGTATGCTTTTAATGGGAAACTTAGGAAGTGGTAAATTAAATTTTTGAGTTGTCTTCAGCATTCCAGTAGATATCAAGGAATAATGCTACACTTAGTGCTTTGTAGACATTAATAAGGAACACAAAATAGAATGAGTTGCATTCATCTTATTGTAATTAAACATAAAAACAGATCAAGCTATGAGTGTTCTTTGAATGGTTGAGAGCAACTGAGATCCAAACACTTGACAATAAAAGATCTGAAATAATCTTTGCTGGGTTGGGGTTTTTTTTTACTTATTGTAACTTAACGGCATTGACCATTTCATTTCTCTTGACTAAATGTAAACATTGGCATATAAAATCTATATATATCTGTCCATGAGAGAGATAATAGTCAATTAGAACCTAATCAGCTTTGTTGTGCTTGGGATTTTGTATCACATCATTCTGTCATCTTTTTATCAGCCAGGAAAATCCTTGGTCCTAGGTTGGGGATACATCTTAGGTAACCCATTGTCTTGGTTTGGACAGACAGGTATCAGCCAGGGAAAGCTGGAGTTTCCCTTAGAATAGAGAATGTAAACCCCTCACCCCCCGCCAAATTATAATTTTGCAATTAAGGGCTTTCAGGCAAAGATTTGGGAATAGGAATAACAGTTCTTTACTAGGAATATTCACAGTACAAATGTAGTAGAAGACAAAACCACCCAACCCAACAAGCAAACAAATAAACAAACAATCCTGGAAAACCCTGACAGAGTCAGAGCTACAACCTGACACCCTGTTGGTCACAGTGTTGGAAGCAGTCCAAAAGTGAGTCCTCCTGGAGTGGCAGATGTGGTTCTGTTGAGGTAGAGATGATCCTGAGAGAAAAGGGTCCAGTGATGGTGAGAAGGGTCCAGTGATGATGAGAAGGGTCCAGTGATGGTGAGAAGGGTCCAGTCTTCCTCCGGTAATCAGGCGAAGCCAGAGAGCTTCGTGTTCCTGAGTCTCAGTTTTATCCAGGTAGGAATTATTGGCTCGCCCCACTGGGTGGAACATCTCACAATAGGATGATGGAATGTGGATGTACTACCTTGGGGAGGGTAGGGGTGTCTCAATGGCCCATTAGCAGAAAATATTCCCCTGGAGGGAGGACAAGTGGTGAAAGAGATAACAAACACTGCCCCACCTGGTTTTAACAGTTGGCCCATTATCAGAAGGCATCCTCCCCACTCCTCCCAGAGTTACAAGAATAAAGGAGAACAATTCCCCAACTGCTTTCAGCAGATGAAATAGAATATACATTTCAGGTTCCATAAGCCAAGACACCCATGAAGTTTATTACCCCATATATCACAAGGCAGAGTCTTCAAAACTCTTCAGAATCCCGTGAAAGGTTTTAGAGCACGGCATAGCATCCCCTTTTGCATTTTAATAATGCACAATCATTGCCTGTCAATGAAAGGATTTATTCCTCCAGAGTGGTACTTCATTGAATTTAGGCTGTGAAAGTTCGAATCCTAAACTCCTGTAAAGTCTAATCGTGGAGGCATCCTGGCAGTGCTGTGGATGTTTTGTTTTTTTACACTAAAGCTCATATTAGATTTAGGAACATCTCAACTTTGACAGACTGAAGCAGATCAGGATTTATCCCCCATATCCCCTCTATCCAAAAACTAGGCATTACATTCCATAATGCCTAAACAAAGATCTTTATCCCCTAAGAAATATGAGACTTTACTTGTAGTTGACTTTATAGCGTAGTTATAGAAGTATAGAAGGGCTGGTACTTTGTTATAATTTAAGGCAGCTGGCTCCAGAAGAGAAACTGGGAATGCTTAGTTGGTAAATAAAAGGTAACAGAGAGTGTTTTCACCCTTGCCCTATTCAGTATATTTCTAGATTCTACGAGGAGGCTGAATTGAAATGCTTCCTGTTAAGGCAGAAGATTGTCAATATTAGCCTTTTAGATCCCACCTCCTGGCTGCATGAGGAGTTTTTTGATGCTATCTGTTTAAGTTTTAAGAAAAAATGGGTAAAATACACTAAAAAAGTACCGGTTAGAAGCAAATCCTGATGTTTCTTATGTGCACATGAACACATACAGGGTATATTTTTATCCCAAAAGGCAATGTAGGAGTACAGTGATGTGCAATTGATATCTTTTTACCCTTGTTCTTGATCCTTAATCAGGAGTTTTAGCTGCTGCTGTACAGTTAACAAATTAAGTAATAAGAATAAATTGCTGAAAAATGCAATATAAAGAATGGTAGGGGATTTGTGCCCTGGTCAACATAGGCTATTAGAGATCCCAAGTATTTTAAAGTAAATAATTTCTGTAGTGTTTCTATGAGAGCTGCACTTGTTAGAGAATCCAAAGGATTTCTACTTTCTCACAGACATTGTTTTCCTGAATTTGAATTCCCAACTTGTCTTTGTTCCTGTTAGTAGTTTATACACAGCACATACTTCAGCTTTTGAAATGATGTGAAGCTTTCTTGACTTTCAGATATAATTGTGAGCAAGATGGTTTTTTGAGCCACAGCAGGATATTTCTTAGTGCAAATAAATGGAAGTCATTAGAGGGATATCTGAACCTCAGAGGCAATATCTAACCACACTCGAATTACACATTGAAATCCCTGCTGGCCTGGTGTACTCTGTGAACAATGGTTAAGCTCCTTAAAGTGCTTAGTGTGATCTCATAAGCATTGTTGGACTGAGGTTCTAACAAAGTTATCCTCTGCTCTTAATGGACACTGCACCAGAGTTTGGTATGATTTTATATCCTTAAATAGATTGCTGCCACAGGTCTGCCCATGGACATGCCTATTTGGCCACTCTGGAACTGGCTGCTATTTTCATAGAACAGATGAAATAAATTAAAACAAAAATAGTTCAGCTGAGATTAAGAATCAGTAAAATGACAGGGCTTCTAGTTTCCTAGAATATTCTTTTATAGATGTGAATTAGCCAGTAATTGATTTTAATCTAAATGGGACAAGTGTGGTGTTTTTTTTTTTTTTTTTTTTTTTTTTTTTTTTTTTTTTTTTTTTAAAGCACCTGGGGACCTGGAAGTTCAGAACTGTGAAGTTCAAGGTCTGGTAGCTTGAAGAGCTGATCACAAGCAGGACCTGCAGATACTGTAATAATGCACATAATTCATGAAATGTGAAACATGTATAGAAGAAAAAAAAGTTATAAAGGATGATGGTCTTGCAGTGAAAAAGCAGCAGAATTCTGTCATCTTTGGATCTTTTATGAAATCTCAGACTGCCTAATACAGTGAAAGATCTTTAGAATATCATTATTTGACTTTGTCATTTGTGTTAGAGCTGAATTGGTATTTTGTTCAATTTTCCTGTCTGTCTCAGCAGTCTGTGTACACACAGACAGGGAGACAGAGAGCAGAGGTCTTCTTTAGTTTAACTTGAGAAGAGAAAGTGTGTTCAAAATGTCTATTGGACCATATGAGTACGTTTGAACAAAGTTATTTAGCACTCCATTCCTATTGTGCTCTTATTAGTCCTTAGTTAATTAGCTACAGGTTTGCTGTCAAGAATTACACACTTGACAGCTGAAAGGAGGAAAGAAGCACTGTGAGAGCATTGAAGGACAGTTCCCTGGGAAGCTGAAAAAACAGCTCTGAAAAGGTAAAAGCTCTGCTCCAGGCCCAGCAATGGCCCCAGAGCCCCGGGCAGGGCCTGAGCCCAGGAGCTGCCCCTGCACAGGAGGCACAACTTCTGCCCTGGCAGTGCCCAGCCCTGAGCAGATTGTGTCCAGAGGCTGTGCAGGCTCCTCCCTGGGGATATTGCAGAGCCCTCTGCACACCCTGCTGTGCCCTGTGCTCTGGGATGGCCCTGCTGGAGCAGGGAGGTGGCACCAGAGCAGCCCCTGGGGCCCCTCCAGCCTCACCCATCCTGGGACTCTGTGTGATTCTCCTCTGTCTCCGGGGTTAAGGATGTTTTCCAATAAAAGCAGAATTTCTAAACAATTTTCCTAGTGTTATTTTCGAGCTTTTTTTCCCTAAGCCCCTTAAAGCATCACCTGCTCCAGTCAGGTGTCTTAGAATAATACATGGCACTTCAACATCCTTGCATTATGGTTACTCTCCTCTCTTGTCTGTTTTCTTTCCCCAGGTCAACTTAGAAGAGTAGAAGAGGGGAGGAGAAAAAGAGAGAAGCCCACAAATATTCCTTATTCATAACCTTTGTGGCTTTCTTCCCCATCTCCCTCCTGCCCTCATTTATCTTCCTTGTCCATATCTACTGAGGAGAGAGGAAAAACAGGCAGTTAATAGAATTTTTCTTTAATTGAATGCTGAAATTCTTTCTGGACAACGGTAGTGTGAACCATTCTCTTCTGATGAATTTCCATCTGAACTGATTGTCAGGAAAAAATGGATGATGTCCAAAAGTAATATCTTGGAGTTCTCCCAGAGAGCATTTGGAGTGAGGGGATTTGTTGACAGATGTGGGAATGGCAGTCAGGAGAGGCTGTCACATGGAAAGAGTATTTTGACAGTGTCAGTAAAGGCTTTGCTTTCAGAACCAGGTTTGTAAATGATTCCTTCCAACAGAGAAGCAAGGTGAGAGCAGTTGTGCATGAAGAGCATAAGAGAAGATATTCAATGTTTTCCATCAACAAGACTTTTATTTGTGTAGTACTGGTGATTTATCCAGTATTGATGATTTATCCCTACCAAAAGATAGAGAAGCAAGGAAAGAGTAAAAACAAGTAAGATTAGGGAAAATGCAGAAAACCCACCCTTATGCAAATTAAATAATGGCTAATCATGCTGAACAAAACATTGAAAACTTTAGATTGATAGAGACACAGATAAATGCATCTCCATGGTGAGAAATGATAAATGGCTTCATGGTGTTCTAATGAAATTATGAATGAGAATAATTTTTCCCAGTTAAAAAAAAAAAAAAAAGCATGAGCTCTCAAAGAAAAATAAATATGTCAAAAGAAAAGTAGCATCTGACACTTTGAGAAGAGAAATTAAGTCTTGTAAGATATGGGTGTTTACATTCATGACAGCCAACTCTGTAAGGATGATTGCAAATATGACAATCATGGCACTGTTGATTTGCATTGTAAATACTAGTAATTATTTGTATTTAAACTGTCCTCCACCTACAGATCTCCCACTATTTGTGGTCATAAACTATTAGGCCTCACTTGCTGCACTTTTGCCTAAACTTGAAATCACCAGCCAGTCCTGATTTAGTTACACCTGAATTAATGATTCTCCTTTAATAGAAATTTCTGAATTGTTTCAATGTAAAACAATAAAAATCAAGCAAAACATTCAGTAAAAGATCTACTCCAACTAGCAACTCTGGAAACAAAGGCAAAATGGAATTATTTAAATAAAGTAAGTAGCATTGCAGAATTGAGCAACAAAGTGGTTACAATGTGCATAGTGGTTACTCATAATTGATAACCTTTTATAATTGTTTTGTGTTTACTGTGTGGGAACAATAAGGCCGCTGGAAATGTATAGAATATATCCCTCAAGCAATCCATGGTGACACTTTCCTGAGTGTTATTCAGTGAGGGAACAAGCTGGTTTGCTGCACCCCTTTGCCTTGAGCATCTTGCATCTGGATTTTTCAGATCTTCTAAGCCTTTTAAAATTGAGAGGGCTCCTCCAGGCTGGGTTTCTGTTTTATCATTTGGCATCAATGGAAGACAGTAAGAAAATGTTTACTTACATACAAGATAAGCTTTTTACTTGCAGATAAGCGGTAGGGAGTGTGAGTCAGCCAATATTTATACTGCCTGCTTACAGGGAGTACTGCTCACTGTTTGTAAGATGTTGTGGAACTTTTGACAAATCTTTTGACTTTTACTTTTTAATATTTACTCATTGAAAATAGAGAATATAGGGGGAATAGCCTGTCTTTAACTTGTTTTCCTAAAACTTTAAGGAACAGCAGACTTAGGCTGGTAAATTGTCAGAAACAAAGATCCATTTTCTTATGAGTGTTTTAGGATTAAGTGAATGCAGGATCGTTTCCAAGAAGGCAGTGTCTGCATCCCACAGGGGTACTCAGGGAAGGCTGTTACAAATGTAGAAAATGGGTCATTGCTGAGAAAACAAAGTCTCACCATTTCCTCCTGGAACCTGGAGCTGCAAGTGTCTGTCCAGGACTGCTCACCACGGCCTGGCAGAAACTCACGGGGACAAGGGATCAGGGAATGGAATTCTTTCCCAGTGGGGTTGGCTTGTTCCTGATTAAACAGGCCTGAAAGTTCAGCTGTTGTGCCAGGGGTGCAATGGGAGCAGATCACTAAATGATTCATGGACTTGGTGTTAGCTTGGGGGTAAATCCCAGAACATGGAATATCCTGGGTTGGAAGGTACACAGAGAGATCATGGGGGAGAGACACTGGCCCTGCACAGATCTTGTGATCAGCCCCTTGTGGTCGACCAGAGCTGTGCACAGCTTTGTAGGACAGAATTGTTCTGTAGTTTCTGACACTTTCCCAGGAATTTGAAGTAACTATTGTATTTTAGGGACTCAAATGGATGCCCTCTTTAAGCCACTGAGGCAAACTTGTAACAGGATTTGTTGTTGATACTTGATTCAGTATTTAAGAAGAAAAATGCATAAGAAATTACTGGTGGACTGTTTAAAAGTAATCAAACTTGCATCATTGTGCTTAAGTCTTAATTGAGCTACGTAATAAACCTCGAGTTCTGTCAGGGGGAGTTAATTTAAAATGTATTATACTTGTTATAGGAGAAAAGCCTCAGGACAAGAACCAGAAAAACAAGTCTCAGTAGTATTTACAACTTGAAACACATTTGAAATCTAGAAAGAAATTATGAATGCCTCTTGATTTGAAATCTATCTGAAAATAAAGCAGATTTTTCATCTGATGAAGGTAGCCCCCTAAACTGTATCTAGAAATCGTCCACACCATTTTGTTTTCAATGACAGAAAATCAATTTTACTTTGGTTTTGCCCAGAAAATGTTTTCACTTTTTCTTCTCATTTTAAGTAGATAATGAGCCAGTGTAAGGTGTTAGTGTCAGTCACAGATGCTCAATCTCATTTTCTTTCTCCTTTTAGTTAAAGAGAATGTGTAGTGCCCAGGAAGGACAGGCCTAAGACATCATTTCCAAAACCACACAAATGATCAGTGTTCCTTGACACTATTTTAGAAAATAATCCAGGAATTTAGGTGCATTCTTAGGCATTGCAAACAAATCTTTTTGTTCTTCTTGATGATATGGACTGGTCATGTGGACAGTGCCACTGGAGAATTAGACAATATTACCAGGATTATAATGTCAGCTTCCTAATTGTCAATTAATTGTATTATAGTTTGCCTAAAGCAAAAAGTGCTGTGTAGAACATCAGAGCAGAGTTTCCCCCAGTATTTCTGTGGCATGTTGATAAGTAAAAATTTAATTTTCCAGTGCAAATAAGTGTGAAATTAACTACATATGAAACACTTTTTTTTTTTTTATAGCAGAAGTATCTTTATTGGCTACTTTAAAGTTTACTCAGCAATCTGTTTTAAAAGTCACTTTGGTTAGGTGCTTACAGGAAATACAGTGCAGTGGATTAATCCAGTTTGTAGGCTGTTTTCCAAAGAAATGCTTAATAAAAAGAATTTCATGCAATATGCTATTAGAGCTTCATTTACATTAATAAGACTCTGTTCTCAAACTATTAAGCTACCTTCAAGATAAAAAAAACGAAGGGACTCACTGTACTCTGCATGTACAACCACGGCGATTAGCTTCTGCTGCTCTTGTACCCTTCTGAGCCCAGTGTACAGGAGAGAAAAAACAATGTTTTTCTCACAGCTGAGGAGAAATCCTGCTGCCATGAAGTTCCCGTCAGACAATCCAGGATAATCCAAAGGGGAAGTCAAGAGTTGGGTTTGCAGTAGCTGCCCTGCAGTGGCACTGGGACCTGTGGGAATGAGCCCAAGGGGTTGGATGGGGAAGGGAGTGAATTCTGTGCTGCAGAGTGACCACAAAAATGTGGGCACCAAGGTCAAACTGGTTGTCCTCAAAGCAGCCAGGATGGAAATGGTGCTTGCCAGGAAAGGGGCAGGTGTGGCAGCCAAAGGGCTGGGTCAGAAATGGCTTCAGTGAAAATATCACCAGGATGAGCAGAGGGATGGAGCAGCTCAGCTGGGAGCAAAGGCTGGGAGAGTTGGGATTGTTCACCTGGAGAGGAGAAGCTTTGGGCTGAGCACAGGGCCTGAGGGAGCTGCAGGAAAGATGGAGAGAGACAATTGCCAAGGGCTGGAGGGCCAGGAGCCAGGGAATGGCTGCCAGTGGGAGAGGGCAGGGCTGGCTGGGATCTTGGGCAGGAATTGTTCCCTGGGAGGGTGGGCAGGCCCTGGCACAGGGTACCCAGAGCAGCTGTGGCTGCCCCTGGATCCCTGGCAGTGCCCAAGGCCGGGTTGGACATTGGGGCTGGGAGCAGCCTGGGACAGTGGGAGGTGTCCCTGCCCATGGCTGGGGTGGCACTGGATGGGCTTTAAGGTCCCTCCCAACCCAACCCATCCTGCAAGTCCATTAAATTTGCTTTGTTATGGTGGATACCCCTGAATAGCATAGAGAATAAACTTAAGATTAAAATATGTATAAATTAAAAATTTAGATTTTTTTTTTAGCGTACAAAAGATGAAAAGTGCACAAAAGTGTTAAACTGCATGGACATTTAAATACTTATTTTGCACGAAGGATTAATATGATTTTCAGACAGAATTTATTTTCTTGAGCTGTTAATGATCTGCCATTTTACTTCCTAAATTAGTTCTCAAAGGTCAAAACGCGATCAATTATCCAGTAATTTAGATCTCTTAATTGGCTCGGTTGTGCTTGAAAAGCAAAGCTTCTGTTTTACTTCTATAGCTTGAAAAAGAGGCAGGAAAAAAAATCAAATTATGGTTAGAATGACGTTATGGATTGATATGCAAAATGAAAATATGTGTAGATGCATTTTTGGAGTCTTTTCAGTGGAATTTTAAAATTCTTTCCATTACACATTGAGAATTCAGGAATACCAAATGTAGTGTTCTGAAGGAAAAAGGGAATTTAAGTAAATTCCCTGAATTTTAGGGGGCTTTAAAGGAAAGGAGTGGTGAAAAGCAGCAGAAGAATAAGAAAAAATATAGAGGGGGTTTTGATTAATGCAGTGATGTGATGAAGTGATTGATTAATGTGATGAAGTGTGTACACAAGATCTCCAGTGGCTGGAACAGGAATGGGATCACACCACAGTGGTTGTTTACAGCACTCCTGGACCTCAGATGTGGTGGGTGATTGCAGTGAGTAATTAGAAAAAGAAAGCAAGAGTTGATATTTCTCTTTACATTCCCTACTGTCACAGATTTAGTTCAAATTTGGATTAAATAAACAGATTTGTCAATAATTTTCAAGTTAAAAATGACAGTAATACAATCTACTAAAGTCAAATGGATATTGGAAGGACATATATTTTTATCCAAATTTTCAGTGAAATTTTCATCAGTGGTCTCATTTCCAGTTCTGTTCTTTGTGTTTCCATGTGTATTTGGGGGATGAAACATTTCATTTCCAATTTAAATTCACAGAGATAATTCTTATTCTGTTCTTTCTCTTCCAGGTAAAGAATGTAGAATATCTTTTGATGTTTTTATATTTTTTTAGTTGTAATTAGCCTTCTTGTAATAGTTCTACTAAAATTTTAAAGATTTTTATTTTTTTTTTTTTTAATTAGCTTTTGCTATTGAAGGGTTGAGAAACCACTTTTTGGGAATTGGACAAGAATATAAAGAAGTAAAACAGTCACTGGATCTATTCCACTCAGAGATAGTAGCAATATTCATATATTCTGGAATATGGTATTCAGATTTCTTTCTTTAGCATTTTTACAGGAAAATCTCTGTAAATGCTTGGAAAAACAGGAGAAATTTCTTACTCAAATGTCTCCTTTTGTTGCTGCACCTATGGATGGACTAATTTTATTAGTGGGATTACAATGCTGCTGTTAATGTGATGCTACTGAAAGTCAAGTTTTTAACATGCCTGTGCCAAAAAAATGCTTGTATTTTCAAACTGATCTTTTTAATTCTCATCGTTTTAAGGAATAATCCTCTTTTTATTTAAACCTACAGCTTTATCTTTTAGTCTTCCTCAGCCTCTGGTTGGGTTCCTTGGGTGCCTCCATGAAGTGGATATTTCTGCCTCATTACCACACACCATCTGATTTTGTTGCAGTATCAAAGAAAATTATTTTTTCCCCTTATATCAAGGTGTTTAGGAGGCAGATGTTCCTTAAATGCCGGTAAACTGGAAAATATGGATTCTTCATTACTTACAAGTTGTTAAGTTTCTGCAGCATGTAACGAAGTTATGTTTGATCACTGAATAGGCTGCTTCAGTGGGAACAGTGGAAAGTTTATATTATTTTTCTCTTTATTTATCTAACTCTTCCATTGGGAGATTATTCAGGTGCACTGAAAATAGAAAATCGTGTTTTCAATTTATTTTTTTTAAGAGCTTCAGGATATTTCCATCATAAAATTGTACCAATTCAGAAAATGATTACAGAAAGTTTGGAGCTGCACTTTGAACAGTAGTTAGAGTAGACTGATCCTTCCTTGTAGCTGATAGAAAAGATATTTTCTAAAAGCATAGTTATCCACATATAAGTTGGTGGAACTAAAAATAAACACTGGAGTAACTTTTTATCCCAAATGTCTGTCATGTTCTTTCCGTGTTTCCAAAAGCATTATCAGTGGTGCTTATAGTGCTGTTAAAGAGCAGCTACAGGGATTACTTTCAGTACTTAAAAAAAAAATAATTGCTCCCTAATGAAGGATTTAATATTTTCATGCTTTTTTATGGTTAGAAGGCAAAATATTTTGTTTAAAGGGACCTGCTTTTTTGACGTGTTTTTCCAGAGACTGGTTTAAAATTACTGAAGTCCTGAAAAACCCCTTAACCTCCACTGAGATTATGTAAGCACCTTGTGATTGCTTGTTGGCAAAGATCACCCTCCGTATTCCTTCATGGATTGTTTACATTCATATGTGTCCATGGGAATGGATTTATTTTTAAGACAACATTTATTGTCAGAAAAGGAGAATCAACATGTTAGAGCCATAGTCTGTAGTGTATTTAATTTGTGTGTTGGCACATTTACCAAATGCTTTCAGAACCAGCACATCATGTTAATAATTCTGAGAGTCACAAAGGGGATCCAGCTGAAACTGCCTCACAAAATCATACCAAAAAATCATATATTATTGAAGAGCAAAGGACTACAACAATCTTGTATTTTCTTTACATTTAATTGCTTTTTGTATTCAGGGATTTTGCTCAATTCTAAGTCACTAAGTGCAGTATGTTAAAAATAAACTTTTAATGACTATTTGTGTTTATTTGCAAGTCTGAATATGCCCTGTGGAAGAGAAGTTTGACCATTGTTGTGTGCTGAAATTTAATATATTTTGCTTTCAATCCCTTGTTTTGAACCATCAATCAAGATGGATTGAAAACACTCTACTTTGTGTAGTACAAGTTTTCCTTCCCCTTGTTTTGTTTTATGACTCTGCCATGTTATTTTTCCCTAGGACATCTTTAACCTTAAAGGAAATGCACATTATTTTTCTGAACTGCTGTTCCATTTATGGGTAGATGAATTATAACTCATGCTAAGTTAGATGTGTGTGTATTTGACTTGCACTACAAATCTATTTATAGAATCCCAGAAGCTTTGAGGTTGAAAAACACTTCTGAGACCATGGAATCCCAGTTCAATGCCCTCCACCTTGTCCCCAGCCCAGAGCACTCAGTGCCACCTCCAGCCCTTCCCGGGACACCTCCAGGGATGGGCACTCCAAACCTCCCCGGGCAGCCCCTGCCAAGGCCTGAGCACCCTTTCCATGCAGAAATTCCTGCTGCTGTCCAAGCTGAGCCTGCCCTAGCACAGCTTAAGATGATGCCCATCCCTTCACTCTCTATACATGCACTGGAGTGGATTTTAATAATAATAATCCTGTTATAATTTTTAATGTTAGCCTTTTTTAAATGCTACTGATGAAAGAAGTCCTTTGTAGTTAGTTTCTGGTTAATTTTGTGTATAAGATGCACACACAAGAATAATTTTTGTTTAATTTCAAGGCACACACAGAAGTCAGGGTTTTTTACAGGTATTTCCTCTCAAAGGCCCCTCTGCCCAGATAGATTTAACTGACAAAATGGTCCTCTCAGCTTGCACAGCAGGAGGAGGTGAGGCAGAGGTTTGGGAGGCAGTAGCACCATCCTGACCTCAGTGCTGCACCCACAGTCCTTGCAGGCAGGGGCACATCCCTGCAAACCCCTGTTCCTGAAAGAGGGAACATCCCTGCAAACCCCTGTTCCTGAAAGAGGGAACATCCCTGCAAACCCCTGTTCCTGCAGAAGGGATGAACATCCCTGCAAACCCCTGTTCCTGCTGGGAAGGGAACATCCCTGCAAACCCCTGTTCCTGCAGGAGGGATGAACATCCCTGCAAACCCCTGTTCCTGCTGGGAAGGGAACATCCCTGCAAACCCCTGTTCCTGCAGGAGGGATGAACATCCCTGCAAACCCCTGTTCCTGCAGGAGGGAACATCCCTGCAAACCCCAGCTCCTGCTAGGAGGGATGAACATCCCTGCAAACCCCTGTTCCTGCTGGGAAGGGAACATCCCTGCACACCCCTGTTCCTGCTGGGAAGGGAACATCCCTGCAAACCCCAGCTCCTGCTAGGAGGGATGAACATCCCTGCAAACCCCTGTTCCTGCAGGAGGGAACATCCCTGCAAACCCCTGTTCCTGCAGGAGGGATGAACATCCCTGCAAACCCCTGTTCCTGCAGGAGGGAACATCCCTGCAAACCCCTGTTCCTGCTGGGCTGCTCACACCGCAAAAAGTGCTCCTCAGTGATGGGGATGGAGAGAGAGCTTCAAATGCAAATTTATCTTCTTGATATGCAGGGAGCAACTTTCATCCTTGGTGGCCATTTCCTGAGAGGGAAGAACATCTCTCAGTGCTGATAGAATCATGTCTTATCTACTAAGGCCACAATCAAGGGCTCCCTGACAACATTCTGCATGGCCTGAGTGATCCACCTCGATGGGAAATCCTGCAGGTTTGGGAACAAGAGCACAGTTAAACTCAAGTATGGGAGGGGGTTCTAAGATGCTGACATTTGTCTGGGAGGAGAGAAAAAGGAACCTTTAAACTTGAGGTGTGTAGCCAAAATTCTAGCTGAATACAAAATTTGTGGAATTCATGTCTTGTTTATATCATGGATATTATAGCCATCTAAATATATATATATATATATTAACTTTTCTTTTTATTCTGAATGTATCATCTTTTTCATATCCACGCTGGAAAAAAGGTTCATAAAAAGTTATTTTCAGGCTTAGAGTTTCAATTTTACATAACTTTAGGTTTTAAATATTTCCTTAAAACACTTCCTTTCATACATTCTGGGCATTGGATCCAGTGTTAAGGATACATTATCTAAATTATATACTCTCTTTATTTCCATATATAGTGTACGACAAAGTATTAACAGGATTTCTCATAGGTCACAGAAAAAGAATGAAAGCCCTGTGGATTCTGAAATGACAGCTTGTTTAAAATTTTTAAAGCCTTGAACACTTGAAAATATGATGATATAATTATGACAGTGTAATTGCTAACAGACATAACTATATTATTGTTAAAACTTGAATATATGAAGTTAAATAGCTGCAAGATTTAAGACACCAAGTTTTGCAGCATATAATGAATATAATGGAAGATAACACCAGTGGAAGCCCTCAGTTAAATGGAAGAGAAATACCTAAAAATAATCCTAATGGCTTTGCTGTTCCTTCTGATGCGAAACAAATCCGATATTTTCCTTTTTTAAACAAAGAGAGACAAACTCTTTCACTTTGAGAACAGCTCATACATCCCATATTTTGCATGTGTTGTAGCACAACTGTTTAATATTAAGGTAAGCACAGCATTTAGGGTTGACTTGAAAGTGTTCAGCAAGGATAAAAGCTTAGGGAACTAATTCAGGAAAAATCATACTTATCTGAGCCAATTTTTCTGGCTTGACATTTTATGATTTACTTCTAAGCAGCTAAAAGAGCTTAAGAAACCTCTTCCTTCTGGTTCCTCTGATTTTATTTATTTTTATTTATTTATGTTTTAATGTGCTTCTTAATCCTGCCTGAAATATAATGTAATTAATATTGAAACAAGGAGTATGGGTATTGACTGTGAGAAAGCTGAAGATGTGAGAGGTTAGCAATGATCATATACTGCATGGAACTTTTTCATACATGCTAACATTGGTACATCATGCAAAGAATGGAAAGATACTGTGCAGTTTTCTGCAAAATACAGCTGAGACTGTGCAGGTGTATTGAGGATTTCCAATATTTTGTTGGCTTTAGAAATGGTCCAAGCCAATTACACACCCAAAAATAAAAAATTTCAATGTTTTACTATTCTCAGTTGTCTGGTACTAGCAATAAAAGTAGTTAAGCTGTGCAGGAGCTTGAGCTCTGGATGAATCCCTTATGAAATTTCTAGGAACAAAACCATTTAGGTGTAAGAAAAACATCTGAAGCAGTAAATAAACAAGGAGAAATGGGCAGTTTCTGTATTAGGCTGACACCTGGAACCTTGGAGCAAGGCTTTGTGCTTAAGTCCAAGCATTGAAATATAAATGTACACAATCACAATTAGGGGGAATGGCTGCCAGTGCCAGAGGGCAGGGCTGGCTGGGATCTTGGGCAGGAATTGTTCCCTGGGAGGGTGGGCAGGCCCTGGCACAGGGTGCCCAGAGCAGCTGTGGCTGCCCCTGGATCCCTGGCAGTGCCCAAGGCCAGGTTGGACACTGGGGTTGGGAGCAGCCTGGGACAGTGGGAGGTGTCCCTGCCCATGTCTGGGGTGGAATGAGATGAACTTTAATGTCCCTCCCAACCCAAACCATTCTGGGATTCTCATAAATAATCTGTTAAATGCATCCATTCATCTTCCCATAATTACTTTTTCCAAGTTCATTCTGAAGATGATGCCTCCACTCAAAATCCCCAGTTATTGTGATGGTGCATTGTGATGGTGCCCAGCAGAGCATCCAAGCATTTATATTAATTTTCACAGAGTAACTTTTGTCATCCTAGAATATTGCTACATGGTACCAGAATGCTACTTTATATAAAACCTGGCCCCATTTTTTTTTCTTTTTTTTAAATTTAAAAGCTAACAGATGGAAATGTTTGTGTCACCTTTCCAAAGGAATGTGCAGTGTTTGTGTGTAGATGGCACAGTTCTCCAGAAGCTTTGCCCTGTGTTGTCTGCTCTTTTCCAGAGCTGTTTCCAATATCTCAGCTAGAAACACAAGACATGCAAAAATAACAGTTTGTGCTACTGAACATTGTTCAAGAATGTGCTGAGTTTTTGTCCCCCTAAAAATAAATAAATAAAATGCCAGTTTTCTGGAATCCCATCACAGACTTCTTTGTAATTATCAGCACTTGAGATTTTAGCTAAAGCTGTACAAAGATTACATTAGCATAAAATGTTGTGTTCTTTTGATTGAATATATTATTTGAGAGAAAATATTCCACAGTACTAAAGGTAGGAATAAGAAATTATTACCTGCCAGGTGATAAATAGTACTCTGTTGATGAGAAATATTTTTTAAAAATGCTAATTGCTCCGTTGAAGTTGACATTTAATCCAGTTAAAAATATGCCACAAATCCAGCTTGGAAAATTCAGTATATAAGTAATGGGGCTGTGTGAATTGTGGCAATTACTGGTTCAAATTAGTGGGTTCTCCTTTAAAATTTCCCTGTCACATTGTGTTTTGTCACATCATGTAGTTCCACTTCACTGCACATTGGCAGAGGCCCCTCCTGGTGAACTGCAGGGGGATGATCAGAGCCCCACTCTGACTCTGGAGCTCCACAATGACACAGATCCCAACTTCAGAAGGCTGGCAATGAGTCTGTTTATTTCTGGGAATTTCTTCCCTTTATGCTGTTTTACAGAGAACAACCCAATGGGTGGAAGAAAGACAAACTTCTTCAATCACATTGGTCAAACCAGAGGGACATCAAGAAGTCCCTCCCAGGGAAAGGAATGTAAACAAAGGTTACAGTTAGGAAAACGTGTCTCTTGTTGACAGAAAACTCTCTGGGAAAGAGTTTCAGAAAACCAAAACATCTCAGGCACCAACCAGGGCTACACAAGGCCTCACTGCACAGAACTTCTTTCACCTCCTGAACCCCTCAGAGGCTCCTCATGAATTCCTCCCCCTTGTTTTGAGCCTTCTGGGGTTGCTGCACAGTGAGAGAGCAGTGCTGCCTGGTTGGAGTCTCCCTCTCACACTGGAAATGGGTCTCTGCTGGCATTAAATACAGCCAGGTTTATCAGGTTTAGCAAAGATGAGAGTACCAAACTCCTAACAGTAACAGTGATGTCTCTAAGTGTTCAGCTGCTTCTGCAATTAGTGATGCTGTGTCTGTAGGATTGGACCTCTGAGGAATTTTCTGGTTATCTACAAACCTGAGAAACATCTTCCTGCACAAAGCAAGCAGGAATCCTTTTATTTAATGCAGCTTCCTTTGCTGATCCAGAGTAGAGAACATTTTACTGGATGCAAAACAGAGGAGTTAGCTGTAGTAAAGGAGGCTTTTTTTGTTCCTAAAAAAAGCCCAGAAGGGAAAATATTGATAGGAAACCTCTATTCCCTCCTTTCTTCAGACCAATCAAAACTCCTGCTCTTAGTTATGAAAGTGAAGCCAGCACAGAAAGCTTCAGGGTATATCCTGGTGTATGGATAATCAGTCAGAAGTGTTTAGATTTTTCCCCACTCTGTATTTTCTTGTTGAATTTGCCTTTTGCAAATTCTTTAGAAAAGAGTCACTGTGGAGTAGTTTAATATCACCTGTTTTTGTTGCTCCTCTGTTGCAGTTTTTGGGCTGGAATACAGAAATATTACCCTTTCCATGAGAGATGATTTGTGATCCTGACTCCGCTTGGATGCAGAGAATTTTGAAAAAGAAATATAGGTCTTATGGCTCACCAAAAAAACCCAAAAAACAAACAAACAAACAAACAAACAAAACCAACACACACAAAAAAAAAAACTGGTGCTGGTTTTCTTACTGTTTTGTTGAATTTCTCCACAAGATTTCTTTATTTCATAAAGATAATTAATTACTGGGCTTTAATCTTTCAGGCAATGAGAACTTCCACCTTCCAATCAGACAAAGAAGTTGTGCTCAGGCTCTGAATTTTCACAATGCCTTGGGTAGGCAGGGAGCTTTATGATCATCCAGTTCCACCCCCTGCCATGGGCAGGGACACCTTCCCCATCCAACCTGGCCTTGGACACTTCCACTTGGAGCAACCTGAGATAGTGGGAGCCCATGGCAGAGGGTGGAACAAGATGTTCTTAAAAGTTCCTTCAACCCCAAACCCATTTGATGTTCAATGAGAAACTACTGGGCTTTTTTTCCTTGAACTTGTATGTGGATTGTTGCTGGTGTTTGTTTTGTTGTTGTTTGTTGTTTTTAATTGCAAAACCCCATCTTGATTGCCTTATTGAGATAATTTAGCTTTTTTCATCAATGTTTATAAAGCAATGGTAGAAATCAAAATACAATGATTCTAGAGAAATAAGAAATTGCAATAGATTATATTCTATAAAACTGGCTAGCAATTTATCCCTTTTACGACAAGAGGAGTAAGGACTGTGCACTGTCCCTCAAACTTCCCTTTCTCTCCCCTGTTTTTTGGGTTGGTGATGAGGGTTTTTGGTTGCAGGCTAAGACCTCCTTATGCTGTAATGTAAATACAGGCGCTTTTGGTGAGGGAGTTTTAAATAAGAACATTTACTCTGGCAAAAATGCCATGTAAAGGAAACAAAGGCACTGCCCCATGAGTGCTGTATAATGAGTTGCTGTCCTCATTTTTCACTTGGAGCCAATCGTTATGGTACTGAAGTGAACAGTGCATCATCTATACATATATATCATTTTTCCAAAGGATGCTCTAGAGAGGGTGAAGATCAATATAAATTCATTTTTTCTGGTAATGGAAAATATTTGAACTGTTCAGCTATCAGGCACAAAGATGACTTCTGGGGGTATCACGCTTGTGTTTTAACCCACTGCCCTGACAATTCCAGGCATGTATAAACCTACAGCTTTTTGTGTGCCTTGACAAGTATTCTGAAGAGACCACAGTTGCTCTGAGAAGGTAGAATGATACATGATTAGCAGAAAAACAATTTTCCTTAAATAGACCGTGTCCGCAAAATTCAAGTGTGTTCTGCTTATTGTCGAGATAACAACATTTGGGGAAATTATAGCAGTTTTAAACCCCCTGTATGAAGTTCAAAAAGCTTTCTCACACACATTGTACAAGTACTGTGATGGTGCTGGGATAAAACTATATTTGAATGTAGGAAGAGGACACAGAAGTGCCAAGGTATTGAGTTTGGAAGAATGATGCATCAGCCCTAAAAGAATTGATTTTAATTACAAGATGTGCTCTGCTAGTAGCCTGCAACATTATTCCTTAATCATAAGCATTCAGAAATGGACATACTTATACAAAGATATTTCTATTGGGAAGACACTTTCAAACTACTCAGAAACCTCAAAGTAGGACAGGAAAGAATAATGCTGCGTTTAAGTGGAAAATGCTGACAAAATCTGAAGTACATTGCAGTGGGGATAGAACAAGTAATTGCTGTGTTATCATTAGGAGGTTTGGACAAGGAAGAAAAGGGAGAAGAGAATAGAGACTGGAATTTGAATTCCTCTGTTAAGCTTAGTGCCTCTTAGAGGAAGAAAACAGTGCATGGCTGTTGCAGGCAGTGTACTTTTTTATATCTTTGGCATATGTGATTTCTGTGCCAAATAGCTTGAGAGAGATGCTAATTTTATCAAAAATGTTCCATTTTGAAGTTGCATCTCATTTAAACCTGAACTCTATTTAGAGCCTGTATCTGGTAGGGAAGGGGGGAAATTTATTCATTTTGTAAGTCATAGGAGGAGGGGCTGAGGGAGCTGGGAAAGGGGCTCAGCCTTGAGAAAAGGAGGCTCAGGGGGGCCCTTGTGGCTCTGCACAACTCCTGCCAGGAGGGGACAGCCGGGGAGGTCGGGCTCTGCTCCCAGGGCACAGGGACAGGAGCAGAGGAAACGGCCTCAGGCTGGGCCAGGGCAGGCTCAGCTTAGACAGCAGCAGGAATTTCTGCATGGAAAGGGTGCTCAGGCCTTGGCAGGGCTGCCCAGGGAGGTTTGGAGTGCCCATCCCTGGAGGTGTCCCAGGAAAGGCTGGAGGTGGCACTGAGTGCTCTGGGCTGGGGACAAGGTGGGCATCGGGCACAGCTGGGACTCCATGGCCTGGGAGGGCTTCTCCATCCTCACTGGTGTTGTGATTCTATTTATAGGTTTTATAATCTTGAGAAATTCAGGTGAGGATTTAAAGGAGTTTTAGGTCTTAAATTGTAGTGCATTTAAGTCATTACCACTTGATTTTTTTCTCCTTTTCTTTTAATTTTATAGCACTTCCTCGGCATTCAAGAAGTTTCTTCTGAAGATGAGTGATTATTCTGTGGGATTTTCAAAAGTCTGGGTCATATAGACCTTCTCTACTTCTCAGTGGCAGTTTAAGAGAGAAAAATATGTTTGTGACAATTTATAAGCTATAGATTACTGAAGATGATTTACTAGTGCCTACTTCAGAAGATGGTCATGCAGCAGAGAGGGTGACTGGGAACATGTTAAAGTTTCTGTAATCTGTTTATTTTATTTTTTTTCCTGCATACTTCCGGCTTGGCTGTAGGTGTTTAATACATTTAACTGCAAATTACTGCTTTGGAAAAGTCCTAGTAAGAACTTCAGTGGAGAAAAGAGATGAATATTACACAAAAATATTCTAAATGCCTGGAGAATGTTTTCTCTCCAGATTTTTTTGTTGGTGTCTTTTCATTGGTGTTTCTTTTCCTTTTTTCTTTTGTTTTAGTTTAACTGAGGGAAATGTGTAGAACAAAGAATATTAAGTACTCTGTTGAATACTTTTTTTTTCTTTTTCTTTCCTAGTTCACAATACTTAGAGTCAGGTTACCATCCTGTATTAAACCCCTGAGAGACTGAAAGAAAACAAACCCAATTTTCATATTGAACAAAAGACGCCTTAAAAATTGCTGAAAGAACCCAAACCTGCCAAGCTTTGTTCCACTTGCCTCCATTCAAGAGGAAGGAGCTTGGCCTGAGGGCACTCAGGTCCTCATCCAAGGCAGGCTGGGAAGAATCCCTCATGGTCTAATTATCAGCAGCTCTGGGCAGAGAGAATGCTTATGGAATGCTCTCTAATGAGGGGAAATCAGGGGGATTATTTCAGGAATGGCCTTAAAACACACACATTCTCTTTGAAAATTAACACCTTATGCTAGAAGCTCGGTGTATTTATTTTTCTGTTATTGCTCTATTATAGGAATGTAAGGCTTTATGAGCATTTGATAGATTTCTGTAAGTCTGAAAGGCTTTTTCAGACATTTGAAAGAAATACTTAGACTGAGAGGGAGACTTGACACAAGCACAGGAAAATAGGGGCTCAAAGTGTATTTTCCAAAAGAAAAATACATTTCTAAGTATTGACTTACCCTGGGTTTTAGGGTTGTATGTATGTATTTCCCTCAGTGACTCAAAGCGGATAAATTACCTTCAGGAGGACTTTCTGCAACATTTACTAAGAAACAGTATCTCTTTTTTTTTGGCAGATTAGGGCAGTTTTCACGGGATTCTGCAAAATTCAGTGGTAAAAGTCACTGCCTGGTGCAGCCTAGGAATGTAACCTACAGGAGATGGGAATATTGATGTTCTCACCTGAACTGCAGCCTGGCTCATCCAGTGGGAATGTGGTTCACCTTTGTCAGGTAGGAGCAAAACCAAGCAGCAACCTTTTGTCTAGCTGGTGTTTGGTGATGGCCTGGCTTGAGCAGCTCAGGAATTTCACAGCTGAGAGAAAACAGAGTGTAATTGGCAGCCCTAAAAAGCTTTGGCCTCGACAGGTGGGCAGAGAGGAAGAAGAGAAGGGTCAGAATCACTCACCCACAGCTCTGGATCTGGTTCTGAAGGGGCTGAGCTGATGGACACAGGTGTTTTTTAATTCTGTCTTCTGCTTCAGAGAGAAGTTCTAGCTAATGAAGGAACAAAGATTTCAACTGAGTTTGGGAAAGCAGATTAAAAAACTCCAGATTCCAAGTGATCAAGAGCCTCACTCAGGTGATACCAGAACAGTTTTCCCTGGAAGTACAGCTGGTTCCCTCTGCCCTTCAGTGAGACCCAGGGTGTGCACACCTTCTTGGAATTCTGCAGTCTGGCATTTGGGAGTGTTTTTCTGTTGGTAAATCCCAAAGTACAATTTTTGAGGTGTCTTTGAGGAGACTTTCAAATCAGGAGAGGATAACCTGGAAAATATCTGGATAACTGAAAAACCATTGATGCCCACATGCCTCTAAAGAGATGGAAAAGCCAAGAGCTTTCACTGTTTTATTAGACTATTCACAATTAATGCCACAGGAAATTGGAAACTGTCAAATTTATATAAACCTTCTAATTCATTAATTTCTTCCAAAATATACACATTATATACACCAACTCACTTTTTCTGTGAGTTGATATTTATGCAGGATGTCTCAAGAGAAAAGCCTGCCAGACATTGTATCTTCAGGATTGGTTTTAAAGCCATCAAATGAGTTAAAGCAAAACAAATTTATGGAAATGAATTAGAGGTAAAAGGATTTAATTGAAGGTTTATTGAAAGTAATTGAAATTAACAAAGGGTATTGATAGAGAGCAGAAATAATTTAATTAATGTGAAGAAATTTGGTTTAATTGAGATTTAGTTGAGAATTACTGAAATTGAATGAAATTCAGTGAGAATATTGATAAGCTGTCTGCTGATTTTTAAGATTGATATTAACGATTTTCTATGATGAAAAACTGTTCTTTATGAAATTATATAACAAAGATATATAAATATGATTTTTTTTCTTAATAAAAAAGATATTTTACTGGCCTCACAAATTCTATGTAATATTCAAACTCTCTGAACAAAATATAAGCTTGATAAATAGAGATGCATGAGCTGTACACAGAAAATACAGAAATGTTCCATGATTTTCCAATTTCTAATTTCTGCTGAAAGAAAGGAAGTATTGCTAGATAAAGAACTACCAGACTAGTAGTAATTCTCAGTATCATCTTTTAAACAAAATAATCCATCATGCTTATGATGTGACATTTTCCAGTGGTATTACTTGCAAAGGCTGTAAATTGTTTCAAAGTGACCCTAGTTTTATATGGCAAGTAGGAATACAAATAAGTAATTTTTGACATTTTAGAATACAAATTTATAGATTCTGAAAAAATATGGGTCTTTTTACTTGGTAACCGTGGTTCTGAAAGGGGAGGAGAGCTTTTTGCTGCCTTCTTCATGGGAACCCATATCCAAAAGTAGAGGGGATTTGGGCTATTTAAAAGAGAAAAAAAAGAAATGTAAAAGAAAAAAAACAAACCCTTGCTGTTTCTGATTCAATGTGTTAGCTTTCTCTAGTCCCTGTGAAAGAGGTGGTAGTCCCTGGAATGATTTAATATATTAAAAAATTAAATATCTGAAACTGGAAGCTCAGCCTCAGGCATGTGTTGCACATGACAAGTGTCCAGGTATGTAGAGTTATATTTTCTATTTCTGGTTTCCAAAGAGCACATAATTTGAAAAGCAGCACCTACAGCCATTCAGAAGTTGCCTTGGTGCTGATCTTGAAGAAGATGCTTAGCCTGTCTCTTCATTTTGTGGTAATAAGCCTTATTTTATTTAAAATAATATGTTTCCACCTCCTGTGCATTTGATAATCTTGCCCGTTTCAAATATTTTGAAAAAAAAAAAAAAAAGTCATTGGCAATGTTTCCAGCAAAAGAGAGAGAGACATCAAAAAAACCTTCAGGGGAGGCAATTGCAGAAAAGGATTCTAAATCTGCTTATATAAATTGGATTTTCCTAAGTTCTCAAAATTAAGGCAACTGTGCACATTTCAGAATGAAATACAGTTCAAAATTTGAAAAATACTCTTTCCCTTTCAGATATTTTAATGTATGTATGTATAATACATACGCATAGCCATATAAAATATCTCCAACATAAATAAAAGCTGGAGCTTGCAGGGATTTAATTTTTTTTTCTGTAGAGTTTTAATTTCCTCTGGCACCTTGGAGAATATAAAAGAGCATGTGGGGAAGTATTGCCATGTCTGTAATTTGCATGTTTTAATGCAAGAAGGAAAAGCATAAAAATATTGTGGGTTTTTTTTATCCTTGTTGTTATTTATAAATTTATGAATTTGAAATATTTTTTAAATTTCACATTCATTGACATTGTATTAATTTTATAGAGAGGTTTCCTTGGTATAACTGGTGTGCTGATTCCCTGGTTATTTTTATTTATCCAGAGGTGAGGCATCATCATGAAAAGAGCATTGAGCAGCTCTGGAAGGTCTATTTGATGTCAGTCAGTCAGAAACATTCTTTAGAAATTATTGGCTGGAAGTTCCTGTCAGTGGGGAGTGATTTGCACCTTTTTTTCTGTAGGAGATTTGGATGTGAAGAGCTCAGGCAGTTATCAGGGTATCTCATCATCAAAGCTGCTGTGGTTTGGGGTTTTTAAGCCTGGTTAGGTGCCAAAAGTTTTGTCGTGTTTGGTCACGGGAGTAGAATGGCAGGTTCAGGGTTCTGCATTTCATTTCTCCCGTGAGGCCTCTCTCATTTTGGTGCATTATTTGTTTCTAGGACATCTATGAAGTTCTGGCTCCCTGAATGCAGCAGTTCTTGCCCCTACTTCAAATTCTATTTTGCTGAACGATCTTAGAAGGTCTCTATGGGCTTTGCTCCTTCTCAGTGTTGTTCAGACCATATTAGATGTGTCCTTGCTGTTTCCTTTATCAGCTTCTCTCTTTACTACTTTTAATTCAGATATGAACCTTCAGGAAAAAAAGGGCAGTTAATTTTCTCTAGCCTGAATATGACTTTTTGAAAAAAGAAATTAATCTGAATCCTACCGTGACTCTTTATTTATACCCTCTGTAGTGAGTCTATAATGTATAAAGGTGTTTTTATATGCTTCTCTAAATTAAAAATCGTGTTGCTTATTGAAGAACACTGGGCTATTCTGAGGTAAGCATGAAGGAGTTTATCTGGATTTCTCTCAGAGAATGACTTTTAGCAATTCATCCTAACTGAGCACATTGCACAAGGTCAGATACAATGCTCAGTCCCATAGAATTATTTTTTATATTACAATAACTGTATTTTTGTAGGAGAATTAGATTTCTACTCCAAGGATATGGAAAGTTCTGTCCAGTGTAAGCCAAAGGAAAACAACCCTTAGCTCACAGTGAAGTAATATTTAAGTCACGGTATGACACAGCCCATATGACAGAACTCTGGCCTCTTCAAAAATGGCAGTAGTTACAACAGCACCACTTTGGCCACCTTTCTTTCCTTATTTATTTGTTTTGTGCTCACTGCATGGAGATGAGTTTCATGGCAGCCTGTGGTCAGAAGAATGTACCTGTTGGTGCTGCTGCCTTTTGCTGTTTCTCCCTAAGACGTTATCTTTTCATTTATGAAATGTCCCAGGAAAGGTTGAGCTGCTTAGCTGTTGTTAGTGGTTTTGCTGGTGTAACACTTAAAAATAAACCTTGAATGATCAATCAGCTAATGGAAGCCATGTCTCATTATAACACCTAGTCATTATTTTTCTGACAATCACCTCTATCCGTGCAGTACATTTATTTACATGAAAATAAGCATATTTACCTTTCTAAGGACATCTCTGCCATTTCCCAAGTACATCACCACTTCCTTTGAACTTTGCCACAGGAAATTGCTGCACATTTTTGGAATAATTACAATTCAGCTGTGACTTGACTTTCTATTCACCGATAGAAAGTGATGCAGCTCTTTATTTTCTAGAAAAACTTTACCTTAGTCTCTGCTGATGACAACATTTCCCCTCTCATTTTAGCTGTGAAGGCTTTGAAAATAAGTCATCATTTTTTAATAATAAATAAGTGTATTTGCAGAAATCAAGCTGGGGATGAGTTAGATGGGAACTGCAAGCCCTGTGCCTGCTGTACCTCACATCTTACACGTGTATCTTGTTTAAAGGCAAGCCAAGCAGTTGAATGTGAATTCAAGGACAGGCTCTGCTCTTACTGTTGCTTTGATCACTCATTTCTAGACATGCTGTTTCCTCTGTCATATTCAGAGATTACATTTGGAAACTTGTTTGATTCTGAAGCTCATAAATGAGTAAATGTTTATATTTTTGGATTAACTGAACTGGGAGAATTTCACGGAAGGTAAGAGTGGATTTACAGCTGAGAGCCAACAGCCAGCTAAAACCTTTTGTAGTAGGCAGCTGTGGAAGGCTTCTCTCAGATTTTGTGCAATTTAAATACAATTCTCAGTGAGTCACGTGAGTTACACTTAGAGTAACTCTAAGCAAATAATCATTAGAGATTAATTGTCATATCTAAGCTCCATACTTTCATTTCCTTTGCTTCATATAAAGCAAACCAATAATCACCATCCTTATAGCAGCACAGCCCCCAGTGCAGTGAGTCCATCTCACTTTGTTGTGTCTACATATTAGGTTATGATCAAAAGTTTTAACTCTTGTAGCAATGCACTTTGTTTCTTTCTCTCTTTGGATACTTTGCTCTGTGTTTCTTCACATGTCCTTTCTGGCAATTTCCCCCCTGTGAGGTACTGAATGCTCTCCTAGTCCAAAATTCAGCATGTTATTTTAAGTGCCTGAGATAACTATTTGTAACTTACAGCTCTGGTGTGGGCAGCTGTATTTTCTATTCAGTTTTTAGTTCATCAAAACAACCAGAGATGATCTCCAGATGTGTATCACACATCAGTAACAAAGACAGCATCAACCAACACATGAACTCCTAATCTTGCAGCAAGCCCTGAAATGAGAGATCTTATGCCTTGGAGTTACTCTTATGTGCCTTGATGCTCCATCTTTATTCCCATCAGCATGGTTTTTAAACATTTTCTAATGTCCCTCTTTTCCTACTGTCTGGCCCCTCTCAGCATAACTATATTTGATATTTCATGAACTCCTTGAAGAGTGGTATGTGATTTTTGGTACTGGTCATGGAGAAGGAGAGTATCTCACCATCTGCTTTGGGTAAAATTGGGAGTCCCTTTTAACTTTTCCTAAAGAAGCTCCTATAAGTTCCTAAAAAATAGAAACAAATTTTTCTGTGGTTTTTTGTTTTGTTTTGTTTGTTTTTCTCCCTTTTTTCAAATCAACATCCCCTTAAAGACCAGTGTTGTCAGAGAGTAGTAGAAGATGGCATGTGCATAGGTTGGTAATGGCATGAGTAATTTTTCAAATAGTGTTATATCAGTTGAAACCCAACAGTGATAAAATCACATCTGGATGGCTGTTTGATGGTTTTTAGGACATACCAAGTTCTTAATCTGTTTCTTAGAGAGAAATAATGCTGTATAACAATCTCTTCCATCACACTGCAGCCTGGCACAATTTCTGTGTCAAGTGAAAACCAGAACTGGGAATGAAAGTAAAACAATTTTTCTGCCTCTTAAGCTGCTTTTGTAGGTCTTGCATCCTTACAGCAGAAGGGGAGCTGGAGCTGCTCGTAAGTAGCTGAAAACCTACAGAATTTTTTAAAGAATGTAATTGGCAGTTGCAAACACCAGATTGATTTGGAACAATTCAAACCAACAAAACCTGCCATTCTGATTTTATGAAGTCTGTGTCAAAATGATTGTGATGTATTTACTCTTGTTTCATAATTCTGTTGCATCTGCTTGATTAAACATTTAAGCAATTGAAAAAGGGTAGATCATTATTGAGCCTAACAAATGTACACAGGAAAAATCAGCTGACCTTCAGTTCCAACACTTCAGATTCTCTTGACATTTCCTTTATTTTGAGCACCTGCCCTCGCAAACACATTTCTAAGTAATTTCAAAAGCTGTTCTATATTTAGTCAGACAAAATGAAGTTAACAATGGAATGAATGCTTGAGAAATGAAAATTATTTGGGTTAGAAGAGACCAAAGACACTGTGTGAACAGGAAGTATGGCTGAGCTTAATTTAGCACATGCCGACTGTATTTCATCTTTTATGAAAACTTATGAGGAAATATTTTATTTAGTGTGCAGTCCTGTAGTGGGATGTATAGAATACCCAGGAAATAAATAGTTTTGTAAGGTAGTCTGGGGGTGGGGGAACATTATGTGGTGTCTTGTAGAATATGTGTTGTACTTCAGCAGAATGTATAGAGAAGGAATCTTGAAAAATTAATGTATCATATGGTGGTATGTTTCACACTGTAATTAACTTGATTAACCCCAAGGCAACAGGTAATTATCTGCTCTATAAGTCAGATCAGTCAATGTCCAGATAAGTACTACAGTATTCTTGGGTACTTCTCAGAAATAAGTGGCACAGCCCATATTTTGTCTTGCAAAACAGAAAAGAAGGGACATTTTTATCCCAAAGAAATATTTATTGCTGCTGCTTTGAAGAAACAGGGATTCAAAGGTAGGGATTCCATTCAAATCACTCTAGATTTAATTTTATTTTTGGTAAAGAATAGTGAAGTAGTCCAGGAGCTTTCTGCCTATCTTAAAACCAACGGGTTTCATGGTGCACACAATTTTGGAAAGGATTTTATGGCAAGTGATGTGAAGAACTCCACCTCACCTCATGTGCCCAGCGCTTATAATGGACTTTATTCCCTTCCTGTTGCACTGAGCTTCTAGCTGAGCAGCTGACAGTAGAATTACTGGATTGTTGTAAGTCCAAAGGTAATGCTCAGAGTGAAGTGTCAGATTCTGAACTTCAGGAATTCAAAATTTGTGAGTTGTAGCCACCTACCTAAAACTGTACTTGCAAAGATCAGACATATCAAACAACTAGCAGATCAACTTAATACATAGAATAACAATAAATATTACTACGTGCTAGCACTGAGAGCTATGCAGATTAGAGAATTTAAACAATAAGTTTATCCCAGAGGACACTTCATAATACAGACTTCATTAATAATCATGCATCAGATAAAACACAGATACAAAGTGAACCATGAACTCAAAATAGGAAACAGGAGATGAACTTGAGCTATTACTGTCTGCCTGGCTTTATCAGAAGTTATCACAGGCCAGTGAAACACAGAACAGAACAAAATCCTCCATGATCTTTTAGTAATGCACCCTTGGAAGCCTAATGCCATTGACGTCAATGTCAGAAAAGTTTGGAATCTGGTGCTTGTTATCTTCCACAGGATAGCAGGTGTTCAATCAAAGTTGTTAATGTATTTTCTGTGGATCTCATATACTTTAAAAGCAAGTAATTAGAATTATCCACAGATACTTTGTAATGATGAATAATTCATTTCCTGTGCATCAATAAAATAATTATTGCATATTATCATTCTTAGCTTTCTACTTCAATAAAATTGCTCACATCATGTCACTGTCATAGTAATGTGCCTTTTTATTTTTCATATTAATGAAAATTACCAGTAGAATGAGGAAAATTGTAATAAGATTTTATGTCATCTCTAAGCCTTTTCCACTGTACTGCACTGAAATTAGACAATCTCCAGATTCTGGTTGATTGTAGATGGGTATTCTTGCCCACCTTAGACACTTTTAATGCTTCTGTTCTGAAATGATTGTTAAGTGTTTTAGAGTTCTTTCTTTAGCTTAACTAACTCAATTACCAACTTACTTGGTAAAATTCAGACAATTTCTTTATACTTCTAAAGCACTTTTTCTAATCTTGGTCCTTTATTTGTTTAGAAATTCACTGCAGTCTTGATCCAGAATGATTTCACACATGAGGAATATATTATCTTCTTTAAAAAACATGTCTATATATTATATTAAGCTGTCACTTAAATCTGTGCTGGCTTAAGATCAACTTCTATATTGATTTATTTTTAATGACTTATCTTTCAGACTATATGTAATGCTCATTGGAAATTTTTAGTTCAGCTGGATTTTTTTTTAAACCCTGAAACAGCAGAGCAAATAGTGGGGGTTAAAAAATAAAAAGAAAAATATCAACCAAACAAAGCCAACAGACTGAAATAAATTCTCTGTTGGAATACTTAAAACCATATTGACTGTAAAATACTTAGATTTTTTTTAGACTGTGCACTTCTTTGTTAGGAATTCTTTGTTCTTTTCGCTATCAAAATGCCTACAACATTGTGGCTTTACCTCTTTCACAAGATTTAAAAGGATCAGTTCAGGAGTAGAAGTTGCAGTGGATTCCATAATGTGGAATAATCAGGGGCTCAGGTGAGACTGGAGCCAGGTGCTGTAGCCTCTGTTATTTGGATTTTAGAAAACCCAGCAAGGCTTTCCTGGCCGTGTTCTGATTGGAAAAGGGCTTGGCCAGCCCGAGCTGCCCTGTGTCCATCACACCCCATGACAGGAGGGAGGAGGTGGCCACAGCACTGCTGGAGGGATTGTGGTGGGGAGATGGCAGGAGCAGCGTGGGGACCTTCAGGGGGGACATTCCTGGTGGCAATAAAGAGCAGCCACAGCTCCAGGGAGAGGGGAATTGGTCCAACCCAACCTGAGGTCACCTGCTTCAAAGAAAGGGGTTTAGCTCATTGATTTCTGGGTTTTACTTACTCTGTTATTCCTCTTGATTGCTAATTGTTCTTTGATACTCTCTGAGCATTTAAAGAAGGGAGCTGAACCTGAGTCTCACTTATTGCAACCTCAGAGCTTTTCCCATTAGGATTAAATTACAAGCACAAACCATTGCAGGATAAGGAATTAAGGTAAAGGGATCCTGTGCAACTTTAGGGCAGGCCAGCATCCTGAGCCTAGACTGCAGTTCCATTTGCTCCTTTCTTTTCAGGTTTCCAAACAATACCAAAGTCAGTTTGTGTTGAGTTTGATTTGAATTTTGAATGAACAGTATGAAATGGAAAAAAAAAAAATAGGTTTAGCAAAGTATTGATGAAAATAAATCCAAATATACTGTATTTTCTAGGGAAAAAAAATATCCAGAATTTCTCATAGCCCTTCTTCTCTTAGGTCTTTCCTGGTTTTCTTTTCCAGACTGCATAGATAATTATAGACTAAGCATAAATTCATCAAGCAGCAGCTGACTTGGCTGTTCTAAAAGGGGGGTGTCATGGTCACTGAAATATGCATTAACATCTTCAGGGCAGGACAGGAGAGAGAGGGAGAAATAATGTGCATTTGAATAAAACTGTAACTTGAGGCTATGATTATCTATACCAGCAACAAGCTGATGTTCTTTTATTTTCTGTATTAGAATATTTATTTGTTGCCTTCAACATTGTTTTAGTGATTTTTGTAAACCAAGCAAAAATGTATTCTGCTTATAAGGAAAAATGTGCTCATTTTTTGTAAAAGGCTTTAGAAATATTTTTTTATTTCTGCAATTCACAAGCTCAGGTTTTCATAAAACTTCTGTTGTTAGCCTAAACTTTAACTGTTTTCCCCCCAACCTTTGCTTAATTTAAAGGGTAAAGTGCAATGACATTAATTTTTTAACTTACTACATGCCACCTGTAACATAATCTAAGTACTTTCAATAATTTTCTCAGAATGTGGAACAGAACTTAAGTTAGCTAAAAACCACAAAAATGCAGGCTGTAAACAAAGATCAAAACCTGCCCCAAATTAGGCAGGCATCCTTAAGAACTGAAGAATAGAATAATTGTTCTGTGACAAGGTCAGGGATTTAGACTTAGCAGAATATTAAGTAAAATCTTTTATTCTTCCCATTACTGCGAGGTGAAGAAACCTTTTCTTTACAATCTATAATTTTACAGTATTTTTTATGTTAGGAAATGTAAATATTCAACTTAATTATGTGGTGTGCATCAAATGCTTTGTGCCTTATCTGTACTACCATGGCTCTGCACATGTGTGCTGCCTTCTGTTATTTATTATTGTCTTAACTTCAAATTTGTTGTCAGGAAAATATCTTCCTTTTCCATCCTTCCATTTGCTGAAACCTGGAACTCATTTCTTAGCTCATGACTGAGGCACAAAGATACAATTGTGCTGAATGATTTGACATCCAATTCAATGTGGAAATAATCTTAACAAAGTACTATGGAAAATGCTAGGGGTGAGATTAAAAACACTGTATTCAGGGTTAAAGAATATCACTGCCTGGTGGTACTTTCTCTTCTCTTTCTTTTCTCAGTTCTGTGCTGTGGAGCCACAGGTTTTGCACTCAAATATGTCAAAATTGATTAATTCTGAATTCTACTGCTACTTAAACATCTTTCCAGGCATGACCACATCAGTGTAATCAGTGACAGTGATGCCAATGTAAGTGAATCCTTTTGAAATACATTTCCATTTAGCATTGATACAATCACACAATCAGACCAGTAAATAGTCCATGAAATGGGGTGCGTGTATTGATCTCCTCCAATTGAATATTCCAGTGCAGTAAGAATTTCCCAGTCATTTGACTTCAGGAAAACATTCACCCCTTTGGGCTCCTCTTGCTTTCCATAGCCACAGAATCCCAGAGTGATCAAAGCCCATCCAGCCCCAACCCACCAATGGGGAGGGACACCTCCCACTGTCCCAGGCTGCTCCAAGCCCCAGTGGCCAACCTGGCCTTGGGCACTGCCAGGGATGCAGGGGCAGCCACAGCTGCTCTGGGTACCCTGTGCCAGGGCCTGCCCACCCTCCCAGGGAACAATTCCTGCCCAAGATCCCAGCCAGCCCTGCCCTCTGGCACTGGCAGCCATTCCCTGGCTCCTGGCCCTCCAGCCCTTGGCAATTGTCTCTCTCCATCTTTCCTGCAGCTCCCTCAGGCCCTGCAAGGCCACCCTGAGCTCAGCCCAAAGCTTCTCCTCCCCAGGTGAACAATCCCAGCTCTGCCAGCCTTTCCTCCCAGCAGAGCTGCTCCATCCCTCTGCTCATCCTGGTGCCCCTCTGGGCTCTCTGCAGCAGCTCCAGGTCCTGGCTGTGCTGGCCCAGGGCTGGGGCAGCTCTGCAGGTGCTCTCAGCTGGGCAGTGATAGTGCCTGCTCTGCCTCTGGAACTCAGCTCAGGCTCTTCCTGCTCCACGAATCCACACTCCTTGTTCTGTGTCTTTATGGCAAAAGGACATATATATTGTCAGGACATATATACAGGACAATTCCATCACCCTAGAGACAGCACAGAGCATGGAGGGGGTCAATTTTCTTTTTAGGTGCTTATGTTGATTATCCAGACTTGTATGATCAGCATTAGGAAGGGAATGTTTTCCTACGTTAGACTGGGATGAATCTGGGGAGCCCTTAAACCTTTCTTCTCCTGGAAGCTTTTAAAAGACATGCTTCACTGCCCTTGCAGAGGCTTTGAATATTAGCAGCTTCTTAGTCTTGCATCTTCTCTGTTTTAATTTCGAAAAATACAGAGGGGATTCTTTTCCTTGCTTAAATGGTTTCGTGGATTCAGAAAAAGCAGTGTCCAGGTGAGGGAGAATGGGTGGTAATCAGGTGCCCTGAATTTGCTCTGATGAAACAATGAAACTAAGTGAAGAAGTTGTATATACTGTAATGTTCATTCAAACAGAAAGAAATTGAAAAACAGCTGCACCTGGGGAAAAAGATTTGGAAAGACACCTGGATATGTTCCAAATGTGTGCTTTCCTAATAATTAGCACATCACACACCTAGTTAGCATCTCATAAATAACCATAAAGTAGTCATTTAATGAATCATTTTACTTTGTGCTGTCAGAGGTTACAAAAAAAGCAAAATACTTTGTTTATTTTAAGAACAAGGTGTGACTCTTCTTTCAGCATCATTTAAAAAAAACTGCAGTAGGAAAAGTGGTGTCACCTTAAAGAGCAGCTGGGGTATTTTTAAGCTACAGAGCATGAGTTATGTGCCATCAAGTGCATCAGTGGCATCAGTGCACTGCTGTTCTGTGCAGTGTTGTGGGGTTTGGCACCTTGCAGAGGATGGCGCTGGTGGGGCATTTTCTGACAGAAGTCATCCCTTGGTTTGTAGCCTGAGCCCCCGTGTTTGGCTTCTAGAAGCTTCTTTGGCTTCTCATCTCTGTTCTATTTGTAGACTGAGCTCACTTAGTGCTAACCAAAGCACCAGCCCATCCTAACATCCTGGGCTGTGTGGGGCTGTGTCTCATCTTGAGGGCTGCAAGGAAGGGTTGTGTGCAAGGAGGAGTCTCCACCCTAAAACCTCCATCTTGCTTTATATATAAATTACTATATTCTAAAATTTTAAACTCTGTGTGATATCACACACTTCTATTCAGAGTACACATCCATAATCCCAGTGCTATAATTCAATTTTGGAAGCCTTCTCCAAGCCTCAGGTCAAATGCAGTGTTTGCTTGGGGGTCAGTGCCTGTCAGCACAGAAAATCTGAAATTCTCAGGGTTCCAGGAGGGTTACAGTTCTGCTGCTCTCTCTGGGGGCTGGTAAATCCAGCTCTGGCAGAGGACTCTGCCTGTGTCTGAGGCACCAGGCTGGGCTCACCCAGGGAGCAGAGAAGCAGGATCTGTCTCTGCCCCCATGCTAGGGGCTGAGGGGGAACCCTGCACCTAAAGAATCAGCTCCTTCCTGAAGACAAGAAACCCCAAAGCTCTGTTTGGAAAGCCAGGCTTTGATCTTTCCAGGATTCTGCTCCCAGGGACTGTGGGTTCCCTCAGCAGGAAGGGACGGGGCCTCAGTGGCAGCAGGGCTGCAGGAAAGCTGGTCAATATTCAGGATTACATCCTCCAAGCTAAAAGCAGCCTCGCCAAGGAACAGGACACCCAGCCAGGAGGCCTGCAGGGATGAACACGCTGCTCCTGGCAAAATTCAAACATGGAAAGGGAATATATGGAAGGTAGAAGCAGTTATTCCTGGGAGGAATATAGAGAAGCATTCAGGGGTGGGGTTAGGAGCCCACTTGGAGTCAAATTTGGTGAGAGTTGTCAACGGCTGCAAGAAGAGTTCTCATAAATACATCAGGAGCCAAAGAAATACGAGGGGAAACATAAGCCTGCTGCTGAGCTGGGGCAGGGGCCTGGGGGCACAGGGTGTGAGAAGCTATCAAACATTTCAGTCCATACCAGCAAGGCTGGCCCACAGAAACCCAAACGCAACAATCCAAGGAAATCTTTGCTGTGGTGGAATGGAATTAAGTGAGGGAACACCTAAACTGGACATCCAAAAGTCCCTGGGCCCTGCTGGGTTCATGCACTGATTTCTCTGTGAGGCCACTCTCCATAACCTTGGAATGGCCATGGAGCTTGGCAGAGGGGCCTGAGGACGGGAGGAATGCAAATGTCCTTTCTTTGTTCCAAAAGGGCAGGAAAGAGGAGCCAGGAATCCTGGCCATTGTAACCATCCAGGGTGGAGCACCCAAAGTCCTTTTTTGAAGAACTTCCATGGTTATGCTTGTTATTGTTTTTTTAATGCATTTCTGGAGGAATTTCTTCTATAGGAAAAAGTATTCAAAGTCTGGCTTCTACATACAGGCTTTGAAAATTTAAAGTAGCCTGATTTTAAGCCCTTGGTCTTGGTGTGGTGATGTGAAGGTATTGTGAACAATAGGAAACTCAATTTTAAGAGAAATCAAATATTCCTTTATAAATCCAGGCCAAATTAAGGCTTAAAATTTTTAGGTAGTAACTGTCTTGTTCTATAGCTATGCTGTAATTGTACAGACTAAAAGTCCTAAATTATGCATAACTTAAATTTCTCATTTGAATTAACAATTACATTCCCAGAAAAAGTATCAAAGTTGGTAGTCAGCTTTGCAAGTCCTTTAGTTTTTCCTTCCCTTCGTAAGTAGGGGAAACTTACCACTGATGCAGCCACCCAGAAGGAAAAAAAAATAAAGTAGAAATTTAGGCAAAATATCATATTCTCTTTTTCTTCTATTCAGAATTAATGATAATGTTTGTGAATGTCTGTCACACAAAATAAGAATAATTAAATACAGCAAAGGCCTCTGTGTTTGGAAATAATTAAAAAATAGTTCAATAGAGCACATCACTAAGGAGCTTTTCTCGTTTGCCTGAAGTTAAGTAAATATGCTCAGTGTTGTAGGATCAGGTATATAAATACTGGGAAGAGAAGCAAAAAGGAAGGTTTGGAAGGTGGAGTCTGTATTTGTACTCTGGACTGGCTGCAGGTCAGGGAGGCAATTACAGGTGTGAGTGGTGACCTGTGTAAATCTGATTTTGAAGCTAAGTTATGTTTACTGACCTCTCTTATATGAGGCTGATCCCATTTTCATCTTCAGTACCCCTACAGATTTTTTTTTCCTATTGCACAAACAAGTGAGGATACTTTTTCATGTCCTAATACTTCTTTGTAAGCCAAGGCTTGAGTTTAAATGCTGAACATAATAATTGTGTTTCTTATGTAAAGACAGGTAAAAATTGATGAAATTCTGAAGTGATTCAGTTGGTACCATGAAACTATTTGTGTTTGTTGGGCCCATAGAGTAGGGGGAAAAGCAACCAACATACAAAAACCTGTTGAAGAAACTTTTGAATAAATAAGCAGAAAAGTATCCTTGGAGAGGCTTTGACATCCATCAGCCTTCTTTACATGGTAAATACCAATAAATGTCCGTGGAAAGAAAAACTCAGGATTATCTAATGTAGTGAGTACAGGGAAGGTATTTTTGGATTTCTTAATGTAGCTTTCCACTCTGCAATGCATCATTAGGTGTTGTCAACAGCAAGGAAAACTGCCAATCATCTTAACAACTAACTGCTTTTAAAAAGCCATCCTGTGACTTTAATTATGATTAAGTATTTATGAAATTAAGTAATGCCGAATACACAAATTCCATCTGGTAATGATCAAGGTGTTTATTTTCTCCATATTGTTAGGCTTTGCTTTTGCAGAGCACTCTGAGCATATGCATGCTTCTGAAGTTAGGAGAAGCCTCTTACATAACCAACATGTTTTAATTACCTTGAAAAATAAACCCCCAAAGACCTCCGAGCCACTTTTGTTTCTCCAGTAAGCAGCTGTACTCTTTACCTCCCATTTTTGTTCAGTATTCTTTCTGTGATTTACTTTCCCTCAGAATTGTTCCCTGGGAGGGTGGGCAGGCCCTGGCACAGGGTACCCAGAGCAGCTGTGGCTGCCCCTGGATCTCTGGCAGTGCCCAAGGCCAGGTTGGCCACTGGGGCTGGGAGCAGCCTGGGACAGTGGGAGGTGTCCCTGCCCATGGCTGGGGTGGGGCTGGATGGGCTTCAAGGTCCCTTCCAACCAAACCATTCTGGGATTCTAGGTTGGTGTGGTTTTTTTTTTTTTGGTTTCTTTTTTTTTTTTTTTTTTTTTTTTTTTTTTTTTTTTCTTTACAATCTGAAATAATTGAAATGGTAAAACCGAGCGAGCGTAGCCTTACGAGTTTCCCTAGCCTGGGAAGTAGAGTTTGGGATAAGGCACCCAACATCCTACTCCAAATAAGTTTGAGCAGGGGCTTGCTTTCCCATTCTACTCCAGCTCATCTAAGGGCCTTACTCCAATTGTACATAAGTAATTATTTCTCTCATTTTATGCTTTTAATTAACAGAAAATAAAAAACAAATAATAAACTGAAATGCAGACACTAGACACTTCAGGCAGATGAACCTGGGAAGTCTGGAAGAATTTTTCAATCAGTACCAGCTAAGGTTTTTTATTCATTTACAAACTGTTGGGATACCTTCTGAGTACACATTTCTAAATCTAAATATTGCAGCATTTTGGAAAATTTGAGGGTCTGGTCAGGACGATGAATATTGCCCTAACATATAGGTACTAGATGAGTGTAGGTGGAAAATAGCTGAAAAACCTGGGTGACTGAAAATACCCTGTTATGTCCCTGAGGAATGTAGAGACTTAACTACTGTAGAGCTTTGTAATCAATGAGAGTAATCAACTGTTAACATGTCTTGCAGCTAAGAGCTCAGTACCATTTGTTAGGTACTGAAGTATCTTTGCAAATCTGGCTCTCCATCCTTCTGGCATATGGAATCCTCCTCCTCTCCCTTGATTGTGCTGTTGCTTTTGGCAGCACTGGTAGTACTGCCCTTTTTACTATTATTCCTCCTCCCCGTGCAGAAACTCCTGTTTAATGTGCTGTAACCTTCTGCTCCCTGACAGCCAGAACCCAGAACCACTGTGGGTTGCAGCACATCCATCTCCTGCCTGACCCACTGCTGCTCACTGTCTGTTCTCCTCCTCCCCAGCACATTTCTATTTCCCACTGGGCAACATTTCTGTGTTTGGAAGCATTTAACTGCTCTTAATTTTTTTTTTTTTTTTTGGTTTTACTTTCCTTTCTTGGCTCTGAAGATATTTTGCTGATACACTTTTGTAACTCTGGGAGAATAGGAGCAAAAAACTATTATCCTTACCTTAATTACCCTTATTAGCCTTACCTAAACTTTTTTTGTTTGGTTCACTGCACATACATACACACAGAAGAAAAACAACCTGCTAGTCCTCATTCTGTTCTAACAAATTCATTGACCTGACTTGGCCATCAGAGGTTTTAGGTGTTGGAATTTTAGATAGCCAGCCAGCAATCTAACACAAAATTTCCTTAGGCCTCACCTGTAGCCCTAGTTTGTGCCTGTGATGTTTTGGTTTTCTGAAACTCTTTCCCAGAGAGCTTTCTGTCAACAAGAGACATGTTTTCCTCACTGTAACCTTTGTTTACATTCCTTTCCCTGGGAGGGACTTCTCCTTGATGTCCCTCTGGCCTGACCAATGTGATTGAAGAAGTTTGTCTTTGTTTCACCAATTGAGTTGTTCTCTGTAGAGCAGTATAAAAGGGAAGAAATTGCCAGAAATAAACAGAGTCATTGTCAGACTTCTGAAGTTTGGGTCTGTGTCATTGTGGTTTTTAACAGTGTCACTCACCTTGACGGACCAAATCAGAAAACTAAAAAAGAATTTAAACTTAATTTATAAATGTAATATCCCAAAATTTTTAGGCAATACCACCATTAGGCAATATGCCTTGGTGCAGTTATATGCGTTTTCATTTTCAGAAGATCCTTCAATACATATTTATAAAGAACTAAGATTTCTGTGAATGCATTTTTGTGCTTGTGCTCTTTCCTGGGCACTTTGTCACACTCCCAATTTTTATTTTTTTTTTTCAGATTAATGTTTAAATAAACCCTCCATTTTGCTAACAATTACCCTGACGTTTAAAACTTTTATTTGAAGAACTCTCCTAAAAGGGAGCATATGCCAAATTGTGTGTTGGCAATTAAAAACATACATTTCCATCACTCAGTAACCAGACAAGTCTAGTGTGCTTATTTCCTTGCACTTGCCAGGCAAGAGTTACCTCATTAAAACATCCAACCTCAGTGGCAGTAACAAACTAAACTCAGAAGAACAAGTGCTGCTTTTTTTTTGCAATGAATAGCAGCTAAAGAACTCAATAATATACATATTTGTGTTTTCAAGTAAATAACCCAAGATGAAGAGTGTGATAGAATGATTTTGCAACAAACCTTGACTCTGAAACAAATTGACAAGAGAAATAGAAGGTAGATTTTAAATGTTATTTGTCTCCCTGTAAATTATGCATTTGTATTTTAAATGACTTTGCTCTTTAAATAATTAAATAAACACTAGGTTAAAGCCACTCATTTATGTGTCATAAGACTGCTCAGTGTTAAATGAGATTAAACGAGTCTTTCATTTTTGGTTAATAGTTGAATTATTAATTGTGCTTGTATGCCTCTATAGGGATTATTTGGAGAACAGAATTTAGACTATGTTATCCTAAGGAATACAGAGTGTCTATTTTTAATTCACTGCTGAATTAACTGTGCTGGGGTCTGAGGAGAAGGCTGCTGGCCACCAGCCAACAGCAATTGCCACAAGTCAAAAGAGCTGCAGGCAGCAGGTCAAATTTAAAAAGTACAGAATGCTAAAGCTCAATTATTTAAATCAAAAAACCTAGTGTGGATGATCAAATAAGCAGTTGAGAGTATTTGATTGGGAGCACATGGAAACCATCTGTTCCTCTTAAAGCAAACCCCCCGTAACAAATACAGGCAATCAGTGCTGTTAGCTGGCTACAGTTACTTAGGACACTGGGATGCCATTCTCTGACAACTTATAAAAAACATGTACATATGCACATGTGAAGTGTCCCACAAGAGTGTGAAGAGTTTTACCTGGTTATTCTTCACTACAAATTAATGTTGTGTAAGTATAGATTTTTTTCTGCCTTTTTTAATTTTTAAATTTCTTTTTCTTGATGATCTGTCCACTGCAGATAGATTTCCAAAAGAGAGTTCTGAACTTCGATATTTTACATATAGTCTCGTTGAATAGTCAAAAAATGTCTTACATGTATTTTATCTTTTTATAAAAGAGAGTTTGGTCTTTGGTGCTGGAAATGATTGAAAGTGAAGCCGAAATACCTCTCTGGTTTGATAGCAAAATATTTTTGATAGCTGTTGTGATAATTAATCCATTGTTGCTTGTTATAGAAGAGGTTTATAATAGTTGAATTCATTACCACTAACTGGGATAATTAAATAAAAGCAAGTGCACAGGGGGCTTGTCCTGCAGTCATTTTTCTAAGCTGTAGTGAATATTTCCCGCATTTCAGCCCCATGGCAACCTCTCTCCAGAAACAGGAGTGTATTTTGTGCTTATGTGCAGCACCATCCTGAAATTTTATGGAAAGTGTCTTCCAAATAGATGGGACTTGTCTTCTGTTTGTGGAATGATTGTGGCCGACAAATGCAGTGATCAGGCACATGGAACTGCACAGAAGTGTTGGAGAGGGGCTGATTTTTCATGAGCCTACATCTCTAGTGTTACCTAAATATCAAATCTTGTTGGTGTTGGAATCACAGACTATTCTGGGTTGGAAGGGACCCAGGAGAATCACTGAATCCAAGTCCAAAGTCTGTGGCTCCTATGAGGATCAAACCCATGACTTTGGTGTTACTGGCACCATGCTCTAGTACTGTACAAAAGAAAGGAATGTGTTCCTTACCTCCAAACCTCTTCAGTCTGCCCAATGACTTAAAAAATATTAATTTGCTCAGGCAGAAGGTGTTAGTGGGAGCTCTATGAATATCCAAGCTTGATTGCCAGGGGGGTACACACAGATCACCACCTCAATCCATTTCAAGTATGAATTTACTTGTTAAATTCCTCCTTTCCTTTCCTTCTTTACATTCAGTATCTGGCCTTTTAGTCAGTAATTGTATTTGCAGGCAGGAGTTTTGGAGCTCTGCTCAGCTTCCTGATGCCCAGGACCCTGGGATGAATAGCTGTTGCATACACAGCAAGTGCAACAACTCTTGAGACATCCCTGAAGTCAGTTTTGGTAGGTCTGTGCTGCCCAGTGCCTGTGCCTAAATTAATATCCAGTAGTTCTGTTGTGGATGGAGTTTAATTGCTGCCAGTCACTTCAGAACCTGAAGAGTATTTTAGATGCTTCACAGAAGCAGAGAATTGAAGCTGCAGGAAGTCTTTAGGTCAAGAAAAAGCACAAGAATGTCAGTGCCTTTCTAAATGGTCTGTTTCTTTGGAGGATTTTTGTGCTTGTGAAAGCAAAGGACAAGAGACATGGAATCCTCAAAGAAGGGTCTGGTATGAAATCTCAAGTCTCACCTAAACAACTTCATGAAGTGTTGTCCAAAGTAAAGCTTAGGAGGACACTTTTAGCATCAGGAGCTGATGGAGGAGAGGATTGGAGTGAAGATGTCATGTCTCATCACATTTGTCCTGCTCTGGAAGGGAAATTTAGTTTTAAAAGTTACAGTGAGTGTGTCCAAGAAGTTACAAGCTCCTTCTACATGTCCTTGTAAGAGGAGCAACTGGAAATCTTCAAACCAGCTGAGTGACTGAATCATAATTTGATACCTGTGCAAGTGAGAGATTAAAGGAACCAGGCAAAAATATTCTGAATGTATGTACTATAAACTACTTACCTTTGAAAACTAGGACATCTAAATTTGTAAAATAAACCTAGGAAATTGTTACATAATTTGCATAAATATGGAACTCCATCTTTATACATTAAAAATCATGAGAAGAATGATTGCCAGGGGGGTTCTTTTGGTTTTTTTTTCCTCTTAATTTTCCTTGGTGCACATGGCTTTGGCTGTGTTGAAAGGACTTAGGCTGAGGAGAACTGGTAGGATAATATAATGTCCCTTTATGTCTTCTACTTTTGGCTGGTAAAGATTAAAGTTTTGGGCAGTCCTGCTACATGGAATTTAGCAAACTGCTTGGTGATGGTAGGTAAATTTCTGAAGCAGCAAAATGTGGCGTATTTCTCTCTTTTTGTGAGTATAACATGACCTCCATGCATCTTTTGAGTTTCATGGGCAGCAGAAAGGCTAGACTGAAGTTCAGGTCAAGCAGCATAATAAAAATGTAAGTCAAAAGTCAAAAAGCGCACTTATAACCTTCTTTTCTGGGAGTTTTGTATGAAAACATGTTTTGTTTTTCTTCACTGTGGTGCTCACTCATTTTTCTCCACCTGTGCAGCTGTGAAGTTGCACCAAGGGGGAGACCTCATGTAAACCTCTGTTCTTTGAAGTAAAAAATCTTCACTAAGTAAGAATGACTCCAAAACAGCTTAAAGGCAAACAACATCATGTACTTGATGGGAACAAAAATCACTTTTAAGGCATTCTTTGAGTAGTCCTTCAGAATGTTTTTACACAAGTCAAACTGAAAACCTGAAATTTCAAATGCAGGTGCTGTTGTGAAGCTGCTGTCATCATTTGGAATAATGACCTTTCAATAACACAGTGCTTTACTTCAATATATTGCAAATCTTTGTTCAGTTACATAAAGTTATGAATCAATTAATTACAAGTACAGATGGGCAAACCAAGCCACTTAATGTTGATGACTCTAGAAATACTGCACAACATAAGCACTTTGAAATTTATGTAGAGGTGGCAGCACACTGCACAATTTTTTTTTGTACCAACAGTTAGGCAACTAATTACAGTGTTCTGTATTTGTGCTGTCACTAAATGGTTTCACAGTGTGTAGCCACATCAGTTCTGTTCTTGAATTTGGCAACTTCAATTATTGCTGATAAAAGCTGACTTGTTCAGAAAGTCTAAACTATAGGAAGTATGCTATTAAATTCTCCAGGGATCCTGTTTTCATTTAAACTGCGTTCTTTAGTATCAAAAACTTGAATTTTCAATGAACAATGAATAAAAAAGTCAATTATTAAGCAGAGCTCAAATCTTAGAATGTGGAGTGCCCTTCTGGCTTATGTAGGAACTGTTTGATTTCAGAGTAAAAATGCTGCAAGTTTCCCTAAAGACAGTTAAACATTTTAAGAGAAATTTTCTCCTTTACATGAGTGAGCAAAGTATAAATTCTGCTTTTTGTGAGGTGCACGAGTGTAGTGTGTTCTTGCAATGTCCATTAAAATAAGGTAAAGAAGACAGCAGGGATGTATGTTACTGACAAGCTTTTAGAACTAAATTCTACGTTGGTGGTAGATGGGGAAAACAATTACATCTTGTGAGTGAATCACAAGTAAGGCTGTAATCCTGGAGTTGTGGGTCAGGCTGAAATCCCATGGAACTCGTACCCTGCAAGTAACAAATTACATTAATGCCAAGGAAACAGCAATTTGTGCCTACCCAGTGCAGAAGGGGTGCTAGAGGTCAACAGGTAATCCTCTTATCAAAGAGTTTGTGAGGAAAACTGATAGCACAGCAAAAGAAATAATGTATCCAGGATTGAGTAATATGATGGTAAAATGCTGTATTTTTACCTAGAATTACTTTGTTTGACAGGGAAGAGGAGTAAAGCTTGCTGTGTGAAGGGTATCTAGTGAGAAATAGGAGTGGAATGAAGTGGATAAGTGAGGACAGGAGGAAGAGCAGAGGCCAAGGGGTTGTAAAGACAACAGAAGGGAAATTTGGGGCTAATGACAGAATTCCACGGGGGAGGGAGATAGAGAGCTGGCTGATAGCCTTGGAGAGGCAGCTGCTTTAGCAAGCGGCAGAAGCAGCACAGATTCAGGAGAGGTTAAAGAATACATCAGAAAGGAAGACAACAAAAGAGAATTTCCCCTTTCTCCTTGCAGTGCTTGGGTGGTGCTGATGCACCTTGCTAAGCATCTTACAAGGTGTAGGGATGTTTTGTGTTTCAGGCCATTTCACCAGCTTAATCTCCTGATAAGCTCCCTAACATCTGTTCTGAACATGACATTTATTTTCTTTCTGTGCTATCCTTGAGGTAAAATTCTTTTCTCTGGTCCCCACTGCAGCTCCCTTATCTAAACTGCAGATCTTTTTAGGAGTTTACATCCATTGACAGGAAGTTTTGCATACCAGTCGAGCACAGAATAAATTTAATGATTTTTAATTTTCTCACTTCAAATGTTACAGAAAAGAGAATTTAAGGAGATTCTTGTGAATTGTTTTCTGTTATTGTCGCTGCTATTCTTGTTTTTGTTTTTTTTCCCTTCACAACTTTTTCAACGACTTAAACACTTGATTTTGCAGAAGTAAATGACCTGCTATTGACAAGTAACATTCATTACAAGTGTCATTTGTGGCTGTGTGCACTTTATCAAACCTATAATCTGGCAAGCATTTGATTAGAAAATAAAATGCTGTATGGGATTTTGAATTTAAATTTTTCTGTTGCTCCCAGGGAGTTACCATATTTTCTTGTGCAGTGAACCTCTTTTAGAGGACTGTGGACTTTTGTTGTCAATCAATAGAAAAGCTCATTCATAGTTTTTGTGGTAACTGAAGTATACAAGGTTTTTTTTGGTTTTTCTTTTGGTTTTGTTTTTTGTTTGTTGGTGGTGGTTTTTTTTTTTGTTTGTTTGTTTTGTTTGTTTGTCGGCACATTTTAATCTCCTAGGTGTTTACAGGAACTGCATGTTCTTCACTGTGTTTTCCACCACATTCCTAAAAAATTTAAAGGTGCTTCCTTTGAACAGCACAATGATCTGGAAGGTGTGGGGGGTTGATTTGTTTGTTTTGCTGGAGTTTCTTTGTTGTTTCTTTGGGGGTTTGATGGGTGCTTTTTAGGTGAAAAGAAGATTCCTCAATTACATCAACTGATGGGAAGCAAGTATTCCCTAGGATCAACAGGCATTCCTTAGGGATTCCCAAGGAAAGTGGTTTATGAGAGAGCAGAACAAAGAAACTGTCAAGATTGACAAATAATGACATCTTCAGGATGAAAACACTTTGTTTTTAACGTAAGTGTACATTAAATTACCTGTTCAGAGCTCTGTTAAAAGTCTTGATAGAAATTTATGGAAAATAGAGTTCTAATCTTTAAAGGATCCGTTTTATATATAGTTAGGAAATACTTGAGATTATTACTAATGTGTGGCATTAGTAATAATTAATAAAATTTTAGCTCAAAATATCAATTTATGATTATTGGAAAGGCCATTATTAACATTAGCATGGCCAGTAGAAAAAAAAAAACTGGCATCCATCTGCTGAGGAACACCGTTTTGGTTTTAAATTAATGGGTTAAATAGGTTGCATAAAATGTAAGAACAGGTACAAAACACAGAATATTAGTGATATCAATTAGAAATTGAATCAACAATCAATACAATTTTCCAAAGTATTTTTAGCAGCAGAAAGATTTTCCCTGTCAATGGTGCATTTTAGATAGAGAAAAGAATTGTATAATGCAAATGGAGAGAAAAGAAGCTGTAACTTCCATGATAATATTTTTTTCAGTTGTGTCCAACCCCAAACTGAGATCTCAGTAAGATTTTTAATAAAACAGTAGTCTGTGGGTTTAAGATCACATTAAGATCTTTCAGCTTGCTATATTTACTGTTGGCTTCTTCTATTGCTTCAGTGCTTTTAATTCAGTAGATGAACTTCTGACATGTGTAACTCCACTGCATTTTGCATGGTCAGGGTGGGTGGAGAGACCTCTGGCCATTCTCTGAACAAAGGATATCAGACCAAGGAAGTTTGATTCTTTGTGAGATGCCACTCCTGGAGCAGTGTTAGACCCTTCAGACCAGGGCTTGGCATGGAAATGACACGTCCATGCCAGCTAAAACCTGCTGTTGTCACACATTGAATTAGTTTGGGGCTGTTTCCTTTAAAGCAACATTTCAGTCACAGAGTCATTTGCCACTTATAAAAGTCTGTGAAAGTGTTTGCAGGCATCTTGTGATCCTCAGATCAAAAGGACTACTTCAGTTCTTTAGGCATTCAGGACTCCTTTTTTGGGCATTCTTGTAATTTAAAACCAGCTCAAAAGATGATGTTTTGTTTTATTTCAAACATTATAAGGGAATAACAATTCATGGCAGAGATCTACATTTGGATTTCCACACAGTCAAATGACCTTGGAACACTGACTGTTCTCAGAATCTGAGCTGATGCCAGCCCCTCAGTGTCCATAGGAGTGCAAATGATGGGATTGTAGCACCAGGAACTGTGGATTCATTCCCTCTCAAGGTCAGTAATGTTTAAGGAGAGGGTTCTTCTATGGATTCCCAGTGTGGTTATTGCTCCTGGGATGACTGTAGGCATGGCACCATAGGATTTTGAGAGTATTTGGAGAATGTTGTGTAAACCCATCACGCTTCTTGATTGTTCTGCTTCATGTCCTTTTGACCTGGACATAGCATGTGGAATGCATGTAATTTTTACTTGGATTTTTGCTTTGTTTTTTATGAAGTAAGCAAGCTTTCTTTCCAATAGCTGTAGTGTGATGTTAAATGGAATTGAAGCTCTGTCTTCTTATTCCAGTTGCTCAGAAAAAATAGCAAAGGCCTCATTAAAAGTTCTGTAAGCGCAATTAGAAGAAGTACTCACCAAACTTACCAACAGGACAGCGAAGAGAAAAAAAAATCCATACATAAACTAATTTTGTACTTTTTTGGGTTTGGTTTTTATGGTTTTACGTGTCTTGGTTGTCATTTATTGCTGTATTAGAAGGTTCAAAATGTACCAAATGAATTTATATTGTCCAGGATACAAAATATGCAACTCATAGTTTGAGCAGGATTTTGAGAACTTTAGTTTTCTGTGAGTTCAGTGAGTTTGAAACTTTGGTGCTGCTTTGAGAAACGACTTAATAACGATGTCTGCATCTTATCAATTAGCCATGTCTGTCTGCCCTTGTTAGAAATTAATGCTGTTATACATGATGGAGCCTGAAGTCACCTGTGCAAGGAAGAGCCCTTTGATATAGTGCACTCTGTGATTTCCTTCAGGATTCCGAAGGAGATAATGGGAATTTGAGAGTTGTCATGCACTGTATCTTGTTCCTAACACCTGAAGCCACAGAATTTTCACTAAGTGTTTCCAGAAAAAAGGATTGGAAATGTTGGAGGTGCAGAGTGACCCTTTCCCTCTTTATTGTTTGAGCTTTTGGCAGACAAAGGTGCAGGTTTATTGAGTTGGAAATGCCTTGAGAAGCATTCAATGCATTTGATTGTGAGTTGAGAAGAACCTTCCAGGAATTATAGCTCAGAGTTTTAAAAAACATTCTTGTGTTCCAGCACATCTTGTTGCAATGAATTTCACAATGTAACTATGTATTGTGTTAAAAATTAAGCATTATTTTTCTTTTTGGACTTTTAATATGCTACCTAATAATTGCATTGATGGTTTCTCAGTTCTTGTACTGTGAGAAAATGTATTACCCCACACTTTTTTTCCTCACTATTCATTAGGATTTTATAAACTCTGTAGTATTCTAACGCCTCTTTCTCACACTGTTCTAGCCAGCCCTTGGTGTTGTCTTCCCTAATCTCCTTATTCCCCTTCTCTGTGCTCTGTGACCAGACTGGCTGCAGTATGAGCTGCCATTTTTCCATGAATTTAAATCAAGGAGAATTCCTGAATATAATGTAATAATTATATGGGTTTTTTGTTTTTTTTGTTTTTTTTTATTTTTCAGAGAACTGGCCACAGGGAGATAAAGATCTCTTTTCTGAACTCTGTAAAAAAAAAAAAATGTATATATATATACACATTTATTTTTTTTTAGTGTGAACTGCTTTGGACTTAACTGACATTTATCCCCAAGTTGGTCAGGATACGAAATGTTCTTCCTGCAAGTCTTAGTCTAGTTAATGTGGTAAAACAAAAACAACAAAAACAACAACAACAACAAAAAAAACCCCAAACCCAAAAAACAAAACAAAAACAAACAAACAACAAAAAAACCCACAAAAAAACCCACACAAAAAAACCAAAACAAACAAACCAAAAAACCAAACAAAAAACCCAAACCAAACCAAAACCAACAACAACCAAAGAAAAAACAAACCAAAAAAGCCCACAACAAAACAACAACAACAAAAACCAACCAAACAAACAAAAGTTGAGTATGTAATTCCAGAATAATCTCTGTATCTCTGTGGCAACACTTACTGGTGCTGGATTATTTTATTCTCTCCCACTGAAGTGTACAAAGTAAGCAGAGTGCCGGAAAGCCAAGTAAGAGAAAATAGAAGTTCTAACATGCCTGCCAGTGCTGTGAGTGATCTACCTGTCAGCACATAGTCTGCTCATGAAGATGAACATGTGCTCTCCTGCAATGATTTACATGGCTTGGTATGTTTGGAACATTATTTGCCTCAGTGAAGATGTCATTTTTCCTGCTTTTCCTAGATTTGTGTAGACAGATGACTTCATGGCCAGGATTCTTTGTCTCTGTGCTGAACTGCTGCAATGCTTTACTGTCTCTGTGGCTTGTTATGGAGTGCCTGCTGTGCCAACACTTATCAGCAGAACTGTACATGCTGCACTTCACATGCACAGCTACTGCAGAAAGCTCTACTAGAGGGACTGTGTGATGGATTCAGGGGGAGATGCTTTTGCTGTTGTGCTGTTTTAGAATGGGTAGGCACTGAAGGAGCACAGAGGAGGCACCAGGATGAGCAGAGGGATGGAACAGCTCTGCTGGGATTGTTCAGCCTGGAGAGGAGAAGCTTTGGGGTGACTTCATTGTGGGCCATCTCTGGAAATGTCCAAGGCCAGGTTGGATGGGGCTTGGAGCAGCCTGGGATAGTGGCAGGTGTTCCTGACCATGGCAGGGACATGATCTTTAGTGTCTCTTCCAGCCCAAACCATTCCACGATTCTCACAACAAAGCCACTATAGGTCCTTGTTCTGAAGAGTGCCCAAGTGTGCACTTACTCCAAGCAAGTGCCTGAAACTCTCCTTGAGATACGAGATGACCAAAATCCACACATTTTGTTAGTGACTGATCTGAGTTTCATTTTGTCCCACTTGTTTCTCTTGAAAATTTCTCAGCATTTTTGGAACTTCTTACTTCAAAAGATAAGTCCTATGAAGAAGCATAAAATAGCTGGAGTTGGTTGATTTAGCATTTTCTTTTTCCTAGAGAGAAGTTGTAATTTTGTAACCAACCATGTTGGTACTTGTAGCTGAATGCAATAGTCAATACTAAACTTGAGCTAAAGGGCTTTTACTTTAAAATCCAACTCTGCCTTTATTTCTTTGATACTAGTGTATGATTTTTTTTCCCCTGATGGCTAAGATGGATGTTTTCAACGGAAATCTGCACTGTGTGCTCCCCAAACCCTTCTTGAGAACTTTGCCAACAGCTTGGAGAACAGGTGTGCTAAGATATAGAGTTTGTGATCATTTTCATAGGACTTGTCAGTAACTCTCTTATTTTTTTTATACTGATATTACTGTTTCAAGCTACCATGATAAAATAAGCAGATCTTGAATAACAGCATTGTAATTGTTGGGGTTTCTAAAACATAAACTCGTACTTTAAAGTATTTTCAGTATAGTCTGAGAACTGTGCTTGCAGTTCCATCCAAAGCATTTTTAAAGAAGTGAATAATGTTACTGTGGTCAGCTAAAACATGCTCTTTGTCCATTTTTACATATTTTTACATCACCAGGGTTTTACAGGTTCTTAAAACTTAACTGATGCTTACATGCCATGTTTGACTGAGGCCACAGTAAACTTCCAGAACACTCCTGGTCCCTTTACAAAGACAGATGATTATTTGCCATGATACAGCTTTGCAATTTTCAAACAAAATGGGTAATATTTATTTAATATAAAATATTACAATAGTATAAATCACGCCTGTCTTTTTGTTACCAATATTATTTTTCTTTTATTTCTCATCTCTCTTGTCTAGTGCTGCTTGCAAGTGCAACCCATTCAAAAGACTCCTCCCTCTAATTAAATTCCTTAGGCAGAATATGCATCAAAAGAATGAAGACATTTGCAGCTTACTCACCTTCAGCAGTGGACACTGCGTGTGTCCCAGAGGGCAGTGGGCACAAAATATGAAATAATTGGCAGTTGTCAGCTGTGTGTCTCTGTTCCAAAGCCAGAGAACTCCACCTGAGGAGTGTTTGTGCTTTGCTGTGTTCCTTGTGGGGGTCGATGGCACCTGGTGACAGTGACAGGGGCAGGTGCCTCACCAGGCTGGAGTTGGTGAGGTGACACTCAGGTGTCAGCAAAGCAGGGGGAAAACAAACTCTAAAAAACTTAAACAGGCTCCTGATGGATTGACACAGATTTCCTGAGGGAAAACTATAAATACTCACCAAACAACTTTGACAGTTTTTTGTTCTGTTTACAGGCAAAGTTCTGCCTCTCCTCAGTCTTTGAAGGAGTTTAGCCACCACAAGGCCTGGAGAAAGGGAGGTAAATGCACTCTTCAGTGACTAATTTATAAAGGATTTTTCATTACTTGTGCTGGGGATTAGTCAGTCTTCTGGTACCATTCTTGACCTTTGAGTCTGATCCAATTTGCCATGAAGACGTTGGAATAATCTAGGGGCATTTTTGAATGAGAGCCATAATCATAGAATTACAACATTACAGAACCTTTTGGGTAGGAAAAGACCCTTAAGATCAAGTGCAACCATTAAACCAGCACAGCTAGACCCACCACCAAACCGTGTCCCTGAGTGTCACATCTATATGGCTGTTAAATACCTCCAGGGATAGGAAACTAGTATTTAAAAAAATATTAGTGAAAAAAGCTTATTTCTTTTGAAATATCCACAGGATATTTGATAAAGGAAAGAAAATAGTTTTTAATAAAGTGCATTTTTTTTTTATCAAAAAATGTGTTTTTATTAACAGACGGTTTGTTTATATCCTCTCTCAAATGCAGTACATCTGTATTTTGTGTTTATTATAGTATATATGCAGCAAAAGAGACATTCAAACAATACTTATTCATACACGTGATTTTATTACAGAGAATCTAAATAATCCTGTGTTTTGGTTTTTTTTTGTTTTGTTTTGTTTTGTTTTTTTTTTCCAAAATATCTTGGGTTTGATTAAAATTATTTATTTTAGAAGGCCTCTCTCTATCACTTGATCTTCTCCTCATGTGCAGTGGTGCTTTTCCAAGAAGATTGCTCAGGGTCTCTGCACTGGGCAGCCCGTGTGGCTCCTGGAGTGTTTCAGAGGGGTAGGGAATGGTTTCCCAATGCATAGACAAGCTCTCTGGGCACCCTTGAGTCACATGAGCTTTGAAATGTCCATGATATTTGCTAAAGCAGTTTGTGGTCTGTCCTTCCTCCATTGAAATGCTTCCCCCTGCCAGGACCTGCTTCTTTCCTGCACCTCTGTGCAGTTTAGGACAGTCTCATATTTTGGTCTTCCAAGAAGGTCCTGAGAGGCTAAAATCTCCTTTCCTGAAGTTCAGAGCTCTAATTCAGCTGGATTTTTCTTTTTTTCTGCTCACTTCTCTCAGGATCTTGAGCTCCATTGTGTGATCCTTGCAGATCTTTGGACCTCCCCAACCTCAGTTTTTCCTATTTATGAGGTAGGAGGGCCAACAGTGATTGTTCAGCCTGCAGAACCAAGTTACCTCCTGGTTAACCTGCTGATCACAGCTTTGATTCTTCCATCAGAAGGTTTTCTATCACTTTTAAACTTCAGAATATATGAAGACCAATGGGGTGGGTGGGGGAGGAAAAAAGCTCAAAATACTCTGTGGGTTTTTTTGACTGTTTGTTAATGCTTCTGGTCTTGGATGTTCTTTGACATCTTCCACGTTTCTCTTTGTTTTGTCACTTGGCTGTAAATAACACAATAATACACTTGCCTGGCCCTTAGGAAGGCAACACTCTCCCACTTGTACAATGGGCTTGTCATTGAGAGGAGCATTCCTGGCAACCCCTTGAAGAGCTTTAAATTGAAACACCCTTTTAGTGTGGAGTGCTAATCAAAATGCCTGTGTGCTGTATGAGAGAGGAGAAGTAAGCATTTTTCAATTTTATGGCACAGAGTTTTTCCCATTGTTGTAAGAGTTCCTTCATTAAAGAAGCCACCTTAAGTTGCCACAGAGGTCCCAAAGAAATTCTAAAAAACGTGTGCTTTTGGAGAGAGCAGTGTTTGGATCAGTTGCAGCTGTAATTGTACCCTGTTGTCACAGGTTCTCTGCGTGGCTTTGCTCTGCGTGTTCCCCTTCATCCAGAAAGTGCATTTGATTTGGAGCATTTTCTCCTAGTGTGAAATACATCGTGTCATTTTCTCTATCATCTCCAACAACATTGCATTGTTGAGGGTCAGGTTTTCTTCTCAATAAATATCCCCTTTTTGTATGATTTTAAAAACTGTAGCACTGATGCTGTATGCATTGCAGCAGTGTGCTCCCAGTGCACTGTGCAGTTTGGCAGCAAACTATAAATTGCAGTAAGTGCTGCCATTACAATATTGAGTGTTTTCCCACAGGAGGAAACTGCTCTTTGTGTTCCTTTGGTAAGAGTTTTCAGGAATTTATGAGGATATGACCTAGCGATGGAGGAGAACATGAAAATGAGAAATTTTTTTTGATTTATTTACCAGATTGTTTTAGTGGCAATAGGTCTTGTATTTTGTGCCTTTTTCACTTGTTCAATTTTTTATATTATCTGATTGGAAACATTTCATGTAAGTGGTTTCCATTTTTATGAGCTCATAATGAAACTTCATTTTCTCTTAAATTGCTCATCTGGCTCTAGATGAATACAGATGGGTTGCCAAGCACCCAACACTTCTTGAGGTCATGTATTTGGAACCACTTGCCATGTGATTTCATAATCCATGGCTTCTAGACTAGATCCCTAGGCAGGCCAACTTGCTTGGCATCTGCTCTCCAGATTTCCTGACTGTGGGGGATCCCTAATGAGCTGTGATAGGAGTTGTGGCAGGTGCAGACTGAAATTAAGTTCCACAGTCAGAATAAAAATCTCCTGTGTTAGTCAATGGTGAATAGCCATGGAAATGACAGATATTTTATCCATATCCATCTAGGGCTGCCAAAGTTGCTTGGATGTCCTGCTCTAATTTTTAGCAAGTAGCTTGGTACCTTGAAATGGATATTTCATTCCAGAAATGTCATATTTGGCAATAAGTAAAGGCTCACAAGGCTCATTGCCCTGATTCAGAGTTATTTTTCTTGAAAATAAAAAAAAAATCTGAGAAACTGAAATTTCATTTCTGAACTTGCTCTCAGCATGTATGTGTTCCACCAAATATATACACAATAGAAGTGACACTGAACTGTACACACATCTAAAAGCTGAGAAATACCTGGCATGTGGCCCCTTCTTGCAGGTACATTATGATTGCACATTTTTCCCCACCAAAAATGGACTGACTACAAAAGCTGAGCTTTCTTACTCAGCTCTTTGTTTCTGCTTCCCAGCTCTTTTTCCTTCAGAAATACTAACTAAACCTGGTTTGTTTGGGGTTTGTTGGGTTTTTTTTTTTGCTTATCATCAACCTCCTCTTTAACAAGTCAGCTTTCTGGCACATTCTTTGCACCTTCAGACTGCTCCTTTTCTTTCTTTCTTTAGCTTATGATTCAGTGGTGTCAGAATGCCAGCAGAGTGCAAAGAGACAAAAGATCTCAGCTTTTCATGCCAATACCTGATTTTGTAACAGCAATTATCATTAAACCCTTCTCCACTACCAAAGAGCAGGAGGTGCTTAGTGAGCCCAGGGCATTGGAACATGGATTTAATATCCACCATCCTCCAGATACACAATGCTTGTAAAGTTTGGTCAGCAAAACCCAACAGTTTGAGCTGTGAGAGGCTTCACTTCAGTCACTGAGAACAGATTCTTTCACTTGTTATTCTTTGAGTGCCTGCTTACATGTGTGGGAAGTGTGGAAATGCTAGCAGGCTTCAAAACAAAAAAGTCTGGGAACTATTTTACATGTGCAAAATTCCTCTCTCTCACTGCCAGTCTCAGAAATGGCTGAGCAGGAGGAAAGTATCAAAAAAGAGAAAGAAAAGCTCAACCAGAAAGAGAGACCCAGTGTAGGAAATGCCAACAGAGTTGGCTTAAGTTTGAGCCAGAAAATCCAGGATGTTGAAGAAAGAGCAGCAATGGAGTTTTAGTCTTCAGTGCCGCCTGGAGTTCCCCAATATCAGCACTAAATAATCCTTGTTTTTATTTTGTGTGTTCAAGTAGTAGTGAGAATAAAGCTCTCTGCTGTAAATTCACATCCCTTAATTTGCTTCAGGTTTTGGAATGCAGCAATGGGACAAGTAAAGTGGAATTGCTCATCTCTTTCCTTTCATCATGAGTTGTTTTGTATTGCCAGGGTTCAGAGGAGGTGTAAGAGCTATATCACCTGAAAATCAATTTGTTTTACTACCTGGTTTATTTTGCTCCTTTACCTTTATGGTAATTTTGTCTATTGCATAATTTCCTGTTTTTAAACCAGCATGTGAATCTGCTATAATGAGACATAGATTCATTTTGGAATAGATCCAAACCTACTTATTTGTCAGATATTATTATAATGTTTCTTAACAAGTCTAATAAACTGTGCTGAAGTGGTGTCACTATAAAAGTATTCCCAGAGATGTCTGCATTGATGTGAAAGAGTTCCCTGACTATTCTGATTTGATCAGAGCTATGCAGCCAACTTCACATCGGGCTCTTCCAGGCTTGATCACGCAGATTTCCATTAATTTTTCAAGCCTTTCTCTAAAATCTGCTTTATTTTTTATTTAGCTGTTTCTTTGCCACAAAGAAATCCAGTGGAGAAGGGATGTCTTAGCTGCTTAGCCATTTGGCTGGGTCTGGTTTGACTGCACCTCCCTGTTTTCTGTAGAACTGAGAGCTAAAATTCTGCTTTGGTTTTCAGATGCCTCATGCCAACCCAGAGAGGTGAACCCACAGCTAACCCAGGCATGAAGCTGGGCCTGTGGTGACAAGTATCTCCATAATCATTCATCTGGACAAGCCTGAAGTTCCTTATTCTTTTCTCAGACCTGAAAAGTTGAGAGGAAAAGCCATTCATTAATAGCTGCTGCTTGGACGTGTGTTTTATCTGCTGCCAGGCTTTCAAATTAGCTCTTCAGGAAGATAATGGCAGTTATTTCTTTTACTGCCACAGAGCTGTTCATCAAAATCAAATTGCTACATCAGAAATTGTATGATATCTCAGCACAGGACCTTGCTTGGATCCTGCAGAGAGATCAGGGAGTTACTGGCCCCTCACTGCTGCAGGAGGTGCTCAGGACAGCACCAGCAGGGCTGATCTCCACAGTGCTGGAAGGTTTTCAGCCTCTCTTGCCAAAATCTACACCCAAACCTTGCTCTCCTCAGTCCTGTTCTTGCTCTGATGTGAAAGGAGAGAAGAGAGCCTGGAGTGGGAGAGACAAGGGATTCCTTGGCTGGAGGATTGCAGCACATCACAGACCTCTGTGGGTGTGGGTGCACCTGGGGCTGCTGGGGCAGCTCTGAACAGCAGTGAGAGGCCTCCAGAGTGCCCCACAAGAAATGCAAGATCACAAATAGCAAGAGAAAGTGAGTGTTGGCAGCCTGGGTTTTTAAAGCTCTGACAATACTTTGTTTAGTTCTCCTATTGCACAGTTGAGTTCACCTGAGGAAGAAAGAAACAAACTCTCCTGAATGACACACCAGCAGAAATCTCTGATATTTTCAAATGCAGTCAACTATTTCTTCTCCAACAGATTTCTCCTAACCTGAGGTCTGTGTTTTTCCTGTACATTTGTGTTTTACAGTTGTGAACCACAATATTTCCATTTCATTTCAATCCAACAGAGGAATTAGAAACTAACTCTCCAAAAGACAGTCTCTGTGTTTATGGCATTATATTTTTCTTATATCCCTCAGTGTGAAAATTATCATGGATTTAACTTGTTTTCCTGTATTTGAACTCCTGTTATGGGGTATGTACACACTGCATCTTGAGGCATGCAATGTTTCTAGTGCATTTCACATAATGTTACAGATTTTAGCAAATTTATGTCATCCTGGCGGTCTTTGAAGGAATTATAATTTCAGATTTACTCATCTACTGCAGCTAGAAACCTCAGACCATTGCCAGATGGGTGATATATTCATAAATCTTAGAGCTCTGATGCTTTGCATTGTAATATTTGAATATTTGAGTCAAAAGAGAAAAGTGATAAGAAGATGCATGGATGTTATATTTTTTTATACACAGATTGCAAAGTGGAGAACCTGGCTGGGGAGATGTAGGAATATCTCAAAGTAGGTTCTGACATAATAGGATGGAATAATTGTGAACAAGAAATGCTGGAAATCTTTGGGCAGACACAGATTCCAGATAAATGCCCACCCAGCTTCTTATTTGCTCCTCAGCTGGGTGGGGGGAGAAACTGGGATAAGAAAGTTTTGGGGTGAGATAAAGAGAGGGAAAATCTTTACCAGTTACTGTCACAGGCAAGAGACACTCAGCTTGGGCAAAAAAATATTTTTAATTCCCCATTAAAGGAATTTAGAGGGGAAGCAGAGGGGCAGGAATTTATCTCTGCTCCCTGGGCCAGGGAAAGCACCCAGGGAAGGGCTGGAGCTGGGCCAGGGCAGGCTCAGGCTGGAGATCAGGGAAAGGTTCTGCTCACCCAGAGGGAGAGCTGGGCTGGCACTGCCCAGGCTCCCCAGGGAATGGGCACGGCCCCGAGGCTGCCAGAGCTCCAGGAGCCTTTGGACAGCACTGCCAGGGGTGCACAGGGGGGATTGTTGGGGGTCTGGGCAGGGGCAGGGGCTGGGCTGGATGGTCCTGGTGGGTCTCTTCCCTCTCAGCATCTTCTGTGATTCTATGATTCTAAAATATATCTGGTTTGTAAGAAGCAAAGAGCAAATTGATAGGCACATTGGGAGAGCTCCTTGTATGGAAATGGCCTGGGAACTTTCTGGTGAGATTGTGTAGATAAATTGTGTGATAGTTTGAGGCTCTAATTGTCAAAAGGCACTGCACCAGACCACCTGGAGATGGAGAAGGCTGCAGTGCTGGTTTTATAGAAGACAATCAGATCTGAACGAATGAGATATTTTACCTTCCTGTATCTTGCATTTCTGCCATGCACCTGATGCAAGTTTATCTTCTGCTTACTCTGTACAGAGAGTTTTATGTGCAGTTAATTCTCTGGACTATCAGCCAGGATATTTTTGCAGCATGCAAGTATTTCCCAGAAGTGCTGGTATATGAGGATCTGGGAATAAGCCATTAAGATTTTGTGAGAGCTTTGTTCTTTCCTACAGGGTGTTGTAAATAACTTGCAATAATTTGGACTTAAGCAAAAAGGAATTAAGAAGTTGACTGCTGTTAATGAATACTAATGATTGCTGGAAACATGATCAATGTGAGGCACATATTATTAGTGAAGGTGCCCTTCTTAAACTTCATTAATCACCAAGATACCTAGGAAGCAACAAATAATTCCTTGCTATTTGGCAACAGCTAAAGGAAAAGCAAGTTTGTAATTGGTGTTAAATTCTGCATTCCTGTCTCATGCTGATGTAAAGCAAGATTGCTGTAGGTTTGTGCTGGCATAAGCAAAAGATGTTTAATGCCCAACTGGTGCAAAGGTGTCTGAGTAAACCACTAATCCTGGTGGAGCAACCAAGTAAAGGGTGAGTTTATGCTCAATCCAGGATTTCAAAACAAGTCTGGAAGGGCTCCCATCTGGGCAGAGTGAGGCTATGGCTGTGAATAGTCAATGGGACTGTAAAGTCTTCTGGAAGCCCATACCCTACAAAGATCTATCCTTCTTTTCCCTAATCAAACACTCTCATCATAAATAAATTAAATAAATAAATATAATAAAAAAATAATCTAACCATGTTTTTAGTAAAATACTAAACATGTTTAGTATATGGAGGCCTGGCTTTTATCTTTGTCCATTTTATTTTTCAGATTGCAAATTTTTAAGGTTTCTTTACATCACATATTCCTTCTTCAGCTCTGCTAATTTTTGTGATGACTAAGCAGAGGTCATGCCAGGAAAATTACTTTTTCTATTGAAGTTATTTCCAATGTATATTTTCAACCTCTTATTTGATTTCTTTGCTTTATTTAATGGTATTAATGATAAGGTATGAAATTATAGTGGAGGCATCTGTTGTCTTAAACTTATTGCTGTCCAGCAATGTTTACACATAGCTGAGCTGTTTTCTTTCATTCTAAGAATCTCTGCAAAAAAGTTTTGTGGTGTTCAATTATTTCAGTTCAGGATTTTATTCCCATGGAATTTTTTGATATCCATGTTTGAAGGAACTCTTCTAGCCCTGTCAAATTGATTTTTGACTTGCAGTTAGCCCAGGCTTGATTTTAATTTCTTGATTTACATTCTTACCTTCTGTTTCATCTCAAGAAAATACTTTTTCATCTCTCTGTCCTCCTTACTGAGTTGAAGTTTCTTATCCAGTTCTTTCATTTAAGTAACAAGCAGGCCAACTGTGTCAAGAACTTCAGACCTCTTCAGCATGGTGTGCTGTAATTTTACTCTTCAGTAATTAGTTCCTTCAGCAATTCACTCAGCAACTGCTCTACCTAGGAAGTTCCATTAGATTCTATTGATAACCTGCTGTGGAGAGTTCTTTGAAGAAGTTTACCTTTCCCAAGTGTGATTTTTCTTTTTTCTGGGCATTCTTGTGTTCATTTACTCTCTCACAGTAAAATATCTTGTAGGAATACAAAGATTCTCAATTTGGAAACTTAAACGCTGTAAAAGAATTAGCTTTTTGCTCTTTGGTAGGGGTGAAATGGTTGCTGTTTTGATAATTTTCCACAATTTCCCAAGTAAATTAGATTCAGTGCTAAAAAAATGAAAGGGAGAATGGGCAAAGCAAAGGTTTGCAGGAGCCTTTTGGAGAGCCTCACAGCAGGAATTCTCTGGGAGTTATTTACCTTTGTCACTAGATTTGGAGAACAAAGCAGATTAGTGACATCTCCTCTGTGCCATCACCAGTGCTTGCAGGAAAAAAAAAAAAAAGATCATTTTCAGGCCCAGAATGAGCTGTTCATTGCATAGCAGTGGCAGAAATGCTTTTAACTTTATTCTCAGGATCGTGTATTAGACCTATGGTAAATTTAGCATCTTTTTTCTGCAGCATTTTTATTTTCCAGCCATACAGAGAGTGCAGGGTTAATCTTCAGATCAGGGTTAATCTTCAGATCCCAACCCGAAGGATCATGGCTTTCCCTCAGATGATCACTCAGTGAAATTTCAAGGGAAGCTGTTTTTAGCAGTAACACACTCGCATTCTTCTCATGTTTGCTTCTTTGTCTCTACAAGCAGCAGCTCCTGGGAGGAAACTTCCCAGTGAAAACTTTAATGTTTGTTCCCAAGGTTGGTGGCTGTGGCTGAGGGAAGGAGATGTAGTCTGTCAGGGCAGCTGGGAGTGTGTCTGTGGAGCTGCTTTTCACTTGAATTTAGAATATCAGAAGTGGGTCAGGCTGAACCCAGGGGATTTTAGATGTAGTAATACCTGACCATGGAGGAGTTCTTGTCTTGTAAACCTCAGACGTTTTCAGGCCTTTTGTTTTCCTTTATTTTTACATTTTTACATGAACTTACATGAGGAAAACATTTGTACTCCATAATATTCTTAATGAACAGTATAATTTACTCTTTATAAAAAGTAGCTCAGTTACTCCTTTTGAGTGAACAACACAATTCTGAATTAATAGTCCTGTGTTTACTGACAGAGGATAATATGGCTGAGTAAAAACCCATGGTTACTCTCACACAAAGATGATAAAGCCTGGCTTATTAATCTGAGTGTAAAAGATAAGGAAAGGGACTGACTGTGGTTCACAGCAGTTTGCTGTGGACAAAATTCTCAGCACATTATGGTCACAAATTGTCACTCAGATGTTTCAATGATAAATATTTAATTACCCTGTAATCATTCTGTAATTTGTTTTTACCCTTTATATTGCACAGTGATTATTTTATAATTAAATATTAATTTAATAACGTGATTATGTTTGTGTTGTAGCACAGAATTAACATTGAGCTAATCATGAAATTTTTCAGATGAAGCAGTTTGAAGTACTAACCTCTCCCTTTTCCCAGAAGAAATGAAACAGGAATTGTATTCAGAACATATTCCAGAGTAGTCAAATGAGATAATCTCATGCATGAATTATGACAGACCTGTGGGGACTAAGGTAGTTTATTGGCATTTAAAAATGTGTAAAGGAACAATGCTTGTTTTAACACAATTAATACTTCAGCAAGGCCTGATGATTCTTGTACTGGTGGTTGTTGTCAGGAGAAATCAGCATTCAGATTCTATTATCTGTGTAAGATGCTGATCTTCAGGTGCAAAGACTTCACAACTACACTGGAAACTTTTTGTAATGGAATTATGGAGCTAAAAAATGTCCACCCCCAGGCTGCCAGGGAATGTTCATGGGACACTGAATAGATCAGGTATTTTGGGCTCCAAATGAGCTGTGTCAGTATCTAATGAATTCTGAAAAAGGAAAACATTGACTAGGTCAATATTTAGAAAGGCCCAACTTGTTTAATTCCGAGGAATTAATTCTTGGGGCAATATTAGAAATACTAAAATGCTGTGGAAGGGTTTTACCTAGTAGGGTAGGTAAACAGTAGGGTTTACCTCTATTTATACCATGCTTCTTGCATAATTTTAAAACCAAAAGAGAGAAAATAGTTACCTTTGAGAAATAAAACCACTTTCTATACTGGTCTTGATGTGGAATCGTGAATTATGTGGGTTTTTTCTAATCAGAAGAAATATCTTCTGAAGCTGGGTTCACTATGGAAGAGATTGCATCATAGCAATATAGAACAGTGTGTTTGGAGAAAGTACAGCTCTAAAAACATCATTCTCTCCTATATTTTTATTATTTTTTTATTGTATCTCTCCTTGCCAAATGGCCTTGTCTGCTTGGGCTGAGCTTTGTGTTACTGAAGGTGCTGCCTGAAGTCACTTAACACAGGCTTCCAGGCTATTTAGGGAATTATTAAAAGAAACAGGCTGTTTCAAAACAAATGCAGCTTGCTCTTGCAGAAACCAGAGTTGTTTCTGCTCTTTGTTTATCCAGCACATTTCTGATATCCTTTGCAGTCGTTCATCACAGGGCTGAATTCAGCCACATAACCTTGGCATTCTCAGTGCATTAGCAGGAGTGGTTTATATTGTACTGTCTGAAACAGGGGACAGTGTTTCAGAACCTGTTTTCCTCCCTCTGCATTGCTGTTGTTCCTTATCAATCTGCTGCAGTTGCAGAGTGCAAGTCACAGTATTGGAAATTATTTATAGTGAGCTTTGGGAAAGGTCAGGTACCTTAGGCTGTTTAGATGTTTTCACTAGCAGTATTATTTCCTGGTTTATACTGTTTGAAGATATGCCAAGTCAATATCTTAAGAACAATATTTATTTTTTAAGAGGCCTGTTTTTTGATCTTAACTTGATTTATTTTCTCACAGAAAAAAACAGGTGATACAACTAATCATTGTTTCTTTTTATATCTTTTATCTGATTTTGGATGTATTATAAATATAGCCAGCATTATTCATAATTCATCATTGGGTTTGGAACTAGACACTTTATGTATCAAATAAAGGTGTTCAGATAATGAAGAAATCTGGAAAGTTGATATAAAAACCTTAAAGAATGAGAAGAACCTAATGTTACTCATTAGATATCGACAGAAATGTCTAAATATTCCTCTTCAGAAAAAGCCAGAGCTGTCTGTTTATCACTTTCAAATCTGCATGGTCACTTGTGCCCACCTGGAGTCTGGTGCTTTGCTGACCACTCATTGGGCTGAGTCAAACCCAGGAAAAATCACCCCAGTCCCCATTTCCTCCTCCACAAAAATCATCATTCTGGGTTAATACACTGACTTCCATCAGTCAAGCTGCAACCCAACCACGTGGACATTGTGGCCAGGAGAGAGGTTGAATATGAACAGGAGTTTTGTTGGGTAGAGGAGGCTGCAGGAGATGAGCTCCACAGCAGGATGTAAAATGCTTTAGGTGCCCTGTACTTGAACCTGGAGAAGATGAGGCAAATGTGCTGGGCCAGGAGGAGAGAGAATCCTCTTTTCTGGTTTAGTGAGAAATGGTAATATAGAAGACAAATGTTGCTGAGGTAAAAGCCAAAGAAAGGCACTCTTGCTCTGACTTAGGTCTGGTCTCACCAGAAAATCATGTCTGTAACCCCTGAAATATTACCTGTGAAAGAACCTTCTCCTTGAAGGGAGTAGATGGGAGTTCTGAGAGTTGCTCCTGCAGATTAAAGCACATACATTTCCTTTAAATCTTAACTCTGGTGCACATATCCAACTTGGAATCTGCTTGGTCTCTTGTCTACCGGGATGAGATTTAGAAAGGCACATTTGGTGTTTCCAATTAAGGTTTCTCACATTTGAAAATGCAGAGTGTGTTCCCAGTAGGATTTAAGGAAGTGGTGGTATGGATCTTAGGAGGATGAGGCACTGAATTATACAAAATGACAGACAAACTACTTAGAACTGGTTGAAACAGCAGGAAATCCTGACTGCAGGTGTGTGGTTGTCGGGGCTGTCACCACACTCATGAGCATGAGGCTCTCAGTTCTCTGAGAAATTGTCTTTCCAACAGCTCTTCTTTGCCAGATTTAATTTTGCATTTTCTCTTATAGAGAAAGAAGAGATGGAAGACTCTTAATAGAAGGGATAGACTCTCCTACTGCTTTTGAGTAATTTTCCAAAGGCCTTAGTGAAGCAGCAGCTTTCTCCTGGGCAGTGTGGATGCCAGCTCCTTTTGCAGCTGGTGGAAAGCTCCTGCTCCTCAGAACCAAACAGAGTTATGTCCTGTCTGTGCAAGCTGACCAGGTGGTTTTGGTTCACCGCTATTCCAAAGAGCACAGAGAAGTCACACACACAAAAAGAAGCACCCAATCCGAGTTTTGTCTGGTCTTCCTGCAGGTTTAAGCAGTTTTCCAGTTGCAAGATTCCAGTCTGGAATCTTGAAGCTGTGGGTTGGAGCTGTCTTAAAAATGTTTCCAAAAGAAGGCAATGGAAAGCACCAAAAGAAGGAAATGGAAATCGAGTTGTCATGGTTTAAGGTGGAGTTGAAAACTTGCATAGATATTTTATTGAGTCTCTGGCTATCCTGGCTGTGAGCAAGAACAGGCTGAGTCACACAGATGTGCACTTCAGAAAAGGCTCTGAGGCTCCTCCTGGCCAGCTTAACTCCCGAGGTCTGATTTAATACTGAAACCATCTCCTGCCCCTTTGATGTGGGTTAAGCTCTTTTCATCATGCCTGTTTAGGAGCTGTTTATTTTTCACTTAACCTTTCCCTTTGCATTTGTTTAATTAAAAGATTTCTCGAGAAGTCACATCACCACAGTGCCACGTTCCACCGCCTTTGTCAAGATTATATAGAAGTGCTTCTCTAATAATTGTCCTGGGATTTAGGAGAATTCTGCAAACAGGTCACCTCCCTGCCTCCAAGTCTGTTTCCCATATTAAACAGATTGCCTCTCTGCCTGTAATACCTTGGAAGTCTGGTTTATCACATCACAAACAGGTATGGAACTGAAGGGAATCTCTCAGATAGCTGCTTACATCAATTGCTAGTGTTAATTTATGATCACTATATTAAATCCATTTAGTTTTGCAAAAGGGCTGTAAATTAATTCTGTGATTTGGGAACACGCTGAAGTTATTACTGCACAGCACCTTATTAAAACATTTGAGCACTTCTTGCCTGTACAAATACACTGTGATGCTCTGATAGTCTCAGTGGTTTTTAACTGTACTACTGCAGCACTGTAATAAATTTCTTTAAGAGAAAATTTGAGTGATGATTAAATATTTTTTGTTTAATTATATGCTATATTTGATTGCACATATATATCGAACCTCTTTTAGGTGTAATTCACAGCCCTTAAGAGAATCCTTTCTTGAAATTTAGATGCTGAATCCAATATATTTTGCCACTGCTATTCAGACACAGTGTCTATAGACACTTTGATAGTGCTAAAAGTATCTTTATTTTCATATTTATTTCATATCTATATTTATCAATTTCATATTGCAGGGGGCAACAAGAAAGCCACCAAATTCAGCACAGCTTTTCTTCCAAAATTGCCTCTTTGAATCCATTCTGTGAGACAAAAAACAGCCTGTGAAATCATTAAAGATAAATTTATTAAAAAAGCCCTCACAGTATTATATTCAAAAAGGCATCAGTTTTTGTGTTGAAGTGTCATCACTGGTGTAAAACACAGGACATTGTGGAGTGGGAGCAGATCTCTTGCACAGCAGAGACGTGAAAAGGTAAATTTAACACTTAACAGGTGTTAAGAGCCATAAATCACGAAAGGCTCAGCAGTAATTTAATCCTTTGTCAATCAAAGTATTCAATATTGAGAAAACATCTCGCTGAGAATGCTATGTTTAATGGAAATGCTTGTTAGGTGGAGAGGCGAAGTGTAATTTTACCAGCCTAATGCTGAGCGTGGTGCATTTTGAAACAGTTTGTGAACCTTCAGGTATCAAACAAGAGGAGTTTTATTGCTGGTGGTCATGTTTTGTTGTTATTTAAGAATTCTGTTCAAACAACACAATAGCGAATAGACAAAGCACTTCCCCATTCAGTACCTACATATTATTTAGTGGTGTTCTACATTGGCCTTACTGCACGATGGATGAATAATTCAAAGGACTCTCAGGAAAGTACTTTAAAATTGTAAGGACAGTAAAATCATTAAAATCCGGGTGAAAAGACCAGTAAAATATTTACCAATTCTTTGCCTTTGGGTGTATTGCAGCCTGTTTTTCACACAGACGGGCTCGGTGGGATTAAGCGGAGGTTTGGGGCGGGGGAGAGAGGAAAGGTGTGTGACCCACGGAGGGATGGGGATTGCCGCGCTCACCCAGCCGGGCTGTGCAGGCTCCGAGCTCATCAGCGGGCTCAGAGCTGTCCCGGCTACCTCTGGAAGCAGAGAGCATCGGGAGCGATGCTCTGGAGGGACAGTGGTGCTCCCCACAGCCCGCCTGTCCTTTGGAAAGCTCCCTGACCCTTTCCAGCAGCGCTGCGTGCCGAGAGACTCGCTCCAGAAACTGCCTGGAGCCACACTGCTCCTCCGGGGAGGATGGAGCTGGGAGAGGAGCAGGATGGCACTGGGAGAGAGCTGGAGAGGAGCAGGATGGCACTGAGAGCTGGGAGAGGAAGAGGATGGCACTGAGAGCTGGGAGAGGGAGGAGCAGGATGGCACTGGGAGAGAGCTGGGAGAGGAGCAGGATGGCACTCAGAGACATCCTGGGAGAGGAGCAGGATGGCACTGGGAGACAGAACTGGGAGAGGAGGATGGCACTGAGAGACAGAGCTGGGAGAAGAAGAGGATGGTACTCAGAGCTGGGAGAGGAAGAGGACGGCACAGAGACAGAGCTGGAAAAGGAGGAGGATGGCACTGAGAGACATCCTGGGAGAGGAAGAGGACGGCACTCAGAGCTGGGAAAGGAGGAGGATGACACTGAGAGAGAGCTGGGAGGGGAGGAACCGGCTCAGGAAACTTGGCAGCTCCTTTTGTCTGGCACATCTGGGCTGGGAGGGAGCTGTGTCCTCAGCTGTTCCCAGCACAGCTCTGTTGTGGCTGCCAGCCCTCTCTGTCTCCTGCAGCATCACTGCCTGGCTCCTGGGCTGTACCAACCCCCTGCAAGTACCTGGAGCCCCAGCAGAGCCCTCCTGCTGCACTGATGTTTGCATGGGATATGGATCCGACCTCAAGGACAGACTTGGAACTGCCTTCTTCTTCCCTAGATATAATTAACTATGGTTCAGCAGGTTAATTCCCGTGCTTAAGCACATTTATATTGAGGATTAGGGTGAAGCAGATGCAGACACGTAGTTTCGCCATAATTGACTGCAGTGAGGAGAAGTATATTTATGACTTCAGTGATTATCAGTGTATAGAAAGTAGAAATTAAACCTCAGAAACCTCTAAGCAAAGTTAAGTCTCCTGTTTTGATAAGGACAATCACTTGTTTGTAGTGACTTAAATGCTCAGCATCCCAACAGGAACCAACATAACAAAAGAGTACAATGTAAGTAATTTTTATTTAAAGCTGAGGAACAAAGTGTTTAAATTTGCCAGAATGAGTGTCCAGAACACAGTATGGAGGTAGAAATATGAGTTTTCTCAGTCACTTCTTAGTATTCCAGAAAACAGGACAAATAAGAATTGTATACTGTTTATATATGTTTTCCAAACTTTCCAAAAGTGAGTTACATTTTTGGGTCATAATTTTGCCAGGGAAGATCTATTTATTATCCAAGTGTGATGTCACTCAGCAGATACCCTGCTGGCTTCATTTGTGGTAAGCAGTTCTGCAAAAGCAGAGACAACTCCTTTCCTTTCCATCTGCTGCTCAGTTCCATCCCTGTTACGTTGGGTTGGTATTTATATAAATTGCTGGTAAATTCTTTGTCATTGCTTCAGATGGTGACTGTTGGGGTTTCAAGATCCCTTTCCCCAAATTAACAGTGAGAGCTCACGCTGTTTTCAATTATTGCAATTCATTCTGTTTGCTCTGTAAAGGATGCTTTTCTGCATTCTGCTGAGGCACAAAAAATAAGTTTTTCATTGAATCACTGGAATACCACTAGAAGAGTGTTTTTCTGGTGCTGCCTGCAGTGTGGGTACCTTTGGCCCAGTGGTTCTCTCTTTGAAAGCCAACCCCTACTGAGCTCAGAGGGAGGAGGGTCAGAGCCTCTGTGAAACACAGAACAGCCTCCCTAGAAGAGCCCCAGAATTATCCCTGTGATTCCAGCAAGGGCTAAACAAGTGGATTTTAGTACATCTGGCATCACACAGTGAAGATACACACAAGAGTGACTGGTGAGAGTCCTGGTGGCTCTTTTTGATTGCAGGATTTCATTGCTTGAGCTGCTCACTTTGCATCCATTGACTCGGGGAGTAGGTGCCCTGTAGTGGCAGAATCTCAGAGGAAGACAGTTGGAGAATTTGCTTGTGGTATTTAATATCCTAATTCCTGCAACAGATTTTGAGCTGCTGACACAGGAGCGCGGGGTTGGGGTTTCATTCCTTTTATTTTGTTTGGGATTTTTTTTTTGACTGTAGAGGCTGCTTTGGCCCACTTCTGTTGCTTGCATGGAATTGAAATAGCGTTCAGAGTGGTGGGCAACAGCACAACACCCGCAGTCAGGAAACAGAAATGGGTCTAGAGCTGCCCTCGCTATTTATGTGTGCGTGGGAAGGGTGTGCAATCCTAGGACAGGCTGCACTGTGGTCAGTAGCTCACCCTTCTCGTGGTTCAAACCATCCACATGCAGGCTGTCAAGGGTGACACATTTATCTAACGCCTGGTGACAGATTCAGCACAGTCCTGAGCTGGCAGACGCACTGTTTGGACCAAATGTTCCAACACCAACGCGTTAGGCAAGGAGCCAGCAACTGTTTGTCATGCAAATATAAATAACTGATACCACAGCAGTGGTGCCTTGCTGCAGAAAAGCTGCTTTCTGCTACAGGCAGGGTTCACTGGTTCTATTTGAACCATAGAGGTTGAAGGAATATGGATATATTTTTTAAAAATTGCAAGTTAAAGTGTCAGGGAACAATTGTTAATGTGGTTAAAAACTCTGTAGTGTTAAGAAAGTTTTGCTGTGCATCCTTGGAGTCAGCTGGCACCATTCTGTGTGTGTTTGAACAGTGTGTGGCAGGGTTTGGACATCTCAGTGCCAGTGTGCAGGTTCCAGGGCAGTTTTAATCATCCTGTCTGTCCAGAGCTGTGATCACACAGGCAGGGAGAAGGCTGACCCTTGGAAATGAGCCCTGGAGTCCTGGCTGAGGTCCTTTCCCATTTATTTCATAGGTACCTGCCCACTGCTGGTCCAGGAGAGCAGAGCTGCTCCTGTCTGTGTCTCCTCTGTGCCCATGGGTGGGACAGGGACACCTCCCCTGCCCTGGCTTACAGAGCAGCTGGGACACTCCCAGGATGCTGTGCTGAGATACAGAATCAGGAATGCATTTTTCTAGGGAACCTGCATTTCCAAGGTCTCCTCTTACAGTAGGCTGGATGTTTAGAGCCAGTCTTCCAGGGAGAGGGCAGTTGGAAACTCAGCTAACAACAGCTTTACTTGCAGTATAACAGATCACTTCCAATGTGATACAGCATATTAAGGAGATAATGAGCAACATCTGTTTCAAACAATAATTTTAAAAGGTGTTTTAAATCCTCTCTGATTAAGACAGGTCTTCTGTATTTGCTTTCCTCCTTTTTAATAGTGGATGACCTGATGATCTGCAGGCCTAGGCTGTATCTTTATTTGGTTCAGAACACTGCTAGCAACTTATTGAACCAAGTAAAAACATTTTAGTGTAATACCTTTGCTTGTGATAAAAGTTAATAAAGCTATAGCCTCCCACTTTAAATCAGCTCTTCTATTCCTAATTCATTTGTGCTCTTGTCCTAATCAATAGAGGCACTGCTGCAGTGAAACTCAGCAGCTGTTAAAACCCAAACCTGCCACAAAAAGGGCTCAGAACAAAACTGGAAATGCAAAGCAAGATCTTTCTGGGAAGACAAATTGTCGTGACTGCCTGAAATTGAATTTGGACTGGTGATCTGTAAGAGAACCTTTATTCATGAGAAAGAGTTCATTTCTTGACTTTCCCAGAAGCATCAAGAAGCAAATGAACTTCTCTCTCAGATCTCTTCAGAATGCAAAGGGTGAAACCACTGATTCAGACCCTGCTTCTTAAATAACTTGTGTGTTTTCAGCATGTGTGTGGCATAACCAGAGTTACTGCTACACTGTGCTGCCTTTGGAGATGAGTTTTATCCTCTCAGTTTCCTAAAGTATTTTTCCCAGGCTTGTTTTTTGTTTGTTTCTAAAATACACATGCTTCAGTTTCTGGGTAAACTGTGTTTGATAATGAAAGCTCTGTCTCTGCTATCACAGAACAGTTCCTTATCCTTCTCTTTTGCTGTAAACAAGGATAAATGGTTATGCTCCCTTAAAGCTGAAGTCTTGTGTCAGTCACACCATATAAACATGTTCTCTTTTTCTCTTGCATTAGTGTCAAGGAAGAAAATGACAGCACTGCTGATTTCCTTCATCCTTTTACTTGTTTCAAATCTTGGAGTCATGATACATAAGCAAACCCAGGACTATTTTATCCAGCCCAAAGCTGATGTGCAAAATGTAATTATCTTGGACAGGGACTTTTCTCTGTAACCTGCCTACTCAACACATCAGCCCTTTGTTCTCTGGCAGTGTTAAAGTTGGTGTCTTATTTCACTTTATCTCTGCTATTGCTCTACATCTTTCACTCCACCTCCAACGTTTGTTTCTGCAATGCATTCCTCAAAAATGTAAAAGGTGTCCCGTCATAAGTAAAGGCAACAGAAATGCGTGGCAGTGAATAAACAAATTGTTATTTGACATCCTTCTAAAAAGTTATCTCCATGTCTTGGCTGTTCATTAAGACAGATGCACAAAACATCTGTAGTGGTCATCACTCACTGCCAGGATCCTGGCCACTCCAACAGAGCTGAGCAGCCCATTTCACTAATGGAGGAGAGAATTAGCAGCAGTCATTCTGGCAATGATGGTTTCATGGCCATCCCTGATGGGAGGAGAGAGGGAGCTGTGAGCGTGCAGGTACTAAATAACAACACTGTGCTAGCTTGAAAGCAAAACCAGTGAGACTCCAAGTCAGAAATACAATTTAATAGGAGAAAAGAGAAAAAAAAGGTAAAACAAAATAAAAGGAATGATACATCCTGACACCCTGTTGGTTAGGGTGGTGGTGGCAGTCCAGATGAAGTGGTCTTGTTGAAGCAGTGATCCCATAGAAAGGTCTGGAAGCTCTTCTTCTCTGGGAATCCAGTAGGTAGAGGCTGCTGTGCTATTCCAAATCCCAGATTATATCCAGGTGGGAGTGCTTGGCTCCTCCCCCTGGCGGAGCATCTCACAATGGGCTGATGTCATCCCACCAGCCATGCAGTGGGTCCTTGATTGCCCATGGAACAGAGAGAGCTCCCAGGGGGTTCTCTGTGAGTCCTGGGCAAGGCACTGATGGCCAAGTAACAGGAGATAGCCCAGAGGGAGGGGCAAGGGAAACACTGCCCCACCTGGTTTCAACAGCTCCTGAAGGTGGTGATAGAACACAGACTTTGGGCACATCTTACACTGCAACCTAGGACAAACACCCAGGGTTTCACCGTGCACGGGCTGGAAGGCATTTAGAAACATTAGTCCTTTCTTAGAGCTAATTATTGCATGGGAATCCAGCTCAATATTCAGTGCCATTATTGATGTAAAGACTAAAAGTTTAATCACAGGATAGCCCTGAAAATGGGAGTCCTGCTAGGTTCCTCTCCAGGTACATATTTTATTGTTGTATGCTGGATATTTGCTGTGTTTACAAAATATGTAGATATTTAGCAAAAAGGTCTCATGGTGCTTTGTGCAGCAGGGATTGCAGGCATACAAGCAATATTTAGCCCAATGAGTAAAATCATTTCCCCCCCCTTTTATGGTCTGTCACTGTCACATTTTTAAAAAGTGTGAATCTCTTTCAAATCCCCCGACTAAATTTGCAAAATGAGAACTTTAACAACAATTTATATTAAGCTTTGAAAGTTGGTGCTATGTTGGAGTTCGGATATGTATTTTATGATGGAGATACTTCAATAAATCTACTTAAAAATGTGGTTACTGGTCATGAAATCAAAAGATGAATACTTTCTTATTCACAGACAAATTTTATGTGGAAGGGAGGTGCAGAAGGATTGCTGCCAGAGTTTTTGGAAATCCAACTGTTTTTCCAAAAATACATTTAATTAAAATTATTTTTTTAAATTTTTGTCGAACTTTTTAGCTGATTTTTTTAAAGTCTCATACTGAAGGAAGACTTTGTGTTTTAGAAAGCCACAAGAACAACATCTGAAATTCACAGAAAGAAATACTTTGCTCTTGAATAACGTCCCTAAAAATGCAGTGAATTTTCCTCACGAAAAGCTTTGTCATGAACAAATGACTCACAAGTTTTAATGTCGTGTGTTTGAATGTCCTAAAAAGAGTAAGCGCATCATTACGCATTACTGGGCAGGTTAAAAGCAGTGAATAAAAGTGTTACCTTCCTACCTATACAATATTTTTTTTTCGTCCGTCTTTGATGGATTTAAATTGCCAGAGGGCAGGGCTGGCTGGGATCTTGGGCAGGAATTGTTCCCTGGGAGGGTGGGCAGGCCCTGGCACCGGGTGCCCAGAGCAGCTGTGGCTGCCCCTGGATCCCTGGCAGTGCCCAAGGCCAGGTTGGCCACTGGGGCTGGGAGCAGCCTGGGACAGTGGGAGGTGTCCCTGCCCATGGCTGGGATGGCACTGGGTGAGCTGTGGCCTCTTCAGCCCTGCCTGGTATCCACCCTCAGCTGTGCAGGTGCACTGCACACCACAGCTCACAGCTACCATGGATTCTGCTCTTTAGGAGAGCAGTTGTTTGAATGGTTGTTTCCTATGGGATGTTTCTGTGCAAAGACAAAGTAAGTGGTAAAACAATAATCAGCACAACTGCCCAGACATGGTGCTGATGGCAGGAGGGTATGGAAGGAAGGAGCACAGATGTTCACACAGCCCCATACTTGCTGATTGTGGTGGGATCAACAGATGTTTCTTGGACAACTGAGTGAAATGTGCAAGTATTTATGATAGTTCTTAGTTTATAAGATTTATTCCGCAGTCCTTAGGTGTCCCAAGAAATTTCCATCTCTTGGGTTTTCATTTTAAGTGTGCCCACATTGATTTCTAAAGTACTTACTGATTAGAGCACAAACATTTACAGTAAATAAGTTATCTGTGAATTCAAGTAGGGGTTTTGTCTTTAAACAGCTTGTGCTTTTAACACATTTCTTCTCAAGCCATAATTATCCAGTAAGTCATTTCATGATTCTTATTCCCAAGACAAACAGTACACTGTAACATTTCATGTTCAAGGAGTCAACAGCAAGCTGGTGATTAATGTTGGAGCTCTGACTGTTGTCACATCACGAGGAGGGAACCCTGCTCTGGAGTGATTGATGTGACTGTTGTGGGCAGCTGAGGCCCTAGGAATGCCTTCATCCTCCTCAAGCAAAGTACAGACTCCAGAACTGGTGCTCTGTGGGCTACTCCTCACTCTGGGTTAGTCTGAGGAGGGGTCAGAGACTGGTGAAATTATCTAACAAATTCAACTGTAGCCCTTTGTGCCTTTGGGGAAAGGGAACTCCTTTTATATTCAGTATTCCTTGTGCAATGAAACAAGCTAGAAGATTGGCAGTGCCTTCAGAGGAATCCTTATCCTTGCTGTTCTACACTGAGGAAACTTTTGTGTGGGGAATAAAACCTCCCTGTATTGCAAAGCCTGATGCAGCCCCATAAGACGTAGAGAAATCAGGAAATGCTTACCCAAAGAACGTGATTTCCCCAGTGTAAACAATATGTAAAAAGTAGCAGATAGTGGTGTTGTTTAAGCAAGCACAGTTTTTACTTTAATAACTTGCATAGTGCACAATCTAAGAGTATTTTCATATAAATATATATACAGACATATGTGTGTGTGTGCACATGTACATAATACATAAAAATACAAAATGTGTTGATTGGTCTAATTAGGTTACAGTGATCAGTGCCTTTAGAAGGTGGAGGTTCCATGAAATAAATGTAATTTCTCCTCTCACTTGCTGTAATTTTCATAACTCTTTTTTTAATTTATCTTACTGTTCATAACAGCTAGAACTCAGTACCACAGAACTTTAGAGACAGAACACCAGATGTCTGAAGTGACCTCCCTTCTTGTACCTGCTTCTACATTTATTTATTTTTTATGCAGTGAATGTGCTCAGAATTGAGTTTGTTACAAGATTTTTGCCTGGGCAAATGTCTTCTCTTTAAAGAATGAAGAGCAGAAGTATTTCTTTTTTGGTGTTGCCCACAGATCAATTGCACTCAATTGCAATTAATTTGGACCCGAAAGCTTCTATTTAGTAAAGATCACAATATAAGAATCCAATTGTACTTTTGACTAATGGAATCAAATATATCTAATATTATTCATACCTGAAAGTATGAAAGTTTAAAAGTGAACTACGAAAACTACATGGTCCTTTTGCTTGAGACAAGTGATAAACATGAACCTGATATCAGAAGGAAAAAACTGCAGAGGAATTGTGCACTTTCAGATAAAGTAGTTTCTGTGCCAAGGATCCCATTCCCATTCCTTTAACTCAGGAAGAATTTCTTTTTATAACAAGGCAGAAAGGGTTATATGCACTTTTCCAAATAAACTCTGTATTGGGATTTATCATTAGTAGTAAGAAGGGAGAACAATATTGTGTGGAATCCCAGAAACAAATAAAAATGCTCTATTCTATTACAGACTCCTTTTGATTTTTTCTTTTTTTTTTACTTTTTAGTTTTTTCTGATTGAGTCCGTGACTGAACTCAGACTTAGTTTGATGCATTTTCATCTTTGCCATTAAGACAAGCACAGGTGATAGCTATGAGACACTTGCTAGAGCTGATACCCTGAACACTTCTGTAGTAATTCAGAAAATGACTGCTTTGCTTTCTGCCTCTTGTTGCAGTCCAGTGTGTCCCAAAAAAGAACATTCCTGGCATGGTAATTACTAGAGGTAGACATAAGTGCTTCTGATCATTAAAAGAAGTTTTTCTGTATACTTACAGAGAGCTGAAGTTACACACATTGGGGGTTTTCTGTATCTTGTGTTAGATTTAGAGTCCTGTGGTCTCAGTGGAGAAATTCCCATTTTGTTTAGTGGATTTTAGATGTAGCCTTTCATAAGAAAGTCTCCTGCAATTTTTTTCTTCTCTGAATTATTGTGTGTGAGCCTTATTCCTTTGGGAAAAATGCATGAAGAAATGTCTCTTCCTTTTGTCATACAAGTGTGACACAGACTTCCTTTGCCTCTTCCTCTGCTTAGCCAATGTTTTACCTGATATTGTTCAGAGTGGAAAAAAATTTACTTTTTATGGCAATTAATATTGTTCAGCTCAGATACACTAAAGGTATGTAGTGGGTTTGTTTAGACCTACATACAAAATATCTCTATTTCAATGTCAAGTGATAAAAAATTCTATTTTCTGTTAGAGCTTGCTGTGTATGTGTACAAATTACAATTCTACTTTTGGTAAATGGAATATAATAGTTACTTACTTGCTAGGATTAAAGCATAAAGATATATATATAGAAAACAGTTATTTTATAATTTTCCACTTTTTTTCCCTTCATGTTCCTTCTCTGTCTGAGAAATATACCAACCCTCTCATATTTTATCATAATTATGCCTGTAGATCAAATGGTTGAGGGCCTGTGATGTTGGAGAGGCTCGAGGAATGTGCCCAGTCGATAACAATGGTGCCTGTGCACAAACAGACAATAAAACAGGTGATAAAGCACAATCTGTTTACTCAGTGCTGTTGATAGCTTGATCGGGATGTGAAGGGAAACATTTCATTTTGGTTTAGTTTCCTGTTCAGCAGAATTTAGAACAAATCTTTCCTCAAAAAGGAAAGGCTTATCTTTCTCATTCAATCATGTTTGATGTGTGTTCTAAGGCAATTAAACAAGGGAGATCCACACAGCCTGAAAGTACCTAAAGCTGCAAATGTTTGTGTTTGAACCACAGAGTGAGTGATGCAGGTTTGATGTTCAGAGCAGCTGAACACCAGTGTGTAACAACAAGGTTGTACTTGCCTTAAAATTCCACTCAGTTGTTCAGAATCTGGTGGAAACCTGGTTTTGGTATCAGGGCAGCTGCAGCTTTTAAAGACACAGAAATTATAAATAGGCTCAGTGCACTTTAAAGGCCTAGATTTTGCTGTAGCTGGTGGCTCCATGTGCTGGACCCAGTATAATTCAGTTATCTGTGTCACTTGTCTGCTGTGTTCTGGAGACTGCCTTCTCCTGCTGCCACTGAGTAGGAGGCACCAGGGGGGATTTGCTGAATCATAAATCTTTAACAAGCACAAGGGATTTAAGGTGATGCTGGCTCTGGTTGCATCCCACCTGTGTCAAAACAGGCTGGCTGAACTTCATGGGCTGTCCAAGCAGGGAACTTCTTTATCTCAGCTCTGTTTGCCACTGAATCTAAATCCTAAGTCAAGAGCAAATACTAAAATGTCCATCAAGCAGCAGCCTGGAATGTTGTTTGGAATGTACACAACGTGCTGGGAACTGGTGCAGTGTAGAAGTTCAGAGATGTGCTGTGGCTGGAGAGGAACAGGTATTATATTGTTATAAATCATATTTCCTTCCTCTAGAGAGAGACAGGCCAGGTGAGCAGGACAGCAGCAGTTCTGTACCATTAATGACAGCTTCACCACGATTAGAAAAGGTTCAAGTGTGAAAGTGCTGTTATTAGAGTGATCCCAGATCTGAGCAAGAGAACAGTGAGATGGAGGGAGGGAGGACTGATGTTCCCTCTTGCTGTGATTCTCCTTTCCTCTGGCATGGCAAAGGACTATTTGTGGCTTTATGCAGAGGAAAGGAGGAAACAGTTTGGAAAGATCACAAAAATCACATTTCCAATCATGGCAAAGGACTATTCATGCTTTTATGCAGAGGAAAGGAGGGAACTCTTTGGAAAGATCATGAAAATCACATTTCCAAGCTTCCAAAAAAAAACCACCAAAAAACACCAAACAAACAAACAAACAAAAAAAACCCAACCCCAAACCAAAACAAACAAACAAAAAAACAAAAAAACCCCAAAAAACAAAACAGCAAAACAACAACAACAAAAGTCTTGTGTCAATTGAACTGTGTCAATGAAGGCAAGGCTGGGACTTGGAGAAACCAGGAAAGACCTGGTAGTGTAGCTGCTGTAGATCCAGGCAGGAGAAGTGTGATAAACATGGATATCTCAAGGCTGCTGCTACTGCAGTTTCCATGGGAAGGCATATTCTCTGCCGAATTTGTTTGCAAACAAAATCCCAGAGGACCTGGCTGGATTTTTTTGGTTTTAGCTGGACCCCTAGATTGGTCTGCTTCATCTCTTTAAGAGTCAACCTGTCCTGCTTCAGAATCCTCAAGATTTATTTAGGTACAAGGTGATAGTGAAATGCTGGTGCCTGTTCCAGTCAGTTAATGAAATGCACTTTTGATCTAGAACCTGTTCAGCCATTGGAGTTAGAGCAGAAGAATGAAGCACAGGAGAAAGTGGAAAACTCTAAAGAAAAAGGATTATTAAAACACTAATGAGAAACATGATTTTTTATTCTGTTCAAAAACAGTATCACAAAATTTGTGGCATTTGGATGAGGATATTTCATATTTGTATGTGTAATACCAGACCCACTATCACAGTTTTTCTATTCATCTCTAGAACTATCTCTATATTTTTCACTAGTTCCCTCTTATGCCATGGAGCTGCTATCACTCAGTGTTAATGAGGACAAAACCCAGCAAAAATTCAATTTGAAAGTCCTCATACCCCAAACAAGTGATTGGATATTTAGCTTGAGAGCTGTGTGTGCTCAGCCTTTATAACTAGGGCAGCTTTTTAGATACTTATTATTGTTTTAGGTTTCATACATGTTTGAAAAGCCCTTGTGACTAAGTGTATCATTAAAGGAATAAACATAATCTTCAGTCATAGAAAATATTTTTCCCAAGTTTTATAGATACTCCAGCACACAACTTCTATCAGATCTTTGTTTTCTCAGAGATAAAGGGCTGAGAAGAGCCCTGTGAATTAAAAGAAACAAGTTTCTGCTCCCTGCCCCAAGTGATCCTTCCTGATATTTTTGCAAATGTGCAAACTGTGGTTTGGAAAAAGGACAAACCTAAGAGAGGAAAATAAATAACCTTTTCTGAAAGTAATTTCTCCTCTCTTCTTCCAGCCTGTCAGCATGATGATGATATCTGTGGGAGCTTGTGGGGAAGCCCAGGGGTCCCCTTGAAGGGGCAGCCCCACCTCCCAGCAAGAGACACTGCTGCAGCTGTAACCATCAGGAGAACAGCAGGAGCTGAGCCTGGCACTGCTGGATTTTTTTTTTTTTTTGTCTTTTTTTGAGTGTTATGTCTGTCTTTTCAGTTAAAAGCTCAGTTTAGGAACAGCTTCCTCCTGGGGTGCTGCAGGCAGGGTGATTGGTGTTGTCTCAGCTTTGGCCACCTGTCCCAGAGCACATCACCACCACGTCCCAGCCAGCTGGGCACTCCCTGACACCCATGGATGGGTCCAGGCAACACTTCCCTCACCTTGCCTGCCTACCCACACCACCCCTGTGGGCTGTGATGGGTCCATCACACCATCCCAGGTTCTTTGCACTGCATCAGGCCCCCCAAATCATACAGAAGAACAGGGCCTCAGATGTCTTAGGGCCCCACAGAGGCTGTGAGTGGGCCAGAGGGGCTCTTGCTGTAGGGTCTCTAGAACATTTCCTATTCCAGGCAGTGATTTGTGTCACCACCCTGGTGTGAACCACAACTGTCATGCTGAAGATGAAAGCTCCATTGCAAAAAAACCCCTGGAAAGTGAAGAGCTGCTCTTCTGTATGATCATGGTGCTCAGCCACTGCTCTAAATGTCTTTTCTACAACCTGTGGCAGTTTGCCTGCATTGCTTCTGGCTTTTTGGCTTCACCCTAGTCATGGTGGTAGCAGCAATCTTTCCATCTCATGCATGTGAAGCTGCCACATTACATATGAGTGTTTATCTACATATAAAAACTCTGCATCTTTATGTGTATTTGGTTTAGTCATGTATATGTGTGGGCATAAAAATGCAAAAGGGCAAGAGCCAGAAAGAAGCTCATGCAGAGCAGTGAAGGTTAAGATCATTATTTGTGTCTTTCTCTACTTTTATGCTCCCCTCCAGCATGAGGAAGGTTTAAACCTGAATTCTTCCTGTACCTGGTAAATCCTCCAGCATACAGTAGGTGAAATAAAACTAACACTGGAGCCTGAATAACCACAACCCTCTCTTGCAAACAAACTGCAATTTGAGGAAATTGAATGTAGGGAGAGTTTTCTTCAGTTTTTTTTCCCCCTTCATGTGCCTGTGACTTTGGGAGCAGAAATGCATTTTGTAGCTAACATCCATCAGAGAAAGCAGAAAGCAGAAAGCTGCTTAGTGTTCATAGAATCACAGAAGGGACCCTCAAAATCTTTTTCTACACCCAGCCATGGGCAGGGACACCTCCCTATCCCAGGCTGATCCCAGCCCCAGTGGCCAACCTGGCCTTGGGCACTGCCAGGGATCCAGGGGCAGCCACAGCTGCTCTGGGCACCCTGTGCCAGGGCCTGCCCACCCTCCCAGGGAACAATTCCTGCCCAGGATCCCATCTAACTCTGGCAGTTTCAAACCATTCTCCCTTGTCACTCCCTCCAGACCTTTGTAAATTGTCTCTCTCCATCTTTCTTGCTGCTTCAGGTGCTGGAAGGCCACAATGCAAGAATATGTAGAAACTTTACTTAAAGCTGTAATTATTATTTGAGAAGCAGAGAAATTTTTCTCATAAATGTGAGGCAAAGGCTCATATTTTTAAGTGGAAGTTGCATCCTTATCTGCTCTTCCTTTGCTCTGTATTCTGTTCTTTTAAGGTGAACTAAAATCAAGCAAATATTTACATGCTGGTCCTATTGCTCTGAGATCAGCAACAACATTGTTTTTACCTTTAATGCTGCAGCTCTGTTAAAATTCAAAAATTGATGGATCACTAATTTTCTATGTCTTGCTTTCGAAAAGCTGTGCATACCTACATATTAATGTACCTTAACTATGCATTTAGCTTTTGTAGTGGCATGCAGGATACTGAGGATTATGTAGGGCCACTGGTTTCAATACTGGATTTATCCAAAATACCTCTGGAACGTGGGGTTGGATATTGTAACTTTAGTTTCAGAGGGAGAGCTGGCAGTTTGTAAGTGGCAGTAGTGGATTTCTAGATGGTTCCTCCTTCATAGTTAGAATTGAAGTACAGTATAGATTTGTAAATTAGAGTGAATTATTTTAATTTAGGTAATCTGAGGTAAAGGGGGAAAACCTGTTTTCAAAATACAAATCATCAAACCTGTCTTTATCATCTTTAGAAAAGAGGTGTCAGTGAGAACATTATTGCCTAACAATGAGATCCTAATTTTCCCTTCTCTCATCAGCCTGCTCTCCTTTCAGCTTTCTTGCCTTTCTAGCAATTGATTTTTCTCGAGGAACAAACCTCATGCTACTCAGCTTGCCAACCTTAAGGGTTTGGTTTTTTTTCTTCCATTACTGTTTTTACCTGGAGTCCTCCACAATGTTTTTTAAGAGAAAAAGTTAGCTGGCCTTCAGTTATTAAGGAAAACAGCCTGAAAGTGAATGGCTTTTAGGAATGGAATTTATTTTCCTGCAGTATTTAAGAGCATATTGCATTTTCCTGCAATAACAAAGCAAAGATACTGGAAAAGGAAGTTGTCACATATGATCTCACTCCTTGTGTGTTTGTATACCTTGACTGAAGCTAAAATATCTTCTAAAGTAGTGAGATATAGCACTCAGAGATATTAAAGGAAGGAAAGCAGAATTTATTAATATTTCCTCAGTACAGGATCATTCCTTGAGACTGAAGTGCATCAGCTCCTCCTCTGAACTAGCAAAACAAAAATATGGGGATGTGACCCATGCAAGAGATTAAAGGGAGGTCTGGGAAGAGAAAGCAAGTGCCCAAGTCATTGGAGAAAGGTCTGGTTTCAGAATCAGGCACAAAAATCAGGCACAAAAACCATTGCTCATAAGTTAAAAAAATATTAATTTATATATTATGACTGCATTTTGCAATAGTTAAGAATCTATGGCAGGCAGTGCTTGGAATTAAAAATAAACATATCAACTAATTAAATACGAAACTTAAAATCAAGTTTTGATTGGAGTTGCAGCAGAAGCAGCCTTTATTTCATGAGCAAGGAAAGGAGGGTCTTTCCTGCCAAGGACAGTAAATAAACCTGCTATCCATGGCAGCTGATGTCTATTGATTAGACAGCAATAATAATTTACTAGACTGCATAGCCTATTCATTTCACAGAAAAGTTAAACTGGTAGAAGGGCACACAAGGATTTAATTGCAATTTTTCCTGTGCTTGTACAAGCCACTGACCACATTTTCAAATGCCAGTGGACACCAAACACTGAAATCCAGGCAGTCCTGCAGTAAAAACTAAACTGCAGTAGTAACTTAGAAGCCAAATTGTGAAATGTTGTGGAAATGTTTCAAGAGAGCCAGACGTTGAAACACTGAGAAATTGTATTAACAATCCTGTTTTGGCTCTTCATTTTCAATTGTGCCTCTTTCTTACAAACATTTAGCATTTTCTCATATTTTTCAAGGCAGATCTAAATGTATAGGAGTTATAAATTTGTGTATAAGCTATACTTCTACAGGGTTTTTAAACTTAATCATAAATGGCTGTTTTTGAGCTTTCCATTGGCAGTTTGAATCTTCAAAGGAATCAGTAATAAAACAAAGTATGTTACAACATGTTCTAGAAACAGGGCTGACTACAGGGTCAATTTCATTTTAGTGGCAGAGAATTTTAGGAATAACTCACTGGCTAACCTGTTGCAGCTATCTTCAGCATTTATAATGTATGCTTGACCTGAAATATTCATTATAGGGTAGTGGGTAACCCCCAAATTAATTCTTGCTCTTAATGAAATCTAGAAGAATGTCAGATTATATGATAAATTAATATTAGCATTATGTTAATAGTTGAGGACATTTTAGTTTGGTTTTGTTTTCTGGTTTTGTGGTGGTTTTTTTTTTGTTTTTGTTTTTTTTTTTTTTTTTTTTTTGGTTTTTTTTTTTTTTTTTTGGCATGGGGTGTGAAATCTTTAATATTTTTTTAAATCTGACTCAGATTTCATCACTCTTAAAAAAACCAACAAACTAACAAGGAAAAAACCCACCTGATTTTGGTATTTTGAAAGAGAAAGGAAAGAAAAAGGGATTTGAATATACCAGAGTGGGTGGGCGGAATAAATCTCAAAAAAACCACCACAGCAATAAGAGACCTTTCCTTTGCTACTTTGAGTGGGATTACAGGTTCACAGAGTTTATGGCTTGCAAGCACAGGATAATGCATAAGCTTTCTGCTTTATTTCAGAAGTGGAATACAATGAGAAATTTTCTCCTTTGATTATAACCTGCTTTCTTCTGTGACTTGGCATCCAATTATTATCTCCAAACCACCTTTGGCCCAGCTGAGAGCTGTGCTGCCACTCACTCCATTCTATTCCTGTCAATATCCACAGGTTTGAGACAAAAAGCACCAGATCAATGTTTGTAGGCAGCTGTTCTTGGCCAGGTTGGCTTTACTCCTCTCAGTGTGTCTTGTGTTTTTGACATGTACTTTATGAATTTTGGGGCAGAAGATGCTGCTCAGTCTGTTGCATCCTGTTCTAGAAAACTCTGGAACTTCCTCCTTTACTGCTTCATTCTTCTCCAGAACAGAATTTCATGTCAGCCCCCAGTGAAGTGGTGGGAGCTGCTCCTCAGTGTTCTCAGGAGCCAGAGCATCTGAAATAAGATTTACAAAGAAGCAGCAGTCCATTGATGGGCAGTTTTTAAAAGCTTTCCAGTATTCCTTGGAAATGTGCCCTCAACACTTGAGACTGTTTGCTCCAGCAGTACATGGACATGGCAAAGCCTTCAGTCCTACTGAGCCCAGAGTCTTTCCAGGCATTACACAGAAGGCATTTGGGTGTTTTTTAAGTTTCCTCATTTCCTTTTCCTTAATGGTCTGCTGTCCCTTTAGTGCAGAGCAAACTGAACCTTGTAATATTTACAACTTTTCTCTTTCAAATGATGCCCTGTTGCTGTTAAACCTTCTCCAGAAGAGGAGCTACCACCTGGGCTGAAGGCGTGAGTTGAGTTGGTGATAGGAACAACTCCAATAAAGCTTACTCAAAACTTGCACAGAAAAACTTGGCTTTTATGAGCCCTAAGTAACAAAAGGGAAAAACAGCTAAATAGTGTTTAACTCAATATTCCCTCTCTGTGGAGGAGTGATGCTGTTACTGGACATCTCAGTGAGCCTTGAGCAGCTTCTTCATTTTTCCTGTCCATTTGTCTGCTCATGTGCTGCAGGAGCCCTCTTGTTAGAGGGTAAAAATTAGCCAAGGCACAGACTTATTGTTTATCACAGCATGAAAAGGGCCCTGGTTTATTCCTCTTTACAGCTCAGCCATCCTGACTCCAACCATTCACTGACTCTGCCTGCAGCAGCTCCTGCTGTGGGTTTCCCTCTGACTGCTGGGTATTCCCTGCTGAACTCTGATTGCAGGGATCAGTGTGCAGCCTCTGACTGCAGCTTTTACCTGGCCAGACTGTGACTGCAGGGATCAGTGTGCAGCCTCTGAGTGCAGCTTTTACCTGGCCAGACTGTGACTGCAGGGATCAGTGTGCAGCCTCTGACTGCAGCTTCTACCCAGCCAGACTGTGACTGCAGGTTTCAACAACAGGCTCCAACTGCAGACCCAGACTGCCCTTGCAGTAGTGATTTTCTTTTTCTTTTGTTTTCTTTCTCTCTCCCCCCTCAAAATTCTTCCTCCACACTGATCCACCCCTCACCAGTCCACCCCCTCTTTTATCTCACTCATCCCTATTGGCTACAGCTGTGACTCACTGGGCGAGGCTGTTTTGGGTAATTAACACAGCTGTTACTTATCAGGGGTGAGGTCACCTGCATTCCCTTCTCCTACACCCATGGAGAGCCTTACACCCCTCTGGCAAAGCTTTGGTTTGCTGGGAGCTCCCTTGCAGAGCCAGTGGAACTGTCGTGACTTCAGAGCTCAGATCCCACTGATGTCCATTATTATTCTTCCATTTTGTAAACAGGCCATGCAGATATGATTTAATGCTTGCATTTCTCTCAGGGTGCACATTCAAACTTTGGAGAATGAGTGAGCTAGGAAATAACTTGGGGTTTTAATTCTTAATTAAGAAAAAACAGTTTGATTTAAGATGAACTGCCACGGTCCCCTGAGGGAAGTCCACAGAAGAAGGTAAGAGGGCATTGTGCACTGATGAAATTAGGTCAGAACACACCCACATTTTTTCTGTTTTCCATCCAGATTTGACTGGCATTAAATGATAATGGACAGATGGAAGAATCTCATGCAAGAGGTCACCTAGTAATTTATTAACTTTTTTTTGGCCAGGTTGACTGCAAATCCATCAAAATCTCTTGTTGTTAGAACTGCTAATGGGTTCCTAATTAGAAATTAGCCAGCCATATTAATAATATATAATGTTTCTTAAGTCTGTCGACCAGGAGGATTAAACTGTTAGCAGCCTAAAACTGCCAGGCTGATTTGTGCTGAGTTAAGAATAGGATTTTACATACAATTTAACCTTTTACCTCATCGTGACCAAATAGTTTTGAGGTGAGTTGTAGCAATTTTTGTCAATTAATTCTACACCAACCTGTTTTAAAGACCCAATCTGAATATTTAAGAACTTCACAGTATTGGTGGTGGTACTATTTGTTGAATAGCAGTGTTTATATATTATTTCAGTAAGAAGAAAAAGGTTTATTTGGCATTTATGAAGTAGAGAAATAAGTTGCCTTCATCAGGAGATGTGAATTTAGTAAACCTACTTATTTAGGTTGGTTGATTTAGTTTGGTTAAATAGAAAATAATGTTTTGCTAGGAAAAGTCTAAATTAATTCAAGGTGATTACAATTAAATAAAGTATTACTAGAATAAAAAAAATAGATATATTTCTTGCTTTAATTTGTTTCTTAATGGCACTGTAGATTAATTTTTATTCTGTACTCCATTTGAGACAGCAGAAATGGGCACAGGAAAAATTAAGAAATTGGTTGGAAAGTTATTTACTTTTGTCTACTTCATTGGAGCAGTGTATTTTTATTTAAGTGAGATTACAGTTAATGTTATTGTTGGTAATATTAATATAAGTGTTAATATAAATCAAACAAAAAGAGCTGTTAGCAGGAAGACTGGAGTCAAATTTGGAGGTAGGAAGGCAGGGAAATTTTTATGCCTTGTCTGGTTCTGCAGAGGTTAAACAGCAAACATCTGAACTTGTGATACAATTTTGGACTCATTATTTATGTCCCAGGTGATCTTGGGATCTGTCTGTGTCCTGAAAAGCAGGAATTTGGGAAGCCCCACAGCACACACAAATTCAAAGCCTTGCTATGAAATACTCAGGTGTCCCAGGCAGCTCCAGCAGAATCCCTTGGTTCAGTCCAGGCTGAAGGTTAGGGACGGCCACTTTGCAAAAGCTGCTTGGAAATACTTCAAGAGTTTCTTGCCAGGATGTTTCAGAATAAACATTTAGAACCAAATTATGTGTTTGCTAATGAGCAGCATGCACAAAGGTGTCAAAGTTGGATACCATGCAGAATACTTCTGCAAATAATTGAGAAATGAAACAGAACTTCACAGAATTGGACCCTGATGGGTTTTAAAGAAGCTCTTTTTCAAAGCAATGAGGTGTTAAAATTATGTGTGCTACAGAGAACCTGATGAGAATACTTTGGTATATTTTTCTGTTTTTTCCTCTTTAAAAATGTGTTATGAATCAAGATAATGGTGGGGCTCAGTGATCTGAAAGATTCTTTCCAACCTAAATGATTCTTGTGCTTCTAAGAAAGGGCAAAAGAGGGAAATACTTTTATTCAAGGGATTGATGCTCATCACTTCTTTGTACCCTGGTATTTTCAAAAAGCCACTTGCTTCAAAGTATCTGGCAGCTGAGGAATTGATTTAGACTTGTAGGTGAGTTCAGAAAAAGAAATGTGTGTGCTGTGGTCAATATTTTAGCTTTAATGGGAATTTGAGTATTCCAAAGCCCACTCAGACATTTAATGGGCATTTTAGACTTCACTAAGGCCCAAAGTAATGTTCTCTAATTCTTGCAAATAAATATTTTAAGGTTTCTCTTTTCTAATGTGAGTGCTCAGATAATTGAGGCAAAGTGTTGGTGTTTAATAATTGCAATTAATTTTAATTGTAAATGTACATTTCCAGAGGAAAAATTACCCAGAGCACCTTTGCAGTCTTTCAGATGTGAACAGTAAATCCTGAAAGTGCCTAAAGCATTAAAAGCAAACAACAACAAAGGTCCCATAATTGTTGATTTAGGGTACATTAAAATTGAATAAACTCCTAATAAGTAAAAAATAAGCTAAAGTGAATACTCATTAATCTCATTTTAAGTAACTAGAAGCAAAGTAACTGTGTGTTGAGTTTTGGCAGAGGTGCTGGTGAGTTTTTTGTTGGCAGAGGAATGCACAGACTGTGGTGGAATATTGCCTGAAAGCTGCAGGAGTTCCTCATACAGTGGTGCTGATTCATACAGTAGAGCAGACTGCTTATTAAGACTTATTAGGAGTGGTTGGAGTGTCCTAATTAGTGTTTTGTCTTCTGTGCTTGTTCCTGTGATGGTACTTGAAGGTCACAAAAAAAAAAAAAAAAAAAAAAGGAAAACAAATTAAATTAACTGAAAGATGCAGGGACATTTCTGCATATCCCTTTCCAGCAAGTAGATTCTTTTAAAGCAGTGATTTGTAGGACTCAGGATGGGGACACAGTGGTTTTGATCTTTAAACGTGGGTTTATGCAACTTTGCCATTTGGGAGTTGGCAAGATGCTGATAATTCCAGCTTTTTTTCTGTTCTATTCACTGAAGAAGGGTCCTGCTTTTTGGGTTGTGGCAGTATGAACCAAAGATCTGCAGCCTTGCTGGAAATAACAGGACTTTCTGTGAAGAGGCCAAGTTGCTGTGGCTCAGAGGTAACCTCAAATTAATATTAGGAGGTTGTGTTGGGGTAATAGGGAATGATATTTTTATTTGAAACTACAAATCTCTGTCTGGGAGTGGTTGTGCTAAAGTGTTGCTTGGCAAATTTGAAAAAAACCTCCTCATTAATTTTGCTTTTGAGGATATTAATAACTTTATGGCTAATGAAAACCCTAGTACATAATAACTGCTCTCTTCCCTTTTCTCTAGCATATGTGCTTTTATGATTAGAGAGTTCTTAAAAGTTCTAAGTATGGGTTCTGTTGGGGAATGCTCCAGTGTCTAACAGAAAATACTCCCTGAATTTGAAATGGCTTAGACTAAAATTCAGGGTGTTACAGAATAAGCCTTATCCTGTTTGCTGAGGAAACCAGCAGAATTTGTGTCTCATCTTTCCCTGCTTGCCTGCAGGCAGAGCTTTGGTCAGACCACTTCTGCTTGGTTTATGCCAGAGTTAATTCAATGGAATCCCCAGAAACTCTTCCAATGGCCATTGCTTTAGTGTCAGAAACAACATAGACATAAAAACCCCCACCAAAACAAACAAGCAAAAAACCGCAACCATCCAAACACCCCCTAGAGGGAAAAAAAATGTGGCAAAGAAGCTGGAATATACAAGGTGCCATTATATTCTGGAATTACCCAAGAAACTGTCGCTCTGTTTCCAGGATACAGCTCTCAGCATGTAAACATCAACTCTGCTGCATTGTTAGCCCAACCTTGCAGAAGCTGTCTGCAGCCAAAAGATGCTATCAGCAAAGGTGTGAATGTGGCACTTCAAATGAGAGGAGCTGGTGCTTCTCATGATCTGTTTGTTTGCAAGATTTTACAGTGTTAAAGCAAACTGTGCTAATTCCTAGTTTACAAATTGAGGAGGCCTTCATCTGCTGCTGGATCCACGGTGAAATTTGCATTTTAGCTCCTAAGTGGAGCCAAAGCAGACAAGCACAGCTCAGTTAAATATGAATGCAACTAAAAGCAGAAACTACTGTGACATACATCTTATTTTATGACTTATCCCTTTTAAATCTCTGTGTAATCTGAGAGAATTCTGAAAACTGCTAGAGGACCTGGGAGGAACAGATGAACACGTTTATGGATGGCACTTTCAGCTGGAATTACTGAGTATGAATTAATTCTAGCAAATAAATTTTAATTAAAAAAAAAAATCCAGAGACAAGTTTGATTGCTACCATTGGCTCTGGAGAACTCTGACTGGGAAGCTTTGCTGAAGTTCTTTGTTGGCCTGACAATTAAAACAATTCACTGGCAGAAGACAGAGCCTTGCTGCAGCAGAAAATAGCAACTACAGGAAGAGCGTGATGCAAATTAAAGGGATGATCTACCATGACTTTGTTCTTACAAAACCTGAGGGTTTTTTTTCCTGAGAGCCAACAATATTTCTGTCCCCCCATACACACCTGAGCCAACCAACTCTTCAGACAGCACAAAGTCATTTTAAGCAATCTGTGCTCCCTCTAGCCTTAGAATGTTCTCCCACTTGCTAAAAAAACCACAGCTGGTCATGGAACAGTGGTCAAGGTTTTGGTCTGGAGGAAATAATGCCATTTCTTTTAGGCAGTTACAGCTTTTCAGAAGGTTTGAGCCCAAGCTTTGAATTGCAGTTGCAGTAACAGCTCCTGCTGATCCTGTGCTGAACCACACTGTACAGAGAGATATGTGCTCTTCTTAGGTGGCAGAGCACCATAATACTGGTTGTCAGCTTTTCCAGGAAAGGGCAGCAGCCAAGATGAAAGGATGCTGAATGACCAGTTCCAGCTCCTGGACCATAACAGATTAAGAATCAGCCAGTCTGTAGATTTCAATTTGGAATACAGTAAGAAGCTAAATTTTAGTTTGAGTTCTGTAATTTTCTGCATTAGCAGAATTCTATATGTCCTGATCCATCCTTCAACTTCTTCAAGGTTCCCCAAAACATCTTCTCAATCTTCTGGTTTGTTCTTGCCCAGCAGCACTGTGGATTTCTGAGATGTCCTTGCAGGATTGCATTTCTGCTTTTCTTTCTTCTGCAACAGAAATCCCCATCTCCCCCTTTACAGCCCCTTGCAGTGGAATTTGTTACTCCCTGGTGTACTGGAAGAAAGGTCATTAGGAGCTTGCAAAGTATTTTTATTTTTTATGAGTCTTTCAGATCTTTCCCCTTTCTCTCGACCTAGTGGCTTGTCAGGTCCCCTCACTTTTTTTCTCTTTTATAGACTCTTTACCACCATTCATTTGGAAAGAATAAGTAAGTTCTGGAGTTACAAACCTGTTTGGAGTGTAAGAAATCTGCCTGCACTAACACAAACCCATGTCAGCACATCAGCACAAGCACAGTCAGCTTGGTCACTGGCTAAATGCCTTCAAAGGGCAGTGAAACAGGAGGCAATAAGGGGAAAGACCCAAACTTTTGCACAAACCTAATATGATAGAAGGGAGAATTTCGTGTGTTTCTCTATTATTCTACGTGCAGTGCACCACAGGAAATGGATCTCAGGCTTAATATAAACAGACTCAAAAATGTGAGGGAATGTATCACAAGTGTTTTTGAAACAGAGGGAGAGAGGCAGAGGTAAATATATTCAGGAATATATTACTTATCTCCTGCAGAACTCCTGAGATGCATGTTATTCCCAGGAAATGTCCTGCCCCATTCCAAACTTGGTGTGCCAGCCCCAGCCCAGCCTGAGCTGCTGTGGCACAGGCTCAGGGCTGGCTGCAGCTCTGCTGCCCCTCCCCAGCTCAGATCTGCAGGGTGTGGGAAGGCTGAGGGGACCCTGTGAAACCCCCAGAGCTGTGTGGGTGGGGAGGCTCAAAGGGCTGAAAACAGTGATGAGGGAAAGAATGTTTGTAATGCATGGTCATGAGCAGGAGAGCTCCGAAGAGCACGGGGCAGCTGCACACAAGGTGGGATGTCAGTGGTGCAGGAATATGGTTTGAAATTAGGTAAAATATGGTGTTTAAATTAGGTAAAAGGAATTAGGCAAAAAGGTAAAATATGAATCTGAGCTGCAGTAAAGGCCTAAAGTCACAAGGTTTAGGTTGGAGATCAGGGAAAGGTTCTGCTCACCCAGAGGGAGAGCTGGGCTGGCACTGCCCAGGCTCCCCAGGGAATAGGCACGGTCCTGAGGCTGCCAGAGCTCCAGGAGCCTTTGGACAGCACTGCCAGGGGTGCACAGGGGGGATTGTTGTGGGGTCTGGGCAGGGACAGGAGCTGGGCTGGATGAGCCCTGTGAGTCCCTTCCAGCTGAAGATATTCTATGATTCTAAATATTGCAAATAAATATTTAATTTGCAAATCCTGAAAGCTTGTACCCTGTACTGTTCATTTTTTTCTTCACTGGTAGGTATTTGTGTGGTGCAATCTGCTGCTCAGACACACAACCACCTGAAATGCACTCCAGTGAAATGGCATTTCTTCTGAGTTAACTGAGTTTAAAGAAGTAGTCACAGGAAAGAACACTATTTTTTCAGACTTTTATTTCAGAAGTTTCAGGTGTGGAATAGTGGGGATAAATTTATCTGAAAGGAACGTGTTGAATTTAGATTTGGACTTTTTACTATCATGGCTTTTTTAACAACAACAACAACAATAATAATAGTTTAGTGAGAGTAATCCTTGATCTTATGATGAAGGTGTTGGACCAGGACAGATGTAACTGGAAGGAAGTGAAATCCAAAAGGTGTTACCTGAAGTAGGGATGTGTGGAATCCTGTGCAGGTTGGTTGTCACAATGTGTATTTGTGTGTTTAATCAATACCAGGAGGCCTGCACTGTGCCAATGGGATTTGTGTGATCAATGCACACAAACCAGGCCATGCAGGAGCTGTAAGGCACATTCTGTTGTCTATCACACCACAGACACATCATAAGAAAATGCACAAGAATTTCAACCAAATAAGAGTCAGAGTATTTGCCTATAGTCTCTGCTGCTGCATGTTTAGTGACAGAGCTCTGTTTTGTTCTCCTGTGAGCTCCCAGCAGCTCTGACAGCCTGTTCCTTTTGAGTCTGTGGGCAAAATGGAATCCTGTGTGTGGAGCTGTTGCGAGCTGTCCATCAGCATCCACTGCCTGGGTTATAGTAATGCATCCAAACCCACCAAGGGAAGCACCACTTGCTGCTCCCTCACCTTCAGCCAAACCCACATTCCACATGAAAGCATCCTAAGTGGGGAGCTGATCCATTCAAGTTTTGGAAAGCCAGGATGTTGATTTACCCCATGTTCAGAATTATGACTTAATTGCAGGGTCAGGAAGGAGGAGAAAGGAGATGGAGAAAATGAGGGAAAGGATTGATTTAAAAGGCGTCCTGCATAAATTATTGGAAATGGATGTGAGCTCTCATTAGGATGCACTGTGGATAAGGAGTTTGCCTTATCTTTACTGGGACTCAGAACTTGGCTATTTAAGTATGGGGCACGTGACTAAAGTAGAAAATATTCTCATTTTCTGTCTGTACTCCAACTGGAATGGGTGAACTGGGGCAGGAGCCTTTTCCTGGTTTCTGTTTGTGAGCAGCCTCTCTGATCTTCCATCACCCATTTCCTGGTCACACCTGGCTCACCTGTCCTTCTCCCTCTGACTGGGGCCACTCAGGTGACCACTGAAGGCTCAGAGAGGGTTCCCTGTCCTGTTCCAATAATCCCTGGGCTGGTGGAAGAGAATACAACAGAATTCTGTCTGCAGCAAACTGCCCTAGAACCATGTCTCCCCAAAAGTCTCTGGGAATCTCCACAGTAAGATGTGGACAGACTTTCATCCTCTTCACAGAAGCCCAGCTGCACCCAGGTCATGAAAACTCCTTTTGCCTTCTTGGTCCACAGAGCACCTTGGGATGCCCCAAGCAGGGTCTCAGTTCTTGGAGTTCTCTTCCTCATTCTCTCATCATTATATGCCCTGTTAGGTTAGTAACAGTCAATTAGGAATGACAAACAGCATAAATGCTGCCTCTTTCTGGCTTTACAAATTCTATATTTAAACATTTTTTCCTGTATTTTGATTTTTAATAGCTTTAAATAGAATGGGTCTATTGCCTAGGAGAAGCTAGAAATTTTTTTTTTTAGTTAGAATTCACAGAGTATTTAGTTAGAATTCGCTTTGTTTAAACAAAACATCTGAATGTTGGCTGTCCGGTTAAAGTGAAAATTCTTGCTTAAAAAAGTGGCAGGAGTGCAAGCTGATGTTTATTCAGCTTATTTCAAGAAAATGGGATGGGAAAAGTAAAGGTAAGGGGCAGAGAAGTGCTATTGCTAACAATGGATTGATTTTTGTATGTAGCATTATCTGTAGTCTCCTGTGCCATGAAGAAAGAAAAAAAACCAACCCCTTAAATTCTGGTCTTAACTCTTGCTACTTCCTTTTGTAGAAGTTAAACTTAATTTCACTGTGGTGTTTCCTCTTCCTGCCAGCACAGAAACTCCTGTCTCATATTTCCAGTGCTCCAGTTCCACTCCTGTCCAGTCTGGGAATGGGCAACTCCCTCCACCTGAAGTTAGTGAAACAGTGCTTCCTTTTTTTAATGGAATATGCATCAGGAACTTTGTATCTTCTGCATTTCAGCACCTCATTTTTACATTGTTTGTGCCAAAAAAAAAAAAGAAAAAGTGGAAAATTCCCTACTGCATTTAAAAAAAAAAATCATGAAGTTTGTTTTGCAGAACCAAATTATAATTTAAGATTTATAAAGCCTTAAATTCCACTGAACCCTCTGTTGAAATGTTATGAAATCAGTCACTGTAACTATTTGCAGAATTTGAGATAACAGAGTAGGCTGAAGTGATTAGGTTATGGGTTAATCTGTGTTAAATATGCTGTGGGATAAAGACAAATGTCAACACAAATTGCCAGAGCTTGTGGTGTCCCCTAGCAGATATTCCTGCTCCTTGGTGCTGTTTAAGGCAGATTCCAGATTTGATTGTGACTTAGAGATGCCATGGGGAGATGGCTTGGATGGTACAACCAGCCTTGCTGAGCCAAATAAATCTTATTTTAACAGCTTCACCTCCAGAACACAAAATGTGTCGCTGTAGCTGCAGTAAGAATACCCCAAATCCAGTACCTACAGTTCCATTGTATGCAAAGCACCTGAGGTATCTCTGTCATACTCGAGGCTGCTGACTTGCCCTAAGCAGCTGAAATTCTCCAGGAATGCTCCAAGGCAAAACTTTGCACCAAACCCGTTAATGGTCATCCCATCATTTATGGTAATTTTTCTGTACTGGTGAGTGTCTGTTCCCAGTAGATGCCCTGGGTTTGTGCCAGGCTCTGAATGCAGACACTGGGCACAGCAGGCCCTGCAGAGCATCAGGGTTTTCCTTGGAAAACCTCTCTTTGTCCAGGGTGGGCTCTTGGTTCAGCTCTGCTTTTGCTGGGCTGCAGCTCCCGTGCTGGGCTGTGAGAACAACCCCTGTGTTCTTGCAGGGTTACCCCAGTGTCAGCTGCAGATCTGACAGCAAAACTGCTTCCACTGCAGTCTCCTGGTCATCCAGAGCAGGGCTCTGCCTGGAACGAGCCAGAATTTCTCCCCCATCTGAATCCCTGATTTCCTCCTGTCTTGGTTTGGAAAGACAGGTATCTGCCAGGGAAAGCTGGAGTTTCCCTTGGAATGGAAAATGTAAACCCCTCACCCCCTCCAAATTATAATTTTGCAATTAAGGGCTTTCAAGAAAAGATTTGGGAATAGGAATAACAGTTCTTTACTAGGAATATTAACAGTACAAATGCAGTAGTAAAACAAACAAACAAGCAAACAAACAAACAAACAACAATCCTAGAAAACCCTGACAGAGTCAGAGCTACAACCTGACACCCTGTTGGTCAGGCTGTTGGAAGCAGTCCACAGTGAGTCCTCCTGGAGTGGCAGATGTGGTTCTGTTGGAGCAGAGGTGATCCTGAGAGAAAAGGGTCCAGTGATGGTGAGAAGGGTCCAGGCTTCCTCCGGGAATCCAGTGGAACCAGATCCCTGGTGTTCCTACATCTCAGTTTTTATCCAGGTGGGAATGGTTGGCTCCCCCCACTGGGTGGATCATCTCACAATGGGATGATGGAATGTATCCTGTCCTTGGTGAGCCTTAATGGCCCATTAGCAGAAGATAATCTTTAATGGTCCATTAACAGAAAATATCCCCCTGGAGGGAGGATAGGTGGTGAAAGAGATAAGAAACACTGCCCCACCTGGTTTGAACAGTTGGCCCATTATCAGAAAGCATCTGCCCCCCTCCCTCCAGAGTTACAAGAGATAAAGGAAAACATCTCCCCAACTGCTTTCAACAGATGAAATAGAATACACATTTTTGGTTCCATAACCCAAGACACCTCCCTTGGAGGTGGAGAGAAAGAGCCTCTGGTCCTGACAAGAAATACCATCCTTCTACAGCCTACAAGTGAAACCCAAACCTGCTCTTGCCAGCCTTCCTGGAGGGGTTACTGCAGAGAGATGAGTTGCTCCAGGAAGAAACTGAGACCCTTCTTTTCTGGTCTTGTTGCCCTGCACTGCTTTGGTTTTGCAGATGAAACTGTGAAATGAATACAGCCAGTGCTGTATTGATGGGGATGTCACTGAAAATACAGCAGGATGGGTCACCAGGTGTTCAAGTTCTTGGCCTGATGTTTTCAAATGTTTCACAGCATTTCTGTAAAAAGCTGCATCTTATATTTCAATAGATGGCATGTGGCATTTCAGCAGGATAATTTCTCACATTCCTCAATAATTTCTCACAATTTCTACAGTATAAAGCCTGTCCCTTGTCTTGCTTTGAAGTGCTGATAAAAACACCTGTTTTACTGTACACATGGTGAGTAGTCAATAAGTAAATATTTCTTTAAGTGACCAGGTAATTATCTACAAAACATCTGCTAAATTTCATGTGGTTTGAAACATTTCATGAAGCTTCATGACCTACTAATTAACTACAAACATCTGCTAAATTTAATCTCATTTAAAGTCTCTCCTGAAACAATGTTTTAATAAAAACTTTGTCTTTTTTTTGTGCTGTTTTTATCATATTCCTATTGCTGCCTTGAAATTCAGTCCAGCTATTGACAAGGAAAAGTGTTTGGAAGGAAGTGGGTTATAAAACTGTTTTTAAATGATTTCATTTGCAGTTGTTACAAAGACTTATCTGAAATGTTTCATGCTGTGATAGATCCTTTAAATATTGTGATATCAGAGACAGCTGAGTGATGTACTGAAAGCACAAATTTATTAGCTCTTGCCTATTATTATGTTATAATCTTGTCTGAGTGAGGGTGAACCTGAATGCTGAATGAAAGCAAAGGGAAGACTAAACAAAGTCTGAAGTCCCAGTTTTCTGCTGAGCTATCTTCTAACAGCACATCCATACTGCCAGACAGTTCCTTAAGTTTCTAGTATTTTTTAAAAATGTGACTTCACTGAGACAAGATCATAGTGCTTAAGACTATGCTTCACTTACTTTTTACATGGGCCAGGATCTTCAGAAACAACAAATTTTATTCTTGGACCTGGTGACTACTAAAGGTCAGAAATCTGCCCTTCTGATGTGTTTTCTGGAATGTTTGATTGTTCCTAATAAGCTTCAGTATAAGCACTGAAGGAAGTCAAGTGTATACTCAGATCACTTTAGAGTAGATCAACCATTTTTATGACAAGGGAGGAATTGAGGAGTTAGGTGGTCTTTTTTATTATTTTTTTCTTTAAGAAAAAGGATTTGTGTCTGAAGTTAGATGAATTATTTTCACCACAAAGATGTATCACCAGCATCTCCCAGTTAACTGTAGGTGTTGTTTCCTTTCTGGCTGATCCAGCTGTGCTCAGTGGTTCTGAGTTCAGGGGCCCTCTCCCCACCCCACCAGAAATAACCTCATGACTTCAGTGATGCAGAACCCAAATTACTGCCTAAATATCAGCACAAAAAATCACTCAGATGCCTAAATGCAGTGTCAGGGCTGTCTTATGGAAGTATCTTCCACTGTTTGGTCTGTGGTTGGTTGGGTTTTTTGCTTGGTTTTCATTTAATTTTCATTTTTTTCAAATCTTGGTTCAGCAAATGAATAAAAAATGCTGCCTATGAAAACAAAGAAAAGAAATGTGGCCATTCCAACCCCTAAACTGACACTGCTCCTCAGTGCTGGTGGTGACTGCTGACTCAAATGGGCTTTGGACTCGTGGTCCACAGGGGTTTTCTGTGTCCTGAGCAATCCTGGCACACATCAGTGGTGTTGAACACTGAACAGCCTCACATCAGTGAGGCTGAACACCTCACTGGTGTTCAGCCTCAGAGATCCTTATCAAGTCAGCTTTCTCCCCATTCAGCCACAGTGAATGAGAGGATGGAGTCACAAGGATGCTAACCCTGCTGGAGGCTAATCTGTAGGTTCTAAAGATGTCCAGGAATTAAAGTGAGGAAGTGGGAAGTCTCAGGGGGTGTTCCTGTGCTGGCCTCCCCGTGACACAAATCATACACTGAGCACTGGGTCTGAAAAGCACATCCAGAAACTGCAAAGGAAGCACATGGGAAAAGTTTTGATTTTGAAAAGAAAGCAATGAAGAACAGCAATTAGCATTAATAATTAAGGGAGAAAGGTATTTGACGAGATTACCTTTTGTTTAAAGGGTCTGTTTTTAAAGAATTAAAATAGTGATGCAAATTGAGTTTTCTTAACACTTTAATCATCTTGTTAATTCCCTTTCATTAGGAAGTCCCTAGCCAGAAGTTTCTGTCAGAGCCCAGCTAGAGAGATCTTTAAAATTTGCTTTTATTGCATGTTTATTTGTCTCCTGTGTGGGTTTTCCAGTGACCAGGCACAGAGAATGGCCAAGTGCAGGGAAGGGATTGGAAGAATTCCTGTTAGCACTGTGTGGTTCTAGAGCAGGGTCCAAATTCCCAGACTGTTGATGTCAGGATCCCACCAGCCTCTGAATGAAGTGGAACATCTGCTTGGGAGAGAAAGGTGAGAGCAGGAAGGGAAAACACTGCTGTGTTAAAACAGAGCTTGGCATTTTCATTTTGTTTTTTTTCCTGGAAAAAGAAAAAATTAACCCAGAAAGGTCTGCACCTTTTCCCTTCTTTTGAGGGAATAATTTTATTGACCCACAGGTTATAACTGTTATTCAGATGAACAGCAAAGGCTGAAGGAAAATGTTACAGTGCAATTTGTAGGGAACATCCTGTGTACATTGTAATAGCATAAAGAAAAGCAATTTAATGTCTTTCACGCTGAATTAGTAATGTAGAAAAAATTATAAAGTGGGATAGAATGTTACAAGAATTATAATGGATGAAAATGTGCCAGAGGAAAAATTGTTTCTTCCTCAAAACTGAAATAGAATTTAAATTTCTTGAATTTTATGTAAGGTGACAATTATAATATTTGCAATAAAAAACCCCAACCCTATAAGCAGTAAGTTGGTAATTTGCACTTGCTGAAAACATGCACTCTGCATTTTTTAAATTCCCTAATTAAATCCTAATTAGCATGTGCACTAGAGTGTTAATTCTTGCTGTTATTCCTCCAGGGTATCCCTACACCTTCAGGAACATAAGCTTACTCAGATATGTAAAAGATAATTATCAATAAGTAGGACTACGACATTGTATGTTCATTATGTTACTTATTTGTTATGTGCCTGCTGGTCTGTGAGCCAAAAAAGAAAGAGAATTTGTTTTGTTTCTGGTTCTGTATGAAAGCATTCAGCTTTGTCAGTGGGACACCACAGCAGCCCCAAAACTGGTCAGCATTTTATCAGCTAATAACAACACTGGCACAGTTTTTGCTTGAAAAAAATCCAAGTTTCTTTGCTTGTGTGTTCTGAAAACCTAGAAATTCCTCTTGATAGACTGCAGAATAGAGAGGGGGAAAGGGGCAGTTTAAACTAAGCAGCCAATTCCCTGATATACAGAGCTTGAGGTTTTTTCTATCCTCATGCTAACATTCCACCTTTCATACTACTTGAAGTTCATATCAGCTACTTGGTGGCTTATTCATCTTTCCAAGAAGCACTAATTATGTTAATAAACAAAAGGTATTAATTAAACACCTATATTAAACCAAACAGATAAAAACCCAGACACTCTAAATAGGGGAGCAGTGTGATCTCTTGGCAACCAGGAATAAATCAGCCAGTGGGGCTGTGGAAGACACAGGGATGGGTTCAGTGAGTGAGAGATGTTCTGAGCATCCTCCCCAGAGGGCTGGAAATCCTCCTGACACCAGGCCTATGGTTGGTGTTTAGGAAAGGACAGGATTTGGACTGGGTGGTAAATCATTTATTTGTGCAAAACAATCACTGGATATCTTTCTCTGCTGACCAAAACAGGTATAAATGATCAATGGTACTCATAAGGGGAAAATTTCTGCTCCTGAACTGGCACTTAGATGGGATCCAGTGGCTGGATTACAGCCATTCCATGAAGTGACTGGAAATAAATGGATTTCTCCCAAGCATTTTTCTGTCCCTCTCTGCTCCCTCCCACAGCAGGGATGCTGTCACCATATGTGATGATTTACAGTTCATTAAGTTCTTGTCCTGGATGTCAAAGGGGCTCATTTTTTCCATCAGAAGGAGGTTTTAGAAGTACTCTGTCAGAAGTACCAAGTTCTCACATTTTTCTTCATTACAGTTACAATCAGACTTTGAATATAAGGGGTGAACCCCAGTGAACAACATAAGCTCAGCTGTCCTGGCCATTGCATAACCTGATCTGTTGTAACAAATTATTATTGGGAAAAAAAAAGTTTTCTCTAAATGAAGCAAAATCAATAAAAATATTCAGTGTATTAATGTTTGCCACCTTTAATGAGTTTCAATCACAGTTAGAATTGAATATCTATTTTACTCCATGTCTTTTAGTGACTTGTACTAAAATTGTGAGGATTAACTTTTCCTGAAGTATTTAGAAATAATTTCTTCACTTTGCCTAGACTTTTGTTGGTCTAGAGCTGCCTTGGCTGTAGCAAAAGAACCACTAACTATAGAAAATTAAGGCTAGGAGGTCTGTAAGAAATCATGCACTAAAATAGCTGTTTGTCTAATGTGTTTATAGCAACAACAAATCAAAAGGGTTTCTGCAGCCTTTCTAGAAGTCTCTGACGACTTAGTACCTCTTTTAGTCAGAAAACTTTTCCTAATATCTAAAGTAAATCTTTGAACCAAATTATAATGCCTGTCATTTGTTTTTTCCTGCCCTGCTTAGGATGACTGTCGTTTTGCAGATTTTTGCATTGTAAGTCTCTCATGAATCTCGCTTTAATGTTTTCTTTTGTAAATCAAATGCATCAAGTTCCTTCAGCTCCTCTTTATCTGTCATGTTCTAAAATCTATTGTCTTTATTGTTTCCCTCTTGTAGAGCCTGAAACTTGACATCATCTATTTTGGGATCTCAGAACCTGGCTCATACTCACACTTGTCAGGAATGCTTGTCCATGTTCTGCAGTCCTGCTTGTGCCTCAGGAGTGAGCTTGGGGGCTGGGGTGTTTTGCAGCTGTTTAAATTCTATTTCCTCTATTCTTTCCTTCAGTTCTGCCACCTGAGCCTTCTCTTGTTAGTTGTCCTTGGTGCATGTCATGACTTACTCCCACACACAATGACTTGAATCTGCCTTTACCAGATTTCGTCCTAGAGGTCTTCACTGACTTTTTGTTTCCAGCTTGTAAAGATCATTTTGGATCACAAAGATCCATGCTTGCATGTCCTCCTGCCTTCTTTCCCCTACACTTTTCCCTGGCCCTCTTCACTGGAGGATAATTTAGATATTGCTTGAGTGGACTCCTGTGAATTTCCACCTTAATGCCTCTTTCAGTTCAAAATAAGAATATTGGTAATTGCTCCTTGAACATATCTTTTAAATTAATTAAGGATTTAGCTCAAGGGGTTTTTTTTCATCCAGGTAATATCTCCCCAGCTTGCCAATGGAGATTCCATGCCTAGCAGTGTTTAAAGCTTTATAGAAGTGGGGCTGTATTACATCCACTGCTTCTGCCTTATCAGTTACACCAGCTACCTGTAAAGGAAGGAAATTTAATTGGTTGCTCCTGACAATCTGTGTTGCCTATTTCCATCACTTTATTATCCTGTAGGTGATTATTAATTGATAATTTAATACATTTTTTTCAGAATCTGTCAAGCAATTGAAGTTGGGTTGGCTGCTGATTATAACTCTCTCTTTTTTACTTGTTGGATGGGAGGCAAATCTGTGCAATATTTGTATTCCTTTTTGCCTTCCATATTCTTTGTTGTAGGTAGCATTGCACTGAAATTTGCTTCTATTATTCCTTTGTTTACATCCTTACTCATATGCCTTTTTATTGCCTTTGAAAATTTCTAGTTGGATTTTAATTCTCTAAAGAATATCTTCAACAATCCTGCTTTGGATAGCTATAGCTTTTCTTTTTCATCAGTGCTGCTCCAGCTCTCCTGTCCTTTCCCCCCCTGCCTGCCCTCAGGAGATGCAGAGTATCCTGGTAAGGACCTGGTCTGTTCTCACAGAACTGTTGGGGTTTTGAGCCAAAGTGATGCCTCACCTTCCCAGTCTTTCTAACCTGTGCTTTGTCTGGGTGTTCCCTCCTGACTTGGACACACATTCAGTCAGCTCTCCCTGCCAAGCCACACCTTCCTGTGGACTCTGCATCCCCTGCCTGCCTTTCTGCTCCAGTGTTTGGGAAGGCTGAGGCTGGAGGGCTCCTGCCTGGGCAGGCACATCACAAGCACAGCCTCTGTGAGAGTTACAGCAGGTCTGCCAGCATGGTGCTAAACAGCTCAAAAATCTCTGCTTCCTCCTCTCCTTGGCTGAGCTGGCTCCTGTGCTGCTCCCAGTTAGACTGTGACTTCTTCAGAGTTTGTTTTTTGCCAGTTCTGAAGTCTTCACTGTAAAGCTTAGTGAATGTTTAAGAGCTGGTCTAATTAAAGCCTCACATTTGAAACAACAGATACCAGCTCTTGGGCAGGTGTCTAATTCTTTCACTGTTTATTAAATGTTGAATCTAGTCAAAGGTGTCCCTGCCCACAGGCAGGGAGGTTGGGACTAGATGATCTGCAAGCTCCCCTTCCAAAACAATTCTATGATTCTATGTTTAGAAACTTCACATAAATTATTTTTGCCCCAAAGGTTAAAAAATTAGTGTTTAAATTGTTCCTGCTAAGAGCCATGATTTGGTCAGGTTGGATTTGACACAGAAGCAGGATCCTGAAATGGTGTTTCCTCTATTTCCCTGGAATACCTCCTGCAACCACTCTGCATCAACACCTGCTGATGTCTGTGGTGAGGTCCCTGCTACAGAAATCACTTGCAGTAAGGCTGATTCCATCATTCCTCAGCACATTCCTGCCAATTTGTGAAAATTCCATGATTTCTCATCCTTATGAGGGTATCCTGGCTGAGGGCAGGGCACACTCTTGAAATGGTTTGGAGAGATTCCCACTCTGCCTCCATGAGGAATAAGCATTTTTGGATAAGTGCTTCTGGGGGTTGAGCTGGAGGCTGTCTGGAACTAAATCACACAGCACTGTATCATTGCTTTGTTTCATTTCACACTCTTTCTTGTCAGCTAATGTTTCACTTTTCATAGTAAAGGGAAACAAAAATAAGTTTTCCCACAAACTCTGGATTAACTACACTTGACATTCCTATTAAGACAATTGCATTCATAGTTGCCTTCTGGGTTTAACATTTCCTTCTTAATATATATGGTCGTTATTCAGACAAACTTTGTGATTTAACTTGAGAAAAGGACTGAAATGTTTGTCCTTACTCAGGCAAACCTTTTGATTTAACTTGAGAAAAGGACTGAAATGTTTCCTTGTACAGAGAGCTTTCCAAATGGATTTCTGTCTCACAGTTTCTGTATCATCACCTTAGCATGGTCTGGGTGTTTTATGCTCAAGCCTTATTGCTAATTTATGGGTGTTAATCACATGGTCTCTTACCGGGTAATTTCCATGGAACTACTGAAAACTTAAGGGAAAACCACTGCAAAGTGAAGGGTGATTTCCACGTGGGTCCCATTCCCAGCTGTGGTAGAGGCACAGCTGTGCCATAGCTAATGATCATCTCCCTGGGTTGTCTGTGAAAAGCATTTTACAAAGATCCCTTGGTCAATTCAGGGCTATTTCACCTCTTTCATGATAATGTGACTGACCCTCAAAATGAAATTTTAATAGAGCAACTGCTGCATTTTAACTGCTGAAATACCTGAAAGGTTTTCAGTCTTTCTAAGAAATAAACACTGACCTAGAATTTAATTTTTTTTTCGTAATGTTTTTTACCACTGGTGAAAAATGCAGCAACACAGAAACTGCTGAATGTCTAAAGCACTATAAATTGAAGGCCATTATGTCATTGTGGTCCTTTCACCTTGGAGTCCTTCAGGAAACAATTGGTCTAGAACAGCATGGAATAATGGATTTTCTGTGTCTGAGTGCTGCATCTCAGTTATCTTAGAGATACAATTTTAGTGCTTAGCTTGTGCCCAATGGGCAGCAGGGGCTTTGAGGGAGTACATGGCTCACCTGCCAAGTGGGAAAATACTAGTATAGAAAAAATAATGATGTGATCATTCCCCAAAGTATTCCCATCAGAAGAAACTTCCTATATTTAACACACTGAGCTGTGAGCATTGGCATGGCCTCATCAGAGATACTGTCCCAGCAGCTAAATTGCAGAATGGGAAGTTAACAAATGTTAAATCATGTAAACATACTTTGAGCAGCATAAAATGCTGCCTTTCATGACAAACATGCAGTTTAGATACATTTAATATGTGTGCCAGATCAAAGGAATTGCCTAATACTGCTTCTCTCCTTTCCAGATGTTCATATCTAAATGTGTCTGAGCCTAAATTAGGAGTTATGTGCACATGGTGATAGCACCCTGCATGCAAAGAGAGATGTGCAGGCCTGGTCTAAAACTGGGCATGGAATATCCAAAAAGAACTGGACTAGGGAGATACAGTTTTCAAACCAACAGTGAGCATCATTCTCTGCAGCTTGACATTCTCTAATTCTGAACAGTTTTAGATGTTGCTAACTGATGGTTTGGAGGTTGGTTTTCATCAGTGTGTTCTGTAGGAGATTGCATTCATCAAGTGCATCTCCTCACTTCCAGGAGTGCTTGCACATCATGGAGCACTGTGGACTTAAACTGAAAAAAATCCTAAACTGTTGTTAGGCATTGAACTTTGAAAAGGTTGCACAGCAGGGAACCATGTCATTCCTGGGCATTTAGTGACCAGGACTGACACGTCAGGGATGCAGGCAGAATGCAGCATGAGCAGGGGAACCTCTGTGAGTGTGCGTGGACTGTGCCTCAGTTCAGGGCCCTCTCACAGAATTCCCTTTGGAGCAAAACCTTTGGCTTTTGGAAACAGCCATGAAAACATTGCAGTGGGTGCTGATCAAGAGTTTTTGAAAGAGTGGCTTCCAGAAGATAATCATTCCAGTATTTTATAGCACCCCATTTCTAAAAGAATTTACTTGAAGCACCGAATTCCTCCGTGGCAGGGTGGGCAGGCCCTGGCACAGGGTGCCCAGAGCAGCTGTGGCTGCCCCTGGATCCCTGGCAGTGCCCAAGGCCAGGTTGGACACTGGGGCTTGGAGCAGCCTGGGACAGTGGGAGGTGTCCCTGCCCATGGCTGGGATGGAATAGATTGGGCTTTAATGTCCCTTTCCATGTCAAACCTTTCTGTGATTCCATGATTTTTCATTTGACATCACTTTTTGAATTGAATGCACAATGTTACATGTTAAGTTTAATTTAGAATGTAAATCACAGAATCATGGAATATCCTGAGTTGGAAGGGACCTACAAGGACCATCAAATTCCAACTCCTGGCCTGGGCTTAGAATATTAAAAAAATATAAAAACTACAACAACAGAACCACAAAAGCAGTTAATTGGTGTCTCCAAGCCTTTTGGAGCAGGAGACTGTACACAAAGATGGAGAAATTGAAATGCTAAAACTGCAGTTGCCCCTTGGGTTTGTCCTAACTGACCTCTACTCTGCAGCTTTTTCCTGTGCCTACCCCCTAAGCATGGGAGTATTAGTTAAAAAAAAGAACAACAAAACCAAAAAAACCCACCAAAAAAGCCCCAGCACATTGCAAGCAGTGCTGTAATAACTTACAATTAGGGCTGTTCATGCAGAAATGGAGTAGATGACATTGTAATCATTGCAGTAGGATGCATACTTTATTACAGTGTGGCTTTAAACTATCCTGAGGAAGGTTATTCATGCTACACTAGCCAGGGATCATTTTTGTTAAACAAGAAAAATAAAACTGCTAAGTGCTAGATCATTTAGGTGGCAGCAGAGCTGAAGCCTGAGTGTTCTGCAGTCTCTCCTGAAGAACACAATATATTTATGTGGCTTAAAAATCCACCCCCTGCCTCAGGGGCAACAACCCAAGTAATGGCTCTGAGCAGCAACAGGTGCTGGTGGGGAGGAGAGAGGCCCTAGGGGTCAGCACTTGGTATTCACACAGGTTTTTACTTTGGAAAATAATGTTTGCAGCTTCTTGCTGCTTCCTTTCAGCGTTGTGTGAGGATGAGAGCTGTGAAAAAACAATGATCCACTGATCCAAGTGAAACTGCTGGGCCTTCACATAAACCTGTAATTCGGAGCTCCTGGCAGCTGGGCTTTAAAAAACAAACCTCAGAGGCAGAATCCACAGCTGGGCAATTTTCTTTTCAACAAGGGATTTTCCAGGTAAAAGGGATGGATCTACTACATGGAAAGAAAAATCCTTTTCTTACTCATGTGATGGGAATATATCATCGTTATTAAGATTACTTATTTTAACCTGATATTATACTTACACAGCTTAAGGTTTTGGAAGATTTATTAATCCTTTCAGTATAAAACTAACAAATAAACTACAGAAGTTACAATATTTTAAATTTATCTTTTAGTTTAAAGAAGCCTCACTCAATATAACTTCTGGATTTCCCTGTATGAGGGAATATTATCTTCTTGCACTTTACACAAAATTGCTATCTTGTGGGTATGTGACATTTTGCTAAGTGAAAGGAAATTGAATATTAATATTTATCAAATCAGCTTTATTTATGAAATGTTCATATAGGAATAATAGGATGATGCACTGATTTTTTATGCCTTATATGTTTTATATTAGATATATATTGCCAGATCTGAATATTTAACTTACGTTTTGTATAAAGCTAATGTGTTTTTTTTAAGTTTGTTTAGTCTCCTTTATACTTTGAAACATTCTTCAGATTTTGAGAATCTTTTGGGGTGTTTTTTTTAGTAGGACTACCCATAGTCTTGGTGCTTTGCAAAATGGGCTATATGTGTACAGTTTTATTAATACAAATTATGAAATGAAAGTAGAATGTCAAAAGATGTCATGTTTTACTGCAATGTTTTACTTGGATTATGAGAAATCACGTGGCAAACAAAATCACACATAATGAAAGGTAGGAGAGTGTTAGCAGTAAAAGCACTTGCACAGAGCAGGAATCAAGCTGATAAAACTGCTGGGAAACGGTGTGAAATTGGGAGGATTCATCTTGTGTAAAATTCATGTGTCCTTTGAAGCCAAAGTCCCACATTGACTGTGGGACAGGTCGGAATGGCTCACAGTGAATTCCTGATTCCTGCCTTTTGAAGTGCTGGGAATTCTCCAGGGGCTGTTGAACTGTTTGCTTTCATCCAGGTCTGACTCTTCCAGCTGTGTGGCCATTCCTGGCAAGGAATCACCCTGCCCTCCTCTCAAGCTGCACTGATTTTGTTAAGGTGCAGAAAACTTGGGTTTAACCAGTAAAGTGATTTTAAGTGAAAGGTTAGAGCCTGCTAGCAGCAGCGTGCCTGCTCTGTGCAGGATGGAAACACAGGAATGTCCCCACGGCAGTGCCAGTGTGAGCCCAGCAGGGATGGCCATGGCCCCAGGGCTCTGGGGGAGGTGGCACAGGTGCCAGCACAAGTTCCTGCAGAGCTGCTCCAGCTGAATCCCATCTCTCACTCACACTGTTGCTGGTATCCCACTCCTAAAAATGAAAGCTGGGTTTAATATCCCTGTCCATGTCCCTGCTGTGGCCCTGATTCCCAAGGAGGTGACCCCTGAGTAGGTGCTGGGCCCCATCTGCACATTGACACACATTGTGTGAATCACTGCTACACTTCTGCTTTCATTTCCCATTGCCTTTCATCTCTATTTGCTGTTCTGACCAGTGTTTAGAGTCTTTTACTGTTCCAAGATCCTCGAGGGTCCCTTCCAACACAGAATATTCTGTGATTCTGAGTGTTGTGCCCAGCTCTGGGCCCTCGTGGCCAGAGAACCCTGGAGGGGCTGGGGGTGTCCAGGGCAGGGAATGGAGCTGGGGAAGGTTCTGGAGCCCCAGTAGGGGCTGAGGGAGCTGGGAAAGGGGCTCAGCCTGGAGAAAAGGAGGCTCAGGGGGGCCCTTGTGGGTCTGCACAACTCCCTGCCAGGAGGGGACAGCTGGGGGGGTCGGGCTCTGCTCCCAGGGCACAGGGACAGGAGCAGAGGGAACGGCCTCAGGCTGGGCCAGGAGAAATCTAGATTGGACATTAGGGAAAATTTCTTCATGGGAAGAAACCCTTCTTCATGGGAAGGGTTTTCAAGCATTGGAATGGGCTGCCCAGGGAAGTGGTGGAGTGCCCATCCCTGGAGGTGTTCACAAAGCAGGTGGATATCCGAGGACATGGTTCAGTGGTGAGCATGGCAGTGGGGCTGGGCTGATGGCTGCACTTAGTGATCTTGGAGGCCTCTTCCAACCTAAGTGAGTCAATGATTGTGCCCAAGTTTAGGCTCACAGAGGGCTGGAGGTGGCTTGAGCCTGAGTTCTCACACTGCAGTTAAGCCCCAGTTGCACTGGAGAGGCAGCCAGGCTTCCTACAAGCACAGGGAGTCCTCAGGTCACAAAGCCAGGGCTCAGCAGAAGGCACTAAAGCGCAGGCAGTCTCTAAGAGCCCAGTTTTGCACAGAATTTCCTGGCTGTGGTCAAACAAACACTTTGAGGTGCTTGCCTCTGAGTGATTGAGAGGCTTTAGGAGGTTGCAGCACTTCCTTCCTGCTCAGAGCCAGAGAGAGTGGCTTTCCACAGGGTAACCCTAAAAGTGTGTTTTGTCTCAGAACAGCACCCCTGTGCCTCTTCTCCTCTACAGATGCTCAGGGATGTCCTGTGTGGGAGTGCCTGGGATTCCAGGCTGGATAACCTGCCTCACCTACCCCCAAAGAACCTGCACCACTGGGCACTGAGGAGCATTGCTGCTCTTGGGCACAGACCCAGGAGAGCCAGGGTTTTGTGGCTCATTGCTGTTTTCAAGTTCTATTCCTAATGGGGAAAACTCACTAAAATTACGTATCATTTCTGGTACTGAGAGCCAGAATAGTAATAATAATGCATTTGTTCTATTTATATTTGACTTGTCTTTGAGTAAGAGAAACTATTTTAGATCTTTATTTATTTATATTTACCTTTTGGGTCAGAAATCAATGCCCACATTGCTGACTGTGGATATGCATTATGCAAAGCCCCTGTATTTTTCAGTATTTCTTTTCTCCTTCCTGACTGTTTCTGTTTGACTCATTGCACCTCCTGCTCTGCATCCAGAGAGTGATTTCCTAGCTGGAGGGCTTGTGGGCATATTCATCATGGAACAACGCTTGGGGGAGAAAAGGGTATCAAATTGAATATTTGAATATATTTCTTGAATGTTTTTACTTTCATTTCTACACTGCCTTCTTTTCTTTCTTTGCTACTTCATATATGGGAGCTTCTTGACTTAGTTATGCTTTCTCTCTCAATGCTCTTCTCAAAGGCCTTCCTGCTAAATCATTCTGCTTTGTTTTTCTTCATAAATACTCACTTAGCAGCACTATTGCTACATTCTGGTATTTCATGAGTAAATTGCTCATAATTCCTTTAGATCACATTTAAGGCACTTAACAAGAACTGTGGAATCATGTGCTCCCTTTCAGATCCCTTTCCTGTTAAGTGCTGATTTCCATGGATAAGCTGAACGTGTTTGTATTGACAGCAGTGGTTTTTAGGATGAGGCACACAAAAACATGTCCTCTACACAAACATACCCTTCATTATCTGTTAATCTGCAGAGCAGTATCTGTGCCCCTGTTTGATTGCTTTTCTTTTAAGAAGCTGTGCTCTGACTCTTAAAAGTAGAATAAGAATCAAAAGGAAAAACCCTAAAACATGTGTTTACATATAACAAGAAAGCAAACATGATGGAAACAGTGGGGGATTGCTATTTCCATGCTTTGCAAACTCAGTAAGCAAAAAATTAAATACAAGTAAAGCTGTGGCCCAGAATACTAATTTGGATCAATTTTTTCTTGGAATACGTTGTGGCAAACATGTCCCCTCAATCCACAGAGCAGGTTAGAACAACCCCCTAAACAGCAAGGCTAAACAAGAGCAATGCAAATTGAGTTAATATCAGACATGTTCAGCAAGCACAAACATTAACTTAAAAAATGCCTCTTGCAGTCACCAGTGAGGGTTTTCCTGATGGCTTTTGGCAAAGGATGCCACAATAGCTCTGAGTGGGACAATTGGGCTGGGTAAAGGAAGGATTGAAGTCCTCGTGAAATTGAAAAAAAAAATTCTACTTGGGCAAAAGAAAAAAAATAAAATTGCAATACCTTTTGGAGAAGATCTGGCAGGTTCTACCTGTGTTGCATTTCAAATGGTTGAGGCAGTGCCAGAAGTATTCCCCTGTCCTGCCATGTCCTGGCAGTGCTGGGGGTTGTATGTCCATGACAAATGCTCCTCTGTGCAGCCACTGCTGCCAGGGGGAACACAGGGACTGCAGCTGGTGGCACCAGCCTTCCTGCCTGCTGAGAACTGCAATTGCAGAGGCACAGGAGGGGATGGGCTGCCAGGATTTTTTCCCTTTACGTGCTATGAGCAGAATGCCAGCAGCTGAAGTGAAGCTGATCTTGCTTTCTGAGTGAGAGCTGGGTGTAAATGCTCCTGAGTAAGGGAACTTCCTCTGCTCATACTTCTTCTGCAAAGCACCAAAGTCTGACACCAGACCTTGAGGCACCTTCTCCCTTCACACACCTGCACTAGACACTGGAGTCCCACTGAACACTCTAAACATTTCATGGAATATCCAGAATCCCTCTGAACTCCTTTATTAATTATGCTAATGCCATTATCAGCTTCTCATCAGTGAGGAAGTGAAAAGTCAGCAGAAACAAACCTGGCCTTTCAGCATGATAAGATGCAAAGAGAAGGGATTTGTACAGTCTGTACAGTTCCAGTGTTGTCCCACTCACTTGTGACATCCCTGCCAATAACAAATCAAGGTCTCTGGCTTGCCAGCAGGAACCTTCTTGTCACTACACTGAGTTTTAAAAATTTTAGAATCATTCCAGGTCCCTTTCTTAAAACCCTCTTGGCTAAGAGAGAACTTGCCCTCAGTGCTTTCAGGAATATACAGCAGAGGAGATTAATATTGTGTAGGTTCTCATATGATCAGAAAAAGAACCCAGAAGGCCATTCGTTATTTCTGCCCCTTGTGAAAATCCAGATGAACTCTCTGTCATTTCTGACAGTTGCATGTCCAGCTGCTAAAGACCTACTGACAGAAACTAAACTGCTTCAGTGAGCTCCTTCAGTACTACAGTAACTGCAACATTATTCTTGGTGTCTAACCCAGCTCTTCCTTGCTGCAGCTTAATCCTCTTGCTGCTATATTGACCAGAGACATAAGTAATCACTGTTCTTGTCTGCTGCAGAATACCGTATTTGAAAACTGTTGTCATGTCCTCCCATCTCCCTTTCCCCTGGAATTTTCTTCTTGGGCTTGAACAACTCTGGGCCAGCCTTTCCCCTTTCTCCTCCCCTTTGCTTGAGCAGTTAACACTTGGTTCTCTTTGAATTTCTGCCTCAATAATGTTTTCCCACTGGTATTTGTGAAGAAAGATGCTGAAGCTGATCTTTATGGAAAGATCTTTATGGAAGATGCTGAAAGATGCTGAAACCAAATCTTTATCTTAAGACTCTGATGGAGTGGAAGGATAACACTGAGTTTTGCCAAGTGCTTTAAGATGTCCTATTAAATATATAGTGTTTGCTTTTGCCTAATTATTCCATTGATGACTTAAATCCTCTTACAGGTGATCTTCATCCAAGTCCTTCCCTGCACCTTATTATTTCCTCCATCATGTTCTTGAGGAACAAGACTTGTGAGCATCTTGCCATGCTGGAGAGTCGACTTCAAGTGCAAATCTAACTGCCATGGCAGCTAATGTCCAAACACTTACTAAATAAGTAGAAATCAATTGACTGCAAAATTGAATAGGTCACACAGCAGAAACACCTTAATCCCTGTATAATTTGCAATCTAATTGAAATTAAGTAAATGAAAACAATGCAGATGAGGTAAGCACAGAGTAACTACGTGTCTGGACTGTGCTATTAGTAAGTATCTGTATGAGCTGTATCACAGCTCCTGCTTTCTTCTGGGTTTTTTTCCAAGACAGGTAAATTGCAATTTTCAATTATCTGACCTTTCAGGAAAAAAATAAGCATGGGGAGTTGAATAGGCAGCTCACCATTGAGCTTTTGTTTCTTTTTCTTTCAGTTCCTATATGGATGAGGGGTCTATTTAAAAGACTGAAATCAATCATCCTTCCAAATAGATTCCCATGATTTGAATGCTCAGGTCAGCCCAGTAGAGTGGGGATGATTACAAACCAGCATGGGTGGCTTTTCACCAGACACAAGCAGGGTTCAGATGCTTAAATTCCAAATTTAAAATTCAGGTTAATTTTTACTTTAATGTTTGTCTCTTGCTGGCAGCCTTCAGCTTTAACATAAACATTCTTAAGCTGCTCTGCTTTCTCCACATGTCCTGGCCTGAGAAGCTGTAATCCTGAGCCTAACTGGGACCCTACAGCTGTGGAAAGCATTGTGCAAGCCCCCAGAAGGTTCTGTTGAGCAGGCAGCTTTTGGACTGTGACTGTGGGATCATTATCAAACACCTCTCCAGGATGGTTTATGTGCTTCATTTTTAAAGCACCACTCTCACAGCTGTGGAGCTTAACAGTTCTGATATGTCATTTATTTCTGTGCTTAGCTGGGAGGATTTATCTTCTGCACAGTTTGATAGCAGTGGCTTGGCATTCTGGGTGGGCTGGAGAGTCTGCTTTGTGCTCTGGAAAACTGGGAGGGAGTCAGGCTGGGCCACTCTCAGCACAATTCCGGTTGTTCTGCCCAGGTTGTTGTGCCTCCACTGCTCTCCACACCCAACTCATTTGGCTTAAAACATCTCAGGTCTCATTTAAGGTACATTCAGCTCACACATAATTTATTCCAGGGATTTTATGTCTGTTTGTCCAAAGATTTTCAGTTTTCCCATGAAGCACACCAGGGATAACCAAATATGGGACATGTTCTGTATGTGGGACATTAAATCAAACAGGATTTTTTGGCCTGGAAAAGGGATGGCTTTAGGGGGTAGAGCAGAGACCTGCTCAGTTGTGAGTGACACATAGAAAGTGAATTTGGGATGCTTATTTTCTGTCCTTTCCAGTACAGAGCTTAATGAAACCAGCTGGGGGCAGGGGAAGCCACAAAAAAAACCATACCAAAAAAACCAAAACTCCAACAAATAAACCCTCCCAACAAAAAAAACAAAACAAAACAAAACAAAAAACAAACCCTCAAACTCAACAAATAAATTCAATAAACCAAAGAAATAAGCCCCTGTCTTCAAAGTCTCATAATCAAAGCTCTGCTTAACTCTTCCCAGAATAAATATTTTTTTGGTTTGAACTGCTAAACTCTTCCTAAGTTCCTAAGACCTTTATTTTTTTTTAATCCTATTTTCTTGGTGTATTAGTTTATTATTTCCCATGTTCTGTTTCTGGCATAATTTTAATTACACTTCTCCATTTGTCTCTAAAGTACCCCAAACAATTAGTTTTAAACTTGACATTTTCTTTGCCCAGTAACACTTTTCTTTTTAGATTTAAACTGCTTATGTTGATTTCCTATATTGTTTGTTCTGGACTTTGGGAGCAATGCCTTCCCCCACCCTCATCAGAAACCCCAACAGGTCCCTGTGCTTTCATTTCTAATTCACCCACTGTGATTTATTCTACAAGAGGCTCTAAACCAAAATGCTCAGCCAATAAACAAAATATCAGGGTGGCAACTTGGTGGACTAACTAGAGAAACTCAATTTTTTTAAAATGTGCTTTTGTTTCCTGTGGACATGGTGTGCAGAAGTCATTAAGTGGAGTGCACGTGGCTGCAGTCAGATGAAGAGGAATGAGAATGCACACCAACATCTGGGCATGGCTTTGGCACCCTGTAGATTTATTAGCTGATTAGAAATAAAAGATGGAGACACAACTGCCTGTTGGTTCAGTGAAAGCTGTTCAAATGCTAATATAATAGAACTATTATTTCTAAGAAATTTGATTAAATGTAATGTTATGCTTCTACAGCCTCACTTTTCTGTCTGCAGCCTCACTGGAAAGAATAATCTGTTGTAATAATATCAATCTTGGTGGATAATACCACCAAACTTTTAACCAATGGAACATTTCACTTAATAAAGCAGGGTGATTATGTGCCTTTTAAATATTTTTTTTCTGTTTTCATTGATTTGTACTTAAATTCAGATGTCTTGAAATAAAATCATTATCTTTCTGCTTTCCAGTACCCTGTAAGTGTGAAACTGAAGTAATCAGATTGTTATCTGTTACTTGCTTACTTGGTAGTCATAAAACTCTCCTTCTGCAAGGACCACCTTCTTTTGGCAACATTAAATTCTTCAGGTCAGCATTCATTTCTCCCAAGGACTTTATGATTGTACCATTTGTACCATTTTGTCAGTGCAGATTATACTTGTAGAAACCTGATTTTATCAGGACTTTTTTGATTGCAAAATAATACTGAGCTGTGAGGAGATGGATATTGCAGGATTTCCTGTAATTACATTTATTGAGTTTATTGCAATTGATTTGCAGATAAATAGTCATGTGATGATCTAGTATGTCCTCTAATATAATGTCAGTCCTTCCTAAGCCTCTGTTTATCTTGGGGGCTGGTGCAAGGGCATGGCTGGGAGTGACAGAATTGAATCTGGATGAGAAAACTTTCTAGATGCATATAGAATATAATAAAATGCAAAATCAAATGTGAAAGTGACCTTCATGACACTTTTTTCTGTCTCATCTTATGTCCAGCCTCTTAGAGACTGTCTCTTCTCATATTTTCTACAGTCAGTGTTTTATTTAATTTCCTGTTAGTTATTAATTTAGTGATTATCTGAATGAATGGAGAAAATTAACTGCAAAAATATAATGACCTGTGCAGTAACTTTTTTGGTTGGTTTTAGTACTGATGTAAGACAAATTCAGCAAAATCCAAGTATTTGCTTGGTACAAGGGGAGAGAGTCATGCTGCAATAGAAAATGTTTGTAGCAGCACCATAGTGGGTATAATTGGAAAAGCTCTTATCAGAAGTGAGCTGTCTGTCTGGTATTATTTTAAATCTTATCAGTCTGTTTGTTTCAATAGATTTTTGAGGCTTGAAAATTTAACTGCAGGTAATTTTTAAAACTGCCTTTAAATTTCTTGCCTTTTTAGTCACATTGAAATTTCCCTTGTCCTGGTAATTTAGGTCAAAGTAAATAAAAGTTACCAACTAGCTTTAACTGTGCTATTAATTTTTATATCTATCAATAGTCCAGATGCACAGATCATTATCATTCAGCAACATCAGCAGGAACAGGATCAAAAGGCAAGGCAGCATTTAACTAAGAAAATATCCCCACATTGCTCATATGAAAGAGAGCCGAGGAGTTCTGCCAGCAATTAAAGTCCCAGTGAGGGTCCTGCTGTTGTTACTCTGCAGCCAAGACTTTGCTGAGCCTGACCTGTGCACTGCATGGAGTTTTAAAATGCATAAATATGAATATAATGAAATAACTCTCCCAGGATTGCCTGTAGATAAGTTGGCTTTTCTTCTGAGATAAGATGTAATAACTGCACGGTGTTTTGGTGGGGAAGCTATTTGTGCCTGAGGAGAGTGGGACAGAATGCACTCAAAAAGCATTTTCCACAGCCCAGGGCTTGGTGGTTTTGTTAGTGTTTGTCTTGGGAAGCTCTTTGGCACATTTGAGGTGCCCACTCAGAGTGAACAAAACTGTTTGCATGTTTAAGGGAATTGTTTATTCCCCTGAACACCAGGCAGGAGAGGAGAAGGAGAATGGCAAACTGGTAGGATGGGGTGGGTGATGATTGTGCCCATTACCTGCATTCTCAGGAGGTTTTATATCATCTATATCTATATCTGTATCTATCTACCTATCTACCTATCTATCTAGCTATCTAGCTATCTAGCTATAGCTATATCTCATCTTTATCATCTATATCATCTATATATCTGTATCTATTTATACCTATACTTTAGTTTATAACAAGTAGGAAGGGCCTTCTGCATCACTCGTGTGTTCTTACCATCCCTAGGGAGTGTGGTTAACACACCTACTTTTCTATTCTTAAAAAAACAACAAGCCTTTTCTTTTTTATAGTAATTTGAAGGACTGTTTTTATTTGCTCTCCTGGTTTCATTTTTGCAGTGCACACTGGATAATTCATGTTGGCTCACATTTGACTCTAAAGTATGCATAGTTGATCTGAGTTTTCTGTGTGGATTGTGTGGAGAAAAGACTTTAATTTTTAAAGAGATTTGTCAATTTCAGTGCCACGTTCAGTGGAGAGGCTGCCTTTGTCTTGGTGATTTTGTGCATACCAATGTTTTATAAACACACTGACTGCTTCTTACTGGGTTTAATGGCTGCCAAAGCAAAGATTCAAGTGTCATCAAAACAGCAAGAGAATTCAGCTCCATTTTGGGGTTGCCTGAGGATGGGACAGGTGACACCAGAAAGTCTGGCTGCCCTGTCCCAGCAGTGCTGAGAGACCCTGCCAGGGACTCAGTCCTTGCCAAGAGAGAGGGCAGTGGCAGGAAGAGCTGTTGGAGGCAGGTTTTAACACCTTCTACTCTAATACCTTCCTCACAGGCCCAGGTGATGCAGGTCTCTGGTGAAGTGGTCATGGCATGGTTAAGCCACACCCTTAATGCGTCACACAGGTTATAATTCAAAAAAGCTGTTCTAGGAGACATACACAAATTCAGACCAAGCACAACTGGATGTATCATAATACACAAGAATTACTGTAATTACTCAAAAATTGCAGTCACAACCAAAAACATGTCTTTTAGAATAGAAATTATCCTGAAAGAATGCATGTGTGATGTCCTACATTTCAGGTGGGGTGAGAAAGTCAAGAGTGGAGTAGAGAGAATAATCCCCAGTGGATGGTCCAGGTGTTGATGGAGATAATGGGTAAAGAGAACAAAGATATGATTGATGAAAATACCTCAGTATGGCCCCTGCTGTCATCAGCATCACAGACCCAGAGTGGTTTGGGCTGGGAGGGCCCTCAAAGCCCATCCAGCCCCACCCCAGCCATGGCAGGGACACCTCCCACTGTCCCAGGCTGCTCCCAGCCCCAATGTCCAACCTGGCCTTGGGCACTGCCAGGGATCCAGGGGCAGCCACAGCTGCTCTGGGCACCCTGTGCCAGGGCCTGCCCACCCTCCCAGGGAACAATTCCTGCCCAAGATCCCAGCCAGCCCTGCCCTCTGGCACTGGCAGCCATTCCCTGGCTCCTGGCCCTCCATTCCCTAAGAAGCTCCCTCCAGCTTTTTGTAGGTAGGAATAGTATAAAATTAATTATCCTCCAGAATAACTTAACTTCAGCCAAGTAATGTGATTTGTTAAATGCATTATGTAGCTTTAAGAATGTGTCTCATCCAAGCAGGAAAACATTCAAACATCAAGTTTTAATAGAATCACAAGCAAAATGTTGATCTATCCTGTTAGGGCCAAAGCAGAGAAATGAAGAGTGCAGGTGGTCAGTGCAGCATCTGGAGTCATAAACCAGAGTGGAGGATAAGGGAGCTTGGTTCAGATGAATTTTGTTACTGCTTTCATGTTTTTTTATCTCTCCTTGTTTCCTGAATCATCCATTTCAAATAGGTTAGAGAAATGTAAAATTGTAAGTCCAGGGAGATGACAGTTTGAAGGAAATAATAAATAATTAAAATAAAGATCTGTATAATTTTAACACACATTAAGGTTTTTATTAAATAAAATGGCAGGTTTTCCCCTCCTGCTGCTGCAGCTGGGCTGTGTAATTCTTGTGCACTCGTAGCAGTTACAAGAGCTGTACAGTCAATGTTTCCTTGTCTCTAATGCAGGCATCACCTTTCTCTCAGGTAATTGAGGATGTAACAGCAGGTGTTACCTTTGCTTTATCTGCATTTAAATCTGCTTTTAGTTCTCTTCCTTAGAACATAAAGGGCTGGAGTTTTTGATTTCCGGCACTAAAAGCTAAAAATACTTCACCAAAATGCTCCATGATGAAATTTTATTATATCATTTACTATTTACATTTTCCTGTGTGGCTCTAGAGGAGATTTACTGTTTGTGTGTACAGTGCTCTCTCAGAGATTTACTGAGATCTGCTTTGAAAAGCAGAGATCTCAGATCTGCTGCAGGATTTGGACAGCTTTAGCCTGGATCATTTGGACTTCCCTGTGTGTGCTCACTGCTCTCTGCTCCTGCAGTGACACCACCTCCCTTCCCCCTGAGACAGTGACATTCCAGTCAGGCCGTGGCCACAATTTGCTCCTCTCTTCAGATTCATTCCTCCACTGAAGCAATAGATCTGGAGCTGTTGTGTGAGCACAAGGCCAGCAGAGCTCTGAATTTCCATCTTCCACAGGCAGTGGCCCGAGGAGAAGCACAGCCAGCACAGGCATTTTATCAAGGCCACCACAAACAGTGTTTTACTGAATTTATTTTGTGAAGGCAGGATTTTTCCAGCTGGATGACAGCTGGGAAACATCAGTAGGAGATAAGGTCTATCTTTTTTTTTCCCACTGTCAGCTGGCAAAGATAGGATAGAGCTGTCCCTGCCCAGGGTACCAGGTTCATGGTGATGAAAGGAAGAACAGCAGGACATCCTTACGGCTTTGTGACCTCACTCCTGCACTTCTTCTTGGTTTCCCTTCTTGGTCCTTTGGTTTCCCATGAAGTTTCCTCAAAGGTCCTTCTCTGAGGTGAGACAGAGGCTGAATCTGCAGTGATGAACTGAGCAGTGCTGGGGAGTGTTGTCTGGGGTTTTGCCGTTCTCCTCTGTCCCCTTTAAGGAGTTTGGTAAAGTCTTTAGCCTTCTGTGTTTTGGAGTCAGATACACTTTTGTATAAATAACTTTCTTGTTATTGTAAAATCTAGAAGTGTTTACATTCTTCTCATAAGGAGGAGACTGCAGATGGACTGTTGGGTTGTCCAGTGTGGTTGGAGAAGAAGATTTTCTTCCTCCAATCCATGATCACTGCTGGAATTTGATAAATGTTGATTCTGTAAATAAACCCTCCACTTTTTTGCCTCGGACATCGCAAGGTGTGGGTGTGAGTTCTTTGTGTCGGTGTGACAGGGGAGCACTCCCAGGCCTGACGTACTGACCCCCTGCCCACCCCCCTGGGTTGCTGTGCTAGCTCAGTTTCTGGGGAGCTTTGGGTGGAATACCTCAGGGGATAGGGTAAAAGATTCAAAAGAGGCTCTTACCTCAGGGTGTTCCAAGGCTTTATTCTCAAAGGGTTCCCGGGGCCAAAGAGGCCGAACAAAGAAGAACATGGATTTTTATCTGGACTCTGTCTTGGGACAGATAGCTGGCACTGAGCCATAGGTCAGAGATAAGGGAAGGACAGGGTCAAACTAATAGGTTACAGGTTTCAGGGGGTTCTGGGGAAAAACCATTTCCCCAGAGGAATACAACACAGCCCCTGTCCCTTTTCTCCAAACCTGTGGAGCTGCTCCCGAGGTCACCGTGTGACAGAGCCAGCAGCACCATGGTGTGGGTGCCACAGGGGCTGTGGAACAGAGCATCCTCTCACTGCATTCCAGTGCTTACAGTCCAGCTGTCTGAAGAGTGGAGTTTGAAATTCTCTGTCTGCAAATGCTGGAGTGTTAATTGTTCTGGTTCTGCACATCCTTATTCACACGAATGCCCAGCACCTGGAATCTCTGCATTCCTCACCTCAGCAACACACCATGCCCTGGCACACCAGAATTAGCAAGACATCTGTCTATTTTATTACAACAGAAAGGTTTTAAATTAAACTCAAATATCTGGAGTGAGTTTTAGAAACACTTGGGGTTTTTTCCTAAAATTTTTGACAGGTAAATCCACCTTCTGTAGCTCTAAATGTGGTGTTAAATATTTAGATCTAACAAAAAAAGAAACAAGAATGTTGCTCCTTAGGTAGGATTTGTCTCAGGGAATTACTAAGCACTGATCCAAACCCCCAAACAGGGGGTCACCTGTGCCTTTTATGCTTTCCCACTAGGCAAATGTTGGAAGATAAAATGGGAATATGACAATAAATCTCTTTTATCTGCTGATAGAAGAACTTGTAGGCAGGTAAAAAGGCACACGCTGTAAATAGCATCTTGCATAGATTTGTGTCAGAGAGGATATAAATGTACGTGCATATTAATTTGAATTTTGGAAAATGTCCTGGCTTTAAATGAAATAAGGAAAATTTGCCTTGTTATATAACAGGAATAGTTTTGGTGTCTCCTGGCTGTATCAGGTGTCATATCAGGAGATAAAAAAATCTTAGACAATGCTCTGAAAGGGCAGAAAGATTAATACTGTGATATTTTGTACTTAGCTCTTGAGCACTTTACTATTAGTCTGAGCTGGTTAAGTTAAATAGCTCTGAGTGAGAAAGCTCAAAGAACAAATAAATATACAGGAGGTCCCTGAAATGTGTGTTCTGCCAGAGCCACGTTGGCAGGAATGGAAGCCAGGAAGATATTACAGCCCTTTTATATTTGATGCCTTTACAAGACAATGTGGTAAGTATCAAGGTTCCTGTTGACTTTTTGTGGTTCATTATTTCCAAGACTGGGAGGATTAAATAAAAATTGGAACTTGTATAATATTAGAGAGAGAGTAGAAGAGGACATGACAACTAGCAGATGAAAAATAAGGGCAAAATTGTTGTAATAATTTCTCTTTCTACTGCTTGGAGTAATGAACTTCATAATGTGGCATTTGCCTTTGGTACAACAGGAATGGTTTTTCACATTCCTGTGCCCAGTTTTGGTGGGCAGAGATGTAAAGGTCATTTCAAGGCACTCACATTGCCTGTCTTGTTACCCACTTTGCTTGTGCAAATACAGCAGTGGTTCACATATTCCTCTTTCCTTTTTGTCTAAATTTATGTCTTGATCAGAGGTCTGTGTGAAGGACAAATTTTCCCTCTCAGATGTGCACATTGAAGATCAGCTCTAATAAGCAGCTCTCACTTTGAGAGGATCCCCTGGTGAGATCAATGGGACTGGAGCTTGCAGGGCAAGAGGAGTTATCAGGGGTGAGCTGAGCTCTGTGGATTTCAGAGGACATCTCTGTCCTAGGGATGAATTATTTATTTATGTATTTATTTGTTTTGAAATCTAAGCCCTACCTTTGCATGCTGCTTCTAGATGTGATGCTAGTGCTCGGTGTAAGGTTATTTCTTTTATCCTTCTGATGTGAAAGAAGAAATGCCACACAGGAACGGATAGCTTAAATGGTAGGAAAAAATGTATAGAATCATAGAATGGTTTGGGTTGGGAGGGACATTAAAGCCCATCTTATTCCATCCCCTGCCATGGCAGGGACACCTCCCACTGTCCCAGGCTGCTCCCAGCCCCAGTGGCCAACCTGGCCTTGGGCACTGCCAGGGATCCAGGGGCAGCCACAGCTGCTCTGGGTACCCTGTGCCAGGGCCTGCCCACCCTCCCAGGGAACAATTCCTGCCCAAGATCCCAGCCAGCCCTGCCCTCTGGCACTGGCAGCCATTCCCTGGCTCCTGGCCCTCCAGCCCTTGGCAATTGTCTCTCTCCATCTTTCCTGCAGCTCCCTCAGGCCCTGCAAGGCCACCCTGAGCTCAGCCCAAAGCTTCTCCTCTCCAGGTGAGCAATCCCAGCTCTGCCAGCCTTTCCTCCCAGCAGAGCTGCTCCATCCCTCTGCTCATCCTGGAGCCCCTCTGGGCTCTCTGCAGCAGCTCCAGGTCCTGGCTGTGCTGGTCCAGGGCTGGGGAAGCTCTGCAGGTGGGGTCTCAACAGAATTGCAAAATGTCTTTTAAGCAGATACTGAAGAATTTTGAAATCCTCCCCACAGATCACAAAGAACAGTGGTTTTGTGCTCATTATTAGTGCAAAAACGTCACTGCAAACCCCATTCTCTACAGTAATTTTATATATGTTTGAAACGTAATGGAATGTATATGGGTTTATTGTTTATGGGCTTCAGGTGCTATTACCTGCCTATGATTACCTGTAAATTTCTTAATTAGCTGACAGGTGATAATTACCAAGAAGACTCCCTTACTTGCTTCACTAAAGCTGTGCTGGTACAACTTGCTGTACAGTTGGATTAGGGGGAATTCTGTGCTAACAACATGAATGGGGCTGAAGAAAGAACAATTTTGAATGGCCCAGACATCATTAATTTTACTAATTAGTAATTGATGTCAAGTATATCTTTAAAAAAATATATAAAAATGTTCTTTCTTGGGAACTGGACCTCTATTTAGTACTGGACGAATTCTTCAACTAATTTTTGCTTTGAGTTTTTTTTTCTCTTCTCTTTGTATTATTTTGTTCTTTCAATCTAAATATTTTAACTTTCTTTCTCAAGGCTGTATGAGGTCCACAGGAGGAAGTCTATAGCTTTCATCTTGATTTATGGAGCTGATGATAAAAGTTTAGTCTCACAGCTTGTCGCCCATTTCTCTGCTAGATTGCTGCCTACAGCATATGTTCAAAGACAGGTTGCCCATAGTTGAATATAGTTTTATTTCAGTAAACATAGCCTAGAGTGGAAACATACTGAATTTAGGCTAAACTTGCAGAGGGATTGAAAGGAAAACACTGTGTGTGGTGTTGAGTTGTTAGCCTGTTCTAACTTTTCTGAGCCTGTGTGGCTGTGCTGGAGGGGCAGAGGGGGTGGGATGGGCTTCACCCCTGCTCTGGGTGTCTGCAGCAGCCACGGTTTGGGGCTCAGGGTGTGCAGAAAGAAAATATTGTTACAAGTCTGGTATGAATGCATCTTGTGAATCAATTTTCTGTGTCTCAGGAAGCTGTCTTCTCTCAGATATCACAAAGAATTATTTCTGTGCAAGGTTTTCATGCTGGAGAGGAGAGACAATATGAAACTGCAGTTGAGTAAGAGGAGAGTTATTCATCCCCAGGTGCGGAAGAAGACTGCTCCTTCATGCTACCTCAGAAAGGCAGGAAGCAATATAATGGAGTCAGCATTTTGAAATACCCTTCACTGTTATATAGATTCCTAAATATGCTTCTATACTAACCTCCCATTTTTTATATATAGCAATTATGCACACACAAGTATGTACACATTTTTTAACGCATGGACTATACATGCCAGCATGTTAATTAACAGCAAAGGATCTTGTTACTTTTATTGACCAGTCTTCAACATCAATTAGTTTAATATTAATTTAACAATAAAATCCATACAGTTAAATGTTAGTGATTGCTTATTGTAGGAGTGTGTTCTCAGTTTCAGCCAAAGAAGATGTGTGCTTGTTTTTTCCTTGGAATGAGAATTCACTGTTACTAAAATACAGCATCACCTCACCAAACAAAGACATGTTTAGAGCAAACCAATATATCTGCTTTAGGATCCCTTATTCCTGGTACCAATTCTCTGAATTTATTTTCTGGAATTACTACAGTAAGGCTCTGCCCCAGCAGGAAGGTGAATCACTGTGCAGGGCTGTCCATGGGCTGGAGCCCACTCCTCTCAAAACTACTGCACTGCAGAAATCTAAAATTACAGAACTCTTTCAGTGTTAAATATTGGCAATGAAGGGACAATTTTTAGTTTTGTTTTTTTTTCCCTCTATTGCTGAGCTTGGGCTGCACAAAGTCCATACAAAGGCGTTTCTGTCATTAGTGAGGAACGTATCTACCACTGACTGAACAGACAAACAGCAAACAGATTTGCAACAAAACAGAAGTAATATTCAGCTTAAATGCATCAGATTGAAGAGATATTTTTGTTTCTCAGGCCAGCTGAAGCAGAATAAAGTGCAGGATATTCCCAGAATTACGTGGAGTGGTGGAGCACTGAGATCCTTATCCATAACCCGCACACCCCTGCTCGAGGACCAGATTGGCTGCTCTGGGAAACTTCAGATTAATGGATCCTTTCTGCTGTCAGACTGGCTGGAGTGGCAGATTAAGATTCTATTTTTGGTGCCCAATTTCTAAATTAGCAGTTTCCATCAGCCCGTGTTTACTGCTGTCACCCAGGAACACGCTGGGCTGTGCACGAGCTCGCTGAGTGACGTGTAATTAGCCAGAGCTGGGGCTGTGCCCTGCCACTTGCTAAACGAGGTGGTGGCAGCTCTTCTCCCTGAATATACTGATGAGGGGTTTGGGGGGTATATTTAGTTAGCACATTCTTTAGTAGACGAGGTACTGAGAGGATTTTTTTTTTTATCGCCGACTGGTAATTGCTCAAAATTAAAAGATTATTTTTTTTTTCATTAGGTTAATAATTTTGTTTTCCTGAGTCTTTTGTGCCTTTCAAGTTGCTGTTAGATGAGTAGGCTTGTTTCAGGTACTGTAGTTTAAATGCAGTTTTACTTACTAAAAAGTAGAAAAGCATAGCTGTCGCAGCCCATGTGGAAAAGTATTTCAGTCCTCATAAGGTTAAAATATATCTGTGACTGGAGGTTCAGGAACAGCAGTGAAATTCCAGGAAAAGTTCTAACAACTGCAATAAAGTGGAGGGAATGATGTGGATTTGCTTCCTGAATGATGTAAATTTGCCTCCTGAAGTTATGTCCACTGTAGATAAACACTCTCAGCTCTCGAGGGAGTGACCTTGGATTGACTCCCCACTCCTAATATTACCCTTTCTAAAACCTGACATTCTGCAGATAAACTGGAAACAACACACCAAACTTTTGTTCTAAGGACTTAAAGGATGCTAAGCTTTTTGGAAAAAGTCTCATCTCACCCAGGAAGTAACCATCATGGGGAATGAAGGGTGAAAATGGGCCTCCAAATGTCACAAATGGTAAAATTTTGTCAGTTTCTGAGAAAAAACTGTTTGTAGAAAGGAGGATATGGTGGATATGGAGGGAGAAGTCATGACTGGTCAAGATAAGGAGACTTTTATTCACTTTTTTGTGTAGTAACTTAATGAATGAGAGTACTTGACACTCAGCACATAGCCAGGATTCACAGCTTGTCCACGGGTAGTGGCAACTCCTTTTCAGTTTTAGAACAGAAAGCATTGAAAGGTATCAGGTGCCAGCACTCAGTGTTTTTGGTGTGTCTCCTGGTTGTGCTAATTAATCCCAGTTAACCCAAACCAGATCAGGTGCCACTTAATATAAGGCTGAACCAGAGAGGTTTTGGGGAGGTTATGGATATCTCTTAGAAATGTGAGGATTTAGGAATTCCATAGAATTCTATGGATTTAAAAGCATTTAAATTTATTTTCCTAGAGGAATCTTAATATCAAGGTACTCATTTGATTTACATTTTTTCCTATTACACCTCTGCCTGGGCCATGAAGGAGCATTTCTGTTTCTTAAATATGTATATAAAGTAGTTAAACCTTTTAACAACCTTCTGTATGTTCAAATATTAATTATATGTGAAAGCATTGTCACAGATGAGGCAGAATTATTTTTAACTTCAACATCTTTTATTTCTTATTCTGCTTTTTAAGCTTACCAGGGAGGACATTCAGTATAAGCAGGTGACTTATTCAAGCTGCAGGTTTTTAAAGAAGGGTCTTCCCATCTTGTAAAGGATTTGTGCTCAGTCCTTGGGATTTCTTTTGATATGTTTGCTGAACTGCTCAGGAAGTCTTTGATTTCCTGACACTTCACGTTACTGCAGTGTGTTTGCCAAAAACATTCTTTGTCAGAGAGGTTGCAAAGCTTTTTTCTCTTTGCCTCTTGAAGCTGCGTGGCACAAGGATGCCTACAGTGAGAAAATGGAATAAGGAAATTGGTGTAAATGTAATCACTCTCAGTTATCTGGTACAACGACTTGAGAACACTTCTCACCAAGCAGTGGAAGGGCAGTGGTTCATTCTGAGTGAAATGGTAAACATTGGGTTTTGATTAAAACATGAGGAATCTGTACCATGGAGCTCCTTCCACTCAGCTTGTGCTGCTGTTTCAGGCACTCCTGAGAAGGTGAATTATTTCAGATTGGGGTGACTCCCTGAGCCGTGTGTATGGGAAGTTATGTCAATGTGTGTTTGGCAGTGTCTGTGGGACTCTTTCAATCCCAGCAGTGCATTATTATCTCCAGATATATCTGCAAGCAATATTTTATTCCTGGAAATGCTGACACATCCAGGTTGTATTTTCCTTTCCTCTGGTACAGATTTCTTACCTGTAACTTCCAGAATTATAGACACAGAGGAGCACCAGAATAAATCATAGTGATTTCATTCGACTCTTATAAATTGTTGCCTAAATTGTCAACACCCCTTCACTATTAGTGTTAAGTAAACTGGCTTTTATAAAATATGAGCCACTCAATCATTTATCTTAAGCCCTAATCTATCTTCTTGTTGTTTTTAAAGGCAGGATATAACAGTAAGTGAAAGCAGGAATTGCTTCCTGAGGAAATTTTACTGTGATCAAAGCAACCTGGATGTTTAGAAGTGAAAGCAATGCCTGGCTTAATGAAATCTAGAAGAAATTAGATAAATAGATGAAATGGAGGATTCCAAACAAATCGTATAGTAGATCTGGAGAGGGAATGCAAATTACTGAGCCTTCAAGTTGAATGTGGAGGGGACAACAGTGTGAGTAAATGAGCTTTTAAAATAAAATATATCTTGTTGAAGAAGGGGGAGACAGCTGTAGATGTGGCTTTGGGATAGCTGGACACTTGATTAAATTGCTTTTGGGGTGATATGGGTGAAGTGTGCTGAGAGAAGAGACTAAATCAAATGAGAAGTGAGGAGCAGAGTAATGCAGTGCCTTAAAGGTGGGGGCAGGAAGCCTAAACTTCAATTTAAAATCCAAATTTTCACAGAAAATGACATTTTTTTTTAAAAAAAAATCTATATTTCTTAATAAATAGAAGATTACTATGGAAGCAATAGAGCCTGGTTCAAATGTCATTCTCCCATCTCCAGGCCTGCCATAGGGATAAACATGAAGTGGGCCAGACTGAAATATCTGCTAGTTCCAAATACAACTTGAACTTACAATGACTCCAGTTCTAGTTCATAAGCCGTGGGTCTCAAGGGATTTGCTGTTGATCAGCCTAACAGCCTTTATACTTGTAATATCTCATTTCTGAGAGGCCTGGTTTTTATGTTCTGCTCACAGTCTCAGCCTTACACTGTTTGCCAGATTTGGGGCTGGGAAATCATCTTCCCAGATGAGATTGATGGGTTAATGGACCATTTGTAAGAGTTGTTTAGGCATAATTGCACTGTTTGATTTGTGCAGAACTTGTCAGTAAAAATGTTTCAAAATATAGGGATGACTCTTCTTGTTTATCGCTCATTCTGTGAGGACAGAAATCAGTGTTTTCATTTTCGGATGTCTAATTATTTTCTTTGTTCCTCCTCTCTAGGAAGCCTTGCTTGCTGTGTGGAGAGCCAGAGAAAGGTAAGGAAGATATTTTCATAATTCCTTTCTGTGTAGCCATATGTGTGTGTAGGAGAAACACAGCTTTGCTCACAATGCTCCTTGCAAGGAGGTTGGAAACAATATGTCACTAATCAGAGCCTCTTACAGGTAAGCACTGGGGTATTCCAGGGTGTGACACCAATGCAGATGTAGCTGAATTGTTGCCAAATTGCTCTTCACATATTCAGCCAAGGCCAGGAACAGTGGTGGGGTTTGCCTATTTTACATAACCTTCAGTTTAATCTTAGACTCTCTACCCCACAAACCTGGGCAGGGAAACCACTCTGTTTTGAATACACTTCAAGCACTGCGGAAAGACTTTTTGACAGGAAAAAAAAATAAAATCAAGTCTTAGGTTGGCTTAAAAGTCTCCCATTTTTTACCTCTCAGTCTTCTTCACAGGAAGATGAGAACAGGTTTTTAGATCTGACAGTGACATCTGTGTAGCACTCACTCTTTTTTGCCTGGTGGGATGGCCAGTAAAACAGGCATGCTGGTGAAATGATGTGTTCACCTCTTAAGCCTAAATAGTTTAATTCTCATGTGAGAATAGCAAGACAAACACTGTCTTGCTTATTTTTTTGTAGATCTCCATCTCTGCCTGTATCTGTCTGCTGTATTTTCTCCTCAGACAGATGCCCAAATTAGTAACAGGGAAGCAAATAAAACAGAGTTAGGGTCAAATGTCATTTATGCTCAATGGTAGCTGTGTCACAATATATAGCAAAGTGTCTTTTATAAAATTACATCATTTTTTCTGCTACATTGCTGTTCAGCTTCTAGACATCTACATTTAGGGCCACCATTCATAGAGCACTTCATTAGGAAACCATTGGAAGGTTGGAGAGACTCCTAATTTAAATCAATTCCAAGGAATGCTCTCAGTGGCATTTTCAGCATCCATCTGCAGCTTTGCATTCTGTGAGAGGAAGAGCATTTCTGTTTTACTCAAACCAGCTACTCCTCAGACTTAATCTGGTGCTCAGAATTCACTAAGTAAAGCTGGGACTTAGGAAGCGATAATTCTGTGAAGCACAGACAGGAAAGCTGCAGTATGGATGTGGGCAGTTAACTGAGATCATTACTGATAAACTAATTTGTGGTATCAATTAGAAATACAAAATATATTTACACCTAATGAATGTAAACTATTAAGTATTGTTCCATAGCCTTAGGTACCTTCCCCATGTCACTCAGTGGTTCTGCCAGAGCAGTGTGTTTATTTTGTTTTTGTGATAATATTTTGGTTTGGTTGGAGCAGGTTGGTAAACAACTGAGCTGGGATAATTATTTCAGTAGTTTGTTTGGTTTTATTTCCTCTTTGGGATAGGCTGTGTAACTGTGTTTGTACTGCCTGTTCCTCAGGCAAATGTTTTGGAATTGGAGATAATATCTTCTATACAACTTTCAATTAAGTTTTTGTATATTTAATTCCTCACTTTTCTATATATTTTTTTCTCTACGGCTTCGTTTTTCCACTCCTTCATATTTTTGTTAAAAGAAATGATTTACAATTGCTCTTTGTTATTAAGGGAAAGGATACATAATTAAAATGGATCATTTAGAATAAGTTTCTGAGGACAGAACACCTTTCTCATCCCCTTCCTGTCCCAAATGTGTGCTGTACTTCAGGTACAACAGAGTTATGTTGCATTCTGTATGGGTATTTACAGCTGAGAGGTCACCCCAGTCAGTATTGTCTGAGGGGAGAGTCAGTTTATCCAAAGTGCATTGTTTCTGCTTTGGGCTAATTCTGTGAGTACTGGGAAATGTTTTCACTCAAAGAGGGAACATGACCTAAAAGGAATACAAACAAATGCCCAGTTTTATCATCTTTGGTTCTTGGTTGAGATGGACTCAGCTCTGCCACAGCTGGTGCAAGGGCCAGTGAATTTGTCCCCATTTTTTGTTTTATTGAGGGAGTAAATGCAAACCAAGTTTTTTCTGGACCAATTCTTGCTGTTGCCATTTCTCTAAGTGTAGTTTGGAATGTGGTTAAAGGAAAATAGGTTATAGTCTATTCTTGCTTGTTCTACTTTTAATAATTGTTACTCCAAATTTTAGCACATTCCTTTGTCATCCCACATACGTATGGTAATGATGAGAGGCACTTCCTCCAGTGCTAGTCTGTTCTTTTAACAATCCACATGAGTGACACAGATTAATAAAATGTGACATTTCAGGATCCAGAGTAAAATATGAAATAAAAAATGACTGTTTGAGGAAAAATTAGTCATATGCAGAGGGACCTATTAAAGTTGCCTCACATATCAAGCCTTTGTTCTGAGCATGTGTGACTGGAAGTGCAAAGCTAGGCTGTCAGGATTTGTTTAGCTAATGATTCGAACTTGTTAAAATTTTAACCATGGCTCCTTTTGTTGTGCTTCAAAGGATTCGTAATGCTCTTTATATTAATTTATCTTATATTCTTGAAAGTATAACACGTTTTAGTTATTATTTGGGTATTGATTTGCCTGCTTGGCATGCACTGTTTATGTGCAATTTTGATTTTGAATATGGGGTTCAGTGTAAAAAAGAATCTGCATAAAATTCATAGCTCATATAAAAGTGCTTTTTTGTTATCCACTAAGACACGAGATACAAGTCAAGTGTGAGAAGAGCTTGAAGCTAGACTGTAAGAAGTGAATGCTAAAACCTATCACAATTCATACTTGTCAGAGAAATGCACATTTAAAATCCTTGGTCATGTATAATAATAGACTGAAACACAAATAGGATGCTCGAACATCAAACTTTAAGAACACTTTTGTTTTGAAGAGAAGAGAGGAACTTGAAAGGAGTCATGAAAGTGCAATGTGGGAAGGAGCTCCTACTGAGTTTTCAGCATGGCACTACCAGGCCTGTTATCTTTATCTGTCTCTGTGTGGTGAGCAATAATAAGAAAGGATTTCACTTTCTGTGTTAAGCTGCTGGGTAACCATCTGGTTACAGAAATGCATAACATTTTTGGATTATGTTTGGCACAGGCCTGTTCTCCCATCAGTCCCTGCCCACACTACAGATATTTTGCTCCCTGAGCTGGTTCCAGAGCCCAGTGGAATGAATGGAGATGATGCTGTGGGTTTCAATAGTTAATTCTCATAAGGATTTTTTCTTACACAAACACTCAAAGCACAGAAACTGCTTCTCTCAGTACGCAGAGGGAGGTGGGCTCCAAATTCCTGGGTGAAGAGAGATGTTTTTAAATAGATACATCCAAATGCAGTTAGCCTGTGTATACCCCCATGGTCATCAGAAAAAAAGGCCCTTGAAACATTTGTGGCTTTAGAAATGCTTTGAAAGGATGGGTTCAAACTAAAACAGGGCATAGGGAACACTTGTGTAAGGTGGGTCTCAGTAAAGCAAAGAACTGAACTTTGTTTTCTCACCTAGAAAGGTCTGGCTGATCAGGAGCACCTGCTTTCACAGGGAATAGCATTTCTCCTTCATCTGTGTCTGCTGGGGTTGGTCTCTTGAAGACATCCACAAAGAAAGATACAGCCTTACCCTCCTGTTAATACACACACTAGACTGTGTTAATAATTGCATTTTTATACCACACTGATTGGCTCATGAGGATTCCATTTGTATTAACTGTGTGGAATAAACCTGTCTGGGTGAGTGTGTGAATCTGTGCAACTCGGTCTAAAAGGTGTGTGAATCCTAAAACACACATGCATACAGTCAGTAAATGCTTTGCAATTTCTTTCTGATATAATGAAGGAAGAAACTACAGGGAGAATTACACTCTAAGCAATGTCAAGGACTTTGTAATATATTTTAAAAATACTGTGTACAGCATAGGATGACACTGAATATCTTTTGATCTATGCATTATGTGCATCTTTAGAAATCCCATTGTATTACCAGAACCAAAGATCGGTTGGGAGTGTCAGATAGTGACCTTTTGGACCAACATCTTGGTTTGGAAATACAGGTGTCTGCTAAGGAAGGCTGGGAACTCCCTTGAAATGGAAAATTTAAACCCCCTCCCTCTGAATCATTACAATTTTGAAATTAAGGTGCTCTCAGGCAAAGATGTGGGAACAGGAATAACAGGTCTTTACTAGGAAAACTGAAATAAAAATGCAGTAGTACAAAAAAAACCCAAACAAAAAGAAAACACTTCAGAGTCAGCGCACAACCTGACACCCTGTTGGTCAGGGTGTTGGGAGCACTCCAATCAAGTCCTCCTGCAGTGACAGATGTGGTTCTGTTGGAGCAATGATCCTGTAGCAGGGTATAGTTTTCCTCTGAAGCTCCAGTGGTGCTGAGATGGGTCTGGTCTCCCTCTGGGAATGCAGTGCACACAGGCTGTGCTGGTGTTCTGAATCTCAGGTTTTATCCAGCTGGGAATGCTGGGCTCCTCCCCTGGGTGGAGCCTCTCCCCATGGGCTGATGGAATTGTATCAGCCCTGCAGTGAGCCTGGATGGCCCATGAACAGCAGATACCCCTGGAGGGAGGATGGGTCCTGGAAGGGACAAAGAACACTGCCCCACCTAGTTTTAACAGCTGATAATAGAATACATACTGCTGGTTACATCTTGCATTGTAACCCAAGACAACCAATCCTTCCATCCTTTATGCAGTGATAAGTTTGTTGCTCTTCCCATGTGCAGTTTGGGTCTGTGCTCCCCTTCTGCCTCCTCCTAGCAGAGAGTTTGTTGTGGCAGTGGCAAAGCAGCAGATGGAGGCAGCAGCCTCTAGGGCAGCAGGAGCCCCAGTATCAGAACCAGCCACATTAGCAGGCTAGATGAAAGATGCTTCCTTGTCCATAAATATCATGTAAAGTGTTCTGTCTGCATGAAAATGTGTGTAGTTTTCTGTGCAGAACCAAGGGGATTCCAAACTCTCTGCCCAGACTGGCAAAGCACACTCAGCCCTGTGGATGGCCTGAGATGCCTGTATGCTACAGCATATTTTTGGATTTCTTATTGATTAATATCATGCTTCAGTGCACCCATCTGTCTCTGTGCTGGGTGCAAGTTTCAAAGGAAGATAAGTGATACACAATCAATTAAAAATACAGGCAAAATTTAGGACTTCAGCGAATTTCAGTAAATTTTGAAAAGTAAGGTGTTGCCAGATAGAAATGCTCAACAGGTTCATTCAGTTTTCCAAGTAAATGAAACCCATTTCATAAATGCAATTAATACAAACCTGGGAGGCTGAATGAATAATGCTTCCAGCCCTCCTCGTTCAAAGAGATCAGGAAAACACAAGAGAGATGCAAAGGCATTCTGGTGTCGTAACAGCCTGGAATGGAGTTGTGAGATAACTGCAGCGATTTCCCAGAGACTACACAAATAATTTCAAAGTAGTTTGGCAGGTCTGCAGTTTGCAGAGCAAAAGCTATGTCTCTATTTTACCACAGACACGTTTTAACCTACCCTTCAAGCTCTGCTTCAAAAGTCAAGTCCCCAGCTCTCCCAAAGCTGTGTCTTCAAATCCATTTGGAGCAGAGGATTCATTGTCTGTGTCGGGCTTGGCAATGCAAGCCATTAGCCTAGAAGTGACTGAGTGAAATCAGAAAGCCTCTAAGAAACTTAACCCACCTATTTTAGCAGTCACTAAACCAGCTAACAAATAGAGACAATTTAAATTGCCTCACAATGCCAGCTGCTTGCAGAATACCTGCCATCCTCTTGAGAGGGTAAAAAATAATCTATTTGCAGCCCTAAGGTTGAAGAATGCAATGAATTTAGCAAGCTCAAGCCTCACTGCACTTGTCTTTCATGCTACCAAATGTGTCCTTTTAAGATATTATACTGTTTCACAGCTGATTGAATAAAGAATTTAAGAAGATCTTCTCACAGTATATCTGTTCTTAAGTCTCTTATCATTTCTTAATGTTGGAACACATTTGTGCCAAAATCCACGGGGCAGTTGGAAAATATTTATACAAAATGTCATGGCTGATGCTTTTAGAGCTTTGTTTGAATATCTAAGGAAGACTTGGGTTTCATACTTTACAATAAAAAATAGGGTGTTTATCCACTGACAAATACTCTGTATCACCACAGGCTCTTTCCAAAGCAGTGGTTAATGACACAAAAAGGATCAGTAAATTGCAACATTAGATCAATACATTGACAATGACCAGATTTGTCCCTATAAATCCATTACAGTTAAGCAAATTACACATTAAATTATTTTGCCCCAGGGAACCTGCAGGTGATGTTTTGTGAGAGGCTGAAGGACCTGGGGTTTTATAAAAGCAGTGTGATGGTGGTGGTGCATTCAGTCCCATTTCAGTGTCTGTGTGCTCACAAAGGTGTTGATGGATATTTATACCTGTACACCCAGGTATGGATGGGCAGATGTACCAAGCATTTGTAACGTTTTTGTGCTCTAAATAATTCAGTGTGTTTGGAGGTATTTGAGACAAAAGCTGCCTTGGGATATCAGTAGGTCATACATTCAGTGAGAATTGGCTTCTCCATTAACGAGCACTGGCATGGAATCAATATAGTGTGAGTTATGCTGTCAGCCTGTTCATTTCAGCTTCATAAAAATGTGGAAGAAATATCCAAATTTCACAATGGTTCATGCGAAGCAGAAAGAATCTCAGTGACTTATTTTGCATATGAAATTGCTGCAAGGCTGAGAGCAACAGAGCTCAGGGCCTTGGACAATTCTGGGTGCACAGGGGTTTGTGTAGAGGAGTCAATAAGCATTATAGTTTTCCTGGTTTCTCATTGCAGTATTTTTTTTCTGGGTGGATGCTGTGGGTTTTGGGGTTTTTTTTAGAGCCAAGGTTAATGGTGAGAGCCAATATCATGCTTGCAAAATTCACTGAAACTCTGTAAACCACTGACTGAGGTAAGAACATTGAGAAGCAGAAATTTCTGCTTTAAAGCACCGATGAAGTTATTGCTCAAAGGTAATGAAGAGAAAGCTAAATTAAATTCTTTAACATATATGTGTCTGAAGTTGTAAAATCTCACACAAAGTCAGCTTTTTTGTACTTCAGAATATACCTGTGTTCCTGTTGGTTCAGGTGTGTGCAAAATGCCCCCGGTCAAATCAAAAGCCTTCAGCATCAGTATGTGTTGGGCTCTATTCCACTTATAAACTGTCTTCTGCAGCAAAGTGACCTTTCTCTGAATAGGTCAACATCTTCCGGGGCCCAGGGAGCACTGCCTGACCTCTGTTACAATGATGAATTTCTCGAGTGCTTCCCTGATATCAGTGCAGCCACTCCATTATATCTGGTGTGAGAGCAGGAGCTTCACTGGGAGCTGCCTTCAAGTGTCCTCGTGATCAGTTAAAAAAACTTTCAATTCATTTCTTGCAGTGGTAATTAATTAAACAAAGGCTTGAAATCTAGTCCTTGCACTCTGCCAGGAGCAGAATGAGCAGGTCAGAGGAGAGAGAATTGTAGATGAGGAAATCTGCTAACATTTAACCTTGGGTTCTGCAATTTGTGTTTGTGCAGGAGAGGGGTGTCTGCAGAGGCACTGACAGGGATTTTGCTCCACTCTGAGATTGCCTATGGATAAACAGAGTCTACCTGGTTTCTTTGTGACCTGTTTTATCATCTCTGCAAGCACTGAAACTGAGATGGATACTCCAGTTTGGAAAGTGGAAAATAAAATTAGTTTGCTTTGAACTAAGAATTGATATTACTGACAGATTCCGATGATCAGGGCAAAGCTGATATTACACGTTACTTGACAATTTTTCTCTCAGTGAAATTAAAGACATTTAGGCTGCTTTCAAACAAAGCTGTGTCTACTTCCCTTGAACTGCACTTGTCTGCCTTGGGGGACCTTCAGAAATGTCTATTTATGATAAACCACTTCAAGCAGAAAGTTTTAAGCCATGCAGAATGTTAGCAACTATAAAGAAAAACCATGTCTGTTTAATTCAGATCATTTTCCAATTTATGTAAATGAAAGGCTCGCAATTTTTTTTTCTGTTGCCTAGTTTTCTAATTTTCGGTGTTTTGTTACATCAAAACAGGCAAACAAAACAGGTATTTACTGGGATGTGAGTTTAGCACCAAAATCAGGGCAACACGTACAATCTTGCAAAGCAGCTTTGGGATTGGTTTTGCATGACACTGCCATGGATAAATTCAGTCCAGATTCAGCATTGGAGTTATACATTATTTCACATCCATTTGGGAAGTGGTTTTTTGTGTTGATTTAAACCTGGATTCCTGATCTGAGCACACTGAGAAGTGGTGGATGTGTGGGAGTTA